>OZ023191.1:13633505-14936993 GCA_963995505.1 Hypericum androsaemum | reverse complement strand
TTTATCTTACATTATATTTGGATTCTTTCCATCAAATTAGCGACTATTTTTGCTGGTGGAATACCAAATTTATTGAAATTGAATTCTAAAAAAATACATATAGATAAGTAAAAATAAGGTAGGGTGATTTAATAGAAGTAAAGAGTTCAAGTTCTCACAATGTGTAATTATTCGTGTAAAAATTTAGCTTTACAAAAAAAAAAAAATCAAATGAGAAGAGTTCATATAATGCATGTTTAATCAGAGGTATAATGTCTAGTACAACAATGACCAACATTATAATTTGGTATATAAAATTTTGTTAATATTGATTTATTGTCTAATTTGGATTGGAATTAATCAATTTACTTAATACTTAATTAGGCTGTGATCTCAAAAAGAAAAAAAACATTAGTTTGTCACTAACCCACAATGGGCATGTTTTTGTTGGGTATCAAATGTAAGAATCTGAATTAATTTATTTTCTAACAGTTGGGACTTAAAAATAAAATTGGATTTGGGTCAAGCCGGGTTTTGACTTAGTTGATCTCGGGTAATCCGTGTGGGTTAGGCTCGGATAAAGTTCACTCGAGAATGCCCGCGGAAAGGCGAATGCCCGCGGGAGGTGAACGACCGCGATGGGGCGAACGCCTGCCAGAGGTGAACGCCCGCAGGAGGCGAACATCTGTGAATGTTAGCGAACGCCCGCTCTCGATAAATGTTCCATGGGCTGGGCTAAGGACCTTTAGACGATCGCACTTGTCGAACGCCTGTTATCGGGACAATGCCCGCGTGGGCTGGGCTGGCGAACGATCACATAGTTGGGTTTGAGGACGTTGGGCCGAGTTCACAATCTTGAGTTACTTGTTTGGTGGAGACATTAGAGAAAGCTAAGTCGGCGCCCTCAACGTTCTTGAGGCAGTTTGTGTTTTTCATGAGCCGAAGCCAAGTCGGCACCCTCAATGTGACTAGGGCGGTTTGTGTTTTTCATCATGAGCCAGAGTCAAGTCAGCGTCATCGATTTGAGTAAGGCGGTTCGGGTTTCTCATCGTGAGACGAAACTAAGTCGGCGCCCTCAATGTGACTAAGGCGGTTTGTGTTTTTCATCATGAGCCGGAGTCAAGTTGGCGTCATTGATTTAACTAAAGTAGTTTGGGTTTCTCATCATGAGATGGATCTAAGTCGGCAACATTAAGATGATTAAGGCAGTTCGGGTTTGTCATCATGAGCCGAAGCCAAGTTGGCGTCATCAATTTGACTAAGGCAGTTCGGGATTCTCATCATGAGACGGATCTAAGTCGGTGACATTAAGGTGATTAAGGCAGTTCGGGTTTGTCATCATGAGACGAAGCTTAGTCGGCGTTATAGATACAGCTAAGGCGGTTTAAGTGGCTTGTGGTCATGAGCAGGACCCAAGTGGGTGTCGTCTGAGGCGGCTTTCATCATGAGCCAGACCCAACTGGGCATCATCTGAGGCGGCTAGAGTAATGAGTCGGTTGGCATCATCTATATAAGGAGGGCCTGGGCACAAGACCAAGGATCATCAATTAACCACACAACCAACTACTCTATTTTTACTTGTATCATTTTCCTTTTCGTAAAGTAGCTTTAGTCGTCCTTAGAACTTTTTTCACCCATTTCGTTAGACCGACCTTGGGATGATCACTCTGGACCATCTCGAGAAGTCTTGCATTCTTGTACCACTTTTCCCACAACATATATTTGGCACGCTCGGTGGGACTAAGGAGGACGTATGAGAAGGTGGTCTAACTTTGCTCAATCAAGATGACCAAGAATAACCCGACTTCCAACAAGGAGGCGGCACCACCACCCTCTCAACAATCTGTTGGGAGGAACCCATCCGTCACAACTTCTCACAAAGAGCCGGCTCTCCCCTCTATCTAATTGGGTACCGAGAAGAGCTCTACTGACATGGCTCTCCTCAAAGAGCTGGAGCTCCCCAAAGGAGTTGTTGACATGCTAGCTCTTCGCCTCAACCAGGTGCTGATCGAACAAAGGCTTATTTGTGAAGACGTTCAAAGTTGTTATGGCGAGGCTATGAAGCATAGCGACGAAGCGGTTAAGGCAATTTCCAGTCAGTTCCAAGGAGTTCACAACTTTGTGAACACCGTGGTGAGAGATGAGATGTCCAAGGTGATGATGACTCAACTCAAAGGGAAAGATGTCTACACCGGACCAGTCGTTCCTACCCAAGCTTTTGTTGAGCCACCAAAAAATGGACATGTACCTTGCTACCAGGCGCCGGTTGCATCAGGTGTGCTTGGTCATGGCCCATCATTTGGGACTCCTATGTACGGTTCATTCCAGGCATCTTCTGGATAGAGGTTCAAGGAGCAAATCTCGCTGGTCAATATGAGACCCCGAGGATGGGGATGAACAATGTTCAAACAAACCGGAGTTGGTACCAACCGGCCCCAACTCAAGAGCGGTCATATCCATCTAGGGTTGTGGCCGATCATGGCTCTCTCGAAAGAGGGAGCATCTGGACAAACACCTTGTATGAGTCCAGGGTTTCTAATTCCACTCCGGTTACCCTGATGACTCGACCGAGGTGGACCAAATTGGATGAAGAGGATGCTCGCTATCCTGTCGCTCGGCAACTAACCTATGAGGCAACTCAGACAAGGCCAAACCGATGACAATTTCAACTCGAGGAGGAGGGGGGACCAAATCCGCACCAACCTTTTGAGGAGCATGCGATACCCAACCTCAACTAAGGAGCTCACCAGAGGGAGGAGTTGGTCGGGATACTAAGAAATATGGGGTTCAAATCAAGGAGTACTCCGCGACAGAGATTTCTCAAACCCTACCCGGTGGACTTCGATAACATGGCCTATCCAGTTGGGTATCGAATCCCAGATTTTACTAAATTCTTGGGGGAAGACAACCAATCATCAGTAGAACACATCGCTTGCTTTGTTATCCAGTGTGGAGAATCGGCAACTCAAGGCGGGTATGCACCCACGTTGGTTCAAAGGATTCTTTCAAGCAAATGTACCAAGGTTCGAACCCATCAAGAGGAGTAGGCCATACACGAAACCCTTTGCAATCTCCCCACCAAGATAACTCAAATGATTCCCCTTTAAAAAGAGGGATGTCCTTAGTATGATACGAAAGCAAGTCCCCAAAGGCATCGGCCTTAAGCACCGAAGGGCCAAGAACACGATTCTTGGATGAAGAGGAAGAGGCGTCTTCAACTGGATGTTCGTCCCCAAAAGTAGAAGTGTTAAGGATGTCGGCATAAAGCGTTTCGACTTCGGAAATCTCGGATGGTACCACGAGTATGTCCTAAAAAATAAGATGAAAGGCAGTTAGAACGATATGGTGGCAAGACAAAATTGGGCAAGCCATTCCTGTTTGGAATCAATCATGGTGCTCCGGGATTGCCCCACGTGAAAGTGGCATACTAAGCTCGCCCCGCTTAGTGGCGGCATTCCGAACTCGCCCTACTTAGGGCGGTATGACGAGCTCCCCTCTCGTAGGGGCGGCATACCGAGCTCGCTTCTCGTAGGGGCGACATGCCAAGCTCGTCCCACATGACAATACGATACAAGTTCGCACCATGTAGGGACGGCCTAGCTCAGGTCATGGGAAATGGACGCTTGAACAAACCCGTCTAGGCAGTCCACTTTAAAACATGCAAAAGTTGTTCTCTACAATATCCTCTCTTATACCAAGGCCAAGCTAAGGCAAAATGGAGCCAAGCAAAATTCAAAAATCAAAGGCAAGTGTGTCCATTTTGGTCATTTCATAAACAAGTCAAAGATGTTGAAATTGGCTAAGGAAAGATCTAGCTTGGCATTTTCACAAACATTTGGTGAGCATAAGAGAAAAGCTTGGTGACATACCTTTTAGCATGAACAAAGGTGAACCAAGATAAACAATAAAATTGGATTTGGGTCAAGCCGAGTTTTGGCTTAGTTGATCTCGGGTAATCCGTGTGGGTTAGGCTCGGATAAGGTTCACCCGAGAATGCCCGCGAAAAGGCGAATGCCTGCGGGAGGCGAACGCCCGTAGGAGGTGAACGCCCGCAATAGGGCAAACGCCTACGAGAGGTGAACGCCCGCTAGAGGGCGAACTCCTGCGATGAGGCGAACGCCCGCGAATATTGGTGAACGCCCGTGGGAGGCGATGCCTGCAATAGGGCGAACGCCCGGGGGAGGCAAACGCCCGCGATGAGGAGAACGTCCACTCTCCGAGAATGCCCCATCGGCTAGGTTGATGGCCTTGGGATGCTCGCACTTTTTGGACGCTCGCTCTCTGAAGAACGCTCGCATAGGCCGGGCTGGGGACTTTGTGAACGCCCGCTCTCGGTAAATGTTCCATCGGCTAGGCTAAGGACCTTCGAACATCCGCACCTGTCGAACGCCCGTTATCGGAATAATGCCCGCTTGGGCTGGGCTGGCGAACGATCGCATAATTGGGTTTGAGGACGTTGGGCCGAGTTCACAATCTTGAGTCACTTGTTTGGCGGAGACATTAGAGAAAGCTAAGTCTGCGTCTTCAACGTTACTGAGGCGGTTTGTGTTTTTCATGAGCCGAAGCCAAGTCGGCGCCCTCAACGTGACTAGGGCGGTTTGTGTTTTTCATCATGAGCCGGAGTCAAGTTGGCATCATCAATTTGAGTAAGGCGGTTCAGGTTTCTCATCGTGAGACAAAACTAAGTCGGCGCCCTCAATGTGACTAAGGCGGTTTGTATTTTTCATTATGAGCCGGAGTCAAGTTGGCGTCATCGATTTGACTAAAGCAGTTCGGGTTTCTTATCATAAGACGGATCTAAGTCGGCGATTTTAAGGTGATTAAGGCGGTTCGGGTTTGTCATCATGAGCCGAAGCCAAGTTGGCGTCATCAATTTGACTAAGGCGGTTCGGGGTTCTCGTCATGAGACGGATCTAAGTCGGCGACATTAAGGTGATTACGGCAGTTCGGGTTTGTCATCATGAGACGAAGCTTGGTCGGCGTTATAGATACAGCTAAGGCGGTTTAGGCGGCTTGTGGTCATGAGTTGGACCCAAGTGGGTGTCGTCTGAGGCGGCTTTCATCATGAGCCGAACCCAAGTGGGCATCATCTGAGGCGGCTAGAGTAATGAGTCGGTTGGCATCGTCTATATAAGGAGGGCCCGGGCACAAGACCAAGGATCATCAATCAACCACACAACCAACTACTCTATTTTTACTTGTATCGTTTTCCTTTCCGTAGCGTAGCTTTAGTCGTCCTTAGAATTTTTTCATCCATTCTGTTAGACCGACCTTGGGACGATCACTCCGGACCGTCTCGGGAAGTCTTGCGTTCTTGTACCACTTTTCCCACGACACTAACTGACGCATGCTTTGGAATTGGATCTTGTACATTTTTTGGGTTTAGATTATTCCCCTAAACGACGCTCACCTTGTACGGTTATTACAAACTTCGCTGTCGTTTTTTCCACAAGACAGAGAATCATGACATGATCAATTTCACGGTTCCGATTCCGAAAACCACTCAATTTCTTCGGGCGACCAATTAATAAAGGGCCTGTCGCTTCTTCCACGAAGAAAGTATTCCACATGTATTAAAAATGTAAATCATGGAAACTATAACCCAAAGTTTACCAATCATATTATTTGGCTGCAGTGTATCTCCCCTGAGATGTCACGTCGAAACCGGGATGGCAACAGATGACACCGTTCATTTCGAGGACCTGTGAAGTTTTGGGACAATATGCTATACGACGCCCTCGTAGCGTGCAGTCGTTTTTTGGTCTGAAGCCATCTGGTATGCATGCCTCAGATTATAAAGAACGGTAAATTTTTTTCTAGCACTATATTTCAAGGATTGGAAGACATCATATGCCTCACACATGTGATGAGCATGCTACTTCGTATATCGTTATGGGTTGCCTCGCACACCTCGCATGCAATGAGCAGACCGCCTCACAAGTCAAGGGCGGTCTGCTTTGCACCTCGGTGCGAGATGCCTCGCACACCAAGGGCGCCTTGCCTTGCATCCCTCACATATCGTTACAAGGTGCAAATGCATCTAATCATAGGATAGTTATTTATTAGTTGATCTATGTTTTGGGTCGATCAATATTTGAGTCAACTGCCCAAGTTAATTCAAATTTAAAATTTTTAAACAAAATATAATGTTTGAATTTCATGAATAGAACATAAGTTTCTAAAAAATATTGTCTTTCTCTGACATATGCTAGAAGACGATTATACGTCAGAAAATTAAGAGAAATGTACAGCACCGAGCTTCTTAATCATTCCATCCAAATCCGAGTTTTCGAATAACTCCGGTGCTCAATTTCACTTGGAGACCTCGGTCATCAAGCTCTCTTATTATATTCGGAGGCATCTAGGCGAGTTTTTTTAATGTATTGTTTAAATTTTTGTCCATCTTGTTGCAATTATTTTTTAGTATATTTATAAAATTAATCCATTTACCAAAAAAAATTTCAGAAAAATAACACTTCAAATAATAATATTATCAATTTCACCTTCCTATAGATATAGTTGAAAACTACTTGAGAGCCCCGTATGACCAGAAATCCTTGGGCTTTAGTAGCATTTATTAAGTTTGTGAAGCTTAAAATCAAAATTTCGGTAACTAAATTCAAAATTATTATTTGCACGCAGCCCCATTTTAAGGGAACTCTCTACTCTCTCTACCCTCTCTATAAAAAAAACCCCATTCTTGTTAAACCTTTCAAGTTGTCTCCAAGTAACAAACATGGAAGCTTCAGCCATTGACAAGCTGCCTTTGACTGTGCCCCTCATTGTTGATGAAGATCAACATACAGTAGGAAACGAGTCGGAGGATAGAGAGTCAAACCATGGTCATGATCATAGAGAAGGCACCACCTCTACCTTCAAGACCATGTTCAATGGACTAAATGCTTTGTCAGGTTTTTCCTCTTCCTCTTCTTCTAGCTACTTGGTTGCGTTCCATATTGACTTCCTGTTTTTTAATGGATAAATAGATGTGTGTTACTCTTGGAATAAGATTGCCATGAGAAGAGCAGCGAGAGCAAAGTGTCAAGTCCGTGCAAACTCAAGTCAGATGGTCTTCATTTGAGAGGGCTTGTTAGAGAATCCCACATTCGAAATGGAAAATTTATCTATCCCTTTACCTTCAGGTTGAAATTGGATACAGAAATTCTAACAATAGTCACCAGTAAAACATTCAGACCTTCTAGAACATTCCTCTAATCAATCCCATCCAAGCTATTAGATAATTATCCAATGTTGTTTGCAAAGAAATTCCATATTTTCCAAGAGCATAACTTTCCTGTTTCATGGCTTAAACGGGTGATTTTTTTTATTAGTACTTAGTTGGCTTGTTGTTGTTATGCTTTGGTTGCCAGGAGTCGGGATACTTTCTGTGCCATATGCACTAGCATCAGGAGGATGGCTGAGCTTGGCTCTCCTCTTTGTGATCGCCATTGCAGCCTTCTACTCGGGCATTTTGATTAAAAGGTGCATGGAAGCTGACCCCAACATCAGGACTTACCCTGACATAGGGGAGCTCGCTTTCGGCTACACAGGACGGATCCTCGTATCGATCTTCATGTACATCGAGCTCTACTTGGTTGCGACCGGGTTCCTGATCCTGGAAGGTGATAACCTGCACAATTTGGTACCCAGCATGGGATTCGAGGCCGCGGGTCTCCACGTAACAGGGGAGCAATGCTTTGTTGTGATTGTTGCTCTGATCATATTGCCTTCTGTTTGGTTGGACAACTTGAGCCTCCTTTCTTATGTCTCTGCAAGTGGGGTCATGGCTTCTGCAATCATACTGGCTTCCATTGCCTGGGCTGGTGCAGTGGATGGAATCGGGTTCGAAAACAGGGGAGAAGCCCTGCATTTGCAGGGGATCCCTACTTCTGTCAGCTTGTATGCCTTCTGTTACTGTGCTCATCCGGTGTTCCCCACCCTTTACACTTCCATGAAGAAGAAGCACCAGTTCTCCAATGTAAGTGCATACGTTGTTTCGGTTTCGGAGCCGAAGGTTTCGCTTTAACCCGCGTATATCTGTTGCAGGTTCTGCTCGTTTGCTTCATTCTCAGCACCTTCTGTTACGCATCGATGGCCGTCCTCGGATACTTGATGTTCGGGCCGAACGTCCAGTCTCAGGTGACGCTCAACCTTCCGACGGATAAATTCAGTTCGAGGCTGGCAATTTATACGACACTGGTCAATCCGATAGCCAAGTACGCGTTGATGGTTACACCGATAGTCAACGCAGTCAAGAACTGGTTCCCTTGCCACTGCAACAAGCGGCCCTTCAACTTCTTCATCAGCACTGCTTTCGTAGTGAGTACTGTCGTCGTGGCCATCCTCGTTCCCTTTTTCGGGTATCTCATGTCGCTGGTCGGAGCATTCCTGAGCGTGACAGCTTCGATCATACTTCCATGTTTGTGCTACCTGAAGATTTCAGGCGCTTACAGGCAGTTTGGCCTTGAAGTTGCTCTGATAGGGTCAATTGTGGTGTTGGGTGTTATTGTTGCAGTGTTTGGCACCTATAGCTCTCTCTTAGATATAATATATCATCTGTAAACTGAAATGAGTCCTAGTTCAACCTCAGAACAGGACATTAACGAATCGATTCGAGGCTAGACTCGTCGAGTTATAATTCGACAGGTTTGACATGTTTTGCTGCTGCTGCACAACCATACTACAGGTAACAAGAACGAGGATTATCGGATACATACTGATCAAATAAGCAGATGAAAATCATTTTTATACCAAGAAGCACGACGATATTTTATTAGATCCTATATTCAATTAAGGACAAGAACTCCCGGTTGTCGAAAAGTGGATTGCATAACATAATATCTAACAATCATATGAATAGATGTTATCACTTATCACCTGACAGACCAGCAATTCCAGAATCCTGTAGGCAGGGAATCTCTACTTGGTTAACTTTTTTTTCCTTCAAAACTATCGGGACATGTATTGGGTCGACGAATTAAGCTTCGAACAGGGAAGTACTACAATCCCTACTTGGTTAATTTTTTTCTTTCAGAACTACCTAGCCTTTTTTTTGACAAATAAAGTATTGTATTTTACTAAAATAAATGATACATCAAAGGTACCAGAAAACGTCTATCAACATGTACCAGAGTGATAGACGCTATCTAAATACAACACCAAAGTGTCTCCAAAAGAATCAAAGCCAAAAAGCCTAAGGCCATCAGTAAGCTTGCAGACCAGATCAGAAATCATGGCTATAGTATACAAGGGATCAAGTGGCCTAGTTGTAAGTGTCCGAATCTTCTATCGGTCCTAATTCTTAGCTCATGGATCTATCTTTCTATGTGATTCATGACTCTTCTCGGCTCTGTCCTCAACATCTTCCCTTAATTCTCCTGCATTTCTACGGATCTATCTATGCCTTGGAGTAGTTATTGGAATACTTATTTTTTTTTTACTTTTGGCAAGATGATGCTGCTCCCTCCAGCTTTGGTTGCATGTGGTTGTGTTGTTTATGCTTCCCTTTTGGCGTAAGAATCGTGGAGCTAACCCTGGATTAATTCGATCTGAACACTAAGGGCTATCATTAATGTAGAGCTGATTATCATTGCGCTTGTAGCTGCTTGTTTGTCCTGATGCATGTTTGTTACATCATCCTTCACTAACCTTGCCGGACTGGAGGAATGGATACAGATTGGTTTTGACGATTGTCCATGCAGCATTTTCTGATCAAGGAGTTGGCTGCTCTGGGTGAGGTAGACGAAGAGACTGTTGGAAACTTCAAGACCTACCTGGTGGTTGGTTGGGAGCCTCCCTCCTCAATAAATCCCATAATTATCTACCGTGAAAATTAGATGGATATCTCTTGGTAGGCTTTTGGGCCCTCGACCCTATCATGTTTGGGCCCTACTAGGTGCTTTTGTCTTTTCGGTTGTGGTCCTTTTTAGTGATTCCTTACCTAATTGCTTGGGTGGGAATCCTAAGCTCAAGGGGTATGTAACTATTCCAGGTGGACATTACTCCTGTTTTTGGGGTCGAGAAAGAAATTCGTCCTCGTGGTAGTATCGACAGTACTCTTTTTTTCTGGTATGGTTTATTGCCGTATGAGGGTTTAATTAACAAGGTTGGCGGCTGGGAGATTGCGAGTTGTCCTCCTTGTCACGATTATAATTATTAATACAGTTTAACTTCTAAAAAAAAAACCATGAGGAAAAACCCTAAACACCAAAAGAAACTATCCCATGAGGAAAAACCCTAAACACCAAAAAATTACTCCATGAGAAAAAACCCGAAACACTATAAATTAGGATTAATTAGTTTGGGTTTGTTTTGGTTTAATTCTTAGAGGAAATCTTGACAAATAAGGTACTATTCTCCATATCCTCCATCTCATCATTACAATACCTTTAACATGCTCTTGTCTATCGCCATGTCCTAAGCTAGTTAATTAGGGTTAGGATGAAAGATATGAAGGAATAATAATGCTCAGATGCTTTTTTTTAAGTCGTCCTAGATGAAAATAACATCGTTATTGTATATTTAATCGAACATTAATGACAATTAGGCGATTCCAAAGATTGTTTAGAATATCAGATCATAATTTACATTGGAACTGGTAAGTTTGTTTATAGATTCTCAGAGGCTAATCTAGGTAGGACTTTTTGATAAACCCAAAGCGAATTAATACTGTTGTTTTCTCGGCAACTTCATTGCTACTCATATAATTGTTTGTTGGTTTCTACATATATATCTGGGCATATTAAATTGTTCGATGAAATTGTTTTTATTTATTTACGCAGTGCCGAGGAAGAAGAGATAGATAGCCAGAAAAGCACCGCCATGGGTTCTCTTTATCTACCAGAGGAGCTGGTTCTCCCGATATTGGAACAATTGCCTCCAGCGTCTTCCCTTCGCTTTAAAAGCGTATGCAAGTCATGGCGTCGTATTCTATCCGCCCCGGGCTTCCTTGAAAGAAGAATTCTCCTCAGGAGCAAGAGGCTGGAGACGTCCCTCGCCATCACGGAAGAGATCAACTCATCTTTCGCCATCTTAGAATCTCCAACATCCTTCGCCCCGACAAAATTTGCACTGCTATTTCCTAAGACGTGGATCTCTCTTGTCGTGGCAGGATCATCCAGAGGCATTGTCTGCTTTGCGGATTCGTGGACGGGAAGGTGCATCCTATGGAATCCGACAACCGCAGAGTCGAGGTTACTCCCATATCATCACCCTGACCATCGTCCTGAAGGATCCTGGTGTGTGGACCGATACCACTACAAAGTCGGATTCAATGAATTTGATGGTGACCTCAAGGTTGTTAAGATATCTTCGGTCCAAATTAACTACACTTTGGGCTTTTGTTATCGGGCTTCAATTTACGAGTTGAGTTCAGATTCATGGAGAGAAATCAGTTCCATTGGGATAGATACCGGAAAGATGATACCTGAGTGCAATGCATGGAGCAGCCTAGCTCATTGTTCGTGGATGGCGGACAGAGTGGACACTGCGACCGATGTGCATGCACAGTGCAACATAGTCTCCTTTGACATGGCCACTGAGGCCTTCACCACTTTCAGCTTACCCATGGGCATCGGAATCAGCCCTATAAGCTGCATTCCCGATCTACGTTTGCTCACGTTGAACGGCTTCCTGGCCTTGTGTTGCTTCCAAACCGTGGACGAAGAACCGAAGATAGGCATCACACAAATTTGGGTGTCACTCAAACCAGGTGTAGCGGAATCGTGGACTAAGCTGTGGACCATTCGACTCCCTTCTCAGCACCTGCATTGGCCTTTGGAGTTCTGGAACGGTGGTCTGGTTATAGAAATGTTGGGGAGGGAAGATGATCGTTGGGTGTGGTGTGATCTAAGCGATCCTCGAGGTACTATTCACGTTCTTCCGATTGACAATAGGCGGAATTTAGCAGTGGTGGCCTTTGAGAGGACTCATGCTTCAGTGGCTGCAGATCTTCTCTTAAGAGAGGCTAAGAAGAAGAAGTTCCGGGTCAATTCCCCTTATTTATGTTGTTAGTGAGATTTTAGTTTATCATTCATACTTTAAGTTACGATATATGTTTTAGCAAAATTAGAGCTTTTTACTAGATTGTCTTATTCATGATGTCTTTTTTATTCGTAAAATTTGAATCTGATATTTTATCGATAGAATTGAAACCTCTTACTACTTAGACTAACTCTCATGAGTAGGTAAAGTTACATTTTGAGGGCACCGGGTACGAAAGAGACAAGCTATTGCGTATTTGTATGAAATGAGTTTGGATTCTTGGAGAGAAATCAATCCCATCGGGATAGATACCAGAATAGAGATACATAAACAGAGCAGCTCGGCTTGCTCGATGGACGGGAGGAATTTTTTTCGTGGATGGCGTACAGATTTTACATTGGCACCAAAGTGTATGCTCAGTGCAGCATAATCTCCTCCGACAATCCCTCGTATTTTTTTAGCTTCAGACGTCCATGTCCTAGTCCTCTGTTTTCAACTGCTGAAGCTGATTCGCATCTGCGGCCTGAAAAGAAGAAGAAGAAAGGGTGTTATCCTTGGAGGGGTCGGAGGAATAGCTGCTGGTGAAACCATGATCTGCTCGAAGCAGTAGAAACACTCGAGGCACTCTCAGTTTTATGACCCAAAATGAACGACTAAAACTTATGAAAATCTTTTAAAAGATGTTATTGCTAGAAATGAAATAGCCTTAATAACCAAGATTTTTAAAAACGAACCGGAGAGCGACCCACTCTGCTCTCCGGGTCATGGTTGGACCGATCCAATTGGTTGAATCACTGGTCAGATCAATTTTTGGGAAAATTACTCTCAAGTTCTTCGGATTTGCTTAAATATACTCAAAAGTTCCTCATGTTCACAAAATACATTGCGAAGTTCTTATAGTTTGCTTTTATTATACTTTCAGGTCTCTGGTACACGTTAGCAACTATTTTTTTTTTCATTTTGTTCAATAAAATGATCAAAATAAACTTAATTAAAAAACCCCTGACATCATCAAACAAAAATTCCCTAAATATTCTATCCCGCCGTCCACTCGCCGACCCCAGCCTCGCCGTCGTCCCCGTCATTCTCGATCCTGGTGTTGTCATCATCTTGTCGTTCCCTATCTCGGCATCATCATCGTCCTTGTCATCCTCGTCACTTGCTCATCGTCCGATCCCCGATCCCGACGTCCCAGTCCTCCCACGTCCTGATCCCGTCGTCCGGTCATCGCTCCCCCCTGTAGCTCCGTCGTCTCAGCCGACTCTGTCGCTCAGTCTCGGCTATCGTCATCCTCGGTTCCTCAGCCTTGGTGTCCTTTGATCCACCATCATCTTTCAGTCGTCACTATCATTGTCTCACCATCTTTTCCACCTTGGTGTCCTCCGCCTCACACTCGCCTCATCGCCCACCGTCAGAGCCTTGATGTCCATCGCCACACCGCTGCCTCACCACCTCACCGTCGTCACCGTGGACCCCCTAATCTGTTGGCCGAGCAGTTGATTGGAAGGGAGTTGGGCTGAGTCCGGGTCTGTGTCAGAGACCGAGTTGATTTGGGAGATCACCGTCCGTTGCTGCCCCTTGCCGATTAGCTCCTAGTCGACGGCGATGGTATGAAGATGATGGTGAGGAGGTGGGATGGAGACGGGATGAAGACGACGGCGAGGATGGAGACGGCAGTGAAGGGGTGGAGACTACAGTGACAGGATGAAGATAAGGGACCGAAAGCCTTAGAAACTCATTGGAGAAGAAGAGATGATGTAAGCAAATTTTTTTATTTTTGTTATAAGGGTATTTTTGTTATTTTAATGATAAAAAAAGAAAAAAATTAATTTAGGGACTCGAAAATATAATAAAAACAAACTAGAGAGACGTTAACGTGTATTTTATAAACAGTGAAGACTTCTGAGTATATTTAAATAAACTCCATAAACTACAGAGTAATTTTCCCTATTTTTTTAACCTGTATATAAAGTTTTTAGAAATTCACCGAAAAGTCATGAAAAAGCTAAAGACCTCCCAAAATATCTCACAAACTTCGAGGTTCCCATTAAATTAAAAACCCACTACTTCCACTTTCTTTAACTCTCTCTCTCTCTCTCTCTAAAATGACATAGACTACGCTCCCACATCAATGAGATCTCCAACCCACTGAAAAAAAATAAAGGAGATCTCCAAATACTTAGCTTAGGAGTAATGGAGTTGGACCAGAGAAGGAAGAGGAAGAGGGCAGTGTACAAAGGGTACGGGAAGTACTTCTCCATGAGGTCATCAACGGTGTTTTTGTCCTTCTTCGTGTTCCTCCTCTTTCGACCAATTTCCAGAGAAGGCGGCGGACGTTAGCGAGGCCGGGACCACGAAGATGGCGTTATGGACCACGCCCGTCGATCAAGGAGATCTCGCTCGCCGTGTCCCTTGTCTTCGTCCTCACGGGCATCATTTTGGGCTTGTTCACGACTTCTGTTTGTCCTCAACAACAACCTTCTCCTGAGGAATCGAATCTACTCTCATCGTGTCCCACCTCGTCTTTCTGGGTTATGGGAGGCGGCGGAGGAGTGGTGGACAGCGTACAATGACGATGGTTGGGGACAAAGAAATGAAAAAGATGTAAGTGAATCGATGATGGTTGGGGAAATTGGAAACATTTGGGCGAAATTGATATACTTTTTCCAGTTTTACCCTTCAAACCTTACGAATCCAAAATTTTGGGGTCATTTTTCTATACGAACCAGTCTGACCAGATTTTGGGCGGTTCGTAAGGTTGGCATTTCAATGAGCAAACCTGGTACGCCTTTCTTACCAAATCATGGTCCAACCGATCGGATCGCTAGTCGGATCGTATATTTAAAAACCTTGTTAATATCCTATCTATTGGAAAAAAAAAACCATCCACCTATTAACTCCGCGTAGACCCAAGAGCATTCAGCATTATGAAAATCTGCTAAATAAATAAGATTCGACTTTTGAGATTCTAAATAGGTATGATAAAACATATGGAAATCTTTTAAAAGATATTATTGCCTGATTCATTTACTAAATACATAAGATTCGGGATTTTAAATAGGTATATAGTTTTAAAAAATTACGGAGATCAACCTCAGTAGCCCTAGCTATATATAGCTAAGAAAGAACGCAACATTGCTCCATCTCCTTGTTCGGCTGATACCAATCACCAAAGGAGAAAAAACAGCTTTCATGGATTCTCGATATCTTCCAGAGGAGATGGCGATCCTCGTGTTGGAACCCCCACCTCCGCCCGTCGCTTCAAAAGTGTATGCAAGTCATGGCATCGCATTATATCCGCTCCAGGCTTCCTCGAGAGAAGTGCCCTCCTCTGGTGCAAGGACAGCAAGACGTCCCTGGTCATCGCTGAAGTAAGGGGAGACGAGAAGAACGGCTTCTTCATCGATCCATCTTACACTGTCCTAGAATTTCCAACTTTTTTGGCAACTGAATTCGGATCGCCATCCCGAAATCCTTATAGCTTACATAATTATCCCGTCAATCTGGTGGGATCGTGCAGAGGAGTTGTCTGTTTTGCCGATATATTTCTCGGACAATTTGTCCTCTGGAACCCGACAACTGGGGAGTCGAGGGCTCTCCCCAACCATGATCACGACCGGGACTTGTACTGGGTTGTTCATGTCGGATTTGGTCACTATGCTGGTGACTTCAAGGTGGTTAAAGTATCTAAGTCAAGGCGTTCACGCTACTTTCAGGTATGGATATACGAGTTGAGCTTGGATTCCTGGAGAGAAATCACCCCTCCCATTGGCGTCTACAGCGAGAAAATCAGTCCAGCAGCAGATAACAACCTAACATGCTGGATGGACGGTAGGATGTGTTCGTGGATAGCATACATGGCCGACTGTAAGGATCGCAGACAGGAGTGCAATTTTGTGTCTTTTGACATGGCCAGTGAGGCCTTTCCCACTGCCATCTTCCCGGTTCCATCTTGCTGCCCTCGGTCTGGTTGCTCACTTAAAAGATCTGTTGGCTTTGTGTTTCTCCTATTACAAAGGCATTGATATATGGGTTTGTCTCCAACACGGTGTTCCAGAATCGTGGACTAAGTTGTGGACGATCTATCATGGACCAAAGTCGTACTGGCCTCTAGAGTTCTGGAATGGTGGTCTCGTCGTGAGGTACAGTGAGGATCGTTTGCTGTGGTGTGATCCAAGTAATCTTCCATTGCCTCTTCCGATTGTTGCTTTTCCAAAGAGAGGGAGTTCAAAAGTGGTCGCCTTCAAGAAAACTCATGCCTCACTATATTCGGATAGGTACGGAGTATGATCTTAACTTGAATAATTTCATACATGTAGAGGCATTAAGTTATCAAATACTATGCTGGTCCATTGTTTCACGCATAAAAAAGAATGCTCCCAAACCTTCTCCTAAAGATGCAAGTTTAAGAGATGGAAGAACATATGCTGCAGTGTTGTTGTCCCCTGGAAAGAAAAGCTATGAAACGACGAAGAAGAATATCAATGTCACCTTGAAGCAATAAGCAAAGCGCGATGATCTGCTGTGGTTCGGAGGTTGTGGTTTTGGAAAGACTCGTGCTTCACTAACTAGGGAGACTTAATTCGCTAGTTACAGTTTTGCAAAAGTAAAGTTACAGTGTTTTTAACCTGAATCAAGCATTATCTTGTCTTATCTAGGGTATTTTTTCCATTGGCAAGACTTGATTCCATGATATTCTTGATAGAATCAATGTTTTTTTTGGCAGGTAAATATGCTTTACTAATATAATGAAATAGAAATACCACGATGCCAGTCAAACTCGGAACAAGCTAATAGCGAATATTTTTGCTATTTACAATTACCTAGCCAAAATTAACCTGAATAATTACACAAGATGGATAATAATTCAAGATAATATCACTGAAGTAATCCCAAAAAGAAAAGAGACCTTGATAGAATCAAAATCCCTAACTATTTGGAAAAAATCTCATCGGTAATTAAAGTTACATTTTGAAGGCACCGGGTAAGATGGCTTAGCTATTGCGCATTTGTATGCTTAGCTAGATGGCTTCAGAAAATTAACAAGGAAGTCTGTAAGTTTTTTCGCAATGTTCGTCATATCCATGTGAGCATTTTCTCCAAGGAGCGACTTGAATCGATTAAAAAGCAGAGTATTGAATCAGAGATCTCTCGTCCGATTCGGTAAAATTATCTGATCAACAACCAAGGTACTTGTCTGCATGGGAGAAGACGTAATTCCCTTGATGAATTTTGAGGGATCATTGAAACTCTTCGGGTTGCTTTCGCGAATGATGCAGGCCAAGGGAATTCAGAGATGGTGGCTTTTGTTAAGACTCAAGATTAACTAGCCAAGGAGACTTAATTCCCTTGTTTATGTTGTAACTGCTCTTTCCTGTAACTTGATTATCTCTGTTCTCTGACCAATTCCTCAAAATTCAACCCCGTTGTCCATCGTTGATCCTAATTCTCGACCTTGCAACCTTTGAAAAAGGTGGAAATTCCATTAAACCAATAATAATATACATTGCTCGGTTTGGATCATCAGTGAGGCGAGTGACGAAGGTAGTGATTCTACGGTGAAGAAACTAGCAGCTTAGAAATATGTATCCCAAGTATAAATTACTAATTAAAAGAAATTTCGGCTGTGCCCCTTTCCCTCTATCTCTCGTGCGTAGCGGCTCTGAGTAGAGAAGAGGGCCCAAAACTGAAACCTCCTCAGCTTATTTTTAGAAGTGATTTTTTACGACAACGTTACAATTGCTCTGAACTTTCGTTAATTAATATATACTTGTATCATCCGGCTTGTTATTGATCCAAACTGATCTGTTAATTTTTAAGCTGCTAGTTTGATGTGGGCGGCAGATGATCCGGCTTGTTATTTCTCTAAACAAGGAAGTTAGATGATCGTTTGATGTAGCGTGATCTAAATAATCCTCGAGGTGCTATTCATGCTCTTCTGATTGCCAATGGATTTCAGCAGCGATGGCCTCTGAGAGGACCCATGCTTCAGTAGAAGTTTTGTTGTCTTCCCGTAAGAGAGGCTAAGAGAAAGAAGAAGTATCTTAACACGTAGCCGTAATTGTTGTTCTGGGTCAATTCCTTACCTCTTCATGCTCTTGTTACCAGTTAGTGGCTAGGAAATGGATTATGCAATTTTAGTTTAGTTTATTGTTCCTCATCTTAACCTCAGAATGGCACATTGTCAATTCAATTTAGGGCTAGAATCGTAGAGTTGCTATTTGAGAGATTCCAACCTTTTGTTACCAACCATGGTGATTCGTATTCACCATTACAGAAGACAAGTTTGGTCAATTTCATGTTGTTGCATACTATCTTATGGGGCAACAAGATAGCAAGAAATGAAAAGCATTTTCATACGAAGAAACCTTGACAATCTTTGCCAGATTATGTTTGTTGCAGCGATCACGTCAATTTCAGATCAAGATACAATTCTAGACGAATTGTATATTGGACGTAATTCAAAAAATCCGTAAGCTTGTAGACCAGATCAGAAATGACCAGGCTGGAAATCAGAATTAGACTACTAGGATTATCGATCCAATCCAAAATAGGAAATTGAAAGAATCACGTGGTTTAGTTCTGGTATCCGATTCTACTTCTACTAGCTAATTAGTTAAATTTTTGTTTAAGGAGAGTAATTTATTGTTTAATTGGGCTTACAAGTTAGAAACACTATATATATGACGCCTCCATTACTATAAAAAAAATATAAGGCACGTTGCTTTCTTAGCTTTAGAATTAGAGTTAGTTAGTTTGGTTTGGTCTGTTTTAATTCTTGGAAGAGCTTGGTCTGGATTTTGACTTCGGGTAATATTTACATGATTGGGATGAAAGATGTGATGATCATAATTTACACATGTCTGATTTAGAATTCTTACCGAGAAAAGAATATCTAGTGTTTGTCCCCGGCCATACAAGTTCTGGGTGAACCTAATTTTCTGGAAATTGATTTTATTTGTTTCTGCAGTGCCGAGTAAGAGAAAGATAGCAAGAAGAGCACCACCATGAGTTCTTTTCATCTACCAGAGGAGTTGGTGATCCTCATATTGGAAAAGTTGCCTCTCAAATCGTCTGTCCGCTTCAAAACAGTATGCAAGTCATTGCATCGTATTATGTCCGTCCCGGCCTTCCTCCAAAGAAGAATCCTCCTCCAGGACATGAGCCACGAGATGTCCCTGGCCATTGCAGAAAAGATCGAAAATTCTTACGCCGTCCTAGAATCTCCAACATCCTCCGCCTCGACTGAATTTGCACCGCTTCCGCTTCCGCTTCCCAACTTTTTGCGCACTTATATGGCTGTAGGATCCTGCAAAGGCATTGTCTGCTTTGCGGAGTTTCGGACGACAAGGTGTGTCCTCTGGAATCCAATAACGGCGGAGTCAAGGGCACTTCCCTACCATCACCCTAACCGTCATCCTGAAGGATCCTATACCTATAGTCTCGGATTCTACGAATATGATGGTGACCTCAAGGTTGTTAAGATATTTGCAGTCCAAATTAATAACACTGCACAACCCTTGCACTTTCGATATCGGGTTCTTGGAGAGAAATCAATCCCATTGGGATAGGTACCGAGTTTATACCTGATTGCAGGGCACGGAGCAGCCTGGCTCGCTCGCCCGGCGGGAGGAATTTTTCATGGATGGCGTATACAGATGGGAGAGTGAGAACAAGACGTACGTAAGCAGCATAGTCTCCTTCGGACATGGCCACTGAGGCCTTTACCACTTTCAGCTCCCCCATGGACATCCGAAACATCGATGAAAAATGCATGTCTTCTCTATGTTTGCTCACGTTGAACGGCTTCTTGGCCTTGAGTTGCTGCCAAATTGCCGACGAAGAACCAAAGACAAGCAGCATACAAATCTGGGTCTTGCTCCAACCCGGTGTAGCAGAATCGTGGACCAAGTTGTGGACCATCCGACTCCCTCCTCCGGAGCCGTATTGGCCTTTGGAATTCTGGAGTGGTGGTCTGGTTATAAGAAGAGAGGGGAAAATAGATAATCGCTTGATGTGGTGTGATCTAAGTAATCCTCGATGTACTATTCAGGCTCTTCCGATTGCCAGTAGGCCAAGCCAACGGATTTCAGCAGTGGCCTTTGAGAGGACTAATGCTTTAGTAGCTGCAGTTTTGTTATCTTCAGGAATGGGAGGCTAAGAGAAAAAGAAGTTTACGGTTAGCAAGCTCTTCATGATCTTGTTATCTATTTGTGGCTAGGAAATGGATTATGCAATTTTATTTTAGTTACTGTTCCCTACTTTAACTAGTACATTTGCACTTATTTTGGATAAGTAGAACTGTTTAACCAAGAAAAATACTCACCAATAATAGCAAGTAGTTACTCTTATTATTGGTTACAAATTCTATAAATGTCTTTCGACATCAATCTCCTACGAATATATACTAGATAATATTTTATCATAGTAGCAACATATGATAAAATTTATCTAGTGTCCGAGTGTAAGCATACAACAAATCCGCCTAAGTCTGATTCGTCCATTGAAAACCTTTCATCGCCTCGCGAGTTGTCCCATCTGAAGATAGTCTCGACTTCGACACTCCCTTCAATCCCCAGGCGATTTGTCAAATCTCGCAAAAAAAATCTTCCTAAAGGACCATTTTTTAATTAAATGATTCATTAATGCTCTTCTCTTAGTTGTCGATATTTTGGGCCGTGTACTTCTTCGTAGTACATGTTGCACTTGCAAGGCCCGTTTGACGATCCCTTACAGAACAAACAAAAATAGAGCGCAAGTTCTCCTCTTTTGATAAAAAAAGAACATATTGTCTTTGTACCTAGAACATGAGACCCCTGTCTACGATTGTACTACGTATTTGCAAAACTCTATTGTAAGAATTCAAAACTCCTGACAAGTTAAGCCACTCCATGGAGTTTCTTAGAATCGTGGATACGAGGCCCGATGTATCCGGGTTTATGCCTTGAAAGATGACTGGTTTCTTGCTGTCCAGATGTTCCCAATCGTCACGGCATCTATAGTGGACCAGATCTTTGATTCATTGTTAGACCTCTTGATCAACCCCATCCAGCACTTCAGAGAGTTTCCCTCATATGCACATTGAGCCAACTGTAGACTCCAATTCCAGTCGTCTTCAGTTCATTGTTCACAATTATAGACCTTTTCATCTTTTTGGCTGGATATTGAATACAATCTGGGAAATGTTTCCTTAAGAGGGAACTCTGCACCCAACAATCATGCCAAAACCATGCGTTCATTCCATTACAGGTTACGATTGAGCTTCCACTTCTGAATATTTCTGGGATTCGACACGAAGATGAAGCCATTTTGCCAATAGTGCTCCAGATTCCACGTTTGCTTGCATCAAATGGGATTCTCAATAATGTGAAGGGTGGTAGGGAGTTGACCATTTCGAAACCATAGATGCCACCAACAATCCTCACCAAAAGAGCATTTGGGTTGTTTTTCATCAAAGAGACAAAGGTACACTAATCTTTATTCATCAAAGAGCAATGATCTTTTTTTACGTCCCAGTCCTCCGTTTTCAACTGGAATAATAATGTAATCTCATGAAATCAAGCCCAGTTTTCTGACTTCAACATTTTTGGTCTTTTTAAACGGTAGAAATTTATTAGTAATAATATATACATATTACATAGTGTATGTGTAAAAATCCATGAAGTATGAGATTGTGACAGTTAGGCTTGTTAAAAATGTATAATGATAAAATCTAGTAAGAAAAATAGATGTTACTATCACTGTCACCGCGAATATAATATCTTTGCACATAAGAAACACCGAGAATCCCTTTTATACATACATATTACATAGTGTATGTGTAAAAATCCATGAAGTATGAGATTGTGACAGTTAGGCTTGTTAAAAATGTATAATGATAAAATCTAGTAAGAAAAATAGATGTTACTATCACTGTCACCGCGAATATAATATCTTTGCACATAAGAAACACCGAGAATCCCTTTTGGTAGAAATGAAAGAGACTTGTGCCCTTAATAACCTATCTACTGGACTTAAACCATCGACCCATTAACTCCTAGTGGGCCCTAGAGCATTCAGCATTATGGAAATCTTTAAAAGATACTACTGCGTGAATCATCTCATAAATAAATAAGATTGGGGATTCTAAATAGGTAATAAAAAACTAAGGAAAATCTTTAAAAAGATATTATTGCGTAATTCATCTCCTAAATAAATATGATTAGAGATTCTAAATAGGAAAAATGAAAATTTTTTCAGAAGATATTATTGCGTGATTCTTTTTCTAAATAAATAAGATTCGGGATTCTAGATAGGTACGGCAGTTTAAAAAAATTAGGTAAAAATCTACTTAAATACCTTGTGTTTTGAGCCTTGGACATACCACTATCACGTGGCTTCAATTTATCTGACCAAGTAACATGAGTTTTTTCTCCTTTGCAACTAAGTGACATTTCCTTAACTGTGGTTAAATTAATATATTTGACAACCACATGGCATGTCACGTCATTTGTATTGTCACGTGGCGTGCCACTTTATCCCTTACATTATTAAAATAATTCAAAAGAGATATTTATAAAAATCAATCCAAAATAAAAAGAAAAACCAAGTAGATGGAACATGGCAGGGGTGATATCGTCATTGACCAAGCAAGTTGGGGATGAAGTAGAAGAAACTAACGGAAGAAAGAAAGACGGCAAATCGATTCCTTCCTCTTCCCTGGACTTATCTTGTCTTGACAAGAACACAACACACTAATCACTTGCTGCCATTATTGAAAAGGAATAGAGAAGAGGAGATGCAAGAACAGAAACTAACCAAGAACTTCATTTTTTTAAACAGTAACCAAGAACTTCAATTACCAAGCTGCAAACGAATAGAAATGAAGTTGTGGGTATCAGAGGGAGGAAGGTCGACACAGTGAAGCTAGAGATGGAGGAGGAGAGGCGGTGGACGAAAAAGGAAGGAGATGGGTAGATGGGTCGAAGATTGAGGGAGGGAAGGAGAGATCCATCTAATTGAAATCATGGCACTCCTTTTATTGCAAGTAATAGAATTAACACAATTTGAATTCTGAAATCGGCACTCGAGACCCTAGGCACGGAGTTGGTGGAATTCCCTTGTGGCACTCCTAATTTGAATTCTTGGCTCCTCGAGTTCTCTGTCCCGGATGGCCTCGGTCTCTCTGCTCGAGTAGTCATTAAAGCTGGCTGAGCGGACAGCCTCCTGACACTTTAGTTTTCCAACCCAACCCAACCCATCCCATCCCATCCCATCCCTCCTTTTTCCCCTTCTCTCTCCTCCATCTCCTCTTTCTTCTTCTTCCCATGGTCCTTCCATGGCTGACTTCGTCCATCCTTGAAAACTCCAAATCCTCACCTTGCTCCTTTTCCATCAAAACCGATTCAACTTCCCCCAATGAATCGTTTGTTGTGGAATATTGCAAGTAATCTTCCACTGCCTCTTCCGGTTGTTGCTTTTCCATTGGAAGGGAGTTCAAGAGTGGTCGCCTTTGAGAAAACATATGCCTCACTATATCCGGAAAATAGGTACGGAGTGTACGATCTTAAATTGAATTATTTCCATACATGTGGTAGAGGTATTAAGTTATCAAATACTATGCAGGTCCCCAAACCTTCTCCTACAGATGCAAGTTTAAGAGATGGAAGAACATGTGCTGCCGTGTTGTTGTCCCCTGGAAAAGAAGGCTATGAAACGAAGTAGAAGAATATCAACGTCCCCTCGAAGGAATAAGCAACGCGCGATGGTCTGCTGTGGTATGAGCTGAGTAATCATCGAGAGATCATCACAACTCTTCGGGCCAAGGGAATTCGGAGGTTGGTGGCTTTTTGAAGCCTCTGCTTCACTAGCTAGGGAGACTTAATTCAAACCCCGTTGTCCATCGTTGACCCTAATTCTCGACCTTACTATCTTCGAAAAGTGGAAATTCCATTAAACCAATATTAGTACATTTTGCTCAGTCAGGATCATCATCAAGATCACATCTTGCTTGCAATATGAACTGCTAATACCCGACCAGCCTCTTATCGGTTTCTTCAAAGCATTCAACAATTAGGCAGCCTCACTATCTCGGGTTACATTTTGGTCAATGCTTTGAACAATGCTTATCGGTCTGTCTGACTAGAAAATGTGAGAAATCTGGTTCACTCTCCGGCTCGTATGACCTGTTATAGCTACAATGATATTCTTTACCACTCTCCTTGATATTTTTGTTCAAGTGATCGGTTCAAATTTGCCTAAAACCTGTGCCTAAAAGTAGTTCCTTATAACCGTTAGTTAGTCATATGTATAAGTAGTTCCTTACGTACTTAGTTTAAGCAATATTCCTTTCTCAATTAACACAATTTCCAGATTACAATACAAATGGATTACAGCAGCGGTGGCCTTTGAGAGGACCCGTGCTTCAGTAGCTGCAGTTTTGTCATCTTCAGGAAAGTGAGGCTAAAAGAAAAAAATAAATATGCGGCTAATAAGCTCTTCATGCTCTTGTTACAGAAGTTTATGGCTAGGAAATGAATTATGCAATTTTATTTTATTTTATTGTTCTATACTTCAACATTACAGAATTCTCGTTTTTCTGAAGAAGTTGAAATTTTATGAAACTAGTACATTTTGCACTTGTAAGGCCCGTTTGACGAGCCCTTGCAGAACAAGCAAAAACAGAGTTGCCCTGTTTTGATAAAACAGAACATCTTGTCTTTGTACCTAGAACATGAGACCCCCGTCTAGGATTGTACTACATATTTGCAAAAATATTCTGCAGCACCAGTGTTAAAATCTTGTCTATGGTAAGAATGCGAAACTCCTGACCAATTATGCCACTCCATAGAATTTCTTAGAATCGTGGATACGAGGCCTGATGTATCCGGGTTTATGCCTTGAAAGATGACTTGGTTTCTTGTTGTCCAGATGTTCCAAATCGTCGCGGCATATATAGTGAACCAGATCACTGATTCGTTGTTGGGCCCCTTGATCAACGCCTTTATTGTAGGGTTTGTGTGTTTCGGCTCGTTCTGTTTAGAAGTGCGGATTTTGACTTCCTTCTCATATCATGAGGTAATATTTCCTTGATCTATCGCCATGAACTGAGTTAGTTAATTATGATTGGGATGAAAGATGTGATGATCATAATTTACATCCGTCTGATTTAGAATTCTTCCCAGGAAAAAAATATCTCGTGTTTGTCACCGGCCATACAAGTTTTATGTGAATCTAATTTTCTGGAAATTATTGTTATTTGTTTCTGCAGTGCCGAGGAAGAGAAATATAGCAAGAAGAACACCACCATGGGTTCTGTTCATCTACCAAAGGAGTTGATGGTCCTGATACTGGAAAACTTGCCTCCCAGCTCTTCTATTCGTTTCAAAACCGTATGCAAGTCCTTCCATCGTATTATATCTGCCTCGGCATTCCTCCAATGAAAGTGGATGATGATCTTGTTTTTTATTTATTTATTTATAGTATTTGGTATTCATAGTGAGATCTAGAGGTTGAATAAGGTATATATTTTTTTTAAGGGTATTTTTATCGTTTTCATGACAAAAAAATGAAAAATATATGCTAACGTTAGCGAGGGGCCTGAGAGTATAATAAAATTAAACTTCGGGAACTTTTTAATCGATTGTTGAAAGATAGGGAGTGAGAGACGAATATGCCAAACACAAGGTGTCTGAACATAATTTTCCTAAAAAAAATATTAAAAACCACTAAGATAAGGAGGTTTCAGGCTTGTGCTCTCTGCTCCAATCAGACGTAAGTTTGTGTTATATTGGAGTGACTCGAAATGCCAAGTTTAGGATAGAATAGTTTATTGGGCAAATTGGTCTCAGACCTCTGGTATTTGGTATATTTAAGGTTCGTCTCCTGTATTCTGATAATCGATTAAAAATTCTCTATAGTTTAGCAAAATTATACCCTGGAATCTCTAAAACCGAAATCGGAGTTTTTTTCCGGCAAAGACCCACATGAAATGACACTAATACCTCTCTCACTTAAAAATAAAAAAAAACTCCTCCATCATCTTCTTCCTCATCGACCCCACCTCTCTCCTCCAACCTTCAAATTCTTAACTCTCCTCCACACAAAGTGACAAAGACCACACACAAAAAATCTGAATCTGGAAGCAAACAACTTTGAAGCCACCACTCCTTCTCCTCCCATTTTCTTCTTCTTCCTTAATTCCTTCCTTCTTCTAGCTACCACTTGGATTTTTATGACCAGGGGCACGGAGAGAAATCAAAGAAAATCACGCCGAGAGAGACCAACCGCCGCATCCCAGGGATTTGATAAGCCGGAGCTCCACCAAAAACCTAATCCTAATCAACTTTTTTGAAACAATTAAAAAGAACTATTAAAATTGGAAAAATGAACCCACTTTTGAACAAATCCCTCTTTTGTGAAATCCCTCGTTAGGGTTCCAACAAATCCCTCTTTTTTAAAATTAAAACTGTTTTCTCTGCTTGTTCGGTCAGAGAGAAACCTATTCAGGTAGTCTAGGACAGCGGAGGAGGGTGCTGCTCCATTGTCGCCGTCCTTGGATTCTTGTTCACCGCTTGTTCGCGTCTTTTTTTAATTGATTGATTTTGTTTTATTTTTTATTTTGATCTTGATATTCTAGGGTTGTGTTCTTGATGTGTTTAATTAATTAGTGTTCTTGGTATTCTTGTTAGATAATGTGGTAACGTTCTGTTGTATTTTTTGGAATTTTTTTATATTTGGTGTTCATGTTTAAAGGTTGAAGAAGAAAGGGAAGTATAAAGATGGAATTTTTTTAAGTGGGAAGGGCATTTGTGTCATTTCATGTGGGCCTTCGCCGAAAAAAAACTCTGATTCTGGCTTCATGGACCTCAGGGTATAATTTTGCCAAACTATGGAAAGTTTTTAATCAATTATTAGAATACAGGAGGGCGAACGTGAAATATATCAAACACCAAGGACCTGAGAGTAATTTATCCTAGTTTATTTGGAGACAATTTTACATGAGAAATGGAATTTCATTTAATTAGGATTTAATTTTATAGAATTTGGAAAAAACTAAAAATTTCGGAATTGATTTATATCTCTTCAATTAATTAAAAAAATGTTGAAATATGATCATGATGAACATTTACTTTTAAATATATTATTAAACTTCATAATATATGTAACCTACCTATTGTAGTATTCTTCTCAACATAGTATATATCCTACACAAAAACGCAACATATGGGAGTCTCCATCTCCTTCCTTGAGCCCTTTTTCTAACCAATTACCAAAGGAAAAAAAGCTTTCACGGATTGTCGATATCTTCCAGAGGAGTTGGCGATCCTCGTGCTGGAATGGTTGCCGACCACCTCCGCCCTTCGATTCCAAAGAGGATGCAAGATGTGGCGTCGTATTATATCCGCCCCGGGCTACCTCGAAAGAAGTGTCCGCCTCTGGTGCAAGGATAGCGAGACGTCCCTAGCTATCACTGAAGTAAGGGGAGACAAGAAGGAAGGTTTCTTCATCGATCCATCTTACACTGCCCTAGAATCTCCAACTTTTTTGGCAACTGAATTCGGATCGCCGTCCCGATTACAGGAATCGTCATGATCATGACCACGATTGGTACGGATTTGATCACCCCTATGTCGGATTTGGTCACTATGGTAGTTATAATATCCACTTCAAGGCGTTCACAGTGCTTTCGGGGATGGATATACGAGTTGAGTTCGGATTCCTGGAGAGAAATCATCCCTCACTTTGGCGTCGACAGTAACAAAATCAGTCCAGCAGATAACAACCTGACATGCTGGCTAGATGGCAGGATGTGTTCGTGGATGGCATACATGAAGGCCGACTGTGAGAATCGCTGACTGGAGTGTGGTTTTGTCTCATTTGACATGGCCAGTGAGGCCTTTGCCGCTTTCACATCCATCTTCCCGGTTCCATCTCACTGTCCCCATGTTTGGTTGGGCACGTTAAAAGATCTGTTGGCCTTGTGTTTCTCCCATGAGAAAGGCATAGATATATGGGTTTTTTCTCCAACACAGTGTTCGGAATTGTGGGTCAAGTTGTGGACGATCTGGCATGGACTCTAGAGTTCTGGAACGGCGGTCTCATCACGACAAGCCACAGTGAGGATCGTTTGCCGTGGTGTAATCCAAGTAATCTTTCGCTGCCTCTTCCGGTTGTTGCTTTTCCAAGGAGAGGGAGCTCAAGAGTGGTCCGGAGGTTGTGGCTTTTGGGAAGACTCATGCTTCACTAACTAGGGAGACTTAATTCCCCGGTTTTGGAAAAGTAAAGTTACAGTTTTTTAAACCTGAATTAAGCATTGTCTTGTCTTATCTAGGATTTTTTTTTCATTGGCATGAGTTGATTTCAATATATTTTTGATAGAATCGTAGTCCCTAACAACAAGTAATAACTCTCATTGGTAATTAAAGTTACATTTTAAGGGCACCGGGTAAGATAGAGACCAGCTATTGCGCATTTGTATGCTTAGCTAGATGCCTTCGGAAAATTAACAAGGAAGTCTGTAAGTTTTTGTGCAATGTTCGTCGTATCCGCGCGAGCATTTTCGCAAACACCTAAGGGGCAACTTGAATCAATTAAAATGCAGAGGATTGAATCAGATGTGCCTCATCCTTGTCTCCATCTTCTCATCCACTCTGTTTTTCTTCTCTGTTGAACTTTGCCAAGGATATGAACAGTTTCTTGTTCTCGATGCGAGTTCCGTGAAATCATCTCGTTAGTGTTCACCTCCTTTGTGTTCCACCTGGAAAAAAAAAAACCAAATCTTGATCTTCTCTTGGATAGCTTGTTATAAAACAGTCGGCTACGTGGAGCTTCTTAGTCATTGACCAACGTTGGAACTTTGTTGAGTTGAATACTATCTTTGGTTTGGAGTAACTAGGATCCAAAAACTAGTTGCAAAAAAATTCTAGTTATAAAAAAAAGAATCATACCAAAAACTACAATCCTTGGGAGATCACGTTTGTTATCAGGTCAATTTCAGATGACGATAAAATTTTAGAAGAAATTCTATGTTGGACTTAATTGCAAAAATCAGTAGGCTTGCTTGCACGCTGAAAATCAGAATTAGACTACTAAGATTATCAATCCAAACCAAAATAGAAATCGAAGGAATCACGTGGGAGTTGTAGTGTCCGATTCTACTAGTTAAATTTTGGTTGAAGGAGACTATTTTATTCTGTAGTTGGGCTATATATATATATATATATATATTGGTGGTAAAAAAAAGACTATAAATATGACGCCTTTATTATTATAGAAAAATACTTGGCACGTTGCTCTCTGGGCTTTAGAATTAGGGTTAGTGAGTTTCGGTTTGTTCTGTTTTTTATTTTTAGAAGAGCGGATTTTGACTTCCTATTCATATGATGAGGTAATATTTCCTTGATCTATCGCCATGAACTGAGTTAGTTAATTATGATTGGGATGAAAGATATGATGATCATAATTTACATGCGTCTGATTTAGAATTCTTCCCAGGAAAAAAAGTATCTCGTGTTTGTCACCGGCCATACAAGTTCTGTGTGAATCTAATTTTCTGGAAGTTGTTGTTATTTGTTTCTGCAGTGCCGAGGAAGAGAAAGATAGCAAGAAGAACACCACCATGGGTTCTGTTCATCTACCAGAGGAGTTGATGGTCCTGATACTGGAAAAGTTGCCTCCCAGCTCTTGTATTCGTTTCAAAACGGTATGCAAGTCCTTACATCGTATTATATCTGCCCCTGCATTCCTCCAAAGCAGAATCTCCCTCTTGAGCATGGGGCATGAGAAGTCCCTGGCCATTGCAGACAATATCGGCAATTCTTACGCCGTCCTACAATCTCCAACATCCTCCGCCTCGACTGTATTTGCACCTTTTCTGCTTCCCAACTTTTTGTGCACTCGTGTGGTTGTAGGGTCCTGCAAAGGCATTGTCTGCCTTGCAGAGTCTCCGATGGCAATGTGTTTCCTCTGGAATCCAACAACCGCTGAGTCGAGGGCATTCCCCTACCATCATCATGCAGGATCCTTCACCTATAGTTTCGGATTTGATGAATATTATGGCGACCTCAAGGTTGTTAAGATATCTGTAGTCCAAATTGAAAACACTGAGGGGACCTTGCACTTTCAATACCGGGCTTCAATATACGAATTGAGTTTGGATTCCTGGAGAGAAATCAGTCCCATTGGGATAGATACCAGAAAGATAATACATGATTGCAGTGCACGGAGCAGCCTGGCTTTGTCGGCGGACAGGAGGAGTTGCTCATGGATGGCGTACGAATGGGACTTTGGGACCAATGTGTGTGCACAGTGCAGCATAGTCTCCTTCGACATGGCCACTGAGTCCTTTACCACTTTCAGCTCTCCCACGGACATCCGAAACATCGATGAAAAATATGTGCGCTCTCTATGCTTGCTCACATTGAATGGCTTCCTGGCCTTGAGTTGCTGCCGACTTGCGGACGAAGAATCGGAGACAAGCAGCATACACATCTGGGTCTTGCTCAAACCCGGTGCAGCAGAATCGTGGACCAAGTTGTGGACCATTGGACTCCCTCTTTCGGGGCCGCATTGGCCTTTGGAGTTCTGGAACGGTGGTCTGGTTATACAACGTGAGGGGATGGTAGATAAACGTTTGGTGTGGTGTGATCTAAGTAATCGTCGAGGTACTATTCAGGCTCTTCCGATTGCCTGTATGCCAGGCCAAAGGATTTTCACAGTGGTGGCCTTTGAGAGGACCCATGCTTCACTAGCTGCAGTTTTGTTATCTTCAGGAAAGAAAGGCCAAGGAAAAAAAAAGAAAAGTTTAGGGCTAACAAGCTCTTCGGAAATGGTGGGCTAGTTACCAAACCAGTTTGTGGCTTGTAAATGGATTATGCAATTTTATTTTAGTTTAACATTACAGAATTCTCGTTTTCTGAAGAAATTGAAATTTTATTTAACTAGTACATGTTGCACTTGTAAGGCCTGCCGTTTGACTATACTTGAGTCTTGAAAGATGACTTGGTTTCTTGCTGCCCAGATGATTCCAATTCGTCGCGGCATATATATGTGATTTCCCACTGACTGACATTAAGCCCACTGTAGATGCGGAGTTGAGTGATGTGGTTCAACGCGATACTTGAAAGTCGACGGTGGTTACAATTGAGCTTTGCACTCAACAATCATGCCAAAACCATGTGTTCATGCCAAATGAAGTTGTACTCGTTAGCCTCGTCAAAATTTTACAACTAGGTAGAAAGAGTAACATTTACCCATTAATAACCCTGAAAACCCCTTTTGCTAGAAATGAAAGAGCCTTGTGCCCTTGAAGCCCTTGATAATCTTAGGGATGGCAGAAATACTCATACTTTGTGGATCGGGCCCTACCCTTATCCCGTGGCTCAAGGGTCTGTTGACTTTGACTGAGTCTAGGATAGGGTATGAGTATGGGTATGAGTCCACTTTTAGAGTAGGTATGAATTCATACCCTATCCTTACCCTTTTATCGTACTTTGGACTCTACCCTAGGTAGACCTTGATAAGACCCTAAATAGACCAATTTATCTCTATTTTTTACTTATAAATTGTTATAGATTTCTCAAATATTCTAAAATATAATTTATGTTATTGACTTCAAATTCGAGGTACATATAATTTTAATTTTCTTTATTGATATATTAATAATTTCATGATTAATCTTCACATATTAGTTATGATTTATTTGAATTATATATATATAATTAAAATTTTGTGTTTAAAAAATTATCAAAATTATCTTGTATTTAATTCGAGAGTCCCTGCAGATCCGGAGGGTAAGGATATGGATCTAATAATGAAATGTTTTGAGAGTCCACGGGTAAGATATGGGTCCAACTTTTGAAACTAGAGTATGGATAAAGTCATACTGATACTCTACCCTACCCATTGCCATCCCTAGATAACCTCTCTACCGGACAAAAACCAATGACCCATTAACTTCAGCATACCCAGCATTATGGAAATCTTTCAAAATACATTATTGCGTGATTTATCTCCTAAAATAAATAGGATTGGGGATTCTAAATAGGTACAATAAAACTTATGGAATTTTTAAAAAGATATTATTGCATGATACATCTCCTAAATAAACAAGATTCGGGAAACTAAATAGGTACTATAAAACTTGTGGTAATGAGGGTTGGATTTGGTGCTGCTGACCTCTTAGCAGCAGCCAATCGAAATAACATGGGGACTAGCAGTACATCACTCGGTCGCACATCATTCTAGTGATACATTACATCAGCGCCACATCCCAATGGAAAATTACTCCTGCGACACATCACAATAGCACATCCAACATACAGCGGTACATTGACTGATGTGCCGTTGTTCAAGTGTGCCGTTGTGATGTGTTGTTGTTCATGTGTGCCTTTACGATGTTCTACCGTGTAATGTGCTGCAGTGTATGCATTGTCCGATTAGTGCTATTGGGTTCATGTTGACCACACCCAATCCAACTCCGTGAAAATCTTTTAAAAGATATTATTTTGTGATTCATATCCCAAATAGGTACGATAGTTTAAAAATTATGGAGATCAATCTCAGTAACCCTAGCTATATATAGCCAAACAAAAACCACAACATTGCTGCATCTCTTTCCCTGTTCGGCTGATACCAATTACCAAAGTAAAAAAATAGCTTTCATGGATTCTCGATATCTTCCAGAGGAGTTGGCGATCCTCGTGTTGGAATAGCTGCCGCCACCTCTGCCCTTCGCTTCAAAAGAGTATGCAAGACCTGGCTTCGTATTATATCCACCCCGGGCTTCCTCGAAAGAAGTGTCCGCCTCTGGTGCAAGGATAGCGAGACGTCCCTGGCTATCACTGAAGTAAGGGGAGACAAGGAGGGTTTCTTCATTGATCCATCTTATACCATCCTAGAATCTCCAAGCTTTTCGGCAACTACATTCGGATCGCCACCCCGGTGTCCTGACAAGTGTTCTTACAAACAATATAGTTATGACGGAGGAATTCTTTCAAAATTGAAGGTGGTAGGATCTTGTCGAGGAGTTGTTTGTTTCGCCAATGTGTTTCACGGACAATATGTCCTCTGGAACCCGACAATCGGGGAGTCAAGAGCTCTCTCCAGCCATGATCAGGACTGCTACGGGTTTGATCACTCTCATGTCAGATTTGGTCAATATGGTGGTGAATTCAAGGTGGTTAAAATAACCAATTCAATGCGTTCACACTGCTTTCGGGCATGGATATACGAGTTGAGTTATGATTCCTGTAGAGAAATAAGCCCTCCCATTGGCATCGACAGCGACAAGATCATTCCAGCAGATGACAACCTGGCATGCTGGCAAGATGGCAGGATGTGTTCGTTGGCACACATGAAGACCGACCATAGGAATCGCATACGCAAGTGCAGTTCTCTTTCTTTTGACATGGGCAGTGAGGGTGACCGTGAGAATTGCAGTCATGAGTATGGTTTTGTCTCTTTTGACATGGCCAATGAGGCATTTACCACTTTCACTTCCGTCTTCCAGGTTGCATCTTGCTGGCCCGGTGCCTGGTTGCGCACGTTAAAAGATCTGTTGGCCTTGTGTTTCTCCCATGAGAAAAGCATTGATATATGGATTTTTCTCCAACATGGTGCTCCGGAATCGTGGGCCAAGTGTGGACGATCCAGCTTGGGCCGGCACCATACTGGCCTCTGGAGTTCTGGAATGGTGGTCTCGTCGTGACAACAAGGTACAGTAAGCGTTTGCTGTGGTGTGATCCAAGTAATCTTTCATTGCCTCTTCCGGTTCTTGCTTTTCCAATAAGAGAGAGTTCAAGAGTGGTCGCCTTTAAGAAAATGTATGCCTCACTATATCCGGACAGGTACGGAGTATGATCTCAATGGGTCTGTCGTTTGAATTAATTTTACACGTACTAAGTTATCCAAGTGCACAAAACAATGCAGGTCCATGGTTGTAAAGAATGCAGATGATCTGCTGTGTGGTGGGATCTGGTAAGAAAGGCTATAAAACAAAAAAGAAGATCAACGTCCCCCGGAAGGTATAAGCAAAGCGCGATGATCTGCTGTTGTGCGATCTGAGTAATCATCGAAGAGGAAGTAAACCTATATCCAATACACATCTCTCTATTTTCCCCTGTTTATGCTTCACTAGCTAGGGAGTTTTGATTTCCCGGTTTGTTCTTTGTTCAATCTCTTTCTATTGTTCTGCTCTTTCTTTCCTGTATCATGATTGCATCTGACAACAGAGGATATCATGCCAAAACCATCCAGCACTTCAGGGAGTTCCTCCCAGATTCACATTGAGCCCACTGCAGACCTGCAACAGAGGATATCATGCCAAAACCATGTGTTCATTCCATTACGATTGAGCTTCAATAGTGATCCAGATTCCACGCTTGCTTGCATCAAATAGGATTCTCGATAATGCGGAGGGGTCGTAGGGAGTTTGCCATTTTGAAACCATAGATGCCACCAACAATCCTCACCCAAAGAGCGTTTGGAGCGTTTTTTAGCTCCAGATGCGCATGTCCTGCTCCTCCATTTTCAACTGGCATAGTGATGTAATCTCATAAAATCAAGCACAGTTGTCTGGCTTCAAACTTTTTGGTCATTTTTTTAAATGTTAGAATTGTATTAGTAATAAAATTTACATACTACATGGTGTACGTGAAAAAATTTCTCGCAAGTTTGTTGCCTTTAATCTTGTCAGAGCTTTATAACGATAAAATCTAGTGAAAAAAAATCATAAAGAAAGAGCAATACTGCAAATACAATATTTTTTCACATAAGAAACCCCGAGATCCCCTTTTGCTAATATCATTTCTACTGGATTAATTTAAGGTTTTGGATTGGGTACGGAGTGAAGGAAATGATTCCGAACGGTTTTGAGTAAAAGGGACCGTGCTGGCATGCCCAGTTATGTGATACCGGCATGCCCTTTATGTGATACTGGCATGCCCCGTTATGTCATACTGGCCAGTATATTTTCCGTGTTTGCGATACTGGCATGTCCCATTGAAGATATTGACCCACGTGGCTTTTTTCATTTTGATTCCTGTAGTATCGTATTTTTGTAAAAAAACCTCCACTTATCCTTCACTCCAAACCGTTTGGAATGGGGGCATTCTATACCCAATGCCCCTGGATTAAAACCATCGACCCATTAACTCCTTCTGAGCCCGAGAGCAATCAGCATTATGGAAATCTTTAAAAAATATTATTGCGTGAATATCTCCTAAATAAATAAGATTTGTGATTCTAAATAGGTACTATAAAACTTATGAAAATCTTTTAAAAGATATTATTGCATGATTTATCTCCTAAATAAATATGATTCGAGATTCTAAATAGGTACAATGGAAATCTTCTAGAAAATATTATTCCGTGATTTATTTCCTAAATAAATAAGATTCGGGATTTTAAATAGGTATGATTGTTCAATAAATTATGGAGATCAATCCCAGAAACCCTAGCTATATATAGCCCAAACAAAAAAAAACACAGCATTGCTCCATCTCCTACTTTGTTCAGCTAATACCAATTAACAAAAAAAGAAAAAAACTTTCATGAATTCTCGATACCTTCCAGAGGAGTTGGCGACCCTCGTGTTGGAAAGGTTGCCGCCCACCTCCGCCCCTTCGCTTCAAAAGCGTATGCAAGTCATTGGGTCGTATCATATCTGCTCCAGGCTTCCTTGAGAGAAGTGTCCGCCTCTGGTTCAAGGATAGCGAGACGTCCCTGGCCATCGCTGAAGTAAGGAGAGACAAGAAGGAGAGTTTCTTCATCGATCCGTCCTACACCGTCCTAGAATCTCAAACTATTTTGGCAACTGAATTCAGATCGCCATCCGAAAGAATTCTTATTATTATACTGATTATAATTATGTCGAGGTGGTGGGATCTTGCAGAGGAGTTGTCTGTTTCACCAATGTGTTTCGCAGACATTATGTCCTCTGGAACCCGACAACCGAGGAGCCGAGGGCTCTCTTCAGCCATGATCACGACCAGGACTGGCGCGAGTTTGATCGCTATCATGTCGGGTTTGGTCACGATTGTGGTGTCTTCAAGGTGGTTAAAATATTCAATCGGAGGTGTTCACGCTGCTTTGAGCCGTGGATATACGAGTTGAGTTTGGATTTCTGGAGAGAAATTAGCCCTCCCATTGGCGTCGACAGCAAGAATATCAATCCAGCAAATGACAACCTGACTTGCTGGCAAGACGGCTGGATGTGTTCGTGGATGGAATACATGAAGGCCGACCATGAGTTTGACTCAACCGTGTGCGGTTACCGTGAGAATTGCAGACACGAGTGCGGTTTTGTCTCTTTTGGCATGACCAATGAGACCTTTACCACTTTCACTTTCATCTTCACTGTTCCATATTGCCAGCCCGATGTCAGGTTGTGCGCATTAAAAGATCTTTTGGCCTTGTGTTTCTACCATACAGAAGGCATTGATATATGGGTTTTTCTCCAACACGGTGTTCCAGAGTCGTGGACGAAGTTGTGGAAGATATGGCATGGACCAGAGAAGCATTGGCCACTAGAGTTCTGGAACGGCGGTCTCGTCATGGCAAGCATTGATGAGGATTGTTTGGTGTGGTGTGATCTAAGCAATCTTCCACCGCCTCTTCCAGTTGTTGCTTTTCCAAGGAAAGGGAGTCTAAGAGTCGTCGCCTTTGAGAAAACGTATGCCTCACTATATCCGGACAGGTATGCGATTTCTAGTGGGTTCGTCGTTCGAATTAACTCTACACATGTAGAAGTTTTCAAGTGCACAAAACAATGTAGTAGAGGTATTAAACTTACATCATGTTGTCAGAAGTCATTATTAGTTTATGTTATAACTACTCCCAACTCCCAACTGCCACTGATCAATGGTGTTATTAATACAGTTTCACTTGCCAAAAAAATGCTGGGCCACAAAGGCCGTGAAGGCTTCAGGCTGCAAAAAAGGCAGCAAAGTTGAACGCTTCTGATGCTCGCGAACATTTTCCTGAAAGTGCAAAGGGTCAATCTGTGAGTAGTTTACCACATCCAAATATGCATTTGATGGTTACATTACACCGATAGTTAATTCCCTCAACTGGCACCGATTAGTTTCGGTTCCTGTGCAACAACTGATCCTTCGGCCTCTTCATGCTCGCTCTTGTTGCCAGTTTGTGGCCAGAAATGGATTCTGCAATTTTATATTAGTTTACTGCTTCCCATTATAACTTCAGAATGGCACATTATCAATTCAATTCATGGCTAGAATCGCAGAATTACGATCTGACAGATTACAATCTTTTGTTACCAACTGTGGTGAATCGATATTCATCGTTACAGAAGTCTCGTTTCATCTATTTCATGTTGTTGCGTACTATCTTATCGGGTAACAAATAGCGGTAGCAGCATCATACGCAAATGAAAAGCATTCAATTTTACGCCTTCTCGACTCGATACAACTCTCGCCAACCTTCTTCTTCATGCTAAACTTTCTCATATGTATCCTCCAACTCTCTGCTTTCTTCCACATCCCTGCATCAGCATATATGTTTGCCACAATTGCAAGGTTCCCTACTAAGCAACGTCTTTTTTTATCATATCGGCTACACCTTTAGTATAACTTCAATCATGCACTTTAAGCCAAAGAAACTAGCAGCTGTGAGTCCTGAGATCTACATAAGATTCATCATCAAAACTAGCAGCGGGATAAGTTGTTCGTTCTATTTAAGGAGTGACGGGGGCGTGAGTCAACCATCAGAAAAAATACACACAAAACAATGCTTTACGCATTTGACTTCCCAAAATCTATCAAATCTTTCTATTTCGTCCCCCTTTGTCCCAAATTCCATATCATGAGGTACTATTCTCTGTATTCTTGGTCTCATTGTTTTTTATTTCCTGTAACGGCAAAACCTTGTTTCAAGGAAAAGTCATTACATTAAAGACAAAATCGCCAATATACCATCCAATGAACACTATTCAGAGCAACTTCGGATAAAGATATGAAGGAATAATTATATGTTATATTGCTTTCTAAAGTCATCCTTGATAAAAACAACAGATTTAATTAAACATTAAAGATTATTGGGCGAGTCCGAAGATTATCGGGTTGTTTGTTAATGAAATTTCAAAGCGTATGTTATGTCTAGCATATGTCCAACAAACCTTAGCGAGTTTTCTTTTTCAAAAGAACCTTAGGGAGTAGATAACCGCAAAAGAATATATCATGTCTAGTTTAATTGGATTATCCGATCACATTTTAAGTTGGAATTAGTCTGTTTGTTTAGAAATTCTTTGAGACGATTTTAGGATACAATTTTTGAATTGTGTCTGTTGAAGTAGAAAATCTACATCCCAGCAGGATTTTATTTTAGGTTTGTCCTCTGGAATCCGACAACTACGGAGCCGAGGGAACTCCTCTACTATCACCCTGACTATCTTCATGGAGGATCCATTTATGGAGACCAATATGCATATCGGTTCGAGTTCGTTGAATATGATGGCGACCTCAGAGTTGTTAAGATATCTGCAGTCCAAATTAAAAATTCTGAGCAGCCATTGCACTTTCGTTACCGGGTTTCGGTACATTGGGATATTTAGCGGAAAGATGATAAATAAACAGAGCAGCTTGGCTTCCTCGACGGACGGGAGGAAGTTTTTGTGGATGGCGTACAGATTTGAGATTGGGACCAAAGTGTATGCACAGTACAACATAGTCTCCTTCGATATGGCCACCGAGGCCTTTACCACTTCAGATGTCCCATGGATACCCGTATCGACGTTTTTGAAAGTCTCATTCCCTCTCTTTGTTTGCTCACATTGAACGGCCTCCTGGCCTTGAGTTGCTTTCAACTCGGGGACGAAGAACCAGAGACAAACGTCACGCGAATCTGGGTCTTGCTCCAATCCGGCGTAGCAGAATCGTGGACCAAGCTATGGACCATCCGACTCCTTTCTCTAGAGTTGCATTGTCCTTTGGAGTTCTGAAACGGTTGTCTGGTTATAAAAAGAGAGTATGGTAGATGGTCGTTTGATGTGTTGTGATCTAAGTAATCCTCGAGGTGCTATTCATGCTCTTCCAATTGCGAGTAGGCAAGACAAATGGATTTCAGCGGCGGTGGCCTTTGAGAGGACTCATACTTCAGTAGCTGCAGTTTTGTCATCTTCAGGAAAGAAGGGCTAAGAGAAAAAAGAAGGAAGTATAATAGCTCTTCATGCTCCTGTTACCAGTTTGTGGCTAGGAAATGGATTGTGCAATTTTATTTTAGTTTATTGGAAATGGAAATGTTTAGTGTACTTTAACATTAGAGAATTCTCGTTTTCTAAAGAAGTTGAAATTTTATTAAACTAGTACATGTTGCTCTTGCAAGTCCCGTTTGACGAGCCCTTACGGAACAAACAAAAAACAGAGTTTCCCTGTTTTTATAAAACAGAACATCTTGTCTTTGTACCCAGAATATGAGACCTCCGTCTAGGATTGTATTTGCAAATATATTCCGCAGCACCAGCATTAAAATCTTGTCTATGGTAAGAATTCGAAACTCCCGACAAATTATGCCACTCCATGGATTTTCTCAGAATCATGTATATGCGGGTTTATGCCTTGAAAGATGATTTGGTTCCTTGCTGTCCAGATGTTTCAAATCGTCGCGGAATATGTAGTGAACGAGAGTATTCATTCATTGTTGAACCCCTTGACCAACAATCCTCACCCAAAGAGCGTTTGGGTTGTTGTTGATATGTCATAAAATCCAGCATAGTTTTCTGACTTCAACATTTTTGGTCGTTAGTATAAAATTTTAGACAAAACTATATAATGGGCAAATCATTGTGAACTTAATTGCAAAAATCAGTAAGCTTGCAGACCAGATCAGAAATCATCTGGCTGAATCAGAATTGGACTAGTATGATTATCAATCCAAAGCAAAATAGGAAACTGAAGGAATTACGCGGTCTAATTGAAGTTTCCCTATTTTAACTCTGCTGGGTAATTAGTTGAATTTTGTTTAAGGAGACTATTTTATTCTCTAATTGGCTTAGAAAGCCTCCCATAACTTGCTTTCTTAGGGTTAGTTGGTTTCGGTTTTTCCGGTTTGTTCTCTTTTAATTCTTAGAATAGCTTGGCCTGGATTTTGACCTACTTTAGTTTTGGCACGAAAAAGACACGAAAAGTACCGCCATGGGTTCTTTTCATCTACCAGAGGAGTTACTGATCCTCATATTGGAAAAGCTGCCTCCCCAATCTTGTGTTCGATTCAAAAGCGTATCCCAGTCATTGTATCGTGTTATATCCGCTCCGGGATTCCTCCGAAACAGTATTCTCCTCCGGAGCAAGAAGCAGGAGACGCCATTGGCCATCATAGAAGGGATTGGCCATTCTTATGCAGTCCTAGAGTCTCCAACATCCTCCGCTCCAACTGAATTTGCACCGCTTCCGCTACTTCCCCGTTGGTTGCGCGATCTTGAGGTATTAGGATCCAGCAGGCATTGTCTGCTATGCAGATTTTTGGACGGCAAGGTGTATCCTCTGGAATCCGACAACTGCAGAGCTGAGGGTACTCCCGCACCATCACCCTAATCATCATCCCGAAGGACCAAGGCGTACACAAAATTGTGGCTTTAGACTCGGCTTCAATGAATACAATGGCGACCTCCAGGTTGTTAAGATATCTGTAGTCCGAACTGGCAGAACTAAGCAGCACTTTATTTACAGGGCTTCAATATACGAATTGAATTTGGATTCGTGGAGAGAGATCAGTCCCATCGGGATAGATACCGAAAAGCTGATACCTAATTGTGCTGCACAAAGCAGTGAGGCTCGATCGCCGGACGGGAAGAATTGTTCGTGGATGGCATGCAGATGGGACAGTGAGAATAATGTGTATGTACAGAGCAGCATAATCTCCTTCGACATGGCCACTGAGACCTTTACTACTTTCAGCTTCCCCATGGACTGCATGCGCTCTTTATATTTGCTCTCGTTGAATGGCTTCCTGGCCTTGAGTTCCTGCCAGCCCGGGGACGAAGAACTGGATACAAGCGTCATGCAAATATGGGTCTTGCTCCAACCCGGTGTAGCGGAATCGTTGACCAAGCTTTGGACCATCCGACTCCCTTCTCGGCAGCTGCATTGGCCTTTGCAGTTCTGGAACGGTGGTCTGGTTACAAAAAGAAATAGTAATGTAGGTAATCGTTTGATGTGGTGTGATCTAAGTAATCCTCGAGGTGCTATTCATTCTCTTCCGATTGCGAGTAGGCCAGACCAATGTATTTCAGCAGCGGTGGCGTTTGAAAGGACTAATGCTTCATTAGACTGCAGTTTTGTTGTCTTCCGGTAAGAGTCTAAGAAGTAGCCACAATTGGTGTTCTGGGTAAATTACCCCTTATTTATGTTATTAGCGAGATTTTATTTTTATCATTTATACTTGAGTTATATATATCCTATGTCTTGCAGAATTGAAGTTCATTTTTTTCCAGAGTCGAGCACTCTTGTCTGGTCTTATTTAAGGTGTATTTTTCATTCATAAGACTTGTTCAAGATCTTATGGAACTGAAATTTCTTCCTACTTAGACTAGCTCTCCTTCTCCTCGGTAATTAAATTTACATTTTGAGGGCATCGGGTAATGACCAGCTATTGCGCATTTATATGCTTAGCTAGATTCCTTCAGAAAATTAACAAGGAAATCTGTAAATTTTTGTACAATGTCTGTCCTTGATAAGGGTATGATAGTTCCACCATTCCACATGCGCATTTTCACAAACACCCAAGGAGCAACTTGAATAGACTAAAAAACAGAGTTTTGAATCAGATATGTCTCACAACAAGTCGAGAGTGAAAGGGCACTTGTCCGGGACAAAGTTATGGCACAAAGAGAGGGAAGTCAAGTTCAATTCCGGCGGAGGTTTCAGGTTACAACCTATGTTTAGCACAACTAAAGTTAACTTTTTTACTAATCGAATTTAGGATGTCTTTTCCATACCTAAGATTTGAATTCGATATCACTTTAACAGAATTTTAAATCTTTTATCACTCTGCTCTGTAATTAAAATTACATTTTGAGCACGGGTACGATAGAGACCGGCTATTGCGCATTTGTATGCATAGCTAGATAACTTCAGAAATTTTAAAAAGAAATCTGTAAATTTGTGTACAAAATAGATAGAGTATGATACTTCCATATCTACATGATCATTTTAGCAAAACACCTAAAGTGCAACTTGAATCGACTGAAAAAGTAGAGTATTGAATCAGAAATGTCTCATCTGATTCAGTATAATATCCAATTCAACGACAAGCTGTGGAGCCAAAGATATTTTTTTTGAAAGGTACAATACGTATATGAATTAATCCAAATTTAAATTTGTATAATATTGGAGTAAAAAATTAAAAACCATTAAGCTGATGAGGTTTCAGGCTTGGGCCCTCTTCTCCAATCAGACGTAAGTTTGTGTAATATTGGAGTGACTCAAAATGTCAAGTTTAGGATAGGATAGTTTATTTGGAGCCAATTTTACATGGGAAATGAAATTTATTTACTTTTAAATGAAATCAATTCCAAAATTTTAATTTTTACCAAATATAAAAAATGGTTTAAGAACCTATTTTCTTGAAAAAATTTCCATTGAGATAGAATATTTTTGCAGTTGTAATTTTTCTCCAAAGAGTTTTACTGTTCAAAATTTTGCCAAGACCACCTAGCTACAACCTAGTGATTAGCACGAGTCACTAAATAGTAAATAGAATATTGCTAATAGAATATTCTCTTATATATAAAAAATTTCTTACAAAAAAAAACCCCAAAATTATCAATTCTAAACAAGTCATTGTCCCGTTACGTTATCATTTTTACAGGAGATAAAATCCATGGAAATCTGTCAGCTTTAAATGTAAAATGTCACTGTAAATAATATTATTAAGAGATTCACTTTTCAAAAAAATAGATAGTATTAAAAAATTCATGGAGATCAGTCTCATAACCCTAGCTCTATATATCCTACACAAAAACGCCAAATTTGGGAGTGTCTCCATCTCCTTCCTTGAACCCTTTTTCTTTGCTTCGGCTGATATCAAATAGCTTGTATTGATGCACCTTACCACCATCCTCAATCCAGCTACACTTTATCAATATGGATTTGGTGTTATTGGAACATCTACCTACTTTGTACTTTTGAAGTTTGTATTAATACTTTTGAATTAACAAAGTAAGAAAATATTTGATTAAGAGAAAGGAAGTAGATTGATTATTTGTTGTATCTGAAAAAAATTTCTTACTTAGTCAAAAACTAGTAAAATAATAGAATTATGTTGAAGAGAAGAGCTTTTTTTTGCATTACGCTAATATTATTGACCAAAAATAAATATAAGGACCAATGGGTTCAGTTTCTCAAAGCTGAAAGATTAAAAAAATTTAAAGTGCACCTCCCAATATATTATATCTAACTTCAATAATCTATGAATTTTTCCCTTAAAAAATTGTGGAGATCAATCTCAGTAACCCTAGCTGTATATAGCCCAAACAACAAAGCAACACTGCTCCATCTCCTTCGTTGAACTCTTTTCTTTGTTCGGCTGATAACAATTGCCAAAGGAAAAAAAAAACTTTCATGGATTCTCGATATCTTCCAGAGGAGTTGGCGATCTTCGTGTTGGAATGGTTGCCCACCACCTCTGCCCTTCGTTTCAAATGCGTATGCAAGTCATGGCGCCGTATTATATCCGCCCCGGGCTTCCTCGAAAGAAGTGTCCGCCTCTGCAGGGATAGCAAGACGTCCCTGGCCATCACTGAAGTAAGGGGAGACAAGAAGGAGGGGTTCTTCATCGGTCCGTCTCACACTGTCCTAGAATCTCAAACTTTCTCAGCAACTGAATTCGGATCGCCATCCCGATTACCTGACAGGAATTGTCACAGAGTAAATGAGTATTATCACGTCGAGGTGTTGGGATCTTGTAGAGGAGTTGTCTGTTTCGCCGATATGTTTCACGGACAATATATTCTCTGGAACCCGACAACCGGGGAATGGATGGCTCACTCCAGCCATGATCACGACCAGGACTGGTACGGGTTTGATCACTCTCATGTCGGGTTTGGTCACAATTGTGGTGACTTCAAAGTGGTTAAAGTATCCAATTCAAGGCATTCACACTGCTTTCGGGCATGGATATACGAGTTGAGTTTGGATTCCTGGAGAGAAATCAGCCCTCCCATTGGCGTCGACAGCGATGAAATCAGTCCAGCAAATAACAACCTGACATGCTGGCAAGATGGCAGGATGTGTTCGTGGATGACATACATGAAGACCCACCATGAGATTGACTCATACGGGTGTGGTTATCCCTATTTTGACATAGACCTTGATAATTGCAGACAGGAGTGCGGTTTTGTCTCTTTTGACATGGCCAATGAGGCCTTCACCACTTTCACTTTTGTCTTCCCGGTTCCATCTCACTATCCCGGTGTCCGGTTAGGCACGTTAAAAGATCTTTTGGCCTTGTATTTCTCCCATTACGAAGGCATTGATGTTTGGGTTTTTCTCCAACACGGTGTCCCGGAATCGTGGACCAAGTTGTGGACGATACGGGATGGACCAGAGAACTACTGGCCACTGGAGTTCTGGAACGGTGGTTTACTCATGACAAGCCGCAGTGACGATCGTTTGTTGTGGTGTGATCCAAGTAATCTTCCACTGCCTCTTCCAGTTGTTGCTTTTCCAAGGGTAGGGAGTTCAAGAGTGGTCGCCTTTGAGAAAACATATGCCTCACTATATCCGGACAGCTATGGAGTGTCCGTAGTTTGAATTAATTATATACATGCACTAGAGGTATTAAGTTACCCAAGCGCACAAAACAATGCAGGTCCATGGTTGTCGCGAAGGCAGCACGCAACAAAAAGAATGCGGCGAATGCAAGTTTAAGAGATGGAAGAACATATGTTGCCGTGTTGTTATCCCCTGGTACGAAAGGCTGTGAAACGAAGAAGAAGAATATCAACAACGTCCCCCGGAAGGAATAAGCAAAGTGCGATGGTCTGCTGTGGTGCGATCTGAGTAATCATCGAGGTATCATTTGAACTCTTCGGGTTGCTTTCGCGAATAATCAGATGTGGTGGCTTTTTGTGAACGCTCATGCTTCACTAGCTAGGGGGAGTTAATTCCCATGTTTATGTTGCATTTGCTCAGACCATAGCTTGCGGTTTGTTCTTGGTTCAATCTCTTTCTATTGTTCCATTATCTGCTCCTTCGTAACCTGATTGTCTCTGACCGCAAGCCAACCCCTTTGTAACCTGGTTTGTTCTTGCGGTTAGTTCTTGCAATTTGCACCGCTTCCGCTTCCGCTTCCCAACCTTTTGTGCAAAGGCATTGTCTGCCTTGTGGAGTTTTCGAAGGGAAGGTGTGTCCTCTGCAATCCAACAACCGCGGAGTCGAGGGCACTCCCCTACCATCACTCTGACCATCATCCCACAGGATCAAGATGTACAAACAGACATCGCCAAAGACTCAGCTTCGACGAATATGATGGCGACATCAAGGTTATTAAGATATCTGTGGCCCAAATTCACAACAACAATGAGCAACCCTAGCACCTTCATTACCAAACTTCTATATACGACATGAGTTTGGATTCCTGGACAGAAATCAGTCCCACTGGGATAGATACCAGAATAGAGATACATAAACAGAGCAACTTGGCTTGCTCGACGGACCGGAGGAATTTTTCGTGGATGGCGTACAGATTAGACATTAGAACCAAATTGTATGTAGAGTACAACATAGTCTCCTTCAACATGGAAGCCGAGGCCTTTACCACTTTCATGTGCCCCATGGAAACCCATATCGACGTTTTTGAAACTCCCATTCCCTCTCTTTGTTTGCTCACATTGAACGGCTTCCTGGCCTTGAGTAGCTTCCAACTCGGGGAAAAAGAATCGGAGAAAAGCGTCATGCAAATCTGGGTCTTGCTCCATCCCGGCGTAGCAGAATCGTGGACCAAGCTTTGGACCATCCGACTTCCTTCTCTGGAGTTGCATTGTCCTTCGGAGTTCTAGAACGGTGGTCTGGTTATAAAAAGAGGCAAGAAGGTAGATGCTTGTTTTATGTAGGCAAGACAAATGGATTTCAGCAGCAGTGGCCTTTCAGAGGAGTCGTGCTTCAGTAGCTGCAGTTTTGTCATCTTCAGGAAAGAGAGGCCAAGAGAAAAAAGATGTATGCGGCTAATAAGCTCTTCATGCTCTTGTTACAGAAGTTTGTGGCTAGGAAATGGATTATGCAGTTATATTTTATTTTACTGTTCTATACTTTAACATTACAGAATTCTCGTTTTTCGAAGAAGTTGAAATTTTATGAAACTAGTACATTTTGCACTTGTAAGGCCCGTTTGACGAGCCCTTACAGAACAAGCGAAAACAGAGTTGCCCTGTTTTGATAAAACAGAACATTTTGTCTTTGTACCTAGAACATGAGACCCCCGCGTAGGATTGTACTACATATTTGCAAAAATATTCTGTAGCACCAGCGTTAAAATCTTGTCTATGGTAAGAATGCGAAACTCCTGACCAATTATGCCACGCCATGGAATTTCTCAGAATCATGGATATGAGGCCTGATGTATCTGGGTTTATGCCTTGAAAGATGACTTGGTTTCTTGCTGTCCAGATGTTCCAAATCGTCGCGGCATATATAGTGAACCAGATCACTGATTCGTTGTTGGACCCCTTGATCAACCCCATCCAACACTGAATGTTCCACGCAGACCTTTTTCTCTTAAGGGTATGTTTCCCTTAAGGACTTGGCATATAATGACCAAAACAAAATTTCTCAATATTGAATACATTCTGGGGAATGTTTACTTAAAGGGGAGCTTTGCACCCAACAATCATGCCAAAACCATGTGTTCATTCCATTACAGGTTAGGATTGAGTTCCCACTTCTGAAGATGAAGCCATTTTTCCAATTATGCTCCAATTCCATGCTTCCTTGCATCAAATGTGATTCTCAATAATGCCAAGGGTGGTAGGGAGTTGGCCATTTTGAAACTATGGGATGCAATCAACATTTTTGGTCATCAGTATAAAACTGTAGACAAAACTATATAATGGGCAAATCTTTATGTACTTAATTGCAAAAATCAGTAAGCTTGCGGACCAGATCAGATATCATCAGGCTGAAAATCTGAATTCGACTACTAGGAGTATCAACACAAAGCAAAATAGGTAATTGAATGAATCACGCGATCTAACTGAAGTGTCCAATTCTAACTCTACTGACTAATTAGTTGAATTTGGTTTAAGGAGACTATTTTATTCTCTAATTGGCTTAGAAACACAATATGCATACATATATATATATACACCTTTTTTTTCGGTTAAGCATATATATACACATATCGATATATATATATATATATATATATATATATATATATATATATATATATATATATATATATATATGACGCCTCCCATAACTTGTTTTCTTAGGGTTATTTGGTTCAGCTTTGTTTTTTTTAATTCTTAGAATTGCTTGGTCTGGATTTTGACCTACTTTTGGTTAGCACGAAAAGTACCGCCGTGGGTTCTTTTCATCTACCAGAGGAGTTACTTATCCTCATATTGGAAAAATTGCTTCCCCAATCTTGTTTATGACTTCTCCAAATTCAAAGTAAAAGAATGTCAAAATATGTTTGAAGCCACGAGTCGATTGAGTTACGAAAATATATTTCGATTGGGGGACAACAAGTTCTTACTCGAAAGTCCGATTAAGAGGATTCAAGTTGCTGTGTGAAGGTGAGATGTATATCTACAACTTTGTAGTTTATAACTTCTCTGAATTCAGAGTGAAGAGATGCCAAAAATATGTTTGAAGTCAATAGTCGATCGAGTTACAAGTCCAGGCTATGTCAAATGGCATGCTCATGTTATATCAAATGACATGCACATGTTATATCAAATGGCATGCCCATGTTTTGTCAAATAGCATTCTCAGGTTATGTTAAATGGCATGTACACGTTATATGAAATGGCATGTCTAAGTTATGTCAAATGGCATGCCCAGATTATGTCAAATGGCATGTCAAATGGCATGTCAGATTAATATTGAATAAAATATAATTAATTAAATAATTAATCAAATAGCATGTCCAATTACGATTAAATGGCATGCCTAGGTATGCAAAATGACATGTCCGGTTACGTAAAATGGCATGTCTGATTACGATAATATTAATTAATACTTATAATAATAATAAATTATTTAAATAATATATTATTTTAATTTGTTAAACTATAATATACCAATTTGATTTAAAGATTAAAAAACATAAAAATGGGACCCGTGCATCTCATCCCTTCTCTCATCAGCTGTCATCACGTGTAAATTATCATTCTCTCTCTCCAACTGTCACTATCTCTTTTTCCTCTTTTTTAACTGTCTTGCCCTTTTCAGTTTGGTACAGAATTTGACTACCTATACCCAATCCATGCCCGTCTTGTTACGTTATCATTTTTACAGGAGATAAAATTCATGGAAATCTATCAGCTTTAAATGTAAATATGTCACTGTAAATAATATTATTGCGAAATTCTCTTTTTAGAAAGATCAGATAGTATTAAAAAATTCATGGAGATCAATCTCAGTAACTCTAACTATATATATCCTACACAAAATGCAACATATGGAAGAGTCTCTTTCCTTGAACCCTTTTTCTTTGCTTTCTTTGCTTCGGCTGATACCAATTACCAAAGAAAAAAAAGCTTGTATTAATGCACCTTACCACCATCTTTAATCCAGCTACACCTTATCAATATGGAATTGGTGTCAGTGGAACATCTATCTACCTTGTACTTTTGAAGTTTTATTAATACTTTAGAATTAACAAAGTTAGAAAATATTTGATTAAGAGAAAGAAAGTGGGTTGATTAGTTGTTGTATTTAACAAATTTTCTTAATTAGTCAAAAATAGTAAAATAATTATGTTGAAGAGAAGGACATTTTTGCATTACACTAAGATTATTTACAAAAAATAAATAAAAGGACCAATTAGTTCAATTTCTAGAACTTGAAGGACTAATAAGTTACGAAGTAGACCTCCCAATATATTATAACTAACTTTAAGGACCTATGAATTTTTTTCTATAAAATTTTATGGAGATCAATCTCAGTAACCCTAGCTGTATATAGCCCAAACAAAAACGCAACATTGCTCCATCTCCTTCCTCGAACTCTTTGCTTTGTTCGGCTGGAAAAGAACAGCTTTCATGGATTCTCGATATCTTCCAGAGGAGTTGGCGATCCTCGTGTTGGAACGGCTGCCGCCCATCTCCGCCCTTCCCTTCAAATGCGTATGCAAGTCATGGCACGGTATTACATCTGCCCCGGGCTTCCTCGAAAGAAGTGCCCGCCTCTGCAAGGATAGCAAGACGTCCCTGGCCATCACTGAAGTAAGGGGAGACAAGAAGGAGTGGTTCTTCATCGATCCGTCTTACACTGTCTTAGAATCTCAAACTTTTTTTGCAACTGAATACGGATCTCCATCTTGTTTACCTGACACGAATCCTTACGGAGTAAATAATTATCCCGTCAATGTGGTGGGATCTTGCAGAGGAGTTGTCTATTTCGCCAATATGTTACACGGACAATATGTCCTCTGGAACCCGACAACTGGGCAGTGGAGGGCTCTCCCCAGCCATGATCACGACCAGGACCGGTACGGATATCACTCTCATGTGGGATTTGGTCACCATGGTGGTGGCTTCAAGGTGGTTAAAATATCTAATTCAAGACGTTCATGTTGCTTTCGGGCATGGATATACGAGTTGAGTTTAGATTCATGGAGAGAAATCAGTCCTCCCATTGGCGTCCACCGCAAGAAAAACAGTCCAGGCAAGACGGTAGGATGTGTTCGTGGATAGCATACATGAAGGCCGACCATGAGAATCGACAAGAGTGCAATTTTGTCTCTTTTGACATGGCCAATGAGGCCTTCACCACTTTCACTTCCGTCTTCCCGGTTGCATCTCATAGGCCCAACGATGTCTGGTTGCGCACTTTAAAACATCTGTTGGCCTTGTGTTTCTCCCATTACAAAGGCATTGATATATGGGTTTTTCTCCAACACGGTGTTCCGGAATCATGGACCAAGTTGTGGACGATCCAGCATGGACCGGAGCCGTATTGGCCTTTGGAGTTCTGGAACGGTGGTCTCATCGTGACAACAAGGTACAGGAAGAGTCGTTTGCTGTGGTGTGATCTAAGTAATCTTTCAAAGACTCTTCAGATTGCTGCTTTTCCAATGGGAGGGAGGTCAAGAGTTGTAGCCTTTGAGAAAACGCATGCCTCACTATATCCGGATAGGTACAGAGTATGATCTTAAATTGAATTATTTCCATACATGTAGAGGTACTAAGTTATTAAAAACAATGCAGGTCCATGGCTGTATGTAACAAAAAGAATGCTCCCAAGAAGATGCTGTCCCTGTTTTGGAGTCTCTAAACTGAAGGATCGGGTGGTTTTGTTTTGTCCCTGTTTTGGATCTTGAGAGTGTTCGCTGGTGTGATCTGTCTGATTCCTTGGTTATTTCTTGTAAGCTGTGTTCTTACTTATAATATTAATAAAATATCTTACTTATCAAAGAAGAAGAAAAAAGAAGAAGATGCAAATCTCTTTCTATTGTTCTGCTCTTTCCTGTATCATGATTTCCTCTGCTCTGTGACAAGTCAACCCGTTTGTCCATCGTTGATCCTAATACTAGACCTTGCAATCTTCTTCAATATTTTTTGGGGAGAAAAGTGGGAATTCGATTAAACCAATATTAGTACATTTTGCTCAGTTAGGATCATCATCAAGATCACATCTTGCTTGCAATATGAACGGCTGGCTAATACCTGACCAGCCTCTTATCGGTTTGTTCAAAGCATTGACAAATTAGGCAGCCTCACAATCTCGGGATACATTTTCGTCGATGCTTTGCACAATGCTTGATCGGTCAGGACTAGAAAATTGAGAGAAATCTGGTTCACTTCCCAGCTCGTCTTTAAAGAATTGGTCCTCCCCGCTTTGCTTTCTAACCGCGCCCTGACCAAGAAAGCCAGGCATTGCCCCGCCGCCACCAGTGCCCCTCCGATGCTTTCTCATTTTTCCGAATCAGCTCATATGATTTCCCTTACCATTCTCCTTGATATTTTTGTTGAAGTGATCGGTTCAAATTTGCTGATTGTCACCACCTGTGTAACTCCAGCCGTAATTGCAGAGAATGTGACCTTGGAAGCTGCACTAGAAGTTCCTCACTCGTGTTGCAAGTTGCAGGTTGCTGAGCATGCTAAATGCAGATTGCGATACAATTTTCAACGAAACCGTATATTGGGCAAATTTGTGGACTTAACTGCAAAAAATTAGATGAGATCAAAATTACCACACTGGAAATAGTGCAGCAAAATAGGTAATTGAAGGGATCACGGGGTATAGTTTTAGTGTTTGATTCTAAATCTACCGACTAATTAGTTTTTTACATGTTTTTTTAGGAGAGTTTTTTTACATGTACTTATTTATTCTCTAGTTGCGTTAGACATTCTCCATATATATATCGTCTCCATTACACGTTGCTTTCTTAGGTTTATAATTAGGGTCACTTGGTTTCAGTTTGTTCTCTTCTAATTATTAGAAGAGCTCGGTCTGGATTTTGACTTTTCATGAGGTACTATTTAATATACCCTAAACTCCTAAATTCATGAACTTAACCACTTCTTCTTGGGCAATTTTTGTAAATTGGGCTGAATGTTTATTTGTATCAGAGATTTTTTTTTGAATCGGTAGATCGATTTTTATATAATTCCAATAGAATTACAACAAGTAAAAATATTGGAATTTATATAAGGCCTAATCAAAAAATTCTCCTGCGACAACAATTCGCCTTTGACCGATGTTAAATATTTGATGCCTAATTAAAGCCCATTAGATACATTAGTTTGTATTATTTCCAAGTCACCTTCCCAACCAAGTCCAGTTCTTATATCGAGAAGGTGTTTGTTAGTTTGAGTGATGACTCCTGTGCTTTCCGTGTTAGCCTCCTAACCCAAGAGGATGTTTCTAATCTATGTCTCCTCCATCAGCTCTTGTAATCTCTGTTCATCTATTGGCCCATCTTTTCGCTTTTCCAGATTTATAGTCATTGGTCTTTCCTCTTCATAATTTTTAGCTTGGCTTTCCTCTTCATGTGAGTGGGAGAATACAACACACTCTTTGGTCAATTTCATGTTGTTGCATACTATCTTTGGTTTGACTAATTAGTGTTTAAAACTTGGTTGAAACAAAATTCTACTTATAAGAAAATCATACCAAAACCTCAACAATCCTTGGGAGATCATGTTTGACAATCCTTGGGAGATCATGTTTGCTGCAATGATCAGATCAATTTCAGATCACGATATAATTTTTTACGAAATCCTATGTTGGACTTATTTGCAAAAATTAGTAAGCTTGCAGGCTGAAAATCAGAATTAGACTACTTTGTTGTTGGTTTTTTGGGTCGGGTACTCCTCCTTAGATGGATATCAGGTGCAAATTTTCTCGACTCATTTTCCTTCATCCCAGTATCAATCTCGTCGATGGTTTTTTTGGGCCTAACACTGCTTGAGGTCCCACTATTAAATCCAGTTTCTGAATTTGTTTCCTGCCTGGGCCCATATTGCTTGGGAGCAGGCCCATCCCCTTCTAAATCTATGCTAGACTCATAGCTCGGCTGCCGATTTTTTCCCATGGCTTTGGGCCCATCTTGAGCTTCCACTTCCTCTGGTCCTGGGGCCGTTTCAGTTTGGCCATTGCTAGGGACTACAAAGATTATCAATCGAAACCAAAATATAAATTGAAGGAATCACGTGGCAGTTGTAGGGTCCGATTCTACCTGTACTGACTAATTAGTTAAATTTTGGTCTAAGGAGACTGTTTTATTCTGTAATTGGGCTTAAAAGACTATAAATATGAGGCCTTTATTACTATTAAAAAAATTTACTAGGCACGTTACTTTCTTATCTTTAGAATTAGAATTAGGGTTAGTGTGTTTCGGTTTGTTCTGTTTTAATTCTTAGAAGAGCGGATTTTGACTTCCTTCTCATATCATGAGGTAATATTTCCTTGATCTATCGCCATGAACTGAGTTAGTTAATTATGATTGGGATGAAAGATATGATGATCATAATTTACATCCGTCTGATTTAGAATTCTTACCAAGAAAAAAAAATCTCGTGTTTAACACCGGCCATACAAGTTTTAGGTGAATCTAATTTTCTGTAAATTGTTGTTATTTGTTTCTGCAGTGCTGAGGAAGAGAAAGATGGCAAGAAGAGCACCACCATGAGTTCTCTTCATCTACCAGAGGATTTGATGATCCTTATATTGGAAAAGTTGCCTCCCAAATCTTCTGTTCGCTTCAAAACAGTATGCAAGTCATTGCATTGTATTATGTCCGCCCCAGCCTTCCTCCAAAGAAGAATCCTCCTCCGGAGCATGAGGCACGAGACGTTCCTAGCCATCGCAGACAATTCTTACGCCGTCCTAGAATCTCCAACATCCACTGCCTCGACTGAATTTGCACCGCTTCCACTTCCCAACTTTTTGCGCAATCCTGAGGCTGTAGGATCCTGCAAAGGCATTGTCTGCCTTGCAGAGTTTTGGAAGGCAAGGTGTGTCCTCTGGAATCCAACGACCGCGGAATCGAGGGCACTCCCCCACCATCAAGTTGACCATCCTGAAGATTCCTATTACTTTAGTCTCGGATTTGATGAATATGATGGCGACCTCAAGGTTGTTAAGATATCTGCCGCCAAAACTAAAAAAAAAACCGAGCGGCCCTTGCACTTTCGATACCGGGCTTCGATGTATGAATTGAGTTTGGATTCCTGGAGAGAAATCAGTCCCGTTGGGATAGATGGCGGAAAGGTAATACTTGGTTGCAGTGCACGGGACAGCCAGAAGAATTGTTGTGGATGGCTTACAGAGGGGACAATGAGAAAAATATGTATGTAGAGAGCAGCATAGTCTCGTTCGACATGGCCACTGAGGCCTTCACCACTTTCAGCTTCCCCATGGACGTCCGAATGAACATTCAAAGCTGCACGTGCTCTTTAGGTTTGCTCTCGTTGAATGGCTTCCTGGCCTTGAGTTGTTGCCAACTCGGGGTTAAAGAACCGGAGACAAACGTCATGCAAATCTGGGTCTTACTCCATCCCAGCGTAGCAGAATCGTGGACCAAGCTTTGGACCATCAGACTCCCTTCTCCGGAGCCGCATTGGCCTTTATTCTGGGACGGTGGTCTGGTTATAAAAAGATACGGGATCGTAGATGCTCGTTTGATGTGGTGTGATCTAAGTAATCCTCGAGCTGCTATTCATGCACTCCGGATTGCCATTAGGCCAAGCCAAGGGATTTCAGTGGTGGTCTTTGAGATGAGTAATGCTTCAGTAGCTGCAGTTAGTAAGATAGGCTAACAAGAAGAAGTATGTTAACAACTAGCCATAATTTGAGATCTGGGTCAACAACTACCCCTTGTTATTTGTGCGATTTTAGGTTATCATTTTTACTTTTGTTACCAACTGTGTTTTGCAAAGTAAAGTTCCATTTTTTTACTAGTTTCGAGCATTTTCTTGTTTTGTCTAAAATGTTTTTTTCATCGTAAAATTTAAATCTAAGATCTTGTATGTCTAGCTTGATGACTTCAAAAAAATAACAAGACAATCTGTAAATTTTGTACAATGTCCGTCCTAGATAAGGCATGATCTACCATGATTCCATGAGCATTTTCGCAAACACGCAACTTTTTTTTGAAAAGTAACACGCAACTTGAATCGATTAAAAAAATATCGAATCAGGTATATCTTGCCCAATTGGGTTAAATTATCCGATCAACAACAATCTCAATCTCAGATTCTCAATAGCACAAGACATATATAAATTGACAAAAATTCTATTTTAATTCATCACGGTTATAATACTGGTATAAGAATTTTTTTTATTTTAAATACTGGTATAAGAAATTTACTTCTAAAAGAATAACAAGCCAACGAGGTTTGGACCCTAAAACTTCTAGTTTTTAAAGATAAATTTTTATACTAAAAATATATCTTGATATATATATGTATCGCCTTAGTTTTTTGGACAGGTAAAAATTTATTGTAACATTTACATTAGCAGATCCCCTATTACAATATAACCTCTATAAAGTGACTGATAATTTCTCTAAACTGATAAAAATTATCGGTCCTGAGTCGGGACCAGTGTTAAAATTTAATAACTCCCTATTGTAATAATTAATACGTTTTCATAAGATGTTACTCGTAAATCTTGGTCCCAAATTTTGCATAAAATGATATTTTTTAAATATATATTTTTATATATTTTACGAATGTGAAAAATATTTTAAGATGTAATTTGTACTGGACTTGCTTGTTTGATAAATTTTACATCATATTTATTCTAAATTATCTTCAAATGATGCTTGTTATCGGTGTCTTATTGTCTAAAACAAAATATCTCAATCAATTATTCCATTTGAATAACGTTATATGCCGAGATTTTATGTGACTAGAATATAGACAAAGTAATTTTTTGGTATTTGTGTATTTATTGATCAAAAAGTCAATCTTAATTATTTTGGAGTAAAAAATGCAATCTTTATTATTGTGATAAGCTCTCTAAAATGATATTTTTCTTCTGTCGCCCGCCCAAATCATCTGCTTGGTAGATGGACAAGGATGTAATAAATTAGTGGGGACATGATATGTGTTTTTTAGCAATATTTTTAAAACTGATCTGAAAGGCGATCCAGAATTCTTAAAATTTCTGGTCCACCTGGTCTGACTGTTCAGACTACCACTCAGATCAAGACTTTTTAATTTTTTTGCTAATAATAATTATATAAGGTAAAATATATTTATTTTAACATAAAATAATACTATACTAAATAAGTTCATATATTTACCATTTTGGTGTAAAATTTTCCAAATATAGATTTCAAACATTAAATTTAATAAATCTAGAAGCACATAAGTTCGAAAACATCAAAATCCAAAGTTCAAAGATCACTCAAGTTTCAAGCTAACTACTAAAAAATACTTAAAGTTTGTGGCAATTCTGTTGGTTGTGCGCCAATCAATCCTCTTCCTCTTCATCCAATGCATTAAGTTCCACGATATCATCTTTACGTAAATAAATTGACATGAACAATAAGAAAACATTAATCTTCATATTGACAACAGTAGAGTAATAAACAACACATTAGAATATAAAAGGATTATTCAACCTTCACCTTGAAGCGAATTCAACTCCAGATCTTGACCACATATTGGTTCTTTCTCTAACATATTCTCCAACTCCTCTTGGTTAATTTTTCCTTCTGGATCTTCCTTAATGATCCAAAAAATTCAATCTTATCAATGCATTTATAATCCACTGGATCATATGATCTTTTTTATTCTTGCAACCTAGAATGTTTGTGGCAATGGTTAATAAATAATTGCACGCGAATTGAATTTCGTCGACAAAATGGATTTGATGAGATTTTGTTATGATCTTTTATTTGTCTCCATATGCATATTCTCTGCTACAAATGGAGAGACGACCGACCAGGGAAATATGGCATCCAAGTGAACCGCTAGTTCACAATGCAGAGAAATTTTTAAAGAATTACCAGTAATTTGTATGGAGATAGATTCCAAGTTTTACGGAGAGAGTTTGAGGTTGTACCGAATTCCAGGATAAGATACCGAGCTAAAAATAGTGTAAGTAACAATTCTCTACCGTAAAATATGAGTAAAATATGAGATTGTGATTACTCGGGGTGAAGAATAGTGATGATATTTTTACCGTTATAATTTCTCTCTTTACTAGTGAATATTTTCAGAATTGATCCGTGATTTTTTTCTGATATTTAGAGGATTTTTCCCAAAACTTTTGGTGTTCTCTCTTGGTGGTTTATCTTTACCATTTTCTTTTAACCATGATAATTATTAATTACTTAAGAAAAAATTTATTTGACGCTTCCGCTGCACGGATCAAATTCCCAGCACGAAGATTGCAGTCGAGTACCTGATTAAAATAATATCACCGAAAAAATCGGTAATAGAAAAAAGAATTGATAACACTATTATACATAGTCCACCACTCAAATCCAATTAATAGCAAACAAGCTCGCTATGAAAATATAATCCTAAGTCTGAAGTAGTTTTTTTTTGGTCGGTAAAAACAATGTATATTAATAAACAATAAAGTTACAACCAAAAGGAACCCACTAGTAGGTTCCCAGCAAACGACCAAAATTGATGTGTATAAGTACCCCAATTTGCAGTAAATCTCTCTTCACCAAGAACAAAAATTTGCAGCCAATTGCCAAAATCCAAAGAGGAACAATAACGATCTAAGACCTAAGAGAGACAAAACCCTCACTCTTACATACTATGGATGGACTCCATGAAAAGGATGAGATCTTGAAAGCCGATGTCTCTAGTAGAATTCGTCCATAAGATCCATTTGTTGGCATGAAAACAAATGGAGTTCATGATAAGCTCACGGTTACAATTGGCATCATCAAAAATCACATTATTGCGTAGCAGCCAAATACCCCACATGATTGCTCCATAAATAACAAACCAGACCTTTTTGAGCATCGTACACTGACTAGTCCCGTCCAAAGGTTCAATAGGAGCCCAAAGATGGCCCCGAGCACCAAACAACACCAAGTTTCTTAGCAAAGAAGTTCCAAATACGCCAGGCAATTGGGCAATGTAAGAAAAGGTGTGCACCTGTCTCGTCATCTGTTCCACAAAGTGGGCATAAACAATCTCACGGCTCAAGGCGATAGGCTCTAATAAGATTGTCCCTCGTCGGGAGCTTCCCTTGTAAAGTCATCCACAGAAAATATTCGACCTTGGATGGGGCCAAATTAGTCCAAATCAAGCTTAAGTCTGTAGCTAAAGGAGTAAGGGAGCTTGTAGAACTGTTGATCTTATCACGCAAACCTTTTATGGATAAGTTCCCATCAGAGGAGCCCCTCCATAACACAGAGCCAGGTCTGTCCATTGGAGAAGTATAGGATAGGTGCAACAGGAGGGCAGCCTCCGCCTCCTCTTCCCAAGCCCTGAGAGGTCTACGCCATTGGAGGGACCACTCCCACAAAGTATTTGGACTCCCACAATCCATGACCCTCGAATCTTACTGAGTCGAGATAGAGTATAACCTTGGATATACCTTCGAAAGTGGCTGATCCAGCAGCCAAGGGTCTTTCCAAAATAAGAATATGTTCTCCTCTCCCAATCGCAGAGAAACGTCTTCGCGAAAGAGATTGTAGAACCTAAGTCTGAAATAGTTTACATGAGCGTAACAAAATACACGGTGCACAACATGTAAACTATCTAGAACAAAACCCTGCAGCCAAACAATTCCGTGCGGCCCGACTTAACCAGCAGTTCCGTTTGGGCCCAGAGACCCAAAGACATCCCAGTCCTTCAACGTAAAACCAAAGAAGAGAAGAAGATGATAGTTGCTTCAATGGTTTAGAATTAGGGTTCGCCTCCATTACTAGGCACGTTGCTTTCTTAGGTTTAGAATTAAGGAAGGTTAGCTTCGGTTCGTTCTCTTTTATTTCTTATAAGAGTTTGATCTGGTTTTTACTTTTTTTCGTATCATTGGGTACTTTTTCCTTGATCTTTACTAATTTATCGACAACAAAAGTATCTGTGTTTCTCTCCGCCATATAAATTTTAGCAGAATCTGATTTCTGGCGATCGCAACAAAAAGGAATCCTGTGTAATTTTTAGCAAATTGTTTTTATTTGTTTTCGCAGTGCCTAGGAAGAAGAGAACGATAGCACGAGAAGCACCATCATGGGTTCTCTTCATCTACCGGCGGCAACAACAATAAACGAAAATCAATTATAAATAAAACAATAGCTTGAATCCAAAATCTAGAACTTCAGATATCTCATCAAAATTGTAATTACCATTAATATATAATTATCATCTACTCGGCGAACCTCATGGCATATATATATAATCAATTATCATTAGCATACAAAGAAATCAATATTGAAACACGATAAAATAAGTTAAAAGTCATTCAGACAGAAATAATATTAGCAACTCCTCATCCCACTGTTCAACTAATCTACCCAAGTTATTCGCTCAACCTCAATGCATGAATACATGCTTTATTTTATTTTATTTATTTTATAAGAAGCTCTGATACCATAATACCCCGTGATTCGAGTGACTGTTTTCACAGACCAACACGAGTCTTTTTTAGCGTATTTGTCTTCATTAGCACGCATCCCGAAAACTTCTCAGGAGGTCACTCATTCTGATTCTACTCCCGGCCAAACGCGTTAACTTTGGAGTTCTCTCAAAATGTGTCCTAGAAAAGTAGGTGTACCTTCTTAATATGGATAATCAAATCAAATCATTTAAGTATTTTAAACAGTATATATCATTTACGAGATATTATATCATTTACTGAGATGAGCTCACAGGATGTTATGCTGTCCATGAATTCGCTGACGTAGAACTTGTGCCTCTTTTTAGGTGGTCGCTGTATTCATTGCCTCGATTGCTACCTGTGCAACAGGGCATTTTTATGTACAGTTTTTCCATGGAGAAATGAAATTTATTTACCTTTTAAAAAAAACCAATTCCAAAATATTAATTTTTTTCCAAATATAAAAAAAATTTAAGAACCTATTTTCTTGAAAATTTTCCGTTGAGATAGAATATTTTCTTTGTTGCACTTTTTTCCAAAGAGTTTTACTACTGAGAATTTTGATGAGACCGGCAAGTTGCAACCTCGTGATTAGCGCGAAGAATTCTCTTATATAAATAAAAAATTTACTTATAAAAAAATAGAATATGTTTTCCAAAAAGTATCAATTCTAAACAAGTTATAAGTATTTGTCCCGTTACATTATCATTTTTACAGGAGATAAAATCCATGTAAATATATAAGCTTTAAATGTGAAGATGTCATTGTAAATAATATTATTGTGAAATTCACTTTTCAAAAAGATCCGATAGCATTAAAAATTGCATGGAGATCAATCTCAGTAACTATATATATATATAGACACACAAAAACGCAACATTTGGGAGTGCCTTCATCTCCTTCCTTGAACCCTTTTCCTTGCTTTGGCTGATACCAATTACCAAATATAAAAAACCTTGTATTAAAGCACCTTACCACCATCCTCAATCCAGCTGCACCTTACCAATATGGATTTAGTGTCATTGAAACATCTACCTACCTTGTACTTTTGAATTAACAAAGTTAAAAAATATTTGATTAAGAGAAAGAAAGTGGGTTGATTATTTAGGCTTTGGATTGGGTACGGAGTGAAGGAATTGATTCTGAACGGTTTGGAATGAACGGGAACCGCAGTGGCAAGCGCAGGTATGTAATAATGGCAAGCGCAGGTATGTGATAATGGCAAGTGCAGTTATGTGATAATGGCATTTGTTTTTGTGAAAACGGCAAGTCCATGTTGATGATAATGGCACGCGTAGTTTTTTTATTTTGGTCCCCCGTATTTTAGCATTTTTGCAAAAAGGTCACACTAGCATGTGTAGTTATGTGATACTGGCATGCGCAGTTATGTGATACTGGCATGCGCAGTTATGTGATACTGGCATTTGTATCCGGCCTGTGTTTGTGCGTGGTTTTTTTTCATTTTGGTCCTCGTATTTTAGCACGTTTGCAAAAAAGTCTCCTCGTGTCTTCATTCCAAACGGTTCGGAATAGTGGCATTCCATACCTAATCCAACCCCGATTATTTGAACAAATTTTCTTACTTAGACAAAAATAGTAAAATAATAGAATTATGTTGAAGAGAATGACATTTTTGGCATTACACTAAGATTATTGGAAAAAATGAATATAAAAATTAATCAGTTCAATTTTTCAAAAAGTGAGAGACTAAAAAGTTATAAAGTAGACCTCCCAATATATTATATCTAATTTAAGAACCTATGAAGTTTTTCCCTTAAAAAATGTATGGAGATCAATCTCAGTAACTGGTGTAGTGGTAAGACACGAAACACAAAAAACAAGAACCTCACTCCGTGATTCTACGAATAATTGAAAAGCGACAGATAGTTTAGGAGGAATCCTAAATTTTTCTTTATCAAATAAAACGTAACACAAGATCCTCCTTATAAAATCTCACAATTCTACCGAAACTCCAACTACTAGTACTAATCTAATAAACTAAAGAGTTCTAACAAAACTATTGCATAATAATAAATAAATGAATTAAGTCGAACTAGACAACACCTTTAGACGAGAAATCTGATCATGCTTATCCAAAAATAAGAGTGCAGCTTTATCTCGATAGTAGTAACCCTAGCTATTTGTAGCCCAAACAAGAACGCAACATTGCTCCATCTCCTTCCTTGAACTCTTTTCTTTGTTCGGCTGATATCAATTACCAAAGGGAGAAAAAAAAAGCTTTCATGGATTCTCGATATCTTCCAGAGAAGTTGGCGATCCTCGTGTTGGAATGGTTGCCGACCACCTCTGCCCTTCGCTTCGAACGAGTATGCAAGTCATGGCGCCGCATTATATCCGCCCCGGGCTTCCTTGAAAGAAGTGTCCGCCTCTCCAAGGATAGCAAGACGTCCCTGGCCATCACTGAAGTAAGGGGAGACAAGACGGAGGGGTTCTTCATCGATCCGTCTTACACTGTCATAGAATCTCAAACTTTTTCGACAGCCGAATTCGGATCGCCATCCCAATTACCCAACAGAAATCGTCACAGAGTAAATGAGTATCATCACGTCAAGGTGTTGGGATGTTGCAGAGGAGTTGTCTGTTTCGCCGATGTGTTTCACGGACAATATGTCATCAGGAACCTGACAACCGGAGAGTCGAGGGCTCTCTCCAACCATGATCACGACCAGGACTGGTACGGGATTGATCACCCCCATGTCGGATTTGGTCACTATGGTGGTGATTATAATATCCACTTCAAGGCGTTCACGGTGCTTTCGGGGATGGATATACGAGTTGAGTTTAGATTCCTGGAGAGAAATCATCCCTCACTTTGGCGTCGACAGCGACAAAATCAGTCCCGCAGATAACAACCTGACATGCTGGCTAGACGGCAGGATGTGTTCGTGGATGGCATACATGAAGGCCGGCCGTGAGAATCACACACATGAGTGCTGTTTTGTCTCTTTTGACATGGCGAGTGAGGCCTTTACCACTTTCACTTCCGTCTTCCCGGTCCCAGCTTGCCAGCCCGATGTCTGTTTGCGCACGCTAAAAGATCTGCTGGCCTTGTGTTTCTCCCATTACAAAGGCATTGATATATGGGTTTTTCTCCAACGTGGTGTTCCGGAATCGTGGGTCAAATTGTGGACGATCCAGCATGGACCAGAGATGTATCAGCCTCTGGAGTTCTGGAACGGCGGTCTCGTCATGACAAGGTACAGTGAGGATCGTTTGCTGTGGTGTGATCTAAGTAATCTTCCACTGCCTCTTCCAGTTATTGCTTTTCCAATAAGAGGGAGTTCAAGAGTGGTCGCCTTTGAGAAAACGTATGCCTCGCTATATCCGGATAGGTACGGAGTATGATCTTTAACTTGAATTATTTCCATACATGTAGAGATGTTAAGTTATCAAAAACAATGCAGGTCCATGGTTGCACGCAACAAAAAGAATGCTCCCAAAGATGGAAGAACATATGCTGCCGTGCTGTTGTCAAATGGAAAGAAAGGCTGTGAGACGACGAAGAAGAATATCAACGTCCGCCGGAAGGAATAAGCAAGGCGCGATGGTCTGATGCGGTATGATATGAGTAATCATCAAAACTCTCCGGGTTGCTTTTGCGAATAAACCAGGCCAATTTTTTTTTTTTTGAGAAGAGAATTCAGAGGTTGGTGGCTTTTGTGAAGCCTCTGCCTCACTAGCTAGGGAGACTTAATTCAAACCGATTCAATCTCTTTCTATTGTTCTGCTCATTTCTGTATCCTGATTGACTCTGCTCTCTGACAAGTCAACTCCGTTGTCCATAGTTGATCCTAAATCTTGACCATGCAATCTTCTTCAATATTTTTTTGGGGAGAAAAGTGGAAATTCCATTAAACCAATATTAGTACGTTTTGCTCTGTTAGGGTCATCATCAATTTAACATCTTGCTTGCAATATGAACTGCTAATACCCGACCAACCTCTTATTAGTTTGTTCAAACCATTGAAAAATTAGGCAGCCTCACTATCTCGGGTTACATTTTGGTCAATGCTTTTTAACAATGCTTATTGGTCAGTCTAGAAAATGGAAAAAATCTGGTTCACTCCCCGGCTCGTTTTTGACAAATTGGTCCTTCCCCGCCTTTCTTTCTTACCCCGCCCTATCCAAGAAGGTCAGGCGAAGTTCATGAGGCTCGGATTAAGGAGAGGGCGAATGCAACTTTGAACTTAGCGCTTAAATGGGCATGACCTGGGAGGAAGAGGTTCCATCTATTATTCAAGATTTTTTTTTTGAAAGATAGATGTATTATATTTCACCATGGATGAAGCTGTACAAAAGGTTCACGATTGCACAGATTGCAATTGAAAACAAACATAACAATACCCGAAGAGGAAACAAAGGACAAAGGACGCCCAGTGAAAGAAGGAACATACTAAAGGGAACACTTATAGCTACGCTCTAGAACTAATATACAATAGTACATTTTGCGAATTAATCCAAGCGGACAAACCAGACCAGTATATCCATTCTGAAAGGCACCTTGAATCTTGAAGAAGCTGTCACTACCAAACACGACACGATTTCTTGCCTTCCAAATGCACCAACAGACGGATGCGAATAATGTATACCAAATCTGCTTTAATACGTTGCCATGGACAAGTTCAATCCAAAGCTCCAGAAATTGCAAAGTACTGATCCCGAGCAAATTGGCAAGTGATCCCAAATCTTCGCAACAACCGTGCAATGAATAACCAGGAGATGGTTAGAAGACTCGACTTCTTGGTTGCAAAGTGGGCAGCTTGTATCACCAGGACGCAGCAGCCCCACCCGGAGAAGATTGTCTCTTGTTTTGATACGGCCTTGTAAGGCCATCCACAAGAAACAACTGACTTTGAAAGGAATGAGCTTTGGCAATCCGTTTCTAAAAATCGAGGGAGCCGTGAAGAAGAAACCATCAATCTATTATTCAAGGTATTAGGAACTCGATTCGGGAAAATTATCAAACAAAGTTCTTCAAACCTCTGTGATCAATGTGTTTAACATTTGTATGCTTAGCTAGATGACTTCAGAAAGATAACAGGAAATCTGTAATTTTTTGTACAATGGTCCGTCGTAGATAAGGCATTATACTTCCATATCCACATGAGCATTTTCACAAACACCTAAAGAGAAACGTGAATCGATTGAAAAAGCAGAGTATTGAATCAGACATGTCTTGCCCGATTTAGTATAATTATCCAATCAACGACAAGCTGGGGAGCTAAAGGTATTTCCTACCTATGAATTAACGCAAAAAACATGACCGGACTCGATCAGAGCGGTGGTGGAGTCCTTCTCTTCTTCTTAGGGCGAGCCGCCGCCTTGGTCTGGGACTCGATTGGAGCGGTGGCTGAGTCCGTCACGATTGGAGCAGGAGGAGCGGCCACGATGGCTGAGTCCGTCACGATCGGGGTAGGAGGAGTGGTGGCTGAGTCCGTCACGATCGGGGTAGGAGGAGTGGTGGCTGAGTCCGTCACAATCGGAGTAGGAGGAGCGGGGGTCTGCCCGCCACGAAGACGACGGCGGCGGCGAGCATCAAGGAATTTTTTTCAATTTTCGGAATCCCTTCGTCATTAGGGCATATTTGGAAAACTGACACTAACCCTATATATAAAGATAGATCTACGAGTCGGTTACCTAGGGGGAGGGAGAGTCCGTCGTCCATACGATGTCGTTTCGTTTGGGGAGAGAAGATGGAGAGTAGTTTAATTTTACGGGCCTGTTTTATTGGGCTTTTCTTAGAAGAAATGGTATGACATTTTTTTAGGGCAAATTACTCTCACATCACTGGTCTTTGGTCACACTCTTCCTAGGGTCCCTGACTTTTGGAAAGAGATTATCCCGTCCCTAAATTATGATGATAATAGACTATCGGGTCCCTCGAGTTGGAATATTCCATATTCTCCGGTGAACCCCCACCTGAAATGATCAAAATACCCTCTCACTTAAAAAAATTAATTTACCACCCTTCTCTCTCCCCCTCCTTCCTCCCCTTTTCTCTCTCCCCCTCCTCCATCTTCAACCACATCTTCATCTAAAACCCCTTTCCAGAAAACTAATTAAACACCCAAAATCTCTATTAAACATCCAAAGAAGCGAACCGTCCTTTCTTCAGACGAGAAACCCCCCTTACAGGTAATCCTACGTCGACCTCCGGCTCAGCCAATAGGCTCACGTTGAGAAGCTTCTAGAAGTTCTTGGGACTCTCGTCCACGAACTAATCTTCCACGGTCGCGACGAGCTCTCGTCCTCCTCCGACTTGGCTTCTTCCTGCTTATCAGGGGCGACAACCGGTCGTCTAGCTAGCGGGGGAGGAAGCTTGTTAGACTTGGCGGCGAAGGAGCAGGAGGTGAAGGAGAAGCGGTGGAGGCGGGCGGAGCAAGATCCGACCCGAGGAGGAGGACGGCGCTGGGGTTCCAGGTCGTGGTCGGACACCGAGTCCGGGTCGGAGCGATAGGGTTGGGAGTTGTGGAGCTGCTTCACCGGCGGCATGGACAACGTCGTACCAGGTGGTGAGGAGGGGGCTTTCGACGGAGTCCGATGGGCACCACAACATGTACAAGGAATTCACAAATTCTCCCACACCGAACAGCTTCTTCCGTTGGAATATGCGAGTACACTGAGATGGCTTCTTGTCACACTAGATTTGGCCTTATTTTATGATTAAAAAAAATTAACCTCCTCGTCGATGGAAGCTTCAATTGGGCGTTTCTCAATTAGGGTTCTTGGAACTATTAACAAATTGGGGTTCAATTGGACAAGTATAATATGTTGTTGTTTATTTGAATGTATGTGCTGAGATTTTTGTTTCATTAAAATTAATTAGGGTTCTTCATGATTTGGCCTTTAAGGTGGGAGGTTGAAGATGAAGTGGGAGGAGGAAGAAGGGGGAAAGAAAGAGATTTTTTATTTTTTTTAAGTGGAGGGATATTTTAGTCTTTTCAAGTGGGGTATTGCCGGAGAATATAGAATATTCCGGCTCCAGGGACCCGATAGTCTATTATCATCAAAACTTAGGGACGGGATAATCTTTTTCCAAAAGTCAGGGACCTTAGGGGGAGGGTGATCAAAGGCTAGGGATGTGAGAGTAATTTACCTTTTTTTTAATATCATGCATCAGACCCATTAGTTTAGGTTCCAACAGATTCTAACTTCTTAAAAATGATACATGTCCTCACCCGATTTGATATAATTATCCAATCAACGCGAAGCTGAGAAGGTTTCAGGCTTGGGCCCTCTTCTCCAATCAGACGTAAGTTTGTGTACTATTGGAGTGACACGAAATGCCAAGTTTAGGATAGGATAGTTTATTTGGAGCCAATTTTACATGGGAAATGGAATTTCATTTAGTTAGGATTTCATTTTATAGAATTTGGAAAAGAACTAAAAATTTTGGAATTGATTTATATCTCTTCAATTAATTAAGAACATGCTGAAATAGGATCATGTGTTAAAATCTCCATATCCAACCCAAAATCTTAAGGTAATGGGTTGGTGGATTTTTCACACTTATAAACTTGCTCATCACTCGTGTTTTAACCAATGTAGGATTCTCAACACGCCCCCTCAAACGAGACCCACCTCGGGTCGAAGATTACACTGGCTTTGACTTCACCAAAATGCTAGAACTGGGGGACGTGCCAGTTCAACAATGGGCACGGGATCAACCCACTCTGATACCATGTTAGAATCTCCATATCCAACCCAAAACCTTCAGGTAATGGGTTGGTGGCTTTTTCACACTTATAAACTTGTCCCCCACTCGTGTTTTAACCGATGTGGGATTCTCAATATCATGATGAACATTTATTTTTAAATATATTATTAAACATGGTAGTAAGTATCTTATTTAGTGTGATATTCCTCGTGCACTATAGCACCATAGTATATATTCTACACAAAAATGCAACTTATGGCATAGTCTCCATCTCCTTCCATGAACTCTTTTTCTAACCAATTACCAAAGGGAAAAAATGCTTTGATGGACTCTCGATATCTTCCAGAGGAGTTGGCGATCCTCGTGTTGGAATGGTTGCCGACCACCTCCGCCCTTCGCTTCAAAAGAGTATGCAAGATGTGGCATCATATTATATCTGCCCCGAGCTTCCTCGAAAGAAGTGTTCGCCTCTGGTGTGTAACGTACCCAAACTGATAGAAAGTGAAATAGAGGGATAGGAGTTGAGAGATTGATAGAGAATGAGAGGAAGAAGAAGATTAGATAGGGCAGAGAAGAACTAGAGAAGAAGAGGAAGATAAGTTGAGAATAAGAATAAGATAAGTAGAGAATGAGTAGGAGAAGATAAGAGATGATATAATTCATATATTCAATAGATAGATACGAACTGAGGTGTACATCAATATATATACTCCTCCTAAGACAAACTACTTTCACTAATTTCCTGTAAGTGCTTTAAGCACATATCGTGGTAGTAGTGAATTTGGTCTTTATGGCGACATTAGTGGAGTTAGGATTCTTGGAGAGAAATCAGTCCCATTGGGATAGGCACCGAGGCTTTAAAAATTACCTTTAGCAGGCTACACATGATTTCTACTAAAAAATTAGCTCGGGTGGCTGATTGTGGTTGATGGTCCGAGGGTCGTTGGATTTGGACTTTGTCATGGAGAAAGTCCCTGAGGAGCTTTGAGGAGGAAATGGCTTCTGAGCTTTTGGACTTGCTGAAGGAGTTTCAGCTACAACTAAAGGGCAAAGATGAGATTTGTTGGCAATCGAACAATGGTGGCTTTTCCGCTAAGTCGTAGTGCTGGAAAGTGCGGGAAAGAAGCTTCATAGCCACACCTCTGATTATGAAGCTCCGTCGGGTTTGGACTTGTACCATCCCTTTAAAAGTTAAGGGGTTTATGTGGCTGGCTCTTCAGGGATGAATCCAGTCAAGAGACGTGATGATTCATATGCAAAGAATTCAAGCTTGGGAAGCTCTATGCCCTTTTTGCTTGGACAAGGATGATGAGACGGCTTCCCATTTGTTGCTTTTTTGTCCATTCTCCTGTTCAATTTGGGACTATTTCGTGGATAGAGCGGACATCTCTTGGTGTAGTTTTGCGAATCTTGAGTCGGCCCTCTCACTTTGGTGTGGGCTATCTAGGGGAGGCATGTTCGGGAAGGTTTGGTATTCGTTGTTTAGAGTAATTTTTTGGGACATTTGGTTACACCGGAATAGGGTAATCTTTAACGAAAAGCAATTCAACCCGGAGCTTCTCAAGCATTCAATCTTCTACAAGACTCAGGAATGGGTTTTCTGGTCAAGAACTCTCGAGGACATTGGCAACCAGGAACTCGATCTCTTTTGGGACTCTCTAAGAGTCCGATAATGGCCTAGAGTTTTCTCTGTTATTTATAGGGCAGTTATTTTTTTTTCCTTTTTTCCCCTGTAAATTCGTCGTTCTCTTCGATTTTAATATAATATTTTACCTACCCAAAAAAAGATACTTAATTACACTAGACAGCGCAGCCTGGCTAGCTAGCCGGATGGGAGGAATTGTTCGTGGATGGCGTACAGATGGAACAATGAAATCAATACAGATGTATTGAGCAGTATAGTCTCCTTCGACATGGCCACCGAGGCCTTTACCACTTTCATGTCCCCCGTGGGCATAGGAGAAGGACACCCACAAAACAACACATCAAATCTAGCATCATAACTTTTATCCTAACTTTTATTTTTATGTTTCTCTTTTTTTCTTCCCCTTAATTTTCAATAAAGTTCTTGTTCCTCAACCAAATCTTTTCTCTCCTACCTACTATAATCTAATTCTTCTCTTCTTATTGTCCATATTTCTTCCATGCTTACCTTTTCGTTAGAATCGCTCTTGGGACGACTACTCCGGACCCGTTCTAAAGATCGTTTCCGACGTTCTACCACAATTTATCGACAACATATTTTGGCACACTCGGTAAAACTAAGGAAGGCATCTGAAAAGAGTGATTATTCTGTCCAACCACACGAGCTTCCATATACGATTTCGAGTCCTCCCTCAAAAGGGACGAAATCGGTCAAAAGTTGTATCGAAAGATGACATCCAGCAAAGTCAGCCAGCTTTGGAGGGTGTTTCAGCCTTCTTTTGTGCCAAATCTAAAGACACTTTATTCACCAAAATTGAAGATCATTGTTTTCTCTTTCTTTGGATACCAAAAATGCTAAAATCGGAGTTCGTATCAGGAAGATACGACCGAAATATTAAAGACTGATTGATCTGTATGATTGAGAAGTCCAGGCAGTTTTGAAGGGCATTTTGGTCTTTTTTCTGGCCGAATTAGGAGACGACTGTTTCGAAAAAAAATGAAGATCTATCTCTCAACTTTCTAGGAACACCAAGATCGATTAAATTGGAGTTCAGACGAAGATTTTAAGACAAAAATACCGAAGATAGGTCATTCTGTAAGTTGGTTCCGAAATTTTCAATTTATCTTGTCCAACCATGATCAACTATAAGAAATTTATGTGGAGCAACGATTATCTTGAGAGACTGTGTTCTGGGATGATTTTGAGGGTGCCTTGGGATTCTTATGATCGAGGTATCGAGGAAAACAAACCTTTGTTTGGCTTGTTCGGTTCGACGACACCAGTTGGCGATCCGCATTATAAGTTGTTAAAACGAGGCGAAGATCAATTCAATCATCAATTATTGCTCATCCAACTATGTTCCACCCCATCAACAAAGCATTGGGGGGCAAGACACGACAAGTCAACAGTTGGCCGACACCATGGCCATCCAACTTGTAACGCCAGCATTCGATGGAGAGGAGGAGCGATTCCCGACACAAATTTCATCGGCAACCAAGACAACCCTAACTGTCGTATCAAATACGAAGGGCATCCTAGGGCCTCCGCTGGCTAAGAGAATCTTTGGGCCTTCACTAGCAAAGAGAATTTTAGGGCCTCCACCGAGTCATCTATTGCGGAGATCTGAGTCACTCTTCGTTCCACGCGCAGTGAGCCACCTTCGCTTGCTCAATTCTGTCCCAACTCAAAGGAAAGGCACAGGTGGGCAAGGGTGCTCTCGGAATATCACAGAGAATTCTATCTCACCAGGGGGCATGAAGAGCAATGTAACGTTGTGGTTGATGCTCTTACATCGGCCAAGATTATCCCGGTCGGGGGACAAGACATGGACATAGTGAAGAAGATAGATGATGATAAAGTCAAGTCTTCGATTCCTCTTCGACCAAGCAAGACTATGGTGAAGCGACAACCTAATATGCCGGTTCAACCTAAGCCGTCAAAAATTTTGAATTGCAAGAAGTGTCCTTAAGTCACACGGAACTCAGCCGGCAACGGCAAAAGGTGGCCTGAATAAGCATGGGTTAAGAGGGACGTCATCACTCGATTGGCGACCGAGCAAGGAGTTCTCCAGAAAAAGAAGCCCTTCAAGGTTTGGGTGCCCAAGGAAGAACTTTCGCAGTCCAAGAAAGAACCATGTGAGACACGACCCACAAGGAGTGATCGGCCTACAAGGTCTCCAAATTATCATACGAAGCATGTGCGTAAGGAGATGCTAAGAAAGCCAAACCCACACTCGGGGGGCAAGTATTCAGAGTCTCATCGACCGACTCTCAGGAAGACTCAACGAAGAAAGTTGCCCACTTCGGACCTGTTCTAAAAATCATTTCCGACATTCTATCACAATTTATCTACAACAAAATTAATTCCAAATTCTATCTCAACAACCCTTGAATAAATTGACGGAGATCAGTTTCATTAACCCTGGCTATATATCGAGATCAGTCTCATTGACGGAGATTTTTTGCTTCGCCGATACTAATTACCAAAGAATAAACAACAGCTTCATGGATTCTCGATATCTTCCAGAAGAGTTGGTGATCCTCGTATTGGAATGTTTGCCGCCCACTTCGCCCTCCGCTTCAAAAGAATATGCAAATCATGGCGTCATACTATATCCGCCCCGGGCTTCCTCGAAAGAAGTATCCGCCGGTGCACGGATAGCGAGACATCCCTAGCCATCACCGAAGTAAAAGTAAGGGGAGACGAGGAGGAGGGTTTGCTTGATCGATCCGTCTTACAGTGTCCTAGAAACTCCTTTCGGCAACTGAATTCGGATCGCCATCCCGGTTACCCGACAGGAATCCTTACGGAGTAGAAAACTATTATTTGGTCAAGGTGGTGGGATCTTGCAGAGGAGTCGTCTTTTTTGCCGATATGTATCACGAACAATATGTCCTCTCGAACCCGGCGACTCATCGGTCGAGGGCTTTCGCCAACCATGATGACGACCAGAACCGGTACCCGCCTGGTCCCTTTCATGTTAGAATTGGTTACTATGATGGTGAGTTCAAGGTGGTTAAGATATCCAGGTCAGGGAGTGCACTTCGGGCTCGCATATACGAGTTGAGTTTTCGATTCATGGAGAGAGATCAGTCCCATTGGCATCAATAGCAAGAGAATCTGACCAGAGAATGAGAATCGCACACAGGGAGGCCGACCATGAGAATCGCACACAGGAGTTTCGCCCTAGTTTTTGACTCGATCCATCCTGGTCCGACCAGATTTTATCCAAATCAGCAAAAATTAAAATTAAAAAAGTATTATATGCTCGATTTCTCCAAATCAACATGAGAAATTGGACTTTATATATTATAAATTGGTTGATATTTATAAAATGTGGATTTTGAAACCTATATTTTGACTATATAGTCTATATATTATCGAAAAATAGTAAAAAAAATTACAAAAAAAGTCAAGTATGACCACCAATCCGACCGGCCGACTCGGAGATTGGACCAAAATCTGGGTCGACCTTGAGGACGTTTTTTTAAAACTATGGTTAAGAAGGCTGCACCCTGCAAAAAGAATCCTCCCAAACCTTTTCCTGAAGATGCAGGTTTAAGAGATGGAAGAACATATGCCGTGTGGTTATCCCCTGGTAAGGAAAGCTAAGGAAACGAGGAATAATCTCGACGTCCCCTTGAAGAAATTAGCAAAAATAGTTTGTGTTTTGACTTAATCTCCTTTGTTATTGGTTTGCGAACATTATCAAAATTTATTTAGCGTTGACTTTCTCAATAATAATACGTCTTCAAGTATTTTAGAGCACCTCAAAAAAGTAACACATCAGTTTTTAACACCTAAAAAATACCCAACACTTCTCAATTGCACGATCTCTGGTTACACCAACCATATTATTTCTTGGGAGAGGTCACCATATATGTCTTAATTAGTTAGAATAAAGATTAATCAATGTAATGAGTTTTTTAGATAATAAATAATATAAAAAATGTAATATATATAGTGTGATAGATATAGTGGCATGTATAAATCGGTCTTGGTTTATTCTATACTATTATAATACGTGAATTATTTTAAAATATTATTTTTAACCATTTCAATCATATGAAACTACACGTTTTCTTTTGGGCTCATTGACAAATTGGACATATCCGAAGGAATCCCTTGACGTTCGGCCCAGAAGACACAAGCCCGGAACAATTATTGTCCTTGTATGTAGAAACTCCCTAGTCCCTCCTGTATGTAGGAACAATTATTGCCCGGAACAAGTTTGAATTTTTTAAAATGTTAAATATTTTTCCAAAATTTTACCAAAAATAATTGTTCGAAACTTTTTTACCACTTTTTATATAACCTTGTTTAATTCACTATCTTATAATGCAAAGAGGTTGGTTTTAGTCCGTGAAAAATATATCATTGACCTCGACGAAGAGAGAACATCAACCACAAATAAATAATCGCGATAGATTAAAAACAACCTCACAAATTCGAAGAAACATGTGCCACTTTAAAAATTTCCCCACCCTACAGGATAAACGTAGCCTCTCTCGGAATAGAAATCGTGGAAATCGTGAGCATTATTCCAATCAGTCCAGTCCTGCCACGTTTTGAATTTCTTGGAAAACGACGTACACCTACTCCTTTTATTTTTCAGGTCAAAATTTTCAATAACAACAAAATATGTTCAATTTGGTATGTTCTTTCTCTGTTATGGAAAAGTTATTTAAAAATGTGAACTCTCGTATTGGTTCTGTGAGTTGGGTATTAATAATCTCTAATGAAGTGGTAAGCACATGCTTGACATGAGTAATGTACGTGGCTAACTTCGAAGCTTAGATAGAAGAGTAACGGATGTGTGCATGTATTATCACTATTTTATTTTGGGAAAAGTCCACATTAGTACATTGTGGTTTGCTCGATTATCAGAGATAGGTTCGTGGTTTCAAACTCATCAAAAAGGGTCTTGTGTTTTCACGGGCTCATCAATTAAAGGCTCGGATAGCTCCCCGAGCCTAGTCAGCGTCCATTGGGCTCTCCACATCAGAAACAACATTGTTTTTAATCTTATGTGGCACGCCTAGTTATAATATCAAGGATTGAACTCTTGACCTCTTTGAAGTTAAACAACGCCTATGCCGCTAGGCCAAATACCTGTTGGCGCATTATTAGGTGTTACAAATAGTAAATATAATTAATATAGCTTATTTCATATGAAAAATGAATATGATAGAATTAATAAGAAAAATTACAAAAGATACATGCTTCACATGAAAAGCATGACTACAGTTGTTTTGTTCAAGAATTATGCAGGATAGTGTCAACACGCATACATTTTTGTTATCAATTAATTTATATGTTCGGTGGTTATACGTGCACATAATCAACATCTAGTTAACATAAAACGTACTTATAAAAAAAGTTAACAAAAAACTTTGTTTTCTTTAATTTTATTTATCTAGGATTTGATTTCTAATCAGAGAGGAACGCCTAACTAAAATCTTTTGTTGGAAAAGATGGTCACTTATGAGGAAAAGGGGCCACATTTTGTTATTTCAATTATTATTATTATTTTTTCTACCTTCAAAGCAAGGCCAGAGGTACGAAATTGTGAACATATTTATATGGCGAAGCTAAATACACACGTGGAACTCCATATCCGTTCCAAAATCTAATGGCCAATCTTGAACCTCAATAAATCATTTAATAAAAATAAAAAATAATAATAAAACACTCTCTTTCTCTCTCCCTCACATCAGTCATCACCACCCAAGTGGGTCCCACCCACCCCCACCAAACATCTTTCTAGTTTCTTCCCATGTAATAATTGTTTCATTACTTAATAATTTCCCAAATTCCTGAATTGGGTTCCCTTGTCTCCCCCCACTCCCATCCACTAGTAAAAATACCATATTTTTTTCCACACCGTTTAAGGGTTTTTTCTTTTCAGAGGCAATTCGTCGAGCGGGTGGATGGCGTCCATGGGGCCACTTCCATTTGTGGCGGAAGTGAAGGCAGAAAGCCTCCTTCTTTCCTTCACCCAGACCCGGCACGGGCCCAGGTTCCCATTTCTCAATCACAGGCCGAAAAGGTCAACCTTTGACTTGTCTGTGCACAGCAATGGGTTCTCTATGAGGCTTAAGCCACTGAGAGCGGCTGGGAAGGATCGCGACGGGCCGGACGATGCACTTGACGACACCATTGAGAAGAGCAAGAGGGTCCTCGCCTTGCAAAGGAACCTACTTCAGCAGGTGATCTTCTATGAGGGTATTGCGTCTCTGTTGATTGATTATGGTCAACCGTGCTCGGGTTAGTTTTTGGCGGGAAATGTGATTGCTTTTGCTTGCTGTTTTGGTCAAAGATGAAGTCTTTGAGGCTAGTGTTTTGTGTTTAGATGATGGTTTGTTCTTCTTGGTGTATAATTTGGAGGATTAGTTTGCGGTATTATTTGTCTGTTGAAGCTAAAAGATGATGATGATGCTGCACAGATAGCTGAAAGGAGGAAGTTGATTACTGATATAAAAGACAGCATTCTGGACCCGGATGTCGAGAAAGACCAGGCCTCTTCATCGTATCAGGATCAGGCTACGACTGCTGAAGGCGATGTTATTGAACAGCAAAATGGAAGCTCTGTTTCGGGTGGCTCTGTCCACGAAGTTATTGATAAGGAGGTGGCAGAAGCTGAATCAGCGGCTTCTGGTAGTGTTGTTGATGATAGGATAGAACATGGACTTGACCTGATTCTGGAAAGTACTGTCTCTGGCGAGAATTTTACTAGACCAACGGAAGATACCGTCGCTCCAGAGAAAGTATGGCCGAAAGAGCTTCCACCTTTGGAGAGTTCATTTTTATTAGATGAACAGAGTGTTGGCATGACTGATGGAGCATTGCCGGTTGATGAGGATGAAGGTGAAGTACCGCCTCCTTTGGCAGGGGCCAATGTAATGAATGTGATTTTGGTAGCTGCTGAATGTGCTCCGTGGTCGAAAACGGGTAGGCTGACTGATGTTAAACTATTGAAAGTGTTGGGCTATCTCATTGTCCGTGATTTTTGGGGCTTATATAAGGAACGTTCTTGCAGGTGGGCTCGGTGATGTTGCTGGGTCATTACCAAAGGCTTTGGCACGACGTGGACACAGAGTGATGGTAATGTGGCCTTCAAACGCATTGACCAAACTTGCAAGTGCATCATTATTTAACGCAAAAATGATCTTTTTGTTTGTGTCGTTCACATTTAGTGGCACAGACAATGACATAAGTAAATATCGAACCAAGCATAACTGTTCCTATTTCCTCCAGCGTTCAGACTGCTTAACTTGGAAATCCTGGCTAATCGCAGCTGGGATGGTGTATTCTTTGAAATAATTTGCTTTTGTAACTATTATAAATGATATAACTACTATTCACAAGTCTTCCATTTATTAGAGCATGTTTATTTTCTATTTGTTTATAGATGTTTTGCTCTTTAGGTCCTGGCGCCTCGTTATGGTGACTATGCTGAACCTCAACATTCTGGAGTTGTAAGAAGGTATAAAGTGGATGGTCAGGTGAGGAAACTTGAGACCTATGGCCAGACCTGTTCTCTTGTACTGAATCGTAATATCCGTCCCTGTATAATTTGGAAATCATATCTCACTTTGCAGGATATGGAAGTAACATACTACCAAGCGTTCATTGATGGCGTGGATTTTGTATTCATTGATTCGCCTGTTTTTCGTCATATTCAAAACAATATTTACGGAGGAAACCGAGCGGTGAGTAGTATTTCTGTCATACTTTCAATTCTTTGATTAGTCTTGAACGGGTGTATGAAACTTGTACTGAGCACCTTAAATGACACCAAAGACCTAACCATTTGAAACAGAGAGATGGTAATTCCATAAACTCCATCTTCTTGAGTATGATTAAAGCCTACAAATCTATGTGAAATGTCAAGAACTTATATGAAGTGTCAAGAACTCAATCGTTTCTTCTATGTCTTCCTATTTTTGCACTCAACCCATAAATCTAGGTAATATTGTGAGTTCTTACCGGACTTCGATTGACTGCTTTTCTAATACTTGAATTTCATGTGCCATTTGGCCTTTTATCTGCAGGATATCTTAAAGCGCATGGTACTCTTTTGCAAAGCAGCAATTGAGGTAGATTTATGAAACATGATTTAAGGCCAATGCCATATATGACTTGAAAATGTTGCTTTATACGACCAGTCGATTGAAAATTTTGATTTAAGCGCATGGTACTCTTTTGCTTTATGCGTCTGACTGTTTCGGTGAACAACGTAAAAATGTAGGTGCCTTGGTACGTCCCATGTGGTGGTGTTTGTTATGGGGATGGAAACCTGGTCTTCATTGCTAATGATTGGCACACCGCCTTGTTGCCGGTGTATTTGAAGGCATACTATCGTGACAATGGCATGATGCAATACACGAGATCAATTCTTGTAATTCACAACTTAGCGCACCAGGTTTGTCCCTTTTTTTTTCTTTTTTATGGAGTTGAACTTCCAAGTTTCCCTTGAGAAATGCTTTTATGCTCTAGGTTTCCTAACTGCTGACCACTACTCGATGCAGGGCCGAGGACCACTAGACGACTTTTCCTACTTGGATCTGCCACCGCACTACATTGACCTTTTCAGGCTATACGATCCACTTGGTGGTGAGCACCTCAATATTTTTGCAGCTGGTCTCAAGGCAGCTGATCGCGTGGTTACTGTTAGTCATGGTTATACCTGGGAAATTAAAACATCTGAAGGTGGATGGGGTCTGCACAACATCGTGAATGAGAATGACTGGAAACTGAGAGGCATTGTTAACGGGATTGATACGAAAGAGTGGAACCCACGTCTAGATGTTCATTTGCAGTCAGACGGTTATACTAATTACTCCCTGGAAACTCTCAAAACAGGCAAGCCTCAATGCAAAGCAGCCTTACAGATGGAGCTTGGTTTGCCTGTCCGACCAGATGTCCCACTTATTGGTTTCATTGGGAGATTGGACCACCAAAAAGGCGTCGATCTTATTGCCGAAGCAGTTCCGTGGTTAATGAGTCAGGATGCGCAGCTAGTTATGTTGGGTACTGGCAGGCAGGACTTAGAACAGACGCTAAGGCAGTTTGAAAGCCAGTATAAAGACAAAGTCAGGGGATGGGTTGGATTTTCGGTGAAGACGGCTCATAGAATAACTGCAGGTGCAGATGTTCTGCTAATGCCATCAAGATTCGAGCCTTGTGGGTTGAACCAGCTATATGCTATGATGTATGGCACAATACCAGTCGTTCACGCTGTTGGTGGCTTGCGGGATACCGTCCAGCCTTTCGATCCGTTCAACGAGTCAGGCCTGGGTTGGACATTTGATAGCGCTACTGCAAATAAATTGACAGATGCTCTGGGAAACTGCTTATGGACCTACCGGGAGTACAAGAACAGTTGGGAGGGACTCCAAAGAAGAGGAATGTCGCAAGACCTTAGCTGGGACCATGCGGCTGAAAAGTACGAGGAGGTCCTTGTTACTGCTAAGTACCAATGGTAAAAGCGGCTGATAGTCCGCGAATTCTTCGTCTTGACGAGCGCGGCTGTGATCCGTTTTAGTCGACGTGATCGATTGCCGTTCGTCTTCCCTCGGTGCTTGCACGACCAGCCTCGACCATAGAGGCAACTTCTTTTTGCTTTTCTTAGGAGCTGATGACTGTTAGATTCCTAGTACATAGCTAGAGTGTAATTATAGCTATAGCCTGTGCGTCTATGTCGTTGTTTGCACTTGAAAGTGGGTCGAAAACTCAACAAACCTTTCTCGAGTCATACGGATTGACTCTCGGAAATGAAATTAATAAGAAAAAGACCGATCGGACCAAGATGCTCACTAATTGACGTCCATTATCAACATAGACAAAAATAAGCCATCATCTTATTGATTTCTGAATTAGAACAAAAGCAATTTGATGTCAAAATTACCATTCAATCCGTAACTCCGCCTCAACCAAGCGAAAAATAAAAATAAAATCCCAGACCACAAATATAAGTATATAACCCCAAGCCACGCATCTTATTATGTCGTCAGTATATTTGCCAAGCTCTACTGTAACTGTTAATCAGGCCAGACCCAGGAGCTCTATGTATATGACACTCTTCTCTCCCCGTCGAGTTGCAGATAGGAGCGCGTCGAGAACAGCCCTGCAAAGCCTCTAGACAAGCAACCTTCCACCGCGCATGGGGATTTAGACGAACCCATTGGACTACTCTGTTTATTAGCTTCCATGCAATCGCCACATGAATGGTCCGCGGGACTTTCGCCAAACGGTCTGTTGATATCAGTGGTCAACTTATTTCTCTTCGCAACATGCATACAATTCGGGTTAGAATAAGCGGGAAGTATGTCGTCTGAGAAATCCATTTCATCGAGTTCAAAACTGAGTGACTTCCTCTTCAAACCCGGAGCGATTTTCAGGCCTACAACAAAGATTAGGAGTAAAGCCACGGATGGATCAGCAACATCAAACTTGCAGCAGTGACTCTATTAAAAGGAAAGAGAATATGCTGCAATACCAGGAAGAGGTTCATCCAGGAGGCAAGACTGAGATACGGAATCGCCACAATTACAACAGAGGTTAAGATCCTTGTTTGATCCCAATACCCTGCAAAAAATTATCAACTGGATGAGAAGGATTCTGAGCATAATGAAAAGAGTGGAAAGACATAAAAGGTGATAGGCGGCATGTAAAAGCCGGTGCTTTTGCACAATCAATTACCATGATTGGAGGATTTGCTACTATTGCTAAAAGTAACAGCATTTTCAGCTATTCGTTCGGACAGTATATTGTCGAGCAATCTACATGCTTAGATAGCACGGTACATGCACATTTACCAGATAAAGAAGATTTTATTTTTAGAACATAAAACAACAATATATTGAATCATCGACATGATGTCACAGGAAAATCAACATGGAAACCCAGAAGAATAATCAGTATACATGTTTTCTCGTTTTGTAACCCATTGTTAAGGAGAAGAAAACAAACCTGTACATGTGGTCAACAAAGTCATCTATTAGCACAGGCCAAGCACCTGAAATGGAAAAACACAATTACAATGCACATTCATCAAAAGGACGTATCGCTTAAGAGCGCAAGCCAAAGAAATCACAATATGACATTTAAAGGCAATCATTAAACATCCAATAAAGAAAAGAAAATTTAATGAAGTTGAATAGAACAAATGGTCATTATATTTGGTGTTGGCTCTAACAAGTTGGAATTGGGAGTGGAAAGTTGACCACTCCAGTGAAACCAAAGAGTAGATAAAAAATAGACATTGTTGACAAACTTCCTTCAAGAAACAGATGAAAGCTAAAGAGCACCAGGCTTGATTTGTGAAGCAGAATTCTCGGGGCAGTATACCTTCCGGGTCATAGCCTTCAAGATTTTCGTGCACGCACCGGCTGAAAGCTAAAACTTGGTGCCATGTATCTTCAGAGATGTTGTGTCGCTGTTTTTCCTGAAACCCATCAAAATGTTTAAAGGGAACAAGCCACTAATAAATACATGCAAATATGGGCGTCATTTCATGAGAATATATGAGTTTCCACAAGAGTGAACTGGCATACAGATTGGCATGTATACAGGTGGCTTATTCAGAATACACCCCAATGGAAGAACGGAATAGCATAGATAACAAATGTAAAGCCTTCAGGCCATTCTCACTCTACCTGAACAAAGTCACACCATTGGTTTAGCAATCGAAACCTCCCAGCCAACACCAATCTCCATGCAGCAATTGCCCTATTGATGGCTGCCAAATATGACAGGCAGGCGATAAAGATTAGCTTAATGTGCATCTAAACTATTCCCCATCCAGATAATGGAATGCTGAGATGCTTACTTATATTCTTTTGGCCATTTTCACGACACATGAAGAAAACAAACTCATAAAATCTTGAGAACTCGGAGAAATCCACCTGAAGAGAAGATAGCATGCAGAGGTTAAACTTCACCCATACGCAAAACTAAACAAAGAGTATCTTATAAAGAAAAGGAAAACAGAAGATTCAAGTACTTCAAACAAATAGTTACTCACCCCAATGCCAAGCTTTGACATGAGCTTCTGAAGTTCATCAAAAACTGAGATCCTACAGTGGAGCCAAAAAAGGACCTCATGTTAAATGCAAGGGTATCAGAAGATAAGCATTGGTAAAGGAAAAAAAATAGGCCGCCAATTATTCACATTGAAATAACAGAACAATAAAGGAAGAGTTCCCATCGACCTGCAGAACAGGCAACACTCTTGGAGGTCACCAAGTCCAGCAATTGTCATTAGACTCATTGTACAAAACAAGAAAGCATTTGGTCATCAGAAACAGGTAATAAGCGAAGCTTGGAAAGCAATACATATATTGCTTATAACCTCGTAGGGAAGTGGGGATGAATCCAAAAATGAAACAAACGCAGAAAACTGACGCGTAATAGTTGGGTTATTCATCCAGCAAGCTAAAAATAAGAATGTTGGTTCACCTGCAAGTTTCTTTGTCCAAGTACAGGACCGCCATAGATAAGACCGACCCTATCCTTTTCTCTCTCTCAAAAGGATGTCCCAACTCATTCTCTCACAATTCAATAACCGACCATGGCCAAGCTTATGCAACAATTTGTTCCACCAATGTCTATCTTACTAATTCATAAGAAATCAATTATATAACACACGATTTCTCAAAGCAGCAAGAACTCCGGATCATACTGCAACATTGTCCCAGATAGCTACAGAACCAGTGTATTTACCTAGGATGCACCCTTAACTCTACGAACTTCAGGAGCTGAGCCAGCGCCTCCCTTGAAAATTTACTCTTGGGCATTTCATCGTTTAGCCCTCCGCCTTCTTCATCATAAGCTTTCCCTGACCGAACATCTACAAAGTGCGAACGTAGCACAAATAACTCGACCAGTCATGGTAATCAAAAGGGCAATACAACTATTATCACAGCCCAGCATTGCAAACAGGAAGAACAAGCCTTCAGATAACCTCACCAAACCTAGACAGATTGGAACCCAGTTCGGGGATCCGAAAAATCGGAGGCACAACTCGGACAAGAACATCAAAGAACCAATAACAAAATATAAAGCACGAATCTTTCACTCGCTCTTCCAAAGAAACAAGAGGAACTGGGAACTTACCACAGTAACGACGGTAAATGTCATAGAGGTCGACCGGATTCGGATCCATTCCGGTGCCCAAGTCGGTGAACTTTGGCAGGGTCGGGGCTCCAAATTGGGACGGGTCAGGCCCCACCCACAAGAACAGGTCTTCGCTTTAAACCCCCTTCGTTCGAACCACCAGACAGACGAAAACCCAGATATAGAGGAAAACGGAAATATGTAATACGGTAACCCCTTTTCAGCAATTTAATTAAACAAGTTCTTGAAAATTCAAACAACTTTATCACTTTTAAATATTTCAATCGGGGTCCATAATTAGATTAATGAAAAAAATGGTATTCGGAATTATGATATTTAATTCATGCTTATTCTATTTTATTTAGTTTCCTGATTATTCTATCTTTGGTTCCTAAATTATGATATTTTTCTTTGGAAGAAATAATAAGAGGTGTTTTATATTTGGTTGATCTCCTTAGTTAGTTAGTTTCACGGTCAAAATTTTCGAGATTCCAATATTTTCTTTTTCAAAAGTTAAAAACAAAATTATATCGAAAAACTCATTTAGGACACAACTCAAACAATTCATTACTTAGCGTGACTTCTCAATTTGTCCCAGTTAAGCAAAGTTGCCTGAAAACAACTTCGGAAAAAAACTTTATTTAATCGGAAATATATTGTTAAACCGATTAATTCACATTATTATTATTTTTTAAATTAATCTCGGTGCTTTCTATCCCTGTTGCGTCCCTATTAATTTTTGAGGTATAGAGTTTCTTCATTTGGTCCAGCTCGATTATTGATATTATTCCTCACAAACCCTAAAAACCCAAATCGTTGAACCCTTTCAATCCCTTTCAAAGCGATGTCGTCCGGCGCGGACCTGCCGGAGTCCATAACGAGGGTGCACCGAATCGCAACCCTAATCGCCAGCCTAAACCGCGAGGACGCCGCCGCCGCCGGGATCGTGATCGCGGCCGCCTCCCCCACCCCGGGGCCGCCGCCGCCGGCCACGACGGCCGCGATCGAGGCGCTGCCGAGGGTGGCTTCCGAGGGCTGGAGCTGTGCGATCTGCTTGGAGGACGCGGCGGCGGGGACGGACGTCAGCGAGATGCCTTGCAAGCACCGGTTCCACCCGGATTGCCTCGCGGGTTGGCTGCTTATCCACGGGTCCTGCCCGGTGTGTAGGCACGTGATGGGAGAAGCGGAAGCGGGCGAGGAGAACGGATCCGGGTCGCCCGAGTTGGTAACGGACACGAATTCCGGGTCGGATCCTGCGGACAGGTCGCGGGCCGGGAGGGTGGATTTCGGGTCGGATCTTCAGAGGTCGGTGACCAGGAAAGGGAGGGTTAGGAGTTGGATATTTTGTGTTTGTGTAATGTTTTTAGCTTTGGGGATTTGGTTTGGTGAATTTTCTGGGAAAGATGTAACTTCTTCTCCGTAGAGTTTGCAGGTTTGTGTTATTGGGGAAAAAATAAAGGGTAAATTATTCAGAGCAGCATTCTGGTTTTTAAAAATAGTGTATAAGGTCCTTATTTTTTTAGAAAATATTGGTCTGATGTCTTTTCGGAGATTTTTAAGAAGATCGATACGGTGATTAGGGATTTCGGATTAATATTTTTTTTAAAAGCAGGAACCTCATACACTATTTCTAAAAATTAAAGACTTGTAAACAATAAAACTATAAATCTGGGATCTGAGAATAATTTGTCCAAAAATAAATTCAAATATTAATTGACTTTTGTTTATGTCCAATGGTGTTTGATTCGGGAAAAAAATTTTAAAATTACATTTTGGTTACCAACTTATGCTAAAATACATCGACGTGGAAATAGGCCTTTTTTTCCTGTGAGATGAGGACTATTGAAGGAAAGATTTTGGAAGAGATGCCTATAGATTGTTTTACGTACTTAATTAATTCCGGCATGCGGATTAAAAAACTGTTTAATTAATTCCGGCTACTTAGTTTCAACTCATACTCGAGAACTGGTTTATAACTAGCGTTGGGAATAAACTACAATTATGGAGAAAAACGAACGGAAATGATAAAAGACGTGCAGAATTGGTTAATCTAATCTAATTTGTCAAATCGATTATATTTGGTGTTGCTGCATATTTATAGGGGAAAATGAGGCGACCCTAGTACAATTCTAATTGAAATCGTATACCAGACGGATAACCGATATGAGTGAGCCAATATACGACTCGTTCTCTATAACCCAACAACTGGAACCTTATCTTCATGAGATATATATATATATAGATTACGTGAAGGGCATGCATGCAACTACGGGCGGCCAAACCAGAGGCGAAGCGGATCCAAAATCATGAGCGACGAGGATTCCATCAGAGTAAACATGGCGGATGTAGCAGATCTTAGTGTGCTTGAACGGATACTACAAGCAATTGCCCCCGAAGGATACGTCCATGTCGCCACCTTAAGATTTGAAAGCACCGGGGAGGGTGAGCCTTTGGGGCCTCGTCCCGCTTCCACGGATTCGATCGAGGCGTTGACGAGTGTGACAGTAGAGGCGGGTAGCGATTTGAAGGACTGTAGTATTTGTCTGGAGGAGGTTGGCGATGGGGAGGTGGCAAAAGAGATGCCTTGCAAGCACATGTTCCATCCGCGTTGCATCGATACGTGGCTTGGGAAACGAGGGTCGTGCCCCAATTGTCGGTATGCGATGCACGACAATGGACTCGCAGAAGGAGGGCGACGTGTGAGGCAAAGGACAGAGATTCATGCGTACTATGTTCCTTCTGAATCCGGAATCCCTGACCATGGTGATTTGGTAGATTAGATATAGGTGCCGTTTGAAAAGATGTTTGTGAGTTCCATTGTTCAGACTAATCTTTGTTGATTCTTTTCAAAATCAACCCTTTGGCCGATACTATCTCTTTCAATTGCAGTCGATTGTACATATTGCAGTCAATATAAAATCAGTCTAATCTAGCAATCCCAGGTAGTCAAATCTAGCAATTGGAAACAGAAAATAGTGCCTCTTCTGCTGGATAAACTTGCTCTAACTTGCTCCTCTGATATAAAGATCAGGCACTCGCAATCGCAGGCACGCGGAATGCAACTATATCAGTGCAATCATCTAATATGTCACCCATCTCTGTGTCAAACTGACAGTTGAACTCCATAGGAATTTTGTCGACCCAGTAAGTCCCGAATCAATAAGATTCTGCAATGTCAACAAAATAGCCATATAGGGTGTAAGCCCATCCTGTGTTTGTGATGGAAATTTGCTTTGAGGTCATATACCAATAAGATGACGAGCAACATAGTAAATGATGGTTTGATTGCTACGGCCTAATCGTCTGCTTCGGACTGTCGGACTGGGTTATGAGTGTGTTAACATTCATTTAGTTGCTATATGTTTTGCTCATGTTTGGTCTTTGTTTTTGTTCATTTTCGTCGTGTCCATTGAGTCTTGTGATTGTTTTAATAAATTTGTGTTATGGAATAGACTTCTACCATTTATCGTATTTTCAGATAGTTACATGAAGCGGTTTGCGAGCATTGCGGGCAAGGATGGGACATGAAGCAACGAGGAGCAGAGTTGTAGGTAGTCTGGCTGCCACCAGCCCTTTCGAGGACGCTAGGCCCCTGGCTGCGTTAAGGCTGGTGGCAGCCAGGGAAGTTACATAGGCAAGACGCCTAGCGGTCGCCAAACCCATGGCTGCCGCCAAGCCCCACGGATTTAGTTGGTTGCGAAATTCCTTTTTAGTGGGGTATCCTACCCTTTTTAGACTTCACGATTTATAGCCTCATGTTACGGCCGTAGACACTAGTTATAGTTATTTTCTTAATTTTGGCCTCTTGTTATTAGCCTCTAGGACTTCAAGTTAATATTAACCTCTTCTAGGTTTTTTTTATCTATATAAAACTATTAGCTCCTAGATTTTGAGACACTTATTCGAGACCTTGAGAACTATTGTGCACATGGTGGTCTAATTAGGAGGAAGAGATTGGAATGACTTGCTCCAATGACTACGTCCTCTCTTCTCTCTTTTTATGCTATTCTACATCATGTCGCTCGACTATGCCCTCTCTTCTCTCTTTTTATGCTATTCTACATCATGTCGCTCATTGTTTGTACTTCATTAACATGTTTAGCAAGCAGTTTTCTTGTGAGTGTGATGCAATAATATATGGTTCATTGTCTATGTTAGATTATGGTTTAAATATCCATCGCATTAGTTATTAATTGGTGTATTTAATACTTAAGTCTAAATTAGCCACTTAGGTTATGATCACTAGTAAATACGCACGCGCGATTTGAGTGCTATTCTATTTTAAAATCTGCAAAATATATCTTTCAATATTTTTTTTAACCTGTACAAAAATAAAAAAGAACGGGGTCGGGGGTTTCGGGAGTCGGGGTTTGTGGTCGGGGGTCTAAAGTCAGGGGGTCCGGGATCCGGGGTCGGGGTTTGGCGATCCGGTGGTCCGGGGGTTCAGGCTCGGGGGTCCAGGGGTCAGTGGCTTGGGGGTCCGACGGTCGTGGCTTGGGGGTGGGTCTGACGGACCGGGGGTCCATGGTTTGGTTATCCGGGGGTCCGGTGGTCTGGTTGTCCAGAGTTTGTAGTCCATGGTTCGTTGGTCCGTGGTCTGATAGTTCGGGGTCTGGTGGTCTGGTGTTCTGAGGTCTGGTGGTCCGGAGTTTGTGGTTCGGTGGTCCAGGATCCGGCGATCCGGGGGTTTGTGGTCTGATGGTATGGGGGTCCGGGAGTTCGGTAGTCTGAGGTCCGTGGTTCGATGGTCCGTGGTCTGGTGATCCAGGGTCCGGTGGTTAGGGGTCTGGTGGTCCTGTGGTCCGGGAGTCTGTGGTTCAGTGGTCCGTGGTTCGGGTGTCTGTAGTTCGGTGGTTCGGGGTCCACGGTCTGGGGGTTCGGTGGTCTGGGGTACGTAGTTTGGTTGTCCGGGGGTCCGGTGGTCTATGGTCTGGGGGTCCGTGGTTCGGTGGTCTGGTGGTCTGGGGTCCGAGGGTCTGATGGTCTGGGAGTCTGTGGTCCGGTGATCCGGAGGTCCGTAGTTCGGTTGTCCGATAGTCTAGGGCCTAGTGGTTCGCGATCCGAGAGTTCGATGGTCTGGGATATGTGGTCCGGGAGTCTTAGGGTCTGCAGGTCCGTGGTCCGATGGTCCGGTGTTTCAAAGGTCCGGTGGTCCGGGGTCCGTGGTCCAATGGTCCGGGGGTCGGTGATTTTGGGTTTGAGTTTTGAATTTTGTGTTTGGGTTTTGGATCTTGATACTAAGGGATAAACCCTTAGGAGTTTCTTCATAATTGAGTTTAGGTTAGTTTTAGGTATAATTAATGAGTAGAAGCGTTGATTAGTAATCTAGAACTATTATATCTTTATTTTGTCATCCTGATGAGCAGAAACGTTAGCAAGATACATTACAACACTTCGGGTACTAGTTAGAACTTCATAAAAACTATAGTCTCGACATAGATTGGTGGTCCATAAGGGTATCACGCTCTATTGTCTCGACTGGTTTACGAGTCAACTCTCCACAAACTCACTTTCTTTTGCTTGTTACAATCTTACTTTCTTTGCTTGCTTATAACTTTTGATTTTCTCGCAAGTGCTTAGATATTGACTTGCCGAAAAAAAATTGTTTAGATTTTGTACTCCATCCTTCAGTTTAAGAATCTTATTTCATCCATTAAATTTGATTATACATTTGTTGGATTGTTCTCAATTTTTCGTATACCAGCGAGATCGATGGATCTCTGCAACTTGATAAATTTAACCATGGACGACTTGGGATTCCGATTACTAGCAGGGTACTCAACTTCTTCTGAACATGGTTGGTCTGAGGATGATACAAAACATCCCAATTCAAGCTCCCATCCAAAGCCATGAAAAACCCAAAACCTCCCAGATTAGACCATAGTTGGATTCTAGACCTACAAGCGCCTTTTAAGAGCTTCCTTTTTTACCTGAAGTTTACACCTGCCTTGGTCTTCAGCTGCATCTACCTCATCAATGATAACAAAATCATAGATTCACGATTTGTTCACAATGGCGTTTCGTTAACACTAGTCGTGCAGCCGACAGGTTTTACATTTATTGTGCGTCTGATAGGTGTTATCTAGCGTTTTTGGCGGGATTTCTTGATGTAACCTCTTTTAGTAGATTCTTTTGAGATAATGATATGTTACTTATTAAAAAAAAGAGAACAGAAGCTATAGTAGTCTGCTGCGAAATTCAGCGACTCGGTTTCTACCTTTTCTCTCCTTTCCAATTCTCAAGTAGACAATAACTAGTTTCTATCATGGTGATGACACTAGTCCCAATCCCTCAGGATTCATCAAAGGTCATGATCAAAATCTTATCAGCTTCTAAATTTCTTACTACCGATACCTAGTAAGATCCTATAGATTCGGCATGTTAAATTTCATGTTTAATCGACGTGGAAATAGGCTCTTTTTTTCTTGTGAGATGAGGACTATTAAACGAAAATTTAGGGAGGGATTGTTTACGTGCTAATTAGTTCCGGACTACCGATTAAAAAATTGTTCAATTAACTCTAGCTACTTAGTTTCAGCTCCGACTTAGGAAACTGGTTTATAACTAGTGTTGGGTATAAATTGCATTTATGAAGAAGAACGACGATAAAACATACACGAAATTCCTTAACTAATTTGTCAAACTGATTACGTGTGTTGGTGCTGCGAAGCTAGAGTTTTCTACAATTTCGAGACTGCAATGACATTGGCGGGTATTTATAAGGAAAAATGACATAACCATAATACAATTTTTTTTAAAGGTAACCCTAATACAATTCTAATTGAAGTTTACCAATTCTAATTAAAGTCGTATGCCGAATGGATCATCGATACCAGTGAATCAATCCGGAAGGGGATTGGGTCCTGACTTGAAAAGTGAGTCAGGACCAATCTGGATGAAAGGAGAATCACTAGATCGATTTTTTAAATCATGTGCAAGATCTAATGGTTAAGATTTACCGGGAGTGTTTTGGTCATTTTATTAAATCTCTCTTCCCTCCCTCCCTCCCTCTTTCCTTCCCCCCTCTCTCTCTCTCTCTCGCAAACCTAAGATTCAGGAAAACGTTACCTCGTCTGCATCTTTCTCTCCGGCGACGGCATCATCCTCGTCGGCGGGGACGCTCGTCGTCCCTGGTGGACCTCGTCGGTGGGACCGCTCGTCATGGGTTTTCAGGGGAAGAGACGAAGGAGTTTGGGATTTCGCCGACCTCTCTTCATGAAGACGAAGAAGATTTCAGAAATGGGTGTTGATTATGATGATTGAATATCATCTTGATGGTAGTAGTGACTCGTAGAATTATAGGAAAGTTGCCTGGAAAAAACCTATTCACTTGTAACTTTTTTTTACTTTTATATCGAATGGTATGTCCGGTTATGTCAAATGGTATGTCATATTATATCAAATTGTATGTTCGGTTATGTCAAATGGTATGCCTAATTATATCGAATGGTACGTCCGGTTATGTCAAATGGTATGCCCAATTATATCAAATGGTACATCCGGTTATGTCAAATAGTATGCTCAATTATATCTTATTGTATGTCTAGTTAAGTCAAAATGAATGCCCAATTATATTAAATAGTATGTCCAATTTTGTCAAATGGTATATCCGATTATGTTGAAATAATTTTCCTGTTTATGTAAAAATACTTATAATAATAATTAATTAATTAATTAAATGATACAATACACTACATGGCATACCATTTTGTCATGCACGGCATACCATTTTATCATGACACGGCATACCATTTTGCCATGACACAGAATACCGTGTTGGGTATGGAGCCTAAGTGCGAGTGGAGCATTCAGTTGGTTCAAGTAAAGAACTGTGAGGATTGTCCGAGAGTTGATCGATTAGGTTCAGAGTCCAGCGACGCTCGGGGAATCAATCGATTCAAGAGTCGAGTAAAGATGTTAAGAACATTCGGAGAGTCGTGTGGCTCGAGTGAAGAGCTTTGAGGATGATCGGGGTGACGATCGGGTTCAAGAGACAGAGTCGAGAGACAAAACCGAAAAAATGATTTGTGAAGAAGCTGGTGGAACTTGCGGCCGCAAGTTTGGCTGAAGTTGCTCTCGGACAGAAATTTCTTGCGGGCGCCAGTTGACTTGCGGTCGCAAGTCGGACCCAGAAAAAGTGACTTTTCATGGACCAAAATGCCCCTCAAGACCCCCAAATAGTTTTCTAAGTTATGGGCACTATAAATACCCATTGTTAGCCTCCAAGAAGGATTGGCAAAAGAGTTGGCCACTTCTCCAAAGAGAAAGAGAGAAGAGGGAGGAAGGAGAAAGGCTCTCCAAGTGAAGGAGAGGCCAAGTGCCCACTCCTCCAAGTAAAGGAGGAGAAAGAGAAGAAGAAGTGTGCCCCAAAGGTACCTAACCCAAGCGGAGGGTTACCTCTGAGTGAAGGAGAAGATGGAAGACCCGAGTGAAAGGTTGCCTCCAAGTGAAGGAGGAGAAGGAAGAAGACCCAAGTGAAGGGTTGCCTCCGAGTGAAGGAGGTGGTGCTCTCCGAGTGAAGGAGAGTTGCCCGAAGCAAGGTTATTAGGATCTAGAGTTAACTCCTGGGATCTTAGGATTTTACGATTCACCATGGGCAAAACGAGTCAGAGCCTGTGCAAGATCGAGGGTCGAGCGGGATCGGTGGGATCTGAGTGATAACTCCTGAGATCCTAAGATCTACGAGTTGGAGCGGTGGGATATTTCTCAACGCTTCTAAATGAGAGAGAGAAGGTAAGGGATTATCCTTCGTTTAATATTTTAAATAATATTTGTTATCCGGATAACTATATTTATTTTACTTTGTAGACCAAAACACAAAAATCTACTATATTTTGTTTATTTTTTAAATAATATTTGTTATTATTCGGATAACTATTGAACGACGAAAATGTTTAAAATGACACGATTGGTAATTGTTGAGCCCAAAAATTAATAATCAAATTTATAGTAATTAATATCTCTGAAATTAATAATTTTAGAGTTATTTAAATCTATATTTTTATCCTATCAATTTTTTGCCACTTATTTTTTTTACATAAATTTTGATGTTTATTTTATTTTTTTTATTGCTCTTCAAACCACATATGTAACCTATAGATATGTAGTGAATTACTATTAAAAAATATATTGAACAAAAGTTTTTGTGTGTAAATTTATGAAGAAAAATTGGTCATTAGTGAAAAAAGTTTATGGAAAGGTTATTAATCTTAGTTATTTCTATAATTTTATCTATTTGGCAGATCTTACGATCCTTGTTACGATCTACGCTTTCTCTATGCCCAAAAGATCTTTAATGGGATCCTGATTTTGACAACCTTGGCCCGAAGAGTGGGTAGAGCCCAAGCCTAGAATTTTGCCAAGAGTGAGAGCTCCTAAGAGTGTGGGTAGCCTATGGTGAGAAGAGGAGGAGAGAGTGAGCCGAGTGAAGGCATCCATGTGAGAGCGAGTGAAGCTCGAGCGTAATATAGTGGAATCTCTCCTGGCTTGGAAGCCCCTGGATGTAGATTGGTCGGTTATAGTTGTACATGGCATACTATTTTGTCATGACACGGCATACCATTTTATCATGACGCGGCATACCATTTTATTATTACCGGGCATACCATTTTGTGATGTGTGTGCCGTCTCTTTTTCCCTTGGTCGATTTTGCTCTTACTTTTGGAATATATTACGATTTTGCCACCGATCTATTTGAGAATCAGGCCCGTCCTGAAATGGGCCATTCATGACCAAATCCGGTGCTTGTCAGTCCATCTCTGTAACCCTAGAACCTTATCTTCATAAGTTATATATATATATATATATATATATAGATTACGTCAAGGGCATGCATGCAACTGCGGATTCTTGGCTTTACACTAAAGGCGGCGCCGGCAAAAGCAGAAGCGAAGCTGATTCAAAATTATGAGCGAGGAGGTAAGCATCATAGTAAACATGGCGGATGAAGCAGATCTTAGTCTGCTTGAACTAATGCTACAAGAAGTCTCCCCTCCAGGAGACGTTCTTGTCGGCACCTTAACAATTTTCGGCGATACGGATGGCGAGCCTTTGGGGCCCCGTCCCGCTTCCAAGGACTCGATCGAGGCGTTGCCGAGTGTGACCGTAGAGGCGGGAAGCGATTTGAAGGACTGTAGTATTTGTCTGGAGGAGGTTGGCGATGGGGAGGTGGTAAAAGAGATGCCTTGCAAGCACAAGTTCCATCCCCGTTGTATCGATGCGTGGCTAGGGAAACGCGGGTCGTGCCCGAATTGTCGGTATGCGATGCCCGAAAAGGATGACGATGGACTCGACGGGGCAGAAGGAGGGCGGCGTGTAAGGCAAAGGCTAGAGATTCATGCGTACTATGTTCCTTCTGAATCCGAAAGGCAGGGTGATCTGGTAGATTAGATAGATAGCTGCAGTTTAAAAGATGTTTGTGTGTTCCATTGTTCAGACTAATCTTTGTTGAATCTTTTCAAAAACATTTCCAATTGCATTCGGCTGCATCAAAAATCGTAGTCCATATAAAATCAATCTAATCTAGCAATCCCAGGTAATCTAATCTAGCAATTGGACACAGAGAACACCGTGAGGCCAAGGATTCACTGTGTTCTGCTGGATAAACCTATGAATAACTTGCTCTAACTTTCTCCTCTGATAGAAAGAGCAGGCAGTCGCAATACTCTGTGTCGAATCGACAGTTGAACTTTATAGGAATATATATCGATCCAGTGAGTCCCGAATCAATAAGAGTCTGCAATGTCAACAAAATGGTCATATAGAGCGCAAGTTGATCCTATGTTTGTGATGGAAATCCGCTATATATCAAAAAGATGACGAGCAACATATTATAGATGGTTCGATTTCAAGAGTTTGATCGTCTGCTTCGGACTGTCGGATTGCCGATCGATGGATCATTGCGGTTGGGGGATTCAGATTACCGGCAGGGTGCTCAACTTCTGAACATAGTTGGTCTGAGGATGATACAAAACATCCCAATTCAAGCTACCATCCTTGGCCATGAAAAACCCACAACCTCCCAGATTTGACCATCAAAAGAAAGCTTCGGTCATCAGTTTATAGTTAGGTTTTAAACCTACAAGCGCCTTTTGATAGCTTCCTTTTTTAACCTGAAGTTCACATCTGCCTCGGTCTTCAGCAGCAGTTGCCTCATCAATGATAACAAAATCATAGATTCACGACTTGTATACACACACGCGACATCTCTCTCATGCTGTTTTCACATCACATATAACGGCAATCCTCCGTTTATGAGTCGGTAGCACTAGTCGTGCAGCCGACGGGCTGTACTCTGGCAACTCCATACAAAGATGTGTCGGTCATCGTTAACGATTGCAGCTACAAACAATGCGGGTTTATGTTAACACTGAAATGCTAACCAGGCATCTGATACTGCCAACATTGCTGGACATGATCCCCTAAGCTGTTAACCAGACCCACATTTTTCACCACTACGACAACAGAAGCTAGTAGTCTGCTGCGAAATTCAACGAACCCGTTTCTTCTTTCTCCCATCATTCCAATTGACAGTAGTGAATCACGCAGGATTCATCAAATGATCGAGTGAAAAGCCATAGAATTTAGTACTTGACCATCAACTAACAATTGGTGAATAGATATAAAATTAGCTTCGGATGATGCAGTGGAAATTGAGCAGAAAGAAAACTTGTAGTATCCAAGTACAAAGGAAACATTTACTTCAAAAAAAACATATCCACACCTTGACATTAGTTTTTGTTCGGCAAGTTCTTCTAGGCATCTAGAGTTGTTTACATTTGACAAACGATACTGTCAAAAAACTTCTCAAACAAACATGTTGATGAAGGTGCAACCGAGCTCTTTATATCAGCTTTGAGAAAAACTTTTCTGGAGAGCAAACTGTCAACTTTTCATTCATAGAAAAAGAAAATTCCACATTCATTCAACACACCAGCATAGTTTCATGGTAGGATAAAATGTCTCAGAGAAGATGAACTGAGAAAGCACACTTTTCTCACATTATCAAAGCATATCTAGAACAAAGAAACACAAGTATCAAAGCATTATTCTGGAGCACAATGGACCAATATTAGAACTCGACACTAACTTTTCTCGTATAATCAACCCAAATCCAAAGAAAACATATATTCAATAAACCATCATCAGGAGTTAACTCTCAAGACAGCATACCAAGATGATGCAATTTATGGGCATCTTAAACTTTCATATGCACTCATTCTGAAGCGCATAAGTCGCCCATGGGTTTAACAGATCCATGATCTGCAGTCAATCTCCATGATTCCTGCAAAACCGTCTTCACGACACCAGGACGCAACTAGACACTCGGAATCAGGCTTCTTCACATGATAACTAGTTTAGTTACTTTCTAAGCAATCACCAATTACAAAGTCGAGAATTTTATTCAGTAACCAGCATTTGTCTGCTGTAGATGCCAAAAAGAAAGTGATGAAAGCAAATCATTTGATGAAACAGAAGTTCGAGCTTCTATCAAGAAACAAATCATTTGCGGTCCCATATAAAGAGACTGAAAGAAAGGATTCTGATATTCTCCACTGCAGTATAAAGTAATGTATAATCCCATACAACTTATTGCAATGAACTTATTTAATCATATAACATAGCCAGAGAGATCATCTTAAGAAGACAGTCCTCTCTCCATTATGACCCTACTCCCGTCCGTATTCACTGTATCCTTCCTTCCTATAAAGAAAAGACGAGAAAGTATATTACCCCCTACTTCCTGATCCTCTTTTGCTTCTTCTGTCCTGGAACTTCCAATCTCCCAACTGAACATCCGCACCTAGCTCGGAACACCAGAACTGCTCTCCCGTTAGGCGGCGCCATCTTCTTGAGTTCAGCCTCGAGTTCCCTGTGGTGATCACGTGGCAACTCAAACAAGCCTCTCTTCACTCCATCCTTCACCAAAGCACCACTAGAATTCTTCACGCACTCCTCAGTCTCCAGCTGGATATCGAACTCCGCGGCCTTCCTCAACCCTCTACACCTCGGATTCCCACACTTCCTAGTCGTGCACAAGATCACAACCCAGGCTGCAACCGCGGCACAGAAAGTACCCAGCCCGATGGATCCATAGATAACCGGATTGATCATGATCTCCTCCTTAACAACATCGTACAAGGCACCCATAAACTCGATCGAATTGAGGGTCACAAACTTGATGCAAGGGAACAACAAGAACCCACAAGCACAGATAACCGCAATCAGGATCACAACATCAATCACAGCTGATCTAGAACCATCACAAACAGGAACACTTCCACAGTTTAGGACACCGCTCCCTTTCCTATGCTTAGCAACCAGGTTCCCCTGTCTCCCTTTAGGACACAACTCATTAGAACACACAGAATTCGCCATATGATTCGGGGACTGGTCAACGGTGTTGCAGACCGAAATTGAACTATGAAGATAGACCATCTCAAGAACAGGAACAACCCAACTGGAAACTGGAACAAGCTAAATAAATTCCCCGATCTTCGAACTGACCCACCAATCTAAACCCACCCAATTCACAAAAAAGATTCAAACCCACCAATCCACGGCCGGAATCAGATCGACCCACCTCATGGAACAGAGGAGAGAGCCAGAAAGTCTCCTTCTTTAGAGAGGGGAAGTGAGTACCCAATATTAAAAAAAGGGTGAAGCCTTTAGCGATATATTTTGTAACGTAGAGAGTAATTCGATGGGCTAAAGTGGTTGGTAATTCTATTTTCTTTTCTTTTTTTATTTTTTGATTATTTTTCTATTTGGGTTGCAGGCCGGCTATTAAGTGAACCGATGAAGAATCGTCAAAGTGTTCATTTGCATTACTCTCATCTACCGTATTTAGAATCGAGTAGATTAATTTATTTAAATATGTATAATTTTTTTCATACGTGTGACTTTGAATTCAAGATCAAGAATATAACTATTTTACCACAAATAAACTCTTTTTCATTAATTAATGAGAATGAGAGTTGGTCAAAAAAATATCTAAGAATAACACCTAAATAAGATTTTTTGTCCTAGAATAACCTCTAAATGAGATTTTTTCCTATAATAAATAACAGGATTCTTTTCCTTTTCCTTTTCCTTTTCCTTTTCACTCTTTTCGCGGTCAAATAATAATAGAAGTATTTTACTGCGGTGTCTTTTTGCTTTTGCAGCTTTTGGTTAATGTGTTTAGTTTAGTTAGGTCAAAAGATAATACAATAATACTTATCAAAAAATAGATAATATAATAATATGATTATTTGAGGCAAAAGGAGGGCCATACTTTTTTGAGGGGTTGGATGGCCATGGGATAAATGTTGAATTTAGAAAAATGGAAGGTGGAGGAAAAAAGGGGGTAGGGAAGGTGTATACATGGGCTGATATAAAGTGGACTTTGATTGATGAAGTGGGGTGTATTATGGTGCTGGCTCACCTTGTTTTGGGTTATATCACACGCTAATACGAACATTCATTAGCTCACTTATTCAGATTCGAATTAAGTCACTTATTCAAAATCGAATTAGGTTGACAGAAGTATCTCAACAAATATTTTTTTTATAAGTAGATTTTGTCGTTAAGAACCCTACTCCCACCCACCCCACAGTTCATTTACACCATTACAGCAAATGCTATTTGGTTATTTCAACAAAGAGTACTTAATACTGTTATATTCTCAATTAGTCAAACTTGACACCTCTGAAATAGGCTAGAACAATTTCACATAAGGATTCAAACTCCGGATAACTTGACCAACATTGTTTAATTGTAGATAATTAAGGTTTTAGATACCTTTGTGTTTTTTCGATAAATTAGATAGCTTTGTTTTCTGTACAAAAACTGGTTAATCAAAGAATTTGTATCTTATATAAAGAACTTGAATTCTATAAAGTTTGTTCTTTGATTATTATTCTTTTGTGTGGTCTATAAAGTTTATTACGACAGAGGTAGCTTTAGCAATAAATCTTTTTTTTAAGCAATTAATCTATTATTAATTTATTATTACAAGATTCGAACTTAGTGTATTTTTCTTATTAAGAGCAATGTAAATAGGTATAAACAGCAAATCCCATTATATTGGTAAATACGTCACAGTCAACCCTCCTTGTTTTGGTTGAAACGGCGCATTCTTAATAAAGTAATTACGTGTGCCCCTTCATTCTCAAGTTTACAGGGTCAAGAGGAGAGGGAATTACTAGGTCAAGAGGACAGAAAACAATAAGATAATGGCCAAATTGGATTTCCACTTGCCAACATATTTGATCGAGTGTCAATTTTTTCCAAAATTATATGGTATATCAATATTTACGGTGTTAATTAATTTATGTTCATTGTTAAATATTTGTTAAAAAAGATTTATCATTTTTTAAAGATTTTATGCGACTCGATACTGGATTAGTCGGTGAGATGAATTTATGAATATCATGAATTATTAACCAAAACTTAATTCATGTTGAAGTCTACATTCTTTTGTAAGTGGAGGGAACATGATCCTTTCTAATGAATGATTCAAATCAACTTGACTAATGCAGATTGTGGCCAAATTGCTATACAAGGCGTAGGAACAAATGACTGATCCAGGATTTAATATTTGACATGTGTAATTATTGTTAAAAAAATATATTATTTTAAAAGGTTAATATATTTAATTCAAACAAATTTGTATGACAATTGTGTTTAAAACTATATTTAATTTTACAGTTATGTGAATTTATGTAAATGTTCTAATTTTTTCAATAATTATTTTGTATAAAAATTTATCCTAAATAAATCGGATTGTACTACAAATAACATTAAAAATCTTCCAACCTAATTTTAAAATAATTGAGAGATTGAAGTCGACACTTTTGTTAGTCATGGACGTTATTGAAACCTTAACAACGACTTCTACCGTCTACGTTTCTTCCACTTCACAAAAAGTCGTCCAATTGCAACAAATTTGGGAGACCCTTATCTTCCAACCTCACATTGAGGTAAATTTCTTCCGTCCTATCAACGATACTTAATTGCCAAAGTAAAGCGCACGGCAATGCCAACTTCACTTTGGAAATGAAATGGTCAATGGAGTAATTTTGTTGAGTTTTGATATCAAATACTCGTACCTATTTTAGTGTTGACTCTCTAAATATTATTTTTATACCCGTGAGACTTAAACCTAATAATTCATTAAGTTAATCTAAGTCCCTTTATACTCTAACAAACTCACATTCATAATGACGAATGGAGTTTGAGCGAGAGGGTGGATTATTGAGGATACATGTGACCCTTTTTTATACTGTAATATTGGAAGTTTTCTCTAACCTTTTTTCAGTGGAGAAGTAGCTTATAACATTTTGTTGTGCATTTGCTGCCTGACTTGTTAGGGACTTACGGTGACCTAACATCTAAACCAACAATAACCTATATTAAATGAACAATTTTGTTATAATTTAATCAAAATTCTAAAATTAGAGTCTCCAAACGCATTATCAAATATGAAAGGCGATTACAAAATTTGATAATTATGAGTTCAGGATGAGACTGCAAGATGCGTCGACGAGAAGTTTGAATGATGACGTAATGGACGCGAGATCAAAAAGAGAGAGAATGGAAGGAAAGAGAGGAAAGGAAGAGAGAGAAAAAAATCTTCAAAGATGTTTTGAAATTTTCAATTACAGTGTTACCTGGATACTTATACAATGATGATTTAATATAGATTGATCGAACCAAATAGTAACCATAAAATTTTTTGTAAAAATCAGTCAGCACCGCTGTTTTTTCCATCCAAGCTTGGACCCATGATAAATCGAATATAATTGGCTTGAATTCCATATTCAATAAGCCCATGTTGAACCCACGAGGAACCAAATCAGCCCAAATCAAATACCCTTGGCAGGTTGTATCCGGGGACCTGAAATACCAATAACCCGTTCGAGCCCTATAAAATAGGTCATGCATTAGTACCTGTAATACAATTCCTCTCTAATCTAAGTTTAAGTCAGTTTGAATTATTAAAAATGTAATTGTATTAATTATTTACTGAGAAAATTTTGTTACTTTTTAAAGATTCCACCCAGCCTGAATCTGGATTATTAAACCTGTGGTCCGGATATATCGTATGGTATAAACCAAAAAATCTAAGTTATGTTGGGCGTGGCAAGAATCAATGAAAATTGAAGGAGGGCTGGCGGACGCTACCCCCCTAGCGAACGCTAGGAGGGGTTTACTAATCGCTCAGGTTCTGATGACCTAGCGGCCGCTAGGGACCTAGCAAACGCTAGTTGGTGCTCACAGTCGTTTTCCGTTTTGCTAGGACTTTTGTTTTGGACTCCTAGGACGAGCTATATAAGTTACTTGATGTACAAGGATTTGTCTCTATATAAAGGCATGATACCTTAGGGTTATGTATAGCTTTTTGGCTACTTATCAATAAAAATTCTCCTTTCTCCATGATACCCTAGGCATTAAGCCGAACTACGTAATCTCTTGCGTCCGTATTCTTTGCGCGCTATAATTCTCTTATGAGCGTAAATTTCTAACAACTGGTATCAGAGCTAAGGTTGAAGAATAGCATGTCATGATGTGAAGTTTGGCTTAGTGAAGTTCGATGACTTATCGAATTTTGGGTTATTGCAAAGGCGTGTCAAAGATCTGCTAGTGCAACAAGGGATGGCGATCGCACTCTCGGAGAAAAAGCCCGAGAAGATGGAGGATCGAGAGGGAATGTGATGGAGGCCAAGACGGTGGCGACGATTCGCTTGTACTTGGCGAATAATTTGATGTATCACGTCATGGATGAGAAATCACCAGCTGAGGTTTGGAAAAAATTGGAAGCAATCTATATGCTTAAGTCCTTATCGAACAAATTTTATCTTAAGTGAAGGTTGCATGGGCTTATGGAAGGCTCGGATTTGAGCCAACACATCAATGGTTTCAATCAACTGGTTAGTGATTTGATATAGGCCGATGTGAAGTTCGGGGAAGAAGATAAGTCATTCTTGCTCCTAAATTCCTTATCGAGTTCCTACGAGAATTTGGTTACAACTCTAACTTGAGAAAATGAATCCCTGGTGTTGGAGGATGTCACAAGTGCTCTGTTAGGATTTCATCAAAGGAGGAAAACTGGCGATGAACGAATAGAAGGGCTGGTTGTGAGGGGTAGCTATAGTCGTCGAGAAGGAAAAGATGAAAGAGGATTCAGGTCAGGGTTCAGGTCAGGGTTCAAAGAAAATTACTTCGAGTGCTGAGAAAAAGGGCACATGAAGAAGGATTTTCCAGGAAGAACTTAGGATTACGAAGGAGAATCGGCATCCATGAATATGGTCTCATACTTGGACGGGTCGGATGGTGACTATCTTTCAATTTTGTCATGTCCAAAGTACTATGATTCCTGGATTTTGGATACTTGTTCCTTTCATATGATGCCCAAGAGAGGATGGTTCGACACCTACAAGTTCATTGATTCAGGTATGATGACTATAGATGATGGTTCTGCTTATAGAATCACTGGCATAGGTGATATCTGGATCAAGATATGAGATGGTGTTGGAGAGGAATATGATTTCATTATGAGCCTTGGATTATAGCTGGTACAGCTATAAGGTTGTATGCAAACTAATGGAGGTAGAGAAGGATGTTATGGTGGTGATGAAAGGAGAAATGGATGCAAGAAATACCTACATGCTAGTGAGGGGGCACGGTTATAGGTGGAGTCACATTCTTGGGTTCCGATAGAGATGGAAAAAGCTCTTGTATGATGGAGCAAAGGCTTGACATGAATGGTTTGAGAGCAGTTGGGACTCGCAAAGACAAGGTTAGCAAGACCCGACTATGGTTGTCTAAAGGGACGTGCACATCAAAAGCGCTGGGTAGGTTTGGCATTGGGAATGTGAAGTCGATGGTGACACCACCGGCGAGTAAGGTATCTCATTTAAGGCCAAACAGTGGAGTTCATGATATGTCAAGAATTTTACTTAGTGGAACAAAATACTGCCCATTTAGACCTGGCCATGAATTGAATCTGATTCGTGATTCGATTCGATTCGATTCGATTCATTAAAAATTCGATTCGATTCGTCAATAATTCGATTCGTAAAAAATTTGATTCGAATTCGTCATAAAACGAATTGAATACGGTTCAAGATATTTATAATTCGCAAAACTGGCGAATTTAATTCGAATTCGATTCGAAAATTTGATTCAAGTTAAATTCGTGTTAAATTCGATTCAAATTCATGTACATATAATAATAATATATGTTAAAAAATTCAAATAAAATGGGGGAATTTGAGAGAGAAAAATTCGGTTATAATTCAATTATAATTCAGTTATAATTCGATTCGAATTCGATTATAATTCGATTCAAATTTGATTATAATTCGATTCGAATTCGAAAATTCATAATTCGTATTCGATTCATCTTGTGAAGAATTGAATATGGTTTAATGTTTTGATGAATTCGAATTCAAATTTATTCAAATTCATCCAAATTCGAACCGTGGTCAGGTCTATGCCCATTATATGTTATAGCATGTAGCATTTGTTTGAGGCAAAAAGGTTCAATGGAGAAGCAATTCGAGGTTGCGGAGCATGAGGGTGACCGAAAAATAGAGGGCAGATCTATTGGTCATAAGGTTGCTTCGACAGGTGAACTCCCAAGTTGAGGTTCGATGGAGGTTAAAGGGAATAGGTCAAGCAAGCTCGGGAGATGCTCGAGTTTGGGGGTTGTCTCCAAGTGATTGAACAAAGGTGGATATAAATTGGAGATGGTCTTATTGATGAAGTGTATTTATAGTTCGAGGTGGAGTTGATAGAGTCGATTCAATTTTGCAAGATCTCATATTTCTTCAAGGGTCGATGTCTCGTCAAGTGGAGTTTGTTGAAGTTCGGGTGGAGCTTCATGGTTCTTCGCAAGGGACGATTTCTCGCCTAAGTGGAGATTGTTAGGTGTAGTGAGAATCAATAAAAATTGAAGGAGGGCTGGCGCACGCTACCCCCCAGCAAACGCTAGGGGGGTTACAAATTGTCCGGGTTCTGATAACCTAGGAGCCGCTAGGGACCTAGCGATCGCTAGGTGGTGCTGACAGCTAATTCCTGTTTTGCTCGGACTCTTGTTTTGGACTCATAGGACGACTTAGATAGGTTACTTGATGTACAAGGGTTTGTCTCTATATAAATGCATGTTACCCTAGGGTTATGTATGGCTTTGTGGCTACTCATCAATAAAAGTTATCTTTTCTTCCTGTGGACGTAGGCATTAGGCCGAACCACGTAATCTCTCGTGTATGTATTCTTTACACGCTATTGTTCTCTTGTGGGCGTAAATTCCTAACAAGTTCAAGTCGAGTATGAGTTTGGAAAGTCATTTAACATCATGTACTACCTGTAATACAAGTTCTCTAATCTAAGTTCAAGTCCAGGGCCCGGAGTGTTTCTTTCAAAGATCTTTGATTCGAGTTATTAGAAACGCAACAGTATTAATAATTTATTAGGAGTGTTTCTTTCAAAGATCTCAGGTGACTCGAATCTGGATTAATGGAACTAGAGGGTTCGGATATCAGGGACGGAGCCACATTGAATATTGTGGGGGAAATTGCCTCCACTTAATATTTTTTTGTTTGATAAATATGTATATTTTTTAATATATGTCCCCACTAAAATTAAAAATTGACCCCACTAAAAAATTAATCAACCTAAAAATTGAGCCATTCTTTTTGAAAAAAATTATATTGTCCTCACTCTCCAAATTTTTTGGCTCCGCCCCTGCCGGATATCATATGGTATAAACCAAAAAATCTAAGTTCAAGCCGTGTATGATTTTTGAAAGGTGACAAATATTTCATAACAAATATTTGATATTATTACATTTACAATACTTGAACTCGATACATCTTAGTTAAGATAGAAAAAATCTCTTTTAAATTGTAAAGATAATTTTTTTTATACATTGTTAAGGTTTAAGTAAGATAACCGCCTTTAAAAATAAATAAATAAAGGCCAAAGTGGAACATGTGGCGCATACATGGCCTCGCGCCTTTCTTCTTCTCTGGCACGTAACCAATAATTTCCCCTGCCTCGTCCAAGATTAGTTAAAATATTAAAAAAAACACTTTTTATTTCCTGACGTGTTACCCTCTTTTATTAATATAATTTGTAGTTCTTTTGTATAATTGCAAGCGTGTAGTAGCTTCGTTCTCCTCCCCACTCCAAAAACAAACTAATACATCCTATTCGTACCAATAAAAATACTAAACAATTATTGACTCTAACCTATGTTAGTCAGTCTAATAAATATAAGAATAATATTGGTATAAAAAATCTTTTATAATATAAAATCGTGTCTTATCTTTTACCACGTCTGTTAACTTTGGTATTTTTTATTTTTTACTATTAATGTAGTGAGAGGTTAGAGAGAGATATTTAATTCTTCAAATTTTTGTCTGGCATATTAGATTCTTCTCCAATTTTTTCATTTTCTATATTAAAAATTTTTCTTGGTGGCTTTTAAACCATTTAGCGACGTATGAAGACAAATGGACTACCAAATTCATGTTTTATATCAAGGACTGAAAACTGTAATAAGTCGTAGTTTGCATCTTTTGCTAAAAGTGACGCGAGTATTTACCCGTAAAATTTTCAGATTAATTTACCTAAATATGTATTAACTGACAAAATTTGATATGAATTCACGCTAAGATGCGATGTTGTTTATAGGATAATTTTAAGATGATCTAACAAAATTGATATATTTAATAATTAATATCTTGGCTTTTTTTTAAGCTCAAAATTTATATTTTTAAAAAGAAAAGTTCTATGTGAGTTTGTTTTCTCTCAAGATTTTTTTAAAAAATTATTGGTATAAACGAGCACCACCTGATATGTTTTTTATAACGTCCACGTCAATATATTTAAAATCGGACGAGATTTTTAAAAAATGATAAGATTTTGTTTACAAATATTTAACATCGTCGTATTTATAATAGTTCGAATTCAAAAATTTTTTATTTAATAAAAGTCGCAAACATTTTATGTCGGAGGCGGAAGGATCTTCCGTCCAGCCCACGGAGAAGCTCAGCCACCAGAAACAGATACTCCCTTTTTTCTCTCTCCTCAGTCAGGCTCTTTTTGAAAGCCGGGGGAGATCTAATTCTAATCTAGACCTAGATGATTCTCACGTGTGGGGATGCCTGACACGTGTCGTCATCTTGTGGAGTGGATGGGTTTTGCTGGTTTAGTGCTTTCTGGGAAACAACAAAAAGGGGCGAAAGGCCTTTAATTCTTCTTTCTCCGTGGTGGGGCCCGACCATGGGATCGTTGGTTCGGATTTGATCGATAACTTTATACTAAATTGGGAAAAGTCCTATTTAGTACTCTGTAGTTTTAGACTTTTAGAATTAAGGCCATGTGGTTTCAAATTGGAAATTTAGTATCTTGTGGTTTACACATTTTTTCCCGGGCAGGTCCAGGGTACCTGCCCGACCGACTAGATGTAAAACGGTACCATTTTGAGCCTACGTGGCAAGTGAGTGGGTTAAATTTCTGCTAACATTTCACGTGGATAATTACCTAAATAGTTCCTAATTTATTTATATTTTTTCAAAAATCCATTATTAAAAATCCATCTCCTCTTTCAACCTAAACCACAGGTACTTATTGAGACTTTTTCCATCAATTAAACAAAGCACATAATTAACCACAACTCATCCACAACCCCAAAAATCAAACCTTACTTGGATATTAAAAAATCAAAGAAAAAATAGAACATCTCGAAGCCGAGATGACGTCCTCTTCGACATTAGTGGACAACTCTCTCATCCTCTTCTTCTTTCACGGGAGGCGGCTTCGGCTTTTTCCTGGGGCAGGGATTTTCGTCTTCGCCGTCGTCATCCGCTCCGTCGTCGTTGGGCTCCTTCTCGGTGATGTCGTCTATGTCCTCATCTGTCTTAGGGTTCTGTTCTGACTCTGAGACGGAGACAAAGGCGGCCTCATCTAATTACTTCACTTCCTCCCGAGGAGACGAAGGGACGTCAACATTTTGGGTTGAAGGCGGGATAGTCAGTTGGGTGTCGGTTCTGCCTCACAACAGCCCTACGTCTCCGAGCTTCTCCCTCACCTAGCTCAGTGCACGAGACCTGGCTCCAGTAGCTTCGATTTGGTGTTTGCATTTTCGATTGGCCTGGCTCGGTACACGGGATCTGGGTTTCGAGGAACCCAGCTGAGAGGACTCGAGGGCCTCGATGTCGCCGATGGTTTTAGGATTTAAAGGTTGGGTTTTTTTGTGTGAGTAAGGATAGAGATGGTGTGGAGTTGAAATGGGGATGTTTGGGGTAGAGTTTAGGGATTTTTGTATTTTGGGTCGTGGGAAGATTATACTTCTTAGGAAATAGAGAGATGAGAGAGGGAAGAAGAAGAAGAAGAAGATGGAGAAGAAGGAGAAGGAGGGGTTTTTGAAAACATATAAAATAAAGGGACTGTATTAAATTTTTTCACTGAGATAATTTGGTCGACTTAATCCAATCACTTGCCACGTGGGCACAAAAAGGGTACCGTTTCGAGTCTAGTTGGCCGGGCAGGTACCCTGGACCTGCCCGGGAAAAAATGTGTAAACCACAAGGTACTAAATTTCCAATTTGAAATCACATAGCCTTAATTCTGAAAGTCTGAAACCACAGGGTACTAAATAGGACTTTTTCCTACTAAATTTTAGGGAGAAGGAAATTTTTGTACTTTGTGTATGACAAAAAATAATTTAAGTATATATAGTTTAAAATGAATTAATTTAATCAATTTTTTTAATTAAAATTATATAGAGTCTCAGACAACTTCCCGAACTTAACTGATCGAATCGAAGTTGTTTGTGTAGTGACATAGCGTGCCAAAACACCTTTTTAAGTACACTAGTAACAATCCCTAGTTGTTTTTAATATTTAAAAAAAATCCATCTTCTAAATCTACGTGATTATAATTGGAAAATTTTCTGACTCAATTAATACTTTTTAAACTACTTGATACTTAAATAATTTCTGTGATACCATATGGCACCAAAGTATATATTTCCTTAAATTTTAAATAGTTCATTTTTTTCTTTTAAATTGTTAAATATTCGTACATTATCAATTGTTTAATTATTGTCATTTCTTATAAAATACTATCATAAAATTACTTGGGTTTGTAGGTGCAGTGCGTGGTGGTCCATTCCCAAGTCGGAATTCCGGTATCAAATATTCGACGTGGATTTCTATGACATATTTACGCAATCTTTTTCTGTTTTTTTATACCATTTGATATCTTACTAGGAAAAAATTAAAACAAAATAAAGCACAAAGTTAAAATTACTTAGGTGCTACGGATTTTTAAAATATCTTATATTTAGAATTGACTGATATCACAATCTATTTTAAGTCTAGCTCTTTTAATCATATCTTTATACATTCCGAAAATTTTAACACAAAATCCCTATAAATAAATCCAAATCTTTATAACCCAGATGTTACATTGCGTCCATATAAATGGTTACCCGTACAGCCAAAAAGTAAGCTTTGTTTTTGTACATAGCCAATGGAATTTCTTTGTTCGAAGTTTCGTAATATTGTTGGACTTTGTAACACGCGGGTGTTAAATGTCTCCTGACGTAAAAACTTTACTTGCTACCGTTATTTAGTTGAACAAAGCATTAACACACAAATTTAATCGTCAGCTCAACAAAATTTCAGTTATCAAATAGTTTTAATAATTTTTTTTTGAGGGAGAATAGTCTTAATAATTTAGTTGAACATAAAGTTGTCAAGATGATGGATTTTTCCTTTATTTTGGCTTTTGGGTTTAAATATTGAAGTCCTAAAAATTCAAAAGGTCCTACACGAGATATAGCCGACGTGCTTATAACCAGAGAAAAAGATATCAAAAGGCCATCGAAGCCAACAGATGGGCCAACTTAGGCTTACATCCACATGCTCTTCCATAATCCATTCCCCACAAAGCGAGCTGGCCAAAATAAAATAAACAAAAACATACAGAGAGAGAGAGAGAGAGCATTATGAGGTATAGCAATTTATTATCGAATAAGTAGATAACAGGCTTCTACCCCCAAAAAAGTAGATAACAGGTGAGCATTTGTTCAATTTTAATTAGATATTTCAAGTTTGTGTTTAATGAATGCTAGCTTCTCAAAGTTCGATATGAAATTTTTTACAATTTTGTAATTCAATTGAACTCAAACTTTAATTAATTGATACATTAGATACTCGAAAATCAAATAATTTGATAAACAATTGAAAAATATCCTACACTTTTTCTCCGTAACCTTTTTTCAGAAACTTTTAACTTTTTAAAAATTTTTGTTTATAAAAATGTGTATCCGATATTTGTTGGGTTAAAAAATTCAAATTAAATTGATTAAAATATTTAAAAGGATATAAATTCTTCTAAGTAAATATTTAATACATATATATTTCATAATATTCGAAATTAATTTTTTTGATTAAGAAAAACTAATTCAAGTGCGGAAAATATTTCTTAACGAAAAATAACTTTCTGCTTTGGAAAATGGGAGCGAAAGTGAGCCCCTCAAGAAAGCGAAATGCTGACTGGGTTGGAAAGCTAAACAAAAAAGGAGAAAGAAAGAATAAAAAAAGGCAGAAAGAGAAAATCTTTTCTTCAAGGCCACATAGCTAACTTGTGGCTCATAATCCTCCTCTCCGATGACGTGGAACCTCCCACTTGCTTAAACGGATCGACCAAACCTAGAAAAGAAAACACACTCGCCCGCCCACAGCCATCAAAAGATCCATAGATCTCCCTTCTCTCACCCTTTTGGAATTTGAGTTTCTCGCATTTCAAAAATTATAATCGACTTAAAAATAAATTAATAGTTTAGTGAATATCTTTTTAGTTTAAATTTTAATATTTAGAATCGAACATAATCAAATCATTAATAACTTTTTAAGTTCTTAAAATTTAGGGCAAATTACCCTCGGATTTCTTGTAGTTTAATAAATTACTCAGTAGAGTCCCTACTTTTTCGAAATTCTTCTTTTCATCCTCCAAGTTTGAGAAAATAGAACTCTCAGGTCCTTGGCTCCGATACCAGAAAATATTTCTGACAAAATTTTACCTCCAAGGACCAAAATGTCTCCGAGTTAAAAAATAAAAAATAACCTTCTTCAACCTCTAGCTAACTTCAAAAAACACTATAAAAACACCAACCCTAAACCTAAAAAATATCATCTCATCTTCTTCCCCCAAATCAAATCAAACCCATATCTAATTCTAATTCGACCTCCACCAAATCAAAAAGCCTAGGGCCCAAGTTCGTTGGGGTCCTCAATTTATTCACGAGTTCGAAGTCGAGGATGAAGTCGAGGAGGCCGCCCAATCCGAACCCGCCTCTGCTGCCATTCTTCTTCTTCTAAGATGAAGTCGAGGAGGCCGCCTAGTCCGAACCCGCCTCTGCTGCCATTCTTCTTCTTCTCAGAATGAAGTCGAGGAGTCCCTTCTCCTTCTCCTAGTGCGGTTCTTCTCCCTGCCCCGAAATTAATACATAAACCATGAGAGGGCGACGATGGCGAGGAGAGGACCATGCCATAGATTGGGTCATTCTTCTGCTCTTGTTCTTCGCCTAGCACAGTCGGCAGATTAGGATCCGAGCTGCATTCTGCTCTTTCTGACACTCAGGCCACTAGATCTGGTTAGCCCAACCGAGCAGTAAACCTGGAACCCAGACATCTCCTGGAAGTGGATCTCCGACTAGTGGAGCGCCGACGAGCAGACTGTTCTCAAAGGCTGTTCTATTTGGGATTGGTTCCTTTCGTTTCTTGGTTTGGAATTTGCGAATTTAAAAAGCTTTGGTTGCCTGCATCAACTATTGTAAGGTTGGAGGTTGTAAGATTGACGAAAGTCTTGAACATTGGAAATTGTTCTTGTTGTTTCATGATTTTTAGGTTTTCAGTTTGGGCTATTACGTTCTTGTTCTTGCTGTTGTTCAAATTTTCGTGAAGATTGTTTATTGAAGATTAACAAGTGTGTTTGATTGTTTATTGAAGATTTTCTTAAAAATTACATTTTTTGTTTTATTGGGTTATGAAGTTGGAGTTGATTACTGGGTTGTGGTGTTCTTGGATATTCTTGAGGTTGAAAAAAGAAGTTTTTTTTTCAATTTGTTTTTTCAAGCTAGGGGCATTTTGTTCTTTCTGGGTATAATTTTGCCAGAATTATTTTTCGGTACTGGAGTCAGGGACATGAGAGTTCGATTTCATGAAACTTGGAGGACGAAAAGAAAAGTTTTGAAAATAGAAAGATCCTATTGGTAATTTCATGAAATCTCAGGAACCTAAGGACAATTTGTTCTAAAATTTAACCCAAACCCTAGTTTGAAGACTAGAAAAGAACATAAAGTTCACTTTTTTAACTCCAAAAAAGAGAGCCCCACGTTCTCTCTCTCTCTCTAGGAACCTAAAGGAAACATTTTTATTTTATTCCCGGCCTTGTTATAATCCTCCCTCTTCTCCCTCCTCCTCTTTTGTAGCTCAGCTTTATCCTCACGAACTCAGATAGAGAGAGAGAAGACCAGAAATGTCGGAAGCTAAAGACCCGGCAATTAAGCTGTTTGGAAAGACTATCCTTTTCCCTGAGATCTCTCCAAGGCCGGCTTCCGCCAGCGCCCAGAAAGGTTCCCCTTGTTGTTCCTCCAATAGGGTTGATGGGGACAGTGGATTAGATCAGGACCGTCCATCTTGCGCCAGCTCTTGCCAGGGAGAAGACGGAGAGTTAGCTGATAAGGTAATGTTTTGTATTGGAATTTGAAGTTGGGATTTGTTCAGTTTTGGGATTGGATGTTAAAGTTGGGAGCTTTTCGTTGGTGGTTGTCTTATTTTTGGGTCTGGTTCAGTTTGGAAGAGATTGAGAGTGTCTATGTTCTTGAGGTTGGGTTAGGTTAGGTAAAGTTTGAATTTTTTTTGTTAATGTTCATGAAGGTGTGGTAGGATCTTCTAACTAGCCACTTGTTGTTGGGCCGGGTTACATTTTATTTACCGTTTCCACTGCACGAGGCAAATTTCCAACCATTTGAGCTAGGCTATAATTTGACCTCCAAAGATGAAAAGATAGGCTATAATTTGGTCATGAGACTCTTTTTAGGAACTCACCTTTTTTCATTATCATTCCAAAAACCCCCTGTACCGATGTTTTAGCCGCTTATCCTATAGATATATGGGGAATCTGTTACTACCAGGGATGGTTAACTACTGATTGATGTATGTTGAACCCGTAATCAACGAATTTTATTCGAGCGTGGTTATCTGTCTTTTATAGGCTTCTTGATCTCTTCTTCTGACCATGGTGAAATCAACTAGATTTGTGTTGTGTATTTGAGGCGCGTGGATTGAGATTTTGGACTAAAAGACTGGAATTTGTATTATAAGCCAAATCTTGTTCAAGAAAATTTCGGTAGCCGGATTTATCCTGATAGTTTGTTCAAGCAATTTCCATTAACCACGTGCTTATGTGTTGAGTTGGTATTATGATGTTCAGGATACAGAGGAATTAAAAAAAGTTGAGTCGAGGCAAGGAAGTCAGCATAAGAATGGAACCGATGATTCCTGTGTTAATCAAGCAGAGTCTGCAAGTCCTGATGCAGCCTCAGGAATAGGTGAGAACTCTGAAGCACCTTCAACTGAGAAGGGGAGCACCACATCACAGGCATCAAATAGTGGAGAACAACAGAATGAAGCCAATACTTCAGAGGAAAAGACTTTGAAGAAGCCTGACAAGATCATCCCGTGCCCCCGTTGTAAAAGCATGGACACCAAGTTCTGCTACTATAACAATTACAATGTCAGCCAACCCCGTCATTTCTGCAAAAATTGCCAAAGATATTGGACTGCTGGAGGAACCATGAGGAATGTGCCAGTTGGTGCTGGCAGACGGAAAAATAAAACTTCTTCCTCTCATTACCGTCATGTAACTGTACCTGAAGCTCTACAAAATGTCCATGGTGATATCCCAAATGGAGTTCATTCTTCCTTCAAGGCTAATGGTAATGTTCTTACTTTTGGGTCAGAGATTCCGCTCCATGAATCGATGGCTTCTGTGTTGAACATTGCTGAAAGTTCATTGCGAAATGGAACAAGAAATGGTTTTCACACCCTTGACCCTTTAGCTCTTCCTGTTTCTTCTGAAGGTGGAAAGAATGGAAATGATCATTCTATTAGGTCTGATGCAGCAGAAACAGGTACAAAGGATGTGGCTGGCAAAAGTGGTTCACAAGATTCAGTAATGCCGAATCTTCATAGTTTTCCGCCACAACTACCATGTTATCCCGGTGCTCCTTGGCCTTATCCCTGGACTTCAGGTCAGTGGAGCTCGCCTATGCCGCCACCTGGTTTTTGTCCTCCAGGATTTGCTATGCCGATCTTTCCTCCAGCAGCGTATTGGGGATGCACAGTACCAGGCCCGTGGAGTGTCCCTTGGCTTGCCCAGGCACCATCTCCAAAGCAAAGTGCTGTGAGCTCTGGCCCTAACTCTCCAACCTTGGGGAAGCATTCAAGGGACGAGAACATGCTTAAATTAGGTGTCTCCAGAGATGGTGAGCCAGTGAAGGAGAACACAACAGAAAGATGTCTTTGGATTCCAAAAACCTTGAGAATCGATGACCCTGAAGAAGCTGCAAAGAGCTCCATATGGACAACACTCGGGATCAGTAACGATAAGTCCGATTCAATAGGCGGCCGAGGATTGTTCAAGGCCTTTGAATTGAAGGGCGATGAGAGAAATCACGCGGTGGAAAAGCCTTCAGTTTTGCACGCGAATCCTGCCGCGATGTCTAGATCAGTGAAGTTCCATGAGAGCTCGTAGTCTTCTATCAGGCATAGAACCAGTCTTTTGTCTCGGCCATTAGAAAACACTAGCAAGGTCTCTTAGTTTAATTTAAAGGATCATCTATGATTCACAGAGCTCAGATCGAAGAAGCGGTTGATATACTCGAGCTAAGGAGCGAGATATTGACTCGAAAAGACGTCATAGTCCAGTATGATCCTTATGCCCAAGCATTTTATTTTCATTTTCTGTTAGATGGTTCGTCGATCTGTATATAACTGTATGCAGATAGAAGGTGAGGCTGAGAAGCAATTAGTGCAGTGTTGAATTTTCTGTACCATGATCCCCACTTGTACTGAAATAAGTTTGGGAATGATTATCAAACTTCTCTTTATTGGTCCTCTCCTCTGTTTCCATCAAGATAGTAGCTTCGTTATGTTTCCATCAAGGTGTCTGCATTATGTGATGTCTAGTGCAGACGGAAGCACTAGTAAATCATAATGATTTTTTCAGCAAATGTCTGATGTTCAGAATCGAGCACCATCAGGTCTTATTTAGAGGACAACTCTCGTAATAGTGTGTTTTACATTCGTAGGCTTGAATACAAGATCTCGAATCCAAATCTCTTATCACTTGAACAAGCTTCCATCGATAAATGATCATGATTTGATCATTGCACACGATGGAAATGATGCAACTTTTCTATTTTACCTAAGCCTCCAACTTGATAGTTGTAGTTGATAGTGTTGGTACGCCTCAGGTTGTTGGGGGATTTTTTCTCAAATAGGTAAAAAATATACATATTTTCCCTATATAGGTAAAAAGTTATACATATTCCCAAAATAGGTCGAAAGATTTTTTAATATTAAAAAATTTTGAAGAAGGCGCCCTCTCCAAATGGCGCCTCGACTGCAACCGCTACAGCTTGTCGGAAAACTAGATTTAAAAAAAAAATTAGTGGAGGCGCCCTAATAGGTTGGCGCCTCCAAAAAAAATATATTTGGTCGTAGAATAAATAAAGAGATACCGAGCAATTAAAAGTGGCCGAATTTATTGAAATTTATTTTTTTGCAAATTATGGATAAACTTGATTCAATTCGTAAATTTATCCCAATACTTTGATCTGAATTTATCAAAATATACTTACATTTTTACTTGCAGTAGTATAAAATAATACCAAAAAAAATTAAAGTTTTTTTTTGAGTTTTTTAATGACATTAGGAGTTTTTTAATGACTTTTTATAGATTTATTTTTAACTAATGTTGCAATAAATAGAAAATTAAATACAATCCATCTAAATTTGATTTATTTTGAATTTTTTAATGAACTTTATTTAATAGAGTTTTTCTTTTTGTAACTCTTTCCCCCTTTTTGTAAAAGTTATCTTAAAAATTAAATTTCAAGATTGTAATCTATGTTCGGTTTAACAGAGTTCTATATTTATTTGAATAATAATCTTAATTAGATATAGATGGATTGTATTTAATTTTCTATTTATTGCAATATTGGCTAAAAATAAATCTATAGAAAGTCATTAAAAAACTCCTAATATCATTAAAAAACTCAAAAAAAATAAAAATAAAGGAGGCGCGCCAACCTATTAGGGCGCCTCCACTAATTTTTTTTTTAAAATCTAGTTTCCCGACAAGCTGTAGCGGTTGCAGTCGAGGCGCCATTTGGAGAGGGCGCCTTCTTCAAAAAATTTTAATATTAAAAAATCTTTCGACCTATTTTAGGAATATGTATAACTTTTTACCTATATAGGGAAAATATGTATATTTTTTACCTATTTGAGAAAAAATCCCGGTTGTTGGCATTTATATTTTCTAGAACCCTAACCAGCAACAGCACAGTGCACAGATAGATGGTCACAAAATAAATGCAGCTTGTCTGGCAAAAAATGTGATGGGTTCAGGTGTTGGAGCTGACAAATTGTCTCCTTGGCCATTTGTGGACTGGGAACTGGAGTGGGGGGAAATCCAAAGAACACAGTTTTAACCTAGCTCAACTGTGTGGCTGATAACCATATGACATTTTTTTAACAAATAAAATTTTATTTATTTAAAAATAAATTGACAAAATAGTAGATAATTAAATTTACTATTTATTACACGAGATCGTGCTCGTAAGCACGTGTCACCTAAGACTTTTTTATTCACTTATCGTGCCTTTAAGCACTACAAGTTTCCTAAAAAAAGTAAAATAAAATCGACTATCTAAGTAAACTAAGTTACTAGATAGAAATTAGCTTTACACCATCTCCTAAACCATACGACACTTTTATCAAGCATTAGACGTTTTTTTTTTGGTAAATAAACATCAGAAGTTGTTATAGATGAAGTAGCAGTATCGAGTTCACGACTTAGAATACAATAACGTTTAAACTTGGTTGGAGAATTTTTTCGCAATTTAATTGACTCTTAATCCTGATTAATCAATCGATCTAGTGAATGCCCAACTATTGACTATTTTCTTCCATCAATATTGTATGGCTGATAAAGAACTTGCTAGCTACAAACAACCTTCCAACAATCATTAACTATGGAAAAGAAGATGGTGGGCTTATGACAAAAAGTGATGTGGGGCCCTTTACTTTTCTGCAGATAAGATTGCAACTTGTAGTGTATCGGATAAACGACAGGCAGCCTTTCCTTTTCCATGTACAGAAAATCAAGGATCCAAACAAACGGAGGGAAAAGCAGGTGGAAAGTTCATCACGAAAAGTTTACTTCCCATTTCCATATCTTCCCCCCTTTATTTTTTTCTGGCTGACCACCTCCGTTAAAGTATAAGATATATTTTTATGGTATATGACCTATGATATCCGCTATCAACAGATTCGAACATGGTCAGACATAATGAAAAATAGTTCTTCTAATAATTCTTAGAAATTTACAAAGTTCGAACTCCAAATCTTTCCTTCATTTTGTTCAAGTACGAGATATCTATAAAATGCATAGGGACACAACTCGAACAAGTTCCTACGATTGCCAGTTTTAACAGAACAACAAGTTCCAACATTGTACATCATCTGGCCCAGTGGAATCTCTTAATCATTGCCCTGATAACTTAAGATTTCATAATTGGAATTTGCAACAGAGGCTCGTAAAGGCCCCAATAACATTGGTAGCGCTGATTAATTGTTAGGAGCTCAAATTTCTACTGAATCAAACATGGATTATGCGACTCAATGGGTATACGAATCCGGGTTATATAAAAAACCATCGTGGATTGAATTTTACTAGATTCAGTGCATCCATCTATCTAGATTAGGCCCATGTGTGTTCTGGCCGGTGAAAAACATTGCTAGATATTTTCTGGGTTTGGTGCTATGAGCTGTTGATGGGGCCCGAATCACGTGAACATTAAGCTTCCTGCGGCTCTCTTCGCTCTGGCTTTCCTTTTCTTGCTTGTAATCCTTTCACCTCTTTACTTATCTGTTCTTCATATCACAAAAAAAAAATTCTGTTCTTCAAAGTTTGAAGGACCCTACTCTTTTTTTTATTTACCAAAAAATCTATTTTTTTTTACGAACGGGGTGTGATACAAGTGATAGTGATACACACAAGGAAGCGATCAGCCGCGATCATTTTGAGCACCGCATGGATGCTATGGAAGAATAAATAAACGAGGTACTAACCTTGCTTTGTTTGCTAGATATCGTTCTTATCTATACGCTCTCCGTCTGCATCAGATAGGAACGTAAATTCACTTAAAAAATTTTTGAGTTAAGTCTCACGAATATAAAAAATACTAATGAAAAATCACTTTGTAATAGAACAACATACTTAGATTTACTTTGTTCTAGGTCTACCTAGGTCTTGTTTAAGAGATATTTTGAATTCGAATTGTCCAATTGAGTAGTTATTGCGATAAAAGATCGGACAGTGTTTTGGCTTGAAACAAATCCCAGTGGGCTCACACGAATATTAAGAAGTTTGGGCCGACTGATGCAATCCTTTGATTTTAAGGGTCCATTTCTTTTTGGGCCAAATGTCGGGCTGCAATAGGTAGAGTTCATATGGATCATATTCATTTGGGAAAATTACTCTCAAGTCCCTCGTATTTACTTAAATATACTAAAAAATCCTCTGTTTGAAAAATATATGTCAAAGTCCCTTCTGTTTAATTTTATTATACATTCGGATCTCTTGCTGATGTCAGCAACTTTTTTTTGTAATAAAAATGACATAAATACCCTTAAAAAGAGCCGCTGACATTAGTCAGAGACCCGAACGTATAATAAAATAAAAAAAGAGAGGACTTTGGCGTATATTTTTCAAACATGAGAGATTTTTTAATATATTTAAGCAAGCACGAAAGACTTCAGAATAATTTTTCCTATCCATTTTCTAGATTTAGGGTGTTTTTGGTTAGGAGAACGACAGAAACTTTGGTCTCGTTTAGTGTTTAGAGAAATAATAGGCCCGCACAAAATTTGAATTTAGAAATTTGTCTCATCTTTTTACGTAGGACAAAAAAAGTTATTCCAGGACCGAAACATAAGAAAATCAACTTTTTTTTTTTGAGGGGAAGAAAATCAACTTTTCAGGACTACCCTTCTTGTACTTTTCTAGATAATAAAACAAAATCTATAAAAATAATACTCGATAGATTGATGATGTACTCTCTAAATAATAATTTTGTCAAGTCCTAACTCGAGCTAGATCAAAAATTAGTAATTTTAATAAATTAATAAGATAATAATTTTAAAAAATATCCATATATAAATATACAGTCCCATCAATATCATAAAATAATAATCATCTAAAGTCACAAGTACATATAATAATGATAATTTAGTAAATTATGAATATATGATAGTTTGTTTTCCTTGAAATTAAAATCTAGTTGAATCTCATGTCTAATCTTTCTCAATGTATTTAAGAACTCTCTCCTCATTATTCATCCAAATCACATCACATCTTTATTTTTGTTCCATCTTATGCCTCATTATTTATATCCTTTAATATTGCTTTAATTCTTTACTTACTGGCACATATCTCTTTTTCTTCCTCTTCTTTTTAAATTTGTCACTCTTAAAAATGTTCTTAGTTTATTAAGATTTTACAAAGAATCTACTTTAGAGATAAAAGGGTAATTTGGTCACATCATATTTCGTATTGTTCCAAACTATCATTATCTCCAAACATGTGACAAAACAAAAAATATTTTGTCCTTTTTGAAGGAAAAATATTTTGTCTTGACCTCTACTATTTTGTCCTATACTGGCTTGTCCTGTCCTAAATACAGATCAAACTCAATCTTAAAGGCTAGATCTATATCACAATATAGTTCTTATAAATTTTTAATACAAGACTCATATCTTTATTTCGAAGTCTGTAGTGTATACGGGTTCTAGAGGGTCTTATTCTTTGATAAGCAATCAACCATGATCTTTTAACTTGCATACCAAAAAGATAACTAGATGAGAATTATCAAACACCAAGGAAAAAGCTTTTAATAGCATAGTACTTTGACAAGGCAATCAACCATATTGTTTTAAATTGCATACAAAGTACGGTCTTGTTCTTTGATAAGGAATTCAACCATGTTCTTATAACTTGCGTACGAAGATAACTAGATAAGAATTCTCAGACACAAGGCAAAAGCGTTTAACAACTACTACTTCGGAGAAAATATTTTCTTGGAAGAACGTGTAGATGCCTCCTTGATTGACTCCATCATAAGTTTCATATTAAAGTGAATCTCATATGTTGCTACATATGAATAACCAATTGATTATAAAATTTGGTAAAAATTTTAGATTCACTTAAAAAATTATTGATTTCAAGTCTTATAAATATAAAAGACGTATAACTAACTCGTTAAATAGGCTCGATGGTGCTAAAAACAAAAAAAAATTATAAAGATAGACTTGACGAGAATATTTCTCAAAGCCCTCTGCCTCCTTCATCAAACAAACAAATGTTCAATTGCGGGAATTATAATTGGTCTACAATAAACGGTACCATATGAATAATATAACGACATTTTTGATGACCCACATGACCAGAAAAATATTATAACAACTTCCGGGAATTTGGCCAAAAGGTAAAATTGCCCATCAACGTCCCCCAAACGTAACAAATTGCTGACCTTTTGCCATCCAAGTCCAGAACCAGTCACTACTCCATCACCGTAGAAAAATAATTGCCAGTTCCAACCTAATTAAAAAGACGTGGATGGTTCACAAACGTACTATCTCTGATTTAATTTGGCACTTTAGAATTTGTTCTGTATTCTCAACATGACTAATGAAATTATCTAGGACACAGTTTTTTGGTTGATATCATCTGGTATGGGATCAAAAGTGGGTTGACTATTTCAATTTTAAGTCGAATAAAATTTTTAAATAAGATAAAACTCTCATATAAAGTATCTAATGGTGTTAAATTCTCAAAAATTTAAACTCGAGATTTTTTTATTAAACTAGAACAACTTCCTTATCCTATACTATAGTTCTAATTTTTTATGGTCACCGTTTCAATCGCATCAAACCAATTCAAACATAGACATAACAATATTTCAAATTCGTGCAGATCTATTTTTCGTGTCAAACGTGGAGAAAAATCATGGACTTGTTTTGTGACATATATCAAACACATCAAAAAAGTACAACCTCGACGTAGGGATTGCAATGGGCAGGATCCGGGTAGGATTCATAGGACCCAGATCCTTACCTTCTTTTTGAATGGAGGATCTAGATCCTTACCCTTATCCTCTTTAGAAAAAAGGATTCGGGCAGGATCTGGGTCTCAAAAAACTGGGCAGGATCAGGGCGATCCGCGGGTCCGTATTTTTATTTTAAATATTTAATTTTTAAAAATTAAATTATCTTTTGGTAATTTTCAAATATTAATGAGACATTTTTATTCATTAAATAAATCAATACAAATAAACCAAACAAACAAATTCAAAAAAAATTGAAGTCGGGTAAGTTAAAATTGAGAATTTGGTATTATGTCTAATAATTAATATACATGTATATTATTTTAATATTAATTTAAAAAATTCGGGTAGGATCAGGGCAGGATCTTATAGATCTATATCCATGCCTTTATCCTTTTAAAATATCAGGATTCGGGCAGGATCAGAGTCTAGACCCTGTCAAAGTCAACAAATCTTAGACCCTTCAAATCTGGATCAGGATAAACCCTCAAGATAAAAGTCTAATTGCCATCCCTACCTCAGCGTGGAAAGTGCCATGCTTAAATAAATTGGTTTGTTGCGATGGAAACGCATGGAAATTTGTGGCAGCCCACAACCGTCATTTGAGTCATTCCAGGAAATCTCCTAAAATATTGTAAGGTCAATTTTTTTAAATATATCATATATACAGTTGAGTATTAGTGGATTTTTATTTTATAAGTGATTCTCAATAATATATTTTTTATTTGTAAAATTTGTATCTAATATATTTTTAAAATTTTAAATTTCTTACTACCTAAATAATAAATGATGAAGATAAGGAATGTCATTAAATTAGTAATTATCTATAGTTTGATTATTATTATTAAGAGTTTTAATTATTGTAGCATTATATGTATTAGGTTTCTTTTAGTTTTTTATAAATAGAGTTTTTCTCTATTATTTTAGTTGGTTGAATTTTGATAAATATAACAAGGATTTTTTCGAATTATCTGTCGTTTTTCAGTATTCGTAGAATCAACAGATCGAAGTTTTTATCGTATTTTTTTGGATATTCTCAGAATCAACAGATTCACGATCTCCTATCCACGTTCCCCTGCATCACTAAACAAATAATTTTGGATTAAAAGACAAGGTAGAAAATGTTCCAAATTTTTTGGTGGAAAAAAAATGTTCCAAGTGCTTCCTGGAAAGTGGACGTCGACATCCAAATAGATACAGACAAGAAGAGCAGGCCTATGACCTGGCCCAACAAATTAACCTTTCAATTAAGGACAGCACAATTAATACTAATCTAAAACATTTTCCACCTTTCTTTTTTATTCAACATTTTCCACCTTTCTTGCTAAAGAAAGAACAGAGAAACTTCTATGCAAGTCTCAAGTTGGCGACTATTCCCAAATTCCACATAATTTAACCTTTGTCCAAAATAGACCATAGAAATTGGTTGACTATTTCACTTTGGTCCAAAACCAATCTTCCCCTATATATACAGCCGTGTCTTCATCTCCCTTCCTCCAAAAAACAAACCGAAGCCAAGCAATCCAATAACACATATAGGAATATCGAGAGAACTGCCTCCTAAAATAGGGTCTAACAGTACTCGATTCTAAATAGAACTATGGTTCTGTTCCCTTTCAATAGCTTATTCTCCAAGCAAAATTCACATATAAACACTATGATTTCGGGTTCATTGGTTCAGTATTTCTGGGTCACATTGGAAAGTGTGTTGATGATGCTGCTGCTGTTGGAACCAAAATTTGAAAGCTCTTCAATGGAGGAGGAGAAGGTCAAGGACGTCGACCGAGAGCCTGCTGCTTCGCGGGTTTCCTTGGACGTCAAGAAAGGCGATGGAACCATCCACAGGGACGAGGTGGAGGTGGTGATGAAGAGTCTGGGATTGGCCCGAGGTCGAGAAGGCGTCGAGGGGACCAACGAGTGGATGGATTGCAATGATCTCTCTCAATTGTTTGAAGAGAAGGAGCCTAGCTTGGAGGAACTGAGGGAAGCTTTTGATGTGTTTGACGAGAACAAGGATGGGTTTATTGATGCACAAGAGTTGCAGAGGGTTCTGTGCTTGTTAGGGCTAAAGGAAGGGCTTGTGTCGGAGAATTGCAAGAAAATGATCCAACATTTTGACCAAGATGGAGATGAGAGAATTGACCTTTTTGAATTTACAAGATTTATGGAGACCAGCTTTTGTTGAATATATATATATATAGCACTTCCATTAGATTTTATGACAATTTCTTATTTTTTTTTCACCCAAAAAGGGTTCAGCTATTCTGAAGTTCTTATCTATTCCTTTCGTTGCTGTAAATTCCACTGAAATTTAATGACAGTTTTTTTTAAAAGAGTTTAGCTATTGTGAAGCCTCTGTGTTCCTTTAATTGCGGCATATCTTTTTGGTTAGTATCCGGACACCATTGTATATACCAGTTGATCTAATCCATAATCGAACTTGGCGAGATCTCTTGATTTAGTATAATTAATTGACTAGCAAAGACGCACACACGATGTAAATGCCGTTCTGTTTCAAAACTCATAATACATATCGTGTAAATGAATAATATAATGTCTTACATATTTAATTACACTATTTTTTTTATTTACTTAAGACGACTCGACTTTTTTGCAAACATTTCAACTTATCAGCAACATCACCCCTCTTGACTAACACCTTAGTGTTTTTGTTTGAAACATCTATTGAAAGTGCCACGTGCAACTGTCCATGATTAAAGACATGATCAGGTAAATAATACCGTTGTTTATTAAATGGTGATGTATAATGGATGAAATATCTCGAATTTATTAAAACTTTATGTGTAAACATTATAAGAAACTAAGTGGTTCAAAGGTGGCCCCTAGAGACTTTTAAAATAAGACTATAGGTCTAATATCAAAAAATTTCTAAGATCAAAGATAGAATATAAGGAAAATTACTCTTAGGCCTCTGTATTACGGTAATAGATTAAAAAGTTTTCAAAGTTTGATTTTAAAAGTTTCCAAAATTTAATTTTATTATACTCTGAGGTCGTCCGTTGCGTCATCTAACTTTTTTTATAAAATGACTTTTATACCCTTACTAATAAATTAAAAAAACCCTCTCTTTTCCCTCTCTCCTCCCCCTCCCTTCTCTCTCTCTCTCTCTCTCCCCTCCGGCGACTGGACCGAGACGGCGGTGAAAGAAAGCGGGTACAGAAACCCCATAAATTCTCTCTCTTCCCGTTTAATTCCAAGCAATCAGACACCCATTAAGGCTGACCGCGAGAAGCTTCGCCACCGAGGCCGACCATAGGAAGCTTGCCGTCTCGGTCCTCTAAAGGCAAGATTCTGAGTTGGCCCAGTTATCTGTGTGGCAACGGGGATTGGATTCGCCGGTTGGGAGGTATGGCTATCTGCGGTTGATGTGGATTTTAGCGGAGGCAATCGTCTTGCTGCCCAGATCGGTGCTTCTTGGGCCTGGGGCGACATCATCTTGGGTGACCGCTCGTCCCCGATGAGGCATGGCTAATTAGTGAAGGCGGTTAATTAATTGGACAATCAGCTTTTAGGTGCATGAAATAAGTCGACGAAGATGATGTCGACGGTGCCGGAGGGGGGAGAGAGGGAGATGAGAGAGGATTTTTTTTAGTAAGGGTATAAAAGTAATTTCATAGAAAAAATAAAAAAAAATGTTTGATACTGTCAGCGAGAGAATCGAGAGTATAATAAAATCAAAATTCAAAGACATGCTAAGAGGCAAATATATGAGACTTAAAAAACATCTTACTCGTACATTACCCATGTTTTAGTTGGATGCTCGGATATATGAAAAACTATAATTCTACGATGCGTCTTCTTCGATTCAAAATTATTAAGAAAAAGTCCATTTTTGGTACATGTAGTTTTACAATTTTTGTGTTGTGAACTTGTGGTCTGAATCGTGATTGTGTTGAGGGAAAAAGGATGGAAGGGATAGGAAATCTTAATTGGCTAGTTAAGTCCGATAAAAGAGAATGGAGGGAAAGTTGGGAACAAGTTCAATTTAATAAATCCAGGGGCAAATCATGTTATAACTAGTATAGATAGATATTTGGTAAAACTAGTACTAAATATCCGAGTATTGTAGAATCACCAAAATTTTATTTGTTGCATCTTGTCTAAAATGACAGTAAACGAATACTGTAGTAAGAAACTGTAACTGGAACATCATAATCGGAATGTACAGAAAGAACACAGCAGTAGCAGCTGAAACAAGCTTCTGCACTTTAATTTTGGCTTTAAAAAACTGGATATGAAGAACTGTAGCAGCATAGAAGTGTCAAAAGTATGGAAGGCACTCCTCAAATGGCACTGAGGCCTGATCTATGAACTAGTGGCAAGTCGAAGTTTACCAACTTCACCACATAAAAGACTCTGGGGAAAACAAGAACCTGCTCAAAGATTTAAGCTGCAGCATCATCGACCGTAGTAAGGAGGCTGAACGGCGTGTGAAGCGCCATTAAGCGGCATGTTTTGCTGACTTCCTGGTTGAGCCATGGCCATTGAACCAACTCCTGGTGACATTGGACTACCGTGGGAATGGGGGGATGAACCAACAGGCATCGCCGGGGCAGAATAGGTAGATACCGAAGTGGATGGGTGCTGTGAACCAGGGAAAGTACCAGGAGGGGAAGCATATGCTCCAGCGTGCATGGCCGGGTCCCAAGCTGGGACTTGGCCAGCAGGAACCTGAGTCGAAGCTGGCGAATATGTACTCCCAGGGTACATCGCAGCTGCTTGAGTGTTGTGCCAAACAGCAGCTCCACCTGCTGCGCTGGGAACTTGGGTTGCCAAATCTGGAATGGTGTAATCTCGACTTTTGTCACTGAAGGCCTGGAACAACAACAACGAGCCCAGATCAAATACTCCATCCGAAGTCCCCAACACAAACCGAATATCGCTCTAAAAAACAGGAGTCAGGTGTCAAGAAGCATACTATTTAGTGATCCAAACTTTTTTGATCAAGTAGGGACGCACATTTTCTTCTAACAGCATCTTTATTATTATGTTCCTTTATGTTCACTCATGAACATGAACTCAAAAGCATATATAATATACCTTCACATTGAGATCAGTATGACGAGAATATGATAGATGAAGCTTACAATAGCCACCATCATAAATGCAATGTCCCTCTAAAGTTTCTTTAGCTACGCTGGCTGTTGGGATATCTGGAAAATTAAGATAGAAAGTAGCAAGTCAAAAATGAGGTCAATTTAAGTTGCAATGAATGAGATCCAGGAAGAACGGACAAGTTAGTCGTAAGGTTGTAACAAAAACTGTAAAAGGTTGTCCACGGAAGACAGGAAAATAGAGCAATGGAGAATTGGACAAATACCAAGCTAGGTGCTTGAATCATACGTATGAGAGAAGGCTCAACCATTCCAACACAGTAGATCATCTTTTAAAAATAAAGGTTGTGATATCCATGCCCTATATCCGGTAAATAGTGACACTATCACCAGAACAAACAAGAAATACAATGATAACATTTTTAACACGAACAAACAATAAATACAATGATAACATTTTTAACACTCCCATTCCACGTGAAAGTTCTAAATATTAGTTTGCATGATCAGTGGGATGGAATAAAGCTGACTTGGGCATTTGCCGGATGGCAGCATGACATACCTGGATATTGAATCAATGCTTGTGTTCCGCCATTTTTCTCAAATATTGCAATCTTCTGAACATTACCAAATGCAGAGAAAACCTACATTGAATAGGCATCGAAACAATGTATAAGCACTATCAAGAACCGTGCATGTGAACGGATGAAAATAAACCACCAACTTCCTTACTGTGTGAAGTACGTCAACTGTAACAGCATACTGCATATTCTCAATAGATGCAAGAAGAACATTGCTCTCCGGTTCTCTTCTCTTCCCATCAGGACCTACCACAGGCTGAAGAAAACAACTTGTCAGATACACTTGGCACAAAAGTAGCCTGATAAAGATATATAAAAAAAAATTCCAGATAGATAAGAAACCACCTGAACAGGTCCATCGATTGCTGTAGGGTTAACTGGAAGATAAGGGTTGGTATAGTCCCTGCACAGCAAAGTCCACAACTATGATTAGTCGAGTCTCCTGGATGATGTTCACACAGCTGTTACAGAGAAAATGAATTGTAACAAATGAAAAATTGCACGAAATAGTCACTATGATGAAAACATATACAAAGAAGAACATGTGATGCTGTTACCCTAATTGAACCACGCGCAAGGAAACTTTCTACTAGTCAGAAGGTACAGTGACCTAAATCGCTGAATTCAGTTGCCCGATTTGTAGTAACAATAACGAAATCATCATAGCCTTTGACTCCACATATGTGTCTATTAGATACTACTCCTCAGCCATAGTTTTCATATTAGCTTTAACAAACATGCTTCTAGCAACAATTACCTAATCCTAGAAAATTACAAATCCCCAGCAAGAAACACTCAATACCGAACAAGATACACATAGGAATCACCATACACTAGCACAAGAAATAATGAACCGCTTTTTTTTTTGCCAAGAGATCACGAATTTTTATGTATACTAAAAATGGACTCAAAACTACCGCCTGTGACATGATACACATGATGACTCAGCAACTAATTCATTTCTAACTAAAACCAAGGAATGGATCGGCTAAGCAAATTGTCAACTAGATTCACCACTTTTATATCAGAACTGGAAAATCTACCAAAACAAGGTTCAAGTAGGTTTGACTTCCCAAAAAAAAAAAAGAGGACGATGCAAGTTAAGACTAAACGTATGAGAACATAATGAAAGGAATTCCTTTACAAAAACAGCGGGGATTCAGGAAGCAACATTGCCAACAGACAGAATCAACTGCAAAAAGTAACTTAAATGGAAATGCAAGAACAAATAAAGAAAATTCGAAGTATATGAAGCATGTAAATATAATAGCAACTTGGTTTTCTCATCACAGAAGACAATTACTAATATACAACTTAGAAGCTCTGAACATGCTCAAGAATCAATAAATCTATAAGATGAAGGAAATTACTAAGCGGCCATGTAAGATATCTGGGTTCCAGGAAACCAGGCTTCACTAACCCCCTAGATGACAAAAGCACACAGACCCATTAGCATGACCGCAAATTTCGAGATGTTAAATGTACAGAGAAAAATCAAAAGCCAAGAGCAGGTTCGAAAGGTACCACTCCTTCAAAGCTCATGTCAGGACATTAAACTCTTGAATCATTTTCTTTTACCTGCTCCTATGAGACTGGAACTTGATATTGAGATCAGTATGAGCAGAATATGATATACGTAGGTGACAGGAACCGACATGGTCTGGCAACAAGTACCTGAAAACACCAGCAAAGGACTTTGATCTCAGCTCCATGCCATCTAAGATAATAACAATATTAATAAGAACAAAAGAAACTAGCCTGGGTATGCTCCTTCCATCCAAGGAGTCCCGAGCTGCAGATGCAGTCTCAGCATCTGTGAATTGAATTAATGCCTGCCAAGATACTCAATGAACTAAGAGTGACAAACACAAACCTAATTCCAAAGAGCCCATACCAGAATAGAGAACTTTACCTGGAAGCCAGCAGCCTTTTCGAAAGTAGCAATCTTGTGAACGAAGCCAAAAGCAGAAAAAACCTGCAGCAACACAAATTGCTGGTCAGAGATGAAACAGGTGACCATTTTTACTTTTGACACCAACAATCTCATGGAATCGCACATTGGAAGTTGTCACAATATGCCAATAGAATTTGCAATTCATTGCATTACATCAACTGAAAAAGTACACCCCCAAGAAGACCACTTACCAAGTGAATAACATCGATGCTCACATCGCCAGCTTCCACGCCCTCAATAGTGACAAGCAGCACATTCCCGGGAGTATCACCAGGGCTCTTGTTGTTCACAATCTCGTGCCTGTTGGAGTACTGGATATAAACTGTCTTGCCGCGAACCTGTGCCAGCTCTGACGAAGATGCGTAGTAAGAAACCATCTGAATCGCCTGATTCAGATCAGCCTACAAAGACAAACAAAAAGAAAATATTCACCAACAAAGCAAAACCAGACAAACCCCTACAAGTAAAATGGCCAATAATCAAGGATTTAACCCTAACAACCCCCTCAAAAAAGAACCCCACTTTTTTCCTTTAACCACAGAAATGCAATTCTCAAATGCTTATCTCCTTCTCCTTATCTTAAAGACGTTAGCAACACCCTACATCTCTCAACACCAACACAAATCGCCACAACCTGAAGACCCGAACTTTCCGAAACCTGCCAACCCTGGATCAATAATTTACCCACAAAAGAAGAGACCATTTAGTTTCCCTACAACCACGGCAATGCCATTCTCCATCAACCAAATCGCCCGTGACCTAAAGACCCGAACTTTCCAACAAACAAAGCGAAACCCGCAAACCCCCCAATCAAGAATTTAACCCTAGCAACAACCCTCCAATGCCATCTTCCGTCAATCAAATCGCCCCTGACCTAAAGACCCAAACTTTCCAACTTAGAGAACAAAAACACACAAGCCCCAATCAACAATTTAACCCTAGCGAACCCCCAAAAGCAGAATTTAAAGAAGATAAGAGGGGGGGATACGGACGAATTCGACGAAGGCCTGGTTGCGGTTGGCGCCGACGTTGGACTTGGTGTTGACGATGCGGCCGAAGGGCCTGCAGAGGTCGACGAGCTCCTCCTCTGCGCACTCCCACGGCAGGTTCCGAAGGTGCAGCACCTTCGACGGCGTCTGCGTGTACCTGAACTGCTGCTGTCCCCCCGACGTCGACATCCCCCTCCCTTCTCTCTCTAAGTTCAGAAACACGGCGGCCTGGATGTGTTGTGTTCTGTCTAGAAACTAGATGTGTCCGAAGGGGCGCGCGCGGTCGATTTGCCTTTAATTGCTTTCTAGGGTAGGGTTGGTTTTCTCCCTTTCTTATTATTTGGCTTTTCTATCAATATTTTTTGGTCTCTGTTATTGTGATGGATTTAATTTTAGGGGTATAAAACGGATCATATATATATATCATCATCATTTTTTTCAATCATTTTTTCGAAATTCTAATACATGATTTCGTCACAATTCAATTGACAACCTCGGTTATCATTCTAGGTGTGCATCTAAGTTTAGGATTGTGCAAAGTTACAAGAGAAAGCCTAGCTTGTCTTCATTCTCAACTTGTCAGACAATTGATTTAATCCTAGTCACCGGATCAGAGATTTTTTTCAAAGATTTTTAAGAAGATTGATCCGGTGACTAAGGACCTCAGACCAATATTTTCTTAAAAAATAGAGACCTCATACACTATTTTCGAAAGCTAGAAACCTGCGAGTAATAAAATTATAAACCAAGGACCTGAGGGTAATTTGCCCAAAACTCTATAATATAAGTAAGTAGCCCGGGTTTATTTAAAAAAAGGCAAATTAACCTCACGTCCCTGAAGTTTGGTCACCCTCCCCCTAGGGTCCCTGAAGTTTGGTCACCCTCCCCCTAGGGTCCCTGACTTTTGGAAAATGATTGTCCCATTCCTAAGTTTTGATGATAATAGACTCTCGGGTCCCTAGAGCCGGAATATTCCATATTCTCCGGTGAACTCCTACCTGAAATGACCAAAATGCCTCTCTCACTTAAAAATCAAAAAAATCCTCTCCTTCTACCTTCACCTTCTTCTTCCTCCCAACTTTTAACCAAAACTAAACTTTAGAATCAAAATTTAAATAATCCTAATTTTATAAACTCCAATTTCAATTAACACCAACTAATCCAATCCCTTCAATTCTAATTAACAACAACTAATCGATTCAAGTCCAACACCATCTTCTTCCTTGCGTCTTCTTCCAACACCATCTTCTTCCTTGAGTCATCATACGAGGGTGAGGTAAAGCTGTTGCCGAGCCTGCTGCGTCTCGTGGGCACGGAGATGAGTTTATCCACTGTGAGAAGCAACCAGGTTCTGGACGGTGGTGACCCAGTCCTCGAATTTCCATCCTCGGGGAAGAAAATAGGAACCCAAATTTGTTGAAACCGTCGTCGTCGAAACTGTCGTCATGGCGAGCTCCCACTCTTGGTCCTCTTCTTCCTTAACTTCTGAAGGGGCGGACTGGCGGATGCAGCTGGGGGCGACGAAGGTGTTGGAGACCACCACGACGGAGACGAGATGGAGATGAAGGCGTTGGAGACCACCGCGACGGAGATGAGACGGAGACGAAGGCGTTGGAGACAACCGTGATGAAGACGAGGAGACGAAGGCATTGGAGACCACCGCGATGGAGATGACGGCGCCGAGACAGAGATGACGGCACCAAGATGGAGACGAGACAGAGACGACGAGGCCGAGACTCCATCGTCTTCTTCTTGTCTCTGCCGGCGTCCTTCGGCTTCTTGTCCGTCTAGGGTGGGACCACCTCGTCGGTCTGCTTGAGCTTGTCTCTGACTTTGAGGTAGGGGCAAGCTCATTGGATTCCATCGTTCCCTTGACGGTTACGAGATCCTTGGCTTCGTCCACCTCAATGCTCTTGGGTGAGTTTGTTTGTGGATTTAATTATTAATAATAAAGGAAGGAACGATGGCCACCCCCAATTAAAGGAAGGAACGATGTCAGAAATTAATTGGGTTTGTTGGTGGGTCAAGAATCTTAATATCCAATTCCTTCCTTTAATGGAGATGGTGGATTTGTTTGTTTTATGGTGCGATGGTGAATTTTGTTCGTTTTATGGGTTTGAAGGTCCCTGGATTCTTGCAACCTGAGATGTTCATTTGATTAATTGGGTTGGTCTTAACTAATTAGAATTTTATCTTTTTCTTTTGGATTTCTGGGATGGTATTAAGTTTTAGTTTTGATTGAAGATGGGAAAAAGAAGAAGAAGAAATGGGAGGAAGAAGGAGTTGACGGTAGAAGAAGAGAACTTTTTTATTTTTTAGTGAGAGAGTATTTTGGTCATTTCAAGTGGGGGTTCACCGGAGAAAAGGGAATATTCCGGCTCCAGGGACCCGAGAGTCTATTATCATCAAAACTTAAGGATGGGACAATCATTTTCCAAAATCCAGGGACCCTAGGGGGAGGGTGACCAAAGTTCAGGGACGTGAGAGTAATTTGCCCTAAAAAAAACTAAAAAAAGACAAGAAACCAATTATAAAGGCCAGAAGAGGCGCGGCCGCGGAACGAAACCCTAACAATTCCAATTGGAGAAGCGCGAAGGGGAAATTTGGTCCTTTCCCATCTCTGGCTCCGTAAGCAAATTTAAGGTACTTATCTTCCCCGATGCTATAGCTGTCTGGATTGGGATTTCGAAATTTATTTTAGCGTTTTGGCGCTCAGATCCAGCTGGTTTGACTTATTCTGGAGTTTTTTATTTGGGTTTTGTTTGTTGAAGCTGTTTCTGAGGTTGAGAGGGAGTGCGAAGGTTGAATCTTTAATCCGGGTTCTGGATTAGGGTTTGTTGATGTCGGGTCAAAGGGATAGTTACGGAAAGCGGGCCCCTTCGCAGTCCGATTACGATAATGGGTCGAGCAAGAGGAGAAATTCTGGGGAGGAGCGGGAGCGTTTCGTCATTGATTCGCACGATACCGTGTTTAGGTACTTGTGCCCTGTTGGGAAGATTGGCAGTATAATCGGCAGGGGCGGTGAAATTGTCAAGCAACTGAGGATCGACACCAAGTCGAAGATTCGTATCAGTGATTCGTTACCTGGCTCTGATGAGCGGGTTGTGACTATATACAGCTCCAGCGAGGAGACTAACGAGTATGAGGATGGCGATGGGCCCATATGCCCTGCCCAAGATGCTTTGTTTAGTGTGCACGATAAGGTGGTTGCTGAGGATATGCGTGATGACGATGATGATGATGACCCTGAAGCTGGTCATCAAGTTACTGCAAAGCTGCTTGTGCCCTCTGATCAGATAGGGTGTATAATTGGCAAAGGTGGGCAGATTGTCCAGACTATCAGGAACGATACTGGGGCACAGATTCGCATTCTTAAGGATGATCATTTGCCTCTGTGTGCTTTGAGCTCAGATGAGCTTGTGCAGGTAATTTTTTATGAGTTGCAAACATGTTACTATACTATCTACCTGTAATTAAGTTTTCTTTCTCTTATGAGTCTGCTTTAGATGTTTTATTTATACCTGTTGCCAAAAAAAGGTTGGCCTTCATGCACTTTGGTGTTCAAGCTTGAGAAATTGTCTGTTCTTGTCAGATTGGTCAAGAGGTCTTCATGCTTCAGTTATGTATTACATCTTATGTTATCATAATTGACATCGACATCTTTTATTGCTTTTATTAATAGAACATCTTCAAACAATGCATTTCACTGTGGATGATGGGAACTGGATGTGTTTCTATAATGTTTTTTCTTTTTGCAGTCTTGTGTTTTTGCATCCTTTGGCATTTGTGGGTAGGCTGTTCGTCAATATGCTTACTTTCAAGTTTCAACTTGCCTTTGTCTTACCGTTATTTCCTGTTATTGGCTTCAGGTATCTGGTGAAACATCAGTTGTCAAAAAGGCTTTATTTCAGATTGCATCTCGACTTCATGATAATCCATCGCGGACACAGCACCTGCTAGTCTCTGCCGCTCCAAATGCGTATACTGCTGGAGGTGCTCTTTTAGGTCCAACAGGTGCTGGCCATATTGTAGGAATAGCTCCATTTATGGGTGCGTATGGAGGATACAAAGGTGATACTGGAGATTGGCCACGCTCTTTGTACACAGCTCCACGTGATGAACACTCGTCAAAAGAATTCTCTCTTCGTATGGTTTGTCCAACTGTGAATATTGGTGCTGTCATAGGCAAAGGTGGGACCATCATAAATCAGATCAGGCAGGAATCTGGGGCTGCCATAAAAGTGGACAGCAGTACAACCGAGGGAGATGATTGCTTGATTACAATCTCAGCCAAGGAGGTAGACTGTAGAAAATCGTCTTCTTGTGGGTTTGTCTTTTGCATGACTCACCTGGGTCGCAGGTGGAGATGATTGTTCTTGATTAAATTTGTTTATTTGTTTTTAGATCTTTGATGAGCACCATTCACCAACTATAGAAGCAGCACTACGATTGCAGCCCAGGTGTAGTGAGAAAACGGAAAGAGATTCAGGTCTTATTTCATTCACAACCCGTCTTCTTGTTCCGACTTCACAGATTGGTTGCCTACTTGGTAAGGGAGGAACAATTATTAATGAGATGAGAAGGGCTACTAAAGCTAATATTCGTATACTTGGAAGGGATGACCTTCCTAAAGTTGCAGCAAAAGATGATGAGATGGTCCAGGTTCGTTGCTTACCGAACTATTAAATTCTTCCATATTGTCTCCTCGCTTGTAATTAGTGGGTACTGTTTTTCTTCTTACCCTAGATTTCTGGAGATCTCGATAACGCTAAGGATGCTTTGATACAAATAAGCCAGCGACTAAGGTCAAATGTTTTTGACCGGGAACGGACAATGTCTACGTTTCTTCCTGTTCTTCCATACGTCCCTGTCCCAACTGATGGTTCAGACAGCTTAGGTTATGATGGTAGGGAAGGCAAAAGACATTCGCGTGGGCATCATTCTGGTGGCTACGGATCAAGTGATTATTCTGCTAGTGATAGCTATGCTGGCTACGGCAGTTCCCAGGTACTCAAACAACCTTATTCATTTGATCCAGTAGAACCATGTATTGCCTGCTACTTTCTTGTCGAGACCGTTTATCTGGAATTTGCCTTGGTCAGCTTTCTGGTTGCATTAGAAGCCGCCATGTTCTAGACAGTTAATGTAACAGCTGCCCATTCCTGTGCCCAGTGGTTATTTGTGCCTTCCTTTTTCTCTTCATCTTTCGTAGATTAGCAGTGGTGGAGTTGCTTATGGTGGGTATGGAAGTTACTCCTCTGGACGCAGTGGCAGTTCTGGGTAAGAGCATTTTCTGCATAAATGTTGTTGACTTATTTCATATCTTCTTTCAGAGCTTGAAATATCATATGCTGAATGTTTGTAATGTAAGGCTTATACTGAAAAGTTAAGTTATATAGATGGACTTTAAAACGCTCAGAAAAATTTAAGTTATAGATTGCAAAAAAGTTTTAAAAATATATTGGAATACCTGAGAAGTTTGGATGTCCTTTTTCGTGAAAGACGGCATGTATAATTTTTTGTTATAGCTTCTACTGCACTATATGCGTCTGTTTCGTTACAGTAGGTTTTCTCTTTGTTAAATATCTTGTCCGGACTTGCAATTTGAAACAATTTGTGAGTCCTTCGATTCCTCTAACTGACTGCTTGGAATCAGGTTATCTGGCCAGAACCCTGCATCTCGACGCAAAAGCTATTACTAAATTTGGTGACTACTCCTTGCAGGTAGACTTTGGTATTGCCTTTTGGATTCTTCTCCTGTGGGGGATGCGTGATATTTTCCCTGACATAGGATAATAACCTAACATTATGACAGACATGATGCTTTCGTATCCTAAGCCTGATGATGATTCGTATCCTAACCTCTCCCGTCTCCCTCTTTGAATTTCTGATGCTTTACCATTGCTGCCTTTCCCTTCCCATCAAAACAGCTGAGATCCATGAAGCCTGAAGCCAGCCTACTGCCAACTTTCGCTGAAGCCTATTGCCTAAACAGGAAGACCAGATGTACCAGGGTTAGACATAATCATGGCCTACCTTGTTGATCTCACCTACAAGGACCAAAAGGATTAAACTAGTCAGAGACCCTGCTCTTAAGTACACATGTTACGCCCCTGAAAACAAATACCAAGCTTTTGTATCTTGTTCCCTAAGAACCTGTCTGGCCTTCATGCCCGTGTTGCTTTATTTCCTTTGTAGAACAACATAAGTTGGCCTCCACATTTCTCTTTCTTCCGTTGTATCGCCAGTCTCTTGGTTTATTTGTGTGCTACACTGCTCCTTCTCTACTGGTTAACTGTGTTTAAGTTCATCAGTTACAAAACTTGATTTGTTATTCTTATGCAGTAATAAGCTTTGTCTCCTGTTTCAAGCAATATAAATCATAGAGTGCTTGAGTTGCTGATTCACACTTTTCCTTGTTAGATTTAGGGGTCTTTTAATAGGATCTGCCATTGTGCATAAAATTTTATAGTTCACTCTGTTCTAGACTTCTTTTAAGTTATTTGATTATAATGGGGAAATCTGTGCATTGTTACTTAAATGATTTCTACTGCACTGAGCTTATGTGCCAGAATTTGTTATCACTACAATGTGCGTCACGTCAGAGTATCAAATGGAGATTTCACTTGTGAGCCATAGTTTGTGGAGATTTTGACTGGCAGTATCTTGCTTGTTTGTATTTCCACTGTTTCATTTGCTCCTTAAGTACATGATATTGCCTATAGATTGTGGCTATTTGACTCTGTTGAGTTCAACTGAGCTGTGGTGCACTTTAATTCTTGCCTCCATCATCGGTAATGGAGATTGTCTTCTGATTACCGAATGAGACGTATCATAGAATGACAACTTGTCTTCTGTGTCTTCTCTTCATGGATGAGGTTGAGGTTAAGTTGAAACCGATAAGGTATGCTTCCTCACTATCATGGTCGAATGTGTTGTTTCCTGACAATCTGAAATTCGAATTTTGCAACTAAACTGGTTCTGTTTCAGGTACGAGTTCTTCCTTTTAACTTGCTAATAAGACATTTGAGTTTCATTCTGGAGCAAGTGTGGATCTAGATGGTTTAGGTTTATGAGTGCTCCTTGGTTTTAGATGATAAAAAAAGATGCAGATGATCTTATTGCTAGCATCTAGAGAATCATCCAGCTTGAATGGAAAAAGTTAGCTCTGCAAATTCGAGTTTCTTAACTTGGCAGGTGTAGCATTGGCTTGCCTTGTTTCTTTTATGTGCTGTTCTTTTCTCTGTTCCATCCATGGTGATACTGTTTAAGTGGTCTGAAGACTTGCAAAGACCGATCCATTTTGATCAAGGTCAAGAAGATTCGGCCGATCTCATTGCTGAAGAAACCTTGGAAAAAGGTCGAGCGGTATTATTAGGAAAGATTATGCACCCTCTCGTGTTTTCGAGGGTATTGAAGATGTGTGTTGCCAACATTCTAACAGATCAGTGTAGCTTGGCCCTGTTGGGGCAATGAAGCGCCCTTAACACACTCATTTTTCATACCAATTGACACCAAGGTGCAATTCCTGGTTTATTGGCAAGAAAAATTGATTTGGGAAGTGAAGCTTAAGATTTATGTTCATATTTTATTCGGACTCAAACTCCATCCTAAATTCTATCAAAGTTGACAGATTCTATACTCGTAGCCGTAGGTAGGATCCGAGTTTAATCCACAGTCAAGAAAGAGTATAGATGTTTAGCGGATCCGAGTTTAATCAACGTGGACAAGAAAGAAGAATAGAGATGTTGCCTAACGAATTAGGAGGCCAAGAAAGAACAAAAAAAAATAAGGAAAAGTGACGGGAATAATTGAGTTGTTGACACGAGTAAACAAGGATTGATTATTGAATATTCGAATATTTATTTGATCAACTAATCTAAGTTGAAGTAAGTAGAAGATTCGAATGATGATAAAGTTCTTCTATTAAGCATTTAATAATGTTATTTTTTAATTACTTAAATTCAAGATATCTTGATTAAGATAAAATAAACTCTTATTGACACGGTATATTTGTCACACACAAAAGAGAGTATCAAGTGGATTGGTTTCTCTTGAATCTTTGATTGGTTCAGTTTGGCAATCATCAAACCAACTAAAGGATTAATTGAGTAGAAGTCAACTGCCCCATTATTATTACATGTGGATCCCCAACTCCAGTGGATGGATGGATTAACCTAACCATATAGTGAAGAAGAAGAAGAATGTCGATAAGCTGGTCTTCTTATTATCTTGTCCACTTTTGGGTTTCTGGTTGGTTTCCTAATCAAGTAATAATAAGATTTCATCAACAATGGAGTTGGAACAGCCAATAATGTTATAATAAGAGACACCAAACGACATGGTAGAGTAAGTACGGCAGGTGGTTTATGGGGACACTTGCATCAAATTTAAATAAATAAAAATATTTTCTCAATTTAATCAAGGAATGATATTTTTTGATGTTTAGAGTCGAGTATTAACGGATCCTATTTTCTCGATTGTTGAACCCAGTTTCAGCTGGTCATATAAAATCTTGTTTGGAATTTTTTTAATGGAAAATGCCCTCCAAAAGAATTCCATAGTGAAAGACAAGGAATTCATTTTCTATATCTATTTCTATGTATAAAATCAAAAGTAAAACATTAAAACTGATTTTCATATTTTAGAAGACATGTAATATTAGAAGAAAAGTGAGGACATCGTTAATATTTACTCACAATTCCTTTCTAGTACCTTTGAATCCTACCATTTTACTAAGGAATTCAAATTCCTAAACTTTAATAGAAATAATAATCTTTTCCGCCACAAAAATTAGTTCCAAACACGCCACATTAACTTAAGATGTAACTAGCAGTTATTCTGGTCATACACAATCCATATAGCTCACAATATTTAACTCAATGAGAATACGGAAAAATAATTGTTCTCTGTTTTTTTGTGTAAATAATCTTGGAAGTTTTCTCCGTAAAATAATACAAGTTTACTTATTAAAAAAAAGCAAAAGAAAAGAAGTTGGTTGGTCAATGAAAGTATTGTCACTATTTAAAAATTATATCGAACTCGAATCTAAATTAGTCGACTTAGCAAATATTAAGATATCAGGTGATATAACTCAACCAATACCAAGGCCATTTGGTCTTTCGGTACAAGGCGTAGATGCTCTACGGTTAAAAACTAATATAAAAAAAGTCTATATACACAGGGTTTAATGACTTGGTTATTGGAAGTGGGGTTCTCATGCCACTAACTACTAATCTTTTCACTTTTGAGGTGTTTCGACATAAATGGAAAATTTTGATGTTTTCCCAATTCATGCCTATAAATACCCTTTAGGCTCAACCTCACCAATCACAAACAAACCAAAACCTTCTTCTAAGTAACACTTTCTTCCACAAAAACCTCTCAAGTAATCTTGTACTAGCAACAAAAATGAAGGCTGTACCTTTGGTTGCCTCTGCCATCCCAAGAGCTGCTGGAGTGAGCAGGGGAGTGGCCATCCTGGACTTTGTACTGAGGCTATCTGCATTTGTTGGCACCTTAGGGAGTGCAATTGCAATGGGAACAACCAACGAGACCCTTCCGTTCTTCACGCAATTCATCCGTTTTCGAGCCGAGTATAACGATCTTCCCACGTTCACGTAAGAGCAAATCATTTGGTTTTAATGTAATCTGGTGTGCATGTGCATGAATGTCATCTTCTCGTGCTTCGGACAGGTTCTTCGTGGTTGCCAACGCGATAGGAAGCGCGTACCTGCTCCTTTCTCTGCCTCTATCCATCTTCAACATCGTGAGGAGCCACGCGCGGAACAGCAGGATCATTCTGGTTGTATTCGACACGGTAAGCCTGGCTCTTTTAACCGCGGCTGGCTCGGCTGCTGCAGCTATTGTGTACTTGGCACACAATGGGAACACCAAGACAAATTGGTTTGCCATCTGCCAGCAGTTCAACTCCTTCTGCGAGCGGATCTCTGGCTCGCTAATCGGATCCTTCATCGCGATTGCTGCTCTCTCGTTGATGATTATATTGTCTGGTGTGGCCCTTTCCCGCCGTTAGCAAACCACATGCTGCTTGTGAATTGTTGAATTGGTTCAGCTCTGTGTCTGCAAAATGTGTGATTACTGTCCTTGTTCTGCAACCTCCTTTTCCCTTTCAGTGATCAGTTGATCTGTAATGAGTTTATTTTCTTCTAGTGATGAGACTGTTGAGATTATTCCGTTGCTGGTTGCGAGTGTGATGAGTTTATTTATAAGTAATGGAAATTATTCATTGGTGGATATCTTTTAGCACAAAACCACTTGGAGATCCTTCAAGTTTTAAATGGGCAGAACTAACCAAGATGGTAGGAGCCACTAAATCTTAATATAGGGATGGTTAGTGATAATTATTCATCCGTTCCATTAACGAAAGTATTAACGAGGAAGTGCGAAACTTTGCACTATGTCTTGCGCCTTCTGAACATTGGTTTGAAAAAACCTACTCTGTCAATTTATACTGGAATTCGGAAGGCAATTGGACATCGATGACCGGTCTAGTTTTGGATCAATCTGTCTTGACCAAAATGACAAAAATAATTTTTGGAATTTTTTTCATATTAAAAATGATTAAAAACTAGAATTTAGATATTCGTAAACATTGCAATAAAATTAGACAATATTTAGGCACGTCCCCCAAAATCCTTTTCCTTTTCCCCAAACAAATCCCTATTTCAAATTCCTTTCCCTTCCTCCCCGCCTCTGCCCCAACCCCCCAACTGGAGGGGATTTTTTCTGAAAGATTATTTAATATTAAAATATTTTGAAGCACGCCTCCACTTTAAATTGTTATATATTAGTATAATGACAACGTTGTATTGTAAATTTGGTATCGATAAATTTACGTTATATCGTAAATTTGGTATCATTTTTTGAAAAGTACCGATATAATTTGATATTGTTGTATCATAAATTTAATATACTATTATAAATTAATCATTGTCATTATACTAATATAATATATCGATAAATTCAGATGATTTAGTACTTGGATAAATTTACGATGTAACAATTAAATTTATCGATATATATAAATTCAGATCATTCTATGACCAAATAAATTTTTTTTGGTGATAAAGGAGGCGCCCCAACAACATGGCGCCTCCTTCAAAATATTTTAATATTAAATAATTTTTCAACCTATTTAGGAAATATGTATAATTTTTTGCCTATTTAGGAAAAATATGAATATTTTTTGCCCATTTCAGAAAAAATCTCCAACTGGAGGGAAGGTCGAGGGTGGCGGTGGATCTTTCGCCCCTTCTCCATGGCGACTTCGACGTCAGTTTTCGTGCACAACCTTCCCCCCTCATGGAACCTCGGCAATTTTTGGGCCTTCTTCAAGCTCCATTGCCATGTGGTGGATGCGTTCATTGCGGTCAAGCTCTCAAAAAGGAACTCTAGATTCAGATTTATCCGGATCCCTCTTCTTGAGGACGCTGCATTTTTGGTCCTCAAGACCAATTGGCTGCAGGTGGAAGGAAAGTGTTTGTTTGTCACTACGACAAAGTTTGCTAGAGGTGTTAAGGGACCTTCGTCTCCTCTAGTGGCTCATCCCAAGGCTGCCCGTCCTCCTGGAGCACAGCGGGTCGGGTCGAGCCCGTCGTTCGCCAAGCTTAGCTCGCTTTGCACCGTGGCTCCCCCCTTGGCGTCTCGGGTGAGGCAGCTACTGCTTCGGTCTTTCCCCCTGATGAGTGGCTTCTCCGCAGCACGGTGACGTCTCTACTCAGCGTTGGGCTTTCATGCTCGATCGAGGATACGCGTGATTGGGTCTCCACTCTGAAGCCCTTGTTCAAGGACTTATGGCCAATTCTTCTGCGGGCAGCATCAGCTGGGTAGGCCTCTCCCCTCTGCAAGGAAGCTGTTGGTGAGGCTTGTGGTTCTTTGGATGTTGGCGCTAGGTCTCCTATTCATGCAGGTTTTATTTGCGAATTGGGTTCCCGTCCTCCTGCTACAGTGGTGTCTGGTTTGGAGGTGCCCGATCTGCTTCCTCCTGTTGTTTTGGTGGCCGCCGATGTGGTGCCTCTTGTTTCATTGCCCCTTGCTGTAGGTTCTGCAGTGGTAGCTGCTGACCGGGCTGTGTATGACTGCGATGTTCTTGCTCCTGGGCCGGCTACTGTCTCTCCGGCTTTGACTGCAGTTATATTGGATGGGGTGGCGACACCCTCTTCGGTTTCGGTGAATGCTGTTGTGTTGGATGTCGGCCAGGAGTTACAGCCTTCTGTTTTGGACAATATCGACTTGGTTGTGGATCAGGCTTCTTTAGCTGCTCCTTGTGTGGTTTGTGATGTATGCCTCTCTCCTGATGTTGCCTCTCATATTGGGGTAGCGACGCCCTCTTCGAATGCGGTGCTGCTCAACTCGGTTGGACCTCGGCCTGTTACGATCGTGTTGGACGTGGCTCTCCCGATTAGTGCTGATGGGGTTTTAGATGTGGATGCCTGGTTTGAATGGCTCCTCTCTATTTTGAATGAGGGAGTTTTAGACGTCGTGCCGCTACTTCTCTCTACCCCAGAAGGGCTCGAAAGCGTGCTCAGGTTTTGCATTTGCCAATTCCAACTAGGTCCAGTTGTCGCGTTCGGAAGCCCTCGGCAAAAGCTGCAGCCTTGAGTGAGCTTCCGTTGCGGAAACCAGCTAAGTCTCCAGTGAAACCACCGTTGGTGCTTGGCCTTGGCTCGATAGTTGATGGCATGGAGGTCCAAGACGAGGAGCTCCGTGCTGAGCTTTCTCTTGAAGTTTGCAATCGCTATGGGCTTCTCATGGGAGGAAGAAACTTCACACATCCTCCGTGAGATTAAACTCGCAGCTTGTGGTTCAATTCTCTCATGGTCGTTAAATCCTCCTTGATTTTGTGGAACTTTCGTTCCCTGTTTTGGTTGTAGGTCTTATTTGGGATTTACTTGCTATGTAGTAGGTTTTGCTTGGTTATTTCATCCAAGGAAGTTAGATAATCTTTATTTTGTAGGTTCTACTTTGATAGTTATTATCTAGCTCTATTCGTGATGTATCTCTCGATGTAAGTATCTTGTGATTTTCTTTCGAGGAATATACACTTTTACTTATAAAAAAAATCAAGGGTCACCTTGGAGTTCGTTTATAAAAACATTTCTTTCAAGTACCTCAAATAATAGACGAGAAAAATGTATTGTAGTGTTTAGTTAAAAAAAAATTAGTATTGTAGTGTTTAGGTATAGGACTTTACGTGCTTCCTTTTTTCAAACACTCAAAAAGAGATTACGAAAATTTTCAACGACGAACATATCCAATACAGTTCCATTTTTGGTTAAGCACCTAAAAAGGTTGAGATAAACTTTTCCTTAATTAGCAGGAACAGCTCTTAACCATGCAATCACCCTAGATATTATTAAAACGTAGGTAGTATGTGCCTAAAATCGACCAAAAAAAAGATTCTCCTCCTAAAGAGTACGGGTTCAAATTCAGTGGGGACAAGCCTTGTCCCCACTGAAAGGGATCAAAGGGGATTGAATGACAAGGAGGGGCAATATTGGCAAATCACTATTAACAAACTATTTGAATGGTATTGGTTTCAATCTATTCTGATATTGGTATCCTTCTTCTCAGATATTGGTATCCTGCTTCTATATTATTGGTATCATTATATTCTAATATTGGTATGGTTCTTGTCTAATATTGGTATCTTTCATCTATGATATTGGTATCCTCCTACACATATTTAAAAATATTTCATCTTACATTATAAATGAACATGTATACCATTTGAATTGTATTGGTTTCATTCTTTTCGGATATTGGTATCCTTGTTCTAGGATATTGGTTTCATTCTTCTTTGGATATTGGTATCCTTGTTCTAGGATATTGGTTTCATTCTTCTCGGATATTGGTATCCTTGTTGTAGAATATTGGTTCATTCTTCTCCGATATTGGTATCCTTGTTGTAGAATATTGGTTCATTCTTCTCCGATATTGGTATCCTTGTTCTAGGATATTGGTTTCATTCTTCTGTATTCCATGAAAGCTCAGAGCCAACAACCTGCCGATCCGTTACCTCGACGGTGACCCGCCATGTAAACCTCGTCCTCCTCTCGAGATGGCTCGTCTCCACGGACATCTCATTCGGGGCCTCGAGAGCCATAACCCAGCCGTCGAGGCCCCCGGCAGTCCTTCCCTTCTCTCTGCACTCCGTTCTCTCCGCTGCCCTGTGCGCCACGAGCGGGCGGGTGGGTCCGATCCGGTATCGGGTGTACCGTGCGGGTGGCGGGGCGATGTACTCGCCCTTGAACTCGAGTGGTGGCAACTTCAGCGAGAGGCCCCCGGGATGAGACTACCAGCACTGGCTCATCGTCATGGACAAGCCTGGCGGCGAGGGCGCCTCCAAGCAGCAGATGATCGACACCTACGTCCAGACTCTCGCCATGATTCCTCCATCATCGAACCAATTAGAGGAAGATAATGAAGAACACTTCGACAAACTACAATCCAAAAATTGAATTAATCCAACAATCGAATCTAGCTAACACGATAAAAAAATCATCGAACCAATTGGAGCATCCAAGAAAAACCAAAATTATTTATTAAAAAAAGAAAACATTTGAATGGTAGCGGTTGGAGCAAGGCTAGGACGCCGGGGAGAGGCCGGGAAGAGAGCGGAGAGCTTGAGGAGGAGGGTAGCGGGTGGGGCCATTGTTAGGGGTCAAAGATCAACTGAGGTGGAGAAAGGCATCATCGCCTTGTTTATGTATTATTATTGTGAAACCCTAATGGGATATTTTTGAATAAAAACTCGAAAATACCCCTGGTAGATTCTGGCCATTAGATCTATAAAAAAAAAATTGACCAAATCTAATGGTCCAAATTTAGTCCATACCATGGGGATAATTTTTATGTAGTCCCCGCTGAATCTAAATCCAAAGAGTACACCCTTCATGACCTAAAATATCAACTACCAACAATCAATTAGAATAACTTCCAAGAAAGTTGTTATATTTTAACTAAGAAATCTCTCGTTCTAAATACTGAGAAAGTAACTGTGTGTTTGTCATCATTCAAATGTCTTACTCGGCTCAAAACTAGATTCAGAACAATGAATGTTTAAATACCAGGTGACATTTCAGGTGCCTGGATTCGGTGAGGACCAGGCCCAAGAAGTACCTTCTTGACCAAAGACACCGACCTTTGTCATAATAATATAGAGTGAAATAATAATTATATACAATGAAGAGATAATGGTATATAGTGAAGTGATAATGATATAAATGTGAAGTAATATTGACGTACTGGTCAAATTCTAGTTGTGAAAATATTGTTCTTATTTGGTTAAAATTATTTAGAGTAGAAGCCGAGTCCAATTATACCACCGTAACCATTCCCTTACTAATTTTCTCAAAAAAAAGCATTTGATTTGAACAGCACTCAATCCATCAACACATTTCAGAGCATCAACATCGTTTATAATGAACCTTGTTTCATTTAATTGGACGGTGCATAACTGGTTGTTATTAGGCCAGCCAGCTATGGCCACGTAAGACAAATTTGAAGGCCAAATTAGGAATTAAGAAATACGTACCAAAAATTAGTAATTAAGAATACATTCCAATCATCCAATTTTCCAATTCAAATCAGCCTATATCTTTTTTTATAAGTATAATCAACTTGCATCTTGTCGGGAGTTTAGCTTAGATAACAATCATATAACAACAATTTTTAGAAAGTCGTCATTTTAATACTATTTGTTAAAGATGTCGAAAAATTGAAGAGAAAATAATTTGTGGGCTTGTTTTTTATACTATTTAGACTAAATTTTGGACTCCTAATTTGACCTAAATAGCTTACTTGATATACAAGAGTTTGCTTCTATATAAAGGCATGTTACGCTAAGGTTTGGTATGACTTTGTGGCTCAGAAACTCATCAATAAAAGTTCTCCTTTCTCTCCGTGGGCGTAGGCATTAGGCTGAACCACGTAAACTCTTACGTCCGTGTTCTTTGCGTATTTTGTTCTCTTGCTAAATTCTTAACAAGTGGTATCAAGAGCTAAGGTTGGAGGATGTCGGATCACGGCGTAAAATTTGCTCTTGTGAAGTTTAATGGTTCATCGAATTTTGAGTTATGCCAAAGGCGTGTCAAGGATCTCCTCGTACAACAAGGGATGGTCATCGCGCTCTCAGAGAAGAAGTCCGAAAAGATGGAGGAGCAAGAGTGGGAGGAGTTAGAGGCCAAGGCGGTAGCAAAGATTCGCTTGTGCTTGGCGGATGATGAGGAGACACCAGCTGGGTTGTAGAAGAGGATCTAGGTCGGAGTCAAAAAAGTTCAATGGAAGTGATTTCAAGTGCGGAGAAGGGCACATGAAGGAGACTATCCAAGAAGAACTAGGGATCAAGACAACAAAGAGGGATCAGCATCCACAACCATGGCCACATATTCAGACGGGTCGGATGGTGACTGATTTTCTGTCTTATCAAGTCCAATGCAGCCTGGTAATCTCTTTTCGTTATGGACCTTGGATTATAACAGTGATAGTTATAAAGGTATGCTAATAAAGGTGGAGAAGGATGCGATGGTAGTGAGGCACATTATTGTAGGTAGAGTCACATCAATGGGTCTGAAGAAGTTGGCAAAAGTTCATGTCATATGAGATTAGTTCATATGAGGGAGCAAATGCTTGACATGGATGGTTTGAGTACAATTGGGATTCACAGAAACATAGATAGCAAGCTAAGGTTGTTTCGTGGAGGCATGGTTGGCAAGGTGCCATAGTTGTCTTGGAGAAACTTTATTAGCTGGACCCCGCTATGGTTATCTAAAGGGACATACACATCAAAGGTGTTGGGTAGGTTTTGTATGGAGAATACGAAGTCGTTGGTAGCACCACGGGCAAATCAGGTATCTCTCTCAAGGCTGAACAGTGGAGTTCGTGACATGTCGAGGGTTCTACTTGGTGGAACAAAAGGTTGCCCATTGTATGCTATGGTATGTAGCATTGGTTCAAGGCAAGAAGGTCCAGTAGAAAAGCAGTTCGAGATTGCGGAGCATGGAGTTGACCAAAAAATAGAGAGCGCATCTATTGGTCACAAGTTTGCTTCAGCAGGTAGACTTGCTAGTTGGGGTTCGGTGGAGATTGGAGGGAATACGCCAAGCAAGCTCAGGAGTTGCTCAAGCTTGGGGGCTGCCTCCAAGTGATTGAACGAAAAAGGAAGAGAGAAAGTTGAGATTGTATTATTGATGGTGGTGTTTCTATGGTCAAGGTGGAGCTAGTAGAGTCGATTTGATTTCTCAAGTTCTTATGGTTCTTCATGAGGCAGTATTTCATCAAGGTGGAGTTTGTTAAAGTTCGGATGGAGCTTCATGGTTTGTCCACGGGATAATTTCTCGCCAAAATGGAGATTGTTAAAGATGTCGAGAAATTGAAGAGGAAATGATTTGTGGGCTTGTTTCCTATTCTATTCAGACTAGATTTTAGACTCCTAATTTGACCTAGATAGCTTACTTGATATACAAGAGTTTGCCTCTATATAAATGCATGTTATCCTAAGGTAGAGTTGGTAGAGTCGGTTTGGTTTCTCAAGTTCTCATGGTTCTTCATGGGGCAGTATTTCATCAAGGTGGAGTTTGTTGAAGTTCGGATGGAGCTTCATGGTTCGTCCACGGGATGATTTCTCGCCAAAGTGGAGATTGTTAAAGATGTTGAGAAATTGAAGAGGAAACGATTTGTGGGCTTGTTTCCTATTTTATTCAGACTAGATTTTGGACTCCTAATTTGACCTAGATAGCTTACTTGATATATAAGGGTTTGCCTCTATATAAAGACATGTTACCTTAAGGTTTGATATGGCTTTGTGACTTTGAAACTCATCAATAAAAATTTTCCTTTCTCTCCGTGGATGTAGACATTAAGCCGAACTATGTAAATTCTTGCGTCCGTGTTCTTTGCGCTTTTTGTTCTCTAGTTGCTAAATTCCTAATACTATTCTCGTCTAAATTTATTTAATTACGGAGTTGTTATGCGTTCCATTGCATTAGTACTATATGATGGCACCAATATTGTGTTATGTTACTTTCACATTACACAAAATTCCATTATTAAATCATACCAATGGGTTTGCTGGTCCCATGTATGGTCCCGAGGAAGCAAGGGCCTAGTGTTTACTTAATTAATTTGGTCAAACAAGCTATTTTGAGTTTTTTATTGTAATATTTACGATCCTCAACAAATACAAATATAACAGAATTTATTAAGAAATTAATTTTTTGATAATTTCAAATTTTTTCACATTATTCCAACTCAATGTCTTACTTCAAATATTCCAAATCTTTTAAAGCATGAAAATACTACTTAAAAAAAGCATGAAAAAGACGCAGGTTAATAATTAATGCGGTCAAATCCGCTCCTTTGTGGGTTTGGTAAGGAGTTCTTACTCCGACCATTGGGAGGACCCCACGTGCGGCTATCCGGTGCTTCTTAAATTTCTATACCACCTATATCTGATCATCGAGTCAAATTTATATTTGAACTAGTTATAATCTCTAAAATATGATAAAAATATTTTTAAATAAAAATTTAATATTGCATGTTTCCAAATATTCGAAATCAAGATGTAGTTAGAATAAAACTATATTCGTAAAATTTATCGCCTGGATGATCACACACGGAAGATCTTTGACCATGAACGATCAATCACCGTCCGATCCTAGGTACCCCAACCTACAGAACTCTTCGAAACAGGTAATTCTTGCCGAGACCGGATTGAGTGGGGACTAAAAAAAATTTGTCCACAGGTGGGGACTACATTTTGGGCCGTCAGATTTGATTATCTTTAAATCTGATGGTCAATAACCTATCAGGTGTTATTGGTTTGCATGTGAAGTGATATTGGTTTGCATGTGAAGTAATATTAGTTTGGAAGACGCTGGTTTACATATGAAGTGATATTGGTTTGCATGTGAAGTGATATTGGTTTACATGTGTAGTGATATTGGTTTGAGTTAGTCCCCATAGTTGGGGACTACCCCAGTCCCCACCAAATCCACCCCCATTTTTTGCCACGCGTTGGGCTTCGGTTTTATCCATTGTTCCCAGGAAAAGAAATAGGGAAAAGTCTACTTTAGTACCCTGTGGTATCATAAGAAATCAAGTCAGTACCCTGTGGTTTAAAATGTATCAATTGAGTTAAACTTATTGTAATTAAAATCAATTAGAGGCCCGGGCAGCTGCCCGAACCCTTCCCAACCTGCCCAAACCCTGCCCGACCAACTTGGCTAGCCACATTACCAAAATTTGATGACGTGGCACCACGTGGCTCTTTCTTCTCTTTCTCTCTCTCCCCTCCTCTTCTTCTTCCTCTTCAACGACCCCGGGCGCCATGCGCCGAGTCATCAAGGTAGGCCACCACTGTCGAACTCATCTCGTCTCGGGCGACGTCGTGGTACCGGCGGTGAGCGTCGAATCGACAAGAGCGATGAGGTGTCGTCGAGCCATTTTCAGACTCGATCTGTAGCTCAACGACACAGTTGTCCACGCGCCGATTCATGGAGTTCGAGGACCACCAACGTGCTCGCCTCATTTCAGGTGACGTTATGGTACCGGCGGTGATGACCGGTGTGCCTCCGACGGAGAGATCGAAGCTTTCAGCCATCTTCAACGACCCCGAGTGCCACGCGCCAAGTCACCAAGGTAGGCCACCGCCGTTGAACTCGTCTCATCTAGGGCGACATCGTGGTGCCGACGGTGAGCGTCGAATCGACGAGAGTGACGAGGTGTCGTCGAGCTATTTTCGGACTCGGTCCATGGCTCAACGACACCGTTGTCCACGCGCCAATTCTCGGAGTCCGAGGACCACCAACGTGCTCGCCTCATTTTGGGTGACCTCGTGGTACCGGCGGTGATGACCGGTGTGCCTCCGACGGAGAGATCGAAGCTTCGCCGTTAATGGTAGGTCGAAAGGTTTTCGCAACCGAAGACGAGGACGATTAGGTTTTAATTAGGTTTTTTATTATTGAAGTTGAACTTTGGGAATATTTTATTCGTTGATTTTACTCGTGAGCTCGTTGATTTTATTCTTTGTTGCTTTTAATTTTTTGGTTTGATTTTTTACGGTGAGAGAAGAAGAAGAAGAAGAGGGGAGAGAGAGAGAAGAGAGAGAGAAAGAGAAGAGATAGCCACGTGGTGCTACGTCATCAAATTTTGGTGATGTGGCTAGCCAAGTTGGTTGGGCAGGGTTCGGGCAGGTTGGGAAGGGTTCAGGTAGCTGCACGGGCCTCTAATTGATTTTAATTGCAATAAGTTTGACTCAATTGATACGTTTTAAACTACAGGATACTGACTTGATTTTTTGCGATACTACAGAATACTAAAGTGAATTTTTCCCAAAGAAATAAGACGCGTGGCCTCACAATAGACATAGGTTTTCGGGCATTATGTTTTTCTCGACTCGAAACGACAATATTTTGAATCAATTAAGCAGACCCACTAATTTCGGGTCTGAACAATACAATTTATCGGTAAACCCCCTGTTTCTTGAAATTGAAGAAAATGGGACGAGGCGACAATTTTTTTGTAAAGACCAGGGAAATTGATATTGGCTTTCCATTTCTCATAGTCGCAAGAAATGATATTTTAATTCTAGTTTTCCATAAACTTTATTTTTTAATTTTGGTAAATTTTACTTCTCCCTTAATTTGATGTGATTAACCGGTAAATATTTCTAGAATCCATATCATTACATTTTTTTTGTTAAGTTATATGATACCGACGAATCAATGTTTGAGTTAAGACGTATCAAGAAAAATATCTCATCTACCGAGTTTTTATCCTATCTAAATTTTTAGAGTTTGAATTATACTTATGAATATAGAGCTAGATTTCAATATCTATGCTAGAGCTAAAACTACTTCTAATTCATTCGATGATTGGCTCTGAGTTACCTTTAGTTATTGGTTTTTTTTTAGGTAAAATTTTTAGTTATTGGTTTATAATGGCAAAAGGTTAAGAAGTAAAACAAAAAACAAAACCGAAGAAAACAACATCGGAAAACCACTTGATTATTTGGCATATTTATTTATAGCCGAATTGGGATAGAAAAGTTCTCAATTAGGACGGATAGCTCTCCCAGCCATTGGACAACAATTACTTTTTTCATAACGTGATATGATATCTTTATATTTATTGGACCTAATTGGGTAAATTTTTTTAGATGTGACAAAACTTTTGAAATAAATATTTATCAATATTATATTTTAAAAATACGAAATTAAAATTACTTAATTAAATTAGAACAATTTTTATTTTCGATAATAACAACTACGGCCATCTAAATCATAAGGACTTATCAGAAAAAGGGTATTAAGGAATCTAGAAGAAGACGCGCCGATTTGGCTTAGTACTATGGGCCAATTGCTTTCCCAAACGAGTTAATGATGCAATTCCAATGAGCTCTTCTCGCACGAGAAAACTTCACATAATATTTTTTTGTCGTAATATGTGTGTGCACGACTTTTGGACACGATAATAGTTAGTTGTGTTAATTTGTTTATATTAGCGTACGTGTCGTAAATAAAGCGGTCACATGTGGTCCAAGCTAGAGCCAACATGACCTTGAGGGCCTATTTTCACGTTAAGCATGAGATTTTTATTCTCTCAATCATATATGCGCAATGTTAAACTGGTAAATCGTGTTTAAATTTTAATGTCCAAATTAAAATTTTAAAATGATGAGTATTTTGATTTTTATACTTATAAATCTTTCACCTTGTAGCTAGTAATATAAAAATTTTAATAAGTCATTTCAAACGAAGTTAATTAAGCTAAAATTTGAACGAGTTGTTGACTTCTTCTATGAATACAATGTTCGAAAGTACACGTGCTAGTTTAGATTAATTCTAATCGATTGAGAATCACATTACATTGGTTTGGGTTAGTAGCATATGGACAAAGCATTTGTCTTAGTGGTTATGTGTTAATCGTTTGAGTATTACACTATCTAAATTAAAATCTTAAGACAACAGACGTAGTTTCTAATTTATTATAAACACACTCATTAATTCTCCGTACTTTTTTAAAAAGTAAAATTTGTTATTATTTTAAATATATGATTTATTTTAGTTAGAATCTAACTATCCAATCAAGAATTTTAAGATAATCAGTGTGTAAATTTCAAGACTTATAAATAAGTTTGTGTCACAACATATCATGTTAATAATTTTATATTCAATCCAAAAAACTTATATCACAAGGTAGAAAAGCCAAGCTGACTTAACTTAGAGTTTTTTCATGATGTTTAGGAGAAAAAAAAAATATATAGTACAATCATCATTTATGTCCTTTTTAACATATAACCAGAGCAATGGCCATGATGAGTTTGTGAGAGTTCGCGAACAGCCCGCATTAATTTTGTTGAAAGGTAGAAAAATATATGGGGAGGCCGGAATGTTTGATAACATGCAATGACCAACTATCATTAAAATCTCTTTGTAGAATCCCAATACTGTTTCTAATTATTTGATCCAGTACGGTACATGTCACGATTAATTTAACCCTTCCACCGTTTTCGTTGGGTCAAATTTTACGGCTCCTTTGTATAATTGGACGAACATCTCTTACTCAGCTCGCATCATATGGAAAGGCCATATGCGCCAAAATTCTGATGCACACCTTTGAGCTTCCGAACATTAAAGAACTCATATTAATTATCCATCATCGTCACGTGAGGAAGATCATCTTCCCAGGAATAATATTTCTCGACCTAGGAAAAACGTGATTGGGTTATATGATGGCCCATAAGGTCCTCGAGAAAATAAATGGACGAACACGTGAACTTATTAGTTTATTCTCATAGAGTATCATATCCATTTGCATGCTTTTGGATGCGTTCACAGTAGTTGGCTTCCGTCAAACGGATAACAAACCTAACCATTTTTCTATGTACCAATTAGAGTAGGTCTGAGCAACAAAGCAATTCAATTCATTTAACAAAAATTTTATTTCAACTTTACGAATAAAAAATACTATTGAAAGGTTCTTATCCTAAATAAGATCAAATAATATTTGACTCTGAATATCTGCGATTCAAAAAGAAGTCGAGTCACATATATTTAAAGTGATAAAGTAATTCATCCAATAGTATATTTTTTACTTGTAAAATTCGAATACTTTCAACTGTTTGACTATTAACACTGGACTCATATTCAATGTGATAACTACCTAACCTTAATGACTTCAAATAGAAATAATTATTGTTTTCACTTGGGAATAATATATTATATGAATTTTGAGCAAGGTGCACAGAGTTCAGTTAAATCGTTTCAGACGCAACAAACGTAGTTGTTATCTTTTAGTTGCATGCAATAGGCACGGAGCGTGACATGCATGCATGTTCCTGGTCAATTTGGAAAATGGACAAAAGTGTTAGCGGATTAAACAATAAATTAAAGAACTGACGTACAATTATTGATTGATTTAACTGATAAAAATGATTTACTTGTTTATAGTAAACTAGCTTAATTTCTTATGTGCATTAAAAAAAGACTTTGTTTATTTTTTGTTTATACTATTTGGTATCTGACCCACTAATCCGACTCTATTTAACTAGTGCATTTCAAAAAAATTTGACTCGAGACTTATTTAAGGTAGAATCTTTCTGGCCGGTAGAAAACTTTGATTTTATGGTTGGTACTGTCAATCATTTAGATACCAATTAAGTCAACAAATATGTCCAATATATAAGGTTTCTAATTCAAAATCTTTCTAAAAATTATCTTTTTTAAACTTAAACTAATTAATGGTGATTTTTCTATATGGTTTAATGTTGGATATGTATATCATAGTAAGTCATCTAACAAAAATAAAGTGGTTCATCTCAGAATAAAAAAAAAAATAAAGAGCTGAACATTTTGGAAACTAGCCAACCGGGTAAGTTGCCTTGTGGGCCACGCTTCTTTACCTCTCCTAGTAAAGCACTATTTATATGGCTTCAATGGTTCATCCCCCATTTCCTTTCTTCTAAAGCTTCCAAGCTTCCAAGCTTCATCTTCTTCCTCCTTTCCCCTCTTCACAAATATCCCAAAACTGTTACTTGGTTTCTCTCAGTTTGAGATATTGCAGCCCTAAAACCCACTTTGATCAGTGTAGTTTCTTGTTTAGGACGATATGGACAACAATTCTGTCATCTCTGGTGAGGATGAACATATGGAACTGCCTCCTGGATTCCGGTTCCACCCGACCGACGAAGAGCTCATAACTCACTACCTAACCCAGAAAGTGATCGACAACAGTTTCTGTTCGAGAGCCATTGGCGAGGTGGATTTGAACAAGTGTGAGCCCTGGGATTTGCCTAGTAAGTTATTTGCTGGTTTTTCTTCGATACTCTGTTTCCTCTCTGTTTTCCTCTGTTTTTTTTTGGGGGAGTGTGTTCTAACTTTGAGAGGCTTGCTTTGGTTTGTGTCTTGAAGGGAGGGCTAAAATGGGGGAAAAGGAATGGTATTTCTTCTGTGTCAGAGACAGGAAGTACCCAACTGGATTGAGGACTAACAGAGCTACTGATGCGGGTTACTGGAAGGCGACGGGGAAGGACAGGGAGATTTACAGGGGAAAATCACTAGTTGGGATGAAGAAAACTTTGGTGTTTTACAAAGGAAGGGCACCCAAAGGAGAGAAGAGCAACTGGGTCATGCATGAATACAGACTCGAAGGGAAATTCTCTATCTACAATCTTCCCAAAGTAGCCAAGGCAAGTATAACACCAATCCCCTGTTTTTCCCCTGTTTCTTCTCCAATTTGTTAGTTTGAAATGTTAATGTTCATTTCCCTTCTGTTGCAGAATGATTGGGTTATTTCAAGAGTTTTCCAAAAGACAGAAGGAGAGAAGAAGGTCCAAATAATGTCAAACTCATCATCTCTGCTCCCTCCATTAATGGGTAACTCTCACGTGTCCTGCTTCTCCATCAAACCCATGGAGGAGGACATTAAATCCCAACAAGACATGAAATTAGATGATGACACCTTCAAGTACAATTCCCTAAACTTTCCAAACACCAATGTTTCCCCTGCCTCTGCTCTGTTTCCCAAAACAACCTTCATTTCCTCCTCCTCCCACCAATTTCCTCCATTTCTTGGAAATTTCCAATTCCAAAACTCTTATTTGGTGCCTAACCAGTCCCTATTGAGGATGTTAGGGAGCTCCAACTCAGAGATTTCTCATGAAACTGGAATAAGCACAGATATTTCTTCAGGGGTGACCAATCATGAGCTTGTCCAGAGCTCCTTCCAAGACGTGGAGAACCCTTCTGCTTCTGCTGGCCCATTGGAGATGGATTGCATGTGGAGTTACTGCACATGAATTTCCATTTAAAAAAGTATATTGTTTCCAACATAATTTGGAGGGTTTTAATTAGTTTTAGAGATTCCTAGGAATGTTGATATTTGTGGGTGTTTTGTACATACATAATTTGTGCAAACCAATTAATAGCTAGCTGAGTAGTTACGTGTTGGTTTTTAACCTAGTTTAATCTTATCTATCATTTTTTGGTTGGTAATAATTATGATTTGGATATTTAATAAGTCGACTAATTTAAATTCGAACACCGCATAATCTCAGAAAAATAGTAAATATTTCGCGAGAAATATTTAACATTATTACATTCTCAATAATTCAAAACTCCATACTTACATTTTTTTCATTAATTAAATGATTCAATTAAACCCAATGGCCTACTTTTTTGAGTCAATTTATCCCCTTTTTTCCTTAATATGGTTGAGGACTTTTGGCGTTAGTGCTAGACTTCAACAAGAGCAGCAGCTATTTATAGATGGGTGCTTGTTCGTGCACTAATTTTTCATTAATCAATTTATGAACGGTTACCCTTTTGTACTTGTCTCGTGTAACTTGGCCTCGTATTAAATATGTATCTTAACAGGGACACATGCAAGTCCAATTTTAATGACGAGATTTTCTAAAAATACCATTTATTCATGTTGAATATTAAAATTGTTATGAATTCAGTAACCAGAGAACAAAACGCGCAAAGAACACGGACACAAGAGATAACGTGGTTCGGCCTAATGCCTACATCCACGGAGAGAAATGAGAAATTTTATTAGGGTAACCATCCTTTATATAGAGGCAAACCCTTGGTATACAAGTAACCTATCTAGGTCGGATTAGGAGTCCAAAACGTAGTCAGAATAGGAATAGGAATAGGAAATAAGTCTTTCCTATTTCTCGCCATCCCAACAATCTCCACCTTGGCGAGAAATCATCTCCTGGAAAAACCATGGAGCTCCACCCGAACTTCGACAAACTCCACCTTGACAAAACACCGCCCCATGAAGAACCATGAGATCTTGCAAAACCAATCCGACTCCACCGATTCTATCTCAGACAATAGATAACTGCATCAATAAGACCATCTCAACTTTCTTTTCACCTTTTGTTCAATCACTTGGAGCCAGCCCCAAAACTCGAGCTTCTGAGCTTGCTTGGCCTATTCTCTCCAACCTCCATCGAACCCCAACTAGCGAGTCCACTTTCTGAAGCAACCTTGCGACCAATAGACGTACCCTCTATTTTTTGATCAGCCCTATGCTCCGCAACCTCGAACCGCTCTTCCGTTGGACCTTTTTGCCTCAAACCAATGCTACTTGCCATAGCATACAAAGAGTAACCTTTTGTTCTACTAAGTAGAACCCTCGACATGCCTCGAACTCTACTGTTTGGCCTTGAGTGAGATACACGATTTTCCCGTGGTGTCACCAATGGCTTCGCATGCCCAATGCAAAATCTATCCAATACCTTTGACGTGCACGTCCCTTTAGACAACCATAGCAGGGCCCAGCTAACAATGCTTCTCTGAGACAACCATGGTTCCTTGCCAACCATGCCTCCACGAAACAACCATATCTTGCTATCCATGTCTTTGCGAATCCCAACTACACTCAAACCATCCATGTCAAGCCTTTGCTCCCTCATACGAACCAACCTCATATGACCTGAGCTTTTTTCCACTTCATCAAACCTATTGATGTGACTCTACCTACAATAATATTCCCCACTAACCTGTAGGTATTCTCTTTCACCTTCATCCCTACCATCGCATCCTTCTCCACCTTCATTAGCATACATTTATAACTATCACGGTTATAATCCAATGTCCCTAATGAAAAGAGATTACCAGGATGTATTGGACTTGATAAGACAGAAAGTCAGTCACCATCCGACCCGTCTGAATATGTGGCCATGGTTGTGGATGCCGATCCCTCCTCGTTGTCTTGATCCCTAGTTCGTCCTGGATAGTCCCCTTCATGTGCCCTTCTCCGCGCTTGAAACTACTTCCATTGAACTTCTTTGACTTCGACCTGGATCCTTTTCCACAACCCAGCTGGTGGCTCCTCATCATCCGCCAAGCACAAGCGAATCTTCGCTACTGCCTTGGCCTCCAACTCTTCCCACTCTTGCTCCTCCATCTTCTCGAACTTCTTCTTCGAGAGCGCGATAACTATCCCTTGCTGCACGAGGAGATCCCTGACACGCCTTTGCCATAACCCGAAATTCAATTAACTATCGAACTTCACAAGAGAAAACTTCGCGCTGTGATTCGACATCCTCCAACCTTAGCTCTTGATACCAATTGTTATGAATTCAGCAACCAGAGAACAAATGCGCAAAGAATACGGATACAAGAGATAACGTGGTTCGGCTTAATGCCTACATCCACGGAGAGAAAGGATAACTTTTATTGATGAGTTTTCGAGCCACAAAGCCATACAAAACCTTAGGGTAACATGACTTTATATAGAGGCAAACCCTTGGTGTACAAATAACCTATCTAGGTCAGATTAGGAGTCTAAAACCTAGTCAGAATAGGAATAAGAATAGGAAATAAGTCTTTCATATTTCTCGCAATCCCAACAAAAATGAATCAATATCTCTTATCACTTAGATACTGAAATTGTTAACGGTAATTATCAAAATCTGGGAACCCATCCACCATATGGAATTCTAGTCTCTCGGGGAAGATGATAGAGGCGACATGACATATGATATGATCGTTACAAGTTCTTCTAGTAATTGCTGATGATAAGCTAATTTGTTATGATAATTACTACCAGGTCTCTGGTATTTAGCATATTCGCCGCTCACTTTCCTGGTGTTCAAAAATTGATTAAAAATTCTTTCTAGTTTGGTAAAATTATATTCTAGGGCCCCTCGCTAACGTCAGTAGTTATATTTTCATTTTTTTGTCATGGAAATAACAAAAATACTCTTGAAAAAAATAAAAAAGCTATATTTTTCTTCAACCTCTGGACTCCGCCTAAGAACAAGAAACAAAGAACAAAACATGCTTCGACATAAAATTGAAGAAACACTGATTCCCCCATTTAAAACAATCCACACTTTGACATAAAAATCAAAACTTTCACCAGAAGGAAGCATGCTTGGTAAAAGGGTACTCAGATTCCAACAAAATATATCTAGCAACCAATCGAGAAAAAAAAACCAGAAGCCCAAATTCCAACCCAGAACCTACAACTCTGGGCGCTCGATCGAACACGGTCGCGCACACTCAGAGCTCGGGCTTCAAAACGTCATCGTCTCAGCCCATGGAAATTAATGAGCCCGGCAACGACGACCATCAACAAGAGCTTGAAGATGTCCTTCGGGGTCGGTGGTGTTGGTCTCCAGGGAGGAAATGCTGGAGAAGCACGAGTCTGGGTACTGGGTGCGCTGTGATCCACGGGCACCGTCGTCGTCCTTCGCCCCTCGTCCACTGGCACCATCGTCGTCAGACGCCCCTCGTCCACTAGCATCGTCGTCGTCCTTCGCCCACGGCATCTAGCTCCTAACCCCACAAAATTTGGTTGTGATTTTTGAATGATTTGGTGATGTAGGTATCTGTTGTTTTTACAAGTGGGTTGTTGTTTTTGATTATATTGTACTTGGGTTTGATTCATTTGGATTCTGAAAATTTAATCTTGGTTGTGGCAAATGGGTTTCTAATTTTTGGGAACGATGGTTTTGTTCTTGGGGTTGTTTGATTTTTGTTTGTGATGTTCTTGGGTTGTTGTTCTTGATGTTGCTGTATTTTTGTTAGTTTTGATCTTTATTTCTGGGTTGTGTTCTTGGGTTCATGTTTTTATTTTCCAAGGTTGAAGATGGTTTTTTTAAGGGCACTAAGGTCATTTCAATGACAAAAATTTTAAAAATGTATGCTGACGTCAGTAAGCAGCCATAGAGTATAATTTCGCCAAACTAGGGGGTTTTTAATCAATTTTTGAACATCAGGAAGGTGAACGACGAATATGCCAAACATCAAAAACTTGAGATTAATTATCTCTAATTTGTTTGGTGTATCAACATTTGAATGACAAGATTGATCTGATTTTGATAGTTCCCTTTTCAATAATATGGACCTCGGTCTTGTAACTCAAGTAGTAAAGTAAATTGGTAAGACAAGAATTGATTAGAATTATTATAAAACATTACCTACTGCCATTCAAAATTTGGAGAAATAAAAAACATTTAAGAAAAATCAGATGTTTTAACAAGTATATGTTGTCTTAATATATAAGCATAAAAAGTTTGTCATAGATTTTAATTATTGTATCAAAATATATATTATTTAATTTTATGACTCGTTGTTGTACACGACTGAAATTTAATCAATATACAGTCTCATATTCGTCATACAAAATTTTCAGGAAAATTATGGATGAGGCATATTTTTAATTCCCTAACTCCCTCTTTTTCCACTTCCAATATTCCCATATTATATCTCTCCTTATCTAAAGGTTCTTTTGTTAGGCCAGCAACCCTTTGACAATGCTTTATTTAGAACCATTGACCAAATATGCTCAAGAAGGCTACTTACTACTCATTTGATCCTGGAAATGGGGACTTTCTGCCTCTGGGGTAATTAAAATTAATTCACTCAAATAAATATAGAAAACCTTAAAAAAATACAGAAAACTTGTCATATTTTTCCAAGTGGAAAAAATGCTTAATTAGGGTTAAAACAACTTTTCGTAAATGTCCTTTAACTTTCCATAATTTCATTTAATTTTCTGCAGTTATAATAATTAAAATAGTAAGAAAATTTGAACAAAATTACGGATTTTTTTTGAAAATATAGAAATTTAAAATTGTCACTTAAGAATATAGAAATATTGGCCCTAGATATCAAAATTTCCTAAAATAACATTTGAATGGTTTATTAAATTCCTATGTATGTACAATTTCAGAACGTTGCTGCCTAACATGTAAGACTATTTACCTTTATATTATATGTAACACTACGAGACAAATCAGAAGTCCACTGTAGGTGGTTCTAATTTTTCATAAAACCAATTCATATCACGTTCCCTTTCCTTCCTTTTTCTAAATAAAGTCGAGTCATGCACCGATAGGTAGTTGTAAATACGCTAAACTTATTTATTAAATATTATAATCTATCTATTCAGTATTCACTATTTTAAAATGTTAAATTGGAATATGTATACTCTAATACAGTATCTCCTTAAAAAATATATATATAGTATCAGAAAATATTCACTATTGTAATCATCGAAAGTCGACGAAATCAACAGCATGCTACTCCATGCAAGGAGGGCCCCTACTGTCATACATTAAACTTCAAAGTGTAAGCTTCACTTTACTCTCACCTCAATTGTCATGTCTACAATAATCCAAGCCAATAGGCAATGAACTTGAAACACATGGCAGCAAATCAAGCACCAGATGTGAAAATTCTCATGCCCAAAAGATTCCCTTACACACCATTTCCTGTATATATGACGTTAACATTTAGTGATATGTATCTCGCCAAATCCAAAAAAACTTGGTGCTGAAATAATATATCGCCCTATGGCAGCAGTGTCTTATTTAGCAATTTCCATGTCTGTTTGTAGCCATTTTGATTTACTCCCGGGTTCAATGTAACCATGTCAATAATTGAACGTTGTTTAGTAGCTAAACATAAATTAGGAATCAGTAAATTAGTCGATCTAATAAATAACCGGGTAATAAGTATTAGTTATCTTCGATTTTTATTAACTATAACCACATGCTCTGTGGGTGGGACACCTTTATCCATTGAAACTTACCATACGTCAAAACTATGACACAAAACAACGAACCACAAGGAGATGCATTGTATATATACATCTTTTATGGATCCAGATAAGATTTGTTCGTACGTAGTACATTTTAATCTCCCGGGTACACGTGGCACCCCTCATGATTAACAAAATTGCTTACTTAGCTATAACTTTGGAGTATATAGTTCAAACAAGTTTCTGAATGTGGCCTGTGATGGCCCGGAGGACTTGAGATTATAATGCAATGATCATGCATGCGTCGGGAAATAAATTTTACTATATTTCCTCCACAAGTATAATTTTGTATAGTTGATGGTTAAAATTTCATCTTTTTAAATTTATGATGAGTCTTATATAGTTTAATTTTTGGAAAATCGACTCTTCATATATTCTCACTCGTTATATAGAAACTACCGTTAAATTTCTGGACATGCACCTCGAGTTTGTGATAGGGTTTACGCGCGGGTTGTGAAGCATATCCCTACAATTTTATAGCGATTCCTACATAATTTTTTTTTCTCTTAAATTTATTTGAAAAATTAATATTTTTTTTGGTGAAAAGAAAAATCAATAATTAAATGACTTTTCTCGTTCCGTATGTAAGAATCACTATTAAATGACTTTTCGGGTTTTTTTTATAAGGTTGACGTGTGGGTTGCCGAGCTTATCCCTACAGGTTGCTGTTTTAGTACAAATTTCTGTTTGTTTTGTGTTCTACAATGGCTCAGAAGTTCCACTTTTAGCAAGGACAGACTGGGTCGTCTGTTTCTTTATGGTTTCTCTGTCGCCCAAAAGTTTTTGACACGATTTCTGCTGCTCAGGGAATAATGGAATAGTTACTTGTGACGTTTTTCTTTAATTTGTCTACTAGATTTCAATATTTGCATGCACATATTAACTTATAAAAAAATATTTTGATTAATCTAGGAGAATTGTCTAAATATTTAAAGATAGTAATCAGTACTTCGGTGAAAATAATACAATATTTACAATAATTTATCAAATATTACGTGAACACAAATTTTATTTGAAAATCTCGTATAAATAACTTCTAAAATGCCAACAAAAAATAACATATATGTACTGATCACCACCACCGACTCCAATTTTTCGAACTTCCGCTAACTTTGTGGGCGAAGCACGATGCTCGGGCCCACTAATCAAACACACAAAGTAAAGAAGACAGGCCCAATTTAATTAAATCCAAGAGCACCAGCCGGATAAAGAAATATACGTTTTATTATTCGCCGTTTGACTTTTTGTACCCAAGTAATGTGGTTTCGTTTATTGTAATCTAATTTAGCATGAACTATGATTAGGCACTTTAGTGAATATTCAATACCATGTATCATCTCTTAAAATAATATATTAATATGTTAAGTCGTCCCCTTCAAGTAAAATATATCAAGTCGTTGGCTATAATTGGTATATTAGATCAGTGTTTTCAAATACGATCCGGAGGTCGACCCGGAGTTTGGGCCGAATTCTGGTCCGACCGGTTGAACCACCAATCAAACCGTATTTTTTTAAATAATATATATGTATAATTGTACATGTAATCACATATACACCTCAAAAAATCTTCAAATACATGACGAAACTACGGAGATCGATAAAGTTTTCTCTATTTTAATTTTTTTGGTCTCTTTCTTTTTTTATTTGTGCAAAATTTCTGACCAAACCAAGTGACCAACTCATGTTTTTTGGTTTTTTCCCAAAAAAATCATGATTTTTGGTCCAACCTTACCAACCGGAAAATACGGACCCGAAATTTTGGATGAACCACCCGGTCTGACCAGATTTTGGGCGGTTCGTAAGGTTGACGTTTTTGGGCCAATTCCGGTACGCTCCTTGTACCAAATCACGGTCTGACCGGTCGAACTGTCGGTCGGACCGCGCATTTGATAACCATGTAATAGATCAAGTATAAAAATTGTAGATTTGTCATGTATTTTTTTTGTTTTTCAGTTTAATTAAGATCCGCGACTTCTCTGGAGCAACCAGTGTCATACTAGATCTCCTTTACCTGACAAAGCCAAAAATTATAGATCTACTATGTCCTCTACTGTAACTGAAATATGACATTTGAATTTTATAAATGTAGTAAATAGTAATTACACATGTATAGATATTATATTATTTATGCACATATGTGTATTTTCATGGATACCGAACCTTGTTGAGAACATGTTGAGAAATTTTAAAAAATTTATGTGATTTGAATCTCAATCAATCGGGATAGATTTTGGGATAACAGTATTAATTGGTATAGAAGACATGCATGGCCCAACAGTTGATTGTTGCACCGCACGAGTTATTGCAACTGAATTTTCCTGCCATTTTATGCTCTTTATTTGTTTTACTCGCTTTTTTCCTCGCAGAGACGTTGGGGGTTCAGATGCGACTAACTTTGTATACACATGATCAGGATTTATTGCAAAGCGTAAACAGAATTACTGGCTAGTGGGAGCAATTTTATATTATACTTTATTAAAAATGAAATTTGAGTGGCAACTGGCAAGAGACTATGTTGCCGTTCTACTTTTGTCTTTCTTATATTTTATTAAAGACTCGTTGATGTTAAAACTAAAATAAATACTACCAAAACCCAGCGAGGCAATTAAAAGCTTAGAAGGCTTCGCTAGCTACAATTCACCATTCAAAACCATCTTAAACTTTACAAGCATCAACCAACAAAAAAAATACATAACCCAGAAACAGAATTCCTCAGCTAAATATAAAAAAGTAACCAAAACCCAGAAACCGAAAAAGCTTGAATAAAAACAATCACACGAATCATATCAAGTTGCAAACTTGCAGAAAAAATAAGGAAAAAAATACAGAAAAATAGCAAGATAAGAACTTTCGAAGGAAAAAAAAATCAATATCACTACAAAAATTATACCAATACAAAAATATCAATATACCAATACAAAAATATTTAATTGTTTAATACCAGTACCATATGGCATGTAAATCAATATCAGTATACTAATATTACAACAAAAGAAACCTATCAATCGGTGCCAGAGAAAGAGATTGAAGTAGATAAAATTAATACACAGATCTATAAAGAAACAAGCTAATTAGCACAAGCACAAGGGTTGTTCACGAGCTTTAGATCCTCGTCTCGCTTTTGCAGCAGAAGTAGTCGATGGCCACTCCTAAGATGATGGCCAAGAAGACGTCGTTGTTGACGGCAACTATGAGAAGATAACTGCGGAAGAGTCGAATATGAGCGATGGACGACCGAGGAAGAGTCAGCAAGGCTGTTTTTCGTCAAAGGAGAGGAAAGGCTCTGTTTGAGAGAGAGGGAAGGCTTTTTCGGTAGGGTTTTTTTTTGGCAAATTCGTAAGAGATTGTGGCAGAAATGAGATACTGAATGAGATCCCTAACTGGAATTTTTTGAGTAAAAATCCCATTATGCCCCTGATGTGATGATGACCATTAGATCTGAAAATGAGTTTTAAAAATTAAATCTTATGATCCAAATTTAGTCCATATCATATGGATGGTTTTTGTGTAGTCCCCGAATCCAAATCCCCAATTTTACCCTAAACCCAGCTAAACCCCAGCTCTTAAACTATAGTTATCTCACCGGAAACACGGAATCTAACAAAATTACACCCCTACCCCTACCCCTACCCGTCTCCCGATCCTTGACCCCACCACCTACCCCCTCGCACTCTCCTCCTTTTATATAAGATCACTTCCACGTCCGGAGCGGATATTTCATTTCTTTCCCTTTTTGAACCTAACAGGGAAACAAAAAAAGCAAAAAAAATATATATTGTAAAAAAAAGAAAAGAAAGGAGGAGGTAGAAAAAAAGGCAGCGCCGTCGTGCCTGAGCCCGAGACTCGCCGTGTTTACGCCGTCGGCGTTCGAGTGCCGTCAGATCTGACGGGCGCTGGCCAGCCAAAGCAGAGCGCCGCCCCACGCCGCGTCACGCCGGTCCTCGCCATTTCCGGCGGAGTTTCCTCCCTGATCCTCCGGTGAACATGTTGTTGCAGATCTCTCTCCACTTTTTTCCCCTTAATTTTCCCATTTTAATTAGATGAAAGAGAGAAGAGAGAGAGAGAGAGAGGATGAAGGAGACATCCCAAAAGCCAAACCGGAGTACGATGGTGAGAGGAGAGATATTAAGTTTTTGAAAACTTATAAACAGATATGGTACTATAATGTTAATTTATCATAAGCCATGTCATTAATAACTCATCACATGGACTGCCGACGTGGCATTTTACGTAGGACACGAAGCTGTGTCGTTTTGAAAAAAATCGCGAGCAGCTACCAGGGCTGCCCGGGACTCTCACTGATGAAAATTGAAACAAGTTGGACTTGTTCTATGAGTTTTAAATCATAGGAAAATCAAATGAGATTCTGTGATACCACAGTGTACTAAAATAAACTTTTTCCTTTGTACTCATTGCGCACTTAATTATTTTCAATAATTAACTTTTCTACTGACTAAAAAATAAGGGTTAAAGATAGTTAGGTACCATGTATTATAGATAATAGACACTTTAGGTTTTGTATTTTAGAAACACCCACAAAATACCCCGTGTTATTTAAAATCATAAAACTAGATATTAAAAAGTCTATTATACCCACTCCAAGAAAACAAAATTTCAATCTTCTTTCTCATCCTTCCCCTCCCATCTCCCCCTCTCTCACGAACAATTCCAAAAATTTTCGGGCACCAAATGTTACCATAAAGAAAATAATTGTCAAAAAATTATTGAAAAAATAAGTTGCGAAAAAATCAGAGTATATATTGTATTATTAAGAACGAAAAGATTGCGAGTTTGTTGGAAAACTGAAGCATACCCATGGTCTCAGAGGCATCTCGTCGCCGTTATAGGTAGCATGGGGTACTGACCATTTGCCCGGCTGGAACCCTAATTTTGGCACCGCCGGCGCATAGCCTCCGGCCACCGATTTCCAAACAATTGCTGCCATTAGCGTCGCAAACAAGCCTATAACACTCCCCGAGTTGACCGGAAAAGCCAATTTTGGGTGTTTTTAATTCTTAATTTCCTAGCATTGTTGAGCTTCTTATTGGCAGAATGCAATGGATTAATTGACTTGCAAGCTTATATATATAATGTGTTGGATTTTAGACATACTTAAACAACCAGCAAAAACTAAAAAAAAAAAACAACCAGCAAAAGAAGAGGCTGGAGGGAGGAATTGTGCCGTGAGAGGGGGAGAAAGAAGAATAAAATTTTGTTTTTTTAAGGGGTATAATGGACTTTTTAATATGATAGTTTTATGGTTTTAAATAACACATGATATTTCTAAAACACAGGGCTGAAGATGTCTATTCTCTATAACACATAATATCTAACTTTCTTTGACTCAAAAAATAATTTTCTTTTCTTTTCTAGAGGTCACCAATTAATTAATGTAATTCATAACGTGGGTTCCGAAATCCAATCATTAGCTTTCTCATTTGGTTAGACACTCGAAGGCTGGCTGTGGGTACCATATTAGATAATTGAAGATAAAGGTACATACATACAATATTGATAATTTACTGAACTGAGACGTTACTGTGTAGACCTTAGATCGAAACGGTTCGACACCTAACATATCATGGATTCAATTTCTCAAAAAAAAAATCATGGATTCTGGTTGGGTCAACTCATCAGTACAACCTTAAGAATTAAAAATCATGTATTACTAATCTAAGAAAAACTATCCAACTAGCAATTTTTTATGTGATAATTTCAACATATATTGTCAAACGATAACTGTTGGTTTAAAATTTTTATGAACTTTAATTTCACCAACGTGTTGGTGAAATTAAAACGAGAGTTGTGTGAAAAATAACATTATCATTGTTATGTGTATTTTCACACTTATACATAATGTTTTAGAAAAATCAACTGGGTTTTATATTAAAAAATTCAACCTTGCTGATTTAACAATATTTCAGTTGGCATAATCTCAAATTGCGGCAAAAAATTTTATACCAAATATTATATTACGAGATTTATATAATTTGAACTCGAAAAATGTATCTAATTAGAGCCAACTTCTTACCGGATCTAATTGTAGTCGAAGCTATATACTTGCGTAAAGACATTGAACGCCTCCAGATCCCCACTTGGAAATCATCAATGTCCTAATGAAGTTGACAGACATCATGCACAAATTTCAGGTCTGAGTCTGACATTAAAGTTTTTCCAAAAAAAGAGTCTGACATTAAAGGGCAATTTCTACCATTTCCTTGATTAATTTATATACAAATACATCATGACCTGTGTAGCCCTCGAAACATGATCTATACTGATAATGACCAAATTAAAATACTCTATCCCAATTATTCGGCTGGCTTTTCTTCTAGGCCCATCACTTATTTTACATCCTTAAACTTCAAATTTTTTTGTAACACTTCTCTTCGGATACCACCGGGACAAATCAGATTTGAACAGAATAAGATTTTTAAAAAGTGACAAAAATTTTTTAAGAGATATGTAATGTCGTTATATTCTCAAAAACTTGAACTCGAAAATTGTTGATTAAATTATAATAAGTTTATCAAAGTTACTAGTCCACTCGCTCTCTCGTTCCCTTCAGGGATATTATATACCGAACGCAGCAACTACTACTCATTGGCTATCTTGCACCCAAAATTCATCTGAAGAATGGGTCGATCACCTTGTTGTGAGAAAGTTGGTTTGAAGAAAGGGCCATGGACTCCCGAGGAAGATGAAAATCTCTTGACTTACATTGAAGAACATGGACATGGAAGCTGGCGCGCGTTACCAGCTAAGGCAGGTAATATTATACTTGCATCACGACCCCTCTTGTCTATTCAATTTGTATTCCCTTCTTGACAACTCTCCGTGATCATTCTTGTGACAATTACTCCGAAACTGTATATATGTAATGTTACTCTCTTGTAGATGATGAGGTATGGAGAATGTACAGAGTTTTAAACCTGTGAGCTTGTAATTAATTTGGCAGGACTACAAAGGTGTGGAAAGAGCTGCAGGCTTCGATGGACCAATTACCTGAGGCCGGACATCAAGAGAGGAAAGTTCAGCTTACAGGAAGAACAAACAATAATTCAACTCCATGCTCTTTTAGGCAACAGGTAAGTTTTTTATATATAAGTAAATGTGTATTACTCCTCAAAAGATCACTAAGGAAAAACATCCACGTAAAAAAAATATTCATGCTCTTTAAATGTGTATTACACTCCTCAAAAGATCACCAAAGTAAGTCTTTGATTTTAAGAGTCGAGCATTGTCAGATTTTTTACGAGCCTAGAGCAATACTTTGTAGAAATACTTTTGGTCACTTAGTTGGCAATTCCTAGAGCTGTTTTCATACCCTCCAATGCTCATATCTAACATGTCTCTAGTATGTCCTAATATGTTTTTTTCTTCTTCTTCTTGTCCTCATCAGGTGGTCAGCCATAGTCACTCACTTGCCGAAGAGAACAGACAACGAGATTAAGAACTACTGGAACACCCATCTCAAGAAGAGGCTGGCCAAGATGGGGATTGATCCGGTGACCCACAAGCCCAAAAACGATGCCCTAATCTCCATCAATGGCCAGACCAAAAATGCATCTAAACTTAGCCACATGGCTCAATGGGAGAGTGCAAGGCTTGAAGCTGAAGCTAGATTGGTTAGGGAATCCAAGTTAAGGTCCCAATTCTCTAGTTCCAATGTATTAAAATCTTGGACCAACAATGGCTCAATTGAGTCACCTACTTCTACACTTACTTTCTCAGAGAATAATGCACCAGCACCGGCACAGATGATCAGTTCCATGTCCGGCCGCCACGGCGAAGATGAGAATCTGATTACCATGATTAAGTTTGCTGGTACCAATTCAGGCGATTCATCGGAGATCCGAATCGATGAGAACATTACAATCTCTTCTGACCACAGTGGAGCTTGGACCACGGAGGAGTCCATGTGAGGCAACAATAGTACTACTAATCTACATGGACATGGCCACATTATGGAAGAAGAAGAAGAAGGAGGAGGAGAAGGAAAAGGGTTCACTAATCAGTTATTAAGTGATCATTCCAATCGAAGAAGTGTTGATCTATCTGATAGTTCGAATAAGGAGTCGGGTTCCAGTGAAGGTGATGGGAGTGGAGGGACTGAAGATTATTACGGAGATAACAAGAATTATTGGAGCAGCATTCTTAATTTGGTAAATTCCTCGCCGTCCGATTCGCCAATGTTTTGAAGATTGGTAAATATTTATCTGAAAAACTTTACTATTATTCGAAGATTTTATCCTCAAATATACGTGTAACACGTTAGTCAGTTTAATGAGTGTCCAGCAAATCATTTCGGGACAAGAGTATCCATGTATTCAAGTGTGTGGGTCGCACCGCTTTCTGAAACTAGTGCAATTTCTCCCTATTCATTTTCTGCACCTGTCTCTCTCTTTTTATTATTAGAGGACGTGCTTGAATTATTACAAAGGAACATCATGACCAACGTTATCATCACTCTCTTTTTTATTAATAGATGTTCGTACTGTTCTAAGATTTCAACGTCGATCTGAACCATAATCTCAAATCTACACCGCATCTTTTGTGACTGGAGTCGGCCTGAAATAGTTCGACTTTCTCCTTCCAATGGAGGAAATTGTTTAGAGAGTAAAACCTATCTAAAGTAATATTGTCGGGACCAGAGAAAAATATCACTTTAGAGATGTTATTAGATAAGAGAGGTTTTCATTTTTTTCTCCAAAAATATTAAAATTGAGTTTTTGAATAATAAATACGCAAACACCAAAAAATTAGTTAGTCTATATACAAATTACCTAAAATTTAGGCTTATAGCATTATTCAAATTATACACTCGATTGAGATATTTTCTTACAACAAGACGATAATCACAAAGACCATTCTAAAGATGAATAATGATGTAAATTTTATTAAATAAGCAAGTTTAGCACAAAAATATTAAAATTAAGTTTTTGAATAATAAATATGTAAATACCTTTAAATTAGTTAGTCTATATACAAATTAACTAAAATTTAGACTTATAGCATTATTGAAATGATACACTCGATTGAGATATTTTCTTATAACAAGACGATGATCACAAGAACCATTCTAAAACGATTGAGAAGATGAATGATGATGTAAAATTTATTAAATAAGTAAGTTTAACACAAGCTAATGTCTTATAATATTTTTCGAAGTTATAAAATATGTAAAATATATGTATTTATTCAAAAATATCACTTTATGCAAAATTTGGGACCGAGATTTACCACTAAATTTTTTTGAACAAGTATTAATTATTACGATAGAGGAGTTATTAAATTTTAACACTGGTCCCGACTCGGGACCAAAACTTTTTATCAATTTAGAGAGGTTATCACTTTAAAAGGGATCACTGTAAATGGATTAACATGAGATGTATTAATTTGTGTTGCTTACTGTAAATTTCTCGCTCTCTCCTTCCATCTCTTTGTGGAAAAAATTCTTTTATTTGGCTATCTCAATTTTGATAATTGATGTATACTTTATACTGTTTTGCCTGATGGCCCATTGAATGATAAGAGATGAATTTATGAGACTTGAATGCTGTTAGTTTCATGTCGCATTCTGCTTGGAAGCAGAAAATGAAATTATTTACTCTCTTCCCTGCTATGTCCCAGAAATTTTTATGAGATGGACAGTACAAATTTTAATTACCATCACATAGTAGCTGATTGGTAAAAACTAAAAAGCTTTTTATTTGAAAAAAGTAGCAATTAATTTTTTTCCTCCCGAAAAAAGATGGTCAAAAGATGTAAATTGAGATAATTACTCGATATAAATATATTTGTCCTCGAGTAACATCATCAAGGAATATTGTTTTTTATTGTATAATTACATCATCAAGTAAACCGCCATGAAATTAAAGGGAAGAAAAGTTCATAGTTCTTTTCTTTATATTATTTGGATATCTAGTAAATTTGATTAATTTGCACCAATACTATGTTGCCATGCTTCTCTAATATTCACATATGTATTGGTCGGTTTGGCGACAAGCACTACAAAATGCAACATTTTTTAAAACAAGAAAAGGCAAACAAATTTAGAGGGTATCTATGTGCACCTGATGGGCAGACAGCGAAATCATAACTTCTTGGGGAATCTTTATAAAATCCTTCTTAATTAATTGCCGATTATGTGTACACATATAATAGGGTACGTAGCAATATTATTTAATTCAAATTTCGACCAATAAGTTTTATGACAAAACATTGGGTTTGGGCTACATATATCAAGTTTGTTGAACTTCCGTTCATTATCGTTATATTTCCTTGTCCCTTTGTCGAGCTCTTTAGTTAATTTTATTTCCTTGGGTTTGGGCTTCTTAGTTAATTTTATTCCTTCTTTGGTTGTCGAGCTCTGGGCCTTGATTATTGGGCTTGAGCTGGTCTGGGAGAGAGAGTTCAGGAGAGTCCAAGTGGAGGTTGACTCGTCTCTAGCCATTCTCGGCGTCGGAAGACCTGTTGACCAAGCCCATCCTTTGGCTACTCCCATTTCGAGGGCCAGGGAGTTTCTGGTGAAGGACTAGGAGATTGACCTTTAGCAAACTTGGTATGAGGGTAACTTAGTAGTTGATGCACTTTCCAAGCTTGCTCTCAAGCTTTCCTTTGAGTATGTTATTTTTTAGGGCAAATTATCCTCACATCCCTGAGGTTTGGTCACCCTCCCCCTAGGGTCCCTGACTTTTGGAAAAATATTGTCCCGTCCCTAAGTTTTGACGATAATAGACTCTCGGGTCCCTGGCTGACGTCATCGGCTCTTTTTTTCATTTTTGGTCATAGAAATGACCAAAATACCCTTAAACAAAAAATAATTTTTTTTACCTTCTTCAACCTTTTACCTCCCCCTCCCCCTCCCCCGCTCCCGCTCCCGCTCCCCCCCTCCTCCCACTCTCCCTCCCTCTCCCCCTCCCCCTCCCCCTCTCCCCCTCCCGCTCCCTCCCTCTCCCTCCCTTCCCTTTTCCCCCAGAGCCTCATCCTCCTCACGAAGAAAACCAAAATTAGAAAGCCGGAAAGGAGAAAAAGGGGAAGAAAGTAAAATAAACCTCTGGGGAACTTTTTAGTTTAGGAGTCTCGCACTTTTTATTTGAAAACCTAGTTAGGAGTAGTAATAATGGGAAGCTGGAGCGCTGACGACAGAGTAACGGCCAACCCTCCGCCGCGTGTACAATTACAGTTCGGTCCTTCTTTGCCTCGCGCTTCCTTTACGCCCAGCAATCAAACCGCTAGTTTAACTCCTCCCCCTCCTCCCTATAACCACCACGTTACCCCTCGTTATAGTCATAATTATGATAATAACATCCGCGCTCCTACGACGCCGTTCGGCTTCCATACGCCCCCGGTTAGTTCTCTCTCTCTCTCCGATGAGACTTGAATAAGACTTTTATTAATTAATTCGTTTAATTTTGTGTGTGTGTGTGGTTGTAGCGAAAAGTAGATGGCGAGGGTGGGGCCCAGCCAGTGGCTGCACGTGCTAAGGCAGCGCATAAGCTCAGCGCCAAATCGAAGGCCGCCAAGCATTCGAAGAGAAAGTTAGATGTTGCAGGTAATGTTATATTAATTTCGGTTGATCCTAATCGCTAAGGTTGATTAATTAGGGTGCGGTTTTTACTGCGAGCTTGGGCGTTATACGTTTCTCATTTTTCTCTATTGATTCCAGATCCTGTTGGTGCCGTCAGTCCGGCCACCGGCTGCCGATACGATAGCTCTTTAGGTCAGTTTTGGTTATTTGATTATCTCAGATGGTTCATCTTGTGTTTACGGAAGAAATCGCCGCCTTGCTACCTTGCGAAGAAGAATAAGTCGTCCTATTGCTGCTGGCTGTGTCCCACGGGAGGGGGAGAGGGAGGGAGCGGGAGCGGGAGACAGGGAGGAGGGGGGTATTTTGTTTTTTGTTTAAGGGTATTTTGGTCATTTTCATGACCAAAAATGAAAAAAAGAGCTGATGACGTCAGCCAGGGACCCGAGAGTCTATTATCGTCAAAACTTAGGGACGGGACAATCTTTTTCCAAAAGTCAGGGACCCTAGGGGGAGGGTGACCAAACCTCAGGGATGTGAGGGTAATTTGCCCTATTTTTTATGCCCCTTCGGATTTTTGTATTGATGTGTACTTTTGTTTTATATATTTAGTGATTATTGCCACTCCACTTCCACCAAGAATAAAGTTAATTTTATTTTATTATATTTTTTTGGTGAAAATAAAGTTAATTTTATTTGACAGCAACGGACCAGGTAACAATTACTAAAAATGCCGTAACCAAGATTTCTTAATATATCAATATTTTAAAGCAACGTCCCTTTGTCATCCGGGACGCGTGGTCGTGGTGTGTTGGGTTCGCTACCAATATTGGATGTTGTAGCGCCACTGCATCTGCATTGTGGGCACTTTTGAGGGGTTGCATCTCGCTTGGAGTCGGGGATACAGACTTGTGGTCATTGAGACGCATTCGCAGGTGGTCACGAAATGTCTTGCCGAGAGTATAACAAGAAAACACCAGTTATCTTCCCTCGTGATTAGTTGTCAAGACCTATTTCGTCGGTCATGATAAATGGAGGTGTTGCACTGCTATCAGAAGGACAATACCGTAGCTGATTGGCTATCTAATTACCCTCTCACTTTACCATTGGGATTTCACGTGTTAGAATCCCCACCCCCTGGTTGTATTCCTTTGTTGTTGAAAGATAGTGTCCATACTGGCTCTATTCGATCTGTACCTGTGTAATCACTATGTTGTTTAATGCATGAGTGCCTAACACTCATCAATTTTACCCAAAAAAATTCAAATTTTTTTTGGCAGAGGGCAATTTTCGTTAAGATAGCCATATTCTCGTACATAATAGTTACGGTATTTTTTTTCTCTAAATTTTAGATTTGCCTAAATTTCGGGATCTTGACGGTATTAGGATTCGATCATTCCCACCTCAAACTTAAGAACAGACCCGTTTCCATCCAGTCACACTTGCGTTGGTATAATTACGGTATTTTGGTAATAGGAATAGGGAACCTAAAAGTCTAATATTGTCAAATTTTATTAATTCTAATAGGAATAGTAATAACCATATTTTTTTAATCTAAAGAAACAAAAAAATAGGATTAGTGAACCTAAAAGTCTAATATTGTCAAATTTTAATATAATGATGAGTGGAATTGAACTTGATATAATTATATTTAACTAGACTGGGTTTGCTCATAACAAAAATTCTACATATGAAAATAATTATCATAATTGGTAATAATCATTTCCAAATTATATGCAACCAAATCCCTTTTTTATGAGTTTAAAATAGGGCAAATTATCCTCACATCCCTGAGGTTTGGTCACCCTCCCCCTAGGGTCCCTGACTTTTGGAAAAAGATTGTCCCGTCCCTAAGTTTTGATGATAATAGACTCTCGGGTCCCCGGCTGACGTCATCGACTCTTTTTTTCATTTTTGGTCATGGAAATGACCAAAATACCCTTTTAAAAAATGTTAACAACTTCCATTTAACCTATTTCGGACCGAAAACCTCCGATTAAACCAAGAAAATTAAACGTAAAAACCAAGCGAACAACCTAACCTATTGGAAACAAAGTGGGAAGCGAGATGATCAGCCTCCCCGTAGGACTCGGACGAGCTCACGCTCGAAACAAAACCCGAAGCGGACCCCCCGAAAGAGCTCAGATCACTCACGGAAGGCTTGGGCAAGGGGAGGCCCCTCTTCTCGTCGAAGCTCCGGTGGGGCCTGTCACTTCTACCAGGCGGCGATGGCCTCTTCTTGGGGGAGAGCGGGTGGGAGCGGGAGGGGGAGAGTGGGAGGGAGGGGGAGCGGGAGAGGGAGGGAGCGGGAGGGGGAGAGGGGGAGCGGGCGGGAGCGGGAGGGGGGGAGCGGGAGAGGAGGGGGAGTGGGGGAGGAGGGGGGGGGGAGCGGGAGAGGGGGAGGAGGGGGAGCGGGAGCGGGAGGGGGAGAGGGGGAGCGGGAGCGGGAGCGGGAGGAGGGGGGAGCGGGAGGGAGCGGGCGGGAGCGGGAGGGGGAGGGGGAGGAGGGGGGGAGGAGGGGGGAAGCAGGAGCGGGAGCGGGAGCGGGAGAGGGGGAGCGGGAGCGGGAGTAGGAGGGGGGGGGGAGCGGGAGGGGGAGGGGGGGTAAAAGGTTGAAGAAGGTAAAACAATTTATTTTTTGTTTAAGGATATTTTGGTCATTTTCATTACCAAAAATGAAAAAAAGAGCCGATGACTTCAGCCGGGGACCCGAGAGTCTATTATCATCAAAACTTAGGGACGAGATAATCTTTTTCCAAAAGTCAGGGACCCTAGAGGGAGGGTGACCAAACCTCAGGGATGTGAGGGTAATTTGCCCTTTAAAATATTATATGCAACCATTATATGTCACAAGAAAATTGGTACTCTTTCACTTGCCCGGTTTTTTCTCATTGAAAACGTATTAAGATTTTGATAAGATCAGCGAGTGCAATCTTGTACAAAAGAATTCTATACTTATATATATTACAAAAATTAATAAAATTTTAGATAAAATATGTCAAAAGAAAATGTCTCATGGGTCCAAAAAACGTGCATTTTTTTACCTTTTCCCTAAGGCACAAGGCAGCAATCAAGCGCCTCATATCTGACGACAGAAGTTGACAGCGCCATCAAGTAATTGTCATTTTTGAATGAGAAATTGACAGTATGTTATGGTCCAATTCTTGCATTGACCCCTTTTTTTTATAAGTAGATATTTATTAATAAGAATAGTAAGTAAATACTAAATACTAAATAATTACAGAATCCTTCTAAAATCCTCCCCAAAATACCGTACCAATCCACACCAAAACCCAAAATCCCACCCAAACAGTTGGTCTCCACGGACATTGAAGGATTGCAAATAAAGCGTAAGATCTTGGCCACCAAAGACCTTAGACGTACCTCACCAAATAACCACTCACGAGCGAGCGAAGAAACTCAAAATTGTAACTCGTAGCCCAGAAAATTGAATGATTAATGTGAAATTAACCACTTGCATTGACCCCTTATAATCCTCTATAAGAAATTAATATTTTTTATATCAATTATTGGACACTCACAAATCGATTAATCCTGATTTGAGATAGTCGATTAATCATGATTCGAGATCTTCCAACAAATTTTGAACATTATTATATTCTCAATACTTTAGACGTTTATATTAAGTTAGAACAATTTTGTCTAAGCGTTTGTTGGTCTCTCCGAAACTTAGGTTGGGAAAACAGAGTGCTATTCAAGTAGATGTGGGTCCCTTTGTCAGTATTAATTTAGGTAAAAATGCGTGGAAGAATGTTGTTTCAGCGTAAAAAGAGAATTGCTATTTTGATTTTGAAAAAATTACTAAAATGTGAATTTGAGAAATATCTGTCAGAAAAAATAAAAATATATAGTGATGATAAAAAATATCAAACCACAAAGTGATACAGTAAAACCTCTGTAAAGTGATCTCTTCTAAAGTGATAACTTCTCTAAAGTGATAAAAAATTCTGGTCTAGAGTCGGGACCAGTGTTAAAATTTAATAACCACTCTATCGTAATAAGTAATACTTTTTCAGAAAATATTAGTACAAAATCTCGGTCCCAATTTTCGCATAAAGTGATATTTTTGAATAAATACATATATTTTTACGTACTTTACAAATTTAAAAAATATTTTAAAATACTAGTTTGAGCTATATTTGCTTGTTTGATAACTTTTATATCATCATTCATCTTTTGAATTATCTTAAAATATCCTTGCATTGTTTACCTTAGTTTGGTAAGTGGTATATTACTCTATCAACGTTTTTCCATAAAGGTGAGTGACTTTTGACTTTTTGAATTTTTATTTAAGTGGTCAACATTGAGTAATTCAGCACTGCGACGAAGAATGTTGGATATGGTATATTGGGTGACTTTAAAATTATGTTTATCCTCGAGCCATTGTTGAAGACTTTTCTCACTAACATTAGGGTTGTCTTTTTTGTATTGACATAGTTCTTTGTGGATCTTGTCGGTCATGGTACCATGGAGAGATTGTTTATGTGCCATAGGTATAGACGCTATTGATAAATTTAGATAAATCTATTCTAATTTATGAGTATTTTTTTGGATGAAAATTTTATCATAAATAGATGTTATTAAATTATATAGAAATTTAGAAAATATTAAACTTTTCTATATAATTGTGATTATTATTAACATATTTATTGGAGACTTGAAGTCATAAAAGAAATAATTATAATTTTTAAAGAATATTTATTTATAATTTTCTAGTTATTTGAATACATATAAAATAATTTTTTTGTAGTACAAAAATGTAAAACTTCCTTATGTGATAACCTCTCTAAAGTGATAATTTTTTTTAGTCCCAACAATATCACTTTAAAGAGGTTTTACTATAAAACTTAAAATCATATTTTCTCTTCCAAATATATACAGAATAAATTTCAGTTGAGCCACGTAAAATTTTTATTGATTTTTCTTCGTATCTGTTCCGCTCACTAAAAGATACATCCGAAACTCATACACAAAAATATAAATCTACAATTTATTTTGGAATTTATAATATTGAAGTCTAATGATTATATATCTTCGGAAATTTTTTATAAAAGTTTAGAAATAAATAATACGACGGGTGCTGCTATTTTCCCATTTAATGTCACGCATCGTGGAGCCAGGCTGTGTTGTAAGTTATTAATTTAAAAGTTTTTTCATCTTTTTAACCTTTTTTATTCCAGTACAAAGAACATTTATTTCTATTGGAATGCAAATATTTCATGTCCAAAAAAAATGAGGCTGAGCACTAGATCCACGTCTATCACTAGATCCACGTCTATGGAGACAAGGCTTAGTTTGAAGTCCACACTCATGGAGGCAACGCCTAACACGAAATTTATGAAAGGTCTCAAGTCTTTGGAGGAGAGGCCCAGATCTAGAGGGATTGCCTAATTCGGCTTGAAGGGTAGTTGAAATAAGGTTACAATTTTGATGCTCGTTGCTTCGTCGAGGGTCGTTGGACTTTAGTAAATTAGCCGTATCTAGTGAGGTGATTCTTGAGTCTACGAGAAGCCAAGATCTTTATGATTCAAGTTGCTGTGAAAATCTAAGACATAGATCTACAACTTTGTAGTTTATCACTTCTTCAGATTCAAAGCGAAAGGGCACCAAAGTACCACTTGAACACGGCGCCAATAGAGAACCTGTGCCCTTTGGGTGCCGAGAAGAAACAGGCGCCCATTGGGCGCTAAGAAGAGATATGCTCCCCATGTGCTCCTTCCATGGACGCTAAGAGGATGTGTTATGCTTCCCCCTCCGCACTGGGACACGAATAAGAGACGACACACACCCTTGGGCGTCGCTTGCGTGGCTTCACACGCTCTGATGGTCGGGGGACTCGGATGAGGTGTCCTATGTCTGGGTTGAAGAGGTAACGTGGTTTCAAGTGTGGTTTCATCACTTTGAAGCTGGTTAGATGCACGGCTTTGTTGGAGGTTCTCCATAGAGGCGGACTCTTTAAAGAGGCCGGTTGTCGCTCAAGGGGACTTGAAGCTTAAGGAGGCTTGGTGATAGTTGACTTGAAAGAGAGTGGATGTCCATTGAAGGATGACGTTGATTGAGCTCAGCTAAAAAATAGCTCGGTTAGGAGATGGGCTTCGTGTGACTAGGCCCAACCGAAAGATAGCTTAAGTGGCTCGCATAGGCCATGTTAAGATTTTCTATACAAGGTCGGGGTTCTCCTATATTGAACATGGCTTAAGTTGGGTCTTTCCTACATAGAACATGGCTTAAAGTAAGGTCTTCCTATATTGAAGGCGGCCTCTGTCAAGGCTTGCCTATATTGAATGCGGCCTCAGTTAAGGCTTACCTATATTGAAGGCGGCCTAAGTTGGAATATTCCTATATGTTGGACACGCCCTAAGTAGGAATTTCCCCATGCGGAGCACAGACTAATTTGAGTCTTTCATATATTTGTGGCTAGGACTAGGTCAAGATCTTCTATATAAGGAGAGCTTGGCCACAGGGGCAAGACATCCCTAAGACAACACACAACAACTTTACTTCTCTTATCATTTTTACTCTTTCCGTAATCTAGCTCGTAGCATAATTTTTCTTATGTCAACCTTGGGATGACCACTGAAGGGACAAGATTTGGTCCTAGAAAATAGTATCCATAACCAATCTGGCAAGAGTAAAAATGAGAAAGTGTAAATATAGGAACTCACGTGGAAGAGGGGACCAAAAGAAAGGGGATCTACAAGGGAGTGGGCCCCACCTATCTATTTACTGCGTCAGTTTTTTACTTTTATTGGCTGCCACACCTGCGCACCACCTTCTTTGGTTTAACCACGTTAGTTTTTGGTTTTTTTTAAATTTTTTTGGACTTTATTTTTTTCAAATAAATAATCGATAACAAATAAAAAAATTATTACAGTAAATCGAACATACCATTTGATATAATCAGACATACTATTTAATATAACTCGACATACAATTTAATATAAATGTGCATACTATCGATATATAATTTAATTAATTATTTAACTTTTTTATTATAAGTATTTTAAATAACCGGATATACCATTCGATATAATTGAGAATACTATTTGATAAAACCGGATATACCATTTAATATAACCGGGTATACCATTTGACATAACTAAGTATAACATTTGACATAGCCAGATATACTACTCGATATTATTTAATTTTTATTATAAGTATTGTTAAATATTATATAAGTTGTTATAAATATCCGAGTATACCAATCGATATAATTGAGCATACCATTTGATATTAGTGGGCATGCCATTTGATATAATCGAGTATATTAGTAGGTAAATTATTTTATCATAATTATGCAACCATTCGATCATAGTCAATCAAACCTTTTGACCGTGACATAACAAACCATTTTATCATAATATAACAAATTATTTTATTATAACATGATAAACTATTGTATCGTAAGTGTACAAACCATTGTATCGTAACTGTGCAAACCATTGTATCGTAACTGTGCAAACCATTGTATCGTAACATGATAAACCATTGCATCGTAAGTATGCAAACCATTGTATAACCTATTTATATCGTAACTGTGCAAACCATTTTATTATAACATGATAAACTATTATATCGTAAATGTGCAAACCATTGTATTATAACAAGATAAACTATTGCATCGTAATTGTGCAAACTATTGTATCATAATATGAATTTAAAACACACCAATATTGATTACTCATTAAAAAAATTGTCATTTTTAAAAATCACACTCGAATCAAACTTAGATTAATTGGTTGGTCGGAAGTTCAATAAGACCTCAAAAAAGGGGACAGTTACAAACACAAACTAATGGTCGTCGTCGAGTCGCGGAACCCACCGCCATCCAAAATAAAATCCGATTGACTTTCCCCGGAGCTCTCGCCAGAATATTCCCACCGGAGGAAATTAATTGAGAAAACATGAGAGGTACTTAATTAATTGAGATAAAAACACAAAATTGGAAAACAATAGAGGAGGAAATCAGATATGATGAAGAAGGTGAGAAAATTGGGGAAGTACGAGGTGGGGAGGACGAGCGGGGAAGGAACCTTTGCCAAGGTGAAACTCGCGATGAACACGGAGTCCGGGGAGAGCTCCGCTGTCAAAGTCCTCGCCAAGTCCACTATCCTTAAGCACAAGATGGTTGATCAGGGCAGAGATTCGACGACGAGCGGTTGCTGTCGGCAACCGCGATGACAACGTCGAATGGGCAACCCCCGTGAGACAACGAGCGACGAAGGAGATCCGAGGACAGGCGGCGCCGGATCCTAGTGTCGCGGACAATAACCCCAACCTCGGGGTCCTCGCCGGCATTTTTGTCAGAGATGTAGTGGATCTCGAGGGAGCCGTTGACGCGAATGGATTCTTATTCGCCGTGCCAGGGGAGGGAGACGGCGAAGCTGGGGATGATCTTGCCCTTGCGGATGTTATCGTAGGCCTCGCCAGAGACCTTGTCGGGCTTGGCGATGCGGAGGACGAGGCAACCATCGCCAGGGGAGGGAGATGGCGAGCTCGCTTCTATGACCGCTCCCCTCCGTGACCGCTGGTCGTCTCGTCCCTGGTTTGGCTTTGGTGGTTTTTGCAATTTAAGTTGTGTTAAAAGGACGAGATTATCCTTGCCTCGTTTGTCCTGTCCGTCAGATGAACTCCAATTTTTATTTTGACTCATCCAAAGGCTGCAAACACTTCCAGGATGGTCCTGGCATTATTTGTACAATCAGGACCCAATCCATTCTCCTTAACATGTGTCTTAAATTAACTGCGGCCAACTGTCTTTAATAAATGACGTCCTCAAAAGAAATTTCAAATTTGTTGCTTTTGTACCGCATGCATGGAAATTTAGATCAGCTAATCCAAATTTATATAAACTAGCTCGTATTTCTATATTGGGCCCGGGCCTCGACCCACGTGAATGGAGAAGATCCGAGGCTGCAAAGCGGATACCTTGATATGGCTTTTGCACTTGAAAAATTAGGGCATCGTATTAAGTACGGAGTGAAAGAATTGATTCCGTACGGTTTGGAGTGAATGGGAACCGCAGCGGCAAGTGCATATATGTGATAATGGCAAGTGCAGTTATGTGATAATGGCATGTGTATTTGTGACAGCGGCAAGTCCCGTTTATGATAATGGCGCGCGTGATTTTTTCATTTTGGTCCCCCGTATTTTAGCATTTTTGCAAAAAGGTCATACTGGCACGCACAGTTATGTGATAATGGCATGCGCAGTTATGTGATAATGGCATTTGAATCCGGCCTGCGTTTGTACGTGGCTTTTTTCATTTTGGTCCCCGTATTTTAGCGCGTTTGCAAAAAAGTCCCCGCGTGTCTTCATTCCAAACGGTTCGGAATCTGAGCATTCTGTACCCAATCCATACCCCATAAAATAGTCACGCGTCTTTAGTAATAGTGCGTGAATGGAGTAGCTACTATCCGGAAAGTTACACTCGTGTTCAACTTAGATTTATTCGTAATCCGTAAATATTAACAATAACTGCCAATTTCATGAACAAAACTAGAATTCAAGGAAGAAATATTAGATGTATAACTTGATTTGTTTGTACGAATTTAGCCGCAACCAATGTCAGGTCGAACATAAGACCTTTTTTTTTGTGAAAGGGTAACATAAGATCTTTTGGTCGGGATATTAATGAGCTAAAGATTAGGGCTTAGGGAAGAGGTTTCTATATAGGTTAAGATCGACGGCTATTAGTGGAGACGACCAACATCGTGCGGTTCAGTGTCGTTGACAAGTCCAACTTAGAGGCCCATTTATCTAGTCGAAAGCCCAATTTCTTCTTGCTCGTTTCTATTACACGAAACCAAATGGGCCGCTGAAATTTTCTTTTTTCAAGGATAAACTGAAAGAGGAAGCATGGTAACAAAGTGTATTTAACACTTAATAATATTTTCGTCCAAAGTATGTTTAACTTCAAAACACTGACATGATCAGGTGCATTAACGTTATAGTATGATTGAGGGATCAAATCACTGGAGTAAGCTTTCCAGTACGGTCTTGAAGCGCGAACCATTTTATTATAATTGAGTGAACCATTTTATCAAACTGAGCGAACCATTTTATCATAACTGGGCGAACCATTTTATCCAAGCCCTTTTATTCGTCAAACTATTTTATCATAACTAGGCGAACCATTATATCATAACTGGGCTAACCATTTTATCCAACCTATTTTATCCCAGTTAGGATCTCGATTTTTTCGGGACGGTTCCGTGAAACTATTATCATAACTGAGTAAACTATTCTATCATAACTGGGCAAAAAATTCTATCATAATATGGCGAACTATTTCATCTCCCAGAACAGTCCTGGAGTGTTTTACACATGTAGGTTGATTGTTCCGAGAGGTAAATTACAAAATTAGTCACTGTACTTGGGCAGCAAACCATGCCTGTCATTTTCCACGGCGGCTCAACTTTAGTTGGTTGCGAATTGGCTTGGGACCTCTTTTCTAAACTAGTCTCAATTACTTTTACAATACTCCGGACAAATTTGTTTTGCAATCGTAACAAAATAAGATTTTGTTTGATATTACGTGGTCCTGATAAACTCGCAAGCTTCTCGTGGTAGTGGTATATATTTTTTTACTCAAAATGTTGGGATAACTACGAATCTTACTTTGTCACTTGCACTACTTAATTGGGATAAATCCAAAAGAACGAAACTAATCCAGGGTGTGAAATAATTAAATAAAACTAATCATGTGCTGTGTATAAACAAATTAAGAGTTAAAAATCATTGATTCAAAGAAATCCTACTCTCTTGTCAATATTAAATTATGGTCACTATATAAATCAGACAGTGAAATGATCCACCACGGTTGATTTTTAATTAGTCATTGTCTAAATTATAAATAAACAGAAATATATTTGACAAATAAGAGCAAGAGTTACCAACACAAGTTTTTTTAGGGGACACGTGCATACAAGCACATACTGGTGTAACAAACATTAAACGTAACTATTTGCTATTTTGGTATTTTTTTTCATAGTAAATTCAATCTACTTATAAAAAACTAATAAAAGTTATAATAAATGGTAAAAATTTATAAGTTAGATTCCCATAAAATTTTATAAAATGCAATCACTCTATAGCAATCACATTAAATATCTGTTGTAAGAGTTTTGACATTATATAGAATCTTATTTAGCTCGAGCTTAATTTAGTCAGCCTAGTACGTATCCGACCAACTCCGGGTCCAATTACACCCTAAACCCAGCTAAACCCCAGCTCTTAAACTATAGTTATCTCACCGGAAACACGGAATCTAACAAAATTACACTCCTACCCCTACCCGTCTCCGGATCTTTGACCCCACCACCTACCCCCTCGCTCTCTCCTCCTCTTATATTAAATCACTTCCACGTCCGGAACGAACATTTCATTTCTTTCCCTTTTTTAACCCTAACAGAGAAACAAAAAAAGAAAAAAAAACATATTGTAAAAAAAAGAAAAGAGGAGGTAAAAAAATGGCAGCGCCGTCGTGCCTGAGCCCGAGACTCGCCGTGTTTTCGCCGTCGGCGTTCGAGTGCCGTTCCGATCCGGCGGGCGCCGGCCAGCCGAAGCAGGGCGCCGCCCCTCGCCGCGTTGCGCCAGTCCTCGCCGTTTCCGGCGGAGTTTCCTCCCTGATCCTCCGGTTCCCGCCGAACTTCGTCCGCCAGCTCAGCACCAAAGCCCGCCGCAACTGCAGCAACATCGGCGTCGCGCAAGTCGTCGCGGCTAATTGGTCCGACGACTCCCCCGCCGCTGCCGCCGTGGTTCCGGCGCCGGAGAACGAAGAGTCTCCGGTGCCGGCGGTTGATGGGAGTGTACAGTTAGTAGCTAACGACCTGACGTACGATTCGTTTTTACATTCTGATGGGAGCTTGGCGATTCACGCAGGTAGTGATTAAGTTACCTTTTTACCCTTCTACCTGTTTCAGGAGTTAATTTGTTTTTTTTTTCTTTTTTATATTTTTCTGATATGTGCTTAATTTGGGAACTGACAGGAGAGAGATTGGGTAGGGGTATTGCTACGGATGCTATTACCACCCCTGTGGTCTTCACCTCAGCTTACAGGTTCGAGGAAACCGCTCATCTCATTGACTTCAAGGTACGATTTTCGTCTTCCACCACTGCCATGTCTTAGCTCTCCGTGATCATGCCGTTTTGACCGTTTTCGTGGTTGTTGGTCGGTTTGTAGGAGAAGCGACGTGAGAGCTTTGAGTACGGGCGATACGGGAACCCAACCACTGCGGTATTGGAGGAGAAGCTGAGGTACCTCGTGTTAGATCACGCATGTGTGATTATTGATGTTTGAGTGAATGCCAATATGTTTGTTTCTGTTTGAAACAGTGCACTTGAGGGGGCGGAATCCACTGTGGTTATGGCTTCCGGGATGTGTGCTAGTACTATCATGTTGATGGCATTGGTTCCTGCTGGTGGGCATATTGTCACGACAACTGATTGTTACAGGAAGACTAGGATTTTCATTGAGACTATTCTTCCTAAAATGGGGATCACGGTATCATTTTATCTCCCTCTCGAAAATTTTGTTCTCAATCTATGTGTTGGTAGTGAAACTTACTAGCCCTTTTTATAATGTTAATAATGATGCTTATATATCTTGGTTATAGAGTTTGCATAATGCTCTGTGGGGATTCGAGTGAAAGTATTCTGATTTTGGTTCTTGTTAACCATGCAGTCCACTGTGATTGACCCTGCTGATATTGGAGGTCTGGAGTCTGCTCTGGAGAAGAACAAAGTGAGTTTACAAGATTGTTTATGTGCTTTTGAAGTTGCTTTGCGGCATTTTTGACTTATCTCATTGGTGATTCATTCCTGATTTGGTGCAGGTTTCTCTTTTCTTCACCGAGTCTCCGACCAATCCATTTCTCAGATGCGTTGACATTAAGTTGGTTTCGGACTTATGCCATAAGAAAGGGGCAATTGTCTGTGTGGATGGTACATTTGCAACTGCTATTAACCAGAAGGCCCTTGCCCTTGGTGCTGATCTTGTTTTGCATTCTGCAACCAAGTTCATTGCAGGCCACAATGATGTGAGCTTTTTCTGCATTCAGCAATTAAACCCTTAAGCTATACGGATATATGTCAACAATCATGCACAAGTTAAAACTATGAAATTGCTGTGTACTTCAGGTAATTGCTGGTTGTATCAGTGGTTCAAAGGCCTTGGTTTCAGAAATCCGTAATCTGCATCATGTCATGGGGGGTACTCTCAATCCGGTAAGTGACAATGGATTCTATTGCATCTTCTTCACCTATTGCCCCACTAGAAAATTTTGTTGTGCAGTTGGCATGAAGGAGATTGACCTTTCGATATTTGAGAACTTCATAATACCCTTTCTGTTGAAGCTCCATGAGCTGCATATGAAAACGAGGAACAATAATTTCTAAATTTTCTTATATGCAGTTTGCTTCTTACCTGATCATCCGAGGCATGAAAACGCTGCATCTCCGTGTACAGCAACAGAATTCAACAGCATTAAGGATAGCCAAAATTTTAGAGGCACATCCTAAGGTGTGTATTTTTTCCTCTTTCAAATGTAATCTCTATCACAAGTCACAACTTGTCGTGCTTGACTGAGCTTTTATTTTTGTTCTGACGTTCATATTCGTGAGCGATGAAGCGCTGTGTTACCAGTACTGTCCTATTGGTTATAATTGCTATTTGTCTAATTTCAATTTTACCCTGGCAGATTCTGGACCACAATTCATATCCAATTTGACTAATTTAACAAGGATTCTTAAGCATGCAAAAGTTGCAATGGCTTTTGAGCTTCTAGATCCTTCATTACAATGCTTTAAGCTTTAAAACTGAAGTTTCATACACGGATAATTCATGTTACATGTTTTTGCTTTAGTATTGTCGAGGTGGAATGTCTTAATTGGACTAATTTGCTTTTTGTTGTAAACTTGTAGTCTATATATTTTCATAGTTTGCTTTTGAATAAGATATATGCCTTGCGGTATGCAGTGGTTACCAGCCTATTGTTATGTAATATCTCAAGGACAACTCTGGTTATTTTTGGCAGGTGAAGCGTGTTTACTATCCTGGCTTACCAAGTCATCCTGAGTATCTCATGGCCAAGCAGCAGATGAAAGGTTTTGGTGGAGTAGTTAGTTTCGAGGTGAGTTATATAACTAAAGCATCCTCATATCACATTCCTAAGATCTTTCATCAATCATATACTAAATACATATTCATCATTTTTCTTCTCAATCTCATCTGTTTGCATCTTGCAGGTCGACGGAGACTTGCACCGCACTGCAAAATTTGTGGATTCTCTGAAAATCCCTTATATTGCACCATCTTTCGGTGGTTGCGAGAGTATTGTGGATCAGCCTGCCATAATGTCTTACTGGTATGTGCTGGTTTTGCTCAATGATTTTCCTGTATGTGTTGTTTTTTTTTACTTCGCAACCGACTGCAATCCTCTTGTGTAAGAGCATATGTGTTGTGACAATCAAGCTTGCTTCACAAAAATGTAAAGAAATTTGTGTTATGACGAGAAGATATGCCGTTTGCGGCTTACGTTGTGACCAACAAAAAGGGTGCTGTGTCTATGGGTTCCTGCGAGACTCACCATAATTCTTCCTGTTTTGTTTCTTCCATCTTATACTCATGTGGGAATATGCATTGACTTAGTTATGCTTGGTTTCCGCTGTCTGATTGATACCTTTATCTTCTGAACTTCCATGCAGGGATCTTCCCCAAGAGGCGAGGGAGAAGTATGGTATCAAAGATAGCTTGGTTCGCTTCAGCTTCGGAACTGAAGACTTCGATGATCTGAAAGCTGATGTACTCCAAGCTCTGGACGCCATATAAAGTGTGCATGGCACTTGCGCTGCGTTTCGGTGGATCGACATTCACTTTGTTCGTGACCCGAATGCTGCTTCCATCTAATAAGCCTGGAGACTGTTAAGCGCATCACCTCCCAAACTTTTCCGTGTGTTTTCTTCAATCGAATGCCTAGTATGTTTGTCTTGTGCAGTGCTCTTGTTAGCACGTCTATCAATGTGGAGACTCAATTGGCAATTGAGTTGACGATTCATTACCCGAAAGGGTAATGACCCCATGGATAAAAAATAGAACACCGTCTCTTTCATTAATTATGGTTGTGTCGTGCAAGTTGCTTGTTTTGTTTAATAATGGGGGGCCTTCAAAGATTAATTTTATGACGATATTTAGGGATGGTTCTGCATATGATGTTCGTTTTAAGAAAGTAATTTCTTTAACAATTGGACTAATTTCAGATGATACGGTACAAGCTTATCTTTTGTTTTTGGCCAAACAGGGTGCTTTGAAAAGGGTAGCAGAGTAAACAGAACATTTATAGAATTTTATGAATGTAAAAGACATAATTAAAAATTCAGGGGGACTTTTTTCTAAATAGGATTCGGCAATATTTGACTTCAAAGTTTTAAAAATATAGAGAAAAACAAGAAAAAGGAAGAGGCAGCAAGTTGCACAGATGTTGTCTAACCAACGAATCAGCTCGAGATTATGTACAATGTTAATTATAAATGATCTTATTTTATGTACAAACATTCAGATTCTAGTCAATTATGATCTTTGAAAAGAAACAAAATTTATATAAGGCTCCATTTTTTAAGTACCGAAGTTTGAAATTATTTATTTAAGTTGGAACAATTTGTTAACCGGCTGTTGGTACTAGTTCTTTGGTTTTTTTGGTCAAATAATAATATTAGCACCTTAGTTTATCATCTATAGAAGAAAGAAACCATCTTAAATTATTACTCATGGGCCCACCTTCTTTACATCTTAGATTCCAAATTCCTTCTTAGCCCATTTTGGATTCTGTTCTTGTTGTCCCCATCCTCTCCTCTTTTAACTCTCTTTTTGTTCGTCAAACATGCAAAACAAAAGCCACCCCTTTCCAATTACCATGTAATAATAACACAACAAAAAGCAAAGAAACCTCAAAAAAGGAGAAAAGCTTGCAACTTTATGTCTTAAGAAGGGGAAGGTAGGGAATGAAGTTTGGGAAGGAGTTCAAGACCCACTTGGAGGAGACGCTTCCCGAGTGGAGGGACAAGTTCCTTTGTTACAAACCACTCAAGAAGCTCCTAAAGCATTTCCCTTTGTCCCCCGAGGAGGACCGGTCCCGCCTCGACAGCCTCCTCCTACGTTACCCCGATTACTTCCCCCAACGACAGGTCGTTGGGCCCGGCCGCCTCCGGTGGTGCTCCAGGAGTGGTTCCTCGGGATTCTTAACGAGGAGCTTGAAAAGTTCAATGACTTTTATGTTGATAAGGAGGAGGAGTTCGTTATCCGCCTTCAGGTTCCCCCACCACCCGCTTTCTAACTTGTTTTGTCTTGTGGGTTCTTGTTGGTTGCGTTAACGTTTTGATCTTTGGGTTTGTGGGTCTCCCTGAAAAAATTGCATATGATGTTTTACCGATGTGGAAGTGGCGAACTTTGAAGAGAATTTTTACCATTTCAGTCTTGTGTCATCAAACGGTGGTGGGTTTTGTGCGACGATTACAGGCGTGGATGAGCCCGTCCTGATACAATGTTAGAGTATTCATATCAAACCCGAGTCTTGGTGGAGTTCTTTCACATGTGAATAGAGCTCGGTGGGATATCACAATCAATATGGGATATCCATTGGCTGGGTGGAGGCGGACAATTGAGACGATTTGCATTCTTGGGCAGGAGTGAAATGTTTCAGGTGTAATGATTAGTCTGGATAGGATATTGAAAGCAGGTAAGGATGATTCTTTTTTGGAATTTCTTGCAGGGGAAGTTGTGTTCTTGAATTGGAAAAGTGGCAAGCGAATTGAAAGGAGGGAGGGGAGATTGGAAAGGATGTTTTGTTTACTGTTTATGGGTGAGAAGGAGAGAGGCTGGGATCATTTCTTGACCATGCTTGATATCGAGTTGGCTTGTTGTTAGGAAGTTGATGATGATTACTTGGATGACAATCGTTGCTTTGTGTCATAAATTGCAAATGGAGGTCGATATACAGCAAGGATTTTGAAAATAGCTGTTGATATACTTTAGTTCAAGAACTTTGTGATTGACAGCACGGGAGATGTGACAATCACAAAGTTGTACCAAGATGTATGAGATCCTCCTCTGGACTCTGCTGTAGGGAAATTCTACTCGTGCAGTTATCCAAACCTCCTTAATTGTTTGATGGATTGAATGATCTATTGATAAACTTGTAATATGGGCATACTCTATGCTAAAATCTTGATGGAAGAATCAGATTGTTAGAATCAGTCTATGATATCGTCAGTTTCTGGCTCTACTCTGCCATGTTCTCGTTGAGCTGTGTCTTGTCTGGTACTGAATGACTGCCAGATACTCTTATGGCACGTAAAAGAAAAGCATTTGCGTTGGATTGCATACCCTTTTGGTGACTATTGAGCCATCAATATCAGTTGGTGTCGTGATGAATCAAAAGTTCTCGAGATGTCTTGTTTGTTGCTTTTCTAGTCAAACTTAACCAGTTCTCATCCCTGGTCTAGCCCTTCGTTAACCTCAAAAAATTGATGTCACAGGAACTGAAGATGAGAATTGAGGGTCTAAAGGAGAAGTGTAGCAAAGATGGTGTGTTTTCATCAGAGAGCGAATTCAGTGAAGAAATGATGGACATTCGTAAGGATTTGGTCATGATTCATGGGGAGATGGTTCTTCTCAAGAACTACAGCTCTTTAAATTTTGCAGGTATATCTATTGCGTTATTTATTTCACTTTCAACCGCGGCAAAGATTACTTTCCAGGAAAAATAGATAGCTGCTAAGGGGTAGCTAATTTTATGATCTAACGTGTTCCTTTCTAAGTTTTTGCGAGGGCTCGACCGAAACATGTTCCATTTGTAATTTCCTATGTTCGCTCTGCCTTTACAGGGCTGGTTAAGATCTTAAAGAAGTATGACAAAAGAACTGGCGGACTTCTGCGTCTACCTTATGCAGCTTGTCCTGCACCAGCCTTTCTTCACAACAGAACCTCTGACCAGGCTAGTCCACGAATGTGAGGCGAACCTCGAGCTTCTCTTTCCATTGGAGGCAGAAGTTGTTCAAACGAGCAGTCCCGCAAAACCCGAATCAAATCAATTGTCAACCGACGTGTTGCATGAATCTTCGTCCCTCGACAATCAGACCGTAGAGATATACCGTAGCACCCTTGCTGCCATGAAAGCCATAAAAGGTCTGCAGAAGGCAAGCTCCACTCAGAATCCTATGTCATTTTCATCCATCTTCAAGAACCACGACGACGACATTGCCGGTGGTGTGGTTACGGATTACTCAGCTTCAAACTCTCCGGCCAGCATGCAAGATGCAGACGAGGCCGATCAGAAAGTTGTACATTCTGAATAAGGAACATTACCAATTTTGCTTGTTTGTACACCATCTTTATCTCTGCTTAAAAAGATAAATTCTTCAACAGTTTATCTCTGCTTCAACAGTTGGGAGCTGAGTATATGTTTTCCTTTTTTTTCTTCTAAGAATACCGAGTACAGTACGTGTTTCCAGATGTCATCAAACACAACTAAGAAGCAAGTGACAAGAGAGAGTTGTAACTCTTGATTAAGAGCTCAAAGTTAAATAGGTATTTAAAGATCTTATTCGGCTCGATAAATTGTCGGAGTATTTTTTAGCATATTTTGTCCTCACACGAGAAATTTGTCACTTATCTTGAAATTTTTCACACCGAGTTATTCCAAATCACTCGGGCCTTTGTTAACGTATAAACCTTTCTTAACATGTCCGGGATATCATGGTCATTTAGCTTCACCTTCTTTCAGGTGACCGGAAAACTTGCATCTCTCCGAGCTTACAGAAAACCAAACACCCTTTAGATCTGCTGCTTCCGGTAATTGCAAACCGCCGAGGCCTACAAAAAGCTAAAACGGCGGAAACCAGCAACCACCCAGAAGAGAGGGGACAAAGAGAAAGATGCCAAGACCAAATCTAGTGACACTAACACTGGTTTATGTGTCCATAATTATGACGGTGGTGGATTCCATGAGGTTTGATCTCATTTCCGGACACAGCAAGTGCATCTCCGAGGACATCAAGAGCAACTCAATGACGGTTGGCAAGTACAACGTTGTCAACCCCAGCGAAGGTTACCCTGTCCCTGACCCCCACAAGCTCACTGTCCGGGTGCAATTCGCCCCTCCTTTTGTTGATTTCCTTATCTGGGTTTGTTTAATTTTGTTGGTTTGCATCTGGGTATTGGCTGCTTGTGTTAAAGATGGAGTCTTTGAGGTTGTAGTAACATAAAGGTCTCATCTTTGCATGTTGGTCATAAGCCCAGTATTGCCTCTGATTGACGATTGGATCTGAGAATGCAGAAAGGTTGAGTCTTGAAGAGAGCCCTGGTTTTGTTTGTGAGCAATTCGGTTAGGGGTGGCTTGTTAGTGGTTGTGAATTTAATGGTGGGGAGGCTGGTGCAGGTGACTTCGCCATATGGGAACAATTATCACATTGCGGACAATGTGGAATCTGGGAGCTTTGCGTTCACTGCAGCCGAGGCTGGCGATTACTCGGCTTGCTTTTGGGTACCCGAGCACAAGCCGGAATTGACTGTGACTGTTGAATTTGATTGGAGGACGGGTGTGCATGCAAAGGACTGGTCCAAGGTTGCTAGGAAGACACAGGTTGAAGTGAGTATCTTGTTTTCTCGACTGCTGGTGTTTGTTTTTTTAATCTTTGGTCGCCTTGATTTGGACTTCTTTTAGAGTGATTGGAGAGGTGTAGCATGTTTCGATGCTGTATTGGTAGGAACAATGTGATTCACGAATTTATATTAGCTTATGCTCCTTGGTTGCAGGATTTGCTCCAGTTATATTAAATCCATGTTCTGCTCTCGATAAATCTTTAGGTAGTTTTCGGCAAGAGAATCCTGTTTACTGGCTGTCAATAGATATTGTAATTATTTAATGAGTCTAGATGATAATTAATTATTAGAAGAGAGTGGTTTTTTGGTGGTGTATTATCTTGTGAGCAGTGACCTTGAATACCAAGATTAGTCGTTGTCTAAGCTCTAGCAGTGGCATTAATCCTGAAGGTGAATCATTTTTCTAGTCCCTTGCACTCTTATTTGAGGCTCACACCTCTGTTAGGGATTGTCTCAGATTTTAGGATGATAAATTCTCATCTTGAGCTGAATTTGGCATCACGGTGCCTTTTATGAACTACTTTCGGTGCTTCCTTACGATTCTGTCATGCTACTTGGTTAGGCTAATGCTTAACTTCATACTCTTGTGCCAGGTTATGGAAGTTGAGTTGAAAAAATTGTACGACACCGTTACAGCTATACATGAAGAGATGTTCTATCTGCGTGAGAGGTACATTCATCAGATTTTGTCAAGCATTCCAATATCTGATTCCTTCTGTCTGAATATCGATAATCAAGACAAAGCGTCTCCTTTTAATTTGTTGGTTGTCAGGGAGGAAGAGATGCAGAATCTCAATGTAGCAACTAACTCCAGAATGGCCCGCCTCAGCTTTCTTTCTCTCGTGGTCTGCTTGTCGGTGGTTGGTTTGCAGTTTTGGCATCTGAAGACGTACTTCGAGAGGAAGAAGCTCCTGTAAATTCACTCCAGGTACCATTCGCCTCTAGTTCTCAACTCGTGCACAGCATTTTCATGGCGAGCTTTGTATCAGAGCGATCATCTTTTCGGACTGTTGAGCCTGATATCGTCGAGCCGGCCGCAGCAGATGGAAATGACGGTTTAATGTTCTCAGACAAGGCATCACACGCATTTGCCCAGGAAAATCCTGACAAAGCTTCTCAGAGAAAGAAACAAGGTGGTGGCCGGATGGATCGACGTAGATGCTAGATAAAGGTCCTTCTGTTCTGTGACCAAAATGATCCTTTACTACAAGGTTGTGACACGATGTCTCTTGATAATTCTATCTCCCACCTTCCATCTTTTTTTATGGTCCATCTCTATTCCACATTTCGTTAAATCGTCATGTGCATCATTTACGGTTTCATCTGGCAGTCGTACCAAAAATGCGTTTTTTTCAAAATCTACGAGTTTCTTGGAATTTGGCCTTCGGAGTTTTTCTTGGTGGTTTTAGAAGTTGACTAATTAAATGGAAAACTTTGATAAATGGCACTGGACTTGCCAAGAATTTCATAACAAAATTACTTATCTTGAAGTCGACTAATTAAGTTTGTCACCACATCAGAGTGAATTTTTTATGTTATTATTTCACACATCTAATTATAAGCTCGTATCATTATATTAAATATGAACAGTCAAACGCTTATTATAAATAGGGCAAATTACTGTAGGGTCCTTCGTGTTTGACTAAATCGATAATTTAGTCCTCCTTTTTCAAAAAAATATTTTTTCGTCCCCCGTGTTTGCTTTTATTATACGTTTGGGTCCCTCGCTGATGTCATCAGCTCTTTGTTTTCATTTTTATCTTAGAAATGACTAAAATACCTTTAAAAAATCTCCTTCCTCGATCAGATCTCTTCTCGCTACGGCCAAAAAATTTCATTCTGACGACCCATAAATTGACCTCCGCCATGGGGGTGATCTTTGTGGAATAGTTATAGCCGGAGGATCAAGAGGAGTGTGGGCAGCTGACAAATTCTGAGTTGGTGGATTGATTTTTGTTATCACCGGTGAACGGAAGCTTTGTCGGAGCTGGCCGGGAAGGAAAGGATCGAGAGGAAGGGGATGAACTTGTATTTTTGAAGGGTATTTTTATCATTTCAATAAAAAAAGAAAAAAATTGACTGCTGACGTCAGCCAGGGACCCGAGAGTATAATAAAATCAAACACGGGAGACGTAAAAATATTTTTTGAAACAGGGGGACTAAATTGTCGATTTAGTCAAACACGAGAGACACTAACAGTAATTTGCCCTAAGGCTTATTTTTAAATTTTATTCGGTACAGCTAGTTACGTAATATTTTTATCCGAATACTAATCATTTAAAGCCTCGTATCAATTAATACGGTGCATTTATAAATTAATTGTTTGATATTGGAATGTTTAGTCTTCACAAGATCGTGACACTATATACGCCAATATTCTTTTAGACAGGCTCGAGAGCAGATCAAATTTTTCTATATTTTCATGTATGTCTGATGGGTAAGAAGTTTTTTCTAAATAATTTCAAATATCTTCTAATCTATTACAAAGCTTATTATACATCAGTATCAAAATCTTAATTAAATCTAACGAAATTTTAAATTGGTTATTGAATTTGGATCAACCAATTTACCAATGATGAACTTGACCGATCTAATTAGATTGACCACCGGGCGGCCTTCGGTGTCGGTTCGCACTTAAAATACTAACCAATGGTTTGTTCCTTTTCCCCGCCAAAGTTTGAAACTTTGTGATGACCCAGAATGCGCCCGCCAATTTCCGCTTCTGCCCTTGCTTCCATGGCCGAAGCCTGCACTTCCATGGCCCACCTCAAGCAAATCCACGCCCACTCCATCGCCTCCAACCTTTATACGCACCACCTACCTCTCGCCAAGATGCTCCGTTTCGCTGCCGTCTCGCCCTTGGGCGATTTGTGCTACGCCCACCGCATGTTCGATCAAATTCCCGAACCGACGGCTTTCTTTTACAACACCCTCATTCGGGGTTATGCGAAGAGCCCTGTTCCGTCCCGGTCCGTTTACCTCTTTAATCAGATGAGGAGGGCTGGTCTCGACCCGGACGAGTTCAGCTTTAATTTCTTGATGACCGCTAGGTCGAGAGTGAAGGTCAGCGATTTGTTCTTGGTTTTGGAGTGTGATGAGATACATGGGTTAGTTGTGAAGTTAGGGTTTTCTTCTCATTTGTATGTCCAGAATTCATTAATTCATTTGTACGCGATGAGGGGTAGCCCCGTGGCTGCCAGGAAGGTGTTCGGTGAGACAGTAGGGCCGGATGCGGTCACGTGGTCTGGTTTGGTTCTAGCGCACGTCAAGGCAGGGGAATTGGATGTTGCTAGGCGCGTGTTCAACGCAATGCCCGAGAAGGATGTGGTGTCTTGGACTGCTATGATTACCGCGTATTCGCAGGCCAAGTACTCCGAGGAGGCATTGCAGTTATTTACGGAGATGAGAGATGCAGGCCTGAGGCCAGACGGGGTCACTCTTGTTAGCGTACTCTCAGCGTGTAAGAACTCGGGGGATCTGGAATTGGGAATAAGCGTGCATGCTTATATGCAAGAGAATGGGCTTGGTCGGATGATTTCGCTCTGCAATGCATTGATTGATATGTATGGAAAATGCGGGTCTGTAGATAGGGCGTGGAATGTGTTCGACAGTATGCACAGGAAGAGCTTGGTAACATGGAACATAATGATATCTGCATTTGCTCTCCAGGGTAATGTAGAAGATGCATTTTGCCTGTTCAGATATATGTTGGATTCCGGAGTTGCTCCCGATGGGTTTACGTTTTTAGCTCTTTTAAGAGCACATTCACGCCAAGGCTCAGTTGATGAAGGATATAAGCTTTTCGAAAGCATGCCGGATTACGGGATCATGCCAACCGTTGAACACTATGGCTGTGTTGTCGATATGTTAGGCCAGGCTGGGAGATTGGACGATGCCTACAACTTGATTCGTAACATGCCAATTCCAAGCAATGATGTTATATGGAAGCTTTTGCTTAAAGCTTGTAGAACATCTGGAGACATGGAGATGGGAGAAAGGGTGGTGAAGAAGCTGTTGGAATTCAAACCTGATGATGCTGGTTACTACGCTCTTCTTCATGATATATACATTGCGTCAGGTCGAGTGGCCGAAGCTAGTCAGATGAGGCAAGCTATTGCTACATGGTGAAACGAGAGTCGATCCCAAATTGCAGGAGCATGAATATATGCAGGCAGATGGTTCTCCGAGTAGGCAACTATTTGGTATGGCACCCTTTTTGCAGGCTATATTTAATATCAGTTTAAGTCAATTAACTATGATTTATATTGATCTCGAATTGTTTGTGCTCAATTGTGTAGTTAAAACATTAAAAGAATTTGTCTAATTCAACACAAACAAACTTGCAGACGAGCTTAGATGTCCTACGCTTGCAATATCTTACCGGCTTCATTTCAGGTAACCTTTTGCGATGATAAAGCAAACAAAACGTTGCTTATGTTGTCCGAGAACCCGAAAATTGCAGAACCAATTGGAACTTAGACTTAAAAGCTGTTGGCCGAGGCCAACGCTGCAGAATTATTCAGTTCGAAGATTTTCCTGAAGCTGCCCACTCAGTAAAGAAGCTGCTCTGTTTTCAATTTCCACTTCTTTTCCCTGTCAACTTCAAGAGAAGGCTTGCTCCTAGTACAACTTAAATTATCTACTTGATCAATGATTAAATTCCTTGCTCTTCTCAACATAAGAACATTACAATTAACAGGATTAAAGAGCCACAGACCTTCTCTCTATAAATTCAATATGCTCCTGCACCTGATCATCCTGCTTGTCCTCCACCATCAAGCCAAACTCATTGTGGCGGCCAACTTAACACATTCAAGCACAAGCTCTGCTGTCCCGAAAATCCCTCGTCGCCTCCAACCCATACTCCGCCCTCTCGAACTGGACCGCTGGAGCTTCACTGGCGACCTCTCGGGCCGCCACATCACCTCCTCTCCTACCTCTCGAGCTAAAGGTATATAATGTCATCATGTTCTTCATGCTGTTACTAAATTGAGATCTTAATGCTCCTATTACATAAATGTGAGATGGTTTTCAAATCGCGCACTCCTGTTTACAAGGTGTAACAGCGTCGAGGTTGGTTCATTCTTTTGACATGAGGTGAAATGGTATCAAGATCACAACGCTCCAGTTGCACCATCTTTAAGAAAATGTCAGCTTCCTCGTCAACATTACTAGTTTAACTGGGAGCTGGCAAATTGTTCACCGTATATGTATGGATGAGAACGTTGCCGAGCTCTGATCTGATCGAACGGACCCAATCGTGGAGGCCGAACAAGTGTACACCATATGCATCTCAGATCATTGGTGGCATCCACAAAAGATTCAAGTTTCCAATCAATCAAAATTTGTCAAAATGAGATTAGCACCAGAGAAATCTGCAACATTTTATTGAGGGAAACTTTCATAACAAGACACTGAAAGATTGCACAATCAGGCATCAGTTGCACCAAGCCCCTTTATTTAGTAGCTAATAGTGGCTTGGTTACCACAAGACACAAACAACAGATATTGTTCACTCATCGTCATAACTCTTGCGGTGATGATGCTTGTTGTGGCGGCTGTGCTTCTTCTCCTCGTCATCGGAGTCATTATCACCCTGCAAAATTGAACAACAATTAGATCCCGACTCACGTCGCAAAAAGAGAAACACAGGTAAACAGATCTCACTGATGCTGAATTCGAGCAATTTGCAGTAGATATACACAGCTAAGTATAATTGCAGACATACATTTCACTGCAAAACTACATAACGGCTTACCAACAAAACAGCATACACAAATTTAAGGTTAACTCTAGAAAACAACAGCTAAACTAGAACAGTTCTTCCAATAAGCAAAAGCATCGCCGCCATTGTCATTGTCACGTCCTAGTTGACAGCGATGCAACATTTCCCAGGAAGCTCAAAGATTATAGAGCTGGTTGTCGTCCTACTTTTTCTACCATTGAGAGCAAGCAAACCGACAGATCAAGCAAGCATAACAATGTGCAACGAAAGACCATCCGTCACCTCAATTTCACATAAGCTCTGACAGTACAAACTACCATGGCATCCACAAACAAGAGAGATCTCAATCAACCCATCAATGCTGCTGAAAATTCCTTGTGATTCGCATTCGATCAACATTCGACCAAAATCCAACCTTCTACTAACACGCAATGGAACCACGCATCAAACAGCCAAAAATGGAAAGACACAAACTTTGAAGCAGAATTGTAGAAATCAAGTAAAGCGGGCGACTTTCTCACGTATTTCTTACGGCCATAGCTCCCCTCCTCGCCATAGCCACCACCATACTTCTTGCGAGAACCATCCTTATCACCATCATCATCCCCGCCACCACGACGGTACCCACCCCCAGCACCGCCGCTGTACTCATCATCGTTCCGCCGCCCCTCGTAGGTGGGGGGCCTATCATAGTCCTCCTCCTGCTTCCGCCCCCCTCCATAGCCACCATGCCTCCTGGGCGGCTCATCCTCCCCGCCCCCATAACTCGCCGGGGTCTCGTAATCGCTCCTTGCCTGAGGCTTCGGCCTGCCCCCGTACCCACCACCGTACTCCGACTCCCCGTAGCCCGACCCAGTCTTCCCGAAGCCGGACCCGTACTCCTCAGCCTGGGGAGGAGGCGGCCTCTCGTACTCGCTCCTCCCCCCGGATCCGGGCTTCCTCCCGTACCCGGATCCATACTCCTCCGGCTGAGTCGGTGGCGGCCTCTCGTACTCGCTCCTCCCCCCGGATCCGTACTCCGACCCGGGCTTCCTCGCGTACCCGGATCCATACTCCTCAGGCTGAGGTGGCTCCGGCCTCTCGTCCTCGCTCCTCGCCCCCGATCCGGATCTCCTCCCGAACCCGGATCCATACTCCTCAGGCTGAGCCGGCGGAGGCCTGTCGTACTCGCTCCTCCCCCCGGATCCGTATCCAGATCCGTACTCCAGAGCGGGTTCGCTCCTCCCATACTCGGATCCGGGCCTTCCCCCGTACCCGGATCCGTACTCCTGAGCCGGCTTTGGAGGCGCCGGCCTATCGTACTCGCCACCTCCGTATCCAGATCCATACTCCTGAGCAGGCTTCGGGGGCGGAGGCCTATCGTACTCGCCACCTCCGTATCCAGATCCATACTTCTGAGCCGGCTTCGCGGGCGTCGGGCGATCGTACCCGGATCCGGGCCTCCTCCCGCCGGATCCATGGGAAGCGGGGCGGGCGTAGGAGGAGTACTCGGTCCGGAGCGCGTCGTCACCGTAGGCATTGGGAAGGGCGCCTTGGTTGGAGTCGAAGAAGGGGCGCTCGTAGTCGATGTCGTCGTTGGAGTAGGAGGAGCCCACGGCGTAGCAGGTCTCGTCGGAGGGATCGAGGGGGCGGCCGTAGGTGAGGGCGATGTCGTAGCCGCCACCGTACGGCGTCGGATCGTACTCGTCGAAGTCGTCGACCTCGTCCTCGTCCCTCCTCGAATAGTAAGGCATCGCGTTTGCTTCTTTCTTCTTTCCTCCTCCTCCTCCTGCTCTTTGAGATGTGGGACCCAAAGTGGGGATCTCGTCGGTGGTTTTATAATCTGTTATTGTGTGGGATCCTTCCTTGGGCCTCGGCTCCGATGTGGGCTTTTGGGCCCTGATCCGGCCCCGTTTGACCCCCAGTCAGCCGAGTCGCGTTTTTTCCGCTCCTTCCTGGTACAGAATCGAGCACGTTAACATCACCCTATCACTATATGTATACCATCCAACGTAGTCCGGTTAAATAAACTCGACTCTAATATAGTTTATCCAAATTTTTTTTACTATTTGTGTAACGATTTCACTTAAAATTTTGACTGTTGACAGTGTCTCTATTAAAGTTTTACATGAGTGGTTTCAAATTTTCAATATTGTACGCATGCAAGATAAAGACTTCTAAACATGAAACTACTGATAAAATATTTTCCAGAGTAAAAAATCCAAAATAAAACTCTTAACATTAGAGATATTTTTATATCGTATTAAAGTATAAAGTATTTGACGTTCCAGATTTCTTATTTTATTTGTGTAGGTAGATTGGGGTATGGTAGCCATTTTGGCAGAAAGTGGCATATACACATTTAACGTATAAAACAAATACTTCATATTATGCGTTGATTTTACGATTTAACAACTGTTTAAAAAAATGACATTGATTATGAAATTGCCCGGACATTTGGGTACATAATCGCATCGCGAAACTACTTGCGCCGCCCGTTTTGTTCTTTTTGCGATAATCGATTTTTGCAGTTTGACGATTTTTACGGAATTTTTTTTTAAACCTAAAAAAAATAATAAATAAATAAATCGACGATTGCTGTTATCGGGCGATCATTGGACGACGCGGGGGCGCCGAGAAATTCTTCAATGACAAAGGAACGACATTGCTGTTATCGAAGACTGAGGGACAAATTACGGTAGTATCTCCCGTATTTGACTAAATTAATGATTTAGTCCACCATGTTTTTAAAATTATTCTCACGTCCCTCTGATTTAATTTTATTATACGTTCGGGTCCTTCGCTCATGTCAACAACTCTCTTTTTTTCATTTTTGTCATTGAAATGACAAAAATACTCTTAAAAAAACAAAAAATCATCCCTTTCTTCTTCCTTTTACTCTCTCGCCGGAATAAAAAATCTTTGTCCCTCAATCTTCTTCTTCAGAAAAAAAAGAACAAAACCCAGATTCATAATGATGTTCCTGAATCAAAAAAACAAACTGAACACACCCACATGATCCACGTGGCGAGGTTATTGGGAGGAGGGGGAGGCCGACGGACAAGCCACGTGGGAGATCCACGTGATGGAAAAAAGAAGAAGAAGAAGAGGGGACGGCCTTGTCGCGGACGACGGTCTCCTTGACGGAGCAAAGCGACTCGAGTGGGGGAAGGAGGGAGGGGGCGTGGTCGGGGTCGTCATCATTGTTGTCTGAGAGGAAGGGGAGGCGGCGGGTGCGGTCCTCGCTGAGGGCACGAACGATGGTGGAGAACTTGCGGATCGAGTTGAGGCGGAGCTGGATGTCGTTGGCGATCAAGTTTAGATCTGACTTTCTTCAGATCTGGCTTTTCTCTGTTTGAGTTTTTTTTCTTAATGTTCTTGATTGTGTTCTTGATTTTAGTTAGTTTGATCTTGGTTTTGAGTTGGTTTTTGGTTGTTGGTGTTTTTGGCCAAAGGTTGAATTTTATTTTTTGTTTAAGGGTATTTTGGTCATTTCCATGACCAAAAATGAAAAAAGAGCCGCCAAGGACCCGAGAGTGTCTAAAACCAAACTTCGGGAATGTCAGGAACGATTTCGAAAATGCAGGGATCCCAGAGGGAGGGACGCCAAACTACAGGGACCTGAGCGTAATTTTCTCTAAAACCAAAGACGGAGGACGGGAGAATAATTTTTGAGGCAAGAAGGACAAAATCGTCAGTTTAGTAAAAAAAAATACCGCAATAATTTGTCCTAGACAGAGGGGGTTGGATTTAGTGGGGACAAGGCTCATCCTTACTGAAAATGGATCAAAGTTTTGGATCTACAGACACGATTTTTGATTACTGTTACATCTGTAGATACAATTTTTGATAAAACTTGATAAAATTCCTTCCATAAGACAATCTTTATGTTGTCTCCACTCAATCCAAAACCTAGACAGAGTGATGTAATACGGAGGCCTCGATACTATCCATATTCCACAAGATATGCCTCTGAGTCATCACTTGCGTGTGAACCTCAACTATTAAAGGGCTCCCCACCCAATCAGGGCCAGCAAAGCAACAACCTATTCTTACCAACGAGCTTTTAGATTTCACCGACGATTATAATGTTTTAACCTGACAAAATCTCGAATATTAATAACATAATAATGTTAAGAAAATCTTATCATCTGTTCAAACAGAAGTCTCGTCCCACTCGAAAATTTAAATTAATTGGTGTTCCAACAAAAAAGCTGCAACATATTAATTGGTATCATCATACAGCAGTAAAAAGGACTCCAATCAGAATTCGATACCCGCCGAAAGAAAAAAAAATATCAGTCAGTCTCCCTTTGATTCGACAATTACACCACCCACCGACCAAAACTAGAGAGAGAGAGAGAGAGAGAGAGATTCTCATTCTCTTACCGCGATTATAAATGACTAGGAGCGGCTAGTTAGGACCGAACAGAGAGTTAGGAGTCTTTCTTTTGTGTAATAGCGTTCTTTTTCCGAGGGGAGGGGATGGAGATGAGGGCATTCACGGTGTCGGGGGAGGGGATCGGGGACTTCAGGACGGTGCAGGAGGCGGTGGACGCGGTTCCCCTCGGCAACACCTGCCGTACGGTGATTCGCGTGACCCCGGGTGTGTACAAGCAGCCGATATACGTCCCCAAGACCAAGAACTTCATCACCCTCGCCGGCCTAACCCCGGAAGCCACCCTCCTCACTTGGAATAACACCGCCACTTCCATCCAACACCACCAGGTACAATCATCTACTCGAATGCCTCATAACCCACTTCTCTTTTTGGGTAAAGTTGCTTGCTTTAACCAATAGGAGTCTGTCCAAGCAATATCGTTAGGAGAGTCACGATAATGCTCGACTCTGAACGTCTGAGCTTAGATCCGAAAAAAAAATCTGCTTTAAGGTCACCCTTTGGGTGTAGTTGGTAAAGTTGGGTGCTTTTTGTTTGGTTGATGGGAAGGATTTGTCTATCTATTTGTTGCCTTTCTGACCCGGTTGTCTGTTTGAGTAAAATTGCCTGTTTTGAGTGACCCTTTATGGTGTTGGTGGGTAAAGTTGGGTGCTTTCTGGTTGCTGGGAAGGGGAGAGAGCTGTTTTCGGTTTTGAGCACAGTTGGGGCTAATGGGTTTTTGTGTCGGTGGATCCTGACCTAGTTGTTTTATTTGGGTGAAGTTTCCTGCTTTAAGGTTTCCTTTTGGGCTTTGGTTGGTGAAGTTGGGTGCTTTTGTTTGGTTGGGAGTGAAGTTGGGTGCTTTTGTTTGGTTGGGAGTGAAGTTGGATGCTTTTGTTGGGTTATATGAATTGGTGGAAAAAGATTGGATCTTTTTGGTTGGTGCTTTTGCTTATTGTGGTTGTTTTTGTCGGTTTTGATGTGCAGGCGTCGAGGGTGATTGGGACGGGGACGTTTGGATGCGGGAGTGTGATAGTGGAAGGGGAGGACTTCATTGCTGAGAATATCACGTTTGAGAATTCTGCTCCTGAGGTATGGTGTGCGAGCGAGAGCGAGGGCTTTTGTTTTGCATTTCCAATTCCTGACTTGAATTGGCTGCTGTTTTCTGATTTGCCTAGCTGTCTACTGGTGTTTTTAATAAGTTTTTCTTGGACGTTCTCGCTTATGGAACTTTATAGTTACTTTTTTCTTGTTGCTACTCTCTTGTTGATCCTCCTTTGGCATAATGAAGGGGCTTGGATTAATCATGTCCTTTTGGTCAATTAGCTACGATTAGAGCTCGATTCAGACCTGATTTAGGTTGATATTCTTTGACTTGATTAATCATGTCTATTGAGACTTGGACAGTTGTTACTCTAGTCATCGGGCTTAATAGAATCTCTATAGTGGGTTTAGGGCAGGCATTACTCTGAACAAGTTTGTGTTTTTTACTGTATGATTTCTTAGTTTATCCTCTGGTAACTGAAGCTCAGAAACATGGCTGATAACTCGTCTTACAGCTCTTAATGTCATTTTTTATAACCAGGGTTCAGGTCAAGCTGTGGCCATCCGTGTAACAGCTGATCGGTGTGCCTTCTATGGTTGCCGGTTTCTTGGATGGCAGGTAGATTGAGTGTATTTGGTTTGAAAACAATATTATTAAAGGTTAAAAAAGAGAGAAATGGACGAGATGTCTGATGATGCAATTTTCTACTACAGGATACGTTGTATTTGCATCATGGAAAGCAGTATCTGAAAGATTGCTACATTGAAGGAAGTTGTGATTTCATATTTGGGAACAGCACAGCTCTGTTGGAGAACTGCCATATCCACTGCAAGTCAGCTGGTTATGTGACAGCACAAAGCAGAAAATCATCTCAGGAAACGACCGGCTATGTTTTCTTGAGGTTCGATGTTCATTCATTTACATCTCTCTCTCTGTTGTCTTGCACCAAAATTATTAGTTAAGAGTCCGTGGTGTCAGCATTGTGAAACCCTTGTGACTAAATAATTTCTTTGAAATGGCAATTTCGGAAATGTTAGCTTAGTAAAACAAGAGCAGCAGAACCTTTTTTCTATTAGATGGGGTGTGTTTTATAGATCCTAGTACGCCATTGTGCGACGACGTAGGTTAAGTTCTCGGAATATAACCAAAGTTAGCCAAGTAATTTTTGCTTAAGAATGCAATCGTGATAAATCAGTTATGTAATTTTTGGCACTTCATTAGAATTCACGACCTCGCCGTATAGGTATGGATGGAAGCCCAGTCGAAGATTCAAATGCATAATATGTTCGAGACTTTCAGCTTCTGATGCTAGTATCCAGCTATTGCATCTTAAATTTGGAAACCAGAGAAACTCTCTTTGTGACTTCGACATAATGGATATAATGTTCAGAGCACTTGTCTGCAAGATTTCATTGTTTTTATCTTGTTAGCACAGATGTGTAATCACTGGGAATGGGAGGAGTTCATATCAATGTCTTGGAAGGCCATGGGGACCCTTTGGAAGAGTTGTGTACGCGTACACCTACATGGATCAATGCATCAAAGATGTGGGATGGGATAACTGGGGAAAAGTCGAGAACGAGAGAAGCGCGTGCTTTTACGAGTACAGGTACACCTTTGTAGAAGCTATTTCGCCATCCGATTTCTCGATGGGATGTATCATAAGTTGATTTTTCTGTAGTGTAACAGTTTTAATATGAGATGCAGGTGCTTTGGACCCGGTAGTTGCCCAGCAAAACGGGTAACATGGGCAAGGGAACTGATAGATGAAGAGGCCGAAGAGTTTCTCGGACATAGTTTCATTGACCCTGATCCTAACAGGCCTTGGCTTGTTCAAAGAATGGCCGTGAGGATACCCTACTCTGCGTAGAAGACCAGAAACCTCTCTCTAGTAATCCGAGGCATCCGATTCCGGCGGGTTGTCAGAGGAGAGCCTCTGTCAAAGGAATAATCTGCAAAACTCCGATACCTGTTCTGATCATTTTTCTGCAAACCCGCCCTTGGGCTGAGCAATGCCGTAGTGCTCGAAAGCAGGGGCTTCTGCCCTTCTGTAGGATCAATATTGCTGCTGATATATCATGTACATTACCTGGTCTGCCCCTCAGAACAATTTATGTACCTTTTCGTGAACTAGTTGTATTCAGAGTCAAGTAACGTCGGATATTATTTATTTTTGAGGTGATTCTCTCAGTGGTGTCTTGTCATCCGAGATTTTTTCAAAAGAATTCAAGTCTCTAAGTAGAACTTTTGAGAGAATTGCTTGCATTTAATCATGCAAAATATGAAAAGCAAAATGGCAAATTTCGGAAAGCAAAAGATTGTAGAAACTAGTGGACCCAACAGGATTCTTCAATGGACAGTTCTGGTTTTGTCCAAGAAGATAACAGGTGGACTATATATATATATAGAGTACCAGATCATGCATTTTTCAGTGTTTCACCTTCCACATCTCCCATACAAAATATGCGGTGGAGTTGGAGATGCGGGGGATCGAACCCCGTGCCTCTCGCATGCAAAGCGAGCGCTCTACCATTTGAGCTACATCCCCGTTTTGTTAATTTATCTGAACAACCTTTTTTATCTTTTTAGTGAATATGCTTGCTTCAATATGTACATGGCAACACCAGGTGTTACTTACAACACCAAAATAGACTGCTAACTTCTTGATATGCAAGAACAAAGCCTGCTACTTCTCCATGTCCTCTGTCGCGATATAACTGGCCAATCGCAGCCTCCATCGTCGAGTTCCCGGTATGAGGGTGCGACTTGTCGCTTGCGCAGAATCGTGAACTCGACCTGCAACGTGAATGATAAATATCATTCCAGGAACTTTCCTGACACACTACATATCATGACGTCTTTCCGGCTAAAACATACATGTTTGAAATCTCAAGTTTCCAACTGTCGAAACAGCAGCCTTTTCAAGTTTCGAAAGCTCCATGCTCCCTACTCTTTGCCGTTGTCTCCCGTTATGTCGGGTACATGTCCAAAACAGAAGTCTATTAGTTATGTAGTAGAGCTAATATTCTGTTGTTGTCTGGGAATATCTACGTGGCTACATGTTTACAGAATACAGATAATATAACGAAGGACTTGCAATTTGCTTGTTCAAGCAACTTCACAAAATTCTCTCCATTCAATTGAGATGATTTGGAATACAGGGGCTATGAAACGCCATAATTTGAAGCAAACTCGGAACACATAAATAAGCACACCACACAGGAACATCTTCAATCCAGGTCTCCGTCAAACATCGATAAGGGCAAGAAGAGAGTGACTAGACTATTTGAGCTTGAAGTACAAAATCAAAATGATCACAACGACAAGGACTGCGATGACTGCACCGATGGTCCACTTGTTCCGGTTCATTCTCCTTGCCATGTTGGTCAACACTCTCTTACTTTTGCCAATGTTATCATCAACCCCATGAAGCTACAACATCAAAAAGGAATAACCACGTGAGTACAATCGTATTCACACCACTAGGCAATATGGTTTTGGCAGTTGCATTGAAACCCATTTTAAAGAGGACTTTGAAAGCAAATTGTTGGATACACAAACTATAACAATCTATAAAGCGAATATCAAAATTCATCTACCGTGTTGTGTGCATGCAGAAGCGATTGTCTCTGTTGATGTAAATCTTGAAGAATTGACACTCCCAGGTCTTCAGTTTCAAGCATGGTTCTTCTACTATCCTTAATTCTATCACTAGTCTTATTTACCCTTTCCGTTGACATCATCAGCCTTGATCTTTGGTCAGCTGATGCCTGTTACAAATGCAAAGCCATTAAGTGATAGAAAATTATGCTCAACAAGTGAAAAGAAACACTGAGATCGTGACCTGTCATGCAGATGAAAAGCAAGAAAGAAAGGGTAACATACATGTACATAAACCTACACAAAACAAGGGTGAAATAACTGCCTTCCCTAGAAACTAAGAAGCCCAAGAAAACTTAACATTGTTGGGCAAGGCAGTCAAGAAGGGAGCGGCAGTTAGTGCATATGAACGACAAAGAAATGAAGTTTCAAGGGATATGTAGGCAGGCCATGTCTTATCAGTGGGTCCTAATAGTCCATGGACCACAATGAATTAGTGGCTCTTTAGACATTGATGCTATGGGCGACAAAGTTTGTCATGAACAAACTAACAGAAAATAAGCAGCTCACGAGAGCTTCATACCGTTAACGTATCAGCCATTCCAGACTCCAACAGCTGATCCCTGGCAGACGGGTTCATGCCACCAGACTCAACTCTTTTCATGGCACTCTTAACATTGTTGAGATCTGATTTATACTCCCTCAACTTAGCCAGAAGGACGGCCTTGATATTTGGTGGCAAACTCCTCGCTTCGAGGTCCATCTTACGAATCTGAAACAAATCACGCAATATAAAGCATCAATCAACCAAAGAACAAAAAGAATGGAAGGAAAAAAGAAGTGCTCAATAAAGACAACAATCCTGACGCCATACCAGAGATTCAGCATCCTCTAACCCAGCTCTTATGTCAGAAAGCTTCTGCTTCTTTTGCTCTACAAAAGAACCAAAACTTATGAAACTGAAACAAACTGAAATCACATGAAAGAATGCTCTGTAACAATTCTAATTCTTTCCCCTCAACATTCCTACTCAAACAAACCGAGTGTAACAAGCTTAATTAACCCACCAAAGTTGATGAACTTCTCTCCCTTACCCTCCAATTTCAATAACCAATCCAACTGCACACCCATCCCAAACAAATCCAAATGAAACCCTAAGTCATACCCAAGCAAACCTAATAGAACATTGCACAATCAGCAAAGCTACAATCTCCTAGAAGCTCTGTCAAACAAAACACGAAACAGCTCGCTAACCCCAACAATTGATGCACGCATAACGAATCCAGAAAAGGCGTATTTCCCGATCTTAATTCTGGAGCGCCCTAGGTTGAAAAAAAAATGCACAGAAACTGGCGGGAATACCTCCGGCGAGGGCGGCGGCGGCGGCGGTGCAGCTCCGGGAGAGATTGGAGGAGAGCTCGCAATACTGAAGCTCGTATCGATCGAATACTTCGCTCATCCTGCAACCCTAACTCCCACCACACGAAAAAAAAAAAATCAAATCAAATCAAAACACGATCGCGGCAATTACAACCCTAACATAAAGATTCCGATGAGATGGAACCTGAGAGAAGACCGGAGAGGAGGCGGTCGGTCGTCCGAGGAGATGACAAAGCGGATCAGTTAGGTTTGGGTGTTAATTTATTTTTTGGGCGGTTTTTCGTGTGAATTTTTCTCTTATTCCCTTTTCGGTGGTTGACAATGACAGGTAAGGAATAGAACTGAGGATCGTTTTCTTTTTTTGTTTTTGTTTTGTGGTCTCCTAAGCTGCGTTTTGACGTGTAATCTTATGTGATTCATAAGCACTCAGAACGTGTTGGACGGGGACCTCCTCCCTTATTTTCCATTTTTTTAAATTGAAATAGTTTGTTCAATTGTTAACCCAATTAATGAATAATATAAATTTTAGTAGTTGAGACATTGAAAGCAAGTTTTTGAATTGTTGAGATTTTTTAATCGTACCACTAAAGGTAAATTTAGGAATTTTGATAAATTAAAATAAAATTTCTCGAAAGTTATATCGTTGGGATAAGAGAAAAATATAACTTTGGAGAGGTTATTATATAAAAGAGGAGGTTTACATTTTTTTCAAAAGTATTAAAATTGAGTTTTTGAACAATAAATAAGTAAATGCCGAAAAATTACTTTGTTTATATTCAAGTCACCTAAAATCTCGAATTGTAGCGTTATTCAAATACTACATTCAATTGAGATTATTTTCTTACAAGATGACAATCACAATGATCATTTAAACACAACTGAAAAAATGAATGATGATATAAAAATTTATCAAAAAAAAATCTAGCACAAAAATTTATCTTATAATATTTTTAGAATTAGTAAAGTACGTAGAATATATATATTTATAAAAAAAATATCACTTTATGCAAAAATTGATCAAAATTTATCCAATACTGATTCTGATTCGGGAGCGGAACTTTTTAGCATTTTACAGCAGTTATCACTTTTTACTGTAGTATGTAATGTACTATTTGTTATTCATACGTACATACGGTCCAAACACTTTCTGGGTTGGATCGGGCTTGCTGAGCTTGGTTGGGCTTGGGGCATGCGCTGGACTGGGTTTGGTGGCCCGGCCCATTTTGACAATATCTGTATGCCTTTCTTTGCACACGAACTTGTTTACGTAACTTGTATACATCACTTACTTATATAAAGAAAAAGAGTAATTCCATTATTAAAATTAATTATCATTTTCTTAATTACGATTATGGCAAGTGGATAGTTTCGTATTAATAACTATACATAAAAAACTCTCCAAAGTAATATCCTTGTGACCTTACTAGTTTTGTCTTAATGGCCGGCAACAACGGGGAGTGGATTCAGTCCTAAATGTGTAAAATACTTCAGGACCGTTCTGTGAGATAAAATGGTTCACCATATTATAATAGAATGGTTCGCTCAATTATGATAAAATAGTTTGACGGAACTGTCCCGAAAAAATCGGGACCCCGATCGGGATAAAAGGGTTGGATAAAATAGTTCGCCCAGTAATAATAGAATAGTTCGCCCAGTTATGATAAAATAGTTTCACGAAATTTTTTTTGATAAAATGGTTCGCTCTTGAGGACCGTACTGGAAAAGTCACTACGCAGTGAATTTGCATAAAAGACCATACGAATCACCAACAATTACAATGTATAAAACCACAAACCAATCTTGAAACAAAATTAAATGACACTATTCGAGTTGTTATAATTAAACAAAATTTTAAGCTGACCATACATCACGTACCACCATAAGAACAAAGGCGAGAATTGAAAACCGTGGAGGCATAAAACCAAATACCAAACCTGAAACAGAATTAAAACAAATTATTCGAGTTGTTATAATTAAACAAAATATTAAGCTAGCCGAAATATTAAAATATAAAAGTACTGTTATATTATCATTTTGGGTACTTTTGTATCCAGCATGCTATCTAGCTGGTCCAGAATACTATCCCATGCCTTCTTGCATTCTTGGAGCTGCTTTGGTTCCAGGAAGACGGCAACCCCACCAACCTTGCCGGAGGATCCAGAGTCGCATATCTCGGCCATGACCTAGCAACAATAAATGCTTCACATGTTCTTTGGCAACAACCGAAACAAAACTAATACTAGCGGTGAAACAAAATAAACCTTCTTGCTTTTGAAGTACAGAAGACTACACTTCTCCTCCCACAGAACCTGTATAGTGTAAGTGTACAACACGTCAAACCCGCAAAAATCATCGCATCAGACATGTCAAGGCCACAGAACAACCTGATCTTGCATGTCATATATGAGATGCAGAGCGGCTCGAATAACAAGCGAATTGTTAAAAGAGAGACCATTGGACGCCCAAGATTTGGATGCGATTATGAAATCTTGAAACCTTTTGACGAAATGTTGTTGTACGATACGAAACGTGCAGAGTTGTTCCAGATAAGACTGCATCGATCCATGACATTTTTGTAGTGACTACTGATAATAAACAGAAGAAAGCGAAACAAGAGGAAAAGAAGAAGAAGGAGAGACACGTACAAGAGCTGTTGTGATGCCAGAAGCATGCTCTTACTACTCCTTTTGCAGAATTTTGAAATCATCTGTTGTCAAGCAGCACCTATCCACAATTTGTTGGTGGTTCAAAAGTTTCTATATCAAATATGCAAACAAAAAAACAACGAGTCAGAGAAACAAGAAGCTCAGTTTCATTAAGCGAAGAGTAATATCCCAATCCAGAAATTCGTGTGCCCTATTTTTTTAATATCTTTTCTATCTCTTGCCCTGGAGATGCGATGATATACCAGAGGCGGGACTTCGCCGGAGTGAAGTTTTCTGTGCTTTGTACGCCCAGCTCGAGATCCAAATTTGCAGCAGCAGCAGCACAAGTCTGGCTATGGGTAGAAAGCAAAGAGAGGAGAAGAGCGAGGCAAACGAACAAGGGAATAAAAAATAGGAAGGGACAAGAAAGCAAAGGTATATATACAAACACTTTTGACATTGACCCCTAATTATATAGGAATATATACGAGTTTTACAGTGATTGTAGTCCTTTTTTTAGAGTTTTACATAGCTTAGATTTATGATTAGGTTAAGTTCTTTGACGGTTTTTTTTACTAGACCTAATTCGGTTGTTTTAATATTTATGTATTTAAATCTAGTTCGAGTTAATAAAACAATACGAAGTATTTCCGCACAATCCTTCTCTTTACACTTAGTTTATATTTGTACCAAAAGTATCCACCACGAACTAGAAGAGCCTGAATATTTTTTTTTGAGATTTAAATTATTTTTACAATTTCGGATCTTAGACGATCATGAGATTCGATCTTCCTACTTCATGCTTAAAAATTAATAACGTATCTATCAGATCATACATGAGTTGGTAGAAGAACCTGAATATGCCCAATAGTATCGGTATGCGAGGATGGCTTTTTTGTTTTAGGGTCTCCTTCGAAATAGACTATCCGCTGCGTTTTGACTCGTAATCCAATGAGATTAAGTAATCAACTTCGTAGAGTGGACAATGGACCGAGATTATTCTGTTTTGAGCTTTTATTTTTTCTAAAAATTTTGATTAAAGAACTTGATCAATTGTACTACAAATAATTAATAATTTAAGAATTTGAAAGCTATTTTTGAATTGTTGAGATTTTTAAATGGCACGCAAACATGGTACCTAAATTTTAGGACAAAATAGTCATAAATCTTTAATATTTGAAAAAATTAATTAATCATCTTGATGGAATTGAGAGTGTAGTGTTAATTACAAATGAAAATTATACCGCTTTTAGCCATTACTGAAAGTACAAAAATATTCCTAACTTAGTAAATTATCACTTACGAAAAATTAAAAAAAATCATATTCAAACCCATTCATCTTATCTTCTGCGAACTAAAAAAACCTATCCAAACATCAAACTCCTATACTCACGGAAAAGTGATAATATCCCTCCATTCCCATACCTGCTCCAATTCATGGAGCAAACACGAACAAAACACGGAAAAGAGACTCTTTCTCTCTCTTTAAATTATTGTGAATTTCAAAAATTTTATCAATTGCGAATTTTTTTTAAATAAACTCAAAGAACCAAAGAATGAAAATTCAATAGAAAATCAATATCACTAAATTCGAAAACCAATATTACTACGTTCAGAAACCAATATCACTGCGTTCGGAAACCAATATCACTGCTTTCGAAAACCAATATCACTACATTTGTAAACCAATATCACTACCTTCAGAAACTAATATCACTACGTTCGAAACCAATATCACTATGTTCGAAAAACTAATATTACTACGTTCGGAAACCAATATCACGATGTTTGGAAACCAATATTACCACATTCGAAAATCAATATCAACACATTCGAAAATTAATATATCACCACATTCGAAAACCAATATCACTACGTTCGAAAACTAATATCATTATAGACTAGAACCAATAGCATTACTTACTCAAACCAATAACATTACAGACTCAAACTAATATCAGTACATACTCAAACCAATATCATTACAAACTAAAACTAATATCATTAAAGACTAAAATTAATATCAATACATACTCAAACCAATATCAGTACAGACTAAAACCAATGTCATTAGAGACTAAAACTAATATCAATACATACTCAAACTAATATCACTACAAACTAAAATCAACATCAATACAGACTTAAACCAATATCAATACATACTCGAACCAATATCATTACAGACTAAAACCAATATCATTACATACTCAAACCAAACAAAAGTGGTCACGAAAACTAATATCACTACTGTAGAAAACCAATATCACTATATCCGAAAACCAATATCACAACATCGGAAGACCAATATCACTACAAGTCCTAATTAATTAGGTGGGCTCATGGAGATCGGAACAGGGATGGGTCGACCCTCACTCGTACTACCACAGTTGGAGCACGTCTTCCTCCCCGACCCGGAGCACGTCCGGCACCCGACCCAACTAAAGAACACCTTCCTCCTCGACCTGGAGCAGACCCGTCGCCAACACCATGAGACCCATTTTCTGGATTCTTCTGCCGGAGGTGGGTGGTTCTTTGGTTGGGGAGAGAGAGAAAGAGAGAGAGAGAATTTTTTTAATTAGTGAAAGAGAGGGTGGGAGAGGAAGAGAGATAGTTGGTTTAACCTAGTTTTTTTGTTTAAAAAGTCAAAAATGTCCCTGATTGGTTATTGACCATTGGATGTAAAATTTTTTTTAAATCGAATCTGACGGCTCTAAATCTAATCCCCACCGATGGACAATTTTTTATTAGTCCCCACTCAATCCGTCCTCCCTGTGTATCTAGTGCTATAGGTTACTTTGAAATTGGTGCAGCTTGTTCTAGATCCAAGAAGGGTCACCTGTGGTGGATTGTTTATTTATTTTTGGAAATTGTCTTGTTGGGTTTGGGTATTTAAATATTATTTGGTTCATAGTTTTTAGATTTTCTTTTGGAAAAAAAAAAGAAAAAAAAATGGTTCAGTGCAGAGTTCAGACGAGACATGGTTAAACGTTTTAAGGTAAGTTCTGTACTTCTTCGCTCGTGCTCTTACGGTTTTTTCCCTGGAATGAGCCTTTTTCTTCTTCTTTACACTATTTTCTGTTTTTAGAATTTTAAACAACTGTGAAAGAAATTCAGATTGTAGATCCAATTCGGATACGGGCAAGATAATTGAATTCCAAAATTAATGAAAATATAGGCGAGGTAAGAGATTTAAATTTTTCGAATAGTTTTTTTATAGGTTCTCAAAGAGATATCATGTTCAAACTTAAAAATATATTATTAGAGAGACACATGTAAAATATGATTTGATGGTATTCGAATTTTTATACATTAAAAAATCAATGAACAAAATATCATTGGCGAGACACATATAATAGTACTCAAATTTTAATACATTAAAAAATTAATGCAGCTAGAATCAGTCGAGTGATACAAAAACTGGAATTTATTTATTTTATTCACTTATAAAAATTGTAGTTAAGATTTTAATTGAAATCTACATAGCGAAGACAACTATCACGCACGCTCCAACATAGCTTTTTATTTTTTTTGGTAAAAATGCACAAACATAACTCGCGCGGACGAGGACGGATTTGGTGGGGACTGGGCTAGTCCCCACCCATGGGGACTAACATAAACCAATATCACTTCACATACAAACCAATATCTTCACATGCAAACCAATATCATTTCACATACAAACCAATATCAATTCACATGCAAACCAGTCTCATGCAAACCAATATCATTTCACATACAAACCAATATCACTTCACATGCAAACCATTATCACCTAATAGGTTATTGACCATCAGATTTAAAGACAATCAAATCTGACGGTCCAAAATTTTGTCCCCTCGGCTTAGCACCGGCAGTCTGCTCAGGATTCCAAACTCCATGGTGGCAACTCAACATAAGGGTTGCGCTCGTTGCGGAACTCAACTCAATACCTCACGGCACGAGCTGACGACAGCCACACACCACCTGTGTTCGCATTCCCGAGGGCACCCCTCTCTTTCAAGAGGATTCGCGGCATGTCAAGCCCTGGTAATGTACTTCTAACAGATCTTTTATACTGTGCCCAATTCTGAAGTTAGTTTTATACATATGGCCAACAACGAGAAAAAAAAATGCAATAGCTAAATGATGGTGTGCAATATCGGTCAGCCATAAACTTTGTATTTGTGGATGGAATCCCCTGAGAAGGGTTAGAATGGCGGTTCCTGCTCCTTGGGATGTACTAAATAAATGACTACTTGAATCAAGATTTTGAGCATAAAGATTCCACTGGCCTATAAAAGGGGGGCTAATCCTTGCGGATGCGGTAAGACATCTAAAAAATTATTCCATCGAACGTATTCCCCCCCTCAAAGCTGGGCAAGGGAGACTCCATTTAACTTAAGTTGATCTAAACCAAAAGCACACCTACGTCATGAGAGCCTTTCTTTGAAAGACTTTAGTAGTGCTTGGGGATTAGAATCTAAATATATAAAAAATTCGAGCACATGGAGCTATTTTTTTCTCTTTCTAGTAAGAGAATTATGGTAGACTAACTAAGTCTTTATATCAGTTACTGAAGGAGCCCAATGCAAAAAAATGCATGTTGGGTCTTTGAAATAGTTCGAATCATTTTTCCTGGAAATAAATTTTATTTAGTCCCCACTCAATCTGGTTTCCGTGGGGACACATGTATTGTTGTACATCATTGTCAGTTTTATAAATTTTTTTAGTAGAAAGCTAACAGTTTTATAATTAGACTATCTCTAGTAGTGATCCGATCAAACCTGTGTCACGAATAAATAAGTAATTTCTCTCTCATCCACATATAACCCAATTCAACTAAATAATTTTTCTACTCTAGCGGTGACCTTGTCCAATCTACTCACAAAATAAATAATTAAAAATATTAGGCACAATTTATAGAGTAAAAAAATATGAATTTTTATATTTTTATCAAATAATATTGTGATAAATATCACTAAGATTAGATTGAAAAAACAAAATAATAATAATATATTATTATCGCCCCTACCGCAATGAACAGTGGTCTATTGTTAATACTTAATACTGCCACGAGGTTATTCACTCCATATTAATTGTACCAAATCGAAAAGTCTAAACTGAAATATAAGACTAAAACTTATATTTCTACCATCATTGTTTATCATCTTCGGGAAAATAAACATAATTGGGGATTACTTCTTTCAATAACCTTGTTTTGCTAGAGCATCGTAGATCCATGGTTATTTGTTGAAAAAAGAAGAAGAGAAACCTATACATTAGAAAGACGAGAGATGGAAAATGAAACATAATTGTGTTATTGTGCATGTTCTAAAAAATACAGATGGCTGACTTGAAATGGACATAATTGTGAGCAACTACACTCCAAATATTAAGCTAACCATATCACACGTGCTGCTTTTTTGATATCCCGCAACTGTTGAGACGCCAAACAAAAGATCGAGACAGACGACGAAACACAAATGACTACACTAGATAGTGATATCGGCTCACGAACAACCCTCTCAAGAACCACGTAGAACGCTCCGCCATAGAATACGATGCAGAAAACAAAATATAAACCCTGAAAAAGAATCAAAACAAATTATTCAAGTTGTTGTAATCAAACAAAATATTAAGCTAGCCAAAATATTGAAATATAAATTATTGTTATTAACGGATTCGACGCGTAATTACGAGTTAAACTCGTTTAATTAACAAACTAATTCGTTAATAATAAATCACTTACTTGTTGAAGCAAGAGTTCCACAGGTTCGGGTCCACAAAATCTTCGTGCTAGTCAAATTACAATCACGTTTTAACGGATTCGTAATTGATTTTCACGAGATTTCCTCTATAGAAAATCTGATCAAAATTCAGGAACTAATCCAGAATTTTTCCTTTCTTCTTGAGTGGTTGTGGGCAAACTTACAAATTGGTCCAGCCAGATTTCTCCTTTTATAGAAAAATCTGGCACACCAGCACACGTCGAGTATGTTAAGCCAAATTCAAGAGCACAGACACTCAGGCTACTTGAATAGTAGCATCTCGACAACCTTCTTGTATAATGTATGCTATTACCCCAGGACTCATGTCACATTCCATTGTTCACATCAGTGATTTCAAACAATTATATTCGGGTTCACTATTATACTTTTCAATACAATTGGTGCACCTGAACCACGAAACTCAGAATGTGATGAACAGAGTTCCTTCTCCCTTAACTATATTCTTTTCATAATGATACATCCTGCTTTTCTGGTCAGCCCTGCCAGGTCGAATCGCTATGCCATAACCTTTTCATGAACTTTCCAAGCTAGCAGCACTGGATCCATACTTTCAGAATACGTTTAGGATCTTAAGGGTAGGTTTCGGGAATCACAGTTCTCAAAAATTGGTCTCACACCAGGGATTGTGAAATCACTCAATATTTTTATCCCATCCAGTGGTCGAGTAGCACACATGATACTAATCACGTGTTACGGTGTACTTTTCTTTTTAAAAGAACACATGTCATTTAACACCATACTAGAGTATCAGCATTAGCTTAACTCTAGGCTAATAGGACAGACTGTATGATAAGTTCCACTTATATCTTATCATATAGATTGTAGAAAATCTAAATGCAGCAACTTATTTCTGCATCCCATAAGAAAACTTGCTCTTGAGCAAGACGACATTCCGTCATAGGACATGCACTTATGTATGTCCAATAACTGCCTCATCTCATCTAGGAATCAACTTCTTGACTCCCACTGAGATAAACACCCGTGTGAGTGGGCTACTTCTTTGTCCGACATGTTTCACATTTAACTCATATTGCCAAATAAAAATCTTTTATTCCAACTAATTGGATTACAAATGAAACCGTCGTAAACCCAGTAACTTAACATGTTTCTCGAACATTGGATCTACGGCCATATCTCGTGTAGATATGTATTTTATACACAGTTCTTTATATTTTATTAAATTTCTAACAAAGTAAAATTTAATATCTATATGCTTAGCCCTGCTATGGAATCTAGGATCCTTAGCATAAGCTATAGCCGCCTGGTTGTCGCAGAATAGACTCACGGGCTCCGTCGAGTTGATCAGGGAGAGATGGCTTAAGAATCTCTTCAACCATATCGCTTCTTGTGCAGCATGAGCTGAAGCTACATATTCTGCTTCCATTGTTGACAGGGATACACATGTTTGCTTCTTACTGCTCCATGAGATAGCACCCCCGTTTAACAAGAAAATGAATTCAGATGTAGACTTTTTCTTATCCACATACCTCCCTAATCAACATCAATATAGCCACTCAATATCAGGTCACGGCCTTGATAGCACAAGGAGTATTCTGCAGTAATATTCAAATATTTCAAAATCCCTTTGACAGCCTTCCAGTGAGCACTGCCTGGATCAGACTGATATCTGCTTGCTATCCCAACAACATAGCAAATGTCAGGTCTAGTACACAACATTGCATACATCAGACATCCAACTGCATTGGCATAAGGAATCTTCTCCATGTCCCCACGTTGTTTAGCTATTTTTGGGCACATGTCCTTACCCAAATTATGACCTTTTACCAATGGGACGTACTTTGGGTTACTGTGATCACAATTGAAATGTTCTACTATTTTGCGAATATATGTCTCTTGTGAAAGAGACACTATTCTCTTCGAACGATTCCTCGAAATCTTAACTCCGAGTATGTAATCTGCTTCACCCATGTCTTTCATTTCAAAGTTGGAAGATAACCAATCTTTGATTTCGACAAGAAATCCCATGTCATTTCTAGCTAAAAGTATGTCATCAACATACAAAGTGATGATAACAAACTTCTTTCCTGATCGCTTAACATACACACAATGATCTTCGTCTATCATTATAAAATCATGATGCATGATCGTATTATTAAAGCGAATATGCCACTGTCTAGACGACTGCTTAAGGCCATAAATTGATCTATTCAATTTGCAAACTTTGTGTTCACAGCCTTTTTGAATGTAGCCCTCAGGCTGAATCATATAAATTTCTTCATCCAATTCTCCGTGGAGAAAAGCAGTCTTTACATCTATTTGATGTAATTCTAGATTCATGTTAGCAACCATAGCTAAAATGACCATAATTGACGTAAATCTAATAACAGGTGCAAAAATCTCCTCATAGTCTATCCCAGCCTGTTGTTTAAACCCTTGGGTAACCAAACGCGCTTTGTATCTTTCGATACCGCCATCTGCATTGCGCTTGATTTTGAGAATTTACTTATTCTCAATTGCCATACGCCCCTTAGGTAGGTCAACCAGATCCCAAACCTGGTTTTTGATCATAGAAGATATTTCTTCATCCATTGCATTCATCCATTCAGTTTGTTTTGGAGATGACAAAGCTCCAGATATATTCTTTGGTTCATCTTCATCCTGCAGGATGGCCAGAAGAATTTCACTTGGACCACCAAATTTTTTTAGTGATACCAAGAACGCATTAGCATCGCCTTCAATGTCAAATCATCGGCGTGGTATGCTAGTTCTGCTAGACCTACGATATTCTTAGTTTTGATAAACATCTCTCATATATTCATCATATCCAGGAATCGCATTCCCACTGGGTAAAAATACCGTACTCCCACTGGAATAAGGAATTACCTCCCTTTCAGTACTCAGATCACGACCTTCAGGATCATTTTGAGTTGAAAAATCTCTATCTTCCTCCTCAATTCTCCCACTCGGAAGAAGTGATCCAGATGATTCTGGTTCATTTGTCTCATAAAGGGTAAGGTCACTACTAACAATTTATTTTCCAAAAATGTGACATCGCGTGATTCAAATTCTGTTACATGTCCATTATCCAGTTCACCCACGAACACGTACCCTTTAGATACCTCTGGGTATCTTATAAAGATACTTTTTCTACCTCTCGGTTCTAATTTACCGAAAGTACTGGAGGTAGAATGGACATATGATGCACACCCCCATGGCTTAAAATAGGATAAATCGGGCTTCCGATTTGTCCACATTTCGTAAGGAGTGGCTGTAACAGACTTAGAGGGAACATGGTTTAGAACGTATGCGGCAGTCAGGAGCGCATCTCCATAGAATCATATAGGCAAACTTGCCTCTGCCATCATCGATCTAACTATATCAAGAAGGGTTCTATTCCTTCTTTCAGCAACTCCGTTTTGCTGTGGTGTATAAGGAATGGACAACTGATGTTCAATTCTTTTTTCAATGCATAGAGCTTTGAACTCATCAGAAAGATATTCACGACCACGATCAGTTCGTAAGGTCTTTATCTTTCTGTCCTTCTGATTCTCAACAAAACTCATGTATGTCATAAAGCAGTTTAAGGCTTCAGACTTGTGAGAAATTAGGTATATCAGACCATATCTAGTACAGTCGTCAATAAAGGTGATGAAGTAATATGCTCCATGCCTTGCCCTCACGTTCATTGGACCACATATGTCAGAATGGACTAATTGTAGTAGAAATTTGGCTCTAGCCCCAGTACCGAAAGGTTTTCTAGTACTTTTCCCTTCTAGACAGGATACGCAACTAGGTAATATAGATTTCTCTATATTGTCCAACAGTCCTGCCTTAGCTAGACGGTTTAAACGATCCTAACCGATATGGCCAAGTCTAGAATGCCATAGTTTAATATCATCCTCTGATGAGTTTGAACTAGTGACAAAGGAAAAACTTTTACTAGGATCAATATCCAGAATATAAAAAAATTTCGATATATATCCAAGGCCAAAATAGGCATCATCCAAAAATAAACTAACGGTGTCGTCCTCAAACTACAACCGAAAACCTAAAGACATTAAGGCCGAAACTGAGATCAGGTTCCTTCGTATGTCTGGAACAAACAACACGTCATGTAAAAGAAGGGCACGACCACCACGAAGGTGTAATCTACAAGTGCCCAGGCCTTTCACATTCACGCACGAGTTGTTACCGACAAAAATAGTTTTTACTCCAGCCGGCAACCGCCTGTACTCAACGAACGAACAACGGTCTCTAGCTATATGGTCTGTCGCTCCTGAATCAATCACCCACATAGAATGTGACACAGTTAGAAGGGTACAAGAGAATACATACAACTTACTCATACTTGAGTTTAGATGTACCTGCTTGGGCATCTTGCAATCTTTTGCAAAATGTCCCTTATGTTAACAGTTAAAATATTTCACTTTTGAAATGTTAAACCGCTTGTTCTTTTTAGCCTTGGAGCCATCCAACTTGGTTCCATGGTTTTCAGCCTTTGGAGTTTGTTTACACTTAACCTTCCCTTTACCTTTCTTCTTTTTCCCACCACTCTTAGTCGAACAAATCGAATGGGCTTCAGGGTGGGATTTCATAGCTAGGAGGCGATCTTCCTCCAGCTCAATGTGTCTGGCAACATCATCAAATGTTACCAAATGATCGGAATGGGTAAGATTCATCTTCATCTGTTCCCAACTTGGTGGTAGAGAACGGATGACAGCTTGAATCTGCTGCTCGTTGCTGAGTATGTGACCAGCCTCTACTAGTTCACTGATCATATTGGACATCACTCTCAAGTGTTTCCTCATAGGAACCTCCGGACGCTTTTTAAAGATGTCAAACCTTATAGTCAAAGCACGCAGCTTCGACACTGAAAGCTTTCCAAATTTTTGTTTGAGAGCATCCCATAACTCTTTCGCGTTGTCATGCACGCGAAATTGTCTGGTGATATCATCCATCATTGAACTCAACAAGATCAATCGAGCAGTAGTATTTTTTCTCTTCCAAATAACATAAGATTCCTTATCTCGCTTATGTTGAGCAGTTGTGCCTTCTTCAGGCTCATCCATTATTACATGTATGTGCTCCAGAACCTCTTGTTCCTCAAGCACATATTGGATTTTCATGCTCCAATTCTCATAGTTTTCACCGTTGAGTTTTAACTCATGGTTTAGCTCAGCTGTGATGGATCTAGAAGCAACTGACATCTCTATAGGAATTTTTAACATGAGAACATATTAGAAATTTGATTTGGCAATATGATTCAATTTACTAATCACTCATAACTTTTAACGATATGAAGTTCTTGATTAATCTCAAAATCGAAGTGGGTCGCGGGCATGCTTCCCCTCACCATTCAAGTATTAATCTTAAACTTCAACCGTTTAAAGTTCATCGATAGTAAACTCAAGTGGAAGCAATTAAACAAACATCTTTATTTAATTACATGTTTGACACATGCATTTGTACATTCTGAGTGTGCTCGCACATGCACAAAACCTCAGACAAGGTCTCAACCTATTGTACAAAAGTCCCCCAAAAAATAACATATGTACATGGGGACAGTTAAACATAACATATAATCACACAGGGATCGGATGTCCAGGCGATCCGGTAGGAGAATCCAGATACATATCTGGATCCTGGTCCGGGGACGATGCTGTGGGGACAGGGTGCGAGGACGATCCGGTGGAAAGTTCCAAGTTCACCACCGGAACCGGGATCGATTCCATAATCCAGATGATCAGGAGCGGAGTAAAACTATAATAGTATTCCTTAGCGAGGTAGCGGTTCAAGATCAAACCGCTTCGCAGCTCCAGAACAGGAGAATGTATCATTTCTCTGCAGAGACCCCTCTCCTCGAGATAGTGGATCAGCCCATAGAGAGCATCTCTATGGGTATTGAACTCAGGCTCCGAGAAGACACACATATCTTCACCAATTTTCAACGTGACCAGGAGGTCTTGAAACATGGAGGGCCAGTCCTCTCCATGATCATACCCTCCGGCCCAGATGCAGTCTTGTATCTCTCGGTGAACTGCCTCGATGTGCTCAACGATAACATACATGTCATCCTTAGGCACACGCAACGGTAAACGGCGCTTCAAAATCTTTTGTTGAAGTTCCGTTGCACAGAAGTTCAGATACATTCCTCCAGTAGCCATCAAATCTTGCAACAATTGCAATTCAATTTCGGGTTAATTCTGATTTTAGTTAAATTTAACATACCTCGGAACTCGTTCCAAAATATTTTCTTTTTAAGTTTATTAAAAATATCGTTATAATTTTAATAAACCTAATTGACAAAAATTTCTCAAAATTTTTATCAATTTATTGGATTTTAATTGAATAAAAATTGATTTTATCCAATTAAAAGAGAAAAACCCAATAATTTAAGTCCAATTTTGACTTAATTGACTGTAAATCGGGTTGGGTCGAACCAAGAAACCAGGACATTTCGTCCGATTTTTTGATTTTCTTGACCCGGGTATAAATATTTTTGGGAAAAATTGTGAAATTACGATTTTGCCCCTCGCATATTTCCCCTTCTCTTTCTCTCTCCCCGACTGCGAAGGGCGGAAAATCGTCCACCGCTCCGCCTACGACCGCTGCGTAACAGCGGCGAATAAACGGCCAAAACCGGTCGCAATCGACTCATCTCGGCCTTGCGAGCACGTCCGTCTCAGCCCCGCGGGCTGTCGTGCGGCTGTTCTCCGTCGCGGTTGTCTTCTCCGTTCCGCGCCTCTCCGCCGTCGTCGTCTTCGATCACGCGATTCCGGTGACGTCGATCCACAAAAGTGGTATCGAAACGTCGAGGGGAAACCGGAGAGTCAACTATCGTCGATCTACAGCGTCGATATCGTTGAATTTCTGATGAAATCGACGGAATTCGATTCGGAGCGAAATCGCCCGATTAGGGTTTTTGTCGATTTGGGGATTTTTGGATAAATTTTCAATTAATCCCCAAATTTTCCGAAAATTGCACCGAAGTCCTTGACACGCAGGTGCCACGTAAGCGGTCCAATTTCAGATTGGTACCTTAAAGTTTCACGCGTGCGCGAATTTGCCCGCGTGGTTAGGCAAAATTTTAATTTAGTCCCGCTAGTTCTAAATTAATTACATTAAAGTCCAACAGATTATGATTTTCCATAAAATTAGAATTAATACGATTTTTAACTCAATAAATCACATAATTACTTGAATTAAAATATCATATCATCATCAAAACATGATTTCAACCATGCTCTGATATCAATTGACAGATTCGACGCGTAATTAATGAATAATTACGAGTTAAACCCGTTTAATTAATAAACTAATTCGTTAATAATAAATCACTTACTTGTTGAAGCAAGAGGTCCACAGGTTCGGGTCCACAAAGTCTTCGTGCTAGTCAAATTACGATCACGTTTTAACAGATTCGTAATTAATTTTCACGAGATTTTCTCTATAGAAAATTTGATCAAAATTCAGGAACTAATCCAGAATTTTTCCTTTCTTCTTGAGTGGTTGTGGGCAAACTTACAAATTGGTCCAGCCAAATTTCTCCTTTTATAGGGAAATCCGGCACACCAGAATGCGCCACGTGGCACTACTGGGACGCATGTCCGCCACTCAGGCACATCAGGCCTATGAGTTGGGTTGGATGGGCCGGTCAACCCGCGTTCACCGGCCCAATGCCACGTGGGCCGCCACTTTTGGCGGCAACTGCGTCAGTGCCATGTCACGCTGACATGGCGCCTACGTGGCATTGGGCCGGTGAACGCGGGTTGACCGCCCCATCCAACCCAACTCATGGGCCTGATGTGCCTGAGCCCAATCAGGCACAATAATAATTGCCTGATGGGCCCAAGGTCTAACAGTTATATTACCGGTATGATTTTGAGTTTTTGCAGTTTTGTATTGAGCAAGGCTCGTATGCCATCGAGCTTCTCCGAAATACTATACCATGCCTTTTTGCATTCTTGAAGCTGGTTTGGTTCCAGGAATCCAGAGTCGAATATGTCAGCCATGATCTAACAACAACAAAAACTTCTCATGACTTCTTCGGTAAAAACAACAACAACAACAAAAAAACTAATACTACTAGTGGAACAAAGCAAACCTTATTGCTTTTGGAGGACAGAAGACTCCCCTTCTCTCCTAAGTCACCCAAAGTCCACGGGAAGCACCAAGAGTCCTCCACATCACTCTTCAGTTTCAGAACATGTACAGTGCAAGTGTACAACATGTCAAACTAGAAAAAATCATCGCACCAGACATGTCAAGGACACAAAACAAAATGCACCTGATCTTGTATGTCCTCGTATATGAGATGCAGAGCGGCTCGAATCACAAGCGAATTGTCAAGAGGGAAACCATTGGACATCCAAGATTTGGCTGCGATTATGAAATCTTGAAACCTTTTGGACGACATGTTGTCATATGATACGTAACAGGCAGAGCTGTTCCAGACAAGTCTGCATTGATCCATGGCATTTTTTGTAATTACAATCGATAGTAAACAAAACAAAGAGAAACATAAGAAGAGAGAGAGAGAGAAAGGCGTACACGAGCTGTTGTGATGCGAGAAGCAAGCTATTATAACTCTGCCAGAAACATAATCCTCCTACTGACTCCATTTGCAGAATTTTGAAATCATCTGTTGTCAAGCAGCACCTATCCATAACTTGTTGGTCGTTCAATATTTTCTATATCACATAAGCAAACCAAAAACAACGAGTTAGATTTGCGATTATAGCCAAGAAGCCGCAATTTCACTAAGCGAAAACTAGCTCTCTAATACGCGATAGAGAAAGTGGCTAATTAATTAATACAGAAAATGAAACCCGTAAGCATTTGTGTGCCCTATTGTTTTTTACCTTTTCAATCTCTTGCCCTGGAGATGCGATATACCAGAGGCAGGACATCGCCGGAGTGTAGTTTTCTGTGCCGAGCTCAAGATCGAGATCCTGCAGCAGCAGAAGTCCGGCGACGGGTAGAAAGCAAAGGAAGAACAGGGATTATATCGAATTTGGGGAGAATTTAAATAACCCTAAGATCAAAACAATGAAATAGTAATTACGGAGGACCTAATGTGTAACCTTGACATGAAAAAAAAAAGGCAACAAGAAGAGGATAAAGAGAAAAGATTAATTAGAGAAACGGAAATCGGTTAGAAATTAATTACCCTGTCGGAGTTGGGGCGGATCAACTTTCGGAAGAGATCGAGAATCTGACAAAAGGATACAATTAGAGATGGAGAATTTAAAGAGGTCATTAACCTAAACCCTAATTAGAAAGAAAGAGGGAGATGGGAGTAAAGAAATTAATTACCGTGTCGGAGATGAGGAAGATCGGAGGAGCGAGCGAGCGAAGCAGAGTAACAGTGAGACGGAAGTTGAAGAGAAGAGTGAGGCACAAGAAAGCAAGGGTATATATATATACACAAACACTTTTGACCTTGACCCCTAATTATATAGGAATATATACGAGTTATAATGTGATTGTATTTGTAGAGTTTTGCATAGCTTAGACTTATGATTAGGTTAAGTTCTTTGACCTTAATTAGGTTGTTTTAATGTTTATGTATTAAATCCAGTTCGAGTTAATAAAACAAAACTAAGTAATTCCGTACAATCTTTTTCTATTTACACTTAATTTATATCTATACCAAATAGGAAAAGTATCGACCCCGAACTATAAATACATACACCAAATAGGAAGAACCTGAATGGGCCCAATAGTATCGTATCGGTCGGGGATGTTGTTGACAGGTAACGAGTATGGGAGGATCGCCTTTTTGTTATAGGGTCTCCTTCGAAATAGACCATCCGCTGCGTTTTGACTCGTAGTCCAATGGGATTCAGTAATCAACTCGTGGGGTGGACAATGGACCGAGATTATTCCGTTTTGATCTCTTATTTTTCCAAAAAATTTGGATTTAAAAACTTGATCAATTGTACCACAAATAATTAATAATTTAAGAATTTGAAAGCTATTTTAGAATTGTTGAGATTTTTAAATTGCACTCAAACATGGTACATAAATTTTAGGACAAAATAATCATAAATATTTGATATTTGAAAAAATTGATCAATCATATTGATAGAATTGAGAGTATAGTGTTAACTACAAATAAAAATTGTACCTTTTTTAGCCATTACTCAAAGTACAAAAATATTCCTAACTTCGTAAATTATCACTGGCAAAAAATTTTAAAAAAATTCATCTTCAAACCCATTCATCTTATCTTTTGCGAACTAAAAAAGCCCATCCAAACATCAAACTCCTCCACAACTGAAACTCCCGGACTGCCTCCATGACTACTCAAGTAAAAAAGTGATACAATAAAACCTCTCTAAAGTAATATTGTCAGAACCGGAGAAATATATCACTTTAGAGAGGTTATTAGATAAGAGAGGTTTCATTTTTTTCTCCAAAAATATTAAAATTGAGTTTTTGAACAATAAATATATAAATACCAAAAATTACTTAGTCTATACACAAATTACCTAAAATTTAGAATTATAGTGTTATTCAAATGATATACTCGATTGTAATATTTTCTTAAAACAAGACGATGATTGCCAGAACCATTCTAAAAGATTGAGAAGATGAATGATGATATAAAATTTATTAAATAAGAAAGTTTAGCACAAACTAATATCTTATTATATTTTTCAAATTTGTAAAATATGTATTTATTCAAAAATATCACTTTATGCAAAAATTGGGACAGAGATTTAGCACTAAAATTTTTTGAAAAAGTATTAGTTATTTCGATAGAGAGGTTATTAAATTTTAACACTAGTCCCGACTCGGGACCAAAATTTTTTATCAATTTACAAAAGTTATTACTTTAGAGATGATCACTATACAAAAGTTTTACTGTAATATCCCTCCATTCCCAAAATACCTGCTCTAATTCATGGAGCAAACACGAACCACCGACAAATATTAGAAATTAGTGATAATACTCATTGAGACATAATGTCAAATATGTAAGAAGCAATCAGATTTTTCCAACATGTTGAAAAAAAATGGCAGATTAAAGAGGAATGGGATTTTCCAAGCAATGGGATGTTTGGATGGGTGATGTTTTTGGGTTGTACGTTATGGGTGAGTTAGAAGAAGATGGATTTTAGTTTTTGGTATAAGAGCCAATATAGGTTTTTTTTAGAAACTATAAGCGCCAATATAGTTATTCCTTGAGTAAATGGTATTTTGGTATCGTACCTCGTCAAAAAAATGGCCAAAATTCTAGTTCAACAGCTAAATAATTTGATTTGTAAAATATTAGATACAAAACAATATTAGATTATTCTCATTAATCAATTTCTTTAAACACCAAAGACTTACGATTATTCTGCCCTAAATTTATCATGTTTAAAAGGAACATCAGGGAAATGTCACATGTAATTTATTCACAATTTAATTCTCACACTATATATTTTGCTTTTCAATCATCTTAATTTTTTTGGTGGAAGTGGTAAATAATAGGGTGAAAATTTCCAAATTTGAAAATAGGATGAGAGTGCATTATTTAAATTTAAAGATCTATTTTTTTAAAATTCATTTAATAAAAAGCGAATTACTACAACCCAATATGCAAATACGGACCCCACGATGTCTTTCTGTACTCTTATGGTTTTCCCTTTACTTTCCCCAAATAAATACAGATGAAGAGGTTGGTGAAACTTGTTGAGGTAAACATATAATGTAGCGGTTCGACTTTTTATGTGGGGTATATGGCTACTAATTTCCAGGCATTAACATGCCGGATATCTATTTTCGCTATCTCGTATTCTGACATTACTCGAAAAAACAAAGCCTATACCATACCCCTGCGAGATATCAGAGTTTATACGAGGGATAGCTCCCTGATCTCTCCCTTTTGACTTGTGAATTGGCAACTTACAAGGATAAACTTAAAAGACCACGTATAAGCCATCAGTATAGTATGGTGGCGTATATACTAACAAAAAGAGGTGCAACTCAAGTACGGTGACAGTGGATCAATAAGCCAGATCAAACTCCTGCGGGTATCTGTTCGCGTTTTCGTGGAGCTAACCGTGCTTGCCACGCTCCGCGAGCTGAAGGTCAGCAAAAATGGAGCACCTCCCACAATGCTGGAAACTGCCCCGTCAGAATGACTCTGTGTTATCTGCCAGCTCAATCTATATTCCTCGTAGAATCTTCAGGTGGAGAAAAATTCTGAAGACTTTTCACTGCAGAGGAGGAGGATAGGAGACAGCTACAGCTGATATCCTTGTTGCAGCACCAGGGAAAACCTTCATTTCGCTCGAGTAGGAAATATGAGCAGCGAGTTCTCCGTCATGAGTCAGCTTCCACGGATACTGCCCCCTTACTAGCTTTTTGCTTGTAGTTGCTCACCTTCTTTATCAGGGAACACTTCAGACTGCAGAGAAGGGCATATCTTATTCACATGCAACCATGTGAGTTGCCAAAAACTTTCTCCACCAATATCATCACTCGGCATGAGAATCCCAGTCGTTCTCATCACCAGCAACACATTCTTCAGAAGCTCTGGAATCAGTTCATACATCTTCTCACTCCGCCTCCCACGGAATTTTACCTTCATGTATCTCTCCATACGGTTAAGAACTCCTAACCACAGTTTACAAAACGATGGTTGCTGCGATAGATCTTGCAGTAGCTGCAAGAATACTTTTGTCATCAACTTTGTCGCCAAGACAAGCGTTTCCTCGATTTTTCGGTAGTCTTTGGGAGAGCTCTCCAATGCAGCTTCTAATAACTCATCAAGCAATGTAAAAATTACCATATCAAAGCATTGAAACCACAGAGCGTTTGGAAGGTGAATACCATCTACTCCTATCATGGACCGCTGCAATATCAAAACAGCATGGTTCCTAACAGCCTCCCTCGAGTCCAAACACACTTTTCTCAATCCCTGGACCAACCTCAGCCACATCTCCTCAATATCTTCCCTTGCTTTTGCTGCTGCCTCCTCAGTTGCAGAACTTCTGGCCTCAGAAGACCACCTTGTCAGGCACACAACTGAACCAGCCATCAGATCTAGGGAACTAACGGACCTTGTGGCCTCTCCCAACCGGGATTCAGCAAACTGTCTTGCAGCATCAACACAGAGAACAAAGTTGGATGGCAAAAGGTATGCCCCATCAGACACTATAAATGTCAGGGTCTCAAAACCTGCTGCAGATGCCTCAGGATGTCGAGCAGTGATTGATAAAAGGGACGTGATAGTGCGCCAACCCACTTGCGATCTGATATGTGATGCATTTGATTTGACAAGACGCATAACTTCATGTGTAATGGGTTCACAATAAGCATCCGCAACACGGGCATCAAGTTTCAGGATCAGCTGCAGTGACTTGAGGAGCTCATCAGTTAAGTCTTCCTTGTAGGGAAGCAGTCTCCGGCATACTTTTAGGAGGCCAAAGACAGCCTTCTCTACTAAAGTGCATGGCATCACAGTTGACTGAACAATATTTGATATATGCTCATACACAGATTGCCAAATCAGCATAATCCTGTCACGATTGTTTAGTGTAATTAAAATTAGCAACTCCAAGCAGAACACAGCAGTTCCTTCTTCCTCCCCAGGACTTGCTACCCTACTGAGACGACTTGCTGCAAGAGTAAGTGACTTAACAAGCTGCAACAAAGACTCGGCTTGGAGGAATTTACTCTCATTAAAAATGCTATCAATGTGACAACTTTCAATAGTCTCGCGGGCACGCTGATGGGCAGCAAGTTCTTCCTCAGTGGGTAACGACCTTGCCTCTTCTGTATCAAAAGAAAGAAGCTGGCTGAATCGGCCCATCAGTCCTGATGATTTGCGAGGAGTGTTTCCAGAAAGAGTGTGTGATGCTGAAGACGAATTTATAGCTTGCTTTACTCGCTCCAGGTCAGAAGAGGGCTCCGCATCATCAGCTGCATCACTAGAAAGTCGAGCAGGAAGAAAGCCAAACTTCTGGAAGCTTATGACACAATCCAATATGTTTTTCCAACCTGAACGAAAGTAATCACCGTACCTATTTGCCATGTTGAAAACAGCTTTGGTGGCAATCCTTGCTTTGGCATCATCTGCAAAAGCTAGGATAGCTTCATCAACTGATTGATCTGAGACCGCAATGAATTTGCATAGATAGACAACCAAGTCATCTAATTTCTCATCTAAATGATAGCATGATGAAATTCTGGCTATTGACAAGAGTCCATCCACACATGCTTTGAGTACCTCTTCCTGCTCTGCCCGATCAAAAACTACCGACATAGCAGCAATAGTAGGATCCAAAAGGATAGAAAGAATGTCATAGTCGAGAAGTGCTTCAGACTTGCAAGCGATGAAAGGAGCAGCAATGTCAGCCTTGTGCATTATGTTAATCCAGCGGCCTGATGTCATAGACGAAAATCCAGAACCTTGATCTGGAGTCATCTGGATTTCATTCTCACAGATCGAGTGATAAAGCTCCGATATGTACTCTCGAGGAAGATCTTTTCCATCATTGATGAGACGGTTGTTTCTGATGAAGTCTTCCTCTGTCATCTTTTTCTTAACCTGCACATTGTGCTGATCGGTGTTCAACAAAATCAATGAATACGACAGCAAGAGGGCAGCATCCTTACTCGCCAATGTGTCAGGAGACTGCTCATAATATCTCTCTGCAAACGCCTCTAGAATTCTCTGAATTTTCTGTGATTCTCCAGGCAGCCTGAATGTTCCCAAGAAAAGACGCAATGCTGTATCCAAATTCATCCCCTGAAAATTGAAAGTTCCAGCAAATTCACGGAGCACGTCAACACAGAACTCGTCATGATTTCCCAGATAATCTCCAATAAGATTCTTGTCTAAACCAACAGTGTAGCGGAATAGAGAAGCTATACTCTTGGGGTCACGATGATCTGGCAAAAGATGCATCTCTCGCAAAACTTGCAAACCTTTCTTTGAATCATGGTTAAAGCGATCCACTCCTACCATCAACCTTTTCTTAATGCGCCTGACCCCACGGACATGAGGGACCCAGATGTTAGGGTCAGTATAGCTCTCACATTTATTAGTCCAGAAAGCTTTATATTCCTTAGGATCTGATGAAACATCTTCTGAAGCAGGTACTTCATTTCCTGATCTCTCTGCAATGCTGTGAATCATGGATATCAAACCATCCAGTGCAACTATATGCATGGCAGATAAAGGCCCATTAACTGGAAATGCACTTTTTGATAACAGATTGGCGAGGTCTTCAAACACATTGTTGCAGGTTATGTCAGAATCAAAATTTGCTAACATTTCAGCCATAAAACCCGGCTGCCTGCAAAAGTCAACCAGAGCTTCCAGTGCAACTTCCTGCTGTTGATATGACGCCCCATTCTTGCCTTGTGCAACCCTCAGAAGCACACAAGAGAAGAATGCTTCGAGCTGAACTTTCAGTTCAGAACGCAAATGATGATATAGATTGAGAACAATGCTGCACACAGTAGAAAGAATCAATGGACTCATTGACATACCAAACTGCATCAAGTTGCGAAACAACTCCCCTTGAATCAAAGATAACAGCTCTGGATGTTTACTGAATGAAGCCCCCCCTAGTTCAATAGTCGAATTGATTAAACCCAGTGCAAACAGGGGAACATCTTCATCATACGCTATAGGATTGGATCTGGGACCAACATGAAAATGCTCAACCACATTCAAAAGGGAGCACAAGAAATGGAAAATTTCCACCATGCAAGGAACTCCAAAAGGATCCAGCATTAGCTTGTCCATATTTTGATCGCATTCCCCGATGGGAGATAGCACTTTCTTGGTTCCTTCATGCTGCATTGCCAAATTACCACCACTGACACTCTGTCCACCTGTCACTGATAGTTCACCATCAGATTCACGGCCATTTTCTTGTTGATTTCTGGATATGCCATTTTCAGGTGATGCATCAACCTACATTTACAATTATTGGAAGGGTATTAAACCAACAAATGCAACAAAGCAGAAAGTTTCGGAATAGCGCAGACTTCACCTCTGAGTCCCATCAACAATTTGTCAACCCAAATTTACAAAATAAACAACAATTCAGAATATTAAAATAGAATAGCATATAAATACTTATAGCTTTGACTTTGGATTAGCCCCCTTGGAAGTTTATAGATTGGCTTGCTGACAACATCTGGGCTCTTAAAGTGAGCTGTATTCTCACAGCCTGGTTCATAGATCACTTTTGGCCACCCAAAGTTGAAGGGAAACTTTTATTTTTTTTGCATAATTTAATAAATATTATATCTTGTATAATCCTGTACTTTATCAGTTTCCAGAAACCATTATGCAACTAATTCTATGGATAAAATGAGTATATTCAAGTTTCATATGTACTTACTTTTCTGCCTATATGGGAACTTCCATCAGGCAAAGAATGTTGCTGGCTTTCGATGTCTGGCAGTCGAGAAAAAATACATCTAACCAACTCGTGCATTGTGTGGCGTGCTATTCGCTGTAACAGCTCTCCCTTGGAGCTTGCTTGATGAACTACACGAAAGCATGCGTTTACTATATTGCATACATGCTGATTACTCAACCTGACTGATACTTTGCTCTTCATGCAAGCAAGAAGGACCTGAAGAATTTTCATCAGTACCACTTCTTCAGAGGCCGCATCAGTTACCTCAAACCGACAAGTCGTTACAGCATCAACAATCATATGCATAGCCTCCCCCACATTTACACTATCAACATCAAGCACGTCAAGAGTTAATATCTTATACACAGAAGACAATGCAACTCCTGTTATTGGTGCACCAGTTTCATCTGATCGAATCACGTCCAAAAATGGTTGAAGGTACACAGAGGGCTCAACGCTCTGCCAATTATAGTGCCAGGAAAAGATCTTTTTCCGTAGCTCTTTCAGTGAGTGGATCAGAGCGTGCTCCAGGTGATCATCGTCCGCCGCATACCGAACACCCCACCTCACATTTCTCCTCATCACGGCCAAGACTGCACCAATCTCGAAATTAACCATGCAGGCGAAAGCACCTTTAGCCGGCTTGGCAGAGTATCCATTAAGTTCTTTGTGCAATGCACAAGTCTCCGACGGCACACTTAGATGCCCCATGCTACTGAAACTCCCTTCACAATTCAATCCGAATCATGCAGCCAAAGCTACACGAGCATTACGATCTAACGCCTGGCCAAGTAACAGCATTCGAGTTCAGTCGATTATAATTCCAGAATGCTAAAAACTGAAAGATCTGGACATCATAGTCCGCCAAGAAACTGGAAAGCCAAATAAGCTAACAATACGACATCGTTATGAGCAAAATAACCGCCACAGAGAGTGAACATTAACCCTAACAGCTCGGGGAGATTCTCCAATCCGCAAATCCACGGGGGGAAAGATTTACCTCGTTCCCCCTGCGAGTACGGTCCACGCGCCTCGCAGGATAGACGATCCGGTTAGCGCGGTGGGGGAGAACAGCTCGGTTTTCTGGGATCTGTAACGAGGAGGCAACAGGCAAGTCGCTGGAAAAAGTAAAAGAAGAGGTAGTTAAAGAAAATGGGCGAGGAATTGGCGGTGATCGGCTGGATGGGAGGCCTACGAGTGGAGGGAACGGAGTAGAGAGAATCTGGATTTGCACGGCGGCTGGCCGGTGGCGCGACGGTTGATCGGAGTAGGAGCCGCCGCTTGGAGCGGAGGAGGAGGAGCAAGCGGGGGAGTGCGATTTGTGGGGTGACGGAGTCAATGGGAGGAAAAAGATGGTAAAGAAAAATAGGAGGGCGAGATGGTATGGTAAGGGTAAATTCTTTGTTCGAAACGGCAGGGGCTCGCCGTTTTGGTTAACTGGAAAGGTAAGAAAGTAAAAAACGCGGTCCGATGCCCTGGGAACAGACCGGGTCGCATCAGCATCAAAACTCGAGACGGTTGATCGGCCGGCCAACTTGATTGAACCGATAAATTTCATCGGCGATTCACCCAGTTATATATATCTATTTATCTATTTTGATTGACAAATTCAGATTGAACTAAACTTTTTTTAGATTGGAAGTATCTAGATTAAATCATTTGTTAGATAAAAATAGTTACATTAAAATTTGATATTTGTGGATGCTAAATTTTGTATCAAAATTATATAATATTTTAAATTATGTGATATTTTAATATTAAATACATTTATTTTTAAAAAATTAGTCTGACCGATAATACCAAAGTATTATTCTCTATTTAGAGTCGTTCAGATAAAAGTATGCCAATTTTTTACATACTTAATTATTTGGATTTTTTTATCAATAGACATTACATATATATGTGTGTGTAAGTTTTTTGTGAAATAAAAATCATCAAGTTATGTAAAACTTTCGGGTAGATGGATGAGACCTTCCATTTGTTTAGGGTGTTCTTCTGTATTTTTCCGTCTGAACTTAACTCTGTTTGGCAGTTCCAAATATATATATTTTTACTCCGTAGTTTATTTATTCATTTTTGTAAATCGGATGGATCAATTCGTACTCTATTCTGGTTTTTGCCTCAATTTGCTCGACTGTTTGGCTTTTACGGAACGATGTAATTTTTGGGATCGGATTTGGTGGGGACTAACGCAAATTAATATTATTACACATACAAACCAATATTACTTCATATGCAAACCAATATTACTTCATATGCAAACCAGTCTCATATAAATCAATATCACTTCACATGTAAACCAATATCACCTTCTATTGACCATCAGATTTAAAGATAATTAAATTTGACGGCTCAAATTTAGTTCCCTCCGTATGAACATCTTTTATGTAGTCCTCACTGAATCTAAAACCGTAAACTTTGGTCGAAAGGAGGCGAGTCTTGACGCGTTCATGTTGGTGGTGTTGGGTTTTGAATGAAAGTTCAATGCAAGCCCACAAATGGTAAGGCCCAAAAGGGAAATGGAAAAGTGCAATACTACATTGGTTAGAGCAAGGAGGATTTCCTTGTTTATAAGGAACTCCACTCCTTACCTCTCAAACTTGGTTGACCACCCAAAGGCTGACCCACCGCTAGCTGCATGCGAGGACGGTGCGAAGCACCGTCCAAGCACGAGCACGAGTACGCGCTCGCGCACGTGCGTGTGCGCATGGCGCATTGGACGCAGGTCGCAATGGGCGCTTTGTGGGTATATAAGGGTTCGCCCGAAAGTTTCGAGATACGTGTGCAACGTTCTTGGAAACGCCCTAAACAGTCGTTGTATCTTGGGGACGATTGCCGAAGCCCGTACCGCACTGAAATATACGGGGCAATCTCGTCTTACGGAGAAAGTGTCCAACACTTGCCTCGACTGAAGTAGATCCTAATCAAGTACACCAACCCTCCGAAACAACAATCGTAAAACGAGATTTTGTACTTGAAGATGGCATCGACAAGCTCAGTACCAGTGCCAGCGGTCCCGAGAACTGTCCACGCCGAAAGGCCGGCCAAGTTCAACGGTACCGAATTCAAGAGGTGGCAACAGAAGATGTTGTTCTACCTGACGACGCTCAACCTGGTCCGATTCCTGAAGGAAGAGGCTCCGAAGGTAGCGAAAAATGAGGCAGATCAACAGAAGATCAACGCCCTCGATGCATGGAGTCACAGCGACTTCCTATGCTGGAACTACGTCCTGAATGGACTAGATGACACGCTCTACAACGTCTACGCGGAAGCTAAGACCGCTAAAGAGCTGTGGAGTTCACTTGAGAAGAAGTACAAAATGGAGGATGCCGGGATGAAGAAATTCATCGTCGGACGATTCCTCGACTTCAAGATGGTGGACTCCAAGAAGGTCATCGACCAAGTGCAAGAGTTGCAGCTGATCCTTTACGAGATCCAAGCCGAATGGATGCAACTCAGCGAGTCCTTCCAAGTAGCTGCGATGATCGAGAAGCTCCCTCCGCTGTGGAAGGATTTCAAGAGCTACCTCAAGCACAAGAGGAAGGACATGGGCCTAGAAGACCTAATTGTGAGACTTAGGATCGAGGAAGACAACCGAAAGTTTGAAGTCAAGCAAGGCAAGGCCAACCCCGAGACTACCGTGCACCTCGCCGAGGGAAAAGGTAGCAAGAAGAGGAAGAAGTCCGGGGATAAGCAGGAGAAGCAAGAGCCCAAGAAGAAAAAGATCAAGGGCAACTGCTACAACTGCGGCAAACCCGGACACATGGCTAAGGACTGTCGCCAGCCGAAGAAGGACGACCAAGGAAGGGCTAACCTAGCTGAAGACTTATCCCAGATGGATCTGTCAGCTGTGGTATTTGAAGCCAACCTGGTGGACAATCCGAGAGAGTGGTTCGTGGACACTGGAGCTACCCGCCACGTCTGCTCGGATAAGGAGATGTTCTCGAACTATATCCCGATCACCGGCCGAAAGCTGTTCATGGGAAACTCCGCAACGTCCAAGATCGTTGGTCTGGGAAAAGTGGTCCTGAAGCTCACCTCAGGAAAGGAGCTAAACCTCAAGGATGTGCTGCATGTCCCGGACATCCGCAAGAACTTAGTCTCTGGCTCACTGTTAAGCAAAGCCGGTCTTAAGCTTGTATTTGAGGCTGATAAGTTTGTACTGACCAAAGCGGGTCAATTCATAGGAAAGGGTTACCTAGAGAAGGGGCTATTTAAGATGAATGTAATAACTGTACATCGCACCTTTAACGGTGAAAATAAAGTTAATGCTGCTTCTTACTTGGCTGAGTGTTCAAATTTATGGCATGGTAGATTAGGACACGTAAATCTAAACTCGCTAAGAAAGTTAGTAAGTTTAAATTTATTACCGAATCTAGAGTTCAACCCATCCGATAAATGTGAAGTATGTGCAGAGGCTAAAATGACCAAAGCACCTTTCCATTCGGTGGAAAGAAGTACTACGCCTTTAGAGTTAATTCATACGGACACTTGCGATATGAAACACGTGCAAACTAAAGGCGGGAAGAAATTTTTCATAACGTTTATCGATGATTGCACGAGATACTGTTACGTATATCTCCTAAGGGGCAAAGACGAAGCTCTTGATGCTTTTAAGAGATATAAGAATGAGGTTGAAAATCAACTCAACGTGAAAATCAAAATGATCTGAAGTGATCGAGGAGGAGAATATGTAGCTCCGTTTGAGGAACTCTGTCAAGAATATGGCATTATTCATCAGACGACTGCTCCATATTCACCTCAATCGAATGGCGTAGCTGAACGCAAAAATCGAACTCTTAAGGAGATGATGAACGCTATGTTGATTAGCTCGGGCTTACCCCAGAACATGTGGGGGGAAGCTGTGCTCTCAGCTAACCACATTCTAAACAAATTGCTACACAAGAAAAGGGATAAAACCCCATATGAACTATGGAAAGGAAGGAAACCTTCCTACGGTTACCTTAAAGTGTGAGGGTGCCTAGCAAAGGTCGAAGTACCTAAGCCTAAACAGGTGCGAATAGGACCCAAGACCATTGATTGCATCTTTATCGGATATGCGCAAAATAGTAGTGCTTATCGATTCTTGGTGCATAAATCTGAAAACCCTGAGATAAACACGGGAATGGTCATAGAATCAAGGAACGCAACGTTTTTTGAAGATAGCTTTCATAATAAGGAAAGAAAGGAAACAAGTCCGAAGAAAAGGGCTCACGAGACTACGCAAGGGTCAAATCAGAAAGATGATGAACCTAGACGTAGTAAACGGAAGAAGGTAACCAAATCTTTCAGTCCGGACTATCTAACCTATGTGTTAGAAAATGAACCCAGGACAATCCAAGAGGCATTGTCCAGTCCAGATGCTCCTCTCTGGAAGGAAGCTATCAATAGTGAGATAGAATCCATTATGCAAAATCACACGTGGGAAATCGTGGATCTCCCACCGGGCTGCAAACCTTTGGGATGCAGGTGGATCCTAAAAAGGAAATACAAAATTGATGGATCAATCGACAAGTACAAAGCTCGATTGGTAGCTAAGGGGTTCAAGCAGAATGAGGGATATGATTTCTTTGACACGTATTCACCGGTCACAAGAATCACATCGATTAGAGTACTCATAGCTGTTGCAGCACTCTATAACCTCGAGATCCACCAAATGGATGTAAAAACAGCTTTCCTAAATGGAGAACTGGAAGAGGAGATATACATGGAGTAACCTGAAGGGTTTGTGGCTCCCGGTCAAGAGCATAAAGTGTGCCGACTAGTCAAGTCACTATACGGGCTAAAACAAGCGCCGAAACAGTGGCACGAGAAATTTGACAGAACAATGATGTCAAATGGCTTTAAGATCAATGAGTGCGATAAATGTGTTTACATAAAGGGCACACCTGAAGCCTACGTAATTGTATGTCTCTACGTAGATGACTTACTAATTACGGGAAGCAATAAAGAAGTTATTGTGAAAACTAAGAACATGTTAAAGAATCACTTTGACATGAAAGATATGGGTCTAGCAGACGTCATACTAGGAATAAAAATTTCTAGGAAAGCTGACGAAATTATCTTGACACAATCCCACTACGTGGAAAGCGTGCTCAAGAAGTTTGAAGCTTTCGACAAACCTCCGGTTAAGACTCCAGTACATTTGAATCTACACTTAGCCAAGAATCGAGGGGACCCAGTATCGCAACTGAAGTATGCGCAAATTATCGGGAGCTTGATGTATTTAACAAACTGCACTCGTCCCGATATTGCGTACTCAGTTAGTAAACTTAGTAGATTCACAAGTAATCCAGGGAAGGATCACTGGCTAGCTCTGGAAAGGGTTTTACGGTATTTAAAATATACCATAAGCCATGGCATACATTATGCTAAATATCCAGCTGTATTAGAAGGATACAGTGACGCAAACTGGATATCAGACACTAAGGACTCCAAATCTACGAGTGGATACGTATTCACCATAGGAGGAGGAGCTGTGTCTTGGAAGTCCTCTAAACAAACGTGCATAGCTTGATCCACCATGGAGTCGGAGTTTATAGCACTAGACAAAGTTGGGGAAGAAGCTGAATGGCTCAGAAATTTCCTAGAGGATATTCTGTGCTGGAGTAAACCGGTGCCTCCCGTATTGATACATTGTAATAGCATGTCTGCAATCGGGAGAGCACAAAGTACATTGTACAACAGAAAGTCTCGACATATCCGTCGGAGACACAATACCGTTAGACAGTTGATCTCTAGTGGGGTGATCACCATTAACTATGTAAAGTCCAAGGACAACTTAGCTGATCCTTTTACAAAAGGAATCAATAGAGATCAAATGTACAACGCAGTAAGGGGAATGGGATTAAAATCCACACACTAAAGAACGTCCATAGTGGTAACTCAACCATGATGAGTGGAGATCCCACAAACTTGGTTCAATGAGACAACTAAGTTATGGAGGGTTCAGTGAATCACCTGGAAACTATCTCATTCTCAGAAGCTGCCCAGGTATTAACCTGCAGAGGTGTGGTAATGATAAGCATTACGCTTTTAATGATTCCTATACCTTGATTAAGGTGGAGTATAGCAGGATACTCCTGATAGGAGATCACCTATGTAAGTGTGAAGTGAGGCCGCTTCAAATGGGAAAAAACACTTATGAATCCAAGATACGGTCCATGGCCGAAACGGACACAACGTGAGAACCTAAATATACTATGGTTATTATTGTGTAAATGTTATTGTCTTGGTTTACACCAAAAGCTGACGGTTCAAGACATCACGTTCACCGAGCAGCGAGTAAATCCGATAACATATTACTAGAGAAGGTTCAAAGCCGCAAGCTACCTATCTCGATGCAATAATAACACGTCAGAACTTTTGATTAGAGTCTGCATGCATTAATCATCATTCATGTGGGGGATTGTTGGGTTTTGAATAAAAGTTCAATGCAAGCCCACAAATGGTAAGGCCCAAAATGGAGGCCGAAAAGGGAAATGAAAAAGTGCAATACCACATTGGTTAGAGCAAGGAGGATTTCCTTGTTTATAAGGAACTCCACTCCTTACCTCTCAAACTTGGTTGACCACCCAAAGGCTGACCCACCGCTAGCTGCCTGCGAGGACGGTGCGAAGTACCATCCGAGCACGAGCACGAGCACGAGCACGAGCACGAGCACGCGCTTGCGCACACGCTCGCGCACGTGTGTGTGCGCATGGCGCATTGGACGCAGGTCGCAATGGATGCTTTGTGGCGCACTTGGCACTTCGCACGTGAGTATCGTCGCGAGGAGCTGGAGGAGCCTTAAGTATTTTGCCCAGGCCCGGAGGCAGCTGCGCAGCTACCGAAGCGAGGAGGAGCTACGAGCGCCTTCAGGTTGGCCACCGAAGAGGCACGACGGACTGGAACGTCCAAGAGGCTTCCAGAAGGCCGAATGAGTGCGAGATCTCCCGCGAAAGGGCGCCAGCGCAGCCTGGAGCACCTGGAAGGATCCAGAAGTCTCCGAAGGGTCACGAGCGCAGCCTGGCGCGCCTGGAAGGGTCCAGAAGCCACCGAAGGGCCACGAGCGCAGCCAGACAGCCTGTTGGCCGAGCAGACGCGTCCCTTCGGGGTGGCTGCCTCCCTGCCTCCTCCAGCCTATAAATAGGCGTGCCCTCTTTGCCATTTCCTCATCCCAGCAGCACATGCACCTCCTAGCATTGTTGTCTTCTCCTCTCCCCCCGTTCTTTATCTAGAAAAGAGTCCTGAAAGTTCTGGGTATATAAGGGTTCGCCCGAAAGTTTCGAGATACGTGTGCAACGTTCTTGGAAATGCCCTAAACAGTCATTGTATCTTGGGGACGATTGCCGAAGCCCGTACTGCACTGAAATATACGGGGCAATCTCGTCTTACGGAGAAAGTATCCAACACTTGCCTCGACTGAAGTAGATCCTAATCAAGTACACCAACCCTCCGAAACAACAGGTGGTAACCGGCGTGTGACGGAATGGGCCCTTTGGTCAGGTGTCTCTCTTGCTATGCAGTCACAGGATGTTGAGAAAAAGATTGAAATGAGAAAATCACGAGACACGAGAATTACGTGGAAATTCTAAGACGGGGAGAAAACCACGGGCAAAAGAGAATCGTCCACTATGCGAGTCAATCTGGTTACAATGCCTCCGTGAGGGTTCTCTCTACCTCACAACTCTCGACTACAAAAATAAGACCTAGGCATATGTCGCTATATATAAGAGATAACTATTCCTCTATTCAATAGGAATAAGAGTTCTAACTTGTCTAGAATTTGATACAAATCCTAACAAATCTCTACCTTGGACCAAATTCTATGACTCCAACATTAACGATGCTCCACCTTCACCATCAATCCCTAAGGGCAAAGCATCAAGCACGAACACTTACCAAGTCTAGGCAATTTCAACCGAACTACGTAATATCGTGTGTCATCTACTTCTTTTTGTTTTGAGGTGGACGATGAAGTCATGTTCGAGGTGGAGCATGACTGAGCTTACAGGAAAAGGCACATTGTGATGATGGTCTGATGTGGAAGATGATCGTTGAAATTTGAGAAGACGATTGGTTTGGAATTTGGTCCAAGGTGGAGATTGTTAGGATTTGCCCCAGATTCCTAACTAGACTAGAACTCTATTCATATTGTAAATCATATTAGCTTGGCTCTATAAATAGGAGGGTAGGGTTAGGAGTTCTTCGATCTTGACTTAATTGGCCATGGTAGTATAGGCAGAGATTTAGGCTCAAGGCGTAGCACTCGCCTATGACTTATGTACCATATATCTCTACATAATATAGTGATGATCGTTTTGGCCCCGTAGATGTAGGTCTTTCGATCGAATCACTTAATATCGTGTGTCTTCTACTTCCTATTGTTTTGAGGCAGGCGATGAAGTCATGTTCGAGGTGGAGCATGATTGAGTTTACAAGAAGAGGCACATGTAAAGATGGTCTGGTGTAGAAGATGAGCATTGAAACTTGAGAAGACGATTGGTGCTAGAATCTGGGACAAATCCTAACTAAGAATATTCTATTTTATATGGATTCTCTTGGCGCAAGTGGGAGTGCTTAATTTATGGATGTTGGATGCTGCTCCCCTTTGGTCACATGGTTGTATCGTTTTTTTCTTTGTAAATGGATTAATTTTATGTGTAACTAAATATTTACATCAGCAATAAAAATTACATGACTAATTTTTCAACCTAAAAGACTGGTTGTATCGTATTTGTATCCCTATCTATGTAATGGGTTGAGTTTGCAATGCTATTTTCCCCAATGTGAGTTTTGCTGTCGGAATTTTACTACATCGAATTTTTTTACTGAGATTAGTGACCGTAACCCTGCCTATTAGTGCAAGGATGTGGGTAGATCTAGGCGCTGGATTTCCTTGGGGGTGCGGGTAGTTCATTTGTAGGTGATACACTTTGATTGCTTGTTTGCAATCGAATGTGTTTTGTTCGCATTGTATGATGTACTTATTGATATCCTTGGAGAAATAAATTATACTTTTACAAAAAAAAAATCGTACTCTATTGAGACCATCAATTGTTTTTTAGAACACCCATTTTTTATTTTCTCGTCATATATTTATGTAACATTAAAAGAAAAAAATCTTTTGGTTGTGCGAGTGTCAAGAAAGACCAAAGGAAAATAGATTATAACAATTGGAAGACCCAGTTGGAGATCTATTTTTCAAATAAAAACTCTTGAAAATAATTCATTTTAGTACATAGTAGCTTCGAGTTTTAAGGTAATTTTAAGGTTTGTGATTAGAAGTGAATAAAAGTAGTTATTCATGAATTGCTCTATTAATTACTTATAATTAGCACTTTAGAGATGCCGATTTTTCCCCAGTTAAGTGACGACGTGGCACAATTATGCGGCAGAAGTTATGCTTTTGGAATAAATTCTCCCGGCAAAGAAATTTAAAAGGCTCGTGGTTTCAAATTTGTCACTTCACAATTTTTTTTCCGAACCCATATTTGCCCAATGGATACAATCTGCTCATGTTTTCTAACTGATTAATTCATATTTAATCGAGTTAGATTTTTAAGTTGCGATAAAATTTTCTGATATCAATTGTTCAGAATAACTCTCTTATTAGTTAATATAAATAATTCTTATATTAATTCTTATATTATTAGTTGATATAAGTGCTTTTTATATTATTACGAATACGAATCCATTTTATTTTTTCTTCGCAGCCATTTCCGATTCACAACTGTGACTTCAGTTTAAGAAATAATAAACTAAATTATCGCCATACTAATGATACCTGAGAACAAATTTTTTTATAACAACCATTATTAAAATATTCATTAGACAGACTATTTTCAAATTTGCATTAAATAAAATTTTAAAAATAGTAAAACTCTCGCATATTACTACTTAATGGTTTATTCCATATGTCGGTAGCGCCGCCACTTGTCATCAAACTGGTTTATGAGTGACAGATAAGGAGTGGTTGATGGTCCGTTGCCTGGTCCCGGTAACATATACAGGAAACAGCGACATTATAAATAGGGTACAATTTTTTTAAACTTTTGGGTTTGGTAAAATACAAAATTTTATCTTTAATGTTTCAAAAATTATGATCATGTTGTAAACCATAACCTAACAAAGCATTTATAGTTATGATCATGGTTTAAAAATCACCATTAAATTACCAGTTTAACTTTCGAAAAAGTCGAAACATACCTTTCATTATTTTATAAAAAATTATTATTTTTAATTTTCAAAGACTAAAAGATGTATTTCATTTGAAATAATTTTTTTCAGAGTTTATAATTATATATTTAATTTTTTAAATTTAAAATTGTAAAATATAAAAATAACTTTTATTTTATTTCTTATCAATTTATTAATTAAACTGCCAATCATTTTAAAATCTCCCAAACCATAATCATAATCGGAAGCTCACAATTACGATCACAATAATCTTTCTCTCGAATAATCCATAATCAATCAATAAGGTTCAGCGCAAGACGACAGAACTCATATAAAAATACAATTAGAATAACTCGCTGGCAGATTAATGATTTAATTTAGTCACTTAGTGTTGCAAAGTCAAAAGAAAAGAAAACGGTATGGCCGCCACGATAACGGTCCTTACTCCTTATAATAAGATATCCACCATTCTAAAATAGAATATCTCTGCGATAGCCCTCGATAAATTCATATTTTCAGTATCGACTAATTGATATTTAATTCAACAAATATTTAATATTTTAATGATAAAAAAAAATTCAAATTCGATGATATCAGATGTTTGGAAAAATACTTGAACCAACCCGTCCACTCCAAACAGGGAAAAGTTGACCACCTCCAAACTCCCGTAGACTTTCCTTCTTCTTCTTCTTCTTCTTCTTCTTCTTCTTCTTATCTTCTTCTCCCAACGATAAACCAAAATGCTGTTGTCGGCGCTTCTAACGTCGGTGGGGATAAACTTTGGACTGTGCGTGCTCTTCTTCGTCCTCTACGATATCCTCCGGAAGCAGCCGGTCAACGTCCCCGTCTACGCCCCCCGCCGGCTCCTCGAGAAGAATCAGGAGCAGGAGCAGCTCCGCCCGGGGCAGTGGTTGCACCTGGCCGATCTCGTCCCTTCCGCCGGCTGGATCAGGTCCGCCTGGAGCCTCACTGAGGATGACATCCTCGCCTACTCCGGCCTCGACGGCGTCGTTCTCGATCGCATTTTCGTTTTCGGGTAATTAGCTTCCCCGTCCTTCCATCACCTCTCTGCAAAAACATTGTTGTTGGACACGTGGCTATAGAGTTTATTAAATTGGTAAGAAATTTTAATTTTGTTAAATAAACCTTTAAATCTGCTTAGCGGCTTATTCTCCGTTTTGTTTTGTATGGAAATAGATAAAATGTTTTCCGGAAAAGTGTTTTCCCCAATTTCTGTACGTGAAATTGTTTTCCAACTTAATTAAGCTGTTTTTTTAATCTACGTGAGACAATCTATATTTGAATTTTAATTCCCACAAAAATAATAATTCGACTTTAAGCTGCGGCTTCCTTTTTCAGTTAGGTAAGTAATAATGTTGATAAAATGTTTTTTGGTTACTTAAAAAAATTGTTATATTGATAAAAATCAACGGGAAGATGTATCGCCACTATATGGAGAATAATTAAATTGGGAAAAATTAAGATGATAGCGATATTATATTAGCTAGCCGTTATTGAACCATTCGGCTCTGGGATGGAGAATTCTGTTCATAGGGTTCAGAATTTGGGACAATTTAGATTGTTGGATTACTTTGCGACGTAGTGGGCTTGTTTATAAGTTTTTTATCTTAAAATTTTGAGTTTGATACCGAGATTCTATATTTTTAAACACGCAAGGATGGCTACCTAATGCCTATCTCTGTCTTAATTTCCTTGTGCCGTTTCTGATGATTTATCTAGTGAAGAAATTGATACTTTTTGGTAAATGAATTACAGTGTGAGAGTGTTTACGGTCGGCGTGGTTATTGGGGTGTTCGTGCTTCTTCCGGTGAATTTTGTGGGCGATCAGCTTGCTATCGATTTCTCAGATTTCACCAACAAATCTTTGGATTCCTTCAGTATTTCGAACGTTAACGATGGTTCAAAGTGGTATGTTGACGTTTTGCTGCTGAATTATTTCAAAGTTCTACCTTTTAGATGCTTGTGATGCAATCTAATTTAGACAGCTCGCTTGATATCTTCTGTCCAGTGATTAATGTTTAGTTTCCATGTAGTCATTGGATGAGAACTTGAAAGAGGAGGGTTGTCCTGTTATGCGATTCTCGATATCACTCGTACTAGGAGTTTGTATCTGTATACACGATCCGAAAGCTTAAGACTGTGCATTGATAGAGTTGTTACGCTTATAAATTGGGTCAAATAATACACCACAATCAATGTATGGAAACAAAAGAAAGCCTGTTGACCAGCGCTCATGTGCTGCCTGAGTGCTGTCTGATAGAGGGGGAACCCGTCAATCTTCTTGCTTTTTGATTATTTGAACATGTGGAGTAGCTTGTAGACTCTGCAGATTTGTTTAGAGTAGGGGCTCAATTCAAAGCAATGTTGATGTGTATCAGGAAAAGCCTAATCATGCTATCTGGCCTTTCTCAAGGTTATGGTTTCACTTTTGTGCCGCATATATTTTTACCGGAGTTGTCTGCTACCTTCTCCAACGTGTAAGTTGCACTCGACTTCGACATAGTTGTCCCGAGGATTTAAACTTCAAGGGTAGGTACTAACTTGGGGATATGTGAATGTGTAGGAGGGCAACTATATCTCATTGAAGAGAATCACAACCTTCTATGCATCCAAACCGCAGCCAGAACAGTTCACTCTACTGGTCCGCAGCATCCCGACATCAAGTGAAAGGAGTATCGGGGATGTTGTTGAGAGCTTTTTCACAGAGTATCATCCTTCCACTTATCTTTCTTATACCCTGGTTCACGAAGCAAGCAGAGTTCGTGATCTCATGGTAAACACCCAATATATTTCCATATGCATGTATGTGTTTGCTTGCAAAGATGTTCTTGTGTACATGCCTGTGCCTGCATGTGTGGTCATGTCTTTTGTGTCTGTTCAAGTATCACGGGCCCGTTCTCTTTGAAAAGTTCTGAGAGAAAAATTAGAGAATCGGAAACATTGTATGGTGGTGATCCTTGACCGAAATAAAAATCAAATTGTTATGAGGGATCTTCTCATGGTCGACTGAAGCTAACACACTGTGGTTTTAAGTTTACTAGGGAGTTAACATATCAATGCAGACATAGTCCTTTAATTGGAAATACTTCAGTGATTCACATTGAGATGTGATATTACATGATCTTAGACTGAAGAGTTGAAGATTTGTTTAGCCAGGAAGTTCATACCTGTGTGTCTTCAAATAATTTAGGAAGGTTCGTCTCAGATATCTTACCATCATCACGTTTTTTGTTAAGACATCCAATATCTTCGGAAATTCCCCTTTTTCCTATTGGCTTCAAGTGATGTGCATTTTGAATGCAGAAAGTAGCAGAGAAGTTGCATGCAAAGTTTGCTCGAGCGAAGTCAAAGAACCACCCTCAGGGACGAACTAAACGTGATGGATTCTTGGGGATCTTTGGACCCAAAGTTAATATTCTGGACTATTACGAGAATAAGTTGCAGAAGTTGGAAGAGAAAGTGACAGGGGAACAACTAGCTTTGGGTAGCAAGGTGAGTATGGTACATGAATAGATGAATTTTCTACTTCCAATGAAACGGTTCAGAATGTGACTGCCGCATCCTGTATGCCCATTGATTCTTAGAAAAACTATGGACACCATCGGAAATTCGAGTTGTTACCATCTTCTTCTTCTAAAGTATTAAGTGTAAAGCAGTTGACTGATCAGTTTTTCAATTGAATTTTCTCAGCCACTCCCAGCTGCTTTTGTTTCATTCAAGTCACGCTTTGGTGCTGCAGTGGCTTTAAACATTCGACAAGGGGTGGATCCCACAAAATGGTCAACTGAAGAAGCTCCTGAGCCTCGGGATATTCATTGGCAGTTCTTCTCCACTTCTTTCCTTGAAAGATGGACCCGCCAAATAGTAGCAATTGTGGCTTACGTTGCTGTTACGCTTATGTTTCTTGCTGCAGTAATATTTGTGCAAGGTCTTGCCAATTTGACTCAATTAGAGACTTGGTTCCCGTTCCTGGACAGCATATTGAGCTTGTAAGTTGCAAATTTACTTCATGGATTGTCAGCTCCTTTATCTTCAAAGTTAGTGAAGGTACATCATTATGTTGGTGAAATATTTGTTGTTGTTTCCTAAAATTCAACCCGGGCTAAATCCCCCGTCAAATGATTTTGGCAAAACTATTAAGAGCACAATTTTTGTGCAAAGTTGGCCTGACACCAAGTTTACATTATTTTGGATTGCAGAACTGTCGTAAGTCAACTGGTTACAGGGTATCTTCCAAGTTTAATTCTTCAAGCTTTCATGTATTTCGTGCCACCTACCATGATATTCCTATCTTCGTTCCAAGGTTACATATCTGTCAGCCAGATAGAGAGAAGTGCTTGCCTCAAAGTGTTACTTTTTACCATATGGAACATCTTCTTCGGAAATGTACTATCGGGATCAGCTCTCTATGACGTTAATGTCTTCCTCGAGCCCAAGAATATCCCTTCAGTGCTAGCTGCAGCTGTTCCAGCGCAGGTAACCATGCATCTTTTGTTAGTCGTATGACTCCCGCATAATATTTGGTACCTTCTTTGATGCGTTTTTCTTAAAGCTTTGGGTGGTTTCATACATCTTATATCTTTGCTTGCCAATCATCTGCTGAACAGTGTATCTTCTGCTTCTAAGAAGCGGAGTGCAATAACTCTTGACTATGTGAGAAATCAGATATTCAGCTTCATTGGTACCATGATGCTAAAACATTATGTAGAGCCGAGACAAATGGCTCCTAGTCATGGTCTGAACATATAGTTGACATACAAACTTTGCAACCCGCGGAATAGATTGCGGCAGATTCTGTACCAAGAAATTTGGGCTTCAACATTTGGCATTGTACTTGATAGGCAGCTCTGTTCTTGATGCTTAACTCAGAAAATGCAGTTTCTGTCTTTGACATGTGAACACTGTCTTCATAGATTCTCATGTTGCTTCCTTCCTGTTACTTCAATCAGTTTGTAGTCTAGCCCAGTCCATTATTTTTCTTGTCCGCCATGTGCTTGAAAAGAGTTCCGTAGTTGGATATCATCTAGCACAGATGGCAGCCTGTCAAGATTCTGATGATTTTCATTTTCTGGTGTAGGCATCATTCTTTATATCATATGTCGTGACATCTGGGTGGACGAGTTTATCATCAGAACTCTTTCGATCGGTTACACTGATCATTACTCTCATCCGAAGAATTATTCCAGGAAAGGACGAATTTAAGGTCCCAGCCAATAAATACTACAGTGAGATACCCAAGATGCTGTTCTTGGGACTTCTTGGTGTGACATACTTCTTCCTTGCCCCATTGATTCTGCCGTTTATCTTAGTCTACTTCTGCATGGGATATATCATCTTCCGGAACCAGGTGAGTCGAATGTCTCATCATCCTTCATTTTATTCTGAATTTTAGGGAATGTTCTCAAAAGCATCAAGTAATTGACCACATTTTGTCCCCTAAAATGAAATGCAGTACCTAACAAAAACTATCATCATGATCTTTCTCTATAAGAAAAGGCCAAGAGCAAACTTGTTCGAAGTGGCAACCGAGCAAACTTGATTAATTTCCAGTAACTAGGATGGTTGGATCTTTATTTCTGTGATCTGATGTGGACTATTTATCGACTTGCGTCATTATTCTTATATGGCGATGACGATAGAACAAATTCGTTTGTGCAGATGATAAATGTGTATGAACCGAAGTATGACACTAATGGGAGGTACTGGACCATTGTCCACAACTCAACCATATTTTCCTTGCTATTGATGCATATCATCGCAATTGGAATTTTCGGGCTCAAGGATCTTCCTCTGGCGTCCAGCTTAACAATCCCTCTACCTATTCTCACGCTTCTTTTCAACGAGTACTGCCGGAGAAGGATCCAGCCAAACTTTGAAAGTTATCCTACAGAGGTACTTAATTTGTAGCTCAACTTCTCCGTTCTGAATGCTCATTGCAATTGTCCTTTTCGGTTAGTGAAATGACAGTTGTAGTCTCCGTTCAATTTTGTCAATCTGCCGTATCAGATAATTTCGCGCTACTGATCGACTAATTGTGGCTAAACATTCTGCAATTTGCAGTGTCTGGTGAACAAAGATAAAGAAATCCAAAGCGATCCGAGAATGGCTGAGTTCTATGACAACCTGGTGAATGCATACAAAGATCCTGCCTTCAAGCCCGTTCAGTTTACTGGGGACTCTGATACACTGAGGGCTCCTCTACTTCATGTTGGAAGTTGATACGACCATTAACTTGTACATGATAAATTAACTGAGAGTTCCCTGTAAACAATTTTTTGTGAGACAAATTGATGCTTTCGAAATGGAACTTAGGATTTGATTTGAAAACGGTGTTGGTTGATGGCTGCTGTCGGAAAAATGTTCAAGTTAACTGGTGCTGTCTATGCTTTCCTCTGCACCTTTTCTACTGTGGAATTCTTGCTGGCTGAATGCAATGTAACTGAGCATAGCTCGGGATCCGAATTTGACTCTCTTTTCTTTTCAAAATTCGAATTCGAGACCTCTTTTTTAAAACCTCCAACCTGATCTATGTGGTGGTTTTGTATGGATTTTCGTAATTCTACATTTCTCATCAAAGCGACATTTCCCATAGTTAACCGGTCGGAAATTAGTTATTGAATCTGCGAATTCTCCCAGAATATTCTTGCTGGGCTTCAACTGCTAATAAATCATGTACTTTAGAATGAATAGAGATTTTCTTCAGTCAATTTGCGTTTTATTTCTGAATGCCTTTTCGTTTAATTAATGATTGCACAATAGGGTCGATCAGAATCAAATACTTTTGAATTGAAGGACTCCCCGTGTTATGAACATTGAATAAAAATGTCGGCTGATTTCATGAAGCTGAAACAGTTCTTATTGTAAGCCATTTGCTATCTTACAAAGAACTAAGAGGCTACAGACATCATATGATAGAAACTACTTTGATCCTCCAAAATGCGAGTAATTCCACGATTCACAAATATTAAGCGAATAAAATATCTTTTTTTCAAAATTATCTAGTCTGAGTCGATTATACAATTTGAATCACACTATAAAAGATGATATAATTATAATAACCAAATTTTTTTGTAGGTTTAAATTCCCAACTTCTAGTTAAGATATTTCTACCATTGTTTTAAAAATCGTTGTCCGACTGACTACACTCGACACTGATACCGAGACATTTTTCAAACAATAACCTTGATGGTGGTTGAACTTCACGGTGAACGATCAAATTGTCCGAAAGTCTATTTTTTGAGTTTTATTAAATTAAAAGTAATTGTATTATATCTTTAATGATAAACTTTACAATAAAATTAAAATATATTTAAAATTATTTGATATTTAATATTAATATAATTAATAATAGAATCTTTTATGATTAGGAAACAGAAGAAATTCGATCGGTTCATTTTTTAAAACATTGATTTTTACCCTTCATCCTTATATTTGGCTGCTGACCAAACGAAGCCTCAAGTCATTCTTCAACTATCCGTTTGGAGCCGTCTTGCTCTTTGTAAAATCTCTTGTAATTAACGGTTGGCATATGCTTGCTTACCTCATCTAATACACAATTAAATATACAAATCGCAACGATTTATTAATCTTGGGACTTGGACAACACTTTTGGGTGCGCACCCATCGCTCTCACTTGTTTTAAAAAAATAATCTTTGAAATAGACAATTAATTTGGGTAATGAGGCTCCACGTGGGGACACGAGAATGGGTTATTGACAATTTCAGTTTTGGGTTAGTGGAAGATCATTGATTAAGGCCTAATTAAGATAGGTGACGAAGAGACTAATCTAAGAAAAATATATATGGCCGAGATATGTACTGGACTTTGTTTTATTTTGCCATGAAAAAAGAATCTTGAAACTATAACGTGCAGAAAATTATTTTGCTCTAATATCATATTAGATACATTACAAATAACAAACTCAAAATTTTAAAAATTTATAGATTAGTGGAGTTCTTTCACTTGAAAATCATGCACTATAACATCACAGATACATTCCATACGAGATGCTCAATAATTAACGAACACATCATTATGCAATGATAATTACTTTAATTGTCACTGCCTTCCAATTTTTCCTATAAGTTCAATATTATTCAATCATTAGCAAACCAACAACATATGATTAGATTAATTGGTGAGAGCATTGTTTTAATTTAACTTAGAGGTCTCGTGTTTTAGTCCTTGAAAATAGTGTAGTGCTAAATACTTGTTGACTAAACTTTGCCAACTTTCAAAAGTTTCTCAAGACTCGAACTTGTATTAATTATGTACGGATACCATGTAGTCTAAAAAAATCATTAGCAAACCCATCACTCTATGTGTATGCATGCGCATCAATGTGAAACCATCAATTAACAAACTTACTTATCAATAAACAAGCAGAACTTCAACAAAATTAACAAAACAAACTTAATCTTCCATGACCCAGCACTAAAATTTGATGTGCCATCTGTCCTAAAATTAGAGATTGTTCGCAGATGAAGCCAATCTTCACCTTTTTGCTCCACAACGACCACTGAATTATTATTTTTAGAATGTAGTCAAAGATCCAATTTTTAATAAATTCGGCACCAAACCTGCGTAAGCATGTAAAGTGCTAATCATATAAGATTTCTGTGGAAGGCAAAAATTAAATGATAGCCAATATTATGAGTTTTTTTAAATGTTATACGACCATTTCTGAAATGCTAGCCGTATCGAAATTATTTAATTGCTCCCATTAATATGAACAGTTCAAAAGGCCTCTGTTTGCTCCTGTTGTTTTAATTTCTTTCTAGAGGAGGTTGAGGTTGACAATTTTAATTTGTTATCCACTGATAAACTATAGAGGTGCACTTTTTTCTTATTGAGATCAATGATAAGGTAGAGATTGATTATTGGTTAACGTCATTTTCAATTCAATTATTTCTATTTCTTAAAATCTGGTAGTGGACCGGTTAATCCATGTTCGACTCGGTAAAACTTTTGAATAATGGCAAAGCGATTCCAACTCAAGACTTCTTTGTTAAGTTTTTGGTTTATACCACCTGGTATCCAGTCTACCAGGTCAACTAATTCAGATTCGAGCCGAGTCGAATCTTTGAAAGGTGACAAAATTCTCCAAACAAGTATTTAACACTGTTGAATTTCCAAAGACTCGAACTTGAGATGTAGTTAAGCTAGAACAATACCATCGGTAGTTGATCTAAGTGTTTGTTGGTAGACTTCTTAGCTATGAAAAGACTCGAACTTGAGACGTAGTTAAGCTAGAATAATACCATCGACAGTTGATCCAAATTCTCTTGTTAGTTTTTTTTTGGGTTTATACTACCTCGTATCTGGCTTACTAAGCTGACTAATCCAAATTCAAGCCGAGTAACACATTTGAGAGGTGGTAAAGTTCTCCCAACAAGTATTTAACAATGTTGTATTTTCGAGAACTCTTTTGTTAGTTGATCTAAGTAGTTGATGATATATATATTTTTAGTTAGATGCAAAGAGAGATTCCATAATAAAGATACAAAGAGAGAAAACTACACCATAACAAACACAAAAGGGAGGATTTGCGGGCGGGTGCTCATTTCATATGTCTCTTCGTTTGTTAAGGGCCGCCATACGGCTTCCTCTAAGCTCAACAAGAAAATTTCATTTTGTTCCCCAATGTTAGCACTATTTGCCTTCTTCTTTCACCAAAAACATATTTAAAAAACTAAGCCTTATTATTTAATCAACCACTAACTTAATTGATCAATGAGAACTAGGGGTCACCCTTCACTAAATTAATCCATATAGGCAATCATGATGGGAATATTCCAAGAAAAATAAGACTAGTTTTTTTTTAATAGGATGTCCGACTAATCCAAGTTCGAGTAGGGTAGGATTAAAATCTCTTTCAATGTGTATTTAACAAATTTGGTAAGAATATTCCAAGAGAATAAGGCTAGTTTAGTATTTGTAATCAACGATCATGCACCTACTATGTCAACTTTAGTGGCTGTATGACAGTGTTAATGATGGGGTCAATTTTGAGACAGTCCTTTGATAAAATATTACAAATGTTAAATACGGTACTTGTAGCAAAAAAAATCTTTTTATATGGAAAGGAAAGTATGTTTTTTAAATTTTATCATATTAACTTAAAAGGTATGCGTATTTCCAAGTGATATAGAAGCTATTTTTAAAAATAACGTATGAACGTGGTCATAAACTTGTCCATATATGTTTAGCCTTTTTGGCTGAAGAAAACTCTTAAGATCATGTTTTTTTTTATAAATGAATTTTTACATGTTAAAAATTTAACTCTTAACCTCCATCAATTCATCTACGTTTTTTGTGATTCGGACAAATCCTCTTTTAACATCTAACACCATGATGCAACACAGCATAAGAATTAAGGATGGCAAAAGTATGCTTCTCAGTTTAGCCAAAGCTATACAATGATCAATCAAATGATATTTTGACCAATTCAGGCAACAAGGCTTTCTCAACCATAACCCTTAAATTAATATCATAACAAAGAGAAGCAATTGATGTCCTTTGGAATGATAATCAACTTGGATTCTCTTAAAGAAGTATTAAGTTCGAGCCTAAAGAACATAAAATCCACCATTGAGAGATTCACCGTCTAATTAGGATTGGATAATTCTCGACTCTAAATACCTGAGATTCACCACTTCCCGATATACAATAATAATGTTCCCATTTTGTACTGCAAAACTCCCCATCTAAGCAAAAATCTCCACTTGTATGATTAGAAGCTCAAAAATGATAAAAGACAAACAGGTAACTACAAGCAATAAGACTTCTTCAGCTCACTTCACTTGTTTGACAAGATCTTCATTTCCCTCCATATATATATATCATCCAAGACCAAGAAAACATTCCACAACCAAATCAAAGTTGCAAAATTTCTAAGCTTTCAAAATTAAATAGCCATCACTACAACTTACAACACTAGAAAAGCTTGCTTAAGTAACCATAGTAACCGACAAGAATACTACTTGAAAAGTTAAGGAAATACACTAAGGTAAAGACATGGGTAGGAAGAGAAAGGTTAGTGATCAAACTGTGGAGGACAAGAGCTCTAGTGGAGGAACCATGGCAGCTGCACTTGGAGGAGCTAGGAGGGCTCGGAAGCGGTTCGTCGGCGTTAGGCAGAGGCCGTCGGGGAGATGGGTGGCAGAGATCAAGGACACCATTCAGAAAATAAGGGTGTGGTTAGGTACCTTTGACACAGCTGAGGAAGCAGCAAGAGCCTATGACGAGGCTGCTTGCTTGCTTCGCGGTGCGAATACGAGGACCAACTTCTGGCCTTGCTCTGCACCCTCTTCAACAACTCCTGCTCTCCCTTCCAAGATCACAAACCTCCTCCTCCAGAGGCTCGAAGCAAGGAACAACCCCGGTGATGCTTCCAACCCAACTGGCCAGCTTCTCCGCGACGAAGAGCAGCCACGGGAGGAAGGAGGACATGTATATTTTTCTGATACCCAATTGATCAGTGACTTCCTCAACTATACTGAAGATTACGACAAGGCCGAAGCGGAGGACAATGATCGTATGATCAGCAGCATTAGTCCAAACGCTATCGAGTACATGGCAACAAGTCTCGAGTCTTGTTTAAATGAGGGAGAAGAAAGTGTAGGTAGGGACTTGGGGTTTGATTACAATTGGAGTAGTGATGTGGCTCAGTCTTGTGTTAGTGAGGCTAACAACTCGGAAGAAGAAGGAGAAGTAACCAATGAGGAGGAACAGGAAGAAGAGGAAGAGCACGAGTATGGTTCAGAAACAGAGGCCTTGGATTTTCACTTTGTAGATGAAGTGGTAGGATCATCTGTCTGCTTCTACTCTCCCTTTGAGATGGCCGCCGAAGGGATCGAGGAGCCCGTGGAGACAGGAACGTACGCGGAAGACCCTTCAATGTTCAGCGAAGCCATTAAGAGGATGAAGTATGAGAGGAAGTTCTCTGCTTCTCTATACGCTTTCAACGGGATTTCGGAGTGCCTAAGGCTGAAACTTGGATCAGGAGCGAAAGCGATAAGGAAGTCGGATCAGCTCACCAAGCTTCGAAATGCTTGCAACAAGAACAAAGAAGAAAGGAAGAAAGCAGGAGGGGATCAGAAGATGGAAGTGGTAACAGAGGAGAAGAAGCAAGAGGAGGAGAACCCTCCAAGCACCAGAGGGATGGAGTCCAACTCGTCCTCTTCCATTATGAACAATGATAGTGAATTGTCAATCTGGAGCAGTCTTGATCTATCTCCCATCTGCTTTGTTAACTAAATCCGCGCGGCTGCAAATTTTTGCCTCCGGTCGTAGTGTTTCATCATCGAATTCGCTTGTTCATTTGCGCCCGATCAAGTCTCCCATGTCAGGGTGAATCTCAAGCTCTGCTCTTCAGATATAGCATTTAACAGAATTGGCCGATATTGTTTCAGTCCCTGATGTATTCTCCTCCCTGATGAACTTGCAGAAGTTGCAATGTCTGAACTTCAGTTCTAATCTGATACAGAGATCTTAAGCATTCATTATCTTTAATCGCCTCGCTTAAAATGAACGTTGAAGTTACAAGAATCCAGAGAGGTAGGTAGGCACTGGATTTAGATCAGACCATCAAGATTGGAAACGAGGAGAATATATAGAGATTGAGGGAGCACAAAAGCTCATAATTCAGGTCCATTGAATATATAAACTGAAAAAAAAAACCAGAACGACGAGAAAAACACTGCACCCTTCCACAGAAATCATCTGAAATGTATGCATATCACTGGACAAACATCTAACGAAGATACCCGCATTTTCTTATCGATAATGCAGTCTGCAAATCCACAGTCGGTTGAAACATTGCTTCTTATTGCCAACCTTCTTGATTGGTTTGATTTTCAATATCTTCAGAGGTGAATGGATCAGAAACACAGGGCATCTTAGACACTAAGCAAGCACAAAAAGTTCTCACAGGTACTTGCTTGGCCATGCCACAGATGGCTCTTGTTTTATCCATCTTTTGGAGAGAGAAACCAGACAGATTTCGGTCAACTGCAGAACTAAATAAACATCTGTTTAACACATCAATCGCCCTAAAAAAACTGAAGGGGGAGTGTGACCAGTTTCTGGTACGACCTGACTCGGTTGGTGATTTATGTACACCATGAACTTGTTACAGACGATTATGGCAGCTCAGATGTTGCTCTTTGGTACACTTGCCTTTACCAATTAGAGGACTCGGAGCTGAGCAAGGAAAGCGGCGCAAAGATCTAGAAAGAGGAACTGTGGACCTTGTACTCTTTGAAGATCAAGTAGGTACTTATCCTCACGAGTCTTGTAAAGCTGTGAAGATTGCACAATAACATGTATCAAGAAGCTTAGGCAAATAATCAAACAATGAACAAATTCCGCATAGTGGAAATTCTTGGAGGAAGCAATTGGCAAGACAGGGCGTCATTTAAACCTTTTCAAGTCAAAAGCTAGACAGCTAAGAAATACTCTATCAGACTAAGTGCATACCTGTACTTCAAACTTTACCACATTCGGCAGCTTAGAGGCGCTATCATTTTCAATAATCGTAGATTCATCACCAAAGAAGCTATTATTGCATCCATCACTGACCATGCCTTCATGATGACCAGGAGAGCCTGGAATCCACCTGCATTTCATGTTGTAATGACCAACCTTCTTCCAACATACCTTCAGCTCTCGCAAAGCTTTGAGCACTTCTCCCATTATTTCACGAGGATGTGCTCGAGACTGTTGCAGCAAACAGAAAACTATGATATTGTCAGTCACTCCACCACAGCTATGGTGTACAGCCAATTATGATGTATTTGTCAAGGTATGATGCATTTTCTCAAGCAATGAAACCATGTACAACCTTGTCATCAATTACAAAGCCTAGAAATTGTATCCACGTAGTCCAAATATAACTAACCTTCTTGAAAAAAGTATAAACAAAAGTAATCTGCAGAAACGAGATTAATGTGTTTCCACATTGCATCACATAAAAAACCTCATACACATAGGAAAACTTGACCTGAAGTCCAAGAGCCCATTTCTTGTCCATCAAGTACGGCGATTTCACGCCCATACCCTGATATTCAGTGTATCCTGGAACGCGGTGCCCAATAGCAAGAGAAGAAGGTTCATTTGGATGCATGCTGTTGAAACCATATTCCTAAAAAATGAGAGGACAGTCAAGAAGCTGGCAAATAGGGGTATAAAAGCTGGATTTATTTCTTTTTTGTGAAGTAAAAGCTGGAATATTGAGGCAGTGATGCCATTCAATTCACATAACTCCATGAAACTCAGATGGTTTAACTTTGGATCACAGCATCGATTACATCTCAATCTATACGTCTGAAGTTTGAAAGTCCGAACAGGACAAGAATATCTCTCTGAACTAAAAATGTAACCACTATACGTACATCTCTCAGAAATAAAAAAATGAAGCCACTATACGCACCATTATTTCCTGAAACTCAGCTCCCAGATAGCCGTTGGCAACACGGAAACGGTTATCTAATAACAGATAGTAAGCAACAGTCCCCTGCAATTAGTAGAAAGCAATAAGAAATCATATTCACAAAGTTTCTTCATAGCTGATTGGAAGATCTTGGACAAAATGAACCTCGTCTTGCAATCTGTTGCGAAGGGATTCAATCAAAACGTTCCTGTCAAATCCCATCTTGACAACTTCCAGGAGGATCTCTTCATCCATCTGAAGGAAAAAATAACTAGGTGAAGGAAATGCAAAAGGTGAAATGACAAGGCAATCATGGTTCACTTGACCTTAGTCGTGTCATTTCAGAATAGAGTGCCATAACTGATGTAAAATGGATGAACTCAAACTTGACAAATTTAAAAGGATCCACAGTCCTTATGCCTATTTTAGGTTTCCATAGGCTGCCTTCGTGGGTTTCTTGATCAAAGACCGAAACTGCAAAAGCTATTTCCGTGTCCCTGCTCTCTTCATTCTGGAGTCTGGGTAATCACCAATTGGATGTGATAAGGTTTTTTTTGGCTAAATTAGGGACAGGGTAATGTTTAACTCCATTTACAAGATTATCAATTGGAGAACAAAGTCCAACCCAAATGCAACATGAACATTACCGTGGACGAAAAGGACAAGGTTCCAAATAAAAATAGAACAGGAGTTGGTGCTAAACAGACTAGAAAAGTTTTTTTTTTTGGTAAGTCAGACAAAGGTTGACATTAAATATCACAAGCACTGGACATACAAATCAAAAGCAGCATGCAACCAATTTGCTAATTTAATGAAACTCCAAACACCTGCGCACTGACCAAACTGCATTCAAAATTCAACTGAGGAACGAGAAAAAAAGTTACAAGAATTCCTAGTTTGCCGAAACTCCAATGCACCAAACAAGAGCTGATGCAGCAATCAAAGTAATCACTCTACCTTTTTAGCTTGTTGCATTGTGTCTGGTGGAGGAACAGCCAAATAGCGTGGAAGACGAACTTGAAACCATGGATGCTGACGAATTTCAGGAATAGTAATGCGCTTCATTGGGTCAACAACAAGCATCCTTGGAATTAGGTCTCTTGCACCTGGTGATAAATGGCTGGGAAGAGTGTATATCCCACCCTAGACAGAAAACAACATCATTTGAGGGGTAACATAACAATGATTGATCACATAAGATTAACCAATGTGACACAAAATGGGATATAAGATCTCACAATGTCAAATCAAGAAGAAATAAAACCAAATCGTATTCAAATGGTGAGCAACATGTCACCCACATTGAAGGCATGGAGACAATAGCATTCTTCAATTTATATGCTGCGCAAATGGTAAGTAGAATAGATTGTTACCGAACCTTTATAGGAATTCACAGATAACAGAAGCGAGTGTCAACCATCACAATAGGAGCTCATCACAAGAGATTGGATACCAAACCATGATGATACAAAGTTGTACTCTGGGAACCCGACCATAGAGCATATAAGGGAAGAAAACTACAGTGATGCATGGATTACTGACTAATAAAGCAGGAAGAGCATGTATAAAATGTTTTCTTAACAAATAGTCTATCTGAATCCAAGACAAGTTATAAATCATTGTCTTCATTTATGCAGATCAAATACCTTTATTTTCTTGAAAAGATTGGGAATGTTCTCATCATCGAAAGGAAGAGTACCACAGAGAAGTGCATACAATATAACACCACAGCTCCATACATCAACTTCAGGCCCAGCATACAATTTACCAGAAATAACCTAAAAGACCAACAGTAAAACACATAATGTTAGATAGAAATCAAAATTTGTTACAAGAACCAAAGGTATCTGCATTTTTAACTAAAAACCTCTGGAGCAGCATAGTTTGGACTTCCACAGCTGGTCTTTAGAAAATGACCGTCTCTCATTATATTGCTCAACCCAAAATCAGCTATCTTCACATTGCATTTTGAATCCAGCAGCAAATTTTCAGGCTTAAGGTCTCTGTGAACCACCATATTTCTATGGCAATACTCCACACCCGAAATTATCTGCAACCAAAACAAAAGTTGGTCTTCTTCAAGAAAATGAATTCAACAACACAAAAAAATTACCAAATCAATTGGACCTTGATCCTACCTGCTGGAAAAACTTGCGTGCCTCGTCTTCTTGCAGCCTTCCCTTCTCCACAATATAATCAAAGAGCTCCCCAGACTTCACATATTCCATTACAACATAGATGTCATTCTGAGTCTCGATAACTTCATACAACCGGATAATATGAGGATGCATAAACAATCTCAAGATCTTGATTTCCCTTCTCACTGAAAGATAACAGACAAAACCATGAAAGGAAAAAAAGACCAATCAGCATCTCGAACGACCAAGCAAATTCTCAGTGGCCAGAAGATGGTTTAACAAATGCCCCTCAACTATGATGATTACAAGGACTTGCCTTTCTCTTCCATCTCCATGTTTTTTATCTTACGACGGTTTAAGATCTTGATAGCAACTTTGTGCCCAGTTCGCGCATGCTCGGCGATTTTCACCTTGCCAAAGGAGCCAATCCCGAGTGTTTTACCAAGCTTGTAGTTCTGTAACACATCCACACTGCCAGTTCCCCGATGAGACGATCCATCCATTTTCCCCTATCAAAGAGAGTAGAAAAAAAAATATTAACAAATAGAAAACCACCTTCATCTCCCGGGAAAGCCCAAACCTTTCGCCTAATTTCAGATCACGCAATAACAACAATTCATTAACCCTAATTAAAACCCTAATCCCTCACGCAAACCCAAACCTTTCGCCTAATTTCAGATCACGCAATTACAACAATTCGTTAACCCTAATCCCTCACGTCCAAAAAAATATATATTCAAGCTCAACGAGGCACCACCCCCACCAAGTGAAGAAGATGAAGAACAACAACAACAATCCTAAACGGCACGGCGATCTCCGCGGCACTGACGCAAAGAGGGAGAAGAAACCCAAACCTAATTGGGGCTAAAAACCTCGATTACCCTAATTCGATTAAAATTGAGGATTCGCAGTACGTACGTGTGAGGGGGGAACGGGGAATCCGAAGCGGGGGGACGCGAATTTCGAGCGCCGGAAGCAGAAGGAGAGCGTTTAGAGAGAGAGAGAGACAAAGTCTGCCAGTTTGTTTATTGGCTTTTAGGAAACTTAGAGTCCGTTTAACTTTTTATTTTTAATGCTTGAAAATTTTAAATATATATATTTAGATTTTTTATCAGTTGAACTAATTCAGAATTGTAAAAGAAAAATGGTAAATTGCGTTTAGGTCCTGGGTATAGTTATCCTTCCTTTTCGGAAATACATGTAGCGGTCTCTTAGCGATGCGCCGTTTAGAATCCAAGAATATAATAAAATCAAACTACGGAGATAGCTACATGTATTTTCAAAAAGAAAGGATTCACCATCTGTTTGAATATATTCTCAGAACCTGAGTGTAATTTATCCAAGAAAAAAAGTTCATAACTTATAATTTGTTTGTTTAGACTTTTGGAGTATCGGTTTTTTGTGGATTTGTTGCGTGTGAGATGACTAAGTGAAATAAGCTATCTTATTTGCAAGCGAATTAATGATTCATTAAGATATGCAAATCCATGAAAAAACTTATTTTGAGAAAATATTTATTAATGAATTGACAAAGTATTTCAAATATATTTCTAAATTATTTATAACACTGCCATTCTTTGAGTGAACATGAAATTATTTGCAACTTTAATTATTTTGATAGGATTTAACTGTTCATAGTATGTTTCAGAGAATAAACCTATTTTTGATTTAATTTCTTTATCATTTAAATCACCTCTCTGATTATTAATATTTTTGAGAGTTCACGACCAATTTCATACTCAAACTATTTATTAATAAAAAGATGGATACAATTTTATAACCAATTATATTATTGAAATTTATTTGTACTTGTTCAAAATTGAAAAAAATATCTCTAGAAACAAAGATAAATTGTTTCAATTTTTGTGTATTCTATATAATTTATTTTGCATTTGTCCCTGAACCATCTCATTTAAATTAATCAATAGAAATTTTTTATCTAATCTGAAGTACGAACCATCCCGTATTAAAAAATATTTCACAGTATTTCTCTCACTAATTTATCCACTAAAGTAGAAGCGGTCTTTCCTTAGTTTATAATATCCCACAATATGCACACCTCATATACCGATAATAAGAATAATATTTCGAGTCGAGCATTCTCGAACCCGAATTTCCTCCTTCTAATAGTGTCTCATTAGATGGCCTGAAGCTGAACCAAAAAGGCAGCACAGAGATCCAAGAAGAGGAATTGTGGTCCTTGCAGCCTTTGCATATCAAGCAAGTACTTCTTCCTCTCAGGAGTCTTGTAAAGCTGGAAAAAAAAACTCACATCAGAAGGAACAATTTCGGAAAGTCAAGCATTGGATGATCAGGCTAGTTGAATACCTGCACTTCAAACTTCACCACGTTCGGCGAATCGATCGACTCGACGTGGTTTACGTTGACCAAGCCTTCATGATGATTAGGCCTGCCAGGAATCCACCTGCACCTGGTGTTGTAGAGACCGATCTTCTTCCAGTAGACGTTCAGTTCTCTCAGAGTTTTGAGAACTTCTGCCATGATTTCCCTCGGATCGGCCTGAAACTGTAAGCCAGGGAACCATCTCCTATCCATGGGATACTGCAAATTTAAACTCGTTTGCTCCGAATCCGATGATCCGGGAATGAGATTCCCAACAACAGGTGAAGAAGGTCCATTTGGATGCACGCCGTCGTGCAATTGTACCTAAAAAATTCAGAAGCATGCACTTTGAAAATAGTCCAACAAGATTGACATAATAACTAGTCGGAAAGCTACGAAGTCAAGAGAAAAGTAGAAGCTCGCGATACGCGTACGATGTTCTGCTCGGAAGACCCAGCAAGGTAGCTGTCGAACAACTGAACTTTGTTGTCCATCAGCACGTAATACGAAACAGTAGCCTGTAATTTGTTCAAAGGCGGTAAGAAGAGCAGTTACATTGGGCGCAAAAGAAACTAACGGGGTCGTGAATGGAACCAACATCATTTTGGATTTTGTTGCACAAGGATTGGAAAAGATGGTTCTCGTCAAATCCCATCTTGATGACTTTCTGAAAAATCTCCACATCCATCTGAAAAAAAGAGAGTAAAATGGTCAAGTCAGCTGCTTAAAATAATCTGCATCAAACAGACTATATTTACGGAAGGCGGACTAGTAGAATTGAAACCGATTAGGCAAGCATCACCGAAGATACATTGTGATCAGTATACGTGGAATCGTTAACTTCATCGACTAATGGCGCTAATTTTATTCTCAGGAAAACAAGATCACAGTTGATAAGATTTTGCAGATGAAAAGTCGTACTTAATAGGAATGCAAATGCATCATATGGGTTTCCGAGTTGCGAATACTTGTGTTGCCACTTATCTGACAAGGATGAGGAAATTGCAGTCAACAGGATACTGACCTGGTTAGCTTGTTCCACACTGCTTGGTGTGGGTACCGCCAAATTAATTGGAAGGTGAACTTGAAACCACGGATGTTGACGAATTTCAGGAATCGTTATTCGCTTCATTGGATCAACCACAAGCATCCTTGAGATCAAGTCTCTAGCCTCAGATGATAAATATTTGGGAAGATGGTATAATCCACCCTATGAATTAAAACAGCAGTTCCCAAGATCTAATCACATGCTGAATCATTAAGATCTTGAAGATTGCAGAGGGGACTAGTCCTATCTCCTAATTCACTGCATTGCAACAAAATGTTCTAGTTCATGAACAGATTAATTGGCTCAAGTACCTTTATTTTCCTTAAGAGGTTGGGGATGTTTTCGTCATCGAAAGGAAGAACACCGCAGAGAACAGCATACAATACAACACCGCAGCTCCAGACATCCACTTCAGGACCAGCATACAAGTTCCCCGAGATAACCTAAGGATTAAAACAGAGAAAACAACATTCACCTATATGACCAATACATGTAATGAAGAAACAGGTTCTGTTTATCAGCTGAAATTGCTAATGATACAATTCGATGTAATGCCAGGACTTTAAATCACCTCTGGAGCAGCATAGTTTGGGCTTCCGCAACTCGTCTTTAGGAAATGACCGTCTCTCATGATGTTGCACAACCCGAAATCCGCTATCTTCACATTGTGATTAGAATCCAACAGCAGATTCTCGACTTTGAGGTCTCTGTGAACCACCTTGTTCTTGTGGCAGTACTCGACACCAGCAATGGTCTGCATTGACCAGAAACCAAATCTAGTGATTAGTCTCACACTCTCACTTCCAAGTTTAAGTGATGTTTATGGACAGTCCGTGCAAGAAATCAGATATATAGTGGATGGTTGATGGGATCCTACCTGCTGGAACAGTTTACGCGCCTCATTTTCTTGTATCCTACCTTTCTCAAAAATATAATCGAACAGATCGCCGGACTTTGCATACTCCATTACAAGACAGATATCAGTTCGTGTTTCGATAACTTCATACAACCGTGTGATGTGAGGATGCACAAACAGCCTCATGATTGTTATTTCTCTTCTAACTGCAAAATGGAAGTAAGTAACAGGGGAAAAACTAAGGGCTATCAACAGAGAAGCAAACGAACAAACCCTTAACCAATCGATGGAGAAAGGATCATCAATGCCACTTGCCTTTCTCTTCCATCTCCATGCTTCTGATCTCAGAGCGGTTCATAATCTTGACAGCAACCTTAAGCCCCGTGAGTATATGCTCGGCAAGTTTCACCTCGCTGAAGGCACCGTTTCCAAGAGTTCTGACAATCTTGTATTTCTGGGAGAACTTCAAGCTGCTGCTGCTGCTGCTGCTACTTCCTTGATGAGCCAATGCATCCATTCTCCTGATCCAAAGGAGAATCGAACACCGGTGCGGATCAGTCACCAATCCTAACTTTATCACCATAAACATATAATTGCATCTTAAAAAAAAACAACCACAAAAAACCCGCCAATAACTTGGAGTGATCAGAGTTCAAACCCCGGAAGTGTAAAAAACCGTCATAAGAGTCAAAACATCAACTTTTAGGCCACACCCCCACAAGCCATCATAACATTGCAATCAAACAATCACACTTGTTTGCCGCACGGATAACTTGCGTGGAAAAGTTTGTCCGTGACACTAGTCTCTTACAACCTCGATAAAACCCTACGTCTCTTGCTTTTTTTTTCAGTTCAACACAAACACACCTTAAATTCCCCAAAAAATTAACCCCTAAACTTGCTGTTCAAATTAAAACAACCAAAAGAAGAACTTAACAAACCACCCAAGATAGAAGACAAGTATCCCCACCTTGTAATGAACCAATTAAAAAAACCAAGTTCATGATCATTATTAGCTCATAATTTAATCTTTTTTCCTAATTATTTATTGAGGAGACTTACAGTTAGTTACAGGCACTTTGTGGGAGTGGGGAATATGGAGATCCTCTGGGGGAAGGCAGACGACGAGCGTTTTTTTTCCCTTCCTCTTGTTGCTAGTTGGCGCTCTTTTTTAATGCGACGCGTAATTTTCTAAGTGACTCACTTTCTCTTTCTTGTAATATTTACTATAAAAAATTACCATAAAATTATCCTACTTCTCATTTAGTAATATAACAAATTCCTATATTACTAAATGGAAAGTAGGATATTTGTGGTAATTTTTAAATACTAAGTATTATAAAAAAAAGAAAATGAGTCATGCAAAATCTATCCTACGTATGGATGGACCATTTGTACAAATTTTCGAAAAAATTGGATACCCAAGACTGGAGATCCTTGGGAAAATTATTGAGTGAATTTGGTTGTAATTGACCGATTTCTCAATAAATCAATAAATTCTAATCTTCGCGTAATTTCAAGAACATGAATGTGCTTCTTTGGTACATTAAGAGGCCGATTAAAAAGAAAATTATAATCTCTGTGTGTAACCAAATAAATGTGCTTCTTTGGTACATTTAAACAACCCAAAAGTAAATTTCCCATCATTTATGAGTTTGAATTCGAGACTTCTTTATCTCGAATTCTTGGGATTTTGACCACTAGAACGTTTACCGAACCAAAGTTATAAATTAGAACAAGAAATCTTCACAAGTTCAAAATTCTATTCGTCGGAAAAAACTAAGCATGAGAGGTCCCACTGACACTCTAGTGAAATTAATTCGAGCAAATCAAGGAAATAAGCGCGAGGAAGAATGGAAGAATTGGTATCTCCACGGTTTCCTTCAAATAGAAATGCTGAGTCATGTTAGTGTTGGAATTTTAATTAGTATTAATATTGCCATTATTTTATATAAATAAAGAATATTTACCTACCCAAAAAAAATTTTAGTGTTGGAATTAGGTACCTTGACGCAGACAGTTTATTGGAGCTTATTCAGCGTACTTGCATCGTTGGGGTCTCTTGATTAGTGCTAGAGGTTTCGAGTTCGAATCATACCATTAAAATTTGGTGGAAATTTTTTACCCTTTTTGTGATCCAAACCAATTTAGATATTAGTTGACTCGATGTGACTGATAACAACTATCAAATGATATATGCTTCTTTAGGGCCCTAGTTTGATCTCTCTGTCACCGTTTTGAATCATTAAACCTTCTTCTTGTTGGCAACTTTCTAAATGATAAACCTGGAAAACAAATTTTTTTCCTTTCCAAATACCATCTTGGCTAATAAAGAAGACCCAAGAGCAGAAGCAATCAAAGGTATTTCCATGGTTGCAGAAAGCTCAATATCTCTGCATTTGAGGGGATCAAAGGGTAAACTGCAGCTCCCAAGTCCAAACCAGTTGGCATCAACCTCTGCTCCAATGGCCTGACTTATAAGCAAGAGTACCAAACAAGTTTCACAGTGAATGCCAGGAGAATGATCAATAAGCTGCAAACTCGTCTAAAAACAAGCCGGCCGATAAATTCAATGCTTTTACAGAAAATATATTCAGCTGGGTTACAGGACAGGTGAGCTAGGAGGGCGGAATAAAGAGAGGAAAGAACGAAAGAAGAGAGCCGGCGATGAGTGAAGAATAGCCAATACAAGTTTTTTGTGACAGGAGTGTACTCAAGAAGTTGAACCTACAGAGAGAAAGGCTAACATCATATAGGATTTTGAGTTCATGATGGATCACGATCCTACTGTACAGTGACGATCTGAAACACGAGGGAGCCCTGCTACACTGCGGGTGAATTTGTGCATTCTAATAATCAGGAATAGAAGCAAAGCGGTATCCATTGGCACCTCTCCACGAGTAGTATGCGATCCGAGTTTCATAGAACCCTGCAGGTGTATATAAAGCCAAGCATGAACTTCAAATATATATACAAACTTACATAAGAGAAAGTAGCAGATGATATGCCAGTTCAAGCTCCACAACAATTAACAGAAAGTTGACGTTGCTGTAAACCGAGCAGGACAGAAATTCAGAAACAAATCCATGACTAACAGCTCATGTTAACTCTGTAACTAAATGCAAAACATAATGTTTTATTATCACAGATAGCACTATTCTGTTCTGCTGTTTAGTTATTCCAGAGATAATTAGAATGACACATATTACTAAATAAAGAGCAAATACGAGGTACAACAATTTGTACTTGAATTGCACCCAAAAAAAATTTAACCTCCACAGAGAATTTAAAGGAGAAATGTCTACTGATATGAATATAACATTTTAGCTTCCAGAACCATTCGGTTGCTGCAACAATACCTGGCAGGAAGGTCAAGAAACCAAGAGCTAAGAGACCATAAGCTTGAGAAAACTCTCCTCCCATGTGGCCAGTGAATATGAAGATCGAAAGGAAGAGAAGGGTGCATCCAAGAAAGAGCAGGAAAAGTGCAAGCACGATGGATTTCCAAGGGATCTTGTCAAACGTTTTGGGAGTGTAATCAAACCTAGGGTCATATTTGTTATTAGCAAAATCATAATCATCATCAGCTGGAAGCGGAGTGTAACCAACATTACGCCGGGTGGTCATACTTCTCAATCAAGAACTCTCTAGTACAGCCTAAGGCTTCGATCGAAATCCTCAATTGCCTGCAAACCAAACCATCTTGCCTCATATATCATACCAACAACAGAGCAAAACTTGGAAGCAGAACCACATGATCCACGTGGTAATGCAACCACAAGTACTGTTACCCTCATCTCTAACCAACCATTTCACCATAAACAGAGATCAAACAACCAACACAATAATTTCTTCAGCTAAATTTTGTAAAATTAATACGTGTACATACCGAGTACCCGAATACAGTCTACAGAAAGCAAGAACCCCGAGAACTAATGCCAAAAATCTATCAAAAACAATCAAAAAATCCCCAAACTTGAGCTCGTTAAGAAATCTCATCAACAACAACAACAACAACGATAACACCATCCTAAATAGACTCAAAAAATCGATACACTTTATATAAACAAGCCAAACGCAGAACTTAATTAAAGTAACCAACTTTCAAGATCAACTCCACCTAATTTCTCACAAAAATGCAATAAAGCCGACAAATTTATAGCTCCGAACGATACCCAGATCAGATTCTGGCCCCTAATGATCAATTGACAGATTTATGACTCCCCAATCATCTACCAACCCTAAACTCTCTTCTCTTCAAAAAAAAATCATCTAACAACCTAAACCCAACAACGAAAACCTGATCAATGTTCAAAAAACAATATATCGAAGAAGAAGAAGAAGAAGAAGACTCACCTTCAAGTTTGTACCTTTATTTCTTCGATTACGATTCTCCAATTTTTCCCCCTTTCTTCTCCAATCTTGATGGGATATTGGCGATGTCGTAAGATCAGATTCAATCCAAAGAGGCGGCTTGCACGAAGACCAGGAAAAGTACAAGCCACCACCGTTACTTGTTTTTGGTACCTCAAGTTTAGTTCAATAGCTCTCTTACTACATGAACTTTCAATTGTTAACTACAGAAGGCTTTTCAATTACTTTAGCTTTTAGATTTTTTTAATAGGTCGAAGGAAATAAAAAATGATGGTATTTGATCCGAGTCTATGTGTTCAAACCCATTTTTTAAGCGGATCTGGATCCAACCCTACACTAAATCTATAAAAAATGATGGATCCAAGATTTCAAATTCATCGAGTCTATATCTAGGTAGATCCTCGAGATCCAAGTTAAACCCGGCATGTTTTTGGGGCATAGTTACCGTTTATGGGCATGGATACCAAAAACTCAAAATTTTTGGTCACCTTCTTAATTGGGAGTTGTGACAAATAATAAAATTAAATTGGGGTGCTTCAGCTAGCAACTGAATTGGGTTCAACCTAGTGCAAAACCAAATGTACATTATATTATCATTAAAAAAAATTCATGCATGCTGAACTTGGATTTCCCTAAATATTAAAAGTTGCAATGCCCAACTAGGAGCCGGTTAATGCCAAAGGCACCAAGTATATGGTCCTCTCCTCCTTCCCCTATGCTAGGCTAGATTGAAAAGAAAATGGTCTTAAAGTAGTGGTAGTGGGAGAGGAAAACTACAAAATATAGCTAGCATGCGCAATCTTTAAAAAATAAATTAGTCGCAATTTAGTGTGCTATTGGTGGGAAGGATCATGTAATGATGCTTTCCTGTCCAAAATTAGCAATTTATGATTGAATAATTTATCTATTTGTTATTTAAAATAGCGTGGTGTTAAGATATTAGTCCAGTATTAATCTTTATTAAATCGTTAAAGTGGAAATTTTATATTTAAATTTTGGGAGAGACGGCGGATAGACATGGCCGGGGAGGAATTGTATGGTTGTGTCAAGTTGAGTAATTTTGTGATGATCTCTTGGGAATAGCAATATCAGAAAAATATTGATCTTTTAATATAATTAGGAGGAAGAAAGTGAATTATGTAGAGCCACCACAATTTGGAAAAAAAATGAAATTTCTAACATATTGGTCCAAAAATCATTATAAAAATTTCCCACATTAATAGATGTCCATATATATATATATATATATATATTATGATATCGATATTTAATATCAAAATGATACATGGGTTATAAAATTTTAAAGTATATATCAATAAAATGCGTCATTATAGTAAGCAAAAGTTTTGTGGGCGTGGAGTAAATAAAAGGTGCATTTTATAATTGCAAAAAAATCCAGAATTAATTCTTGCTTCCATATACCGTACGTAATTGGCCACTCGAGGCCTCCTTTACCACTTGCGTACCATGGCCCAGGGGAATTAAGTAATAATTGTGAGAATATTTTTTTAGGGGATGGAAAATATATATTGATGCACAGGGTTTAGGGATTGTCTTAGCCAGTCTAGAGTCTAGCACCCAATTTGCAAGAATTTTTTTCGCCTTTTTTTTAATGGAAGAACTTGCATATGTTGGTCCAGGGAATCAAACCACAAATGAAGCAAACGTTAAGTCAAAATTCGTTGAAAGAGTATAATTTTACAAGAAAAAATACAATAAAGGGCAAATAAATTTGACCATATGATTAGGGGTGATTATTCAGATAATTTAGATATTTGTATCATGATTTTTAACTAGAATTCGAACTAAAAACTATTTGCATCTTATATCAAAGCTTTTCTATATAAATACAGATAATTCAAACTCGTTGATTTATCAAACGGCATCCGAGTATCTTTTAAATGAAATGTCATATAAAATTATTCATAGCAAATAAAGTATCATCCAAATATGTCGAATATTTTATCACATAATTTGACAAATAAGTAAGTTTTTAAAGGACATTCATATTAACTATCTCACTTTCTGTAGCTATATTCCTATGCAGGATAAAAAAAATCTAGATAATTCAAATATTTATCTTTTTTTTATATTCAAATCCGAAGAAATTTCAGATATAAGATTACAAAAAAAAAATTTACTCCTAGACATGACTCTAGTGGCAAAGGATGTGATGAATTGTGTTCAGTACTACAGTATCAAAATCGAATGAGTAAGCAAGCTAATCTCTTTTTTTTTCCTGATTAGACTAAGAAGATGAGTAATTTACCCTTCAATGCAGATCAAGCCCCCTTATGATTAAGGAGCCTACTTGGTAGCTCCATTGCTCATCCACCACTAATCTCCTTCAAATGAAATACCATAATCTCCACCATAATTTAATTCCAGTCTTCGTGCATGAAATTACAGCACCAGGACAGTGGCCTAAATTGCTATTTAGACTCATATGGTACCAAAACAGACCCAACCAACACTAAGCCTTGGAAGTTAAACGTTAATATATGCACTCGAAACTAACTAATCTTGTTTCAAGTCATATAAAATCACAAAATGGGAAAATATGTATTACTGAGACCTTAATATAATTGTGACTCCAAATATGAACTCGAAACTTCTCATTGTACATCAATTCTTTATAAGTTGGTATATGACCCCAAAAAAATACATGTTGATATATGCAATGTTTTAAAAAATATGGTCAGATTGGTAGTCCGACTAATTCGACCACCAACTGAAACTTCTTTTGTATCATTTTTATAAAATTTGAATTGTTGTGTTATGGAATCTGATGAAATGTAATTAACCATTAGTGTGAGTGATTAACTAGTGATTGGTATACGATTTCTATTACAACTTGGCAAACCATATTAAGATTTGTGTTATTAGTACCCGTTGACATCGTAATAGTTGTGTATTTTGAGAATAGTGGGCAAATCCTAACTTAGAAGCGCATAAGCCGTATTCAGTTTGACGAACACTTACTGTTGTGGTAGTTGGATGGATGCGCAGACGTTGACCATAAGCCAATGACAAGAAACCAAGGAAAATCGCGAGGACAAAAAACTCGCTTTCCAATTTCCCGTGACTCCTAAATTCTCCAACATGATCCAACAATTTCTCATCTCCTAATCATGTCTTTATTACCTTCTTTAGCTTATAGTTGCTGTTACTCCAGCTAATATTACCCCTACTCTAAAAGACTACCTCTAAGCTACATCTTTCTGTTCCTCTCTTTATTGTCCTTAAATCAAGACTTTGCCCAGAAATCGAGGTATGTAATAATATTAACACAAAGATGGAGAGGACATGCAAGATCTTGAGAAGATCAATCCACACCTTATTGAAAGATTTCAATTTCTTCACTACCACCCCAGTAATAATTTTGCTTCCTTTCTCTGCTTCAGTTCTTCTATCTCATTATCTTTATCAATATTTCTCACTTGATAAACCTACTCCCATCCCATTAATCTCCACAATTAACCCCTTCATCAGCCAGAAATTTTCATATATGGTATTTACTTGTGCTTTTAGCTTCCCTTTTGCAATTTCCTCTCTTCTGATGGCAAAAGCATTGGTAATTCAATCTCTTAATCATCAATTTCAAATATCATCAGCCAGCTCATTTGCTTTCTCTATTAGGCCTATCCTTAAGCCTCTAGTCTCAACTTACCTATGTAATATGGCCATTATTGTTACAATCAACTTGACAACTGTACATCTCCTCTCCATGGCCTTCAAATTCCTAGATCAATTTGGGTTCAAACCCAATTATCATTATTGGTTATTTTCCTTATTGGCCGAGGCTGCCTATTACTCTGTCCTATGTAATACAATGATCATGTCCAATTTATCTCTTGCCATGGCCGGAATGTTCGGTAATTGCACCGGATGGAGGGCAATCCGAAGGGCTTGCTTGCTAAGGAAGACAACAAGTTCGATGTCTTTGGTGTTGTCTCTTCCCTTCAACTTGGGTCTTTCCGCCATTGGAGGCTTGTTCCGGCACCGGGTTGTCGGAGGTTATGGTCACGGAAGCCCTAATGTGGCCATGGTTTTGGAAGGGTGGTTAATTGCATCACTGTACTCCCTTGTAATAGTTCTTGAAATAATTGCTTTCTACTTATTTATCAAGGAATTTGAGCCAAATTATGGGAGAGAAGAAGCAGAAATTGGACATGGTGGTGATGGGCTTGTTAATGAAGAGGGTAGGATCTCTAATTGTTCACAGAGATTAGAGGAGATCCTTTGATGCATAACAATTATATGGTTCATTTTTATTAGGAGCAAATTAAATGTGTTTATATCAATAATATCAGTGTTTTCCTCTATTTCTAACTGAAATTTAATCCGGTTTTATTTATTTTTAAGATGCGTGTTACATATATCACATTTTGCATATTGCAAATCATGTTAATTTTTCTTGCTCGCTGCAAATATATGAACTTCAACAGATTTTGTAACATATATTATATACATATTAGTTCAAGAAAATAGAAATAGAGGCATGAAATTTTGTGTAACATACAAATATCCATGAAGATGAAAACGTATACTATAAACTTGTTTTCTTTTGCTTTTTTATTGGATCACATACGTAGAAGACAATATAAACCGCCAAGGAGACTTGCCCCAATGCAAAACAGTAATAGAGACGTAGGTCTCCCTTGGTGTAGGAGAGGGATGTGGCAGTTGAATTGAGGTGATGGACGTAGGTCTCCTTCAAGAAAAGAGGGGAAGATTTGGCGAGAGATGAAGAGAGCGAACCTAGGGGTACGATGAGAATTTTGAAAAAATTGGCTGAAAAATTATCCAAAATTAAATCCAGGGATTATTTAGTTGATTTTCCAAAATGCAGGGACTAACCAATTTATATTTGTTATGATTAATCAATTTATTCAAATATCAAGGACATATGGTTATTTTACTTATATGTTAAATTTTACTTTAAAAATAAAGCCAATATAGACTTGCCTCCTTTGCAATTTTAGGTTTATATTGGTTTCCATTTACGCTGTCCAAATTTTTTTTTTAAGAATATAATTTTATTAATATATATTTTCAACTGCACCGAGTCAATACCTATATTGTAGCAAAAGTTCTCATATTTTAATTCACCAGCAAAGCAGCGGCCCTACAGAAGATTCTGTTACGTAAGATAAAGACGAAACCTCGTCCTTTCCTTTATTCGATCAAGCTACTCTGCCTTCCGTTGTTCCGGAGATTAGAGATGACGCGCGAGACGAGACGGAAGCGTCTGAGGCTTTAAACACCGTCTTGCTAGTGGATCTCTCTACTCAACGACTCTTCTACGTTTCAAGAAATCGGCGCATGGGATTCGAGCCAAGCGCTTTGACCCTCCTCGATGTTTGGCTGTAATTTCACCATGATCCCAAGAGTTTTGGAAGAATTCTTTTGAGGTTTAAACTGTGGAATTTTCTTTTGGTGTGTACTAGATAGCGTCTATTATCGCTTAACCTTAATAGTTGTTTATCTAGTACCTAAAGAACTGTATTTCGATACAATTTGGTGTAATATTTTAATTTTTCTGAGATCCAATACAATTTTTACCTTTTAAAAAAATCTATAGCTTCATCTCTGGTTGAAGCTATACAAGTTTATACTTTGTGATTTTTTCATTTGTCCTTGCACGATTGTGAAGTTGAAAATGAAAAGTTTACCCTAATAAGATAAAATAGGGAGAATAAAAAATTATAAATAGATATGAAACATAATAAAACCGAAAAAATGGATTATAAGTTTAAAATATCTATAAAATATTAAAATTCTATAAATTTTATAATATTACTGATGATGGAAAGAAAAGGGCAAATAAAAATAAACAAATAATTCTAAATAAATGTAAAATATTATAAAAATTTACATTTTAATTGGGAAAATTGATAACAACAGAAAAATGTAAATATTGCAAAAGTCTTCCTTCGGAATGTTTTTTATGCTTCCACTTTTGTGTTCAATGAATAATATCAAACAAGGCAAGTTAATACTAATTAGTAATTTCCATATACGTTGATAATATAATTTGTTTCCTTATATTCATATTTTTTTATTATGATTGATGTGTAAAATGTGTGTTCCCGACTAACTCAAAATTATAATTACACGTTTAGACTCAGCTCAATTGAGAATTATAATTTTCCATGTTTTGTTTGAATTATAGAGAAAATATTTTTTCAAAAAATAAAATCTTTTCTTGTATTCGGTAGTACATGAAAAATATTTTCCGATGTTAAGATGAGGTGACGCGCCAGGCTATCAGGCATCAACCGAAAATGCGCCGCGCGGCTACCAATAAAAAATTTACGAATAAAAAAATTTACGAATCAAATTTTCGACGGATCAGATTCAATTCTTAATCATCCCTAGGTATGCCTTTGAGGATTTGTGAACTCTTTTTTTTTTCCATGAATATTTTTTTGAGTGGTAGGAACTATTTTCCTTTGTCAAATTTTCTTTGCGTATATTCGGCTAAACAATTTGATCATTATATTGCCTATATATGCCACAAATTTTAGTATCATACAAATATCTATGCAAATAAAACATATACCATAAATTTGTTTTCTTTAAAAAAAATCATTGAAATTTTGCATAAATGGAGCCAATATAAACGTTTAAGGCAAACCAAATCTAGAAAGCACGCTCAAACTTTGAAATGGAGCAAGAGAAATATAATAAACACATAACTAAAAAATGTGTGAATTTTGACAAGTTTTGTATATTAAATAATATTGCATAGGGCTTCTTGCCTAAATATATACATTGGATAAATTTTGTTACCATACAAGTATCGGAGTTATGACAATGTATATTATTAACTTGTTTTATATATTTTTTAGTTATGTGTCTTTATTATAATTCTCTTGCTCAATCTAAAAGTTCGACCATGTTTTCTGCTTAAACAAGTGGGGACTTAATTGATCCAATGGTGGATGTTGTCTAAGAAAATGAGATGCAACCTCTTTATTTCATTTTCATGAGATTTGCCTATTATAATCTCCGTAAGAAAAAAATATATATAACATCTACTATTGAGTCCACTTGAGTCCTCTTTGTTTAAACTACAAAAAATTTAAAGCATAAGTCAAACTTTAAATTGAAGTAAGAGATGTTTATATGATTCATTATGTTTAAAATCGGGATTTTCATAGTTTTTTTTTCGGAAATGGTGGGTCATGCCCCTATATTAATTACGAAGAAAAAGTCCAAGTACATCAGAAAAGAGCTTATGCATAATCCTCAACCTGATGTCTACTTGAAGCCTAAGTATTAGGATCCTCTCTTTCGAAGTTGCGGCCGCGGGCCTCAGTAAAACTCTCTGGCAGTAAAAATCCAATGGAAAAACCCACAGCGAAAGGGAAAGAACACATCGGCAAAGTCAGAGTGACTCGCCTTGACGTGCTAAGTTAGATCCTCTCAACTCATCACCGGCCATCCTAGTACAGCGGGGAAGGTTCATGCCCCGTGAGTTATCTAAGTACAACTCGATACTACAGTCCAGTAGGACATCAGATACAATATAACCAAATGAGATCTCCAAGGCATACTTGGAGAGTGCATGTAAGAATCGGGAAACTACAGTGAGAACTTTATAAAGTTTGGGGGAGCAAACGGTAATTTTTCATAATTAGGGTAACTAGGGACAGATTAAGGTTGAAAGCCTATATAAATAGGCCCTTAGGCCGTCCATTCTGGGAGCCTAATTAACACCCACGGATTTTCCTATCATTGTGAAGGTGAGGAGCAAAATATGACTCGGGAAGAGGTGCCAAGAGAGGACGAGACCATCCAGGAATCGCTGTACGAGGAGGGTAAGTTACTAATACCTAGTAAACTCGTTTCTGAATGGTTCCTATTAGAAGTCATGTATTTGCCTCTCAAACAAAAGGTGGAGAAGACGAATCTGTAAGTGGACGAGTCGAATTCGAGGGGGTCCAGGACAGATCATTGGATTAGGCTCGGGAAGGTTTAAAGAGTTAGGAGTAACGTCAGGTAAGTGAAATTTGTGTCATCTCGTAGATCGAGGAGTTTAATTTTCCTGAGACGATCTATGTCTCAGTCTGGAACACGTATGGCCTGGATCTGGCTTAAGCCGATCTCTTTACTGCTTGAAAAATATGTTTTGATATTCTGATCTGGATTATGTTGAAACCGTATGCTATGCTTCTGTCCGAATTTTGAATGTGGAAAAGTCGATTGCGTGTACTTATGTCTCCGAATTCTGATAAATTCTGTTAAGTATATGATATGTAGTCGGTTAGGGTAGTCTGATAGGATAGTCGGATAGGGGATACACTCGTGGATATGTTATGTTCTGAAATTCTGTCGTTGATTAGTTGGCTAGATAGTCGGATATGGATCTTTCTGTTTGCAAGGTGAAATCATTTTCCTGTGATTCGTTTTCTGTGTTTCGTTCCACTTACTGAGTTTTTCAACTCACCCTAGCTGTATGTGTTTCAGATCGTTCAGATGGGATCCAGGATCGGGAGTAGGGTGATTCATGTGCATGCATCAACACGGATTTCTGGCCAAATAATAAAGACTATTGAACTTTCAGCTTTTAGTATTTATTCGGATTTCTGAATATTTAAATCACTTTGGATATTACAGATTTTTCGTTTTGGATAATCATTTCGTTTCCTAATAAAAGTATGACGCCTTTCGGGGTAATTAATACCTCGGACTTTGTCGCTTCTATTTCTGGGTTGCGACAGTGCATCAGCCACCATGTTCTCCTCTCGCCAGGTATGCCTCCCATTCTCGCGCCAGTAGTTCATGCGCCTTTGCAATCTGTGTCGCCATGGGGTGTGCCCGATCGATCTCACATCTCATGCAGAGGATAGCCAATGCCAAATCCACCTCTACCTGGACCCTTCGGAACCTCCTCTCCCAGGCTAACTCTAGTCCTAAGGTCAATGCCCAGAACTCCGCAGCCACCGAGGTGCAGCTCCCAATGACTTTGACGAAACCGAAAATTCAATGACCACTCGAGTCGCGTATGGGATTTTCATAGTTTTCTAGATTCTTGTCTACCTAAATTAATTATCTCTTCCTAGTTTTTGCCCGATTTTGAGGGTAAATTGTTAAATACTGAGTTCCCTTCTATTTAACTCAACTAATATGTGAGCGTCTTTATTGAGGAATTGAAAAATTACTAGGAAAGGCTAAATCTGGTATTTTGGAGGATCAAATTGGAGAAGGCTATTGATGGTATAGCTAGGTGAAGAATTATTTATCCATAGTTTTAATTTATTTTGAGAAAAAAAATCAAATTAAATTTTCGATGATATATTATCGGTAAAGTTTTTTCCATATTACACAGATATTTGTTTGATCCGTCTCGATTAATGGGCCTCGCTTGTGGAGAAGGCCCAACGACTCACGCTGAGACGACGTCATAATCCAACCCAAACAAATATCCAATTTGCTAGACCGCTCAATTTTATGAATGTATTTCTACAATTATAATTTTTTGATCTGGTTTAAGAATGTATATCTCATTTTTTTTAGGTAGATATTATTAATTCGCCATTATATATACATCCTAATGTATACCTCCTTATGGATCTTGTATATAGTTGTTTTTTTATAATTAATCATATAATAATTGATGAAAAAAAGTGACATCTCTCGTACACAAACCATAATTATCTTAGCATATAGTTTATACGTGTTTATGTTTCTGACATTGTAACCCCAGAAAAATATAATTATGGGTGACATTGTGAGTGATTAATAAGATTGTAATTGATTTAAAAATTTCAAAAATTATCTCTCTATCTCTCTCCCTCCCCACTATATCTCTCCATTTGCTTCAAATTTACTCACTTAAGTTTTAAGTTCAGATTAATAAAATATGACTCGCCATATTTCAACTTAGATGCCAATGTATTAATACCCGGAATGGGAGGCTGTAAGCCCTAGGGGTGAGCATTCGGATAATCCAAATTCGAATTATCCGAATTTTTCATTATCCGAAATATCCGAATTTACTATTTTTCGATCCGAATCCGAATCCGAATAATAAATTATCCGAAATCCAAAATCCAAAATTATTTCGGATACGGATTAGGATAATCCGAATAATCCGAAATTTTAAAAAATTAAACAATAATCAACGACGAGATCAAATTTTATTTTCAAGAAATCCAAGAGATCAAAGTTAACAAGTGCTACTCTGTATTTCGTTAGTCTATTCGATATCCATTATTTTCGAGGAAAAAAATCAAGGAAAAGAAACGAGCCCAGTCAATAAAAATAAAACCCACCATCCACCGCCAATTCTTGGCCGATTACTCACCGACCATCCGATGCTAGAATAAAAAAAAGGACAGAGACGGACCAAAAAGGCAATTGGGCTTTTGGTGTAATCCCCCGGCGACCGAAGAGACCATTCTTAGGGTTTCAGATTTCCGACGATTTGGGACGGGATTGGGGAAGAGACCATTCTGATTTACGACTTTTGCCGACAAGGTAAGATGACTAGGTTAGGACCGGAGGACCAGGAGGAGATGAATTAAAAATTAGGCCCAGCCCAAACTTCGCTAGGTAGGAATTAAAAGTTCGGATATTCGGATAATCCGAATATATATTTTTTCTATCCGAATCCGAATTCGAATCCGAATCCGAATCCGAATTAAAATTTTTGGATAATCCGAATCCGAACACACAATTATCCGAATCCGAATCCGAAAAATATTTTGGATATCGGATTCGGATATCGGATTTCTTGCTCACCCCTAGGTATGCACGTGTGGGCTCGTAAGGAACAGAAACCAAGTGTTCTGTTTTTTTATAAGTAGAAACCAAGTGTTCTGACCTGTCAGATTGATCATTAGAATAGTCAGAATTTGAATTATCTAAATTATTCATTATCTGAACTATCTAAATTTGTTATTTAATTTTCTTAATCAGAATCCGAATACTGAATTATCTGATATTCGATATCTAATTTTTTTTGAATATAAATACGGATAATCCGAATTATCCGATTAACTAAACGACAGGTCATCCATGTTTCATTCAAACTAAATATCTTCCAAAGTCATCCAAATTAACAAAAGCAAAAAACGAGAGTGCATCAACAAAATCAAATCCAAATACAAAAGTTGCAGTTCAGCAGTAAACATCCAAATATAAAAGTCGCATTTGAGGTACTAGGCATCCACACTTCCAAAAGTCTTCCAAAAGTTGCATCTACAAGACAGTAGGTAGTAACATCTCGGCACCAAAAGTTGCAACTATGTAACGGACTAAGGCAGAAGAATAAACAAAGCTGGGCTTACGGGTCATTGGGCTTGTTGTAGGCTAAGGCCCAAATAGAGATTACACTTGTATAAATAGATAATTCTGTACAAACTCAGGGATCATTCTGAAATAATACCATAACAGGAACGATAACCGTTTCCTCTTCTTCCTACTCTCTCTCTTCTCTCTCTCTCTCTAATTCTTTCCCAAATCTTTCTATTCTTGTACCCTAATTCCCGAGATTGTTACATATTGGTATCAGAGCCAGTGATCTCTCGGATTACAAGGCAAAATGACTCGTTGGAGCGATATGGAGGAGCATGTTCGAGCGCTTGAGCAAGGTTTGGCCAGGCAATAGGAGGTGATTCTTGATGAATCAAACCAGAGACGAAGGCAGTTCGTGGAGCTGCAACGTACCTCTGAGGAGCATCGTGTCGAATCGATGGCGAAGCTCGACGATAACGCCACACGGGTGACTAGGGTTGAGGCGCGATTGGACCAGGTGCTTGATACTCTCAAGTCATTAGTAGCAGCGAAGGAGAAGACTTCGATGGAGGATCGAAGGTCTCCCTTGCTACCCTTACCGATGGAGAGGCCGCGAGGAGTCGAGCGCAGTGGGACGATGACGGCGGTTGTGGGAGATAGCACCACTCCGGAGGTTGAAGAGACGCCGCGACCCAGGCGTAATGTGGAGAACCCCCAAAATCCCCAGGTAAACTTTCATATGCCAAGAATTGAAATTCCCCTGTTTGGCGGTGAAAACCCTAGATCGTGGATCTGGCATTGCGAAAAGTATTTCTTGGTGCATAATGTTCCTGAGAATAGGAAGTTGAGCTTGGGATCCATATACCTTGAAGATAGGGCAGATACATGGTATATGTCTTGGATCTTGGGTAATGAGGATGCAGGTTGGAGGGAGTTTAAGGAGGCCCTTTGCACAAGATTTGGGGACAAAGGGTATGATTCAGTAGTTCAGGACTTTAACCAACTGAAACATCATGGTAATGTTGAGGAATATTTCAGTAAGTTTGAGGAACTTAAGGCATTGATGTTAGTGGAGAATCAATTCTTGACGGATAGATACTTCACCTCTAGCTTCATAGCCGGGCTGGAAGAAGATGTGCAGGCTCTAGTGAGGGCATCTATACCTGTTTCTCTTGCTGAAGCTATTTGCTTGGCCAAGTTAAATGCGACTGCAATTGGGACATTATTCAAGAACAAGCCAGCTTACAGAGCAGCTGATAGTGGAAGTGCAGCTCTAGTTTCTTCTTGGGGTAGTGGGAGCAAGAGTGGAAGTGGTGGATCAGTGGCGTCTACTGGAAGTAGTTGTGTGAATAATGGGAAGAATTATAGGAATCCTAACTGTTATACATGTGGAGAAAAGTGGTTCAAGGGTCATGTTTGCGCAAACAAGAAGGATCATTCTCTACATATGTTAGATGAAGTAGAAGATGAGGAAGTATGGGGGGATATGAAGCATGATCATGAGGCCATTATATCCTTGCAGGTAGTTGAGGGAGTGGACAAGTCTACAAGGAATGGAACACTCAAAATCTTGGGAAAAAGTCAGGAGAAACCATTGCTCGTGTTATTAGATTCTGGTAGTACTTTTAGTTTTGTCGATAAGGCAATAGTGCAATTACTTTCCTTGCAATCTGAAACAACTGCTGCTGTGGAAGTGACTATAGCCAATGGCGAAAAGATGACAAGCAAGGAAAGGTGTAAAGGGTTTCGATGGGAAATGGGGGGCCAACAATTCCATAGTGACCTTCGGATATTGAAATTGGGAGGTTATGATGTGGTTCTCGGGACAGATTGGATGCGTGGAGACAAGCCCGGAACTTCACTTGAGTTTGACTTTTGGCAAATGCATGCAATACTTAAGAAGAATGGGAAGTCTATTGTCTTGAAAGGTCTGATGGAACCGGAACTTTAGCAGCTGCAATTGACTCGACCTCATCTCTCTGATTCTGATGTGGCACTCATGGAGTGTCACCAACGACAAGACTATGCGAGGAAGATTGGGGTTGATTCAGTAGTGGAAGTATATGGGCTGATTGGTGATGGAAAAGGACAGTTTCAATCAGCCAAGGAGGGTGCAGCAGCTGCAATTTCTGCAAGTCCTTCTTTCTCTCTTTGTTTGTAGCAGTGTCTATCAATTGTTGCATTCTTGGCTGACAGAGCTGGGACATTGAAGCTGATTAAGGAGAATTTGACAGCAGCACAGCATCGTATGAAGATGCAAGCAGATAAGAGGCGTTCTGAACGTCAATTCCAGGTGGGTGACTTTGTTTATCTGAAGCTGCAGCCGTATCGACGAACAACCATAGTTGTAAGGAAGAAATTAAAGTTGGCTACTAAGTTCTACGGGCCATTTGAGGTTCTACAGAAGGTCGGCCCAGTTTCTTACAGATTGCAGCTTCCTAGTTCAAGCAGCATTCACCCCGTGTTTCATGTTTCGTTGCTCAAGAAAGACCTACCTACGCCTACAACTCCGACTTTGCCTGAGGTTGGATCACAGGGAGAAGTGTTGGTTTATCCAGCCCAAGTGTTGGCTTCGAGGCAGGTGGAGAGGGGAAATCACATAGTAGATCAAGTGTTGGTCTCTTGGACAAATTTGGCAAATAATGACGCAACTTGGGAAGATGTGGTGGATCTGAAGTCTCGTTTTTCAGAAGTGGCTCTACCTTAACCTTGGGGACAAGGTTTCTTCAAAGGGAGAGGCTGTAATAGACTAAGGCAGAAGAATAAACAAAGCTGGGCTTACGGGTCATTGGGCTTGTTGTAGGCTAAGGCCCAAATAGAGATTACACTTGTATAAATAGATAATTCTGTACAAACTCAGGGATCATTCTGAAATAATACCATAACAGGAACGATAATTGTTTCCTCTTCTTCCTACTCTCTCTCTTCTCTATCTCTCTCTAATTCTTTCCCAAATCTTTCTATTCTTGAACCCTAATTCCCGAGATTGTTACAAACTACAAGACAGTAGGTAGTAACATCTCGGCACCAATGGAAGGAAAGGATCGAAGGCTCCCACTAATATCCAAACTAATTTTTTTAAAATCTGAATCTGAAATCGAACTAAAAAATTCGGATAATACGAATTTGAATCCAAAAAAATTTTACATTCGAATTCGGACATCGAATATCGAATTAAATACTCATTTTTAATTCCAATACTAGTCGGCCTTGTGTGGACAAGGAACAATCCAGTCTCCCATCCTTTAAACCATACATGGGCATCCTTTCGGTTCTCATTAATTCTCTATAACATTGTATATCCTAATATCAATTCCTTAAAACTAACTAATTCGAGATAAATTGAACCACAAAAAATTACGAATTTTTTCATCTGAGTTAATATAACACGGGTCATTTTCATGGTGTGAACTCAAACTTTTGTTAAGAATGAACAAAAAGCTTGAAGGTAAATCGCCAAATAATTCTCCCAAATTATTTATGTTTGATGGCACGTAGTTTAAATTATCATGGACATGTTCCGGAATTTTTAGCTAATTTTGGTTATTTAGTGTATTAAATATTTTTTTTATAATTATCCACGTTTGTTCTCTTTGTATGAACGGCTTAGTCATTTTATTTAATTATCTATTGTTTTCTCCGATACCAATTTTTAGAATATACCTTATATACTTTTAAAAGATTAGCCAAGGGCAATAGAAGTAGAAGTAAATTTGTATATCAATATTATTCAATCTTAATTTTTTGTCAATTATCTTGTTGTGTTGTTGGAACAAATGTTTTTGCCAATTAGTTAGGCATGCGGGTCCACCATATTGGTGTTATAGATACCATAGTAAATTATATTAGAAATTTCGTGTGTGATATGCGTGGTTCATGGGGTGGAAACTTCTGAGTGGGCTGGTCCTCCTATGTGCTTCAATCTAGATTAGAGTAGAAATTGTATTATTCCAAACAACCAAATGATTAAAAACAACTCTTTGTTGTTGATAGGTGGGGGTTCTTGTATTTTCAGGGTAATTGTTAATGTCGATTAAATGTCTCGTATTCCCTAACCACTGACTACAATACTATAATTTTTATATACGGCCAAAATTTACTTAGTAGTTAAAAAAAATAGTAATATAAGAATATTTTATTTTATCAATATGATTTGGTGTATCGCTGAGAACTTCAGCGATAAATAAATTGTATATTGGGAATCTGATGTATATTTCTTAAGGTTTGGTTTCCATAGGTCAAACTATTCGGTTTGTTTATCTCGTATTCTTTAATACGATATGCTTGTTCACTTATATTTGTTTTTTTCTATCCTTCCCAATCTAATCTATTTCGTCTTTCTTTATCTTTATTTCTTCTATTTACTTACTTTTGTGATCGTTCTTATGATAACTACTCTATATCCGTCCTAATTTGGAAGGCTTAATTCCCCGAAACAATATACATTACAATTTTGATTAGGTATACCGTATGTCTATCTAACATACTAGGCCTGCCCATAACAAAAAATACTGGGTCTAAATGAAAGCCAGAAAGTCAATCACCTTAGGGTTTTTTGGCTGATTTTTTTGGGGACTTTTTGAGGATATTTTAGATAGTGTTTTTTACTGTGGATCTTGTTGAAAAGGATTATCTTATATTTTCGATGTATTCTCCTTTGGTAGAACATTTCAGTAGAATACTATATTTTATTTATAAAATAAATAAATCTAGGAGTAGCTAGACAAGGTGTTTTTTTAAGAGGAACTAGACAAGGTGTTAGGCTTGTCTATATTGTCCAAGAATCATCGTCTTAAAAATATAATTAATAAAAGACAGAGTTGGTCTTGGTCGTCACCCTTGTTGGGTATGGTCGGTAATAAGAGCCGAATTTCTGATGGTATTCTCAGCTCATGATTTAATTGGTAGTAGGATCTAACCATTAGAAATTTTTATATAGTCATTTGGCACAAGGATCACGGTGTAATCACTCCAAAATAGATGCGTGAAATCAGCCTAACTTGTATCTTTTAAATCGAAATCACCCGATATTCGAATAATAATTAGATTGATTAATATAGTTTCGAACTGAATATACATGTATAAAATAACGAAACTATTCTAACAACTATTTAGCAGTATTGTATTCACAGTTACTCATCATTACAACTAAAGAACTAGATGCCCAAAATCAACCTAACTTGTTGATGCACAATGCATCCTCGTCGATAATAAGACGCCGAAATTAATAGCATCATATATATATATATATATATATATATATATATATATCGGGTCTAAGATTCAAATTCTAGCAAAGTATATTTTTTAGTATAAAAATTTATCTTTATAAAAAACCTCGCTTCGCTCCTCTCTGATACAAGTTAAAATCTAATTCAAAATCTTAAAACAATGATTATATAAAATATTTACACTTATAAACAAGTTAATCAGGCTTTCAACTAATTTTTTTAATTTAACTAAGAGATCAAGACATTAAAAACTATAATAATATTAAATATCTCGAATTTGAAACATAATTAATCTTGTATTCGACGTCTCAATCACAAAGGCGTGAATTATACATCACATCACCTACATTATTATTCCACCAATTCGACTGCTCATACAGGCTAGAATTTTTATATCTAACTAAAAATCTTAAAATAATGTATATATAAAATTATTACAGTTATAAATAAATTAATCAAACTTGTAATTATATTTTTAAATTTAACTAAAAAATTAAGATATTAAAAAATCAATAATGTTAAATATCTCGAATCCCAAACATAATTTCGACGTCTTAATCACAAAGGCGTGAATTATACATCACATCGCCTACATTATTATTCCACCAATTCGACTGCGACAGTGACGAAGAAGAAGACTCCCTATTCGTCAAATCTTTTTTGTAATTCCACCTTCGGACGCTCTTGTGAAGTTGATTTGAACGGTTTTGAAAATTGCTTGGGAACTGGAAGTTCGGTGTCGTTTCCTGTGGACAGAAGACGAGGAATAATTAATGACAGCCACTTACTGGCTAGTTAATGACAAAGTGGCGTAGTTACCAAAGTTAAGTCATGGATTTTTTACATTTTTATTTTATATTATATGAAAAATAACATAAAATAAAAACTCGTTAAATTAATAATCTTAATTTAATTATGATATATACTAATGAATTGATAAACTAATAATTTATTATAGAATGTGCACACAATTTTTTTTGACACTTGGACATAGTCACTTGTGACTGAGTGGGGGCAAATCAAATTTGATTTTTCATATAATATGATCCCATTTTTTTTATTTTGTCTCCGGTGATCGTATCTACTAGATTTATTCTTTTGCAGTTTTTTTATAGTATGATATGATTTAAGCATAATATATGATTACCATAACTGACCAATAATCCTGTCTGTGTCGATTTTTGTTAATCTATTAGAAAAGATTTTTTCGGTTGTATGAAATTGAAACCAATCATACGAAAATAAGCACTCATCTGTCACAGTAGCTTTCAGAATTGTTTGTTGTAATTCAAAAAGAATGTTGAAAATTTTGTGTGAAACTCAAAACCTTTTAAAATATTTAGGTAAATTATACTCTATGTTTGAACGGATTCTGATTTCACCAGAAGACAATAAAACATAGTGATGCTGGAATATCAACAGATCACAGGATTAATTCCAACCAATGAAAAGACCCAAGAAAGAGTCTTTTAATTAAAATTTTAAATTAAAGACTCGAGAAAGACTTAATTGCCGGACTTTACAAGGTCAATGAATGTAACAAGTTTTTTTAATTAGCCATCATTTCCGCGTCTAACGTACGCCGTCGCTCGAGATCATTAACATTTGAAGTAAATACAAGATTGCTAAGAGCCAGATTTTTACGTGTCACTAACCTACTTCACATCAATTCTGTTGGAGGCTATAATTACTTTACAAAATCGTAGACAACAGAAATTTTTTATGATGATATAAATACTTCAAATTTTAACAAATGATAATTTCATGATTGATCAATACATAGTTTATTGGGCAAATTACCCTCTAGTCCCTGGTGTTTGGTCATCCTCCCTCTCGGGTCCCTGCATTTTAAAAACTGATTTTGCCGTCCCCCGTGTTTGATTTTATCAATTATCGGGTCCTTGGATGACGTCATCGGCTCTTTTTTTTTATTTTTGGTCAAGGAAATGACTATTATAGCCCTGTAGTCATCTTCTCAGGCGAACCTAACATTCCGGTCATCTTCTCCGGCGAAAAACCCAGAAATTACTCGACTAATACTCGACGAACAAAATTTGAGGTCATTTTCCAATCGACATTTCCAATTGCAATTTTCAATCGACGACCGCTGACAAACCCATGGTCATCCAGAACCATGATGGCAACCTCCAAAGGCCGTCCACCCTATGTCGGCGGTTGAGGAGACGTTGGCCACGACGTTCGAGCTGGACGCTGGCCTTGGGAGAGGTAGAGGAGGCAGAGAGAGAAGGGAGAAGTAGCTAGATCTAGGTCTTCAACTCGAGGAAGTGTAAGTAGCCATAAATGGACGACGACGACGAAGAGGAGCACTGCCTCAACCTCGACCTCTGAGTGGACTCGTCGCAACATACACACACCCCCCCCCCCCCCCCCCACACACACACACACATTCGACTCGCTCAACCCGGAGACACTCTCAGGCTCCGAATTCAGATTTTTTGCCCCTCTTCCAAACCCTAGAACTCGAGACTCGGGGTCTCGAGCCGACTCAGCCGATTCTCTTCACATCGGGGGGGGGGGGGGGGGGGGGGGGTCAGCTTTGCTAGACGCTCTCGACGGGGCGGTGGAGCAGTTGGTGACATCGTCCAGGGGGCAGCGACCTGGCGGGGAATGGCGGGGTTTCTTAGGGAGGCACGTGGAGAGGACGATGTTTTGTTGTCGATTGGTTTTGATCAGAGTTCGCTTAAGAAGAACACCAGAGGGGTAAATTAGTCATTTTTTTGACAAAAATAAAAAAAACTGTTAACGTATGCCAGGGATCCAAGGGAGAGGTTTAACCAAACACGGGGGGACAGTAAAATCAGCTTTTAAAATGCAGGGACCCGAGGAGGAGGATGACCAAACACCAAAAACTAGGGGGTAATTTGCCCCAGTTTATTTTCTCTCTCGCATATTTTATTGTAAGATTAATAAACACTTGGTATAAAAAGATAACCATAAAATTACTCTTAAATCAATAATATCCATAAAATTTGTGCAAACATTAATTTGATGAGTCATAGAACAAATTAAATTATCAATTATAAATGTGCGGAACTGTTTGCAAGTGTTTGAAAATCCAGCAGACATTTAAATGAATTTGTTTCTATTACAATCTAATCAAAACAACGAAGGATTTAAAAAATAAAACACTTAATCCGGATAGAAAAATAAATAGATGAAATTCCGGTGGGAGAAGTTAGTTTTTGGGACAGTGAAGAAAGAAAACGCGACAAAAGAACCCAACAAATTAACACATACAAGTCATTAGACCTCTCTCTCCTCTCTCTCTCTCTCTCTCCCTCTCTCCCCCTAACGCGCCAGCAAAATTTAGGACACATCCCAAAGCTTAAATTATTACAAGCAAAGTGTCATTTACCAAAAAAAAATTAAGGATAAAAAGTAGCACACAATTATAGAGCCATGCATTTGAGCTATAGGGAGGGAGGGGAATTAATTTCGAGTAGCATGGCTCGTTACCCGGATCCGGCCTTGTAGGACCCACCCATTAATTCCCAGACTTGGCCTCTCCCTCTGTTATTTACTTATTTTAAGTGTTTGCCAATTCCTTTTGCTCTCTCTCTCTCTCTCTGTCTTTTGGTGGAAGAGAGAGACACAGCAAAGAGGAAGCAAGGTTGAGAAGGGAGGGAGGTGGAGATCTGGTTGGTTCTCTTGATCCTAATCCTCATTGACTTGGTTGGTTGCTTCTTTTGATTTTGACTATTGTATTCTGAAAGTTTAAATTTTTTTAGGAAAAAAAACTTGGTGGGTTTTGTAGACATGTCTTGGATTGCCCCAGAAACTTGGTAAAAATTTTTTTTTTTTTGGTAACGTAAACTTGGTAAAGATTTAATCTTGACCAATGTGGGTTCTTTCTAATGCTAAATGCTGCACCTTTCCCGATTTGTAAGCTGAAAAAGGTTGAAGGTGGAGCTTTTTCTAAACACGATTCTCCTGCCACATTGTACTACCATGGCGACGTTTCATGTTTTTTGTGCTTTTGAGAAGATAAAGTTTTTGTCTTTGCATTTACCATTTTTATAAATAAAAGGGTTCTTTTCTTTCACCTGATTTGATGTGGACACGTTGCCTTTTCTATAATTTTTGTGTTTTATGAATTTTCTTTTAATTATATTCCAGTTTGTTTTGATTATAGGGCCCCCTTCATTGGTTAACCGAGGATCACATTTCAACAGCTTGCAACTTTCTGTGAGGGCAAAGGTACAAAATCCTTCCAATTTAAACCGTAATTCATTTGATATTTTTTTGTGAACCTATAGTATTTAGAATCGCATTCTCGGACCCTATTGGATCTTTGATTGTTCATTTGGCGAGATTTCTAGTGACATGTTCTTTTTTTTTTGTTAGGTGGATGGAAACTTTGATCAAAGAATGATTTTCTATTAGCTTAAATGGTTTTGACCAAATTAGAGAGTTTCTGCACTTGGTTGATTTGGAAATTTATGGTGGCATAAGAACTATGATGAATGTTTGAACATGTTTCAACTCCAGACAAGAGCCCTGAGGTTAATTTGGATTGTCAAAGTTGGGATTTAATAGTTTCTCTAGATATAAAATAGGAAGGTAAGATGATTACTACAATAGTGATATGATCTTCTAGTTTAGATCTCAAGCTTGGAAGTGACACTTACCCTTTTGGTTGGTTGCATTTATTAAACCTAACTGATCTTTCTCATGTGGGCTTGTATTCGAAAAGACCACTTTGATAGCCACTTTAGGCTTGTTGATCATTTTGGGAGTTGCAGTTATGAGTTAGGTTCCGAGGAGCAACTTTGTCCAGTCTTGAATGATGTTGGTTTTTTCCTTGTTGCAGGATTGTACGATCGGGTAGTGAAAGATGGGAGGGTGCGTCTCAACTCCACGCAGAACAGTCAAATTACGAAAGAGGCGCCTCCATCGATTTGGAAAGCGCAGGGTGAAGATAACCAATGCTATTCATGATGCGGCTAAAAGTTATCCTGATACTTTGAGTCAGTTTGTTCATATGGACTTCGAAAATGGTGGCACTGCCAGAAGATCTGGTGCGTCCGTCTCAACATTCCATCTCACCCAGTTGCAATTGCATGTCATTCAAGACTTAGATTAGCATAAACTGGCATTCAGATTAGACTATTATTCATGTAGCAAATTTCTGATCCCATTCCAATGCATGTATGCACCCACAACTCCAAAAAATGAATTGAAGATATTGAAACTAATAGTTCAGCCATGTACTTATAATGTATAAGATGAACCGGACTGATTTATGAAACTCGTATCTAGCTGCTTTCAGACAGAATGCTTGGAAAGCCGAGAACTAACCTATCAATCGTTTTGCAGTGATCCAGGAGGAAGTGTGGTATGATTCTGTCAGTATTCTGGAATCCGACTCTGATGATGAATTCAGCAGTGTACTAGGAGGTAAAGATTTTCACAATTTTCATTAGCTTCTGGGTCTTGCATTCAAAGAAAATGATTTATTACAACTTGAAAAACTCCCAGCTGGATCATGATCTTGCCACATCCTTTTTGTTCTGGCTCGTTTGATATATAATCACCATAACATAAATTCAGACAATTTTTTCTATTGTTTAGTATGTCTGGTGATTGTTGCAACTTGGCATAGATTGTAACCGAGTTAAGCTTGCTACTAGATTTGGATGATTTAACAAATATTTCACGGACTCCTGACATGTACATAACTACCGCTCTGCAGACAGATTTTCATCAGTGACAGCAGCTGCTGCTATTGGTAATATTTCATGCGGACAAGTGCTTCAGTACGAAGAATATTGTGAAAGTTACGTGACAATAGATGGGCATAAGATGAACAAAGATGAGAAGGAATCAAAAGCATTTTCAGTTATCAAAACGCAGGGGTTTGAGATTTCAAGCGCAGGTAGACTGGACGAGAACAAGAGGAAACAGTTGATAGCCAACTATGGTAGCTTTAAAGGTCTGAAAGAGGAAAAACGCGACTCTCTCGACAGACCTCAAAAGTTGGGGTTACATCGGCTAGTTCCATCCCTAAGTTTCAACGACAAGCTGCTGAACGGGACATCTCAGAAAAAGAAATTATCGGTTTTCAGGCTTTCATTCAAGAGGAGATCTTGCGAGGATGAAGAAAACAGCCCGCGATGTAAGTTATGCGTGTCCATTTATTTACGATGAATGATGACGTCTACTATTCGCATCCAGACTGGCTTCCATACTACATGGTTTGCTTTTCTGTGGAACTTTTCGGTCAAGCACATGTTTTCTGTTAGCCAATTTAAAACCTTAACCTTCAGCACTGATTGGTATTTCAAATGTGTGATTTTTCAATGTATGCAGGTTCCTCAAAGAGATTTCTCTATCGACCAAAGGCTGGATTCATTATTCCACGTGCGATTGGGGAGAAGCCAACTGCAGGGTGTTGGTCTGAAATTCCACCATCAAACTTTCAACTCCGTGGCGAGACGTACTTCAAGTAAGCTTTTGCATTTATTGTGGTTACCTGGTAAACACTGTCAATAGATATATTCTTCCTTCTTTTCGCTTCCGTGTGTAATGGTCTGATGATCTATGCAGAGACAAGAAGAAGAGCTCAGCTCCAGAGTACAGCCCATTTACTCCGATTGGCGTGGACTTGTTCTTATGCCCCAGGAAGATAAATCACATCGCACAGCACCTCGAACTTCCTAACTTAAAAGCTGAAGGGAATCTCCCTCCCCTTTTGATTGTAAATATACAGGTACATGTTTTCAACTATCAGTCATCCCCAGTGGTTGCTTCCTTCGGTTTTGTCTTGAAGTTCCTATCGGAAGTGTCAGCCTAAATCTATCATTTTGTCGGACTTGGTGACAACTCTAACCATATCTTGTATCATTTGGTCATCTGACTCATTGCAGTTACCTACTTATCCTGCTGCAATGTTCCTTGGTGATACTGATGGAGAAGGAATGAGCCTTGTACTGTACTTTAAAGTCTCCGAGAATGTAGATAAAGTTTCCACACAATTTCAGGACCAGATCAAGGTATAGTCGTCTGGAATATGATCTGTTTGCCGTCATCACCTCGGGCACTTCCCGAGGTCCTCTTGTGTCCCGGTTGACTTCGTTTAATGGTTTGTGAATCTTCCCTTTCATGTACCAGAGAATGGTTGAGGATGAGATGGAAAAGATCAAAGGGTTCGCAAAAGAATCTGTTGTTCCATTCAGAGAACGGTTGAAGATCATTGCCGGACTGCTCAATCCAGAGGACCTTGGTTTGAGCTCTACTGAAAAGAAGCTTGTACAAGGTTACAACGAGAAGCCGGTCCTCTCTCGTCCCCAACACGAATTTTACACGGTGAAGCATCCTTCACCACTCTTTTTCCGCATTACTCTAAACTGCAGACACCATCCGCATTATCATAGTCCACTGACTCCACATCTTGTGCAGGGCGCCAACTACTTTGAGATCGACCTCGACGTTCATCGCTTCAGCTACATCTCGAGGAAGGGTCTGGATTCGTTCCGCGATCGCCTGAAAAACGGAATACTCGATCTGGGTCTCACCATTCAGGTAAACAAACATTGTTCTTACAACCATCCTCACGATCACCTGCAAGAACTTGGCTAACTCGAGTTGACTTTCCGGGTCTATAACCAAGCTTACATTCCTTCAACAGGCACAGAAACAAGAAGAGCTCCCAGAGGAAGTACTATGCTGTATGAGACTGAACAAGATTGACTTCGTTGACCATGGCCAAATCCCAACTATTCTGACCCTTGAGGACGATGACTAAGACCAAGTACAATTAAATTAAACTAATTAATTACCATGCTGGTAATTAATTACATGTAATCCAATAAGGGCCCTTGCAAATGTTGGGAGGATCATTATGCACGTCCTCGTTGTATACCATAATTACGAGACGGACGAGATAATAATATGTGGTTGTAACTTGTAACGATCAAAGTTAATATATGAGAATATAATGGCAATTTTTGAGCATATGTTCGGTAAATTTGAAATTTTAACCGCATATCACCGAACTGGCAATTTTAAAATTAAATTGTGTCACCGACGATGTGTATTTGGTGTCGGTTTTACATATACTCCCGAATATTTTACCCTTAATCTTATTATACGTCACGATTGTTATTCTAATTGGACAATTTCAATTTCCCCCGGAAAAAAGGGAGTGAATTACTGAATTAGGGAATAACGCAACGCGTACGTACTAACTCGACTTGGACAAAGTGGCAAAATGGTAATTAAGGGGGAAGACGAGGGGCAAAGTTGGAGCAGGAGAACTAGGGTTTTTCGATCCGCTCATCATATAAATAAAGGAGGTGCGGCGTCCGGAAGGGGGGAAAAAAGAAGCGCCTTAGGCCGAGCGCTTAGCCTCGTAAATGAAAGGGGTGGCGTGGTATTCCACGGGAGAGGTTCAAATCGTGGCGCACGTTAGTGCGATAGGCGTACATTAATCCCGGGGATCCCCCATGGCCGCTTCCTGCTCTTTTCCTTGCAGCCGATAGCGACCGGATTTTCCCCACATTTTTCCTCTTTTATATTTTCTTCTTTTATTTTCCAATTTTTTTAACGTTTATTTTCCTCCTCTTTTGAAATTAGAGAGAACGGCCATCTCTGGGAATGGTGTTTTATTTGTCTTCTTTGTTATGCGTCGTCCCGTTCATTATTGAAAAATAATTTTTAAAGAGATAACAATGAAAATTCTAACATTCTTGAGAATGTTTCAGTTTTCTGTTTTAGAAAATGATTTTCTTTTTTTAATATTTTGAATCAGAAGTTAAAAAAAATGTTGATCCGTAAATAACTGTAACTCAACCTCTTTTTACTTTTTTTTGGTTGAAAGACTCGATTTGTTATCGAAATTTTAAAGAACTTGGTCAAAGCTGAAATCGAGAAGCTAACTGGACTTAAATCTCATTGGATATAAATGATGAGTGTATTTAATCTGCGGTTGTCCAACGGAACAAAGAAACGAGGATATGATGTTTAATGAACAAGCAACTAAATTGAATGCGTGACCAACGCTAGACAAATAGACAACAGAGGGGGAAAGTTGCTGGGGCAACCATACTGCGTGCTCGAGTCTAGATTGATCGGTCGGTAGATCTAGATTGATCGGTCGGTAGATATTCGTATACCAATAGTCAGTGTAACTTGGTAGATAACCACCTACCACGTCCACATTTTCTTGCCATAAACAAACATATATCAAATTTACAAGTTTTTTTCTTGGGAATACAGACATATTCCATGTTGAACTGCAAACTTGTGCAAGGACTATGACCAATTGAGTTCATTTCAAAAGAAAGGGGATGGATGAATGATTCCACAAAACTTTTAGCTATTCATTCTCCCTTCTCCGAGTTTCCTCCAAACCGACTCGTGTGTCGTGTTCGAGCTACGAGCAGGTCGCTTCACACGGCGATTTTCTCTTCTTTTAGCTGCAGAAGGATTGGCCTTTGGTCGTTGCTGCTTTCGTAGTCGACCCCATTGAGTGAAGGACGATGCTTCTGAGCCACTACTCTTGGAGGTCTTGATTGTGGCGCATTACTGTTTGCGGTGTGATTGCCGCTATTTCTAGCTCCAGGGACATCGTGGTTATGTTTCCCCTCATACGTTGTAATCACCGCTTTCGGGTCGGCTGCAGCTCTCTCTACGTGCTTACGGACGTTGCATCCTGCACTGGTGCATTTGTAGTAACTCCTGCAGATTTATTAAGCGTGTCAAAAGAAGAACTCTAATTTGTCCACTCCAGAGAAGAACCAGTAGGAAAGAGGTAAAGCAATAGCAACCTTGGGTGAGGATTTCCTTTGACCACCTTCTGGCCGTATTTGCGCCACCTGTAGCCATCGTCTAACAGATCAACCTCACTCCTGGTCTGCACAATGATCTTTGGTTCTGTGATGGTCTTCTGCGGTATAGGAGCCTCGGGTTGTTGAACTTCAATGATTCTGCAGTTAGTAAAGCTTGTTGAGAAAAGTTTTAACAATTGCCAAAAAGGTAAGGTACGATAACAAGCGGTGAAATAAACTTGCCGTCTCTTGGGATTTGGCTCGTGATTGTACACATCCTCTCCCCTAGCTACTGCATCACCTCCCTCTTCACCGTCACTTGATTCGTGTTGTTCTGAGGGGTCGGCTTGAGTAGATTCCCAGTCTCTACCATACGCTGATTGAGCAGGAACCAGATTGTTTGCATCAGCAGCTTGAGCTTGTGATCGAGCTTCGGGCCGAGAACTTCCACTCGCATCACCAGCCTCTCTAGTACGCTTGTTTGGTGCAGGTTTGTCATGATTGTGCTGGCCCTTGTATATGATTTCAGTTATTTGGCCTTCACTGGATCGCTCAACCTTCTTTTTGACAGGGCAGCTTGGATGTGTACATTTGTAATAGCTTCGTGGATATTCACTACCCTTAATGGGCTTCTGCCCGTACTTACGCCAGTTGTAGCCATCGTCACTAGGTTTATCAACAACAAGAGGGAGTTGGTTTCTCCTGTCAGACTGGCAGAAATCTCCCGCTTCTATCACAGAACTCTGGGAGTCCGAGGTGGAGGGTAGCAGCTGCTGCTGAGAAGCTTCTGTGTGTGGTAAGGATGGAGGTTGTGTAACTACCTCTGTAGATGTTGCTGAAGGGTACTGAGCTTGAGCTTGCATATGCATTTGTGTCTGAGCAACTAGTGCAGCTTGAGCCGTAACCTGTGCGAGTGCTTGCTGGTGGGACATTCCAAAGGGACTCTGGAAGCACAAATGGGAAAAGGTGAGGCAAATACCAAATAAAAGTTATATGTCTTTCCACGGTTCTAAGCATTACGAGGCATGTTCACAGATGTACCCCAACATGTACACATACACCAAGTACCCTGCAGCTAATCCCTCTGATTTGCCATGGCGGCAAGCAATATCAGTCGGGTTTAAGATTTGATAATCAACGATTAACAAATAATTGTTAGCTCAAACTCTACATAGGTGCAGGAGAAGAGGTTCTAGCTACCCAAATTTGTCAAAAGAGCATTTGAGCAAAGGTCTATGGTCTATCAGATCCATATTTCGTCTCAAAGAAGACACCCCAATGCTATTTATTCACGCTGACCTACTCAATTCTCTCCAATTCACCTGTAAGGAATCTCGGAATGTTATGAGTAGAGTTTAGGCCAAAAGGTAAACAGCTATTCAGTATGCAATAGCGTGCTTGGAAACCATGCTACGCCTTGTTTTCCTCGCGTATACGCACCAAAAGTCCGGAGGAAGAACATCCACAAACACAAACATCTATAGGCTTGGTGATTCTTCATGTATATAGGAATCAGTTCAATGACCATGAGAAGAGATACTAGTCAGGTTAAGATTCTGGGTTGGACCATGTATAGAATCTCCTTGAATCCCAGTGACCTTATCCAAGAACAGGAAACTGGCTTTCGCCTTCCGAACCCAGAAACAAAGATTGAACTTAAGCTGCAAGAGATCGCAGTTCTTACAGCTAATAAAAAAACCCCGACTGAATCATTCATAAACCAAGAGAGAGCATCAATGACCACAATCACCAAGTTCTTCAAATTCCTCATAAGTTAACCATTCTACCCATCACAAAGCTCCTAATTTTCACATTCCAATCCAGCTCGAAAAGGATTCGCCAACCAAAACAACAAACTAGAATGGACAGGATCATAAAAAGGAGACCAATTACACAAGTCTACGCACGTCAACTTATCCACATAAACACCAACAACAAAAAACTCAACAGCACCAAGAACACAGAAACCAACACAAACCAAAATCGGATTCAATTACCTGAGGAGAGAAGAAGCCAGGACTAAACAAACCAGAAGGGCTCAACCCAGGAGGAACAGTAAACAGTGGAGACCTAGCACCAAGAGCCAAGCTCATAGGCCTACTCTGTTTAAACCCCAACCCTCCATCACTATCCCCACTCTTCCCATCGCTATTACCACTCTCTCCACCGCCATTCGAGCCAACTGGGTAGCTAAAATCGGCGTAAAGTTGGAGTCTTGGAGACGCCATGGCGCCGGCCAGCAGCTGAGAGAAAGAGTTGAAGTTGGAGTCCAAGTAGGAACTAGCATCCGGGGAGAAGAAAGAGGAGACAAGGGTCATCGGACCCGGGCTGAGACCGCCGCCGGCGAAGAGGGTCTCCGCCGGCGGCCGAGGCGGCAGCGTAATCGTCGGCCTCTGGGCTGTCTTGGTTGTTGCTAAAGGCTCCTGCTTTGCGGCCATTCTTGCAGTGGGCACCCCCAAAATTAAAAAAAAAAGACTCCTCCTTTACTTGAAAAGAAACGAACTTTTTGTTCCTTGTTCTCTTAGTTTTCTTCTGCTTATTCAATTATCCAAGCTGAGAGCTAAAAGGATAGATGGGCTATTTTGTGGCTCTTCTCCTCCCTTCCCTCCCTCTGTATTGGTCGTGTGGTTTTTTTTATTGTTTTGTTTTGTTATACCACTTGGTCACTAATTAAGTTCGAGTCGAAATACTTGACAAATTTAATGTACCAACGTCCTCGTTAGTTAATATAAGTAATTATTGGTTGATGTTGCTGTTGGTTGTGGTTGTGGCGGTGGCGTCAATGCTATGTCCGTAGCTCATACGGTTAGTTGTTTTCGTTGGGTCATGAGATTCAGTGGAAAGTCCACGAACCTGAAATGGACAACTCTTATCCGAGTTGGTCCGCTCAAAAAATTAAGGGAAAATTATGCTCCAGTCTCCCATATTTATTTTTATGTACTTTCGGGCTTTTCTATTTTAAAAAATTGATTATGTTATCTCTTTAATTTGAAAAAATTACTTTCAAGTCCTTTAATAAGTTTTTTTCATTAAAATAACAAAAATATCCTTAAAATAAAAAAATTTGCTGACATTATTTCTCCTTCTTCCTTGTAGCCGGACAAAATAGAACACCGACGATCGTTGGGAGCCTCCGCTAATAATCCTCCGATCAATGGAACCTTAAACTAAAAACCCTTCACCTTTAATAATCCTCTGATCGTTGGGAGCCTCTGCTGAACCCTTCGATCGTTGATTTTGATATTTGATTGAAAATTTAGGGATATTGTTCGTCGTTGCCAAAAAAATCAGATTCCGTCGCCGTTGAGCATGCCTGAGAAAAGCGGGGGAAAAGGGGTGATTTTAGAGAGCGAGGCTGCCACAGAACGGAAGGAGAGAACAGCCATCGCCGTGGAGAAAGAGGGCGGCGCCGACGCTGTTTCGTCCACAAGCTCCTTCCACCGCCGTGGAGAAGGAGTCCAGCACCACCGTGGAGAAGGAGGCGGCAGACCTCTGTCGTGGTGGCGGTGATTGTAGAGCAGAACCACAAGTTCCTTCCACGACAAGTTCTGCATTTTCCCCTTTCGTGATTCTATTTTCGATTGGGGGTTCTCGAAACCCTAAATCCGAAGCAAACAACGAAGCAAACTTGGGCCTCCCTTAAAGACGATCTCCCCGACGGAGATCCCGTCTCATTCGACAGAGAGCCCGGCCGTCCTCACGCTTTTGGTTGATCTCGTTCGATTGGGGTTTTTATTTTATTTTATTTGGTTGATGTTTTTGTTGATTTAGAGGTGGATGAAGCTTGTCCGTGTGGGCGGCGGTCGATGAAGCTTGTTGATGATGATGCTGGATTCCTTTGGTATGGGTCATCGAAGAAGAGATGATGTGAGCTATTTTTTATTTTTTGTTTTAAGGATATTTTGGTCATTTTATTGAGAAAATATCGAATATTCTGAGTATAAGAATCTTAAAGTATAATTTTTTCAAACTAAAGGGATAACGTAATTGATTTTTCAAAATAGAGGTGCCTGAGAGCACATAAAAACAAACATGGAGGACTCGAGTATAATTTTCTCAAAAATTAATTACGGGCATTCTTGAGCAAAATGGATATAGTTTCCTTAAAGCAAAATTTTGGATTTTATTTTTAGTTGGGTTTTGATGGTAATATTTTTTTTACTCATGATACTAGTACTCAAGTCATCCTTAAGAAAGTTTAAGTCATTTACGGTGGGGTTGGATTGGGTACGGAATACCACTATTCCGAGCCGTTTGGAATGAAGACACGCAGAGACTTTTTTATAAATGTGCTAAAATACAGAGACCAAAATAAAAAAATCATGCACAAACACATGCCGGATACAAATGCCATTATCACATAACTACACATGCCAGTGTGACCTTTTCGCAAAAATGCTAAAACACAGAGGGCCAAAATGAAAAAACTATGCGTGCCATTATCATCAACGGAGACTTGCCGTTTTTATAAAAACAAATGACATTATCACATAACTGCACTTGTCATTATCATATAACTACGCTTGCCATTATCACATACCTGCGCTTGCCGCTGCGGTCCCCCTTCACTCCAAACCGTTCAGAATCAATTCCTTCGCTCCGTACCCAATCCAAAGCCATTTAGGGCTTGGTCAGATATTATTGTTAGCAGTATTGTTATACTCTACATGTTTAGGGTATTATTAGGTTCGAATTACACCCATATTCTAGTTTTATTTTGGATTAAGAGTAATGGATGGTGGCCAAATGACTTCTAACTCAGCACAAATTCTAAATATTTAGGAGATCTAAGATTAAGACACTGTAATTTGTTTTGGTGTAAAAATTTTACCTCTAAAAAAATCTTAATGGACAGTGTCCTAAGAGATATAAAATATTTGTTACCAATAAAAAGGGTAAAAATCATTTACTAAATAATTGGTGTCGGATGAACCATTATTGGCTTGTCATCGTGGAATGGTGATTATAGTTTACAAACGATCAACAGAAATACTACCTTTTTTTTGTCAAATGTGGATTATGTCGGTTCTTATTTTAAAATTAATTGATCTAATAACATTTTTTCATTCATAATATTTTTACGACTTGAATCAATTCTTATTGACAAGACTACAATTGGCTTGCATCATAGTAATTGTTTCAATTGTACATCTTACAAACACTTTGTGTTCTTCTTTCCTGTTTATCAAAAAACCAAGTCTATTTTTTTTGTAAGAAAAAAACCAAGTCTATTTTTTTTTGTAAGAAAAAAACCAAATCTATTTTTTTTTTGGGTAAGAAAAAAACCAAGTCTATTAACAAACAGCTGGGAACTTTTGGATCATAAAGAGTGAGAGAAAAAACAAACATAGGTTAGGTATCCAATTGGCCCATGACATTGAGGTGGGATTGGAAATGACAAAAAGAGTGGGGCCAAAAAGAAATATCTATCTAGTTGGGTTTTGCTTCCAATCGACTTGTTGCCCTTCACGACCGGCACTTGCAACCCCCCGCCGTTGGTTTACAAGTTACCATTAAACTTCAACTTTCTAGGTGGTTACCCCACTCTCAAGTTTGGATTAGGTACGGAGTGAAAAAATCATTCTGAATAGTTTAGAGTGAAGAGATCTCGCACTGGCAACCACAGTTATGTGATACTGGCATGCGCAGTTATGTCATAACGGCATTTGTTTCAGGCCTTTGTTTGCGCGTAGTTTTTATTATTTTGGTCCCAGTATTTTAGCATTTTTGTAAAAAAACTCCGCATGTCTTCATTCCGAACGGTTCAGAATCTGGGCATTCCGTACCCAATCCATACCCCCACTCTCACTCTTTATTGGTGATAAGCTTCTTTTGATATTTAGTTTCACGCAATATCTGGAAAAAATATATATTGGTCTTCACATCACATGATAATATGATATTTTTTTAAAATAAGTAAAGTGTTGTATTCACTAAATTAGTCTACCAAAATACATTCAAAGTATCAAATAACGTCTATTAACATGCTCCTCCACAGTGATAGACGCTATCTGGAATAATATCAAAGTATCTCCAAGATAATGAGACCAAAAGCCCAAGGATCGACAAAAAGGACATGAAATATACATCACACGAAAGGCAAACCAAACAACCATCCACACAAATACAAATTAAGGAGGGTCGTAAGACCAAAACTGGTTTGAATCGCAAGTAGCTTCCTTGATCAATAGAAAAAATTTGGAAGTATCCTCCTTCCACAAGAGACCCATCATGATAGCGAGACGCAACCCTCAGCGAAGAGCTCCGCCTGAACCTCCTCGTCCTGAACCTTCATACCGGCGATAATTGATCCAAGGCGGAGCTCCGCCCTTGGCTTCCTAAGCGACTTAATCTTTAATTTTTGCAACAGAAACATCATGAGAGCCACGGCTTTCTCTGTAGGTCGACGCTCACGCTTGCGAGCAGCACGGGGCACCGAGACTGGCTCAACACAAGCTTTGTCCGAAGATTTGGACAAAAATTGATTGAACCATATGTCCGAACCAACTAAGGCAACATAAGCCGCAACCAAACCAACCGCAGCGGGGGGCTTCGACAACGTAGCAGCGGGAGGTCCAGCAGGCACATCAGAAGCAGAGAAAGGAGCAGCGGGAAGCTGTCACTCATTTACACGCTCCTCGACCTCTACTTCAAGCATAGCACCTACAAAAGGGGGAGACTCGGAAGCTGCAAGCTTCGATACCTCCTCCTCAAAAAAACCTGCCTCATGAATCAACACATTGCAGGGATGAACTTCAGGCTCACTCTCTATAAAGGAAGCATCTGGAACCTGTATAGCAAGAGGAGAAGCATCAAACAAAGGCAAGTTGCCCGGCGAACCCGCATCAGCAGCAAAGACAACATCAACCCAGCCAAATTAGAGACCTTCTCGACCACCAAATTAGAAACAGTCGAAGGAGAGGCCCGCCCAACATCTGAAATAGCTTCGAGCCGTGCAACCGAAGAATGCAACACAACCCCTGCAACTCCAATATGTTCAGCAACAATTGAAACCGTTGCAGCCAAAGAGGGCTACAAGTAAACCGCCGAAGGAGCAACATGGAACCTTATTTTAAATATGACTTTATTGGTAGTGTTTTGGAGCATAAAACATTTGGTTTAATGACACAAGGCATAATAAGAATATATGAAGGTGCAAACTTGAATCTCTAATTGGTAAAGATCTATTTTTCAAAAAAGTTCGAATTCAAAATATTATTAAAAAATTGGAAAAAGTTCACATTTGGTACCTGTGGTTACACAGTCTTTGTGACATGATCTGTGGTCTGAAAATACCAATATTGGTCCTGAGGTTTACCCGCTTTTTGCGACAGTGGCTCGGAACCCCTTTCGAGCCAAAATTAGCTCCGAACCTAGATGTGGAATAACACCTCAACAATTTCCTTATCCCTTCGGTAATGATGTGGCTTTAAAAAAATTTCAAAAAAGTCCTATTAACTTTTCAAAAATATCATTTAAGTACCAAAAAATCAACACCATCTCTGTCATTTAAACACGGGGTGTTCAAGTGTTGGCTCCACCGGCCATGTACCGAACCCAGCCATGTAAGGAGGGGTTAGGTTGCCGTCGCTGGGTCTGTTTCTTCGCCCACACTCCCAACCAGCTCCGCTTCCTCCCCTACGGAGGAGGGATTGGGTTTGGATCTGGGACCACTCCTACCTCTCATCGCCGACCTCGATCCTGGTTTCTCCGTCGGTGTCCACGCCGTCAGACTCGCCGCCAATGTCCTCGAGCAGTTCGTAGGTGGTCTCGGAGCTCGTGGCCTCCATGCGCGGGCTCCACCTTGCGAAGGTGACAAGTGGGGTCAGCCCTAGGGGCATGCAAGCCGGGTCGATGTTTGGTTCCCCCTGGGTCTATCCCCAGTTCAAATCGGGTTCAGCGTCGTCGGCATCAGTGTCGTCAGCGTTGTCGTCGTCGGCGCCACCGCCACCTTCCTCCTCCTCGTAGCGCCACCTGAGATTTGATCGGAGACGAAGGCGAGATGGGTTTTTGCTTGTCGTCGTCGGAATTGGGTTGCTTGTCGTTGTCGGAATTGGATTTTTGCTTGTCGTCGTTGGAATTGGGTTTTTGCTTGTCGTCGTGGGAATTGGGTTTCGTGGCCGTGGTTTCGACAAAGATGAGATAGGTTTTGTCTCAGTTGAAGGGTCACCGACGAAGACGAGATGGGTTTTGTCTCGGTTGAAGATGAGATGGGTTTTGTCTCGGTTTGGACGAAGACGAGATGAGATTAGAGTAATCTGGATTTTCAATTGATTAAGTGTTCATGGATTTTCAAATGGAGCCTTTTGTGATTAAGTGGCTATGTTGCTCTTGGAAGGGAGTAGAGAGAGGCGGAGGAGGGAGGTGAGAGAGGGGGAGGGTGGAGAAAGAGAGGGGAGGAGGAAGAAGAAGAAAGGAGGATGTTTTAAAAAATTATAAAAACTTATGGGATTGAAAATGATATTCAATTTTTTGCCACCTCATATTGTCAACCGGTTAAAAAAATTCGAGGTGGCGTGCCACCTCATATTGCCAACTAGGTTCAGAGCCAATTTTGGCTTGGGAGGGGTCCCGAGCCTCCGACGCAAAAAACTTGAAAACCTCAAGAACAATCCAATATTGGCATTTTTAGACCACAGGATTATGTCGCAAAAACCGTGTAACCACACCAAATGTGAACTTCTTCCCTAAAAAATTTCAATTTATATTGCTTGGAATAACTATCCCGTTTGAAAACACGATGATTACCCATTATGTAACCTTAACTAAAAACACATTGTAGTGCGCCCATTGCTTCTCGATTTGCCTCTCTTTGATAAAATAGAGTTGGATAATTTCTTTGGCGGCGATGATATATAGATGCTACAAATAACAGGAAAGCGACGATATATTCTACAAATAAAAGAAACTAAGACAATTGGAGAGCAACTTTATATACACTTTTCTTTTAAAATTTGCCCTCCTTTTTACACTCATTTTATTTTAAAAAGTACCAATAACTATCATGGAAACACAACACGTTAACCCACGAGCTAGGGTTATTTTAACTCAAGTAAAAACTCTATTTAACATTGATAAGTTATTTTAGTAGATATTTAAATATGGATAAAAAATTAAACTTTGGGGGTACTAACCACAAGAAAGGCGGCTACGGTGCCGTGGAGGTCTGACGTTCCGGTGTCCTACTGTAACTATATATAAATTAAAATTTCTTGTATGGAAAATCAAATATTGTTGAATTGTAGAAGTGATTTACTGATTTTCTGAATCGTATCTTTTTTTCCGAGGATAATATAATTATATTAAGATAAATATAGGAGATCGTTTATCCAATTGCTTCAAATTTCGTGGTAAGTGGGGCCGGGTTTGGATTGGGTACGGAGTGAATGAATTGATTCCGGACAGTTTGGACTGAAGGGAGACCGTAGCGGCAAGCGCAAGTATGTGATAATGGCAAACGCAGTTATGTGATAATTGCAAGTACAGTTATGTGATAATGACATTTATTTTTTGAAAACGGCAAGTCCCCGTTGATGATAATGGCACGCATAGTTTTTCTCATTTTGGTCCCCCATGTTTTAGCATTTTTGCAAAAAGGTCACACTGGCATGCACTGTTATGTGATACTGGCATGCGCAGTTATGTGATACTGGCATGTGCAGTTATGTGATAATGACATTTGTATCCGGCCTGTGTTTGTGCATGGCTTTTTTCATTTTGATCCCCGTATTTTAGCACGTTTGCAAAAAAGTCCCTGCGTGTTTTCATTCCAAACGGTTCAGAATAGTGGCATTCCCTACCCAATCCATACTCAAGCGGGGCCACCTTCCAATGGGAAATCAATTAAGAATCAATATCTCCTCAGTTATGCTGATTAATTTACGTTATCCAACCACGATCCATGTTGCTGCACTTAATACCCATTATCTTGTCAGGATACTATGATGTTTTTTATTTTATGAGTTCATATTCTGAGAAAATAAATAATTAATTCATAATTTACATTTAGTACACTTTCGGATTTCATATATATTGGTTCTCTGTCTATTTATAAAACTCGAGCCTAACTAAGTTCTAAATTAAGAAAATAATATTTGTAAACGTATTTGAATTTTCTAGGATTACTTAACATATCTTTACGTAGAAACTTTTGAAATTTTCGTAAACTTTTTTTAAATAATTTTTCTAAAGTTTATTGCAAATTTTATAATGTTAGGGCTGAGAGAGCGCAAACATAAATGTTTAGAACAACCATAACAAATAGTAACGAGATATAGAAAAATAAATAACACACAATATACCTAGTTTAGCGAGGCTAAATCTCGAGCCAGAATCTCTGCCTATACTGTCTGCATTGCCATAAGCCAAGACTAACTAAAAAGCCAAAGAACTCATATGTCTATCCTCATATTTATATACGCTATACAACAAGAATAGAGTTTTAAACTAATTATAATTTGAGAAAAATCTTAATCCATAAACTTATTTTTAGGTAAGATATGGTTCAGGCATCAAAATTATTTTGTATGATATTCTTATTCCCCAATACTTGTATCTCCCAGATCACCATTAAAGATCTTGGAATATATCATTTGTGTGTATAAAACTATATTCAGTACATTTTAGTCATTGATCGTGAAAGGCACAGGCCGGAAGAACAACAACTGTTTCGGTTGATAAAAGGAAGTCTCCCAATTTATTGCAACTTGTGACAATTGGGACAACCAATAATCCACTGATTGCAAAAAGTGCATTGAATTAGGAAACAGATGCCAAAGGCAAACATCATTCTTATGGTTAGATGTTAATTACATGTGTAATTGTGTGGCAATAATTTATTTTCGTTGATATCATCTAGTATACAAACATTTATTAGGTTGACTAATTAGATTCATGTATAATTTTAAAATATGACAAAGCTCTCTAAGTCTAACATGGATACGTTCTCAATTACTTGAACACTATTTTTTTTGTTAAATTATAACAACAATTAATCTAGTTGCTTGGAATCTTAATTCAAGTACTTCATGAACTAAGTTCCTTTGATGAACTACAAAATTTAAATTAATTCACTTAAATGAATTGAATTGAGTGCATAATGCATACCCAATTATTTTTCCCCACCAAAAAATATATTTCTTTAATTTCATTTCCTTCACTACATAATTTTTTATAATTTGAAATTCCAAGTAATTAATTACTTACTGCTCAATCCATTGGATTCTGGTAGCTTCATGGGTAAAAATGGCAGAAATTTTGAAAATGGGTAACAACTTGTAACACTTTTCAAACTAAATAGTTTTTTTAAGGTATATATTATTAATCACCATATTATATATATCATTCTTAGTATGGCAATGTGATTGTAACCACCGGTCTCGTAAAAAAAAAGAGCCGAGCTCATAGCAAGTCGAGTCCCCCGAGTTGCTACCACGTGGCACACCAAGTTCCAATTCTTTTTAATTATTTCAAAAAAATTAAGGACGATAAATTGATATTCAAGTATCTGAATGTAGAGCTCAAAAATTATGCGAAATAAAAAATAAACTCATTAAGACATTCAGGCACCAACTTATAACACTTTAAAAATTAAAAAAGGACTGTGCCACGTGGCGGCCTTTTGAAGGAAGTGAACTCCCTTTTGATTAATATTTTTTTTTACTTGGCTCGATCCGTTGTACCTGTGGTTGCTTCTTAATTAACACCCAGATTGCAAGTGGGCTCGATTAAGATGCGGCTCTTGCTGGCTCTACGTGGATCATATCGTATTGAACTAGCTGTAAATTTTTTTTAAAAATAGAATTTACAAGCTTTTAATAAGAATAAAAAATGCCAAACGTGACACCCAGTTTTCGTACCAACTTGCTTCTGCCGACTATTAATTAAATCACAAACAGAACCTGACAGGCTGAGACCACATTTCAGCATCTTGGAAGCTTTTTTTTTTTTGAGAATTATCTTGGAAGTTGACACTACACTACCAAAAGGACAATATTTATCACCTAAAAAAAACCAAATGGACATTATCTATCCCATCATCATATATTGATCCGAACCGTGATATCCGTTCGTTGGTTAATCGGTAAAATTGTCAATTAGAATTATAGAATTGTGACAAAGGGTTCATAGTCATGGTTAGAGATATACTCGACAATGGTCAACCAAATAATTACAATTAACCTGCGGATTAATTAGCTACATAAATCGATGAATTATTACAAAAAGTAAAAAAAAAGCAGATAAGTTATACTAAATTTTTTTTCCTAACATTAGGCTCTAAAAATTAAATAATTCAATTTTAAAATTTAAATCTAAAATCATATTCTTTCTGTGATTTTATTAAAAAATAAAAATTTAATCAACTAGAAAATAAAAACAATAAATTTTCCGAAAGGACAAAAATAGATTTTGATTAACCGCCATTTAAACTGACATAAACCGGTAATTTTTCAACCATGGCCAGCGATTTTCTGACCATTGTTAGGCTACTTCAAGCAATAAGATATTCAAAATATTTCAATTTTTTTGTTCAGTGTCAAATAAATCACATTTTTTGAAATCATGTTCACACGGAACATGATAGTATAAAATTATTATATTCAGTTGTCCTCATTGGTATAATTATTTAAAAAATACATAGACGAGATTTCTAGGGTACATAAATGTGCCCCTGTAAAATTTATGCACATGATTTTCTAGGACAATGATGGGCTATCCAGTTCATGTATCTGTGTCTTGCATACGTGGAAAGATAAGACAGAAAAAATACCTTAATTTCACGTCTTGGTCCAAATTTCTGCCCACCTTCCCATACCGCAGCTTTACTTTATAAATAACTAGCAAACACGCACGGGCTGTACATTAATAAAATATTTTCTTATATATTTAATTATACTATTTTTTTGATTTACTTAAGATACCATAAGAATTTTTTTGTACACGACATTTTTTGTAAACGTTCAAATTTTATCAGCAACATCACCTCTCTTGACTAACACTTTAGTGTTGTTCTTTGAAACACCTCTTGATATGACAACATACAACTACTCGTGACTGAAGACATGCCCAGGCAGATACATACCGACGCTTTCAATTGTTTGTCCTTTTGCTTTGTGTGATCGTGAATGCAAAACATATACGTACCGGAAACTACTTGTGTATCATCTTATACAGCATCTTAAGATTCTCTGGTAGGTTCAATGACATCCTATGGACGAATACTCTCTCACCCGCGGAATTCCCACTCAGGATCACTGCATCGATTTAAATAGGGGAAAAGGAAAATATATATGTGTGTGTGATGGCCGGAGCTCACTTCCCTTCTCCTTCTCCGTCTCCCTTGCGGGCCCCATCACCGTCTCCATCCGCAGGACCCACTACGACCACGTCGATAACGTCCTCGTCATCTGCCGATCAGTTTACTTTGCCGTCAAACAACGCCGGTGTCTCGAGCGTGGACTTTAGCCCGTCGCTCATCGCCATGGTTGTCATTGTGGCAACAACCTTCCTACTGGTCACCTATTCTCGCTTCCTCTCCCGCCACCTCATCCTCTTCATCCATCGGTTCCGCATGTAGTTCCAGCTGCCGTCCTACTCCACCATGTTCTCCAACCTGGACTCACCTCCCCTCTTCATTCGACTATTCCTCCCCCGACGGGGCCGCTGGTTTCTTAGTGTACTTCCCTTACGAGCTCGATGACTCCGTCATCAAGACGATCCCTCTCTCCCTCTACAATTCACCGTCGAACGACGCCGTTATGTGAGACTGCGTCTTGTGCTTGCTGGAGTTCGAAGAGAACGACTACGTGAGGACTCTCCCAGTCTGCTCCCACCCCTTCCATGTGCACTTCATCAACATCTGGCTCTGATCCACGCCAACTGTCCCCTCTGTCGCACCGGAATATTCCTTCTCAATTCCTCCCCTTCGTCCCCGTCATGTCCTCCAGGATCCGCCCATCCCTCGACGATGCCGTTCTCGTTTTCCTCCTCGACCAGGCCAATAGCATCACGATTTAACTAAAAAATTTTAAAGTTCATATAACATAGATTTATTGCAAATAATCCTAATATAGTTTATGACTCACATATCTCAAATTTTGCAACAAAATTCATACATGTATATGTGAATTGTTAATTGCGTTCACATTGACAAATACTTAAAGGATTTTCATTTTTAATTATCATATGATCTTTCTCATATTGACAATCTACAAAAATTCGACCCAGCAGACTGGGTGGAGAAATTAGAAAAAGAACATACTAAAAAATAGGGGAAAATATTGTCAATTTTGAAAATTGTTTTGTAAATGAAGACTTCTAGGTAAAAGTTTAGAGATTTCCCTAACAGAAGCAAGGAATAACATGAATTTGACCTTTTAACCCCGTTTACCAAAGAAAATAAATATATCTCTCTCAAAAAATAAGTCCAAAACAGTGACAGAAGAAAAAGGAAAGCCCATTCCAGTAGCCAAGAGCCGATCCTCCTTCCCTTCGACAATCCATCGCTCTCTTTTCTTCGGCGGCGCTATTATCGGTCACATATAACAGTGGTTCCATTCGTAGTCTCCCATTGGGGCTTGTTAGAAGAGATCATGGCCAGGAAGATGCTCGTGGACGGAGAGGCGGCTCCCAAGGCCGAGGCTGCCAGCTTTGATTTCGACTTGTTCGTCACCGGCGTCGGGTTTCCTCTTAATTATGGCGCCAAGGTATTGAGATTTCCACGGCGTCCTTCTCTGGCGTGTACTGGGTGCAGGGACAATAAAATTATTTTCAAGCGTGACACTGAACTACCCAAAAAAAAAAATCAAATTTTGATCGAAAGTATAAATTATTTTCCCCATGTCATTGGAAGTTTATTACGTTACATATAAAGATTGAGGACATCTTAGTGATATCTTTGTTGTCCTCCTTTTGATCTATTGGTTTAAAGGGAAAAAAATGATCCAACAAAAATTTCTCACAATATATTCTAACATGTTCACTTACAAAAGAGAATATAATTACTAGTTACGAGCGTATTATTGAGTTATTTATGTGTAACAAATTTTATATACTTATTATCTTAAGATTTTAAATTGGATATAAAAATTGTATTACAGTATCAAACCGGGTTGATCATGTGACCCATTTTTGTTCGTACGATCTCTCATGTCATGATACATTAACAAAGTCAAAGTCTGCACAAATTTTTAATCGATAAATTTTGTTAGAAAAAACATATCGAAAATTATCATATCGTTTGGTGTGATAAAAAATCTAAGCTTCTAGCAAGTTGGAGGATAAAGTCCGGTCTCTCATTGCCTACGCTTCCTATTCATAGATATTAAAACATCAATATTAGTAGTTCGACCAAAAAAAAAACTCAAGAAATCCAAAAGTGGGCCGATACAATCCCTTTTATTATGCCAATAAATTGCTTGTCAAGATTCAAATATAAAGGCCCACTAGAGCACATGAAGAATTGAATGACAAATATAAAGGCCCAATAAATTGCTTGTCTAGAATTGAGTGACAAATTAAAAATTATGCATTAGAAATCCAATCTTTTTTTTAAGTTAAGAGAGACAGAGATGTAAGCTTCTATATATTGTAAACCTATATATACGTGGTAGATTAGCTTTGGTAGTTGCCCTTCTAATTGGGTGCAAAACCCGTACCCGTCAATTCACCAAAGCATTGTACCATTTTCTCAATTCACATGCGTTTTGTGTCATCCGAAAAAATGCAAGGTTATATTTTAACAGAATAAATTCTCAGCTACGAGGATTGCATACTATTTCTTACTGAGTTTTAGATAAAAATATATAGTCTTTCTATTTTTTGGGGTGAGGAAGATGGAAGTGACAACTAGCTTAGCAAATTTTAGCAAACAGGCAAATATAATTTCCTTCTTGCATGTTAGTGCCATGTAAATACAACATGACAGCCATTTTACTGCCAATGGCTAATTACTAGATTTCAAAAATGCTCATCAACAACAGTGTTATCAAAATGTCATACTTTGGTTTCGATGAAGTAAGTCGACGACACGGCCATCCCGTCTACATCGAATGTTCTAACCAGTCTCTGTCTCTTGCTTGGTGACTCAAGCCAACAGAGCTCCAAATGGAATGACCTGGTTCCTTTGACATGGTTGGAAACATCACAAGGGCATCCCATGTACATTCCTCCGGGCAATAGCGTCATCTGATACCCTCCGTCGAATGTAATCAGGTTATCAGACATGGTACCCGTCCAGGGAACGTTTGTTGTGGTGTCACTTAATCTGGACGAGGTAGTACTAACCTGAAATTTTTCATTGGCATGCAACAAATATTGTTATTCTGGTCTAAAGAGAGTAATAATAGCAGCCTCGGGCAAGAAAGCGTGAAGTCGCGTTACACGATTCTTCAGAGTTCCAAGTATAGGAAACGAACATTCACCCGGAGAGAGTTGGGGCAGTGGAAACAAATAGAGTTCATTACCTGGGTTATCTGACCATTGTCGTCCATCTCAAGCAAAGCAACTGTGTCAGCCTCATCAATTGTGGCCCCGTAAACACCGCTGCGTTTTGTTATGGAATAACCTTGCCATCGACCAAGAAATGGTGATATCCTATCTGCGCTGTCCTGCAATTAATAGAAGTATCACTTGAAGAGACAATCAGATACTGATTATGTTTATCGATCCACCTCCCACTCACTTCCATCTATAGATGTTTACTCACACATGCACATACTAAACAGGTAATATAGAAAAATCGTACCCAAACCTCGTGCACACGCATTTGCACAAGGTACATTCAAACCATTTGGTGACCATAAAGAAGGTTTCTCGCAATCAACAGATCAACTATACTCGTTCACAGAGCTTACCTCATTACTGTCAAGCATAGTAGGAAAGGACACCCCTGCACCCCTATCCTCAACAAAAAGAAGCAGCATCTCCAAAACACCCTTTGGGTCCAAAATGTGGAAGGCTCTAACTCGTCTATCCTTCTCTAGTGAGTACAAGCAGTTCTCGCACACAACCGAAGGCTTGCGAGAAGGAAGCTTGAGGTTTCTGAAAAATACAGAATTGTTGGTACTATCTTCAACCATAAAATATCAATCTTGCAGAAGAATCGGTTTATATAAAGAAGCAATGAACTTACTTGGGTGCTTTTTCTTCTGTGTCATCTTCTCCGAGAACTCCTTGTCTTAGCACAGTCTCCAACATGCCAGCCGTCTGATACCTCAGTGCAAAAGCCCTTTCATTGGCAAAAAGGCAAATCTGCAAACTAACCATGATGGACTCTTAATGTAACAGATAGTACAAAGTTGCAATGACATAATTTCCAATCCCAGCTGGAAAGGTGATCACGGGAATACGAAACAGTCAACGTGTTAACAGAACTCACTTGTTGGTATTTGTCCACTGTAAACATGTTTGATTCTTTGATCTTGTATTCAGCCCATTCTGGCTCTTCCTTGTGGCCAGAGATCGACGTGTTTGATATAGGTTGTTTTATGTATAGCCTAAACAACCAACCAAGTTTAGCCACAAATGTCCATGAAGGTTAAAGTATCAACGCAAAACAAACAATGCTCTTATGTGATCTATTTTCAGAGAGCTGAAAAAACATCCCAGTAATAGCCCTGTCTTCAAACAACCAACTATAGCGTACTAGATTGGAAAACGTCTTTCCCCATTTGTTAACAGGGACCGGGATTGATCCGGCGCACACGTACACTAAGCTCTCCATTCTGTTTGAACTATGAAAAAGTGGTTCCCCAAGCCGAGATACACATAAAATATGGCTACTAGAGTTCACAACAACAGAGCACGCCGGTTAACAAATCTCACAACCAATGCCTTCAATCCCCGCACGCATGATTACAAAAATTTCAGAAATCACATTGCAAGACATTCGATGAAAGCCAACGCAACACAGCGAACTACACAACCCAATTATCCATTTCCATCAGATTGAATTTGGGAAAAAGATAAAAGCATTACGTTTGGATGAGGCTAATGAGCTCGTCTTCTCCATAAGAGCTCACGGAGAGCTTGGTGCTCACATTCTGCAGCAACCTCCCATTAGCGTCAAATTGCTGCCAAAATTCCAACAAAAAAGAACACCAAAACCAACCAATTAAAGTTGGAAACTTTAAAACCCATTAAATACAATAACACGAAGAAGAGAAAGGCGAGAGCTTTACAAGAAAGCAGCCGTTCCACTTGCCGATGTTGAGGTCAAAGAAGTTGCGGAGGTTGTCCAGGCTCATGGCCTCCGGGTTCTCCTCCTCTACGGCTGACGTGGCCGACGTCGAGGCTGTGGATAAGGGCAGGTACTTGGGCCGAGAGGTGGGGCTCCGGCGAGCGGCGACGGGGCGGGAAAATGGGGTTGGGAGGGAGCATTTGGGCGGAGGTGAAATGGGTCGGAACGGGAGGAGCGCGTTGGTTAGTGATGAAGCCATGGGAGGACGTGACCGAAGTGAGCCAGGCTTATCTGGATTGGGAATTTTGGTGTTTTGAGGTTTTATATTTTCTAATTCAGACCTTGTTTTTCAATATAGAATGAGACTTAATTTTTTTTAATCTGAGTTCGAATCGATAATATATTAATGTTAAGTAATTGTTATAAAATTTTGTTGCCTCTTAATTATTTTATTCGACTTTAATCTAAATTGGTATCTCATCGGGAAAAAAAATTCAGTCTCTTATACCAGAAAAGAAAAATTATAGATTTGTTATTCTAAGAAGAATTTAGGTTGAATATAAAATATTAATATTTCATTTCATAGAACGTGAAATAACATTTAAATTGCAAACACAAATTAGTCTAATTTTCTTCCCTTCCCTTGTGTAAGCTATCTTTTATTCCTGGGAATGCCAATCATGTTATTGATTGGTTGGCAAAAGCCGCAAGACTAGGAATGGACTTGGCAAATATTGCCTCTGATCTCCCTCTTGAGCTTCATGCTCTTCTTATGTTTGATTAGCATGATTAATGAAGTTTCTATGCTTTTAGTCCTTAAAAAAGAGAAAATGCCGTGTATTGTGGTTGGACGAGTTTGAAGTTTGTTGGACTCATTTTTTACTTCCTATATGTCTGCTTTGTGTCATAGATTTTAACATGTGTGTTTATTTGACTAATAAATTTATAATCATATATAATGTTAAGAATTACATTTTAAATTTTGTGGTACATAATTACAGAATTAAAAACAGCACATGTCGAAATATGATGGAGAATTAAACATGAGTCCAAATTGGAGTATTGTGCTATTTCTAAATTTATGTAGCACTCTTAATTACAGAATTAAAAAAAAGCACATGTCGAAATATGTAAAGCTGACGTACATTAGAGAGAGAGAGAGAGAGTCGGGTAGGAATAAATAATAATAATATGTCAAAACTTCAAATTTCGGTAACTATTTTTATTTGTTTCAAGTCAAAGTGCCAACTTTTTTCCTATTATTTTGCTTATATACAAACAAACGAGTGGTAAAATAAAAGTTGTTGTTGTAGTTAAATCAAAATTTTCTTTTAATTGAAAGGTGGTGGTTGTATATAAAGCTAACTTCGAGCTGGGCCTTGGACCTGTTTATTCCTGTCGGACTTTTGACGCCCACCATTTTTAATTATTAGAGAATATTGTCCAAGTGGACTTCGTACCTGGCCAACTTTGAAAACCGAAAGAAGCTTTATCCTGGTATCACCAACGGAGCGTAAATTTTCTATTTAAAAAAACAGAGCGTAAATTAATCTGAATTAATCATTCAGTTTAACATTTATTTTTGTTACTCTTCATTATTTTCTTCAAACTTTTGATTAGTTATACATCAACCTAAATTACATACTCTTTTGATCAATCATTCGATGAATGTTATGACCCTTTACGGACGGCCGTTGTAATATTTTTTTATAGGTAGATTTTTTAATAATAATAATATTTACAAAATACAAACGGTCCAGAAGGCCTTGAAAATGCCATCCATCGCTGTTCTAATCAATGTTTGGTTTAATTAGCGAGCAACGCATGACATGAGTCAGGTACGCATCTCCTAGTTTAAATATATTGTCCAAGCTCTTTTTTAGAGACTTGAAAAGCAAGTTGCGTTTTTTTTTGCCATTTGCATGTCAATAATCATTGTTCTTGATACAAATAGCAAGTGAATTAAATTTTCTTAATAAAATTTTGTATTCAAATTTTAGAGATGAAAAAATCATCGAAAAAACTACTCGAATAAGGTTAATAGTAATTGACTTTAAATATAAAAAACTAAAATTTAGTACGCGAATATGAGTAAAAAACTAGAATTTAGTATGCGAATATGAGCCAAGTATCATCATACTCTATTTTAGGAGTATCTATACTATTGATATTATCTACATTCACGAACCTTAAACCACGAATTTATTAAGTGAATTCAAGTTAGTTCTTACTTATAACAACACTCGTTGGTTTAAGAGTTAAAACAAACAACAAGGAAAATAAGTACCAAACAATCATATTTTATAGTAAGATTTACTAACAACTCCGAGGGGAGGATTAAAGTACACAAACTCAAATTAAACAGAATGACAAAGTTAAACGTCAACATGAACCTCGGTTGTCTAATCATGAATATTAATGCAAGCTAATTTGAAAAGTAAAGCAAAAGACAATTCTGACTTTAAGATATTTCGCATTCAGTGTAAAACTTGTCATCTTTTACTATCTTTTTGAAAAACTTTTTTTATTCGTCATTTCCTTTTAATTTTTATGTTGACTACTAACTTAATTCACCGGTTGAAAGTTTTTAATATTATAACCGTGAACCCATCATTACGATCATAACTTGTAATTATAATCGCTTTTAAACCAAAATTTTGGATTAATCAACGATCGGTTCCTTTCGAAACCAAAATATGTCCAGTGTTACTCCTGTTATCCACTGATTAATCGGATAATTCCAAGATATTCTTCCCATATCTTTATGCGGGACAGCGAGCCAGATTTTAATTTTTTTTTTCAGAACAGCCAGCATGCACGTACTTTCTCGGAAAAATGTAAAGAGTTCACACACTTTTTTCTCCTAAAGGAGTTCCTGCGAAATGATAGGGGAAAACTTTTACTTTTTATTGTTTAGTGGACGCAGGCAACATTTAAATTTCAGTTATTCAATATTGATTGTAAGGCAGTACTCTCATTCATAGTCTTTTATGGTAATAACTGACATAGAACAAATCTATTTTAACTACATGTTTGGAATTTGAGTGTTGAAAAATAAAAATATAACAATGTTAAAATTTGATTGGGGATAACTTTTTTTTCTTTGAAAGTATTGTTAATTTTATCTAACTCGAAAGTGAATTAATTTTATTTATTTATACCTATTAATATCTGTAATCCAAGTTCGAGTTGTCTAAGATTTTTTAAATATGCCAAAATTATTCCACCAAGCACTCCCAAGTAGTATTTAGTATTGGTGCGCTCCCAAGACTTAAAATCTAATTTAACTAGAATAACTAGTCGGTAGTTGAAATATAACAAAGTTGTACTTGATGAGTTAACAAGCTTGGATCAGGCGAGATCACCGTAATTAAGAACACAAACTAATCATCACACCACCATCATCATCAACACCACCAATATACACAACTAATACACCTAGAGGTTTAACTAACTAATTAATTACATCCCCGTTGTAGTAGGACGCCATCAACATCAACACCGCCACTCTCCTATGAGAAGCAGCAGCACAAGAATTATGAGGAGGAGGGGGCGAAGCAAGTGGCACGGCAAGTGGGGCAAGAAGAGTGGCCAGAAAGCCACGTGTCAATACACAGAGCATGGAAGCCATGCTTGCACCTCTCCAGCACCCTCACCCTTTCTCCCTCCACGAAATCCGACAGGCAGATAGGGCAGTCGTTGAGCTTCATCATTATCCCGGGTGAGGAGGAGGAGTACACCATCGCCGAGCTGGGTTTCCTCTCCTGGACGTGGGAGGATCCGGACCCTGATGATGATGGTGATGGGCGGCGGCGGGTAGTAATGGTGTCGAGGAAGCAGCGGACGGCGGCGGTGATGGCGACGGCGCAAATGATGGCGCAGATGAGGAGGGCGACTTCCATGGCGGAGTGGGCCACGGAGTCGCCGGAGTTGGAGTAGGGCCACCGCCTGCAGTCGTGGACTTGGGGGTCACATGGCGGCCTTGTCGTTGTTGCAGGTGGTGGGGTTAGCTCTAATGGTCTCATTTCTTTGTTTGTTTAGGTTTACTTGGTTTCTGTGATGGTGGAGAATTTGGTGTTTTAATTTGAAGAGTGGGGAGAGAGATGCAAAAGGTTACTTCACGGTGGAGACTGGAATGGTTTTATGGGGAGAATTTGCTTATGTTTTTTGCAATCGGAATTACTCCTAAATTGTTTTAACAAAAGTAAAAAACATTAATGAACGAGGTGGTCCATATAGGATGATATTGGATCTTACTTCTATTAGTAAGAATTAATTTCTACCTCTTCAGAAAATGGTAAAATTTTAGCACGTAATGGAAAATGGAAAAATTTTATCTATGAAGGAAAGAAAGTATTAAATTCATAAATTGTCTAAAGTTTCTGACATTACATAGATTCCTAAATTTAAATTGGGCAAATTATTCTCAGGTCCCCAGATTATAGTTTTATCACTCGCAGGTCCCTGTGTTTTGGAAATAGTGTGTGAGGTCCCTGTGTTTAACAAAAATATTGGTCTCGGGTCCCTGGCTGACGTCAGCACTCGATTTTTTTTTGTCATGTAAAATGACCAAAATACCCTCGATATAAAAAATAAAAACGAAAAATTGAGGGCAAAAAGGTCATTTCACATGACAAAAAATGAAAAATCGAGTGCTGACGTCAGCCAGGGACCCGAGACCAATATTTTTGTTAAACACAGGGACCTCACACACTATTTTCAAAATACAGGGACCTACGAGTGATAAAACTATAATCCAGGGACCTGAGGGTAATTTATCCATTTAAATTTACTAAAAATTTGAATGAGGTGGTCCCCACTCTAAGTTAAAAAAATCTATATTTTTGGATATTTTAGAAATGACCAAAATATGTTATTGACATGACCAATATAACCTTTTTTTCAATTTCTATAGTCAGATGCTATTTGAAGAGGCAACTCTCTCCCGGTAATATTTTTTACTGCTTATACACAATCCTTAAGTGAAATTGTTTCCTCCCACTGGTATGGCCAATGTAACCTTGACTCAATTGTGTTACGAAACTAATGTTAATAGTGTGATAAATAGGACGGATATCATTTAATATCAATAATGAAATCTAGGAAAGTAAATTATTCCTCTGCAAATATAATTAGTATATCTAACAATTAAAATTTTATTGAATAAGACAGACCTTGCGGAATTTACTCTATCTTATATTTATCGATCCAAATATTAACACCATAAAAATATCACCAAAAAATAACTTGGTCCACTGTACTTCGTTTTTTGAGAATTTTATAGGAGAATAAAGTACAGATAGCATACGGACAGATGGCGAAGAAAATGTGACGTGGAGAGTTTGGCTGTGGACCACTTTGCTAATGCAACAAGAAAATTGTTATGTAACAGACCATGTCAGTCGCAGCTTCGGCGGCCCACTTACCCTTCCTTCCTTGTGTCTTTTTATCTTCGAAATAGAGTATTCTGTTGTACCAAAAAAAAATTCACAATCAATTATAACGGGTCATGCATTTTTTTTTAAAGTCAGTATGTCAGACAGAAAATTTTTGTTTCAGAAGAGTCTCCGGACTTGGACTAACCTTAAAAAATGATATTTTCACACTCATATATTTAAATCTACTGTAAATACTGGTAAAGTGAGAGAGTTTTTGGTATCACCAATGGTATTTTGTAGTGGCGGATACGTAAAAACTTTGCATGTTTGAATTGAGGATATTTTACTAGTCGTTAATATTCACATGAGTGACGAATAATTCAAATAGAAGACTGGATAATTTTGTATCATATAATCCACTTGATTCAAACTCTATCACATGATTTAGAGAATGTTCAAATATCGAAAATCCAAATACGTAGTGGAGATCGGATTCAATGAGTAATCGAGTGGCCTTAAATAAAAAAACCAAATTTAAGAAAAGACTTGTAACTCAAGAGCACAAAAAGTTGTAAATATTTAGAAGTTTCAAACTTGACATGTGTTTGATAATATCACTAATCTTATCTAACTCGAAATAAAATAAAATTTTTATTTCTCGCTATAAATTTTCAAATATGACAAAGTTCTTCCGACAACTACTCTCAGCTAGCATTTAATATTGCTACATTCCAAAAACTTTAAAATAGAACAACTTAGTTGGTAGTCGAAATATAACAAAGTTGTACTTCGAGAGTTAACAAGCTTGGATCAGGCATAATTACCATAATTAAGAACACAAACTCATCATCACACCACCGCCATCATCATCACCAATATACACAACTAATAACATCTAGAGGTTAAACTAACTAATTAATTATATCCCCGTTGTAGGAGGACCACCATCAACATCAACACCACGAGTCTCCCAACGAGAACCAGCAGCAGCAGCAGAATTATGAGGAGGAGGGGGCGAAGCAAGTGGCACGGCAAGTGGGGCGAGAAGAGTGGCCAGAAAGCCACGTGTCAATACACCGAGCATGGAAGCCAAGCTTGCACCTCTCCAGCACTTCACCCCTTCTCCCTCCACGAAATCCGACAGGCAGATAGGGCAGTCGTTAAGCTTCATCGTCCCGGAGGAGGAGTAGTACACAATCTCCAAGCTGGGTTTCCTCTCCTGGACGTGAGAGGACCCTGGGCTGCGGCGGGTGAAGCAGCCGACGAGGGCGACGGCGCAGAGGACGATGGCGACCTTCCATGGCGGCGTGGGCCCAGTCGCCGGAGTTCCACCTGCAGTCGTGGACTTGGGGGTCACATGGCGGCCTTGTCGTCGCCGCAGGCGGTGGGGATAGCTCCTGGGTGGTTGGTCTCATTTCTTTGCTTTAATTCCAAGAGGAAGGAGAGGGGGAGAGAGAGAGAGAGAGAGAGAGAGAGACAGAGAGAGACGCAAAAAAGGAATTGTTTTATAGGAATCGGAATTACTCCTAAATTGTATAAACAAAAACCTAACGTCGAGCTGGGCCTTGGACCTGTTTATTCATGTCGGGCTTTTGAGGCCCGCCATTTTTAATTATTAGCGGATATTATCCAACTGGACTCCGTACCTGGCGAACTTTGGAAACCGAAATAGATGCTCCTAAAGTAATTATCTTACTACCAACAGGGCGTAAATTAATTTGAAATAATTATCTCGGTTCACCATTTATTTTTAAATCTGAGTCTTGTGAACACAACTGTGTAAAAAATACAGAAAACGAATTTGTCTACTTTATACAATTTGACTCTAAATTAATTGATAATTCCACGAAATCATTGTTAATTTACTAGCTTTGCTATGTTTCGACCCTTTCCCAACGGAATGGAAAGACTTGAAAATGCCGTCCATCGTTGTTCTAATGTTGGTTTAATGAGCAAGACAACTCGTGACAGAGATGGGAACGAATCTCCCAGTTTAAGTATATAGTCCAATCTCTTTATAAGACTTGAAAAGCAAGTTACAACTGCGCTTTTTTTATTTTGGCTATTTACATGTCAATCAATGTTCTCTTGCTTTAATAATATGAATTCCACTAAGGAGGTTGATTGTTTTAAATAGAAAATGAATTCAAGTTACGCAAATAAAAATATCCATTGTAAGAGCTCATTGGTCCATGTGGCCATAACGTTGTATGTGAACACATTTATTTAATAATATGGTTCACCTCCTTTATCACTAAAGTCATTTAGAAATCTTAGTTGGTGATCTGGATGTTTTTTTCTCTTGACGATGAAACTTATTCTCTATCGTCTGAATGCAAACTCTTAGGAAAATATGCACCAATTAATCATGTCTTGACGATGAAACTTATTCTCTATCGTCTGAATGCAAACTCTTAGGAAAATATGCACCAATTAATCATGTCTTATAGTAAAATTTATCAACAACTCATAGAGGAGGATTGAATTGCATAAAGTCAAATTAAACAAAATGACAAAGTTAAATGTCAACATGAATCTAATCATGAATATTAATGCAAGCCAGTTGAGAAGTAAATTTGTGACGTGTTTTATATCCAGCAATTGCTTTAGTCGTATCAACTTCTAGTCATTTTTACATTTCAGCCGCTAACAACTAAAGCGAAAGAGAATTCTGACATTAAGATATTTGATATTTCTTATTCAGTGGGGTAAGACTTGTCATCTTCCACTATCTCTTTGTTTCATCATTTTTTTGGTAAAATACTACATTGCGATCTAATTTTAAAATAAAATAAGAAACTCCCTATCTCAATAATACTAGACTAATTTTCTGAATCGAACTAAAATAATTTAGGAGTCACTCTAGAAATTTAAAGTAGTATTGTGCACTCTAAAAAAGTTGTATTTTATAATGCTACAAAAAGTTGTATTTTATAAAAGTCATAAAAAAAATAAGAAAATAACTTTGGACTTAAAATTGAAATATCTTTTTGAAAAGATTAAAGTAAGAAAAAATTAATTTGTATTGCCTTCTAATTTTTATGTTAACCACGGACTTAAATCACCAGCTTAAAGTTGTTAAACATTTATAACTATGACCGTGAACCCATAATTACAATCTTAGTTTGTAATCATATTTGGTTTTAAATTAAAATCGTCGATTAATCATCCATCTGTTCCTATTCGAAACCAAAATGTGGTCAGTGCTACTCCTGTTCCTCCACTGATTGAACTGATAACTTAAAGATATTCTTCCGATATCTTTATGCAGGACAGCGAGCCAGATATAAATCATGCACGTACTTTTTGGGGAAATATAGTGTCAAGAGTTCATACACGCATTTGACGATTTAATAGAAATGCAAAGTTAAAATTTGGTAAAATTTATTCAAAACTTTTACCTTTGAAAAAAAGAGTTTATAATTTTTATCCGAAAGGAGTTCACCCAAAATGATAGGGTAAACTCTTATTTTCTACTTTAAGGTTTGAATTTTGACAAGTATTTTATGTGCCAATCAGAAGATTGGTCTTTCAAAAAATCCCCTTCGTGCAAGTTGGCCAAATGAATAGGGGTAAGTCAAAAATTAATCTTATAAAATGTTTACGAACTAATCTCGAAATAATACCTATCTAATTAGCGTGACTTGTAAGATATGTGCTCGTCAGCACTAAAAATTGTAAGAAATTTTACTTGTTCAGAAACAACTCGAACTCCCTTCATTAGTTAACAAGCTTGGATCAGGCGTAATTAGGTAAGTAAGAACAAAAACTCATCATCATCACCAATATACACAACTAATACACCTGGAGGTTTAATTAATTAATGGATTACACCGCCGTCGTAGGAGGACCACCACCACTCTCCCTATCATCAACACCTCCCCTTCCGAGCTGGGAAGCAGCAGCAGAATTATGAGGAGGGAGGGCGAAGCAAGTGGCACGGCAAGTGGGGCAAGAAGAGTGGCTAGAGAGCCACGTGTCGATGCACAGATCATGGAAGCCATGGTTGCACCTGTCCAGCACCCTCACCCCTTCTCCCTCCACGAATTCCGACAGGCAGATAGGGCAGTCGTTAAGCTTCATCATCATCCCGTATGAGGAGGAGTACACCATCTTGGAGGAGGAGGAGCAGGCCACCAGTGGGGGCGTTCGTGGTGGTGGTGGTGGGCGGCGGCGGGTGGAGGAGGCGGTGCGGAGGACGCAGCGGACGGCGGCGTTGATGGCGAGGGCGCAGATGAGGGCGCATAGGAGGATGACGACGACCATGGCGGTGTTGGCCCCGAAGTCGCCGGAGTTGGAGTACGGCCACCACCTGCAGTCGTGGACTTTGGGGTCACATGACGGCTTTGTCGTCGCCGCAGGTGGTGGGGCTTGCTCCTGGGTGGCGGCGGCGGATACTGCTGCTCTCGTTGTTTCTAAATGTCTCATTTCTTTAATTGGTTTCTGTGATGCAAAAGGTTGCTTCCAAGTGGAAACTGGAACGGTTTTATAGGGAGCATGATAAGTATTGCGTGCTTGTGTTTTTTTTTTTTGGTTATATAAGCTTTGTTTGGAAACACTATTAAAATAACTAATTCATATTCGACTTATTAAATTACCCCTAATGGTCAATGGAACCTTTGACTCAATTGTGTTACGAAACGAATGTTAATAGTGTGATCAATTGGACGGAAATCATTAAATCGAAGGGAAGTAAATCTCATCTAGTTCATATATACATAATTCTAGATTTTTAACAGAGTGTTGGTGAATCCTACATAGTTAACCCTTTCTCTTGAGTTTTATTAAAATGCAAATTTTGTTACTTTTTAGATAATTTTTTTGTTATTCAGAATTGAACAATGTGAAATACTATTTAAGAACGATTCTCATAATAATTTTTCTACATTCATAATAATTATAACTTAAGACATACTTTATTGAATTCAAAATTTTTTACTACTTAAAATCTAATTCTCGTTAATATAGAAGAATTATTGTAAAATTGCTCCCGGCATTTATAGGGGAAAAAAATACAGATAGCATACGGACAGATGGCGAAGAAAATGTGACGTGGATAAGTACGGCTGTGGTCCACTTTGCTAGTGCAACAAGACAGGCGTTATAGTTAGACCATGTCAGTCGCCGCTCACTTCCTCGTGTCTTTACATCCGATATATAAATTATATTGTACCAAAAACAAAATTCTCACAGCCAAATATTAAATTAATTGTAAACAGTTGCCAAGACAGGATTTTTAGTCAGTATATCAATGTATATATTTTTATTATAGTATTAATTTTTAAATTTCTTAAATCATTTTAGTATGATGACACACATGTACAATTAAGTTAAATTATTAAAAATTTAATTAAAAATTGAAAGATGTGCAGAGGTAATTTGTCCATTCTAACTTAATCATATGTCCAGACCATCTTGAAGAATTTATGTACCATTTAAAGAAGCTGATGTAAGCTCGGGTTCGGCCGCAATCCACACTGGGGTTAGCGTCTTAAACGAGCCGTGGGGATAATGATGGTACCAAGATGTAACAGCCATGGAATTATTGGGACGCAACCAAACAAATCCTGAAGAGTACGTGGAACCACCTCCTGCGGTTTAATACTCCAATAATTAAATGCACCGAGCCTAGCCATTCTTCTGTCCATAAGGTATACATTTGATCATCAAATTACCCATAATTATCGTATTAAGATTAATTACTAATAGAGTTATTTTAGTTTTATAAAAAATTTTGTATTAAAAATTAGGTTTTAGACACAAGGTAGATTATATATATATATATATATATATCCCAATATTTACAAGTAGTGTAGAACCTAATCTACTTGCTAGTTATATGACTAATCTCCGAGTCGAAAAAATTTTACGTATAAAATAAGAATTTGATGCCCAATTCACTAAAGAGTTCGATTATCTTACAACAAAAGAATCAATTACTCATTTTTTTGTAATCTTTTCCGTCCGAAGAACGACAATACCTGTGAATGTGATTGGTGATGAGGTTAGCTTAAGTAGTAGGTAACACTACATTTTATGATCCGAAACTATTAATTTCTAAAAAAAATTATGTAGTAAGATATTTACGAATAATATGGTCTGAACTAATATAGGGGTATAAGTCGTAGTTAAATGGATATAGATTCTCTTGTATTGTTGAATATGAATATAAGTAAAAAAAAAATAGTTCAAGAATATTTTTTTAAAGGAAGAACATGTTTTTTGTGTGATGATAGTTATTCTTTGGTTTATATTTGAAATGTGATAAATTTTGTCTATGAATATTTAACATTAATGTGTTTAAGTACTCGAAACCTAAAACATGCTAGTGTCTAGAAAAAAAAGCCTGTTAGAGAGTGGAGCCCACTGGGCTTAAGTGGACTGGACAAGTTGATAAGGGCCCCAAAAATCTAGAGTCCAATAAAACAAAAACTAATCACGAGTGTGACAATAATTGAATCTATGTAGAATTGTAGATACATATGCATTAATTTCCCCTTGTATTTGACAAGGCCTAGGCTACATATTTTTTGGCTTTGAGATTGCGGTGTCAATATATTTTTTATATTTTTCATATTTCTCCATATATTTCATTAAATATGATTTCTTTTATCAAATTACCATCAAAATTTTTTTTTTACTATTCTTCTTCGCAGAGTAATAATATATCTCACCTATTTGAAGGAAAAAAAATTGATTTCGAAATTACGAGAATTAAGGCCTTTGGGATGTTTCAAAAGATTACAAATATTTATGGGAGACGTAGACGCATCCAGGCCTCATCGTGTAAGCGTCCATTTTTATGCCTATATAATTGTTGCAATTAATGGACAGTGTCACACACACGATTCTGTGGTATATGATTGCATCGAAATAGTGATAGGATGGGAAATTATAGGCCTACAAGTGGACACGAAATCATTGACACTATATTTTTGGTAGTAATCCGTGTCATTATATTGTAGTACACTTGTATTTTTTTTTGGGTCCCCTACCAAATTGTTTATGGCTATATGGAATGCAACGATATGAACGATATATTTTATTTTCGAAACCATTTTGTATTCGAACCAAAAATATTAAGTTGGAACTGTTGGAGAAAGTTAATTTTTTTATAGAAAAAAAGATAATATTGTTGATCTGAGTCATGTCAAATGACACTAAAATATTTTCACTCGTAAGTACCAAGTATTAGAAAGATTCTTCAGAGTATATAAAAAACTTATGTTGAGGGTATACACGTATCCAATAAAAAAAATACTGTTTTATGTTCTCTAAAATTTCTATTTTTTATGACATGAATGAAAGGTCGATTTATAAAAGATGAGAAAATTTTCTCCAATAAAGTTTTAATAAAATTGTATTTCAAGATTGGAACTCTAAACTTCTAATTCTAGTGGTTTTGGATGAGATCCAAAAGGTATCAAACATGAAGGAATAGTACAGTCCATATGGAATTAAATGGGAGAATCGACTACGATCTGAATTCTGATTGCCTTACAACCCAGGGAAGTGAACAGTTGTTTCCAGTGGTATAGTTGGGAAGACGACGCATTAAACTCGACAACTTATAAGTAATAAAATACTATTACTCTCACTAATCCAGATGTGAAATTTTAGTGACAATAAAATTCTCACAATAAGTATTCAACAGATTTGTATTTTCATGACTCGAATTTGAGATCTTTGATTTACTAAAACAACTATCTAACGCTAAGATTAGGAAGCCAAATCTTTGTACTTCAAGACCAATAGATATAATCTTCCTCAGCGGGAAGATCACTTTCTAATATAGACAAAATGTATTTTCCCAAATAGGAAGGCAAATCTCATTGGGCCTAACATGAACAGACGAGCCCCAATAGTCAGCCCAATGGGCCCCCACGATTTACTACAACAAATTACATGAATTGTCGAATTGTGGACTGATGATCGTAAAGTCGATATTACGTCGGATTACATGGTTTCTGAGGAACCTCCATATCTGCTTCTGATCGTAAAATTGTGCAAATTTCTTGAGATGAGAAAATGTGTAGAAAAGGTCAATGAGAGTCCAAAAGTAAGAGACTTAATTCAATTAAGAATATCTTAGTTCAAATTTTACGAATATAAAAAATAATATTGACAGAACCGCCCCTAAATAAAATTCCGTACTCAATCATGAAAACAGATTTCACGTGGGGAGAGGAAAAATGAAAGATATTAGGTAACCTTGCACATGGTAGCAGGTGCACGCACTAAAAAGCCTCGCCAGTTGCCACAATTCACGCAACCAAATCTTCCAACAAATTTGACCCCAAAAAAAAAATCTTCCAACAAATTGAAAACATTTCTTTGAGCTAAAAAGTTTAAACAATGCATTCCACCAAAAAAAGTTTAAACAATGCAAAGATTCAAACACAGAACACACTAACTCACAATTAGAACACTAAAAATTGAGTTTTGTCTCAACAAAACAAAGGTTACAATCAGCAAAGAAGAAAATAATTTGTGGCAGTCGAGTACTCAATTTCCTTTCAGCAAGTTGGTCAAGGAAATGTGAAGCAGTGGAGCTGCTGGTTCTCGTGTGAATGTAGGTCGCGGCGAATGTAAGTAACTCTACCAAAATCGAACAAATGCATCCCACATCGCACCGATGGCGAAAACAGCCGGTACGACGTATTGGCCACTGAGAGTGAGCCTAGTGGAGCCACTCTTTGTGGGGGAAGCGACAGGAGGGGGCGGCGCGTTTTCAACGAGGAGGGACAACTTCATGCCACCGTAGCAGAACCCCTTGCCGCTGATGATGTAGTAATGGCGGGTCTCATTCAGCGGAACCACATCCCTTCCCGCACCTCTGGTCCAATTTTTCAGAGGATGATCGGAGTTGCACGACTCGTAGTCAGTCTTGTTTACCTCCAGCACATTCATTTGGTTCCTGTCATACACAAAAACTGGAGAAGGCATCTAAGTCAGATTCAGGTGGATCAAGATGATTCAAACCGTAATCAGAAACAAAAAAGCTAGAACAATTCACCCTCTCAAAAAACTAACAAGAAGGTTTTGGTCAATCCACTAATACTAACGAGTGGTATCTTCTGAATGCCGGCTAACGCATTGCCTTCAATGCAAGGTGGTTTGGTGTTGAAGAAAGCACAAACTTAATTTGAGGTACAGAGGAAATGTTAGAAAATCCCAACTTCTCCAAAATTTGCAAGAAAATAGCAATGAGGCTGATGTGAAGCATCATCCATCACAAAAAATGCATAATGTACATGAGTGCCTCAGCTTTTGGATGATGAACACTCAAGTTTTAGAGTAATCTGATTACAGAGGAAACAGTAGCTAAACCAGCCAACAAGAAAGCCTTCGGCCAAATAAACCATAAGTAATGCAAACCAAAATGTTAACACGGCTAGAAGATAAAACAGTATGAAGACAGAACCTTGATGACCTAAAAGAAAATCGGAATCACAACTAGAAGCAACGTGAAAGCAACTTTGAAAGAAAAAAAAACTTCCAAACTAAATCTGCTGTTGAAAAGAGATGCAGATTGCAGATCCAATTCGGATACCGGCAAGTTAATCGTCTTCAATAACCAAGCTCCATTAAACCCCCTTGTGCATCATTTTAAAGCAAAGTTTTTTCCATCAACTAACTCTACTGCAGCCCGTACTTATAATAGTTAACATTAACCACGCGCAATTAAGACCGAAGCAATCTCAAATCTTGGTGTCAACTTCAGCACTATCCACAACTACCATGTTTGAGAGCGACATAGAAAAACACATAGATCTGAAACTCCAGCTGCTAGCCACTAGTTAGAAGTTGCTAGCACTCATGCACTAAGCTAACACCAAAATGCTTCAATCAATATTTACTCACCTAAAGCTCCAAACTTGAGGACTTCTTCTAGCTGAACCCAGTTTATCTAAAGCTTAAAATTTTGGGACTATTAGTTCAATCCAAGCACAACCCAGTTCCCAGATCCAACCCAAAATCAGTATAAAAAAAACCCTCTTCCTCGTCTCCAACTCTCCGACTTCAGCCCACACCAGATCCAACACAGCTAAACCAGCTAGCAGCTGCAAGAAGGGAGGGAGAGAAGAGAGAGGTAGAAACTTACAAAGCCAATCACCATTGTAAAAGTGCTTGTCCTGAGCCCAAATGGTGTAGTTCACATTGGTAGTCCAGCCCATGTTCGCTCCAGGCGTGTACTTAGTAGCTGAGGCTTCAGGAACCACCATGGCCAAAACCACCACCAAGGCTAAACCCACTACCACATTTCTCTTAACCTCCATCTCTTTCTTTCCCTTCCCTCTAAAGATTGCCGCTTTCTTTTTCTTTTGTTGGTTTTGAAACGAAGTTGAGATACTATAGAGCTTTGCTAAGCCAGCTAGCTAGGTACCAGTTGCTGTTTATCTAGCGTGCTATATGTTACTTTGAAATTGGTGTAGCTTGTTCTAGATCCAAGAAGGGCCACCTGCGGTGCATTGTTTATTTATATTTGGAAATTAATCAATTATCTTGTTGGGTTTGGATATTTAAATATTACTTTTGGACGAAAAAAGGGAAACAAATTGGTTCATTCAGAGTGCAGAGTTCATACCAGACATGGTTCAAAGTTTTGTAAGTTCTGTACTTCGCTCGCGCTCTTCCGGTTTTTTCCCCCTGGTATTGGCATTTTTCTTGTTCTTTCAAGTGGGAGCGGATTTGGTCCTCGAAGGCCAAATCCAATTGATCCAATAATTTACTCAGTTATGATCCAATGGTCTAACTAGTTATGATTCAATGTTTTGTGTTTATCCCGTCCCAGATAAATCAGGACCACCTGAATAAAAGAGGTTGGATACAATGATCTACCCAATTTGCGAATGGTTTATCCAGTTACGATCAAATGGTCTACTTAATTATAATCGAATGATTTACTATGTATATATCAAATGATTTACTATTCAGATTGGTCCTAAATTCTTTGTTACAGGACCAAATCCGGTCTCTTTTCAACTACTTTCTGTTTTTAGAATTTTAAACAACTGTTGGAAAGAAATTCAGTTTGTATATCCAATTAGGATCTCAGTAAGATAATAGAGTTCCAAAATTAATGAAAAACATAGTTGTTGAAATAGTAAGAGATTTAAAATTTTTATGAAGTTATTTTTTGTAAGTTCTCGAAGAGATATTAAATTCAAATTTTATAATAAATATCTTTAAAAAATCACATGAAAAAAATATGGTTTGAGAGTACTCAAATTTTAATATATTAAAAAATTCAATGAACAAGATATCATTAAGAAGACACTTACAAAATATGATTTGATAGTACTCAAATTTTAATACATTAAAAAATCAAAGAGCAAGAATAGGTCAAAGTGATAAATTGAATTTATTTATTATATTCACTTATAAAAAATTTAGTTAAATTTTAATTGAAATCTATACAGCGAAGACAACTATATCAAGCAACGCTCCAACATGGCTTGCGGGGGACACATGTACTGTTGTTGTACATCATTTCTTTAAGGGATAAGTTCATTTTAGTACTCTTTAGTTTCACCCATTTTGCTTGGAGTACCATATAGTTTCAAATTGGTAGTTTAGTACCCTGTGTTTGACCACCAATTTTTCGGGCAGGTTTAGGGCAACTGTCTGTCCAAACCTGCCCGAAACGACACCGTTTAGAACCAACGTGGAAGACACGTGTCAACAAGGTGGCGTAAGTTAGAGCTGATGTGTATTATGTCAAATTATCTAATTAATCCCAAGTTATTTTAAATTTTCCACCTCCTACTCTCTCTCCCCCTCTACTCCCTCTCTCCTCCTCCTCCATCTTCAACCTCCTGTTTCCCTCACTTTCTTCAAAGCTCCATCTCCCAAAAGAATAGAAGAGGGCACCTATAAATTAGATACAAAATTAAACCAGCAAGAAAATATTCACGTGAAAATTCAAACGGAACACAAAAAAACCTCATCAAATTAAAAAGAGCAATTACCAGATAAATACCTTAACGGTGAGTCGGGATCGAGTGCCGGTAGGAGGGGAAGTCAGAGCCAGAAATGGCCTTCCAATCATCGACGTGGCCGTCGATGGTGACTAAGAAGGCCGGAACTCGACCTCCACTCGGATCCCCGGCTCAAACTCGCTCCCCCCACGCCCAACCCCAACTCGCTGAGTAGCCAGTCACCACACTCTCCGACTCGAGCAATCGCCCACCGTCGGTAAACGGAAAGAGGTGAGCTTCACCGTCGCCATACCACATTGTTCCTTTTACCTAATCAATCCTTAAAAAAGGGGGAAAAGAGAGAGGTAGGGGAGAAAAAAAAGTGATCGAACTGTCGCTATCGACGTATCGAACTGTTGCCGTATTGAACCGTTGTCGTATCGAACTGTTGCCATAGCAAACTGTTGCCGTATCGAATCGTTGTCGTATCGAACTGTTGCCGTATCGAACTGTCACCGTTGCTTCAAAGAAGAATCTGATCTCTCATTCTCTCTCTTGGGAGATGGAGCTTTGAAGAAAGTGAGGAGAAACATGAGGTTAAAGAAGAAAGGAGAAGGAGAGATGAAGGAGGGGGGGAGAGAGAGTAGGAGGGGGGAGAGAGAGAGAGGGGAGGAGGAGAGAGGGGGAGAGAGAGTGAGTTAATTAATTTTAGGGACTAAATAGGTAATTTAAGATGGTCTACATCAACATTAACTTAAAAGAGTCGGGTGCCACGTGGTCTCAAAATGATGATATTTTAGGCGAATTTTGACGGGTAGGTGCCTGGGACCTGCCCTGATAATTGGTGGTCAACCACACGGTACTAAACTACCAATTTGAAACCACATGGTACTCCATGCGAAATGGGTAAAACTACAGGGTACTAAAATGAACTTATCTCTTTCTTTAACGGTTATTTTTTTAAATATAAATTGCACCAAGAATACGCCTATGCCAAAGTTTAATGGTTATTGTTGTACATCATTGTAGCTGTCAACTCCATAATTAGCTCAGACGCTCACATTCAACGGCGTAATGTCTTTAATTTTGTAAGCAAAAAAAAAGAGAAACAACCTAAATTAGCATGGTTGAATAGTTTTTGGGAGAATTTTCTCAACTTTTAAAAATTTTATGCAATTTAAATATGGTTTATTCGACTCAATGAATCAGATGTGAGGTGTTCTAACAAAAAATATTAAAGAACTGACTATCGTGGCTAGAAATACTCATACCCAGGAATGACGATGGGTAGAATACAAGTAGGGTATGATTAGTAGGGGTGAGCAAATGGGATCGGTATTCGGGATATCCCAAAATAATTTCGGTATTCGGAAATTCAGGATCGGGATTTCGGTATTCGGGAGTTAATTCGGTAAGGTTTTTGAGAAAATTTCGGTATTCGGGATCGGTTCGGTATATACCGGTATTATTTCGGTAATACCGAAAATCCCGAAGTACTAAAATGTAAGTTTACCAACCTATATATATAATGAAAAAATCACACCCCCACCCATTTCCCACTTCCAGAAAGAAACGACCCCTTCTCTCATCCTCCTCCTCCTCTCCTCTCCCCCCTTCCTCCCTCTCTCAAACTTCAACCACGGCACCACCTCCTCCGGCCCTCCGCCCCCACCATCTCTCCACCACCCGTCCACCATCCCTCCGCCTCCACCACCTCCGGTCCTCCGCCCCCACCATCCCTCTCGAATTTGTTGCAAAAATAAATTAAGGTTTTAAAAATTGGGGGTTTTTCAAATTAATGTTTTACTAAGGATTTAGAGATGTTGTTCTACTAGTAAAACCTTCCTTGTCCATCGTCGGATGCCACCAAGACGAGGTCTGGGAGGTTCGGGCCGGAGCCGAAGTGGTTGCTTTCTCGGACAAGACCGGCGTCGAGATGTTCGTCATCGGCGACCACATTGAGGCAAGAACATGTATCCCTCTTCCTCTAGAAAGTTCAAGAAATTAATTTAATTTGCAATCATATTTTTTTCCCCAAAAAATTCGGTATTTTCGGTATATCCCAAAATACCGAAATTTAATTCGGTATTATACCGAATACCGAATTAAATTTCGGGATCGGGATCGGGATGGATTTTTTTAGCTATTCGGTATTCGGGATATTCGGTATTCGGGATCGGGATATCCAGAATGCACACCCCTAATGATTAGACACGTGCAAATTATGGGAATACTCATATCTAGATAATGTATGGGTTCAATTTTTCAAACTAAGACATGAGTAAAATTCTACCTATACCATACCCTCCTATCTCCACCTCTAATCTTAGCTTGTTAGCTGCAATTCAACTATGTGAATATTCTGTCTACACTCCCAAATATATCAATATTGAGTATTGTAAGATTTTATATTTTTGAAAGGTAAATTTTTATAGGGTAAATTGTCCCCAGGTTCCTGTAGTTTGACAAATTTACCAGTAGGGTCCTTACTTTTTCGAAATCTCTCATTTCGTCCTCCAAGTTTGGAAAAATAAAACTCTCAGGTCGCTGGCTCCGGTACCGAAAAATTACTCAGGCAAAATTGAACATGAATGGATGAAAATACCCCTAGTTAAAAAAAATACACTTTTTTCAACCTCTAAACACTAGGAACAAACTCAAGAATATCTCAATTATCAATTAAGAACACCCAATTAACTTAACAAACAACATCCAATTAAACCTACTCAAGAAAATCTGGAAATCAAAATCACCAAATCACCAAACCAGATCAAAATGGTTGCAGAGTTGGTTGCAGACTGTCAACCCAAAAATCAAAAGCATATGTGCCTAAACAAGGGAAAAGAAGACCGCCGACCTTCTTCCAGAACACGCCCATCGTCTGCAGCTGCTGGAGGAAGCACCGCTATTGCTCCTCTCAACGTCTAGGCCAGCATTGAGGCCGTCGTCGTCGAGGAGGGTGAAGGGCCTGGCGTCGAGGTCATCTTCATCATCCTCCTCTAGCTCCGCCCACCTGACCGTTACTGCCATGGACGTCGTCTACGTCTTCAAGAGCACCATGGGTTCCCAGATCTGCGACTATTCAAAATCGCACATCTGGGTTCCAATGGAGATGGAATCTAAGCTATTCCAGAGAGAGAGAGAGAGAGAGAGAGACTGGGTGGAGGCGGTGACGAAGAGGGAGCCTCTCTTCATCTAGCAAAATGGAATCTAAGCTAAGCTCCGTCGTCGTGGGCTCCTCCTCCTCGTTGGGCTTTTTCCTAGGGCACGAATTTTTGTCTTCGCCGTCGTCTACCGCTCCGTAGTCGTTGGGCTCCTCCTCGTCTTTAGGCTTTTTCCTAGGGCATGAAATTTCATCTTCTTCGTCGTCGTTGGGCTCCTCGGAGGCGAAGGGACAGTGACGTTTTGGTCGGAGGCTGGGAAGTCGGTTGGGTATCGGAGTTGTGGTTTGATTAATGGATCTTTGATTTTTGAGCTTTGCTTTTTGAGGTTGTGGAGGAGATGTGGTTAATTCTGTTTTTTCATTTTGGTTGTTTAATTTGTTTAATTTTCTGGGTTGGTGTTCTTGGTATTTATTTTTGGGTTTGGGTTGGTGTTCTAAGATTGAAGAAGATGGTTTTTTTTACTGGGGGCAATTTGGTCCTTGTTTTTACCTTTTTTTTTGCCGGAGTTATTTTTCGGTACCAGAGCCAGGGACCTGAGAGTGCTATTTTATGAAACTTGGAGGATGAAAAGAGGCATTTCGGAAAAACAAAGACCCTACTGGTGAATTCGTCAAACTATAAAGATCTGAAGATAATTTGTCCATTTTTATATTATAATTACATCTATGAGGAATTTTTTTATGAGAAAACATCTATCAGGAATTAAACCTAGATCTATTTCAATTCGTTGAAGATTGTATTTACAAAATTTTTAAAAGAACTCAAATTTCTTTGTCATCGTATAAATCAATACTTGGTCAACATTTGATGTAGATTTTTGTCGGACAATATTATCAACATAGTCACACCTTGCTTGACCTAGCACATCTCACACCTTGCTTGACCTAGCACATATATATTAAATTTTTTTATAGGTACATTTTTTACAATAATTATACCTTCTAATAATTGAACTACAAGCATTAGTCAATTTATGCTCCGCTAAATCAACTTTTTTTTGCATAGATTATATTCCTTTTATGGCTCCATGATCATATAACTTACATATGTGGTGTGTGATAGAACATATAATTATATGCGTGATTAGTGATGGTACATATATAGTGAGTGATTGTGGATTCCGTGTGTGAGTGATTGTATATATCCGGTGAACGATAATACGTCGTACAAATTAACAGTGGCCCATTGTTAATACTTGAGGTTATCCACTCCATATTAATGATACCAAATAGAAAAGTCTCAGAGCTTTTGGTTTTTTCAATGATCTTACTCTCCCGCGCCTCGCAACCAGCCCTAGGTCGATTGTCTGGAGGTCTAAATCAGAACAACGCTTGGCGCTTCGTAATCAATATAGAAAAGTGGAAACTGACTAAATCTTATATTTCTACCATTTTTAAGGTTAAATTATCCTCTAGTCCTTGGTATTTGGTTATCCTCCCCCTCGGGTCCCTGCATTTTCAAAAATAATTTTACCGTCCCCCGACTTTGGTTTTAGAAACTCTTGGGTCCCTGGTTGCGTCAGTCACCCTTTTTTTCATGGAAATGACCAAAATACCCTAAAAAAAGAAAAAAAATTATCATCTTCAAGGGTATTTTGGTCATTTCTCTTGACAAAAATTCAAAAAAATGGGTGCTGACGTCAGCCAGGGACCCGAGAGTTTCTAAAATCAAAGTCGAGGGACGGTAAAATCATTTTTGAAAATGCAAGGACCCGAGAAGGAGGATGACCAAACACCAGGGACTAGGGGGTAATTTACCCTTTTTTTAAAAATCATCTTCGGGAAAATGAATGTACAGAACGAAAATTTGGAATTAATTCTCTCAGTAACCAGATCCAGGGTTATTTGTTGAAAAAAGAAGAAGAGAGACCTATATTAGAAAGATGAGAGATGGAAAATGAAACATAATTGTCCAAAGATACTGCTTGAACTTGACATAACTGTAAGCAACTACACTCCAAATATTAAGCTAACCATATCATACGTACTCTATATTTGATACCACGCAACTGCATATGTACCATACCAACGAACGAGAAAGTCCCTGAAACACAAATGGCTGCACTGGATAGTGATCTCGGCTTAGGAACAACCGCCATAAGAACGATGTAGAGCAGTCCACCACCGAAAATTACGAGGCTTAAAACAAAACGCAAAACCAATATGATTTTGAGCTTCTGCAGTTTTGTATTGAGCAAGGTTCGAATGCTATCCAGTTGCTCCAGAATATTATCCCATGCCTTCTTGTATTCCTGGAGTTGGTTTGATTCCAGGAAAACGGTGACCCCACCGATCTCGCCGGGGGATCGAGAGTCGAATATCTCAACCATGACCTTCTTGCTTTTGGAGGACAGAATACTCCCCTTCTCCCCTAAGTCACGCAGTAAGTACCAAGAGTCCTCAACACCACTCTTCAGTTTATGAACCCGATCTTGCACTTCCTCATATATGAGATGCAGTGCGGCTCGAATCACAAGCGAATTGTCAAAAGGGAGACCGTTGGACACCCAAGTTTTGGCTGCGATCATGAAATCTTGAAACCTTTTGGACGGAATGTCGTCGTATGATACGTAACAGGCATAGCTGTTCCAGATAAGAACGAGATGTTGTGATGCCAGAAGCAGGCTCTTATTACTACCCTGCCGGAAACAGAATTCTGCTACCGAATTCTTTTGCAGAATTTCCAAATCACGCGTTGCCAAGCAGAACCTATTCATAACTTGCTGGTGGAACAAAGTTTTCTTTTCAATCTCTTGCCCTGGAGATGCCAGATACCAGAGGCGGGAGTTCGCCGGAATGAAGTCTTTTGTGCCGAGCTCGAGATCAAGATCCATACCTGCAGCAGCAGAGCAGAAGTCTGGCCGACGGGTAGAAAGCAAAGAAACGCGCTTATCAGCACCCTGAATCTGACAAAAGGATATAATTAGTGAAGAAATTGTATTGCCGTGTCTGTTTCATTATGTTTACGTCTCTTAAATAGGGGTTTACAACCTAAGGTTTACAAGAGATCTAATTGGACTCGGAGATTGACATCAATCCGATCCTAACTCTATCAGGTCTACAATTCTTATCACAATACAAGGACATAACGTGTCCAATGTCAACACTATTAACATATCTAACAGTTACAAATCGAGATATAGAACAAGTAGTAAGAACAGGGATTAGATCAGTAACCCTAAATTCGACCGGGGACAACGAAATAGTAACTACGGAGGACCTAGATCATTAACCATAAATCTGAACGGGGATGATTTAAATAACCCTAAGCTTGAAACAACAAAATAGTAATTACGGAGGACCTAAGTGTAACCTTGACATGAAAAAAACTAGGCAACAACAAGAGGATAAAGAGAAAAGAGGTGTCTCGTGAACCACAGATGGCGCTAAAAGGAAGAAACGGAAATCGGTTAGAAAGAAGGAGATGAGAGTGAAGACCATGTGGGAGATAAGGAAGATCGAGTTTCTGAAGAGATCGAGAATCTGACAAAAGGATATAATTAGAGATCGAGAAGGGGATTAGATCATTAACCTAAATTCGACCGGGGATCCTTTATTGGTTAAGGATTCTTGTTAAAATCCTAGATTTTCTTTAAGTTAAGATATTTTATTAATATTGTAAGTAATACATACAAAGCACCTAGATGTGATCTACCTGTAAGATTAGTCTACCCACTTAACGTTCTACTTTTCTCTAATTTTAATTATCAATATTCAACCAACTGTAGCATTCAAGAAGACTCTCCTTATAAAGAGGTAAAAGAGTCCAACTTCTAAGGCATTCGATCGTGCTTATCCAGGATCAAAAGTGACAATAACACTCATTTGGAAAAAAAATCGCCACGAGGAAAAGAGTTGGTGAGAACAGTGCTCTACATGGCGTCACACCCGAACAAGAACCCCAAAAGAAGGAAACCCCGGCCACAACACAAGGAAAGATTGATAGAGGAAACAACCAAAAGGTCCATCGCAACAACAATCAAAAGTGTCAAGAAACAGCAGAAATCCCCCTCTGAGAGTCCCCACCGGCGACACAAAAAGCACACCAAAAACCCAGCAGCAGCATAAATGCGTACCAAATTGTTTATTAAACCCTAGATTCTTTCTGCTTGTTGGAGACAGTAGGGGGTTTCAATTTTGTGGTTTACGAAAGAGGGTGGAAGTGGAAGACGACGATTTAGTTTTGGGTAAAAATTTTATTTCAGCCCGGGAAATTTACAATTGCGTAGTAGGTTGTTTGTTAAATGATAAGCAATTCGCCTCCAATTTCACCGTAAATTAATTTCTTGTTCCATCAAAATGGAGAAAAGGAAATAAATTTATTCCCCGAAATTCAGTTACCACAATTAATAAATAACATAAAAATTAACAGTTTTTTCAAATTTCTAATTGCACCGTGAAAAGTGGAAAACGTTTATCACAGTCACGCTGGTCAAAAGGATGCAAATCAAAGAAATATCACGAGATAACAGGACCCCTGCACATCAACATTGGAACTAGCTACCTTCGGCACTCCACAACCATCTGACACGTGGTTGCCTTTATGACATGGCTCAACGCAGAAGAGAACATAAATGAGAGCGGTACAAGCATTATAATACAGGAGGCTATTTTATAAATAAGCCACCCGCTGAAGATTAAACCAGCAAAAAATAGGAAGAATAGAACCACACACGAAACCTGAAAGGAGAATTAAAACAAATGATTTGAGTTTGTTATAATTACTTGAACAAAATATTAAGCTAGCCAAAACATCGAAGAACGAAATCATTGTTACATTACCAATATGGTTCTGAGTTTGCGCAGTTTTGCATTGAGCAATGCTCGTATGCTATCCAGCTGCTTCGGAATACTATCCCATTTGATGCAGACGGAAACGTATCGAACAAGAAAGACAGATGATTGTTAGGGTAAACCCTAGGTTTTCTTTGTATTAATTCGACCGCATAAAACGATCAACTAGGTGGCCTTATATAGAGGCTCACAAAGCCGACTCCTACCAATAAAAGTACTAAAAATATCCTAATTAGCTATTGGAGTCCGAATAAAACTCTCCTTATTAACTAAAACAAATCAAATAGGAAATAAACTTTGACTAGGATAGCTACTTCACAGCCTGCAAGCGTGGCAATCTATCGGCTTATCAAGGAACAAGAGTGCAGCGTGATCTCCATCATTCTCCCCATCCTCGAAACGATTCGCCCTCGAATCGAGTGCAACGTGATCTCCGTCACTGTCATCAACGAAAGGAACCAGGTGTTTGACATTGAACACATCGGATGTGCGAATGTTGCTAGGCAAGCGGAGGCGGTAAGCATTTGGATTTATCTTGTCAATGATCTCCAACGGGCCGATCTTCCGAGAGGCTAACTTGTTGTAGTCATGTGCCGCGAATCAATCCTTAGTCAGCACAGCCCAAACAAAGTCACCGACTTCGAATTGAACATCACGGCGGTGAGTATCAGCCGACCGCTTGTAACAAATATTGGCCTCCTCCAAATGCGTGCGAGTAATAGCATGAAGGTCGACCAGGTCAGAAATCAGGTCCTCCGCTTGCTTGTTAGCAGGAGCCACAGCTGGGAGAGCAAGCAAATCCACAGGGTTGCGGGGAATAACCGCATACACAATCTGAAAAGGACACATGCCAGTGCTCCTATTGATTGCGATATTATGAGCAAATTTTGCCTGGCTGAGTTTAGAGTCCCACGAGCGAATGTTATCACCAACCAAACACCGAAGCAAGTTGCCAAGAGAACGATTAACAACCCCCGTCTGGGGATGGTATGCACTACTAAAATGGAGCTCAGTCCGAGCCAGATGCCATAAGGACCGCCAGAAGTGACTGACAAAACGAGTGTCGCGGTCCGAAATAATAGAAACTGGGAGGCCATGGAGGCGATAAATATTGCGAAAGAAGAGCTGGGCCACGTGTACCGCATCGGTGGTGCGCTTACAGGAAATGAAATGAACCATCTTAGAAAATTGATCGACGACCACAAAAATAGAATCATGACCCCGCTGTGTCCGAGGGAGGCAGAGCAAAGAATTGTACTTGGACTGTTTCATGTTTAAAGAAATCATTTTAGGCATTTCCTTAAATATATATCACAATAGTATTTTGATTTAGTTTCTATAGTTATTTATCCATGCCATTTATTTAATTAAGAAGTGATAAATTCACTTGTCAAACATGCATTGGTGGATCTATATGACTATAAAGGGTACACCATAAAATTTCTCTAACTATTATAGCATACAAAATCGAACAGAAGCATAAGAAATTACATCAGAATCTGCTCCTTCTAATTAGAAACCAAAAACTCCAAATAAAGCATTACTTTTTGTCCCGCTAAGTCTTTGATTGAGTTGAACCACAACAACCATTTTTTATCCTCAGAATGACGGTATGATGAAGAAACTCCTGACTATACAATACGTGGTCATAAATTACTCTATTTTTTATGTTCTATGAGCCCCACATAACACACCGTATATAACTAACTAGACTTTTTCATACCAACTCCATCCAAACAGGTAATGAGGTTGAGATCGAAGAACCTACACACCCGGAAATACCTCTTCGGCCAACAAAATGGCCTTGAACTATGAGCCTCTTCTGCCCTGAATTGAAAATCCACCATGTATACAAGTCCATGATCTTCACAGAATTGAATAATTTTGAAGCATACAACTGTCAACTACTATAATATACAATTGTGAAATATATCAAGCTCAAATTTTGCTGATTGACCAAGTAACGCTGAAAGAGCCGTCTTAATTAGCAATGAGTAAATTTTTTTCCGTTTCAAACTTGAATTCTTATAGATTGAATAATGTTTTTTTTTTGTGATAAGATTGAATAATGTTAAAAGAACTGATTCATTTACAGGATATGATCTTTGAGCTTTGGATTAATCGTTATAATACTACAGCCAAGAAGTTTATTTATTTAATACCATTAAAAGAAGAAGGATGAAGAAAACTCATATATCCAAAATCTAGCTAGAACAAGAAAAAACCAATTACAGAATGACACGTGGGACAGGACAGCTTCCAGATCATGTCTGCTCCAACAGTTTCTCAGCCAAAACATTTATCACTTTTGTCACTTTGGACGGATAGAAATTTCTTCTTTCCATAAGCAAAGAAAAAGAAAAAAGAAACAAGGAACAAAAAGAGCTTTTCCGACCCCAAAGAAAAACACACCAACGGCTACGAGTGGGACACATCATACACTAAAAGAGCTCCACCCAAACCCAAAAAGGGTCATCCACTGCCATGTGTATTCCATCACCTTCACCGGATACTATCTTCTTGTGCCACGCGTCAGCCATATCCACAGGCCATAAGCCAAACAGGTTACCCTACTTAAATATTGTCAGGTCTATTTAAAAGCGACTATTTTAATATAATCTTTTTTATAGAGTTTTTTTAACACAATCTTTTCAATAATAAAATTAACAAATTATTTTATTATTTAAACCAACTCTGATCCGATCCGGTCATCACGTTATCTTAAACTGTGTAGTTGTAAGTAAGGATGGGACCAAGACCATCTTGTGGCTCACATTGAAGCTCTTACTATATAAAATTACACATCCGTTATAGGTATTCTTCTCTTCTTCCTAGCCATCCAAATTTTTATCAGCTTCAGTGAATTAGGTAGCACAGAAATAAGAAATGGAGGCTTGCTTCCTCACACCTAACTCCATAGCCAAGGGCTTAGATCTTGTTCCGATTGTAAAGGCAAGGCCACTTTCCTCTCCGGTCCGGAGAAGCACTAGCCTTTTCCAAGGGAAACGAATCACAATCCCATCTTCCACTACACGTAAGTCTTACAAACTCAAAAGATCGTTATGGTTCGTTGGATTACTATAAGCGTAGGAACTACTCGTTATTTTAATTCTATAATAATTCAGTGTTGCTTGTTACCCGTGTTATAATTTGATCAGATGAACTTCGTTTGTAAAATAAGTGGTTTAATTGAAGTAGAAAATAACTTATTGTAAAAAAAACGCAATTATTTTCTTGAAAAAAGATTTTCGGCGAAATAATCGTAGTAGAAAAATAACGTTCGTTGATTAACTTGCAGGATGCCACATGTCAGAATATTCACCGTTGGATGAAGACAGACAGCCATTCCCCGACGCCGATTGGCGGTCGTTTAGAGCGAGGCTAGTGATAAACGAGCCAGCCATAATGCTTGACGACGACGACCAGTCGTCCGATCCGGACGCCGCGGCGGAGTACCCTCCGCTGGCGACGGTGCGCGACAAGTGGGCCCACACGATCCACGAGCCGGAGAAGGGGTGCCTCCTCATAGCCACCGAGAAGCTGGACGGGGACCACATCTTCGAGAGGACGGTCATCCTCATGCTGTCCACTGGCCCTGTGGGCCCGTTCGGGATAATCCTGAACCGGCCGTCCCTGATGTCGATCAAGGAGATGCGATCCGCGGCGATCGACGCGTCGGGGACGTTCTCGGACCGGCCATTGTTCTTCGGCGGGCCCCTGGAGGAGGGACTGTTCTTAGTGAGCCCGAGAGGGGGGTACGACATCGACAGGGTGGCGAAGAGCGGGGTGTTCGAGGAGGTGATGAAGGGGTTGTATTATGGGACTAAGGAGAGCGCCGGATGCGCGTCGGAGATGGTGAAGAGGAATGTGGTTGGGGTTGGGGACTTCAGGTTCTTTGATGGGTATTGTGCGTGGGAGAAACAGCAGTTGAGGGAGGAGATTAATGCTGGGTATTGGACAATGGCGGCTTGCAGCTCGAGTGTTATCGGGCAGGGGAACATGAGTGCTCGTGGGCTCTGGGAGGAGGTGCTTGGGCTCATGGTGCCCAAGAAGGTCCGGTGAGAGTGAGGGCTCGAGCGAAAACCCGACTCGAACCGTGATTAGCACGGGCTGAATGGAACTACAAATGCATGTCTTGTAAATATTTGTGCCGTTTCTTTAACTACGACGTTTTATGATGTGAGATAAGACTCGTGACCAACTCTGACCTCTTGCTTCGAGCTTGCAATAAACTCATGTCTGTAGTTTCCGGAGTCTTAAGTGTCAAACAAATGAAACATTGGATATCCGATTGATGAATGCTAAATTAGGAAATCATAAATGTCAAATAGTCATATCAAAAGTCATTCCAAGACATATTGTCCAACTTTTTATATATGAACATTTCTTAAACTACAAAGAAATTGGTAATCTATAGAGTGCATTTCTAGTTTTTCCAAGAAACAAAGGGCAAATTTCCACAAAAAAAGAAAAAGAAAAAAGAAACAGAGGACAAATAATAGGCCTGGTCTCTTTTCTCCATTGGACCTACCTTCTTCCATGTAGCCCCCCACCCCAGTATGGCAGATCACGATCCAGCCCGTACGGTCTTGTTGAATATAATTAAAACTGGTTATTTTCTCCATTGGAACCATATATTGAAATACCTATTGTGGATATGTCCGTTGGGAAAAGATCTTGTACATGTAAGGTATATAGATAGCTTAGGAAAGCAAATCCTTGATTAGAGCTAACCATGGTACAGAATAGGAAAATAGATCTCCTTTTATTGTCATTCCATAATCTGTAATCTTGCATCCTTGTATATATTCCCGTCAAGGGACAGCAATACTGAAGGAAGTGTATACGGATGTTTAAGGCAAGGAAGACGGTTGAACTATTTAGGAAATGAATCTACCGTATCTAAGTTTTCTATATATATATATATATATATATATATATATATATTACTTTTGTGTGTGCTGATAATTGTGTTCCTTTGCTTTCTGCAAGTATGGATGTCGAGTCCACTCTGACGAACTCCCGCCTATGGCATATCGCGTCTCGAGGGAAAGAGATAGAAAAGGTAAAAAAATTTGGCACGGGTTTTATTTTTTGTATTAATTAATTGGCCACTTTCTTCCTCCAGATTAGACAGCAAGTATGTATCACATATTAAATGAAATCGAGCTTCTTGTTTCGCATAGCAAGTCCTAACCCGTTGTTTTATTGTTTGCATATGTGATACAGAAAACTTTGAACCACCACCAAGTTGTGCATAGGTGCTGCTTGACAACATGTGATTTCGAAATTCTGCAAAAGGATTCTGTAGAAGGATTCTGTTTCCGGCAGAGTAACAAGAACCTCCTTTTGGCATGTGAAAAGCTCGTGTACGTGTCTCTGTTTTGCTCTCTGTTGTTTACTATCATTAGTAAATATTAAGAAAATGTCATGGATCGATGCAGCCTCATCTGGAACAGCTCAGCGTGTTACGTATCTTATGACGACATTTCGTCCAAAAGGTTTCAAGATTTCGTTACCGCAGCCAAAGCTTGGGTGTCCAATGGTCGTCGCCCTTTTGACAATTCTTTTGTGATTCGAGCCGCACTGCATCTCATATACGAGGGCGTGCAAGATCAGGTGCATTTTGTTTTGTGGCCTTGATAATTTTTGCGGGTTTTGACATGTTGTACGCTGTACAGGTTCAGAAACTGAAGAATGCTGTGGAGGACTCTTGTTGCTGGCCGTTGGATTTGCGTGAATTAGGGGAGAAGGGGAGTCTTCTGTCCTCCCAAAGCAAGAAGGTTTGATTTATTTCACCGGTGGTATTAGTTCTTTTTGTTGCTGCCGAAGAATTCATGTGAAGTTTCTATTGTTGTTAGGTCATGGCTGGGATATTCGGCGAGGTCGGTGGGGTTGCCACCCTCCTAGAACGAAACCAGCTCCTAGAATGCAAGGAGCCATGGTATACTATTCCGGAGCAGCTGAATGGCATACGAGCATTGCTCAATGCAAAACTGCTCAAACTCAAAACTAGATGGGTAATGTAACAATAATTTTGTTTCTCAATATTTTGGCTAGCTTAATTATAACAAACTTGAATGCTTTTTTTATTTATTTAAATTCTGTTTCAGGTTTGGTGTGTGGTTTTAGGCCTCCTAATTGCTGCTGTTATAATGGTCAGCTCGTTGCTTGTTTCCAAGCCAATATCACTTTCTGGGATACGCTCCTTAATTGTACCGCTCGTACTGCTAATGAGTTTGTTTTCTCCTTTGGTGATGTTGATCAACCAAGCAACCACGTGTAAGATGGTTGTGTAGTGCCGAAGGTAGCTAGTTCCAATGTTGATGTGCAGGGGTCCTGTTATCTCGTGATATTACTTTGATGTTTATTTTAACAGTTTTGGATTGAGTAGGTACAACATAAAAGTTGTACCAATGGAGGAATTTTTATTTACACTATCATATTTTATTAAAAATTGTGTTTAGAGATTTGACAGTCATTAAAAATCGGTCTATAAGCGTAATGACTTATACAGTCTGAATGACTGCGACTTTTTCACGGTGCAGTCTAACACATTAAAAAATAGTCTGTTACTTATATTATTTATTAATTGTGTCAACTCAAATTCTGGGGCTGGAAAATTATTTTGCTGTCCCCAACAAGCACCAACCAGAGGAGAAAAGAAGAATCAAGGGTTTTAACGAGAATCCTTATCCAATATGGGAAACAGCAAGGATCTTTTTAGCCTTTTGGTCTTGCTGGAATATTCACTTGCGAGGTATTCTGGATATTCCCTCCATTGGGGGTATCTCTTGCATCGATCCTTTTTTCGGTGCCAGTTTTCATGTCCTTGTACTTTGCCTGAAATTAGACCGTGAAATCGATATGCGAACACTTAAAATTGGAGTTGACGCCGGACTCGCCTAGAATTCAGATAGTTAGTTAATCTCTGTTTGGAGATAAAAAAATGTTCTCTGTCACTGTCACTAAATGATAGTACATAGACTAATGAAAAATTAATAAAATACAAAGACAGAAGAAAGTAAACTTTGTAATACCCATCATATATATCATTTATCGAATATAACAGTCATATTTTTCGTTCTCTCCCTAAAAATGAAGTCATTAATCTGCTAGAATATTCGAACTTTGAGCATCATGATTTCCTTTCGTACATGGAATTCCGAGATGAATAGAAATTTTCCTTGTAAAAAATTAGTAATTAAGCATTTCAGACGTTTCCTCCTTATAATGAGACCCAGATTCAGTACAGGAGGCCAAATTTTGTACCAAACGAAAAAAAATGACAAAATAGTCCAAAAACCAAAAAATAAGTTTACAAAAAACAAAAGCTTGCGGGCTTTAAATGTCACACGTCCCCACGCGTTTATCTTTTGAGTTAATAAAGGTTGGCAGAGACTACCCTAAAAAAATAAAGGTTGGCAGGGATTTTAAATTAAATATACGCCTGTTTAAGGCAATTAAGAGATTTTTTCTCAAATAGGTAAAAAACTTAGATAATTTTTTGAAATAGGTAGGAACATAACATATTTAAAATAGGTTAAAAAAATAAAAAATATAGAAGAGGTGTCCAAATGGTAGGACTCCTCCAATTAAAAAAAAAAGTGGCAGGCACCTCGTGCCACAATTAAATAATTTATTTTATTTTATTTCAAGTATAAATGTATCGATATCGAATTTAATCGTTGTATCATAAATTTATCCCAATACTAAATAATCTGAATTTATCGATAAATATTATATATTCAGATCATTGATATTGAGATAAATTTACGATACAACAGTTAAATTCGTTATCGATAAATTTACGTTCAAAATAAAATAAACTAATTATTTAATTGTGACAGGAGGTGCTGCCACTTTTTTCTTTTAATGGTTTTTAATAGGAGGCGCCCTAATGGTTTTATATTTTAATAGTTTTTAACCTATTTTGGGAATATGTATATGTTTCTACCTATTTCGAGAAAATATTTAAGTTTTTTACCTACTTGAGAAAAAATCCCGGCAATTAAGGCTGACATTTTTTTTATCTTGTACTTTTTTCTAAATAGAAATTAGTTTTATATTGATCAAACTATTATAGAGTATATCGTAGTAAATCAAACTAGTATATTATTATATTCATAATTTGACTTTTTATTATAAATATTATTTCATATTAATTTTTTATTATAAGTATTATTTAATATTGATCACTTTAATATAATAATTTATGTCATTTTATATTGATCACTTTAATATTGAATATTGATCACTTTAATTATAAGTGTTATTTAATATTGATCACTTGACATGACATCTTACTGTAACCGGGTCTGCCATTAGGTAATAATCGTGCATGTCATTTAAACATAATTGGGCATGTCATTTTATCATAATCGAGCTTGCAATTTGATTATAACCGGACCTATCATTTTTTCGTAACCGAACATGCTATTTTATCGTGACTGGATATGCCATTTGACATGCGAGCTTGACCATTTAATCCCGTATTAGAAATTACATATCCAAAAATTACATTATCTCATTAATTGGACCTAGATTTAATTTTTAAAGAAAATTCAATTGACTAATCAAGATATTGAATAAAAATATTACAAGTGGCAAATATTACAATTTTTGAAATAATTAAATGCCATGAGCACTTATCATACACATTTAATTATCGAATAGTTTGAATAAAAAATAGATAAAAAGGTCCTCGGGCAGCTGCCCGGAGCTGCCCGGACCCGCCCGAACCCTGCCGGACTACGTGGCTAGCCACGTCACCAAAACTTGATGACATGGCACCACGTGGAGGAGGAGGAGGAGGATGAGGAGGAGGAGGACGAGGCGGGGGAGGACGAGGCAGGGGAGGACGAGGACGAGGAGGAGGAGGACGAGGAGGAGGAGGATGAGGAGGCGGAGGAGGAGGAGGAGGAGGACGACGAAGTGGAGGACGAGGAGGAGGAGGAGGAGGACGAAGTGGAGGAGGAGGCGGAGGACGACGAAGTGGAGGACGAGGAGGAGGAGGAGGAGGACGAAGTGGAGGAGGAGGCGGAGGAGGAGGAGGAGGCGGAAGAGGAGGAGGAGGAGGAGGAGGAGGACGAAGTGGAGGAGGAGGCGGAGGAGGACGAGGAGGAGGACGAGGAGGAGGAGGAGGAGGAGAAGAGGAGGAGGAGGAGGAGAGGAAGAGAGGGAAGAAGATGGATGTCCACGTGGCGCCATGTCATCAAGTTTTGGTGACGTGGCTGGCCACGTAGTCCGGGCAGGGTTCGGGCGGGTCCGGGCAGCTCCCCGAGAACCTTTTTGATGTTAATTGGAATAAGTATGACTCGATTAGTCGGTTTTTTACCACAGGGTACTAAAGTGGACTTTTCCCTTTTTTAAATAATTCAATCCCGTGAGCATTTATAATACGCATTTAATTATTGAGTAGATTGCAAAAAATTTTTTGTCAATCATCAAATCACGTTTCTACCAAAAACATTAGCAAATCACGCGCATTTAAAGTGCCACATGGCATCAAATCAAGCGCATTTATTTAATGCCTCAAATAGCCGTGTTTCAATCGACACGTGGCAGCCAGGGGTTGGCGACAATACTCAATCTAGCCTTCTTGCACGCGAATAGCCCCAGCGTTAGATTTATGAGCGCGCCTTTTGGATGAATCAGATGGTTATTATCTCAGGTCGGATTGGGCCTATTAGAGTTCGGATCCAATTCGGCCCCTTTATAATATAGGATTTTTAGATTGTCACGTTTATTATTAATATGAAATAATATGGTTCCGCGACGTGCTAGCAACTGAATGGAACAGGAAATTTGTCCTTGACATACATACATATATGTATACATACATATATATATATATATATATATATATATATTTTGTTCACTAGCGCAACTTCAGATATTATCATTTGAGACTTTGTGTTAGATTTGATCGTTTGATAAATTTTATATTATAATTCACCATTTCAATTATTTTCAAATGGTCCTCGTGAACGACGATATCTTGTTGTAAGAAAATATCACAATTAAGTGTAGCATTTGAATAACGTTATAAGACGAGATTTTTGGTGATAGACAAAATAATTTTTTTGGTATTCACTTATCTTATAGCTCAAAACTCAATTTTAATATTTTTGAAAGAAAAAAATGAAAATCTCTTTTATGTAATAACCTCTTTAAAATGAAATGTTTTTCCTGTGCCAACTATATCACTTAGCGAGGTTTTACTGTATCTGTTTGTGTTTTCAAGTGTCAAACAGGGAGCGGATTTGGTCCTGGAAGGCCAAATCTAACCAGGACTGTCCTGTACGATTCAATGGTTGATTTAGTTATGATTCAATGGTTCACTTAATTCTGATTCAATGGTCTACCTTGTTATGATTCAATGGTCCGTTTTTTCCCGTCCCGGATAAATCGGGGTCCGTCCCAATTACCCAGTTACGATTCAATGGTTTACTCAGTTACGATTAAATGGTTTACCCAGTTATGATTCAATGGTTGTGGGCTTTTTTTATTTTGCACCCCCGTATTTCTGCATTTTTTCAAAATAATCCCCGCGTGTCTTTCAATAAAAATCCTCCAGCACCGTGCTGGATTTGGCCTCCAGGACCAAATCCGGTCCCGTGTCAAACAATTGAAACATCGGATATTCCATTGATTATCCGAAGTCATAAGTGTCAGATAGTTATACCAAATTGAAGTTTTTCCCGACGTTTCCATATCATATTATCCAACATTTTGCATACAAACATATCTTAAACAATTTTTAATCTTATATGATTAATGATAATTTAGTTATAAAAAAAAAAAGCTCCTCTCGTCATTTTAAAAAGAATTAACTTTTTTATTTTTCAAAAAAATTAACAATATAAATGTCATGATCAGTGAGAATCATAAAGTACGGGGACCCGATTATAATTTACCAAAGTTGGGGTCCCCGCTTCTCACAAACAAAGTTCACTCATCGGGGAACGCCGGTGAGGTAACCGCCGCTGTAAAAGTAGCCATGCGCGTGGACGACGTCGTCTCCGTCTCCGCCCCTGGCTCCGTCGCCCAGCTCTTCCCTTGCTTCTAGTTAGTAACCGTTTGTATCCACCTTCTTTTTTGTCAATTTATCGAGGATGCCATATGCGGTCTCTTTTGCGTATTATGGATTCTGTTTAGAGTTGTTCTTCTTTACTAGTTGCTTGGTTCAATTTTCAAGCAACTAATATTTCCTAGAAGATGATGTTCTGGGTAAGAGTTCCTTTGGGAAGTAGCTGCTACTAAAATTTCCATCTTTCTTCAGCCTTGGATTGGATTGGATGTTTCAGTAAGAAGGGGGGGATGAAGTTCAAAATTGCCACTTTCAAGATGTGGTTCATCCAGGACGGGTTTAGTGATGTCAATAACAAACATTTCACAACGCTCGGATTGTAACATTAATTACGGGGCTTGGACCTACCAAAAGGAGGAGTTTATCCACCTGGTATAGTTTTTGGTCCTGATCTGCTAGAGCTGTTACAGGGGACTGGCATTTCCTTCATTGTCATTTCTAAGGATAATGTCCGGACTTCAACCGCTGGCCTGGGTGGGTCATGGGCGCCAGCTGCCATAAACCCTAGATCATCATCATCCTCCTCATATGGCATTTCCTTTAAACTCTTTGCACTTTTGGATAAGTTGTGCAAGTCCCTTGCTGGAGCTCCCCCCAGCTGCCACTGCTCTTCTACCGTCGTCTTTGACTTGGGTTGCTCGAGCTCTAATTGATGCATTCTCCATCATCAGTCTTACCTTCTCTGCAATTTCTACTCCCTTGACCACCTTCTCTCCTCCCCATCCCCAACTCTCGTCCCAAATCCCGAACCCGGACTTCTGCAGAAGGCCTGCATTTATTTTCTGGTCGCTATGTTGAGGCCACGCCAAGATGGGCACACCATGCCAAATAGCCTCAGTTGTGGAGTTCCATCCACAATGGCTTATGAACCCACCTACTGCTGGGTGTCCCAGTATTTCCTCTTGGTCCAACCAAGTCTTCACTATTAACCCTTTCTCCTTTGCCTTCTCCATCAGCTCCAGGCCGACGATCACGCTCAGTTCGTCGCTGTCATCTCGGTCAACTTTCTTATCTTTCACAGCCCATAGAAATCGACTGCCACTGCTTACAAGCCCTTCACCGAGCTCTCTGATTTGCTCCCTCGAAATGGCTGTCCTGCTGCCAAAGCTAACAAACACTACCGAGGCAGCAGGCTGACCATCCAACCATGCCAAAGGCTGTCCTTTCCCGAACCGGCATGGAGGAAGTGGGCCGACGGAGAACACCGTCGGTAGCCCTGCAATTACTTCCCCTTCGTTTAGCTTGGCAAGTGTTTCCGCCTCCAGGCTCTCTGAAGTATTGACAAGAACTCCATCCGAGTCCGCCATTTTCTTGCCGTTTTCGGAGAAGTAAGTCTTGAACAGATTGTCTGTGAGCTGGAGCAGTAACGGGGGCATCCATGATCTGGGTATTGGTTCCAAACCTGAAATCTTGACGACACCCTCATCGGTTTCAGCATCCGGACCAGCTATCTTATTGAAGAAAAGATAGAGCGCCAGCATTTTGGCTGAGGATGTAAAGAAAACATAGGTACCAAGGCCGAGAGCTTGCGCAATCGGAATGGCGGTGGCCGCGAAACTCATGTCTATAACGACTGCAGAGGCCGGTGGAGACAGCGAAGAGAGAAGAACGGGGAGGGACTGCAAAACAGAGCGGCGGATCACCTCGTACTGATGGTAAATGGGATCATCCGAAGTGGGGAGATCGTCGTCGAGCGGGAGGAGATGGAGCTGTTGCTGCACTATCTGAGGGAATGCAGCGAAGAACTGGGCCATGGTCCGCGACTCTGCTTCCGAAATCGTTGGCTGCGGCGTGATGAAAGTGATTCGGACTTCGCGGGATGCGAGTGCTGCGGCCAGGCGGATGAAGGGCGTGAGATGCCCCATTCCAGCGCTCGGAAGGAGTGCGACGTGCGTTAACTTGTGCTCGCCGGAGTCGGACATCTTTGTTAGGAACTTTCTGCAGCTAGTCCCTGGACTTGTTTTTCTGTTTTTGGGTTGTATTGTGACACCAAAGGCCTATATATAAAAGGCCGTCCCTGCGCTTTTTATGTAAGAAGGGCCAAACAAGCAACGTGACTTGGAAAGCGGACTGGAGGTGCAAGTGGCAAAGTGGAGCTTGTACGCTTTCACTTTCTTTTAGTCGAAAGATTCTGATATTTGGATATTCATTAGATTAATAATTCATATTTAATTTAAATAGAATATTTAAATGGTTACAAAATTCTGTTAGTAAGTACTGAAGTGCTCGAGTTTCAAGGCCTGTTGTAGAACTTTTGTTGTTGAAAATAGTGTTAAAATGTTATTTGAAAAAAAAAACATTGTCATTTAGTGCCCTACCAAACCAAGATTGAAATTGAAATAACTAAGTCAATAACAATTAGTTGAACACGTGGAGATATTGTGAGCCACAAGAAATCAAGTTTGGCTACGGCATGGAAGTCGTATAATTGGAATGAATGGGAAGTCCTACTGTGTGGTAAAAAAAAAGAGTGAGAAAAGAACCTTTTAGGCTTTTTGAGTTAAAGTGAAGCAGACTGAAGTTGATACATAGACTTTTGTTGCCAATATATTTATTGACAATTTATATCTTGGTTAAAGTATTATTACGGATGTAAAAGACATAATTGAGAGAGTAGTCTCGATCTGATAGTTCTCGACTTTTAATAACTTACACCAATCTTAATAAAAAAGTGTAGACCGATCGTTATGGCTGCTAATTGTTATTGATTCATTTGTCAATTTAGCTTCCAATTAATCTCATAAGGGCATTGTAAGAACTCCCACCGGGCTCGGTCGCTGTCCTGGCTTTCTCCTTGACCTTCATGGCTTTGTTCCTGACGTTACCATCTCCCATCATCTCCACAACCTTGGCAGCAATCTCTTCCCCTTCCACCAACCTCTCAAGCCCGAACCCCCAGCTCCGCTCCAACTTCCCGAGCCCCGCCTTCTCCAACACCTCCGCGTTCAGCCTCTGGTCCCCATGCTGAGGCCATCCGAGCACAGGGACGCCTTTCTCCGCGGCTTCCATCACCGAGTTCCACCCGCAATGGCTCAAGAACAACCCAACGGACGGGTGGGATAGAACCTCCTGTTGGTTCACCCATTCCCTTAGAACCAATCCCTTGTCTCTTGTCTCGTCGAAGAACGAGTCCCCCAGGACATGACTCAGCTCTCCTCGATCCTCTTTGTCAACTTTGCTTGTCTTCACTACCCACAAGAACCTGAACCCGCTCAGCTCCAACCCTTTTCCCAGTTCTTTGATCTGATCATCGGACATTCCCGTCCTGCTCCCGAAGTTGACGTACACCACGGACTCCCGAGGCTGCCTGGCTAGCCAATCGAGGCATCCGGATTGATCCTTCTCGAGCTCGTAACCTTCCAGTGGTCCGACGGGGAGTACAGGTGGAAGACTGCCTGAGACTCTGCCATTGTTGAGGGCGGAAAAGGTCTCGGGTTCGAACCAATCGAAGCTGTTCATTAGTATCCCTGTAGCTTCAGGAAAGGCATTGACGTTGACCGTTACATCCGCGGGAATAAAATGGTTGGGGATCAAGAAAGTGGCTGGAACGCTAGACATGTCTAGAGGTTCCAATCCCGGGACCTCCAAGAACGATGAGCTCTTCTTATCAACTCTCTTAGTGTCGGAGAGGATAATTGGTAGGTGAATCATAAAAGAGAGGAACCTGGAAGAATTATTTTTTTAACGAGTTAGAGTATGAGTTGATACAAGGAAATGATTACTTAAATTTATGACAACCTAAACAAATAGAGTATCAATCTAAACTAAATTACGTAAATGTATTTATTCAAATCTCAAATTACTAGACCTTACTTTAATTCATTAAAGCTTACCTTATACCATCCTTCAAATTGCGAGAATGAACCGAGCCATGTTTATATTGAGTTACGAATTTCAATAGTGATGTTTAGGAACTAAGAGATGAATGGATGGAATGGAAGCTAATTTTTTTTAACAATGTAGAGTATAAGTATAACTTGATATATAAGGAAATGATTACATAAATTTATGACAACCTAAACAAATAGAGTATCAATCTAAACTAAATTACGTAAATTTATATATTCAAATCTCAAATTACTAGACCTTACTTCAATTCATGAAAGCTTAGTTTACACCGTCCTTCGAATTACGAGAATGGACCGAGCCATGTCTATATTGAGTTACGAATTTTAATAGTGGACATGTACTCACGCTCAGAGATGAGCCCATGAATTTTTACTCAAGAGTGCGAATCAGTAATGTGGGTAGATAATTGTAGAATTATTTTGTAAATTGGGTAGATAATTGTAGAATTATTTTGTAAGTTCTTCGTAATTGTGAAGACAAAACATATAATTTTAGTGGGACAAATTTGTAATTTTTTTTGCGAGAACTTTGTATTTCCTACTGATTAAGTTTTTCCTTTTTTGGTATGGGGCAATTGCCCCAACTAAGAGATGCCTAGGTCTCTCCCTGCTCAAGCTAACGATAAACAGCTAGAAGATTTTGGATGATTCTATCATTTCTATGCATTTCTTTGGACAAGATAATTATGGAAATAAAGAAAAGTAAGTTACTGTAGCTGTCTTCTTAAAAGTTCAGTGAATAAGATGAAAATTCATAAAATAATATGGAATAACATTAAGTGGGCAAAACTTGAAAAAACTGATCACCCTAAATTAGGAATTAGGGAGAGTAATCCAGCATTAAACATTTTTCTATTCAAACATACATGTAGATTTATGGTTGTTATGCAAAGTTGACTTTTTGAAACGAGTTGACTTATATGACTATCGTAAAATTACTCGCCTGGATGATGTTGTGCTGAAGACATAGCAGGGAACACGAAGCTCCGCCGCCACGAAACGCGGGATGCTGCTCGCCGTGATGAAGTCACAGACAACCGCAGAGAACGCGGCTGATCTCAACAAAGGATGGATGAGGTGGGCTGACCTCCGGACAGCATTGTACTGGAGGAAGAAAGGGTCGGCCTCGGAATCCGCTTCAGGAGGGAGGACTTGGTACTCCAAGTGGCTGATCCGCGGGTGCTCGGAGAGGAAGAAACTTATATGGCTGGCCTCTGCGATGGATACGATAGGTTTGGCTATGATGAGAGTAACATTGCAGTTCTTGGATAGGAGAACGGAGGCCAGCCGGAGGAGTGGCGTCAGGTGGCCCATTCCGGCGTTTGGGATGATGGCTATGTGAGGAATACTGGATCCTGACATTTTTGCTCGAAGTTGCTGGTTTATTTCGGTGGGTTCCAAGTTCTTGGAAATCTGCTGTTTTCTATTTTTACTGATCTTTGTGGGTTGTTTGTTGAGGAAGGTCAATGGGAGGCAGGTATTGCTGAAGATATGTAGCAAGCACGAAGTAGTTGTAGAAATGTATTAGAAATGGGTTAGTTGCACCAAACAGTCGGGAATTATTTATCAATATTTCACGGAAGCATGAATTGTTAAAGCTATACTAAAAGATCGGACCCAACCTACTCTATAAAACCGGTATTTACGAAAAGAAAATCCATCCACACACCGACGGAATAAAGAGCAACGCATAACAGAATAAAGAGTAACGCATAAGCTTATCAGAACAAAAATTATACGCGGACAAACAAAAAAAAAGTGATAAGTGGTACGAGATTTTGATTCACTTGATAAAATTTTGTGTAAAATCATCCTAAAAAAGTGTTAAGTCTTTCGTCCTGTAAATAAGATTGACAATGCTTAACTCTAAATATTAAATATTAAAAAAATAAATGTGGATTTTGCAAGGAAAGAGTTGATGGCTTCATGCTCAAGGAAGAAAAAAATAGATGCCTCTCTCTCTTTATAAGCTAGAGATTTCCTACGGACCACACAGCTGCCCAACTTTTATTCCTTCACATTAAGTTTAACTGCCTCTTTGGAATCCCAAAAGAAATGGGAATTTGAATCAAATTCTTTACTTTTAAAAATGTGTGTGTATTTTAAATAAAGTTTACCTTTCATTTGGGTCGGGAACTCAGGACAGGATTTCTTTTTGAAAGAGGTCGGAATTCTAGGGACCAAGAACGACATTGTATTAAAACACCAATAATACCCCTAAACCCAGGTTAATATTACCCCACCATTTTTTCCATTTCTTTCCTCGTCATTGTCTCCCTCTTCCGACTATATTTTCTCCTACAATGGGCAACGAGGACCAGCTTCATCATCACACATGGTACACATCTCCAAGTTTGAAGGACGATAAATAATGATATAAATGGCACTATAAGTTAATATATTACAATTTTACTATTCATAATTATTGGCCATGGGTGCTTCTAAACTTGGGCAATATCCTAATCTATCAACATCATATCCGAGTTTGTGGCTTGTATGGCTGCTTTGTTGCTCTGCATACCAAAATCATCACCGTGTCTCTTAAGCACTCGGGACCGGACGAACTCCTCTATTCTTGCTCTCAGCTCGGTGTCCGGGATCAGCATGTCCGCGGTAAGATGAGACCGATTAAAGGGATCCATCTGCATTTCACAGAGAAATTTTATCAGGGGTGACGAGAATCGAAAGAATCAAAGAACCAAAATGTGATAAATAGTGGAGGACGCCATACATTGTCACTAAGAAGATGCCTCTGAATGACGGGCCGGTCTACTGTGATTCAGGAAGACAGTAAGATCATGGGGTCCTTCATCAGAGTGTACTGCAATGGAATGTTATGGTTTTGGACTGCATATAACCCAGAAGAGGGAGGAAAAATAAGTAATAAATAATCAGAATACTGAAGGTTAAAAGAAGACCTGAATTGGGTCGAGGAATTCGTCGGGTATTTCCCTGAGGGTAGCTTCCGCATCCAGTTCCTCTGATGCTGCGACTTTAGCTTTTGCACCAAGTTCAATGAATTCCTGTATTATCCTCGCTTTTTCACCAATTTTCCATAAAACTTCTGCAGCATCTTTGAATAGCTATTGAAAAGATAATTTTAATTAGATTGCTGCTTATATAAGATTGCAATTGTAAGCAACTTGATGATTACCTGACCGGCCATCCTTTATAATGGCCGAGGGGAACACGTTTTCGGTATCACCTCTTGCTAGGTGGACATAGATGTGGACAATCTTCAGAAAGAAGGTAGGAATAGAAATAAAAAAATTTATAGAATGGATTTATAAAAGGACAACACACATGAGAAAGCAGATAGATAGGTCCAACCTGTTTAAGCAACTGCTTCGGACGGAATTCATACTTCTCGGGATCTTTCAAAGTGGGAGATTTCCTTTGAGGTCCCACGAGCTGTAACAAAAAGTAACTGAGCATGCTGGCAACTCTTTCAACCTGGAAAACCAATATTAAAGGAGAGACATGAGGAATATTGACTAGAAGCCACCATTAACACAGTAATCTCAATATTGGGCAACAATTGCATGATAAGAAAGCAGAACATGAGATACTTACCATTTCGGGAAGTAGGAATGGTGCAGTAATCTGTTCAGATGTAAATGCCAGCATACTAACGTCTTCATTTGCTAGCTTCATATCAATGCGGATGATCTGCAGAAACCCATAAACATTTATCAGAGATGGACATTAATAACTTCTAGTAAGGAGAGTATTTCTGTGGCATGAAGACCAACATTTTCTTGCAACTGAAAAAGCCGCTGCCTCTCCTGTCTCTCTTGAGCTGGCCTTCTCTCCCATTCCATGACATTTGACATCTCAGCTTCCAACTCCTTGTGCTCAAGAATTTTGTTCAAGCTTTCATCCAGAAGGTAGATGCTATCGTTGATGAGGAAGTTGAGGAAATTCAAATAAACACCCTTCTCCTCTTCTTTGGCAATCTGGAAACATCGAAAGATCCACACTGGGGGTAAAAAGAGCACGGAAAATACACGAAGCAGGCAAGCAATCATATTCAGCATAACTCAACCTGTCTCCACGCATTCCGGTGACTAGAAACCTGCCACAGATACTCTAAAAGTTCTGCAATATTGTGTCTGATGTTGAACTTGTCATAGAACTGCAGAAGGATAGGAATTAAGGGAAGGAGAAAACGATGTCATAACACGCTTGGTACCCAATTGGTTATGAAAGAAAATTGAAATAGAGCTGCAAAACCAGCCAACTAGAAAGCCTGACAATGTAATTCAATTTCTGTAAGTTTTGAGAACAACCATTGCTAAAAGATAAATGTTAAACGTAGATACCTGGGTGTGAGATCCAGTGAACTCGATGTCCACATATAGCTTTAAAAGGTTCCTCACAAGATACTCGAGTGATAATTGATGACCCTCAAATAGGGAAGCGGTGGCAGTCGAACCACTGCAGATGACATAAAAGACCTAATAAGTGTCTTTAATTGAAAGGTCCATTATTCAAGTTTTTTCCATATTGTAACTCTAATAGGAGATAAATACAATATGATATTACCTTCTATGCGGCATCCAGCTGTTCAAAACTTCAACCATCTTTGCTCTCTCAGATAAGGATTTCTGATATATGCAGTACTTCCCATGAACATGATGACAAAGTTCATAAAATCATCCTGCCATGCATGCATTACTGTTGGTAAACCAGTCAATGATATCAAATGAGAAAATTAAACGGTCAAGCTTTACAGAATGTACCAGGAGGACACCATCCAAAGCCTTTGGGATCCGTGAGGCATTTATAAGCAATTCCAAGGTATCTTCCACAAAATGCTCAGGCGAACATGCAAATTCCATTGGACAGGTAGAAGGAAGGGGCATTTTAAAACCACCAACCAAGGTGACCAACCAAACCACCATTAACCGGTAAAAGGAGAGTGCACGCTGTATAAATGTATCATCCTTTACAAAATAGAATAAACCCAAGATAAGTAGAATTTACAAATCAATAAACCCGTTAAGTTTCACATGTAAAAACAGTCAAAATACACAGTTCACGGATGATAACAAAGAAATAAAAAACAGAGAGAGAATGGTTTCAGGGAAGTAATTCCTCTTGAATGGATGAATGATTATGACATGTTATCTAGTTTAAGTCAATAAACTGATTCTATGAATCATATTCTTAAGCTCAGAAGGTACATCCGAGTACCATACCATATAAGAGACAGTGAAATTACAAGTGCTAATGTTGTGTGATTGATGAAAGAGAGAGTAGATACCCTAAATATCTGAGACTCATAGCAAAGTTTTTCCTGTGTATACAAACTCAAGTTCCATCTCAAGACGGGCAATATCCAGCTGCATTTGGGGAGAAGGTGATTGCTCTTGCATAGTCTTCATAGTAGAAAGTGTGTCCTCACAGCTAGAAATATCCTGGAAAGATATTGTCGACAAATTTTAGAACACATAAAAGTATGCAAATCAATCATCATCATACATCGCTAAATTCAAACTGAAACCAAAACAACTGACAGATTAAGTTGACACAAAAGGTGGGAGGCTTGAACGATCAGTATTACCTGAACAAGATGCTTAAAGTCAGAAAATGCCTTAAGCAGGCCCAAGTTGAGTACCCTTGCGGTCATGAAGAAACATTCGGAGATAAATGTGTACTTGGAATTTCCCCCGGAATTGCTACCAGAACTGGAAGCTTGTTGAGACTGTAGTAAACGCCTTTCAGCCTCACTTGACTGTTCAGATGCACCAGCCTTCAGGGGATTATCTTCGTTGATCCACTCAGCAACTTCCTCTGACGATGCATGCAAAGCTGTCAATGATCTGAAGCAGAACATACGATTATGGCATCAATAAACAACTTGGAGCATGATATCCAATAATACATTGTGAATCATGGGGTGACTTCAAAAGATACCTCACCTCATATCTAAACGATTGCTTTTGAATACATAACCAGCAACAATTTTATCCATTTTGGTTAAGTTTCCATCTAAAAATGGTTCACAAAGCCGTAGCATAACTGCGCCAAGATTTACAAACATGCCTGAACTTGCAGTTGTCATAGGGTCAACCTGCAAGAAGTGCAAAACGTTATACCAGCGAAACTAAGATATAGATCAATCTACCTCAACCACCAAAATATTTTCAATCAGAAACTTGCCAAGCATCAGAAATGAGGGTGATATCTAACCAATTCACACATTGCATGTCAGGTCATGCACATATTTATAAATTACATACTAATACCAACAAGGATCCTAGCAAGGGAAATAAATTGTCTAAAGGAAATCAGCAGCGTCACGTGATCGAGGGATAAGTACCTGTATGTGGGATCTTGAGGAGTTCCTAGTTATAACCTCAGCAAGATACTGAAGGACACTCTCACGGGTATCACTACTTTTCAGTAGATCGAGAAGAACTTTCGACAGGCCATCATATAAGTTATTCACAAGGGTTTTGATTGTGGCGAATGAAGATAACAAATCACCTGGTCGCCGGGTGGACGATTCAGAGAAACATTGCTGCCTGGCTTTCAGAAGAAAAATGCACCATTTAGAACTTCTTAATTAAGCAACAAGGAACAAAAACACCAAGTTCTCAACTTCACCTCCAACATCCAGCAACTTCCTACCTATCAAGCCCACATCATTAGCAAAACTAAACTCATCCAACATCCGGTTCAGTCTTGAATATCGCGTGATCGGGCAATGCGCTAACGTGGAAGAACGGCCCGAGTATACTGGTCATCTCCATGACCCTCCCATTCACGTAGGCCCCTTTAGGGATCCACCAGGGGTGGTGGCCAACCAACGACTTGGCGCCCGCCGGACAACTAACCAAAAACTCCAACGCCCTCAACGGCAGCTGGAAATTCCCCAAAGCCGAGACCTTTATAACACTCCCTCTCAAGTCCTCATACAAACCTTTGAAAACCGGGTCCAAGCTATCCGAATCCCCTTCCCTAAACAGCTCCTCCAAGAACCCGGGGCCGGGGCTTGAACCCCCGTAGAGTTCCACCAACGCGAAAACCAGCGACGGCCGCCCCGCTAGGGTTCCGGAACATCTCCGGGTTCCCCAGGTGGATCCTGGCGTAGCACACGAACAGCTTCTTCGCCTCCCGGATCGCGGCCTCCACCTCGGCCTTAACCGCCTTGTCCTTCATCCTGGCGACCTTCTGGGTCTCTTCGGCGCACCGCCGGTAGCACCCGATGAGGTAGGGTAGCGGCGGGTCGGCGCCGGAGAGGCGGTCGATCAGGACCCGCTCGAGGAGGTCCCGGCTGACGACACGTGGATCCGCGGGCAAGCTGTCGTCCGGCGGGGTGAGTGTGACGTGGACGATCTTGCGGAGGATGACGTCCTCGATTTCCCCGGGGACCTCCGTTGAGGTTTCGGCGACGAAGTTGACATCTTTCGGTTTTTCCTTTTCCAAATTTTGTTTTTACTGTTTGGGTGCCCGCGCGTCCGCCACGTGACCGCTTTTATTTTATTTTTTGAAAAATGGTAAATTTCACTTTGGTATTTAATATTTTGACGCAATTTCATTTTTGAACATTTTAATTTTTTTATTTTAGCCGACAATTTTTTTCAGTTTTTAGGACTATAACTATTAAAATTTCGACGGACCATAACTTTTGACTCGTTTGGAGTTTTTGCTATATATTTTCGGAGAGAGAATTTAACGATCTACACGAATTACGATTTTGCCGTTGGGATGTGCCGTTGTAAATTTTGATGTGCCGTTGAAAATTTTGATGTGCCATTGGAAAATTTTTGATGTGTCATTGAAAATTTTGATGTGCTGTTGAAAATTGATGTGTTGTTGAAAAACTCGATTTGCCGTTGAAAATTGATGTGCCGTTGTGATTTTTGTCATTGAAAAATTTGATGTGCCGTTGAAAAACTCGATTTGCCATTGAAAATTGACGTGCCGTTGTGATTTTTCCGTTGAGAAACTTGATGTGTCATTGAAAATTGATGTGCCGTTGTGATTTTGCCGTTAAAAAACTTGATGGAAAAAAATTAAAATGTACGAAAATAAAATTGCATATAAATATTAGGCACCAATATGAAATTTAGCCAAAAAGGCTGGCCCGGACTTTTTAGTTATCAGAATCGTGCTACTGTGCCAATCCAGCCCGAGTTGTTGATTCAAAGATAGCTTGAATTGTGGGGTCTGATTTAGTTATAATTATCTCCTATTTTGTGACGAATTATGAAGTATTATCTAATGATAACTCGTTCCTATTTAGTGTTGAATTGTGAATGTCATGTAGTGATAGTTCTCTCCTAATTATTGTCTAATTGTCGAGTTGAATTGTGAGTGTCATTTAGTGATAGTTATCTCCTAATTAGTATCAAATTGTTCAGTCTTGTTTAGCAACAACTCACTATTTTCAGATTCATAAAAGAAGTGTTCTATATTTATGAAAATCTTTTTTTTTTTACCAATTTATTACGGGAAGGAAGTCTAAAAGGGAGGAGAAACACATAATTTTTTAAAACTTAGGAACAAGTCTTTGCTTGATTTTATTAGGAAATTTTAGGAACTTGCCAGAGTTGGTTCAATTATATGAAATATAAGTTTTGTTTGTTTATTGTAAAGTTAATTGCTAAATAAATTTTTATTCCGATAAATTGAATTACTAGTAAATTAATATTTTTTGCGGTGACTAATTTTTCAATAAAAGTTAATAAAAAATACTCTCCATTATATTGCATATCCAAAAATTTCAAAAAAATTAGTTAACTAATTACAAACTACAAGCTTACTTATATTTTATATCAACGCTATGAACTAGATTAATTACTCTAGAATTATAATTGTATGCTAGGAAAATAATAAAAAATTTAAATAAACATATATAGTATATGTATAACCATGTATAAACAATTGTCTTTTTAATCCTCACGTATACAATAGTCATTTCAACTCTCGTGTATATTAAAACGGAAAAGGAATTTCATGTTTATTGTAATAATTAAAAGTGTAATAGATATTCACCGTCTAAACTGGTTATTTGATTAGCTTCGAGTTTGAGTTGTTTCTGAAATCATCTCTAAGCAAAAAAATTATCTTATATAAATTAAATTTATTTCACGTGTTTTGTCTAGTCATATATTTTCTTTTGAAATTAAAGTGATTAACTCTGAAGAATATTAATCAGCATACTTGTCCAACTCATAAATTTATGCAAAACAAGCGTTTGCTAACAATATACAATTTGATTAGTTATTTTCACATAGAAGAACAATAATTTTATGGATAAGACTTCATCGGAGCATGCCAAAGTTTAATCATTCATGTTTATTTAATATTTACAAAGAGAATTCACATCACCTTAAAGAAAAATAATATTGCAATCTGCACGACTTTCAAAACATGATGACATCGATTTTCAACAAATTTATCAAAAGTGACAAAATGTGCCCGCGTCGTTCAAAAAGTTAGACGGGAGGCAACCTTAGATAAGACTTCATCGAATCATGCCGAAGTTTAGTCATTCATGTTTATTTAGTATTTACAAAGAGAATTCACATAACCTTAAATAAAAATAATATTGCAATGTGCAAGGCTACATTAAAGATGATAAACTTAATCATGTATCACCAAAGCTACTTTTGTGCACGACTTTAAAAACACGATGACATCAATATTCAACAAATTTATCAAAAGTTACAAAATGTGCCCGCGTCGTTCAAAAAGTTAGACGGGAGGCAACCTTGGATAGACTTCATCAGATCATGCCTAAGTTTAGTCATTCATATTTATTTAGTATTTACAAAGAGAATTCACATCACCTTAAACGAAAATAATATTGCAATGTGCAATGGTACATTAAACATGATAAAATTAATCACGAATCACCAAAGCTATTTTCGTGCACGACTTTAAAAATATGATGACATCAATATTCAACAAATTTATCAAAAGTTACAAAATGTGCCCGCGTCGTTCAAAAAGTTAGACGGGAGGCAACCTTGGATAAGAATTCATCGGATCATGCCGAAGTTTAGTCATTCATGTTTATTTAGTATTTACAAAGAGAATTCAAATCACCTTAAACAAAAATAATATTGCAATGTGCAAGGGGAGCGAAGTGGGTTTTGCGTCAAGGTTTTTTTATTTATGGGGGCAGAGGTCGCCGGCTCCAATCGCTGGAGGGAGAAGGGTGGGACCAAATTAATTCCTATCAGAACACCCCGATCCATGGTGGGCGAGGGAGGGAAGGGTGTCGTGTATAGGTACACGCTTACAGCGGCGCTAAAGCCATGTATAGGTACATCGACGCCATCCAGCTGGTCATAAAGCTTATATTGACCTCCTACGACGTATACGTCAATAAAACTACCTCCAGGCTTGGAAAAGGCTTTATCATAGGCTTCATAGTGACATGAGTAGTCATCGTTATCTATTTTACTATTGCAACTATCTATGAATGGGTGAAATCTTTTCCAGCAAATGAAGAACCATAATATATTTTTTGTAATTTGTAATCAAAGTGATTAACTCTGAAGAATATTAATCAGCACACTTGTCCAACTCATGCAAAACAAGCTTTTGCTAACCATATACAACTTGATTAGTTGTTTCCATATAGAAGAACCATAATTTTATGTATAAGACTTCATTAGATCATACCGATATTTTAGCTATTCATACAATCCAGAAATATTTTTGGTGAAATCTATTTTCAAATACATTCAAGTATCATGTGTATTTACACAGAGAATTCAAATCACCTGATAAGAAAATAATATTGCAGTGTGCAAGTATACATTAAAGTAATTTTTTGCGATACCACGGGATATTAAAGTGGATTTTTCCTTTTTTCTTTTACAAAAAGGTCATTTGTTTTATTTATAAGAAATAATAATTAGTATAAGCGATGAAATTAGTTGTAATTTATTTTGGCATTCTGTTGAAAAAAGTTTATTTAAATAAGAATCTATGGATATCAATGAACAACACACATTCTGGAGATCAGAATAAGCAAAGGCTATCCTCAATATCAATCTTCAATATTTGGGGTGGGTTATCTCTACTTGTCTTTTATATTTCTTTACAATGTAATTGGCTAACATCTTTATATTGCTAACTTTCGTATATAATAGATTTCGATGACTACTTGCAAGACTAATTAAATTTATAATGATTTTCTGAAAAGTTTATTATATTACGAAAAATGTGATTCTGCTAGGACGTTGTTAGCCAGTCAATAATTGTTTAACACCATATTCAATCTTTTGAATTTTATTATTTTTTTGTTGAATTGTTTGCAAGCTGGTTTGTCGTACCTTCTCGTAGATAGATATTTTGCTAGGCAACCTTGGCCTCCTTATTAAATGCGGCGTGCCATATAAAGGTTAAATTCACATCACCTTAAACAAAAATAATATTGCAATGTGCAAGGCTACATTAAAGATGATAAAATTAATCATGTATCACCAAAGCTATTTTCATGCACGACTTTAAAAACACAACGACGTCAATATTCAACAAATTTATCAAAAGTTACAAAATGTGCCCGCGTCGTTCAAAAAGTTAGACGGGAGGCAATCTTGGATAAGACTTCATCGGATCATGCTGAAGTTTAGTCATCCATATTTATTTAGTATTTATAAAGAGAATTCACAAAACTTTAAACAAAAATAATATTGCAGTGTACAATGGTACATTAAACATGATAAAATTAATCATGTATCACCAAAGCTATTTTCGTGCACGACTTTAAAAATATGATGACATCAATATTCAACAAATTTATCAGAAGTTACAAAATGTGCTCGCATCATTCAAAAAGTTAGAAGGGAGGCAACATTGGATAAGACTTCATCGGATCATGCCGAAGTTTAGTCATTCATGTTTATATTTAGTATTTACAAAGAGAATTCACATCACCTTAAACAAAAATAATATTGCAATGTGCAAGTGGAGCGAAGTGGGTTTTGCGTTAAGGTTTTTTTATTTCTGGGGGCAGAGGTCGCCGGCTCCAATCGCTGGAGGGTGAAGGGTGGGCCGAACTAATTCCTATCGGAACACCCCGGTCCACGGTAGGCGAGGGAGGGAGGGGTGTCGTGTATAGGTACACGCTTACAGCGACGCTAAAGCCATGTATAGGTACATCGACGCCATCCAACTGGTCATGAAGCTTATATTGACCTCCTACGACGTATACGTCAATAAAACTACCTCCAAGCTTGGAAAAGGCTTTATCATAGGTTTCATAGTGACATAAGTAGTCATCGTTATCTATTTTACTATTGCACTATCTATGAATGGGTGAAATCTTTTCCAGCAAATGAAGAACCATAATATATTTTTTGTAATTTATAATCAAAGCGATTAACTCTGAAGAATATTAATCAGCACACTTGTCCAACTCATGCAAAATAAGCTTTATCATAGGTTTCATAGTGACATAAGTAGTCATCGTTATCTATTTTACTATTGCAACTATCTATGAATGGGTGAAATCTTTTCCAGCAAATGAAGAACCATAATATATTTTTTGTAATTTGTAATCAAAGCGATTAACTCTGAAGAATATTAATCAGCACACTTGTCCAACTCATGCAAAATAAGGTTTTGCTAACCATATTCAACTTGATTAGTTGTTTCCATATAGAAGAACCATAATTTTATGGATACGATTTCATCAGATCATACCGATATTTGAGTTATTCATACAATACAGAAACATGTTTGGTGAAATCTATTTTCAAATACATTCGAGTATCATGTGTATTTACACAGAGAATTCAAATCATCTGATAAGAAAATAATACGTCAACAAAACTACCTCCAAACTTTGAAAAGGTTTTATCATAGGCTTCATAGTGACATGAGTAGTCATCGTTATCTATTTTACTATTGCAACTATCTATGAATGGGTGAAATCTTTTCCAGCAAATGAAGAACTATAATATATTTTTTGTAATTTGTAATCAAAGCGATTAACTCTGAAGAATATTAATCAGCACACTTGTCCAACTCATGCAAAACAAGCTTTTGCTAATCATATACAACTTGATTAGTTGTTTCCGTATAGAAGAACCATAATTTTATGGATAAGACTTCATCAGATCATACCGATATTTTAGTTATTCATACAATACAGAAACGTGTTTGGTAAAATCTATTTTCAAATACATTCGAGTATCATGTGTATTTACACAGAGAATTCAAATCACCTGATAAGAAAATAATATTGCAGTGTGCAAGTATACATTAAAATAATTTTTTGCGATACCACAGGGTATTAAAGTAGATTTTTTTTCTTTTACAAAAAGGTCATTTGTTTTATTTATAAGAAATAATAATTAGTATAAGCATTGAAATTAGTTATAATTTATTTTGGCATTCTGTTGAAAAAAGTTTATTTAAATAAGAATCTATGGATATCAATGAACAACACACATTCCGGAGATCAGAATAAGCAAAGACTATCCTCAATATCAATCTTCAATATTTGGGGTGGGTTATCTCTACTTGTCTTTTATATTTCTTTACAATGTAATTGGCTAACATCTTTATATTGCTAACTTTCGTATACAATAGCTTTCGATGACTACTTACAAAACTAATTAAATTTATCATGATTTTCTGAAAATTTTATTATATTACGAAATATGTGATTCCGCTAGGACGTTGTTAGCCAGTCAATAGTTGTTTAACACCATATTCGATCTTTTGAATTTTATCTTTTTTTTGTTGAATTGTTTGCAAGGTGGTTCGTCGTACCTTCTCGTAGATAGATGTTTTGCTAGGCCGTCTTGGCCTTCTTTTTGAATGCATCGTGCCATATAAAGATTAATGTGTTGACGTGATCTACGTCAGGGAGATCGGGAACTGAACCATATTACTGGGCTTAGCAAATTGGCTGAAAATGAAAGTGAGCAGCTGGAAGGCAAAAGCGTGAGGAGCACGTGCTAAGATTTGCACCAAGATCGATAGTGATGCTAGCTTATTTCTCAACAACACTATACAATAACGGGATAATTAATTTTGATCATCATTAATTTGATGAAATTGATACACCTGACTATGGTTATAATTCTAATATGTTGACAATTATCCGAGAAAGAAAAAATAAATAAGTACTGCCAATATAATTGATCCAAATAATTATGCGAGATTTGAGAACTGCCATGTATAGGGGTGAGCATTTGGATAATCCGAATTTCTCATTATCAGAAATATCCAAAATTGCTATTTCACGATCCGACTAAATTCGAATAGTCTATTATCCAAAATCCAAAATTATTTCGGATACAGATTCGGATAATCCGAAATATCTGATTTTTATAAAATAAATTATTGGTCATCCAAATTTAGTGAGCGATAATTGACCATCCTTCCTTAACATAAAGCTAGCAAGACAATAGATGATAAGATAATCACATAAAACAAGAATTACAATCGCTGCGCCCAGAATTAAAACACAAAGCAAGCAAGATAAAGCATAACGTTCAACATTTGCATAATCGTGCTCAAGGCCAGAGACAACTTAAGAGTTGAAGAAGCTTCTACCGTTGATAAGCCGTCGAGGCCAGGGACAAGGAGAGCTTGGAGGCAAATTTTTCTTTTAGGGTTTGGTGAGTCGCTCTATCAATTTGGCACACTACAACTACAGGGTATACAAGTTAACATATATTTTTTTTAATAGAAAAATCCCAAGCTCAATGGCCTATTTTAAGTTGACTTATATTTCGGATATTCGGATAATCCAAATTTAATATTTTTCTATCCGAATCTGAGTCCGAATCAGAAATAAAAATTTCGGATAATCCGAATCCGAATCCGAATCCGAACACCACATTATCCGAATCCGAAAATAATTTTGGATATCAGATTTTTTGCTCACCCCTAACCACATATATACTTTTGCTGCAATCTCTAAATTAATAACTAACAATGAATACCTAAATTCATGAACCAAAAACTAAAAATAAAATCACAGGAGATCTCATTCTCACCTGGAGAGTTTCCGGGAATTAATTTATTTCCTTTTTAATTTTGATGGAACAAGAAATTAATTTACGGAGAAAAAATTGGAGGCAAATTGCATTTCCTATAAACAACCAGCATGCATTTGTAAATTTCCGGACTGAAATGAAATTATACCCAAAACGAAAACGTCGTCTTCCACTTCGGCTTTCCCTCTTTCGTAACCACAAAAATCCTCTCTCCTCTCCCTCTCTCTCTCGTCCCCAACAAGCAGAAAATAGAGAGAGGAGAAAGGAATCAAGGGTTTCAACAAGAATCCGTATCCAATAAAGGTTTATTCTTATTTTTAGAAAAAGCAAGGATCTTTAAGCCTTTTGGTCTTCCCAGAAGATCACTCCCTCCATTGGGTATCTATTATATCCATCTTTTTCCGGTGCCCATTTTTCATTTCCTTGTACTTTGTCTGAATCAATAGCCGGAATTGGATCCATAGCGATCGGTGCTTATTTGGGTTACCTTGTTTAGGGGCTATTGTAATTGGGTCGTTGTGATTGTTTGCAATTAGGGTCTCTTTGTAACTCTCATTTTCGTGGTTTCGAGCTCTTGCTTTAATGTGTGTTTAATATTAACGAATTTGATTCCGCAGATCACGAATTTTGTAGATTGACGGATGTTGGTTGGCTGTATGACGACTACCAACATTTTGATTTTTGTAGAGATATTGCGTTAGTATAACGTGCTACCTGCTAGATTCAATGTGCTGTTGGCTGTCTGCTTCCAAACACGGACTTGGTTCCGAGTGGACGCTGTATCGTGGGTTCCAGAGCTAAGTCGGGTCAGCTCAATGCTGGTTGAGCAGGTTCTGGTTTGGCCCGTTGAGTTGCTACCGTGAACGGGGAAACTGAGACCCACCCGCATCGGTTGGTTGAATTCGTGCATTCTGGGCTTTGGTCGTTTGGCTGATGGTGGCACTGTTTTGACGGTGCTATATTTTCTTGTTACTTTTGTGTGTTTATGATTTGATAGCTTTTAGGAAAGGTATGATGTTATGCTATTGCATTCACCTGGCTGTGTGGGTTACTGTTTCTGGATTATGGGTTTGGATTGGAAATTTTGAACCTGTTGTAGTTGAGAATGGGTTGATCAAATGAACACAAGAGATTAACTGTGTTTCATACTCCTTTTTGGTTTTCCAGGTAGGGATCTTTGTATTTTGCAGTTTGGTACATGTAAAAGCGGGAGGGTATCAAGTTTCAGGTTCACCTGTTCCTTGTATGAGAAGTGATGTTGCTCCTCTGATCCTCGCACTTCTTAATGAAAATGTGGAACTTCGCATCCAATTGCTTAGCTGGAAATGCTGGCGTGCTCAACCTTCCGAAGCAAATTCAAGCTATTCCTGAGTACTCGGATGATGAGGCGTCCTCAGTTTCTAGTAGAGAAGAAGGTCTAGAGTGTCCAATTTGCTGGGAATCTTTCAACATTGTGGAAAATGTGCCTTATGTATTATGGTGCGGCCATACACTTTGCAAGAATTGCATCCTTGCACTCCAATGGGCTGTTGTGAAATTTCCCACATTACCGGTTCAGCTTCCCCTCTTCATATCCTGCCCATGGTGCAACCTCTTATCTTTCCGTCTTGTTTACAGAGGCAATTTGAAATTTCCTCGCAAGAATTACTTTCTGCTTTGGATGGTAGAGAGCAAGAATGGTGATCGAGATAAGCCTCATACCACATCCTGTGAAGACCATGAATCTTGCTGGCCCCCAGACAGCAACTTGGCCGTTGGAAATCAAGGAGCTCTTTGTAACACTAGAAGAGGACAGTATACTCATCATACTGAGATATCAAGAACCATCAGTGACCGTAACCAAGAGGATGATTACCTCAGTCTGGGTAGAATTAACTTATCCCTTCGAAAGTCGCTTGTGTTCTTCATCCATCTGACAGCCAAGTTCCCTTTGGTCATCATATTCCTCTTGATCATCTTATACGCAATCCCTGCCTGTGCAGCCATTCTGGCCCTGTACATTCTCATCACTCTTCTGTTTGCTATTCCATCATTTCTCATCCTGTATTTTTCTTATCCTAGTTTGGATTGGCTTGTTAGAGAAATAGTGACCTGATAGTATGTATGAATTGTGAGTCTTCCCCTTGGAAGAGCACCTCTGTCTAAATTGCATCAGATGTGTCTTTCAGTGGTGTTTCATTTGGCTGCCATTCTCCGGCTTCCGCCCTGCATTGTCTTGATGATTTCTTGAACAGCTCCGATGTTTTATAGAGACTCTTGTCGTTGAATAGTCACAATAGTTGGTGCTTTGTTATCCTGATGTGCAAAGTGGGGAGGAACATTTTCCTTTTGTCGACAACAAGAAGTCATTTCGTGTACAAGAGTGTTAAGTACTATGATAGGGTTTGTGTCTGGAATCTTGATGTCATTCCTTAGTCCCAGGGCTCAATGAGCTGGAGTTTATTGTTTTGTACTTTCTTTTCTTCGTACACACGGAACTCTGCGGTACTTGCTGCACCAATTGCAACCATCCGAGTATGGTAATGTTTTCTTGGAAGATGAGTTAAAGTTGCTGCTGCATCTTCATATAAGTTGATCTGCATATGCATGCTTGATATTTAGGAGTTGTTAATCATAGTTGTTTAATTTGGAGCTTGATCACTGAAAGTAATTGTGCTTGCTTAGCTTAGTTGATTGTTTACTGGATGATATTCGGCAAATAATGAGGTATGTTATGTGCACTTGGATAACAGATTTGTCAGAATTAGTTCTTTATATATGCGAAGAATGTTATCTAGAGATGTCGAGTTTGATGCGTGAGAATATAATAGCGTGTTAAAGCATGGTTAGAATAACTTCGCCACAATTTGAGATTATGTCTGGCTCGGAAGTTATTAGCTTTTCGAAGTAGATTAGTTAAAGAAATGATGAAAAGGCTTTGCTTTAAAATTAAGGGCAATCTCATGGTGCTAGAAACTTTTAGCCTCGTTCACTAAACTGAACTATTGAACTACCTACCACCAGTATCTTTCCTTCCCTTGGTTTCAAAAAAAAAAACCAGTATCTTTCCTTCCCTACCATCCAGAATAATTTCCAACAGAAATTTCCAAATAGGTTAACGAATCACGGACAGTTATCCACGTGTCACAAAGGGCAGCCAGGAGAATCTCCAACTCTCAATTTCTTGATCACCAAAACAAAACCTGAGCTTCCTCTAGGCAATCACAACTAGTCCCCAAGTGGAAAATGGCGGCTGCCGTGGCCATTTCATCCCCGAAATCCTCGGTATTTCAGAACCAGTCCCATCAAGGGACTTGTCTTCAAGTTTAACAGGTGAGTCGTTGAAGGGTCTGAACAAGAGGGGACAAAGCACCAGCTTGGTGGTTGCTGCTGGTGCTAGCAACAATGGAAGTGTAGCTAGCACTAGAAGCAGCAGCGGCGGCGGCGGCAAAAGGTTTTACATCAACTTCACCGGGTTTCCTTACCCTCTTGGACCTTTCCTGAATAGACGCACCTTTCGAACTGAGGTTGGTTGGTTCTTCCCTATCCAACTCCTTCACTTTGGTCTTGTACTGGATGATGGTCCTTTTAATGCATGTCAGGTTTTCTGTTGTCCATCTTGTGATCTTGGTATGCTTTGTTTTGAGCACATTGAGAGATTTGAGTTATAAATGTGGAGCTTAAATATGTTGGTGGAGTTGGACTAACTAATTTATGCACAACTTGTGGGGAACCTGGTCTCTTCACTTAGGTACCGATTACCAAGTAATTGACATGTGGTGTAGAGTAGCCAACATCCGGAAAACGACTTACATGCGTACTGGAGATGAATCAGGCATAACGGATTAGCTATAATCCGTGGTTGCGGTTATAGATGATAGGTGCTATGTGGCTTTGTAGGGCGTGGAATGTGGACGAGGTAGTTTGATGGGACTGAGTTAGTGTATGCGTATCCACATCTTCTCTGAAAGATCTAGCTAGTTGCAACTGTATTTTGCAGCTGTTTTTAATTCTTATAATGATAATATTTTCTCTTCTAATGGACATTTGTTGTTGATACGGGCAGAAAGAAGTCTCTCTTGTTAACAAGAACATCTTTTGTTCAATGATCTTTTAGTATCCTTCTTACTGGAGCGCAGACTAGATTTCCCCGAAACTTCAACTGTGTATTATATTTTGCGTTGTAGCACGTATCATGCATACGGCTTAATATTCCGATAAGTCGGAATCGGTAGCATTTTATTGACATCATGAGAGGACAGAGGTCCTCATACGGCATACACTTTTATCGTTGACTTCCAACAAGATAGACATATGAGTTCTAAAGCAGAAGTACATGATACTTTTGGTGATTAGCCCCAAAGATCATGTGATTTCTTGTTACTGTCATTTTGGATCGGTATGCAGCACAAACTTCGCTGAGCATTCCTTGAAGCTGATGATTCTGCTGTTGAAAACCCTTACTGTTTTGTTGTGCTCTTTACAGGTTGTTAAAGGTAGTGTACGGCTGTTTGAACAAGAGCGAGCATTGGGATTCAGCAGCATATCGACAAAAATCCGAATGACTGTAATCAAGCTGAAATCTGGAGGGTTATGATCCATGCCCCTATTGCTCCAACCAAGGAGTGCATTGAGGTAGTAACCAGAGGAAACACATCTATTTTGACAAGAGATACAGATCCAAAGTTCAGCAGAACTTCGTTGGTCTCGGTTATTTAAACGAGATGGGAGTTGAAGTAACTTTAGCTCGCAACTCATTACGATAGGATAATGAGAGAAAGTTTCAACCCATAGGAATGCAGAACCAGCTTTATAGGCAGAAATTTCAAAATAAAAGGTGCAGCCTTTATCAACTTTTGCAGCCCGAGAAATCTTCTTCTTGACATTTGCTCTTTTTTTTTTTGGTCTTGCCAGCTCGTGAAGGAATTGGAGGCTCCTGTAGAATTACATTGTCTTGCCTGCCTTTGCATATGAGCATAAAATTTTTGTTGGCCCCTTCTCCAGGATGTTTCCACGGGCCCAAATATGGGTTGCTCCTAGTTCTTCGGGATATTTCGAGTCAAAACCCTGAAAGATGACGATCTGGGCACTCCGCGGGGTAATGAGATTGAACAAAAAGTTTTGAGCTCACCTGAAGTTGGTAATGTAGCTCCCAATTTCATTGAATCAACAGTCTTCTGGATTAGCCAATGTACTAACAGATGTTATAATATGGGTCATCTCAGGAATTGGACCTTATGTGGAGGTTGCTTTATACCATAAGCAATCACGTTAAAAGTAGTGCATATTCTACTTATCGACCTTAAAAGTACATGGATTAGTCCAAGTTTCCGATTTAATGATTCATGGTAATGCATGTGAGAGATTGGATTCACAGGTTTAGAATTTCTATATCCAACCCAAAACCTTAAGGCAATGAGTTGATGGATTTTTCACACTTGTAAACTTGCCCCCCATTCGTGTTTTAACCGATGTGGGATTCTCAACACGCTCCCTCAAATGAGACCCTCCTCGGGTCGAAGATTTTGACTTCACCAAAGTGCGAGAAATGGAGGTCGTGCGAGTTCAACAATGGGAACATGATCAACCCACTATGATACCATGTTAGAATCTCCATATCCAACCCAAAACCTCAAGGCAATGAGTTGGTGGATTTTTCACACTTATAAACTTGCCCCCCGCTCGTTTTTTAACCGATGTGGGATTCTCAACAACAGGATTGCCCGGGATTGGAGATTCAAGAGAACAATCCCAGCTCATTATTTTCGGACCGATAAATGCAGGCACCTCTGATCTGCTAGCTGCATTTGCTTTCTTAGATGATCTCCTGGGTGAACGTTATGGTACACGACCGTCTCTCTCACTTCTACTTACCTCACTGTTGGGGAAGGCTACCAGCTACTTCCCACCCAAAGACACGAAGACCTTGTCGTCCCCCGACCAATTCTTAGTCTCTGTCTGAGCTGTGAAGAAGACGGTCTCAGGCCGAAAAAGAGCAAAAACAACATGACAGCTGAACTTTAGCTGCAAAGTTCTACCTCCTGAACTATATACAATTTGGAAGGTAGGATGACTCATGAAGTAGATTCCTCTCAAAAGCTGGTTAAATTGGTTGTTATGAAACTGCCAGCTCTTTGAACCTTTTACTTAAAACCAGATTAAACTAATTCACCAAGCTGCAAAAGCCACAAGTTTGGTGTTATTCAAGTTTTTTTTTCCAATGACTCCCATGATGTAACTCAGAAAAGTGAAGATTTTCTAAATGTCAGTGAGAGTATTACATCAGAAACAGGAGCAAACTGCTAAATTAAATATGACTAAGCAGGATCATAACTATCTAAGGCAGTGGGTTGGTTCAGGTGGACTGCCGTGGCACAGTTTGTTTATTCATTGAGTCCACGGCTCGGGTTGTTAAAATCTTGATATCCAATCCAAAACTTTAAGACAATGGATTGGTGAATTTTTCACACTTATAAATTTGTCCCGCACTCGTGTTTTAATCGATGTGGGCTCAACACGCCCCCTCAAACGAAACCCATTGGATCGAAGATTGCACTGGCTTTGACTTGACCAAAGTGTGAGAAATGAGGATCATGCGAGTTTAACAATGGACACGGGATCAACCCGCTCTGATACCATGTTAAAATCTCAATATTCAACCCAAAACTTTAAGACAGTGGGTTGATAAATTTTTTACACTTATAAACTTGTTCCCCACTCGTGTTTTAATCGATGTAAAATTCTCAATATTATTCAAGCATAAACAAAGCTCTTTTGAATTTGAATCTGAATCCTTTACATGTACTTATTAAAACTACATAGCACCGACCACAAAAATCGACTACAAGATGTTGACCTTCTCAAGATTAGTTGTATGATCTCACTATTTGGAGAACTATTCCACTTTGCCATTTCTTCTCTATCACATGTTCAACTTAATTTTTTTTTTCCTCAACGTGATCAACCTTTTCATGTTGGAATAAATCAAGGCTCCGTTAACGGTTGTTTAGAAGTCGTGGCTTCCACTATTAGGCCATACAAAATGGCTGAATAGTCGTTGAGCGACAAACATAAAGAAGGCAAGAAACGGATGAGTAAGATTAAGAACACAACCATGAATAAAAGTAAGATACGTTTTAAATCAAAAGGTAAATAAATACGTCATAGATTGGAAGTCGGTCGTAAGTATATTCATTTATAGGAATTTTTTGAATAAAATTTTCAGTGATATAATGTAATATCTATTATTGTAGTATTTATACGAATTTTTATTAATGAAAATATTAGTTCTAAGACAATGCAATGTCCTTCCGTAACATTGGAAACCTACAATGTGGTTGGTAGGTCAACCCCCTCCCACCAAATGAACAAATCATATATGGGCTACAGCCAATCCCAAAATCCAACCATGTTGTGTATGAATAAAATTCTATTTTAACCCACGTGTCCCACGCTCGCACGTGCCAACTGTCACGAGCTAATAAATTGTAAGCTTGTTTGTGAGATGAGATTAATTAGTTCCCTAATGTTTGGTATGGTCCATTACCTTTAAGGAGTGTGAGTTGCTTTTTTCTCAACAGACAATCAAACCACAGAACATGCTAGATATGAAAGCATATGGACCATGGGAGTGAGTGTAAAAAAGAGAATCCAATGCAAATTCTTATGATTACTCGATTAGATTATCGTTTTCTTCCTCTTTCTTCTCTCCTAAATTGACATATATGATCGCGAAAACAATGTTGAATGGCAGAAAAAGTTTGGTTAAATAATTCTTCTAATAACATTTCCGACACGATTTTTTTGTCAGCCAACTATTATCCAAAATTGTATTGGTATAACATATGAAGGAATATGATGATTGGGATACCCAACTGTCCCAATTGAATGGTTGGTCTGTAATTGAGGGGAGTCTTAGAATTTTAAGTATAAATAATAACACATTTAGAACAAAAATACAAGATCTAAGATATTGAAAGATGAAATTGACTTTTGGGAATGCCTCCCTGTTTGTAATTGATTTAGCAATCTACTTTTTCCCCGGTACCACATAATTCAAAGAGGGGCAAGGCACTTTACCTCACAAGAGAAGCCGAGGCTTTGCCCTTGAAGAATACAATGTCTCCTTTCTTCTTTTTTCTCATAGAAGATAACGTTTTCAAATTAAAGTTATTAATTGTTGGAGTATTGATTTATTAACCAAGGAAGAGATAGCCCAATACAAGTGAGTGTATTGGGATTTGGCCCAAATATTTAATTAGAGGGAGAATCCTAATTAAATATAATAACTAAGTAATTAGTGGGCAACTTTGAGCTAATTTATTTGAAGGTCACACCAATTGGTTTTGGGTGTTTATGAGATCAATACAAAGCTTGTTGATAGAGCTTCATTCAAATGTCTACTGGGTTGTTCATGCAATTAATAATTTTCACGTTGCAGTTTTGAATTTTAATTGTATTTGCTCACTGGTAAGATAATTAATAGAGTTATCGTTATAATTTATTTCACCAATTGATTATAATCTTGTAGCTCGGGGTAAGTATTTACCTGTTACGATCGTTACTGATCATTCAAAGTGCAGAATATTGTGGGGTTCGAACCAATTAATTACTAGTTTAATTGGTATTGTTGAAACTGGTTTCTTACTAAATTCTATATTTTTTAGATGGCTGATAACAACTCTCCCCCACTCAACAACTCCGGTGCGACGAACACCGATAACGACAACTTGAACGAGGAGGTTCCTGTTGTGAGGGCTAGCGGCGCTGAGGCCGTGATGCCGGGTCATAGACACACAATGCCACTGCCGTATTCTCATCTTGAGAAACCGGAAAAGTTCAAAAGTGGAAATTTCAAGAGATGGCAACAAAAAATGTTGTTCTACTTGACCGCCTTGAACTTCAGCCGGTATGTCAAGGAAGAGAAACCCAAAGAGAATGTGAGTGATCCGCATCAAACCGCGATCCACAGCGCATGGGTACATGAAGATTACCTATGTCGCAACTATATTTTGGGTTCTCTCGACGATTCGCTTTACGGCGTCTACTATACCAAAGAAACGTCTAAGGATCTTTGGGAATCGTTGGAGCACAAATATAAAGTTGACGACGCCGGTGCAAAGAAATTTGTGGCCGGGCGCTTCCACGACTATCAGATGGTCGATGGAAAGAGCGTTGTGGAACAATGCGAAGAGTTGCAATTGATCTTTCATGATCTTGCAACCGAGGAAATGGCCATCAATGATGCCCTCCAAGTGGCGATGGTGATTGAGAAATTACCGCCATCTTGGAAGGACTTCAAGATGTACCTCAAGCACAAGAGGAAGAAGATGACTCTCGAGGACCTCATCCGAAGGTTACGCATCGAGCAAGACAACCGAAAGGTTGATAAGAAACCAAGTGGCATGGTTGCTAAGGCCAATGTGGTCGAGACCGGGGGGAGCTCCCGTGGGAACAAGCGGAAACGCTCAAATGACTCCAAGGGAGATGCTCAGAACAAGAGCTTTACTGGTGCCTGCTTTGTTTGCAATAAGACCGGCCATCGTGCCAAAGATTGCTACAAACGTCTAGCCGCGGAGGGTAAGAAGACGGCAGGACCAAGCAAGGGCAAGAAGAAGAAGCCCGCCAATGCTAACATTGCGGAGGCTAGCTTGAGCTCCGACCTCGATGAGATGCACCTCACGGCCGTTGTGTCCGAAGTGAACCTCGTGGGTGGGAACTCGAAGGAATGGTGGGTGGACACGGGGGCTACCCGCCACATTTGTGCCAACAAATGGATGTTCAAGACCTATCAACCTGTCGATGATGAGAACTGCTACATGGGAAATTCCGCAGTCTCGAAGGTTGAAGGCAAAGGGACGGTCATGCTGAAGATGACCTCGGGCAAGGAGCTCACCTTGACCGATGTGCTGCATGTGCCCGAGATACGGAAGAATCTCATCTCCGGAGTGGTGCTCAATAAGAGGGGCTTTCGGCTCGTGTTTGAGTCTGACAAGGTCATCATGTCCAAGGGAGGGATGTTCGTTGGCAAGGGCTACTTGACCAACAATCTTTTTAAGATGAGTGTAATGACTTTAGCTCCAAAGGCAAAGTCTAGTGATAAGATTGATGTGGGTGCCGCCAATAAGGCTAGCACGAGCAATAATGTAATGAATGTTGCCGATAAGGCCAATGAGAAAGTGAAGGTTGCTTATTCTCGGGATTCGTTATATTTATGGCATGGTAGACTAGGTCATGTGAACTATAAGTCTTTGCAAAGGCTAATATCACTTGACCTACTACCAAAGTTTAACATCGATCACAAACATAAGTGCGAGACTTGTGTTGAGGCCAAGTACGCCAAAGCATCTTCCCACTCGATTGAGCGAAGCACGGAACCGTTGGATTTGATCCACACTGATGTATGTGATTTAAAATACGTACAAACGCGTGGCGGTAAAAATTATTTTATAACTTTTATCGACGATTGTACGAGGTATTGCTATGTCTACTTGATGAGAAGTAAAGACGAAGCAATAGACATGTTCATTCACTATAAGAATGAAGTTGAGAACCAACTTGGCAAGAAGATCAAAAATCTTCGAAGTGACCGAGGTGGTGAATATGAATCTCCATTTGCACAAGTTTGTGCCGAGAATGGAATCGTTCATCAAACCACGGCGCCTTATTCTCCCGAGCAAAATGGAATTGCGGAAAGGAAGAATAGGACGCTTAAGGAAATGATGAATGCGATGCTTATTAGTTCCGGATTACCAAGGAATTTGTGGGGGGAAGCGGTGCTTTCGGCCAACTATGTGCTCAACAGGGTACCACATAAAAAGTTGGCTAAAACACCTTACGAATTATGGAAAGGTCATGCGCCTAGCTATAAGTTCCTAAGAGTTTGGGGATGTCTTGCTAAGGTTCCGATCCCACCTCCTAAAAGGACAAGGATAGGACCCAAGACGGTGGATTGTGTGTTTATCGGTTATGCACAAGATAGTGCTGCATATCGATTCTTGGTACACAAGTCAGATAACTCTGATATCCACGTAAATACTATCATAGAAGCTAGGGATGCTTCATTCTTTGAGGAAAACTTTCCTCACAAAGCTCGAACTGGTGTTGACCGTCAAGTTGACCAAAGTGGAAGCAATGTGGGGGGAGAGGAACCTCAAGATGAAGTTGAAGAGCCTAGGCGTGGAAAAAGGGCTAGAAAAGAAAAGTCCTTCGGATCAGATTTCCTAACATATCTGTTAGAAAAGGATCCAGTAACCTACAAAGAAGCAATGTCTTCTACAGACTCTGCTCTTTGGAAGGAAGCGGTGAATAGTGAGATAGAGTCTATCTTACATAATCACACTTGAGAACTAGTAGATCTACCTCCGGGTAGTAAACCACTGGGCCATAAGTGGATCTTCAAAAAAAAGATGAAGCCTGATGGTACAGTGGATAAGTACAAGGCGAGACTTGTTGTTAAAGGCTACAAGCAAACTGAGGGTGTTGATTATTTTGACACATATGCTCCTGTCTCTAGGAAAACGTCTATTAGGTTAGTCATAGCCTTGGCGGCTTTGTTTAACCTAGAGATCCATCAAATGGATGTGAAGACGGCCTTCCTTAATGGAGATTTGGAAGAGGAGATTTACATGGAACAACCCGAAGGGTTTGTGGTACCAGGTAAAGAACATAAGGTGTGTAAACTTGTAAAATCCTTGTATGGACTAAAACAAGCACCTAAACAATGGCACGAAAAGTTTGATAGTGTAATGCTATCTAACGGGTTTCAGATAAACCAATGTGATAAATGTGTCTACGTGAAAGGAGATGATAACGACTATGTGATAGTTTGTCTCTACGTAGATGACATGTTGATCGTGGGTAATAATGATAATATCAAAATTACCAAGAAAATGTTGACACAAATTTTGACATGAAAGACTTGGGACAAGCGGATGTAATACTTGGGATGAAAATCACCAAGACTTCAGAAGGTTACGCGCTTTTCCAAGGTCACTATGTCGAGAAGATACTTGACAAATTCGATAAGGATAGCAATGTAATTGCGAGAACTCCTATGGAAGTGGTGTCGAGTCTCTGCAAGAATCGCGGAGAGAGTGTGAGACAACTAGAATATTCTAGAGTTATATGCAGTCTAATGTACCTCATGGACTGTACTAGACCAGATATTGCAAACTCGGTTAACAGATTATCGAGATATACGAGTAATCCCAATTATGAACATTGGAAAGCGATAGTTAGAGTCCTTAGATACCTAAGGTACACTGCTAACTATGGATTACACTATACGAGACATCCAGCCGTTCTGGAAGGGTATTCAGACGCGAACTGGATCTCGGACTCCAAGAATATAAAATCCACCAGTGGATACATATTTACTTTTGGAGGAGCAGCGGTCTCGTGGAGATCATGCAAACAAACTTGCATTGCTAGATCAACTATGGAATCAGAATTCATAGCGTTGGATCTAGCAGCTGAAGAGGCGGATTGGCTCCGAAGTTTCTTGGAGGACATCCCGATGTGGTCGAAACCAGTGCCTCCCATTAGCGTGCACTGTGATAGTCAATCAGCTATTGGAAGAGCACAAAATAATGTGTATAATGGAAAGTCTAGACACATACGTCGTAGACATAAATCCGTGAGAACGTTGTTGAGAACGGGTGTGATATCTTTAGACTATGTAAAGTCAAAAGAGAACATCGCGGATCCATTAACTAAGGGTCTAACGAGAGACCAAGTTGAGGTATCGTCGAGGAGAATGGGATTAAAGCCCACGAAATGACCTAAACCCATGATGGCAACCCAATCTGGATCGTAAATCCCGATCTGCAGGTTCAAAGGGATAACCGAATTGTGAGGCTAGGGTCGAACAAAGCACTCGAAAAATTGAGTTCCTTGCCTATTCCTATGATGGAAGAGTGATAGACCTGTACATGTGAAGGTTAAGCTTTAAGCTTTTAATGATCCTTATACTTCGAGTATATATATAAGTGGGGTATGGCAGGATACTCCTTATAAGAGATCACCTATATCGAATGTGAAGGGGCCGCTTCTATGAGATGAGTTAAGGGCTAAATCTCTAGAGCATTCGATGAAGTTTCCAAGGCAGTCCAGGGCCAAAATGGACAACAACGAAAGAACCAAGTAGTGGTTTGAGAAGGAGTTGTGTGAGTACCTTTGTCTTGGTATACATGAAACGCCGAACAGTTCAAGGCATCGCGTCCACTGGTTGGCAAGTATATCCGAAGGTATTTCACTAAGGAAGGTTCAAGGCTTTCAACTACCTTTCCTGATGCAACAAATTCTCGCAGAACTCCAAGTTGCATGTAGCATTGGTAGGCTCATATCATATATAAGCCAATTTGCATTCATGTGGGGGATTGTTGGAGAATTGATTTATTAACCAAGGAAGAGATATCCCAATACAAGTGAGTGTATTGGGCTTTGGCCCAAATATTTAATTAGAGGGAGAATCCTAATTAAATATAATAACTAAGTAATTAGTGGGCAACTTTGAGCTAATTTATTTGAAGGTCACACCAATTGGTTTTGGGTGTTTATGAGATCAATACGAAGCTTGTTGATAGAGCTTCGTAACGATATATAACACTTGCGAAAATCCAATTCTCGGGGTGAATAAAAATTGGCTTTAAAGTGGTATGGTTGTTATTAAAATAAGCACAATCCCACATTGGTTAGCGCACCATGCTGAGACAAGTTTATAAGGGACTAGAAGTCTAGCATGGGTAAACTGGTGGAGAAGGGAGAGGCTCCTCGCGCCGTCCGTCCGTCCGTCCGGCTCGGCTCGGCACGCACGCACGCACGCGCGCGCCCCGCCCCGCCCCGCCCCGTCCCGGACCGGGCCGGGCCGGGCCGGGCCGGGCCGGGCTCGGGTGCGGGTGCGGGGTGCGGGATTGTGGGAATTGTTCCAGGTTCCAGGGCCTTATCTTTTTAGAACTGGGCCGGACTTGTTGTAGCGATCCTAGGCCCAAAAAGTCCTCTGGGCTTCTTGGACTTCCGTTTGGACAAGCCCACGTTCTGGAACCTTCTCTTGCCAGCTGCCATTTGAATTTAAATTCGAATTTTAAATTCATGAGAGTAACAGCCTATTTATGTTGGGGGTTTATGGGTCTTGTAACAGCCCATTTAATGGGTGGGTTAATGGCCCTATTAAATCCGGATTTGGCTGTTGGAGGTCCAAGGCTGCCTATAAAAGGAGCCCACCTCCTTCATTCCAAATCATCCCAGCTCACACTCTTCCTTGAGCTCTCTACTTCTCCCTCCATAGCATAGCATTTCTCACTTTCATTTGTGTCGGAGTTCTAAGGCTACGAAAGGTTCGAAAGGTGTACGGAAGTGCTTCCTTCTTGTACACGAGGTTGGGCGTTGTACCTTGGGAGCTCTCTTACCCACGGAGGCCTGAAGCACATAGGCGGGTAATAAGAGTTTAAGGGCACACGGTTAAACTGTGGCCTCGTCCAGGATTGCATCCGAAGTTCGTAATTTAGAAGACGACGTCTCACACACTTAGCTCGAAGTGTGATCGTGAGCATATTCTTACTCTATACTTTCATATTGCTTACGATTTATATACTCGTGTTAAACCACTATTTACTAATATTTTACCAACATTAATAATAGTTATACTGATCTAATATCACATATGAAATTCTCTATTCAAAATCTTCATATAAACGACATATGAGTAGGCGTACGATCGAGTACAAATGTTAAATATTTTTTTCATGAAAATTGATGCTCATTATGATTTACTAGGTCGGATTATCTTGATATAAACTAGGTCGACTTAGTAATCCAATTTGAAATTGATTATTGGGTATGGTGGTTGGGTTAAAGTGAGTGTACCATAATTATCATCCAATAAATTAGTGCAAAAAGAAAATTAGCGAGTTGAGAGATTGCACATTCAATTGAGTAAAGGCCATCATCCCCAAACCGACCCCGCCTTAGGATATAGAATAAAAATCATTTAGATGTGTACAGTGTACCTACCAATTCTTTCATCATGAGACTTTGGATCTTTTATTCCCTATCAAATGATGCAACATCAAGCCACACCTTGATTATAACCTTGCTTATAGTTGCGTCAGTAGAAGATTATTAAATTTTTTTTGTTACACTATTTGGTATCTGGTCCACTGGGCCGACTAATTCAAATTCTAGTCGAGTAGAACTTTTAAAAAGTGGCAAAATTTTTTCAACAAGTATTCTAATTACGAGTGAGAATATTAGAATACTATAAAAAATTTAACATAATTATCGTATGATTTTGAATTTGATCCAGGAGTTCTAAATCACCAGCCTATCGTATCACGTATTCCCCAACGTTGATTCTAAATTATTAAAACAATATCCTAACACCATAGGAAAAATCGGTGCCCCGATTGGTTGAATGCCACCACTTTTGACCTTTCTTGGGAAGGATATCAACATTAAAATAACTAAATCTTTTCTTGAGAGTTCCGAAGTTCATATCTGTACGTCTATCAGGTCAGCTGGTGGGTGACACAATTGTGGAATCAAATTCCTCGAAAAAACTAACGCCTTCCCATCGAATATGTAACGAGTAACATAAAGTTAGCCGACATTATCTAAGTTCCAAGTCATAAAACATATTTTTTAATTCTAACCGAAAGAGAGTATGATATGATGGACCCCATTTAAAACTTAACGAATCGGACAAGACTAGTCCTTGAGAAAAATTCATTAAAAATACCAACAACGTGGTAAACAGTACTTGGCAAAATACATAATCTTTAGACAAAATTGTTAGACTTCCATATTCATGTCCTGATTTTTTGCACTTATAAAATTTCACCATACTATTTAGTAATTTAAGATCTATCGAATTAAAGTATATACTAATAATTTTTACTCGGGGCATATGTGAATTACAACGAGTCATAGAATCAACTCACTCTAACATCAAGTTAGAAAAAATATATATATTTCAAAATCTTAAAATAACATGTATACATGTGGTATGATGATACAAAGCATAACAAAACTGAAAAATCAAAATTTCTTTTGTGTATACTACTGATGTAAAAATGTAACTATACAAAAAACTCAAAATTTTAGGACAAATTATAATCAAACTAGCAATATTGTATCTTATACAATATCGTTAAAACTTATAACATCAGTTAATTGATGGGTTCAAACTTCAAATCTCCTCTCCCCAAACTTATAAAAAAAATGTTGTCCCCTCCTAATCACATTAAAATTTACAACTTACAACAGAGAGAGAGAGAGAGAGAGCCAAATACATTCAGTTTTTTCTAATATCGTTTTTCTCCTCTTATAAGTTGTAACACATTCAATTCTATAAGCAGCATAAAAACAACAATTAATAAACAAAACGCAGCGTAACCAAAACCGCGTATATTTAGCGAGGAACCAAACCACCCCCTCACCAAATGTAAACCCCCCGCAACTGCTTACCACCAACACGAAGAAAACGCCTCCTCCTCTGCTTCTTCTCCCGTTCCCTTAAACTTCTTCCTTTCTCCCTTTTATATTCCTTTCTTCTTTATAAGAATCCCAACGAAGAGAATCAATCATTTTTATTCTTCTCTTGGTGTTTGTTTGATCATCTAAAGGTGCTGCCTTTTCTCCCTGTTCTATGTAAAAAGCTCTGTTTTTTGTTGTTGTTGGGTTTGTGGGTTCCCTGATTGGTTTTTTTTGGTGAAAGTTTGCGGCTTTCGGGATAAACGCCAACTGGGTTTCGTCTGGAGTCGCTGTTTCATTAATGGGTTCTCCTCCAGGTGATCTTTTCTTGGATAATTGCTGGGATTATTTTATTGCTCCTTTTGTTTGTTAATGGTTTCTATGTGTGTCTTTGAGAAGTGATTAGTGTTTGGTTTTGTTGGGATTAGCTTTAATGGACTAATCGTTTGATGTTAATTGGTGGGATCAAGTGGAAATGGATTTTCATTTGAAGAAAAAATATTGCTTCTTTTCCTCTGAAGGTGCATTTACCTTGTATGGTTGATTGGTGCGATTAGTCTTTGTACTTGCTTCTTTATGTTTCCGTGCTCTTCTTAGATCAGTTGATGAAGAAATAGCATCTCCAAGCGCATGTTCAAGTTCGTATCGTATTCTTTCTGCTTAGATCGATAGCCACTTCTGTTGTGCTTTAGCTTGTTGCAAAGGATGCAAAGCTTGATATACATTTCGGACTCTAGAAATGGAAGTTTATTTCAGGATGAAGGTTTAGGGATTTCCTGTTAAGCTTGATAGATCGGAATGAAATGCATTGCAGTCGTGCTTATGACTTATATCATGGATGCTCTTGTGTTTCCTTTGCAGGGTGAAATCTGGAGTTTTTGCTTGCAAACATTGTGATTCGACTCTTCGGTTATCTGATTGAGGTTAGGTTGTGATTATTTATTTGCTATGTTGTCTTTTTGTTATTCGTTATCTTATATTGTTGAACTGGGTCTGCAGGGTTGCTGTCTTGTGCTTTTGTTGCATCGATCTTGTACTTAATTGACGGATTGTCAAAGCATGAGTTTATCTGTATCATCTGAGGCAGTTGAAGGTAATTCAAGAAGGAATTCTTCGGATGGAGCTAATTCCTTAACGAGAGTGGAAAAGAAAATTCCTCACTATCTCCAACCTTCCTCTGGATCTTGTCATGACTCATGCAAGTATGGGAAGCATCATGAATTCAAAAAGAAGCCCAGGCCGACATTTCCAAAAAGGAAGAGCAAGAAATCGGTTGATGACGACTATCCAGTTGAGATATGGGTGGCCGGGAAGAAGACCCCAGAAGTGAAGCTGAAACCTCAACGCAATGTCAAAGCAAATGTACTTGATAATCCAGAGATCATTAAGTGCGAGGTCTCAGCAAACTCGGTTGACGGCCAAGCTTCAGACAGAATTAAGTCCAAGAAAAAATCAGGTGCAATGTTGTTAACTGAACCAGAAAGCCAAAGTCCGGTGGCAAAAGTAATTCTGAGGAAGAAGATGTCATTGGTCACAAAATCAGCTGACAGCCAAATTTCTGTTTCAAGTGGAAGTTTTTCTGGGAAAGAGTCATCTCCAATGACTAAGAAAGTGAAACCAGTTCGGCCGAGGAGTTCACTTGATTCATCCCAGAAAGTCAGAAATCAGGATAAACGAACGTCATCTCGAATGTTCGAAGTCTCCTTCACACAAGCTCCCTTAAGACCTAAAGCTGAAAATTTGTCTGCAAAGCAAGCTATTTCTTCAAAGCCCAAATTGTCTTCACCTGGTTTATTGCATCTTACTAGTGAAAAGAAAATTAGTGAGATCAAGACCGAACAGAGAACAAAGACGCTCAGCGTAACAGTAAAGAAAGGGCTGGCAGCTCCGAGAGGTTCATTCTCCACTAGGAGTTCTGGCCTTAGAATTCAGAGGGTGTTGTCGTCCACAACTTTACGTAATGGAATTGCACGAGGTGCTTCATCCCCTAAAGCCTCAAAAGTTTCTTCGAGCAGAGTGGCAAGAGGGTCCTCTGCCCCTACAGCTTCATTGCCATCTAAAATTGCCCTCAGCAGAGCTGCAAGCGTCAAACAAAAAATGCAGGGAGGTTCTGAAGTCAAACCTGTCGCGAAGGATCAGAAGAAGACTGGCAAGGTTAATACTGAGCATCACAAGGTTAAGCAAGAAGGTCCTGAGAAGTCCATCAGGGACCTTGAAGAGCCCAATAATGATGAGGTCCAGGAGAAAACATTGTATGTCATTAAGATGGAAACAGAGGACAAGTATGTTGACTCGGATGTGAACGAGAAGGTGTCTGTGGAGTCTTCCCCACCTCTGGCATCCTTGTCTCCTAGTGTTTCATCCCGTTCGAAATCTCCATCTCCATCGCCGTCCAATCACAGTGAGCAGGATGATGAAGAATCTGAGTACTGTTCAACGGATGCAGATGAAGAGCCCCTTGATGATGACGATGATGAAGGTGAGCATGGGCCTAAGATCAGAAATGACGAGGTGGTTCCTCTCGACAAGGATGGGCATCCAGTGAAACTACGTTTCAGGAGGGGAAAGATTGTTGACATTTTATCAGAGAGTAGAAGTCCAAGAAGACTCAAGTTTAGGCGGGGAAGAGTGTTGAGTGAAAACCGCAATGCCAAAAGTAATACCAAATTACACTTTAAGGAAGGGGGATCAGATGGAAAACCCGATGACCGCCAAGTTGATTCGGAGAAAGTGGTGTTGAGGCATCAAGATGTGCAAGGAAAGAAAGACACTCAGGGTCTCTTCAACAATGTCATTGAAGAAACGGCAAGTAAACTCGCCGAGACCAGGAAAAGCAAGGTGAAAGCTTTGGTGGGGGCTTTTGAAACTGTGATCTCTCTCCAAGACCGCAAACCCTCCGCGAGCACCGTCTCTTGAGCTCATACTGAGCCTTATTGCTGATTGAAAATAAATGGTAGGAACATAAATCCCGAGCTTGTAGATAGAATACTGCAATGCACAAGCTCGGTGATTTGCAGGAGTTCTTGCTTCATTTTACAGTTGACAGCGATGAATCGCGACTTGAATGAGAATGCACTGAGCATTGATCATGACCTTTCTTAAAGAAATGTGGCTAACTTGTTTGATTTCTGTCTTGTGAATTAAAAAACACATATACTAATGCATTAAAAACCAGTTGCATCCTTGAGCTTAACAGAGGAGACAATATTATGGTTTTTGAACATGTAAGAGTATTGCAGGGAAAAATGATTTATAACTTAATTCATGGTGTATAAGATATTGAATTCACCGGCATGAATAGTATTCATCATAAAACCTGGTTCCGGTATAAAACCTTTTTTTTTCGGTTCGAAGAACGAAAATATGTGACTGCATAATGCGAGCACGTGTATTTTAGTTATAAATCATGAGCATTGGACGTTTGTTTTGTCCAGGTTCTGTCCGTCATGTATGTACAGAAAAAAAGTTCTATACAACTTTGAACATTTGTTTTAGGGCAAATTACTCTAAGGTCCCTGGCGGGAGTTTTGTGGTGCTCCGAGCATGAAGGTAGCGAAGATTGGTCCGTGGTCGGAGAAGTTTGGTCCGTCGGAGTTGGAGTCGAGACGGATAGGAGAGATTTTTTTTTGATAAAAGTTCATTTTAGTACCCTGTAGTATCACCAAAAATTATTTTAGTATCCTGTGGTAAAAAATTCATCAATCGAGTCAAACCTCACCCAATTTACATCACTTAGGTCCACGGGCAGCTACCCGAACTTAGCCGGACCTGCCCGGACAACTGGACCAGCCACGTCATCAAAATCTGATGACGTAGCATCTGCACCTTCTCCTTTTCCCCTCTCTTCTTCTTCTTCTTCTTCCTCCCGCCTCCCTCCCTCTCCCACAAGCCCCCTCTCCTGCGACCTCCTCGCCACCGTCGCACTTCAACACGTCGATGAGGTAGGGGACCACCCCGCACTGTACGATATTCACCTTGTTGGCCTTCTCCAGCGAGAGGTTGACGATGCAGGCCACTGCGTTGACCTGGACATTGACGTACCGGAAAGCCAATAGGGTTTTAAGCGCCGAGAGGAGCCTCCCCGTGCACAGACGCGCCCGCTCCTCCACGCGAGTGCGCATCGTGTTCCTAAGGAACGCTAACGCCTCTTCGACGTCGTACGCCTGGAGGCTGTTCCAGCTTGGCGAGGAGCTCTGATTCCCCATCCTGGAACGGCTCGTCGGTGCTGTCTCTGGCGGCGGAGATGCAACTCGGTTGAGAATAGTTGTCTTCAGTGCCAGATTAGGGATAACGTTGGAGAAGTCTGGAACGGCGCCGTCGGGGAGGGACGGGGTGTAGTTAAGGTTCTTACATGTGCGGACGCAGGCGCGTTCGAACGTGTGGCCGGAGGAGACAATCACCGGATCAGCCATCATCGCATCGGAGATCGGGCAGAGGAATTCCTTAGGGACAACGACGATGGTGTGACTCACGCGCTTCGAAGATTGCGACGGCGGCAAGGAGGTCGTGGGAGAGGGGGCTGGTGGCAAAGGGAGGGAGGCGGGAAGAAGAAGAAGAAGAAGAAGAAGAGAGGGGAAAAGGAGAGAGGAGAAGGTGGAGATGCCACGTCATCAGATTTTGATGACATGGCTGGTCCAGTTAGCCAAGCAGGGTCAGGCAGGTCTGGGTAAAAAATTTATCAATCGAGTCAAACCTCACCCAATTTACATCACTTAGGCCCACGGGGTACTAAAATAGATTTTTTTCTTTTTTTGTTTTTTATTGTAAGGTTAGAAATGTCATTTTTGAAATTATGTTGATCGCTAATGTCATCAGTTGATCCAACAGGGATCTGAAAAGTGTATTATTTCAAATTAGGAGGACCCAAATAAGTTATCGAAAATAATAAAGACTAAGACTGGTATTTTATTAAATATCAAGAATCTTAGGATACTTTGCCCTTTGTTTTATCCATACTGTAAATTTTTTCTTCCAGAAGAAGACTCTTTCTTTTTATAATTTGGGTGACGTTGATCTGCGTTTAAGTTGTATTGGTGCCTGTTATACTGTTCAATCCGGTCTCGTTATGCGGATGGGAAAATGAGATTAATAACGTATACTATTTTGGGATTTCATGTATCCCGCTCCGGTTTTTTTTTTATTTTACATGTCATTCGAATATTTATTAAGCCTATCATTTTGGGTTTGAACTGAGTGTTAAGATTTTTTAACTAAAATAGAACAACTTGGTCCAATTGAGGGGAACTCCTGATTCAGCGAAAGCGAAACATGTCTTTGTAATTGTAACAAAGACCACGACCTTTCCTGACCTCAAGGTTCAGCCCATCCTTTTTGTGGGTTGGACATTGAACAGTATTTTGTTTTGGAGGAATTAAAATTACTTAACACTAATTTTTTTTAGTAGAAATGGTGAGTGTTAAACACTCATTCATACATAGGCATTACAAGGGACTGAACGGAAAAAATTTGTAGCGACAGAATCCTGCAGTAACAAAGAAATACAACCTGATAGGGGAGAAGGAAAAATATGACAACCCAGGGCCAAAGAGAGAGCATAATTTGATAACCAGTCAGTTACCATATTATCCTCCCGGTAACAATGTTGGACCTCCACACGCCAGTGACGATGAATGAGGTTTCTGACAGCTAATCACAAGGGTGGAAAGTGGATGCGCCACCTCGATACCCTTGGTAAGACAACTCGCAGCCACCTGCGAATCCGTCTCGACAACAACCAACCGATATCCCCGATCCCATGCGATATGTAAACCACACCATAAGGCCCATAACTCGGAAGCCAGAGATGTGCAATATCCAGTATTGCTAGCAAAACCCACGCACCAAAAATCTCGAGGCGACCAACCAACCAGCTGCTGCCTTCGTGGCTGCAGAATGCTTGCCCGATGAAGCTGCCCAAGCATGAGGGCAGGAGGTCCTATTTATAGGCCATGGAGGGGTAGAATTCGCAGGCACTTTCAAGGGGCACGACCATTGCTCATCACCTTCTGGAAGGGGGAATACATGTGAAGTGCGCCTCAAAGCACCTATTGCGACCTGCGTTCAATGCGCCATACGCACACACACGTGCTCTTGCTACGCACCATCCTCGCAACGGTCCGAGTTGGCTTTCCAGATGGTCAATTCATTTCTTAGCTAACAAGGAACATCTCCTTATAAACTTGAAAATTTTCTTTGTTGTTTCTAGTATGATAATGCTATTTCTATTTTCACTTTTGGACCTACCACTTGAACTTTTCACTTTGAGCCAAATGCATTAATTTTGCATTCAAAACTTAACAGATTCCCTCTAAACTAGTGCGGAAGAGAAGAAAGGCTGGTAAGCTGAGGTAGGAAGCAACCGCCTCCAAATCCGACTCGCTGCCCGACAATCGCGTAGTAAATGGAGAAGAGTTTCTGATCTTCCACTACAAAGATGGCAAGCAACGGATGATGCCAAATGTCGTCGAGAACGTTCTGAATTCGTCAGCAAACAGCCCTTCACACAAGTCCACATAAATACTCTAATCCGCCTCGATACCCTTGGTAACACTAATTGATGGTCATTGTATAGTATTGGACTTGGCCTCAACTGAATATATTTTTCTTGATAGGTGAATTGAATTTCTTGGTCACTTTAAATTGCGTCAACTCACAATAATTTACATAGACGACCGTCTCATCTTTTCCTAAATTTCATGGCACTTTTTAAAGAATTTTAGACAATTAAGTTGACTAATTCAAATCATAAATAAGTTGACAAAAGACATTCCAAAAACTCAAATCAAAAATTTTGAATTAACTTAAAAGTTAAAACTAATGATCTACTTAATCCGATTAAACTAAAATTCGCTAGGTTTTTTTTAAATTTAAATTTAGGCTTCAGATGATGATGAACTTAAGATTTCTCATTTCCAAAAATTGAGAATTGAGTCACTTCACCCACCAACCTTCTGAGAAATGAGGTAAAAAGTAAAAACTATTACTATCATACCACCTTCCCTTCCATGAACCAACCTCCAACCAGTCCAAGCTGGCACAGTCCAACGTGGCACCACACGACTGGTGCTCCCATAGGACCAAAACCAACAGATGTCATTAGGGATGGCAATTAGATCCTTACCCCGAGGATCTACCCTGATCAAGACCCGAAGGGTCCAAGACCTGTTGACTTTGACCGGGTCTAGATTCTGATCCTGCCCGGATTCTGATATTTTAAAAGAATAAGGGTATGGGTATGGATTTATAAGATTCTGTCCTGATCCTACCCGAATTTTTTAAATTAATATTAAAATAATATACATGTATATTAATTATTAGACATAATACAAATTCTCAATTTTGTTGGTAGGTAAATATTTTTTATTAAAACAAAAGTTCAAAACATAGGAAGCGCAAAAGGAAAGACAAGATAAAGGGGCCCGATATTACATCAGTTATAACCCCGCCCCGACTAAAACGTTCCCTCAACCTCAAGAGGTAAAGAAGAGGGACCTATAAATTCTTGTAGGCAATCAAGAAAGTGAGCAGCGATTGATTGTGAATGATCAAGGCATCCGTCCAAAGGATCCACTCTTGGACATGGAAGAGCACAAAATACAGGAGAAACTCATTATCGTACCTCGCCTCATTGAAGATAGTATCATTACGAAGCAGTCACATGCCCCAAGTAATAGCAGCAAAAATTACAAACCAAATTCTCAATTTTAACTTACTCAACTTTTTTATTTATTTATTTTTTTGGTTTCTTTGTATTGATATGTTTAATGAATGAAAATGTCCCATTGTTATTTGAAAACTATCAAAATATAATTTAATTTTTAAAAATTAAATATATTAAAAAAAATACGGATCCGCAGGTCGCCCTGATCCTGCCCGATTTTTTAGGACCCAGATCCTGCCCGAATCCTTATTTTTAAAGAGGATAAGGGTAAGGATTTGGTTCTACCATTTAAAAAAAAAGTAAGGATCTGGGTCTTATAGATCCTACCCGGATCCTGCCCATTGCCATAATATCCATCCAAAACCAATGATCAATATAGATTCATTAAAAATATCCAGCCCGAATCTTACGAGTACAAAAAATATTTTTTAGAAGAATGAAGTAGTAAGTCTTCGATATTGGATGTTAAAATTTCATCAAAAATATATAAGATTATAGAGTCAATTGAATTAAAATTTGAAATGAAAAATTAAATCTAAATTATTTGATATAAGTCGATGTTTGGACAAAAATACTAATGAAATGGTAACCCATAACATCACATATAATTAACTTCCCTTTCCCACTACACACTGTCACAAAGTGATATTATCACCCACATTAATAACAACAATAATATCTCTCCATCATCTCTCTGCAACTTGCCTTTTCCCCTTGCTTGCTACCTCTTCTCCCTTAAGTTATTCCATACGCATTTTATAGACTCTTTCCCTGGACCAAAATACCCCTCCTTCCCCAAGAAAATTCCAAGGCTTTCCCATGTTTCCTTGTTCTTTTCCCATCCCAAAAATCTGATCTTTCTGGTTGGAGGCCTCGTAAAGACCCGGCCTTGTTGCCCATTTTCTTCTGGGTGTGGCGTTCTGAGGCTATTAGGAGGAGAGGAGGAGTTCTGGGTGCTGATTTTGGTAATTTACGATCCTGCCACTGTCCTGTTCTTGTAATTTTCTTTGTTGGGTTTGTGGAATCTGGACAATATCTGAACTGGGTTGTCTTTAGATCGCATGATTCTTGCTTCTTGCACATCAATTTGGGTTCTTTTGTGTGGTTTGTGTACGGTAGGTAGGTGGAGGTGAAGGATGATCTTGACTAAGCAATACCGTTGCATACACTCGTCTAGCTGCCAATGCACGAAAGGGCACCTTAGCGAAGATGTGATCTTTTTAGTGTTCCAGCAGCTGAATTGGAACCCCAAGTTGATTGCAGCAATGTCTTGTGCTTGCAAGTGGTTTGATGATCTTGCCAAGAGAGTCCTTTGGAAGGAGTTTTGCAAGACGAGGGCTCCCAAGATGATGATTGATCTGCAATCTAGTGGTAGTCATAGCGTTGATGGGAATTGGCTGGCACTCGGGAAGCTGCTCATCTACTGTTCCGGGTGTAACAAGGGCGGGTTGTTCAAAAGCATTCACATTCCCGGCCATTTCGTTTATAGGACTAGGTTCTCGAGGACGTCGGGGAAGAGCTTCCTTCTCCCGCAGTGTAGGTCGGACGTCCTGTACGTGTCTGACCCTTGTGAGCATCTCGACCAAGGGGATGAGGGGGACGTGGGGTTCTTCCGGGGAATCTTCAAGTCCTTTGGGACATCAAAGGTTCGGAAGATGCTGATTAATAGGGAGGCCAAGCTTCATACGACCGAGGTGTGCCCTTATTGTAAGGCAAAGTTGTGGAGCATGCTACAAGCGAAGATGATTCCACAGAGTGCCAGTTGTAGGCTGGGTGCATATGATGATTGTATCGAGTATTACGTGTGTTTGAATGGTCATTTCCTAGGAGTCTGCACTTTGTTGCCATTGTCTGATTCGGAAGGCGTGACAGAGTTGGAGTGAGAAGGTGTCCGGATACAAGATCCAGGTAACTTCTCAACAATTCTTTCTCGTTCCTTTTCTCCTTCAAAGACATTGAGGGGAAATTTGGTAAGATTGGTTAGAGCTATATGAGCTAGTCAAGCACATTTGACTTTCAAGAAGTCACTTCCTATTATGAAGTACTAAACATATCAACTCAAACCTTGTGATGGAAGACAGCTCAACCACCATCCCGGACATGCGGTTGATAACCGGGGACGTCGGTGCAAGGTTTAGTCTTTCTGTAGTAGAGAGATGAGCATTTTGTCATCAACCTAATGCCTTCTCAAAATCCCTTGTTCTCAAACAAAATCTTGGAAAGCGGATGTGTCTGCTTTTGATTGCTGTGAAGGCAGGGTGCCTCTTGAATAAGGCATTCAATGTGACCTATTCCCTAGTTCTTGGCGAGAGATCCCGCTGTTGTCTCCTCTCCCCAGTACTTAATGTCAACTAATAAGATGATCAACCTTCTAAGTCAATATTTCATCAAATACCAGTAAACTGGCCTCATGAATTATTGTGTTACTAGCTAGATAATTCTATGACCTTATTTTGTATTCTCAAATTGATTAAATTTCTAATGAATTGTCGCGGTCTGTGCTTTCTTTTTCTTTCCCAGAAGGATTCTAATGTGCAATAATGTAGCTCTTCCTGAGGATCCTTTCAATATTATTGCAGGTTTCATTTGTTGCAGACTTGGAAAACGCGGACAAGAAACACGCTGCTGTTCGGTATCTCTTACTGAAGTTAACTTCCCCGATTATGTTTGCATCTGGGCTTCCACCGTGATGGATGGCTTCCTTGGTCTCACTATTAAGCTAAATGTAAAATACCCAACCGGACTTGGAAGCTTAGATGACATCCTTATCAAATCGTGGACTGGTTACAGTGATCATTTGTTACACTGTACATTTCCTGTATTGGCTGATATTTGTATTGCAACCCTCAATTGGTAAGCTTCTGGTATGGCACCATTGCTCATGGTCCCTCATTTGCTTCTGTTTTTTTTTCTTCAACTATACACAAACAATGTGTCAACTCTTCCTTGATTCTGCGAGTGATCGAATTTCTCGACCGTTCGGAGGTTCAACTAAACGATATTCTTCGAGCCGGTCATGCTGGACCAAGCTCGTTTGTGGTAGTCAGAGCAGCATTCTGCAGGTTCCTGTCTGGTTCACGACCAATTCATAGTTTAAGCCAAGGATCTAAACCCATTATTTCTGATCTCTGCTGGTAAATAGATGAATAAAGTCTTTATGAACCCCGTAGCACGTAGGTCTCTCTGAAAACCTTAACCTAATTGCCTCTCAATAATAAGTTGTTTAAGCCATCCCGTTTCATTGAATTTGAACGCAGTTCCAACTTCTAACTAGAACGGCCACCCGCAATGAAGAGAAGGTGAACAAATATAATTTACCTCTTCTTGGAGTTAATTTCTGGTTGCATCGAGAATTATTTCTGTGCTGACATCTGAAAATAGATGAAAAAGTCCCTCATGTTCTGCAACAAGGGTGAAGTCCATGAATCTGTGGAACAATAGTGTTGATTTTGTTGCAGGAAAATATTAATACAAGATGGAAAATGATTAGTACACAACTATGTATTAATTAAGAGTGTCTGCAAAAACTTGTGTACATCTTTTTGGTGTCACTCATAAAGCTTGTGACAGAGCCCTGCCTTCAGTGGCTGGCTGATCTTTATGGGCTTCGAGCTTCTTGAAAACAAGTTTATGCTGCGGAAGCTGACCATTGTCAAAAGATGTCAACTCTGTGTCTATCATCACACAGTCCTCGTCCTTGAATTCGCCTCTCAAGATACCCTTGGCGATTTCGTTTTCGACATGCTGTTGGATGACCCGTTTGACTGGTCTCGCACCGTAACTTGGATCATACCCAAGACTTCCTAGAAGCTCCACGGCCGCATCAGTTACCACAATCTTCATCTTTCGGTCTGCAATCCTTTGTTGCACTCGCTCCAGCTGCGAAACGCATGCAAACGTCAAACATATAGATCAAGAAACTGGCCAAAACACCACCTTCTTGCCATTACGTCACCCCAAAACTAAAGGCATAGAAAAACTGCCGCAGGATCAGAAAGTATCCATAAGCTATGGCGTTTTCGATTTTCTAGAAAGGAATGCTAAGACATACCTGCAATTTGACAATTCTATTTATCTGCTCGCGATCCAAAGGCTGGAAAACTATGTACTCATCAATCCTGTTCATGAACTCGGGGCGAAAGACATATCTTGCAGCTTCCATCACTCTCCGTTTGATAGTTTCATAAGCGACCTCCTTTGACAAATTATCATCAGCATCAAGTATGTACTGTGAACCAACATTTGACGTCATAATAATGACCGTGTTGGTGAAGCTAACAGTTCGACCTTGTGAATCGGTTACTCGTCCATCATCTAAAATCTGGAGAAATACGTTAAACACATCAGAATGAGCCTTCTCTATTTCATCAAATAGAATAACGGCATAGGGTCTTCTCCGGACAATCTCTGTCAACTGCCCTCCCTCCTCATATCCAACATAACCAGGTGGGGCTCCAATCAACCGTGAAACAGCATGCTTCTCCATGTATTCACTCATGTCAATCCGCACTAAAGCTTCTTCAGTGTTAAACATGTAAGAAGCCAAGGCTTTGGCCAATTCCGTCTTCCCAACACCCGTGGGACCCATGAACATGAAGCTAGCAATTGGGCGACGAGGGTCTGAAAGACCCGCACGGGACCGCTGGATTGCTTCAGCCACAGCTGTCACTGCTGGATCCTGACCTACCACGCGTTTATGCAACTCTTCGGCCAAGTGCAATAACTTCTCCCTCTCTGATTGCTTCAATTTGGAAATAGGAATGCCAGTCCATTTGCTGACGACCTCAGCTATGTCATCTCCAGTAACTTCCTCTCTCAACATTGACTTACCGGAGCTCATGTATTCATCCAACTCTTTCTCTGCCACCTCAAGCTGGCGTTGCAAACCATTGAGACTACCATACTTCAATTCAGCAGCACGATTGAGGTCATATTCACGTTCTGCTTGCTGAATCTCGATGTTTACCCTGTCAATCTATGCAAAACAAAGCAGTAGAGGTGGGTGGTCAAGAATTACTTTGGTTGATTAATGAGCCACATAACCAAAACCTTGCAACAATTACACAACTGTCTAAGTTCAAGTTATTATAAAGAATGACTTCGGAAGGAGAATAATACCTCTTCCTTAATTGACTGCAGGCGAGTCATGACAGATTTCTCATGCTCCCACTGTTCTGTCAGCTCAGCCTGCCTTTTCTTCAGTAGAGACAATTCAGCCTCAAGTCGACTTAACCTTTCTCTTGAAGCTCTATCAGTGTCATTTGCAAGGGAAAGCCTTTCCATCTCCAGCTTCAGTACCGAACGGTTAATCTCATCAAGGGCAGTAGGCTTCGAAGTAATTTCCATCTTGAGCTTGGCCGCAGCTTCATCAACTAGATCAATAGCTGCAGTTGAGAGACAGATGCTTACCTTGTCAAAATTTAAAAAACTTCTTTTATCGAGAAAAAGGGTCTCCGAAGTTGAACCATAAAAAAAGAAGAATCAGTCTGCTGACCTGCTCCTACAGACCATTATACTAGAAAGAAAAAGATCGAACAGGTTCATGCCACTCCGGGATACATGTAGGATGAAATGCAGCTATTTGATGTGTAATCTTACCTTTGTCCGGCAAAAACCTCCCACTTATGTAACGGTCAGAAAGAACAGCAGCTTCCACCAATGCACTGTCAGATATACGGACTCCATGGTGCAGCTCATACCTTTCCCGCAGGCCCCTAAGGATGGATACTGTATCTTCCACTGTGGGTTGATCAACATATACTTGCTGGAAACGACGCTCAAGTGCTGGGTCCTTCTCAATGTACTTGCGATATTCATCCAAAGTTGTTGCACCGATACACCGCAACTCTCCTCGACCAAGCATAGGCTTCAACAGATTACCAGCATCCATTGCACCATTTGTGGCACCTGAAGCAGAAATTATCAGGTCATAAGAAGTTCACTACAAAATCATATGTATCTGTTTGATCCAGTAGCAACTTCACATCCTCAAATTTTGGTTCGGCAGTCATCATCTATTTGTTTCATCTCAGCAAAAGGATATGTTAAAAGGCAAATCACCTGCTCCAACCACTGTATGGATCTCATCAATAAAGAGGATTATCTGTCCATCTGATTCTGTAACTTCTCTTAGGACAGCTTTCAGTCTATCCTCAAATTCTCCTCGGTATTTTGCTCCCGCGATAAGTGCACCCATGTCTAAAGATATCAACTGAACAGAAACAAGTACATAATCAACAAGAAATAAGAGCACAAACCCCAGATCATCCCCATCTCCAAAAACAAGACAAATCCTCAAGAAAACAATTACCACAATGGCATACCTTCCTGTTCATTAGCGCTTGAGGCACATCCCCTTGCACAATCCGCTGAGCCAGCCTGTTCAAAATGCAATAAGATCAATGTGCTCTCACTTTAAACAAAGGCCGAACCACTAGGATCAGCCAATTGCTATCTTAGTAGAGCCAGTCCCATAAATTCACTTTCTTTTAAGAGAATTGTATTAGCCAAGCATGCACAATTCAATTTCGCATATTGCTAGATCATGAGCTTAATCCTTTGCATTTTCATTCAGATTGTTCTTATATACTTACTTGGAAGATCAAGGCTAAAACATCAGCTGGTCCTGTGACATTCACTAACATTAAAAGGCAACTGTCATCCCAGTATAGATAACTACGCTAAAAGCTTCAGCAACTTACCCTTCGGAGATTGCCGTCTTGCCAACACCTGGCTCACCAATCAATACAGGGTTGTTCTTGGTCCTCCTAGAGAGAATCTGAATGCATCTGCGAATCTCGTCATCTCGTCCTATGACTGGATCCAACTTCCCTGCGCTAGCCATGGCAGTCAAATCTTTTCCGTATTTCTCCAACGCTTCATACTTCCCCTCGGGGTCTGCATAACAAGAAATCAAAATCAAGCAAATTATTAACCTGATCCCAAATTTAGTGCATTCTGAGGAAGTCAAGCGGTTGTCACTGCTAAGTCTCACCTTGGTCGATAACGGACTGTCGTCCCCGAATAGACTCAATGGCAGACTTCAAGGTCGGGAGAGAAATCTGAAAGTCCTTGAACAACTGCATCCCAAACCGCTGGTCCTGAGCGAAGGCAAGCACCAAGTGCTCAACAGAGACAAATGAATCCCCATACTCTTTCTTGAACTCGCGCGCACACTGGATCAGCTTCTCCAAATCACGCCCCAACATCGTCCCGCTATTCTCACCAATAACCTAACCAACCACACACTCAAAATCACAACGGTCCACCACACAAAATTCTTCCTATCCAATGCAATGCCGAGGGAGTGATAGTGATACCTTGGGCTGGCGCTGGATGAACTTGTCGGTGGCATCGAGGAGGCGGGTGTTGTCGACAGAAGCCTTGGAGAAAATGCGACGGGCGAGGCCGTTCTTCTGCTCGAGCAGGGCCTTCATGAGGTGCTCCGTCTCCACGATCTGTTGCTTCTTCTCCTTCGCCACGTCGGGTGACGACACTATCGCCTGCCACGCCATCTCCGTGAAGTCCTGCTGCGTTATCTGCACGTACATATGATACACCCCAACCAACCACACAACAAAACATATAAGGCTCTCTCTGTTTGTTTCACCGGCAAATATTCTCCTAGAGAAAAAAAAAACAACACAGAAGGCAGGAGGAAAGTGTGAACTGACGAGATTACCCTCCCGTCGGTACCGGAAGCGTCGCAGCGGACGGAGAGCCGCCTCGCGGGGACCTTCGAGAAGGCGGAGTTGCCGCTCCTACTCAGCCGAACTGACCGACAGCGGTTTTCGGGGCGGGAAAACGACAGATAGGAGGATGGAGTGACTTTGGCGGCGGGGAGAAGCCTGATCCCGCCGAACGACGCCGTCGCGGTGGCGGAGGCAGCCATTATTTGGAATGCGGAATAGAAGACTTTTTTGACTAAAGGAAGTTTGCAAACAAAAAACAAAAAAAAAAGCGAAGTGTTTTTAACTTTGCGTGGGAAGGAAGAAACGGAGCGGTTTATTTAAAGAGGAGGGAGCCGAGGGCGGGCCGGTTGCGATTTCTACTTCTAAATTATTCCAGAAGAATGGAGTAGTCAGTAGAGGAGGAACTTGCCAATTAAATTTTTTTTTTACGGGGGAGAATTCAATTGGGGTTCAAATTAGTATTATATAATTTGGGCTTTTTTTTATTCCTCAAAAAACCGTTTGTGCTTTTCTTTTTTGCAGAAAAGTTCCTTGGTTTTTTTTTCCCCTGAGGAGGGTTCCACGTGGCGTGTGGGGGGAGTGTTCCCGAAGCATCCAGCACCACCGAGGATTTTCGCTTTTTATTTCCACATGGGCCTTGGCCCTTTATAGCGTTCAACATCCGGACCAGTACCGAATAATTGGGATTTCGAATTAGGAATATCTCAAAAATCACATTAAGATTTTTGATATCTAATTCGAATATGAATAATATGAATATCGAAATATTCTTATTTATTGGATTTGCATGAGTTGAGTCATCGATATTATTCTGGTACGAGTTCAAAGGAGTGTGGTAATCAAGATTCAGTTTTTGATTTAGAATCACTTTGGGAGTTGGTAATATAACTTAAGTTTCTCGTGTAATTAGCGTCCACCGAACTCGTTTTCTAATTCTCTTTTGGTTTACAGATTTTGCTTAAAAAATCGATTTACACCAGTTTTAAGTTTTCTGGATATATCTCGAAGCTTTTAGCGCCTCCAGAAAAATCGAATTTGGCACGACCATAAGAATTCAATTCATTTGGGTCAAGTATAATTTTGTCCCCACTTAGCAAAAAAAAAGAGCATAATTTATTCCCATATTATTAGAAATCTCGACAAATATTGGCCCCCCGTCACAGAAGCTCCCTAAATCCTCCTCCTTACGGGATGGAGGGATTTTGGAGGCTTCCGGACTATAATGGATCGGGTTGATGGGCCTAAATTTTATCGGGACATTCAATCTAAGTTCGAGTCGGATAAAACGATAACTCGACACCTCAGTATGAATGAAGTTGGGCAGAGGGGTTATACATATTCACGTATTCAAGCAACAACAAATCCAACTTGACATAACAACTTAGCCAGCCTAAGAGAAGTCAATGAGGCTTCGCCACAACCGCGGACTCGAGGTTCCGACGCTGACTCCTATGTCGGTAACCGGAACATGGAGCCCCCCGGCCCGTGGGGCATCCATGTACACCGAGAACTTAGCTCAACAGGAAGAAGGAAACAGAAGGACAAGCTCGAAAAAATTCATTCATTCAACATTGGTGATGCACGGTGAATAAGCTTACTTCCATGAACATTCAACATATATATATATATATATATAGGTGTAAGAAGATCGAACACAAGCCTGCACCTAGGGCACGAGGAAGCTGATCGATTCCGCGTAATGGCGCTGCCTCTCATCGATTCACCCACCAGCCTTGTTTCTCAGAAGGACCTTTCGTTTTTCCACCTGCGTGAACCCGGAAAGGAAAGTTAGGTCTCTCATCGATTTGATGGTGAATGATGCGTTCTTGACGTAAATTATTGTGAATCGAATGAATCAGGAGAGAAAAGTCAACCTCCGCGACGAGTTGTTCAATCAGTGATTACATTACAATATTACGCACATACATTTGTTCTGGCTTTGTTGCTTTGCCAGCTTCATATCTGAACCACCAGAAAGAAACACATCAAATGGGAGGCTTAAATGCCAAGGAGAAGAAGCCAAGTTAAGATTAGATAGATATGGTGTATTATGGAACAGTTGGCAAAAGTAAATGCTTGCCTCTTTTTAGGTAAAGCTTCCAATCACATAAGAGATAAGGAATTAGATAAAGTAATGCTTGGTCCATCAAACAAAGGAACAGAAGATTCCGAAACCCATCATTCATTTCTAGTTTACTCGACATGCCGTCCCTACTCTTCTCTCACATTTAACAGTCATGAATATGATTACGCAGAGTCCGGATTAATACCGAAGAAAGAAATCAAAAAACGAGGTGTTTCGGAGCAAAAGAAGACACCCTAGTGGTTCTTTCACCTCAACGAAAGTGACAAGATATGGAGCACCATACCTAAGAGAAAAGTGGTAAAACAGCATGTGCGTTTGTTTATGGAGGGTCCAGGAATTAGCTGAAAGAACAAAAAGAATACCTTTATCCAAAGTAGGTGGTTTAAGAAGAACGTGCATGGTTGTCACTCCACCGGGAATGTTAAGGAGTGGACTCAGGCATTCCCCGACCGTTCTGTTGTTCTCCAATACTTTCCCTGCACTAATTAACTTGACATCGCTCACAGTCTTTGGAAGTTGCCCCTTCTCTGGAGAAAAGCACAGTATACCATTTGTAAGTACAGGGTGTATTGCCGGCCATAAAATATGAATCCGCAACATATACATGGTAACGGAGAATCAGACGAAAAAAATATGTTTGTTGTGACTAAACAATCAATGCAAAGAGTTAAATGCCAAAGTACTGACATTCCCCCGAGAAAATACCACGCCCAAAACCACACAGAAAGGAGACTTCTTGTCGCTCGCAGACTAAATGAGATCTCTAGATTATTCTGGTGAAAAAGGAGAAATAAAAGGTTCACAAGAAGAACCACCAAGTGACAGTTATAGCAGGTCTCTATTGGCTTCTAACATGCTCCTTCCCATGTAAGAAAAGATTCATCAATATCTAAGAGAAGAAAAAGTTCATGTATCTCTGAAGATGATTGCACTTGAATTCCACGAGAACGTATAGCACTTAATGACAGGTAAAGCTAAACTTCATGAGCAACGAGAATGTTTATGCTACCAAGGAATCTTACACAATCCATGACAAACATAAGCAAGCATATGAATTTGTGAACACAAAAGTATTCAAGGAACTGTCATTTAAGTTATTTGAGGAGTAGTCTTCACTAAACCACGGATAAATAAACAGACTTCCTCTCCTTTCACTACATCACAATTTCCAGCATCAACTAGATGATAACAGAACATCAATAAGTATTTTATGTTAAACAAGTTTGAGCAGCAGCTATATGTTCAAAAGCTCAATCAAATAAAATTAAAGCATAAAATCATTTTATTTGGCCTCATACTTTCTCGGTTTTTTCATCAAAACTTTTTTTTCCAACTACCAAGCCACAAAAATAGAGTCCAGTCAAGCAAGACTTGGTCATCTTCTCAAGAACATACTTACTGGCTAAGAGCTCATTACAGAAAACATGACATACCAAGTATGAGGAAGTTCAACAGACTTTTCGTGAAAAGAGGAGGACAAAAAGAGACCTTTGGGCCAATCAGCAAGGATGCTTTCCTTCAAAGTTGCAACACTTGTGGCAGAAGGATAGGTTTTGGGACCGATATCCGATCCATCAAACAACCGGAATTTGATTTCTAACTGATCTTGCACGGCAGCCATGTCCGTAGAATATCCAAGCTTCACAACCAAGGACCAATTAACTGGACCTTCAATCAGAATTGTTCACCAGGTATTCTGCCAAGCAGAAGCAGGAGGAGTTGGTATTAAATAAAACTTTTCTTGACAAGCAACACCGAGAATCCAAAATTGGAAGGCACATAACAACAAGATAATTGAATTCACCCACTAAGAGTAAATTTTATACATGTACCAATCAGATACAATCAACTTCATGGGTCTTCTGATCTGGCAAAAGGAGTGATACAAAGAGAAATTTCTAGAACAACAATCAAAAACACAAACAGGCCGTACAAATCTCAAACCCCAATAAGCATCATCTACTAAAAAGTCTGCTTCACAGCAACCAGAGAGAGGAACCCAAGAAAGCAACTTACTTTCACAGACCAAACAGCAATTTCTCCCCCCAAGTTTCCAACTTTGGGATCATCCAATGAACAAACTCACAGAAAACAACAAACCTCAAAAAAGACAAAAGACACGCTGGTAGTGAAAACCCTTGTTGGGTTAGCTTACTTATGCATAGAACTGATCTGGGTCGCCCTCCTTTTGGCTCAGGAATCAAAGCTGAGCAAGAAACGAAGAAGCTTGAAGACAAGAAAAAAAACTGGTCTATTTATTATGTCTTGCTGCTCTACGTGTGCGTAAAAAAAAGATGTGTAAGTGTGTGTTAATGGTTTTATTACAATAATGGATAAATGAAAAAGGCAAAGGAATGAACCGATAACAATAAAATGTTTAATAAAATATATAGGGGAAGGAAAAGGAGGGAGAGGAGAAAGAGGGGGACAGAGAGGGAAGGGTTTCGGAGTTTTCAAAGTCTATGGTCAATGCTGCTTCCACTTCTTGCCTGGAAACTGGCAGTCTCCTAGGACTGTGGAATTAGGGCAGGACAGATCTATCCTCTGCGTTATTTCTTCTTTTCCTTTTTTTCTATTTTCCCCTGCTAAATTACATAAAGTTGCAATCCCATGCCAAACCAAGTTTTGATTTTCCATGATTAATAGTTTTGGTTGGATTGACTATAATGGAAGGTTCTCTATGGGAAAAAAAGATAGGATAAGAACAAGGGAAAAAGGTCTTAATTTTTAGTAGTTTTTTTCCGAATCTTCGCTACGAGTAATTTTATAGTATTCTCGTGTATATCAACTAACAATATTTAAATACTGAATTTTATTAAATAAAATTCATAAAGAAAGTGGTAAATTCCGTAGAGTTCACCATGTAAAAGTGACATGGTAAAATCTTAACAGTCAAGTAATACTCGACCATGGTAAAATTTTCCCATATTTAAAGGATTAACTGAAAACCAATAAAAGAAATGGCAAAGAAAAGGAAAAATATGATATTATTTGAAAGCCGTAGTGCTATACTACTATTTTAATTCATCCATAAAAGATAAGGCGATTGCTAGTGATCTGCGCATAATAATCAATATGAACATGGAAGTTTACCCAAAAAAACTTGCAAAATAGTTTTTTCTTATATTTTCTCTTTTCTAGGTAAAGCCGCCTAATCAAGAATTGGAAATCTTTAATTCAAAAAATTAAAGTGCCAACTTCTGATTAACCAAACATTTTTCAGAGAATTCAATAGCCTAACTGATAATTTGTAGTCAGATTGGTCTTGTGTTGACCAGGCTAGAAGAAAAATACATCATGTTGAGGTTTTGACATGGATACCGTTAATGTCACTTGTGATGGCTTTAATACGGTGGGCAATTTGTGAAAGAAGTTCTTTTAACCAATTATTTTTGGAGAATATTATTCATTATGTACATGTTGACCGATCAGTTTGAGTAAAATTTTAGTATTGTCGTTGATCGTGTATGGAGAATTTTGTTGTTTCGTGGACTCAAAACTTTTTTTTAAAGTACATCTCATTCAGATATTTACCAAGTTTATTACTTCAAATTCGAGCTAATTATGACTTTTGAATGATGATAAAGTTCTCTTAACAAATATTTAATATTGATGTGTTCCAATTGACTGAAAATATTTTGGTTAAGCTAGAACAAGTTTTTAGGTATTTGTTGGTTCAAATATTAGTTATATTATACGGCAATGAAAAAAAAACCCGATGATAAATGCACCTTATAGCTTTGACCAAAGGATGACAAAATCAAATGCAATTACCAACACCTTCATAATTGCACATGTGTGATGGCTACCAAATGTCCTTTTTCATAAGGAATGGTGCATCTCAATGTTTTCTTTTGATATTTTATCTTTGAGATTTGAATATTATCCAATCTTATATAAGAATGATAATTTTGATAATTTTTTTTTCATTTCTTAAAACAATTCGCCTACATGTCAAAGTTCATTAGAGAAGGTTCGCGAAATTTTATGGTTCCAAAGCGCGTTGATGAATTCTTCGTTTTAGTTTAGGAAGAGTCGACTAATATCAACTAATAATATTTTGTTTGTCTCAAAGATTGCAAAAGTAAAATGCCAGGTGAGGACCCTCCTCCACCTTGAAAGATCAGGAACCGAAGAAAAAACTTTTGTTGGATGTCTTTTATGATAAAGATACATAAACTTTTTTATAAGTACATGGAAAAATTAAATTAAACCACACTTGAAAGGATTTCTTGTCCCTGCCAACGTTGGAAAATCTATGAACAAGAAATTCGGTGTTTCAGTTTTTGGAGAAATTTACTCATGTTGATAAATAATAATTCTTTTGAAGTTGGATAAATATCAAGAATGATGTTAAGTATCTAATTTCTTTTTGTTTCCATAAGCACTTATATCTCCTTATTATTATTAACTATATTTTCAGAATTCTAACCGATAAACAATCTTAATTATCACTCTAGTCTTTGCCAAGTCGGCCTCGAGGATTAATATCAGTTGTTAATTCTTTCTCTGAATTCTCTTCATACTGAGAGAGCTAATCTCTTTGCATGTCTCATTATCCACCATGAAAATAATTATTACTCGTAAATATGACGATGTATACACTACACGAAACGTCTTGTCGAACAAAATCAATTGTGCCCAACATATCTCCACTAGATGAATTAGTTTCATGCACTAAACCTTTTATTTATTCTTTTGACAAAGGTACTGCACTTAAATTGGTTATTCCTATCAGCATCATTTAATACCAAAAAGATTTGATAAGCCAATCTTATAATCAACCACCATTTATAATGGTGTTTGGATAAAGCTTCTCCCAATTTTATGATGTCTTGTCAAAGAATAACGTTAGTGACAAGTATGTTCTTTCATTTCCAGGAGAGCTGTGTAAGGTACTAATTATGTTCGTATGCCATTCTTTATTAAAGTTTCTCCAAGGATTTCAATGGCAATGTAAAAGAACCATCCTGCATAATTTCACCCGCATGGCATGATAATAGGGAGACAAACAAATGATCAAGGGATAGACAGATCAAATGATCATAACAAGATCGACCGGTGAGTACATTGTTCTAAGATCTCTCGAGTTCAAGTCGTTAGAATTATAACTGTGGTAAATATTCGTTCAATAAATTTTCCGCTTTTGTTGAGAATCTCACAAGCGACTGAGTGATGGACTTTTTATAAGTGTAAAAATCTATCAATCTATTGTCTTAAAATTTTGAGTTAAGACACGGAGATTCTACCACCTATCAAGGTTCTACCTAACTCAAACCTGGATTAGTAGACACCCGATGGTCTAGACAATAAAAATATAACCACTATTTGAAGAAAAACATACACGAGGACTTGTGCTTGGGAAAATGAATCTTTTGCACATTATAAAATGTTTCTCGTGAATCGTACATAACAAATATGAATTATATAACCTAACAGTTCCCATGTTTAATGGGAGCTGCATCAAAAACAATCTCCAGTATCTACTCCTAAGGAGGCTAAGTGTCACCATCATTATAACAAGTTAAAACTGGAAAATTGAGGATGGTACTAGCAAAATGGAAACAACAACCAAGGAAAGAACGGAGGGAAGTAAACAATTCTGGGCTAGCTACTTTGTGGAAGCCTCAAAAGAGTTGTATACCAGCCATCCTATTCCAGGCAGGCACCAACCCAGTTCTTCTGTCTCTGGTGCATGCACTCTCCAAATCCCGGTGCAGCGAATCCGGTGCAGCTCGCTTTATTTTCATGTATATGCCAAGGAATCAGGCTAGGCTCCTTGCAGGAAGAACAACAGTATAGTAATGTTCCTTTTCCAACCAAAAAATTTATGCGACCACTTACTATGTTACAGATTGAAAGAATGAATCTCCATGCCCGCGCCAGGGTTGCAGGTTCAGTTGTGCAGAAGTGCGAGGGATGACGATGAATTTGGACCAGTAACACTGTCTTCTTGCCAATTTGCTGGCCTCGCCAAAACAGATCTTAGTCGGAAATTGTGCCATGAAAGAATTTGTGACACCGAAATCATTTTCGTCTTTCCCTTTCCCGCCTATATTCTCAACCCAGTAATGAATGTATTATGATTCCAATATGTGGCAGTTCCTAACGAAATCATTCGAGTAATTGACAAATTTTGTCCAGAAAGGCCGGAGGTGCTCGAAACCAATCTCCAGCCACGGTTTCGACTGGCCATTGTAGTGGATAACTGCAGCATTCTTAATACTCTCGATGCTGGTCTTATTCTGATAACCCAACCCAAGCAAATGCCAAGACGGATCAATTGGATGGACATGGCCTTTAAATGCGATCAAAGCAGGTGGAAGGGTTCCGAGCTTCCACATAGTCAAGTTTGAGTTCAGATTCTGCAAAATAAGCCAACATCAGAACAAATAGAAAACAATTGTCAGCTACTCATTTGCCATTTGGGCAATCAACAGCACCGACGAGTTGCTGAAAGTGCAGGGTAAAAAGACTAATGTCAAATGATTCGTCTTTTATTGCATTAACAAGCTGATCCAAATTAGGAATCCTTGATGGAGTTGCCAATACAGCAATGTCATCGACCAGGAGAGATGGGTTCAAAAAACTTGCGAGGAACCAAAAATTTGCAAACAGATAAAATAGATGCCAACAATGCGATCCATTTACTTCAGGTTAACTGACTACCGACAGCAAAATTGCCGAACAAAATTGTTCATAATCTGCAGTCGACTGATTCAGTAACATATATTCCAACGTCCACGAGAATTAAGTGAATGTAGAGAAGCTAAAATGATCCTAGAACTAACGAAAAGGATAAAAGAAATATAGTACAAGGGTAGACACAAAAACAACTCACCTCTTTCAACCAGGCATGGTACTCCTCCCTAATATTTGTTTTTCTCCAAGCGTGGAGATCAAATATGTTCATTCCATAAGCCCATGCGCATTCATCAGGGTCCAAGTGTTTTGCAACGAGGGGATGAGAGAAATTGAAATAGTTCCTGAAATGCTTAGACATTACCCACTCATCTTCACCTTTGCAGGTTTCCACAGCTCCATTGACCTTCCCGTTAAGGTCGATATCCCAAAGTGGAGATAAATCACGTTGAATAACAATATCGTCGTCCAAAAATACCACTTTGTCGAGATTCGGAAAAAGCTGCATTATCAGCAGATATATCTTAATCAATCGCCAAGATGAATGACCTTAAACTCAGCAGCATGGAATAGACCAACGGTTACTGACTATTAATTTACAAAGATGTCACTAACCAACCAACTAACTATTAATTTACAAAGATGTAACTAACTAATCAACTTCATCTATTTCGCATACAAACATTAATAAAGTAACCTTCAATAAATAAGTAGCCATTGATACAATCAATCAGTCAACTCTGGCAATATGGTCCTCATTCATCTTCTTTGCCAAAAGTATAACCATCTAATTGAGAAACAAATAGAATTTTAGATCTTATTTGGTTACCTCAGGCAAGTATATTCGCAGATGGTTCAGTAATGATATGTACTTTGGACTTCTGGACTGCAACTTCGAGGCAAACATTCGTGGGGTTGTATCACTGAGATCTGCACCTGCAATATGATTCCCATGGTAATAATCTCGAATACCATTGTGGTTCTCCACAGCTTCGAGCACTGGAACATTTTCCCTCGTCAACCAGTCGAATTGATGTACACCTTTGACTTCAATGATAGCAGGGGAGACTGGATTCAGGGCAAACCATGAGTGCATACCCGCATATGTTTTCTTATCAGTGATGACATGGAAAACTATCTTTTCAGGTCTTATAGATGACTGAACAGCAGAATTGACAACAACTGAAGCCGCCAAAATGTTATCGGTTGCCAGGACAAAGTGATGGTAAGAGTTGTTAGAAAGTAAAGGAAGTAAATCTGGAGAAGGCAGTTGTTTGCGTGCGTGAGCATTAGACGAATATTCATCGGTAAGGCGCAAAGAAAGACAGTGGATTCCTTTCGGAATGGAACTTGCGGCAAAGTGTTTGTTCATCAGCTCTTGAAATTTAGATTCCCTAATTTCCCTTTCAAATTTCTCCATCTGCATAGAATACAGCTGATGTTAGTTGCACATCATCAACAAGCCCTTGAGATAACATTCTTATTCTTATTTGTATAAAGAGAGGTGGTACATTACAATTTGTACTTTCAACCCAGATATGAGTGTTTGAAACAGAGAGATACAACAAAGAGCAAACAGACACAAGAATACGAAGTCACAAGAACTCAATGTCTGTTCATCACCCAATAATATAAACAGAGGAAGAGATAAATGCGCACAATAAATCACGGTTCAGAAAAGGAGAAGACAGTTGCAACTTCTGCAGTCACACTTTGGCAATCATACTGCAAACTATTCCTGATAGATGTGGTAAGCCAAGTGAGGCAGCTATGTACTCAACGGAGAACATTTGGAGTTTCAAGCAGGTAACAAGCTTTACAAAGGAGTTACTTTGACGTCAATTCCCTAGCTGTGTTTTACACCGACTGCTTGAAATTAGTGCTTTTTAGGACAAGGGATTGAGGGCAATGAATTAGGTGATTGGACTTCTGTCCTAAAGCTGAAAAAATGAATAGGTAGTGATGGTTACTTGAGCAGCTCCAAGGGACACAGCCAATTTGCCAACAGATTATTGTTCCTCCTATAGACGGGCTGCCTATCTGAGTATCTGTCATGTGTAATAGGACTCAAAGAAGTGGCAACAATTTACTAAAACTCCTTGTCGATGAGCAACTAAATCAGGATATCTTATGAGGATTTGCGTTGTTCACAGGAAACTCCTTGTCTTTCAACTTGCAGGACAGTGCTTAACATCTCTTTCTTAATATAAACAAGTGCACACTCTTCAACGCCAATTCCTTGAGCGTAAAACCACTTTGTCCATCAGTATTACAAAGATTCATTAATCATCAACCAAACACCTTCCAGTCAAAAGGTCGACAAGCTCGTAAGCAGAGAGAGAGAGAGAGAGCAATTCATGGAAAGTATAGTTCGGCTACACAGTGACGTGTGAATAGAAGGGAAATACACATTTATCACAGAGAATTCTAAATTGAAAAAGCATATGATCAGTTCAACCGAGGTCCCAATTCAAAAGTTGCAACAGATACTCAAAGCCTCAAACCATCATGATAAAGGGAGATGCAAGACAATTCACAATTGTCCAAATGAAAATTGGTTCTCAAGTTATGAACATGAGTAGATTGGAAAATTTATAAAGTTTTGTCTATGAGCAAGTTTTAGCTCCTAGCAAATCTCAGTGCCCTAAGAAACAGAAGCTAAAACCTCAAAAGAAACCGGATAAATAGGTACTTCATAGAAAAATGAAATCTTTAGCTTCTATTAAGTTACAGAGCAAGCCTTGGCGCATTTCTATAATTCAACCATGTTTCCCATTTGTGCTCATAAAACGTAAAAATACCCAGAATACTACTATATTGAATATAAAGGGAAAAATATTCCTCTGATGAGTTGAAGAGAAACAGACCCCAACAAACAGACTTCAATCACTTAAAGAAATTATAAAAGCTTCTTTATAAAACCTGAATGCTGCATCTCATTAACACCATCACCCAACCTGGAAAGGCTGCATAAACTAATGCTATGGTCCACTCGGCAAAAGGTAACTTACCATGGCTTTCAATATGAAAGCAAATGTCCTGGCATCATAGTGGTTGCTCTTCATTTCAGAAACCAGTTGACTGAACGAATAGGGGAGCTTCAGACCACCAGGAATTTCTTCGGTGTTAACTTGACTGAGGATGTTATAGAACTCTTTAACCATTCTCTGGTGGAACAAGAATTCAGAAAATATTAATAGCATTAAAATGATGTGTGCTGGCCAGAAAATAAAAATTCAAACCTCAAGCAAAGCACAATCTAAGCATGGAGGAGAGAGTCTATTTACCCCAGAATCGTCGACCCGACCAAGAAGCCTAGGTCCCAATCGCCTACCTAAACAATCTGGGGCAGAGAAGTAAAGTGAGCAAAAAAAGGGCACCCTCCATAGTTTCATAGGACAAAGCCAATAAGCACATATAGAAGACAATCAAACTTCATCTCCGGAGGAGGACTTGCTTATCATAAATTAGTATTTCTGCTGGATATTGTGACCAATTGTCCAAATCTAACAGGCATAAGGCAGGGAAGAAGTAACCAAAAAAATTGCAGATTCATCAAGCATGTCACCATACAAGACATGGCTGTCAATCTCAGAGATAATCGTACAACTCTTTTTTTTCTTCAACTAAACCCAGATTTAGGTCCCTTCACATTTACAGAAAAAGAGGGACTGGGATGCAAGAAATGATATAAAAAGGTGGAAGAGAACAAAACAACCAAGTTGGATCAATAACAAAGAACCTCAATTCTTATTCTGATTGGATGGACGTTTGTATCTAAGTAAAGAAAGCTAACACCGTTTGAAACGAAGACAACACGGCATCATGAATTCGAAAGGACCGGACGCGGCTGACAGAACTGAAAACTCTCATCATTTTTCAGCTTAACAAGACCCAACAGCTAAGAAACCATTAAAACTAAAGAATGCCTAACAAAATCAGATGCATCAACAAAGATCCTTATTGATTTTAGATCCACAATGACCACATTGCCATCGCAATCGAACGAACAAATTTGCAGAAAAGTGCAACCAAAGAAAGGATCTCATCATCCCCGATCCACACAACACCTACACGATCGATCCCCACACCATCCAGATCGGACAGAAACGGAATCAATCTAACCAAACAACAACAGGGAGAGGGAGGGAGGGAGAGGTTACCAAATGAGGAGCACTTGTTGACACCTTCAAGGGTGACAAGGGCGGTAAGAATGAAGACAAAAGGCAACAAGAAAGCAAGTATAAGAATCGTGTGGAAGAGGGTCCTGTAAGAGACGTGGCGAGCTGCGACTTTGACCTTCATCAAGTCAATAAACCCATTGTTGTTGCCGCTGCTGCTACTTATTGTGATGCTTCTCATACTAGGCGAGATGTGAACCTGCATGTTCCTACGCAGCCCCACCACCACCCGCCGCCGCGACGCCCCCCGCCTCTACCTACTCTCCTCCCCGCCACCCAAAACGACGACGACCACCCGCCCACCATCAGATCCACCAATCCCGGCCCCCTTAAAGCTCCCGACTTTGCCCTCCCCGGCTAATCCCACGCCGACCCTTTTGGTTTTTCTCCCTTCTGGCCTACCCAGAGACCGCATTTAAGGAAAATCCGATGTGGGTTTTCTTCCTTCCCCCAACCGTAAAGATCAAACCTTTATAGCTTTGTCTAGCCAATTCAGCAACTAGGAGGCAGATGGGTCCTCCTCCTCCTCCTCCAGCTCCACTGTGAATAAATTTGTGATTTTTTTTTTCCAATTTCTCTTTGGTTATACCTTCGGATCAAGAGAGGAAGGAAACAACAAGGTGGAAGAGAGAGAGGGGGGGAGGAGAGAGAAGATTGGTGCCCTTTTGTTGTGGTCTTTTTTTTTCTGTGCAGGCTTTTTCTTTGCCTTTGCTATCTTTGGATTGGCGATCGAGCGATCTAATTTCTTCCTCCTCCTCCTCTCTCCTATGCTCTGAAATTTTCAATACTGTTTATTTTTTGGGAAAACTTCATATTATTACTTTTGCTTTTTTTTAAATATCAAATACAATATAATTTCATTTTTCAGAGATTTTTTTACATTTATATTTTTAGTCACAAATTATTAACCATAATTTAGTTTTTTATGGTCGGTGTCCGCATAGATGACCATGTCCACCACGACAATGGTAGAGAAAGGTGACGTGTAGACTGACTATTTATGTATGCACTAGCTAATAATCTCGAATTTGTTTTTTTTTTAGGAAAAACGACCACAACATATATTGATCAAGTTGGAAAGTCAGAGTACAAAAGAGCATCCAACTCAAGAGGATGATGAATTAGCCAATTACACGAAAGAGTGTCTAATCTAGTACATTTGCAAATCCAATCCGCAATGGAATTTTGCAACCTAGAAATTAGATTAAGTCTACATCTTGGTAACGAGTAGAGTAATAGGCGAATATTTTTGACAAGAGCATCAAATTTCCAAGAAAGTTGTGCATTGGGTCGTTAATGAAGTTGACCGCAAGTAAGCAGTCAGATTCCACCAATGTATCAACCTCAATAAACAACTTTCAGATCAGGTTGAGCGAAAGAGCAATGGCCTTGAGCTCCGCCCCCAAAGGCGACTCCGCCAAGACGAGATCAGTCTGACCTGCAACAGCTAGGCCTTTGTAATTTCGAGCAATCACGGCAATTCCAGACACAGAAGAGCTCTCTGTCCATGAAGCGTCGCAACTGAACTTCAGGATCCCCTGTGAAGGCGCCATCCAAGAAGCTTGTAGAGGTTCAGCAGAGAGCTGACTCCTCGTAGCGATACCTGTCACCTGCAAAAATTCATTGCAGAAATGAGAGGCTTGAGTAACCGTGTTTAAGGGGTCAATTTCTAATCCCTCAAACAAAAAATTATTCCTTGTCAACCAGATACTCCAACATAATTGCATAGACAAGGCGATAATGAAAGAGTCAGAGTTAGAAGAAAGAGAGTTCATAATAAAAGAGAGCAAGCCGCCAAACGTAATATGTACATTAACATCAAAAGTGGATCCAAGAGGACTACAACGCCAAGTAGCCCTAGCATGGGAGCAACCAAACAACAAGTGAATAATAGTTTCAGGTGCTTCAAAACAAATCGGGCAAGTAGGAGAAGAAGCCAAGTTCCTCCTATGAAGGTTGGCCGTAGTAGCCAGCCCATTTTTGGCCAGGCGCCAGACAAAATTACAGATTTTTGGAGGGATTACTTACAATGTGAATTTGTGATTTTCTTTATCTGGAAAAAAAACAAAATTCCGAAATATTTGTTAAAAATATACGAAACGAAAGGTACTATATGAACATTTCCCTATTTTTTAAATAAAATAATGGGATTTGGGCGACAATGATTAAAGAGAAAATGTGGGATTGATGAGTCAAAACCGTGTTGTGTTGGGCCCTGGTATTAGAATAAGAGAGAAAAATGAGAGGCTGTTGTGCTACGTGGTGTTTGACCTTTGATTATTGAGTCCCAGAGCTAATTTTAAAATTTTATAATGTTCATTCTCTATTAAATGGTAAAATTGAGTCATTAATTTTTAATAAAATTTAAAAACCGAGTCATATTTATTGATATTGTTAAATTTTCTGCTTTCTTAGGCCCGTACTCTGTTAGTAATAGTATCATTTTGTGTGAGACTTTTCCCTTTATAGAGCAACCCTTATTGACTGACATACGGAAGTAGAGCTGTAACGAAAAATAACATTTTAATTTATGGATAACAATTAACAAATAACGAGATCATTTTTTTAGAGGAAAAATATATATACCGATCATGAATATCCAAGTTTTGCAAATTGTGAGAGCCGAAATGACAGAAGCAACAAATGTTTTGGTTTGCTAAATTGTATTGAATTTCAGTGAATTTCTTTCCATGTTGTCCACTTTAACTTTTACTCGTGCAAATATCATCTAAATCCTCTAACAAAAAAATTTCTACCATTCTATGATTTCCATTACAATATTTACCGTGACAACTAATTCAAACTCCAAATTTTATTGAAGTGTTGATTTTTTTTTCAATGATATGTATTCTGTTTATAAAATTCAAACTCGAGACGTGAAATAGTTAAATAGAAGGTAACTGTTAATAAGAGAGATTATTCGGTAGCTTAGTTACGACAATAAATACTACTGGATTTTTTAATATATAAACGAGGGGCAAGGCCCCTTAACTTTTGTTTATCATCAAGTAGAACAAGTACTATGGGTAGACTCGTCCAGTTAAAACCATCCAAATACGCATCATTGATACTACTGGATAATTACATGGCATATATATATATATATAATTTCTTTTGTACCAAATATTCTTTTTTAATTCGGAATCGAAATGACATCGTCTAATCACACTAAATATGAGCTGTTTTTTTAACACGTACCTATATCCACAAGTTACCTTAATCAATTGCTAAAATAATCATCTTATTTTGATTAAGATACCCTATGACTTAAATCAATCGTTTTCATTCTAGGGAGCTCACAAGTCAATCACCAAATACTTAGGTATGTCGATAGATTATTTTAGTTTAATGAAAATTTAAAGTTCAAGTTAAATTAGAATAATTCAGTAGTGTTAAATCTCACTAAGAGAGTATTGGCACCAGTTAAGTTTATGCGTGTACTTATAAACCTCACTTGAACCTATATGAACCCGTCCAACAATTGTCTGAGTACAAGATAATTTCAACAAAAATATAAATCAAAGTCAGTTCGCTTGACAAAATTATAGAAAAAATGAACCAATATACCAAGTGGGTTGCCCATTGGTCAAGTTTCATTCAGTGACAAAATGGTCCCGTACCCATCAAGTAGCATAGAAAATTATGGACCAAGAGAATAGACTCCCCGGAAAACCATAGAATAGCCCTTTAAAGGAATGATGGAATCAAATAGCTGTCTCCGAAACCAATTATTCATTTTCTTTTTGAATTTCAAATATTATCAGCTTACCATACGATCGATCTGTTGCCTCCATTTTTGTACAAACAATTTTAGTTATTGAATGAAAAAGTGAAACAAAACCACGAAAATATGCAGTGGAGTGGACGTTCTCGGTTGCTCATCAAGTATTTTATCTCCAATGCTCCATAGATTTTTAATATTTATAGACAAATTTGTTATACTTGTAATTTACGATGTGGTAATCTAGACACATCTTTCTTAAACGAGGCCCATCGAGTTAAGTTTATACAGACTTTGATTTCGTTAACATACCATGAAATGAAGATCGTATAAGAAAACAATGGGCACGAAATCAACTCATTCTAATATCATATTATAATTTTATATCTTACTCAAAATCTTAATACAATGAATCGATAATTATTAATACTTTAAATGATTTTACCACATTTTTAACTAACTAAAATGCGTAGCTTACTAAGAGAAGCCGGCAAGCGTTAGGACAGGAGACAATTCTCCACCGATGGACATGCAATCATTCGACAATTAGTCCCTATCAAGAGCAAATACATGGGAGGGAGCTGCTTTTGTGAATACATTTAGTTGGTATTAATTTGACCAAAATAATTTAGTTATTTTACTTTTCATCACCGACAAAACTAAGGGGTCGGTTACGCGTTACATATATTGGTTTTTTTCCGGATCGCATAATATCCCGATATTATTGTGTCGACTAACAATTTTTCAATGATGGACATGCAATTAATTATTTTAGGTTTGAGTGGACATAATCTTTGAAAGGAGGAAAAGTTCTCTATCAATTATTATCACTGTTTCGTTCTAAGAGCTCAAACTCGAGACCTCTTGATTAAATTAGAACAATATTCTTATCAGTTGATCTAAATATTTATTGTTGTGACATGTATGTATTGGTTAAGACCATTGCTACGTGGCTGCGTGAAATAAACCACGTTGTATATATTTTATTACAAGTAATTGAATTCGAATTTTCCATCCGTTAGGACTAAGGAAAACATGTTTTAATAATGTAAAATCGATCAAATTGGTCAACGATGTAGGCGGCAGCTAATGTCTGTGACTGTAAGTGCAATGCGCGTCTGTAACAACCCGCTAGGGTTTCCAGGAACAAGAAGAAATTGAGGAAGAAGGAGATAGAGAGGGAAGAAGATAAAAGGAACTGTTTTTTTAAGAATTGGTAAATGTCAAGAATGGTTCTAAAATTTCACTCTACTTGCTATTTATATTGTGATCAATTACATACCGATCAGTCTAACTTGCAACTATTACAATTGAATACCGAGTATGTTACAGCGTCTTTGGACAAAATATGGTCAACGACGTAACTGGAAAAAAGAGAGTTTATTACGATATTAAGTTATTACATTATTTTAACCATAAATATTAAATACATGTGTAGTGGTGTAGTGTATCTTAACCATATATACATGTCTAGTGTATCTTAACCATACACAATAAGTAACTCATTACGCCTAATAATATGTGTAATATTCAAAACATTTTATCAGGGAGAAGAGAAAAAAGGAAGATGCATTCATGGCAAATAATTTATTGCAGTTCCAGTGGCTTATCATATTTTCCTAAATATTCCGGCTAAATTCCACCTACTAAGTAATTAGTATTATTTTTAAACCAGAAAGACCTAGTATTTTTCTCTATTCTACTATGTGTTTGTTACCCCATAACTTAAAATTATACTATTTATATAGAAAAAACTTAAAATTATACTATAGCATTTATAAGTTAGCACTAGATTGATATCCGGAATCCAGAGCATGTCAGATTAACTCAAAATTTGGAGGACCATCTAATCAGTGGTCAATGCAATTGGACCTACGAGTTCCATTTTTAAGAAAAAAATTTAGGGAAAAGTCCACTTTAGTATCCTGTAGTATCGCCCAAAATTACTTTAGTACCTTGTGGTAAAAAACTGACCAATCGAGTCATACTTATTCCAATTAACATCAAAAAGGTCCTCGGGCAGCTGCCCGGACCTGCCCGAACCCTGCTCGAACCACGTGGCCAGCCACGTCACCAAATTTTGATGATGTGGCGCCACGTGGAGAGGAGGAGGAGGAGGAGGAGGACGCGGGGAGGAGGAGGAGGACGCGGAGGAGGAGGAGGAGGAGGAGGACGCGGAGAGGAGGAGGAGGAGGACGCGGAGGAGGAGGAGGACGCGGAGGAGGAGGAGGAGGATGCGGAGAGGTGGAGGAGGAGGAGGAGGACGCGGAGAGGAGGAGGAGGACGCGGAGGAGGAGGAGGAGGAGGAGGAGGAGGAGGGGAGGAGGAGGAGGAGGAGGGAAGGAGATGGATGTCCACGTGGTGCCACGTCATCAAAATTTGGTGACGTGGCTGGCCACGTAGTTCAGGCAGGGTTCAGGTAGGTTCAGGCAGGTCCGGGCAGCTGCCCGATGACCTTTTTGATGTTAATTGGAATAAGTATGACTCGATTGATCAATTTTTTACCATAGGGTACTACAGTGATTTTGGGCGATACCACAGGGTACTAAAGTAGACTTTTTCCAAAAATTTATGTAATTTTGTTCAATCTCTGTTATTTGAAAATCTCAACAAAGCATTCATGTGTTAATGTCTAACACTGTCTAATATCTGCTTGTCATATCTACGACGGCTAATTCTAGAGTCTTGCTCCGTTCATAAGGTTTGAACTTGAAACCTTGCTAAAGAAAATCAAAGTCTCTATCACTCTAATCAATTACTATTCACGATACTGAAAATCTGACTCTGTATTTTCAGGACTCTCTTCTTCTTTTTTTAGGGAAAATGGCTTAAAAACCCATCATTGATTAAGTAGTAACCATGCATTACATAAACATGAAAGCAAAAATTACATAGAACATAAAGCTAAACATAAACGAAGGGTGGACATAGTGTAAAAGAACCATAAAGGTATCGTGGAGAAGATAAAGTCCATGGCTATAATATCGGCTACGAGAGCCGAAATCATCTCACCAGAGAAGAGCCATACCAACTGATGCTGACCAAAATGGCAGCTGAGAGGCACAACCGCACAAAGTGATATCAAAGATGCAACTAAGCGCAGATGAAACCTTCATCATACCCGGATAAAGCATAAAGCTCCGGCCAACCCCTCTGGTGATCAACATGAACAAAAGATCGGACGAATCTAACCAAGATCGAAAAATAGTAACACCCGGATAAAGCATAAAGCTTAATTGAAAAAATACATACATAATGCGAAGAAAATACATAATTAGTAAGAGCAAACCGAAGGGGCGGTCTAAAAAGACCAACCCCTATGGTGACCAACAGGAACCCGCTCTGGCTTGCCGTAAATAGAGCAAGAAAGCTCCGGCCAGCCTTAAGAGAAGGCGACGGAGGCCTGAGACTAGAAGCTTCTTAGAAGAGAGAGACGGCATGGGCGAGACAAGGACATGTAACCCTGAGCACGGACAATCGGAACCACAAGCCTATGGTCGGACGGCGAGGGGAGTGGTAGAGCGAGGTTGAAGGAGATCGGAACCGGAAAGTACTTGCTCCGAAAATAAAAAATCTAGGGAAAAAGGCGGATTGAGGAGGACGAGGGAAGGATGAGAAGGAGCAGAGGGTTTGAACCGAAACTGAACGATTTCCAGTAACACAATAAATCAACACGAAAGCAGGTACAAGGTAACTAGAGTACTTGTGGAAGAAGCACCAACCAACAAACATAAAGTTCATCGGGAGATTCTTCCAGACTACGAACACAAATCCAAAAAACTACAATCAGTTGGAACTAACAAAACATCTTCCAGAACATCAAGAAAAAAAATATATTTCTATTAACACGAAAGTGGTTACTCTCACAAATGCATAGGTAGGACAGCAGAGTCTCAGAACAAGCAGAGATCACTCCATTCCGCAAGAACTTATCTAAATTACACACCGCCACAAATGATACAACTAACAAGGTCAATACCATGGACCACACAAATGGTACCAGGTACACAAACTTCAATGATTATCCAATGATTGGGTATGTTATCCAATGATTATCCAATGATTGGGTATGTCTCAGAACAAGCAGAGATCACTCCATTACGCAAACAAACGTTGTGAGACACCGGACGAACAACTGGGTATGTTATCCAATGATTTTCACACCTTCTCTTCTTTGCAAGGTCAGCTTTTTGGTCAGTCTTTGCAGAAAATGGAGCAGAGAAAACCAAATCCCCATCTTGGTCATGAAAATACATGTTACTTCCTCTCAAACCTCCCTTGGGAATCCTCTCACCATCACTACTCTGGCTGGATCCTTCATTTTCATACCGTGCTTCATCATCGTCCTCTTCACCTCTAGCCGTTGTCCTACTCTCTTCTACTATATCAAACTCCTCGTCAGCCTCACCATGATCGTCACTACCATCTGCTGAAAACCCAATAAACGTTCCCATTCTCCGCAAATCTCACACTTTTCGTTGGCCTTGGTCGGACCCCAGCCTTGGTCGTACCCCAACCGTTTTCTCCAGAATCGTTTTCCTAGATGCACTTTTTCCACCAACAACTCCATGATTAATAAACTGCCGAAACTCTTCAAGCTCCCCATCATTCTCCTCATCCCCACAATCCCGAGAAACCCCACGAATCCTTTCAACTCTACCTCTCACCTCCTCCACGCTCTCCCTTCGATTCCCTCCAAGTTTCCCATTTCGGTATCTATCACCAACAGCCCTAGACTTCTCAACCCTCCTTCTCAAAGTAAACCCATCAACAAAATCCAAAAATCTTACCAAATCTCTGGTGATCGACCTCTTCCCATCTCTAATCATAGGATCACAACCCTGCCAACCAACGAGAGAGAAATTAAAAAACCAATCAAACACACACCCTAAAACAAAACAAAAACACAAAAAGAAACAAAATTTAGACAAAACGGGAAATGCCCATTATTGGAATACCTCAATGGAGTCAACTCCAAGCAACAAGTCCATAGCTTTACGAGAGACAACCTCGGAATCGAACTGGGTTTTGCCCGAAACCGAGGACTTCAGCGAGACAAACCTCGCTTTGAGGTAAGCAAGCTCCTGAAGCTGCCCGAGAGCCCTCGATCTGCGCACGAGAAACGCGCGGAACCGCGTCTGGATGACACGCGCCGCTGCCTCCCTGAGAGAAACATACCGTCTGGCCCTACCATTGGAACGACGAGGAGGAGGAGGGGACCGGCTAAGGGCGGACTCGAGGTCGCTGATTCGCTGGGCAAGGGAGGAGACGAGGTGGTAGTGACTGGGGTCGGTTATGGGTTCCGGGTCCCGCCGGAAGAAAGCTTGGGTCTTTGGGTGGGGTTGGTGTTGGTGAAGGAGAAAGGCTAGGGATTGGAGGAGTTGGTGGGGTGGAGGTTGGTGGTGTTCCGGCGGGGGAGGGGGAGGAGAGGGGTGGGGGTTGCAGCAGCAGGTGCAGGAGGAGGGTGGAGGGGGATTGTGGTGGTGGCAGTGAGATGCCATTTTTGGTGGGGGCGATGAGGCGTGCGGGAGAAGAAAGGTTTAGGAGTGGTTTGGGGGTTTGAAGCACAAGAAATCTCGTTGACTCGAATTCGAGCCGAATAGAATCTTCCGCATGGTCTTTGGAATGTATATATTTTCTGGTATACTAATCATGTTTAAGTCGAGCGACAAAAATAAATTCCTCCAATAATTATTTAATTTTATAGTGTTCTAAAAAATTTTAACTCGAAAAATAGTTACGCTAAAATATGACATTTGCGAGTTAATTTAAGTATTGGTACCTAACAAACCTTCTGATTTTAGATAGATTAAAATCACCCCTACCTGCATTGCTTTGTGCTGCTGCGCTGGAGTGTTCAAAGCACGTTATGAAAGGGACAAACTTTACTGCTTTGTTTCCTTTTTGAAGATGGACAAAAATCCTGCCGGCCAATGATCTTAATATAATATTAAACGAGATGAATTTTCGTCAATTCATTTATATTGGTGTTGTTGGCAAGTGCCCTTTGGTTTAAAAAGAGCTGCATTCCGTTGGATATTTGTTGCAAAAGAACAGGGATTGAAGGATTGGAGAGCCTAACAAGTAATTGTGAAGAAGAAGAACAATACTAAGACTCATAGGAACTAAGACCAATTCAGCTAATTGAAACGTTATGCAGCATATTGATTTTCTGACAAAGACCAAACTCGTAGAAACTAAGACCAAATCGCCTTCTCTATACATGGTTCAAACTCTGATAGTCATTTGCTTCCCTCGGCTACCCAACGATACCAACAGGTGCCTCTTGCTTGCAGCTACCTCCAGCACACAATGGCTTCAGCTGCGCGTCGTGATTGGCCTCGCTATCGACGGGACAAGGGATATCGAGATCCATAAGTTGGCTGATATCAGCAACATCGTGCTGCATTGCATAGCTAGCTCTAGGAACCCAGTGAGCCCTCTTATGGCCACCTAAAGCTTGGCCTGATGGAAAAATCTTGCAGCAGATGGAGCACTTAAACTCTTTAGGAGTTTGCAAGCGATGATGCACCTCCTTCGCGTCGTCCGTTTCCTGCTCCACCGATGGCTCAGCATGTTCCAGTCGGACTCCTCTGTTTGCTCCCTTGAGTCGCAGGACAACGTCAGGCGGAATAATGCTGCTGAATTCGCAGACCTCGGTTTTCATAGAGATGGAGCATTTTGTTAATCTGTGAGATGTTTGGTGGCCACCAAGTGACTGGTGAGTTGCAAACATCCTGTTGCAGATCTTACACTTGAATTTGGAATCCTCGTCGCGATTACCGATCTTGGCCACAAAATTTGGAGGAGAATTCCCCATCTTCCTTTCAAGAACGTAATCTTCCATCCCAACATCACAACTAGAGATGGAATTCGTATGTGCCAAACCAGTTACATCCTCTGCACCTTCTTTATTAGCCTCGCAGCGAAATCGAATCCCTTCTTCGCCAACTCCAGATGCCAATCCAATTACATGATCCGACTGAATCTCTGACGACACAACCTCTGTTTCGTGACAGGAAACCAGAACACGCTCATCCACAACAATCTCAGAATCAGCACTAGAACCAAATCTTCCATCTTTTGCCTGCTCGGGCAATGAATCATCCTTGCAACTCGCAGAAGTACTAGTACTACCTAATGAATCGGGGATAAAGCTAGACCAACCCGTTGTGCCAGCTCCAGAAGACAGCAATAACAAACTCTCAGCCACCTCTTCCTCGTCATGATCAAACTCAAACCCGGATACAGAGTCACTAAAGCCAGAGAGATCAGGACTACTATACCTATACCTATACCTATACCTGGCCCGCTTCGATCGCTTCTTTCTCACAAGATTCATCGTCTCAGCATCAGATACAGCAGCTGCAACTCCATACTCAACGTAGACGAATCGACTCTCGGAGTGCATCTTCACATGGCCATTAAGCCCTCTCTCTGACTTAAACCTGCTTCCACACAGATCACATCGAACCCAAATTTTCTCTTCCCCGGTGTGAAGCTTCAAGTGACCGTTAAGAGCGAACAACGATGCGAATTCTTTCCCACAAACCTTGCAATGCACCTTGTTTTTTCGATCCATCGAAACATCATCTTCGTCGTGGCTAAAACCAGAGAATTTCCAAGATTTCTTGGGGTTTTCTCTCAGCACATAGCCATGGGAATCAAATAATGGACTTTTTCCAACACCGCATTCTTGTTCTACCGAACCAGGAGCAACAAGAGGAACCTCCATTCCTTGATCTTGCTCCATCTTTGGAGAGACCAGGCCTAAATATTGAATCTTTGGCCCCAAGAAAGCTGAGGAAGGAAATTCGGGAAAGTGAGCCCTTTTATAGAGGAAAATGTGAACTGGGTCTTGAGAGTGAGTAGTTCCTGAAGAGGAAGAATCCTGCCTGAATTGAGTCTTGTGAGGGGCAATATGGTAATAGTGAGGGCCTCCAATGAGAGTTAGGGCTAACTTTGTTGCTTGTGGGTGAAGTAACTCTTGCCACTTCCGAATAATTTTCCTATATTGTTCGGATATATACAATTTCCGAAAGTCATGGAACTGAGGCTAAGCTGCTGTGGAGTGGGTTGGGTTAATTTTCCCTGTGGCCATTAATTCCTGTTTTATAATGCCTACCTCGATTTGACAAATGTTCTATTTAAATAATAACTATGTAATTATGTAAAATCGATTGAATTAAATTTCTAAACTTTTTACGGGGAAAAACTAGAATTGAATAATGATCATAAATAAAAAGAGAATGCAAAACAGTGTTAGTACCCCATGTTTTTTTCCCGAAGTGTAGGCTAATTTAATACTAATTCAGTTAGCCTTCATGGAAGACAACACGACATCTTGAGAGATTTTTGGTTTCAAGTCTCCAAATACCGCTACGTCATATGTTTGAACTGAAACTTTAAAGTGTACAAAAATCTTTCAATAAATATTTATTGATATGTTAGATCTCTTAATTAAATTAAAAAAATATCTTAAACAATAAATCTACATATCTATTGATACGGAAATTATCTAATCTCGATTTTTATAATAGTTACTCAACTTTTTTTATTCGTATGTTGGTAAATAAACTTCGTCATTTAAACGGCCAAACAGCCTATAAAACAGGTTTAATTAATGATAACAACTAAAACCCTATAAAATCTACACCTGACATGGAAAATCTAAACCATCGAGTTATAGAAATGGCAACTCCTCCCAAATTTGCAACCTTCCAAAGGTCTCACTCAACTCGAATCTGAATTAGTCGACAAAATGGTGTCGAATAACAGGTGGTCTAAACCAAAAAATCACAACTCCTACTGTTGTCTACAGGAAGCTCCAGCTCCTCTTAGTGCGTTCTTCTCATGCAGTCTCCCGCTGGAAGACGACATAGCTCTTTGTCAACACCAATTCCTAAACAGGTAAAACACCTCTCTTCCTCTAACCAGTAAAAAAAGCTTCCTGCACTTAGGGATCGGATCACTCATCACTTGAGTGAGTCGTATTGGTTCCCAAGTCTAATATTCCAAAGCAATCAGCTCCATTTCGCTGGCACTCAAAAGAGGTGCACGAATCATCTTGAACTTCAGAGTCATCTATACTCCTGAAAGAAATCCCATCACTAGTTTTATGTTCAACTCCACAACAATCAGTGAATGCCCCTCGAGAGTAATTCACATCTCCCCTGTAGTCATCATCTGTACCGACTTTCTGAGCAATATCACCATCGCGGCGGTTATTAGTTTCATCCCCATCTGCCATGTCTGCGTTAAAATGAACAGCATCTTCCCCCATATCGTGAGTAACATCTTGATCATTCAGAGATTCCACAACAGAATCCTCGTCTTCTTCTGACCCATGACCCCCTATCTCCCACTCATCGTCGTCACTATCAACATTTTGAGGATCAATCCTGTTCTGTGCAGCACGCTTTTGTAGCATGAACACATTGAAATAATAACTCACGATCTCTTTCTTTGTACGAGATGGAAATGCTGCAGCAAGATGGTTCCAAAAGTTCTTCCCCAACGTTGCAGGGTTAGAGGAGATAATCTGGCGGAAAGCTTCCTCTTCCTCGTCCACCCATCTATTGGCAACTTCCTCCCCCATATCACCAAAGCCTAGTTCCTCAAATATCTCCTCCCCAAGATTCTTCCTAAGTTTCTCTCTGGCTTCTACTATATGTTGCCTCACACATCTAATATAACCCACATCAACGCACTCACATTCAATCTTGGAAACTTCAGTGCAATAGATCTCAGTTGCTTCTGGATCAGGCATGGGAATAATACAGGTACCTCCCAGCTTTTCCTCATCAACATAGTTGTGTTGGCCCAGAGGAGTGGACGATTTTGTAACTCCAGATTGAGTACCAGAATTGCAGAGCCAATCGCTAGACGTACTTGCACCATGCAGAACAGAGTCTGGAACATAGACTTGATACTCTGGCCCAATGGGGACAGGCTTTTGGAAAGGATAATCAACAGAAGAGAATACTTCATCAGATTGAAGTAGAGCCCTTAACTGGCGGTCATTATCAATATATTCTGACAGAAACATAAAATTGTCTGCTTCTCGAATTGCATTGCTTATCCATGACAGATTGGGAAAACGAACAGTATCACCAGCTTCTAACTCTTTCTTGCCCTCATAAAATGATTCCAAAGCAGCATAACCTGAGGACCTCTCAACATGTTCACCCTGGCTAAATTCCTTCTGACCTGTGTCATCTACGAGTTCCAAAGCAGAGAGCCATAAAGTTTTTTTAGAAAAAAGCACTACCAACTACAAACAAGCAACACCTGTATGATACAGACGAGAGTGATAAGAGCCACTGGAAGCATAATTCATTTCGAAGGACATATATAACAGAATCATATGAACCGTAATTCATGCACCATCTCCTGCCAGTATGGACAGTTACTATCTGTTCTTATAACAGAATCGACTATATAGTATTTACACTATATGCCTATGATCAGTTCATAGAGGACCGCACTCAAAATTCTATATAGCCGCAACTTCCTTGAGTCATTCGGACTTGCACAAAGCCAATATATAGAAGTATGACTAGAACAATCATCCCTCCCAAAACTCTAGCCCTCATTTATATCAACATAAAATATAAAAAAATACCAACAAAAACAGAAAATTAAGCGCCCAATACAAACAATAAATATAATTGTCAACAACTGTGATACAAACAAATAACCACGACGAAAATATAACAACCGACCCATATCAGAAATTAGCAAATACCAAGTTGCTCATTACCCGAAAATTGGCTCCTCGAGTTATTATCATCAGAAGAAACAATAGGGTCGAGCTCCAATTGCCTTGGGTGCTTGTAAGAAACCTCCTCGAGGTTCTCATCCATATAAGGCCTTTTCTGAATCATTAATAACCCCCTGAAACGATATTTCTTATGAAAATATCATTCCATTCCACAGCTTCATAAAATAAACACCCAAAATTCGTATAAATTAAAATCCCCTATCCATAATCAGCTCAAAAAATAACAAGATACGTTTAGCGGAGACCCACCGAAATGAAGCCCGTCCAGAAGCGTTTCCGGCCGCCGGATTCCAAGTTCCACGAAAACCCCCTCGCCAAGACGCCGAATCGACCAATTTTTACCAAACCCTAACCCTAGAAATCGGGCCGGTGCACGGGAAGTCGTGAAATCGGAATCAATAGGGAGATGATAGGGCCAATCGAAGCGAGGGGAGACGTTAATCGAATGTTAATCAAACGATCTAAAGAATTTTAGGGCTGAAATTGTTAGTTAGGAAATTAGGGATCGGGGAAAAGCGGGGAAAAAAGATAAAAAGGTAAAAGTTTTCTTTTTTTTCTGTTTCGCGGTGGACCGAAGATTCCGGGTCGCGTCCGGGTGATCCGTGGATGGAGGGTAGCCTTTGGTTGCATAGGGCTCGTATTTGTGCTAGTAATTACCAAAATAGGAAAGATACTTGTTGGAATTGGGGTTTGACAACAATAGATTCTGGAATCTTCGAGGGTAAATTGGGAATAATGTCAGCTAGGTTGGTATTCTGACCTTTTAAAGACAAGTCGAAGGGTGATGATTTTTATGAACGCACGTGCGGAATTGTAATAACGATAATAATCATGTACCGTCAGGAGTATTCGGCAAGTTTTCGGTAATCGATAGTTTAAGATTAAGTAATCGGAATTGAACTCGATAAAAAGTTTAAGAGAAATTCAATAAAAATTGGGGTTCGATAAAATTTGTGTAAATACCAATATTTTATCAAAATCTCAAACAAACCAACAACTAAGTTTATAAACTACAAAATCTGTCTCAATTTAGAGTTTTGATTTAGGATTTTAGAAATTTGGGGATTTTCAAACGAGTTAGGGTTCATTCATGCTACGTGTTTCTTTATCTTCTCTAGACTCTCGTGCGCTTCTACCATGTTGATTTTGTTCGTTTAGGATTTTGGTCTAGAGTTTCGATATCCTAAAGCGAACAAAATTTGGAGATTAATAATGAATTATAATTTTTGTCAATAATTTTGGATCGAAAACTTATAAATTCGGTGATCGATAGTCCAACCGAATGAAGTTCGGGATCAAGATCGGTAATAATTTTTTTTTAAATTTTGGTATTTACCAAATACACCCATATGTATAATTGCCCAAAATTGCCTCATTTTATGAACAATGTCTTCATTTTGGTGTTTTGTGCCAAAAAAGTCTCTTTTTTATAAAATTATTTTTTTTGACGATCAGAGAATGCTTCGGCATGTCCATTTTTTTTATTCTTTTTGGCACTACGTGTTTTTTTAATCAATAATCACTTAGATCAATTGGTTAGAAAGTTGTTCAAGTTTAACCAGGTGTCAGATTTCGAATCATTGGATTGGGTACATAACAGTGTTAAATAATTGTTGAAATTTTTTTGCCACCTTTTAAAAATCCTACTCGGCTAGAAATTGGATTAGTCCGCCCAATAAATCGGATACTAATTAGTTAAAAAAAAACAAATCACCTCAGTTTTTATTTGCGGAGTAGGCCTCATGGATGGCAAGCAACTTCGAAAACGAATGAAAAAAGTCAACTAGGTAAGCCATGTGTTGGAGCAACCAACTTTGGAATGAACGGTTCATGATAATGATCATGTTGGGATGAAGGGTGGAGACGGACGAGATTTGAGTAGGTAAATTAACACAATAATGATCATTATACGCCCCGAAGATAGGTGTTGTATAGTTGACTACAGAGTGAATGCACTATTATTTACTCTCACTTAAAGTGTATTAGCTAGTTAAAGAGATTTCATATTCTTTTTTTACTCTACCGAACAAATCACGTCTTCTCCTAATTACATAAAAGAAAGTGCCCAATATCCAATCAAGAGTTACACATCTTAATTACGAAGGTTTGAAGATCTTCGTTTGAAATTTTTTCCAAACCGCATTCCTAATACCTTGAAGAACAGCTGGGACTTCTTCCTCTTATGTCATGCTCATTTAAACAATCAGCTCAATGTCGCATCCGTTGCTCCGCAATCCGAGCCTCTTCTAACTCAATATCTCCAACTGTGATCGACGTGATAGGAGAATCAAATGGATGTTTCCTTGGAGTTTTTATTGTCGAATTACGCATTGGAATTTTCCGGAGATTTCACATTCTTTGAATAGGCTACCATCACTTTATACTTATTGAGTACGTGCCGAGAAAAAAATTATTAAAAAACTAAAAATTTTGTCTAGAAGGAGTAGATGGAACAATTTCTGGTTGTTGTTCAGTGAGAGACTTGACTGTTATCCTATAGTCCATTTTTTGGAGAGATTATTGTACGTACAGTACAATACATGAGTCAAAGTAAAATCAATTATTGACATTAGATATTGAAGAACTCGAAGAGATAAAGTAATCCTAGGAACTTATAAGCACTTCCAAAGGCTAATAGAGATCAGTTCTTGAAAATCCACCATTTTGATTATGGAATTTTAATTTATGTTATTGGGTGATAGATGTTTTGTCCAAATTTGTATTAACCCTCTGATATTTTGTTATCATATATACTTTTTAGGGAAAAGTCCACTTAAGTACTATGTGGTATCACGAAAAATTAAGTCAGTACCCTGTGGTTTAAAACGTATCAATTGAGTCAAACTTATTCCAATTAAAATTAATTAGAGGCCCGGGCAGCTGCCCGAACCTTGCCCGTCTTTTTCGTACTCTGCCCGACCACATAGACTAGCCACATCAGATTTTTTGATGACGTGGCGCCATATTTTCACCCCCTCTCTCTCTCTGCTCTTTCCCCCTCTCTCTCTCTGCTCTTTCCCCCTCTCTTCCCTATTTTTTTCCTCTCTCTCAACTAAACCAGAATCCCTAGAAATAGAAATTTCTAATTTCCCCAAGGAAGAGCCGCTTCTGGCCTCGAACCCGGACATTAAATTCATCGCCGACCGGCTCATGGGGATGAACGGTGAGCTCATGAGCCATTACATTAAATTCGTCGCCGACCGGCTCATGAGGGCGCTCGGGTATGGAAAGATCTACGATGCCACCAACCCGTTTGATTGGATGGAGCTCATCTCTTTGCAGGGGAAGACCAACTTTTTTGAGAAGCGATTCAGCGAGTACCAGAAGGCCTCTGTTATGTCCAGCATCAATGGTGACGGTGGGAACCATGTGTTCAAGATGAACGAGGACTATTGTTTCCCAATTTGTGAGATTTCACCAATTATTGTTTCGTGAGTGATTAAAAAGGGAAGAGACGAAATGGATGGGGATCTAAGAGAGGGTTTAAGGGAAGGAAAGCTCATGGTTTGGTGGTGGTGGACTTGGATCCAAAGCGAAAACCACCACTTAACCACCTCAGCCGCTTGTTGCTGGGATTGGACACTAATCTTCTTCTCATCGCCCCGACCCAACTCCACTTTTGGGCTGCCTCGGCTTCTACCAGACCATGATACAAACATGGATTCTCTAAATCTAGTTATATTCATGATTTTAATTAAACAATATAACAACAACGAGATTTTTATTTTCAGGAAGATTCAATCGGGAGGAGAGAGGGAAAAATAGGAAGGGGGGGGGGGGGGATGAGATGGAGGGGGTCAAAAAATCTGATGTGGCTGCTCTATGTGGTCGGGCAGAGTACGAAAAAGACGGGCAGGGTTCGGGCAGCTGCCCGGACCTTTAATTGATTTTAATTAGAATAAGTTTGACTCAATTGATACGTTTTAAACCACAGGGTACTGACTTGATTTTTTGCGATACTACAGGGTACTTAAGTGGACTTTTCCCTACTTTTTATATCCTGTCGAGATGCTTAACCCTTGACGACCTATGTGCCCGATGTGTCCGCTTGACGGTTTAGATTATTAACGAATAAATAAATACTAGGGGGCGATGCCCCTCATATTCTACCAAAATATAAACCAATCCAACGGTCGGTAGCTCGATCACGTACTCTAAAACATACCAATCCGACGCACAGAAATAGCCCTCAATTAAACCAGTAAGAAACTAGCCGTTACAAAGAGCATCCAAGTAAAACCAAAATCCCAAAATTGAAAAAAACCTCTTAACGTTCCCTTCTTCCTCCAAAGATCAACATCCTAAAGAAACCCACTTTCTCTCTCTACACACAAACTCTCTCTCTCTCTCTTCAGGAACCTCACTTTCTCGTTAAGGAGCAATCTTTCTTTTGCTTGTCCGTTTGGCGATCGATCGGTGACCCATTTCCAGATGGAATCGGTTGCTAGAAATCACAAACCAGTGACTCCGGCGAGGGACCCACATGGGGTTAAGGGCAAGGAATCGGAGAATAAGAACCCCAATATGGCGCGGTCCAGCCCGGGATTGAAGTCTTCGGGTTCGCCGGCGATTAAATCCGCAAAGGCCAAGAAATCTGGTTCCAAGAACCGAGCTTTACCGGAGCAGAATCCGGTGGTTTGTTCGCCGAGGAAGAAGATCCGGGAGAGGAAGTTCGTGGTGGCGAGGAAGAAGAAGAAGAACCCGGAGAGGAAAGACGGGGAAGGGGCCGCGGGGTTGGCTCCGGTGGAGTGCAAGTGCAGGGACAAACTTGGTGAGGGTAGAAGGTGTTTGTGTGTGGCCTATGAGAGCTTGAGGGCTTCACAGGAGGAGTTTCTCAAGAACCGAGCGGACGGGGAGGAAGAGAAGGGTGAATTGGGAGAGGAAAGGGAGAAGATTGAGGTTAGTGGTGAGGTTGGAGCTGGGAATGGATTGGAGGATGGACCCGAGGGCCCGGTTGAAACGGGTAGTCCAACGATGAAGCGGAGGAGGGGTAAGTTGCTAGAGCCGGCTAGGAGTAGCGTGCCTAAATTTGGGAAGGTGAAGAACTTGGTGAATGCTTTTGAGGAGATGCTCACATTGAAGGAATTGAAGAAGGAGCAGGAGAATCAAAAGGATGAGGAGGAGGAGAAAGAGGGGAAGAGGAAGGCGATGCAATGGGCATTGCTCGGCCTTCATGTTCCTGCTAAAGTTTCTGATGCTGATCATGTTTCAAGCTCCACGTTCTGCTCGTCCGATTTGTCCTTGACTTCTGAGAATCTGGGGTTAGATTCGAGGCTTTCGGTTTCTTCTTCCAGGGATGGAAGCCAAGACAGGTAAGTGGTGTCAGATTTTGCTTTGCGGATTTTGCTTGGTTGCTCTTGGATAGAGACTGATTTAGTTTGTGGTTTGATTTGGTCTCGTGTTTTAGTGTATCAAGCAGGACATCTATTGGAGGCAGAAGGACATCTAATGGAGGCAGGAGAAGCAGGAGGAATGTGAGTATTGTTCAGCTTTCTAATTGCTTAACGAGCTTAAATGCACGCTTAACAATTTTAACTGTGATTTTCTTTGAAGCAGAGCTCTGAATCATGCGGAACTATGAGTGGTGGGAGAAGAGGGAAGAAGAAGCAAGTGAAGGCCAAAAGCCAAAAGCCCTTTAAGCTCAGGACAGAAGTAAGAATGATAGCTGTCTTCTACTTGGAATTCATATTGCACGCGTTAGTGCCTGCTATTAAGTGTTACCTGGATCTTGTTAAGTTGTATGCGTTGTAATTGATTCTGAACAGCAAAGGGGAAAGATGAAGGAGGAGGAGTTCATCAAGAAGTTGCAGGAGATGATGACAGAGGAGGAGAAGCAACGGATTCCTATCGCTCAAGGTCTTCCTTGGACAACTGATGAACCGGAGGTGAGTGTTAGATCTGTTATTCCGTGTTCAAGATATGAGACAGCAATGCAGCTAGACTTTGTCAATGACATTTTGATTAGCTGAGCTGAAAACAATGATAAATATGTAGCAATTATCAAGATATCAAGCACAACACATTTCTGATGGGTGCTTCGTTGGATGTACTTTTGTTCTAGTAGCCTCTCAAAAATGGAAGGAGATTGAATTTGAATGAGAAATTGTGACACAATTGTTTTGTGGGCTTTCTTGCTATCACTTACCCCTTATTTCTGTATTCAAGTGCCTAGTTAAACCACCTGTAAAGGAGAAGACGAGGCCGGTGGACCTGAAGCTTCGCAGTGATGTCCGGGCTGCAGAGCGCGCAGAGTTTGACCATCAGGTAATTCTGTCACTACCATGTATAGCAGGGTATTTCCTAGGATGGTTTGTGCAAGTACAGGGGTGATCAACGCCCCCGAGTAGATACACGTAATTGACTGATTAAAGGACGGTTAATCAATGGATCTGTACTGGTTGCGGTCTCTCAATGGCTCTGTACTTTGTGAAGGACTTGGACCTTGGACTGCAGTGGCTAAAAGCAGAGATAGTTCTGTGCCAATGTGTATAACATTCTTGTACTGCCTTTTAAAATTCCATGTTTGACCAAGAAAACCAATTGTTGGTGCATATCTGTTAGTTTAACATTATTGTTTTCCGGTGTTGTCAGGTTTCCGAGAAGTTGAGCCTGATCGAGCAATACAAGATGGAAAGGGAGAGACAGCGGAAGGTAAGTTGATGAAAAAGTCATCATTACTACCATACATTTTGTCACGACCAAGAAGTCGTTGATCCTTCTTCTTTCTCTCTCGTAGTTGGCAGAAGAAGAGGAGATACGCAGACTGAGAAAGGAGCTCATCCCGAAAGCACAACCGATGCCCTATTTCGACCGGCCATTCATTCCGAAAAAGGTACTTCACTCAAATTTATCCATTCTCTGTGCATACAACTGCATTCTATAATACTGTAGAAAATGAGTCTGACCGTTTCCATGTTTGCTTTGATCTTCTCTGTGATAATTCGATCCCTGTTAAAGCATCAGACAATCCCCAGATAACCGAGAGCCTCAGCTCATGACTTGCCAACAATGAGGCAACGGAAGATGATCACAAACACAATTCTTTGAGATTCCTTGAGCAGACTTCGTCACTTGCTAGATGGAAATCACGAAGTCTCACTTGCCTCGGCACAAGACGATCAAATGCTGCGTATCGCGGAACTACAGCAGCTCATACACAATTCTTGTCAACAATGAGGCACGTAGAAGATGATCACAATTCACAAACACAATTCTTTGAAATTCTTTAAGTAGTCTGTCACATAACCGATGGAAATCTCGACGATCCACATCACCTTTGTTCTTCTCGTTATCTTCCTCCTTCCGCTCCACCACCTCTACTAAATCTGTAAATGAGGCTCAACCTTGCAATTTTCGTGGAGCTTTTGGCTAGCTCATGTATCAGTGGAGAAACCTTTTGAGGTGTTGAAGTTCCTTAGTTCGTAATAGTTTGTACATGTCATAACAGTGGTCTCAAAACCTTCTATTGCATTTTTTCCTACTCTAATATAGTATTACTCTTCCAATAATATATTTTGTGTGAAAGGTTAAGATCCAAAACTTTCTTAAGAGAATCAAATTGAATTTTTTTTTGGTAGAAATCAAGTTTGTTATCGCATGGACGATTTTTATTATTGTTTTTTTCCTCCCTTCACCTGACTAAATTCACGATTGGAATAAACAATTCTCATCACAATTATCACAATTCCTCGTCGTGTTTTTTTTTGACACACTTCGTCGTGGTTTTGTTGATTCGTTGCTATTTTGAGAATTTGATTGTTCATGGTTAAGCAATTAAAGCGAATTCCCATGAGCTATAGGACTAACTAAAACAATAATGAGGTATTTTTATAATAAAGAAGCTACACGAGCCAAAAAATAGTTAAAAAAGTTAACTAGAAAAATATTTGTCACTCATTTGAACATATTAAATCTTACATATGAACACGTCAAATTACATGATACTAACTAAAAGAAGTTAAAATAAAAAAAGTCCAGATGGAATGGGTCGGCCCAGGAATCAACTCCGGCCCAACCACTTGAAAGCGGGTAAACGTCTCCATGTATAAATATAAAAACCCGTAAATACCTTAAGAAACCCTAGCTCCCCAGCCACCCTCGAGCAGCCAAAGAAGAAGGAAGCAAGGGCAGAAGGTGAGAGGAAGAGGAGATAGAGAGAGAGATGGCGACTCCGAGGACGGTGAAGGACGTTTCTCCGCACGAGTTCGTTAAGGCCTACGCCGCCCATCTCAAGCGCTCCGGCAAGGTCAATCCTTCTTCACTCGCCCTTTTGTCTCTCTGGGTTTGTTTGATCTGGCAGTTCACGTGAAAAAGTTTAGGCCTTGCTATTTCTATTGCGAAATGACGTGGATTAGTATTCCTTGTGTTTATTGGATTACCCTTTTCCTTTGTTGTGAAAAAGATTTGGTTTGTGTGTTTGTGTTTTAGGGGTTACGGATTGTGTTGGTGTGTGTGTTTACCCGGTGGTAGATTGATTCAAAAGATGGGTTCTTTCGTAGGTCCCGAATTGTATCTGTTTGATCTGGGGGATTTTGTGCAACCGATTTATCTTTCGGAGATCACCATGTTTGTGTTGGCTTTGCTAAACTCTTTGTTCTTGGTTGTGGCTGCCAGATTGAGCTGCCCCATTGGACTGATATTGTGAAAACCGGCACACTCAAGGAGCTTGCCCCTTATGATCCCGATTGGTACTACATCAGGGCTGGTGAGTCTCTTCTTTAATGATTCTTTGCTTTGTTGAGTGTGATGGTTGTTGCCCAAGTCTTGATGTTTGTCTGTCATTGCAGCCTCAATGGCAAGGAAGATTTACCTGAGGGGAGGCCTTGGTGTTGGCGCTTTCAGGAGGATTTACGGTGGCAGCAAGAGGAATGGAAGTCGCCCCCCGCATTTCTGCAAGAGCAGTGGATCTGTTGCTCGCCACATCCTTCAGCAATTGCAGGAGATGAACATCGTCGAGATTGAACCCAAGGGGTGAGCATGTAGATGAAATTAACAGTCATGTAGATGTTTGGTCGTGGTACATTCTACTCTATGCAGTTTAGTATCTCATTGTTTTGCTTTTACTGTTGCTGTTCTCACAGTGGGAGGAAAATCACCAGCAGTGGTCAGCGGGATCTTGACCAGGTGGCTGGGCGGATTGCTGGCAATGCTGCATGAAGAATCGGTTGACAATGGGCTCTGTCACATGTTGATTACCTCTTCTGATAGTCTAGTTCTCATGTTGCCCAAGTTAAACCTGGTTTCTTGTTATTTTGTTGGGTTTTAGCCATTATCTTGAAAGGCTCGAGACTTCTCAATTTTGTATCTGACTCCGTGTGTTAAATTTCTTCAACGAAAGAGTTTATTATTTCTACCGAAGTTCACACTTCTGGACTCTGCCAGACAAAACAAGGGCTCTGTTTGTTTGGTAGGGAAAACTTTTTCAATATTTTTTTGCAGGAAGTTGCTTTCTTCGTTAAATAAACAGTTTTTCTCAACGAAGAATCTATTTTTCTTTACAAAGCAAACAAAATTACTAATTGCTCCAAAAGTTGCTAAACTCGCGTTACGGTGGCGTTGTCATCTCGAAGTTCAGAACAGCATGGAATTTTGATGAGGTTAATGGTTGTAATCTTGCAAAAGTCTATTTAATAAACTTTATTAAAAAAAACTATTTACTTACACAGATGGTCATTATCAATTTATCATCAAAATCATTCCTATTTGAGCTAGTTCGGTTTGAATAGAAGTCAAAATTAAAATAGACAGAAATCAAACTAAAAAATATCAGTTTGGTTCGGATTTGCACATTCCGATTTCAGTTAGTTGGGTCCTCCCGGACAGCCAAAGTGTGTCTGGTCGCCCACTTAAAACTACCGAACGACGTCGTCCAGAGCACCGCACGAGCACCATCACACTGTCAAAAGGAACTCCCAAAAATTAAGCACCCACCCGCACCCAATCCCTACCCTTCTTCTGTTCACTAATACCAACCCTAAAAAATAAAATCCAATTCCCTCTCCCGATTAACCTTCCCCCAAACATGGCGATGAAACGCCTCCTAACCCTAGCCCGGCGTTCGCACCGCCCCTCCACCTCAGTCCGCGCCGCCTCCACCGCGGTCTCCACTGTCGCGGATGACCTTCCTCTCCGCCCGCCTCCCCCGGACGCCATGCCCTACGACCGCATCTCGGAGCAGGTCAAGAACAAGATACGGATCCTGGAGAACCCGGACCCGCGGTTCCTCAAGCACGGGTCCCCGATCCCGACCTTATCCTCCTACACCCACATCCTCGCCGCCCCGGAGACCAAGGTCACCACCCTCCCCAACGGCCTCCGCGTCGCTACCGAGTCCAACCTCGCCGCCAAGACCGCCACCGTCGGGGTGTGGATCGACTCTGGGTCTCGATACGAAACTGACGAGGACAACGGGGTCGCTCATTTCGTCGAGCACATGATCTTCAAGGGCACCGAGAAGCGCACCGCCCGCCAGCTCGAGGAGGAGATTGAGAACATGGGCGGGCACCTCAATGCCTACACGTCCCGCGAGCAGACCACCTATTACGCCAAGGTCATGGACAAGGACGTCCCCAGTGCCCTTGGGATACTTGCTGATATCCTGCAAAATTCCAAGTTCGAGGAGGCCAGGATCTCCCGCGAGCGTGATGTTATTCTGAGGGAGATGGAGGAGGTCGAAAGCTTCTTTCCTTTGTTTTTTGTGGGTGTGTTGTTAGAGTCGGGGTTTTCTGCTTCTGGTTGTTTGATTGTAGTGGTTTTTTTTGTTGCTGTTAGTTATAAATACTCTTAGTTGTGTTTTGACATGGTTAGGTTTGGTATTCAGGTTTCTGTTTCTTGGGGTCGGGATTTTTTTTTACTACTAGACGTGCTTGTGCTCCTAGTGAATTGCTAGTGTCAAGGGGTGGCGGTTTTCCTTCGTCTGGAAGCTAGTGTTGAGTTAGTAACCTGTTAAAGTAGCTTTAGTTGCATTTGCTTGTAATGAGCATATTTTGATAGAAGGTCAATGTTCTAGGGAACCATTACTTTTACTGGTCAAAACCTGGTATTGTTGTTGGCCTATTTCCTTGGAGTTTTATGGTGCAACTATTCATTCAATTGTGTTGCAAAAGGTAATTGGATGCCATTACTTGAGGCAAAATGTTGGTTTCTCTTAGGTTTAAATTATTGGCCAAGTTTTATCTTCCGAGACTTGAGGTTTCATCATCTTCTTCCTTGTCTTACGTAACCACATTTTTTTATTTAAAAGTATTTGATTTTTTTTTCCCAGGTTGAGGGGCAAACCGAGGAGGTTATTTTTGACCATTTGCATGCAACAGCTTTCCAGTACTCTCCTCTTGGTAGAACTATCCTCGGACCTGCCAATAATATTAAGACAATCACCAGAGATCATCTCGAGAACTACATAAAGACTCACTACACTGCCCCCAGAATGGTAAATGGGAGCGGTGGCCTCATTTCTGTTTGTCTGGTTTATTTACCGTCCGTCCGTATTGCTAGCATTCAAGTTGAGAATATTTTTTGTCAAACTTTTGGCAGTGTGTTACATGTCCTGGTTTTTATTTCAGGTAATTGCTGCTTCTGGTGCTGTTAAGCACGAGGATGTTGTATCACAAGTGAAGAGCTTGTTCACTAAATTGCCATCCAATTCAACGACGTCATCTCAGTTAGTTATGGAAAATCCCTCGTTCTTTACTGGATCCGAGGTTGGAAGACTAACGGGAACACTATTTCTGATCCTTTTTTCCCTCTAAACCTTGGTCATACACTAATTCTTTATCAAACGCAGGTCAGAATAATAGATGATGACGTTCCTCTAGCCCAATTTGCTGTTGCATTTGAAGGTGCCTCATGGACTGATCCGGATTCCATAGCTCTGATGGTCGTGCAAGCTATGCTGGGGTCATGGAACAAAAGTGTCGGAGGTGGAAAGCACATGGGGTAAGCTTCACTCTGCTGCTTGCTAGTCCATGAAATTTGAAATGTAACAATGATTGGATACTTTGGACCAGAACATTGTCGCCTATTTGCCTCAGCATAGGCTTCTTCTTCCTTACATTTTTCTTTCTGTTTTTGACAATTTTTTTTCCAATTGCTTCCTTTCTCCTTCCGTTGTTTTCCAGTTTGAATACTTTCCTGACACATGGTCACCTATCTGCTTCACCATAGGCTCCTTCTTCCTTCTATATTTATCTTTCTATTTGTTTGACAATTTTTTTTGTCAATGTAGCCTTTCTACTTACACTGGGTTATCATTATAATATGCTCTTATTGCTTGCATTTTTTAAACATTGAGATCATCTAATTGAGTGAGTAAGCAGTAATATTTCGTTTCCCAACTCTTGTCTGATTTTTCTTGCAAAACAATCTCTTGCTGAAATTGCTTTCAAATACCCAGTTTTATGGTCTGATCCAGTTGACCAGTTTTACCGGTGTCAACATTTGAGTGGATGAAAAGGAACACTGAATTTTCGAATTCCTGTCAAATCATTAAACAATCTAGTTCGTTCAATTTCCTGAAACAAGGTCGTGTGCTTGCTTATGTTGTTTAATTTGTGTTAACAGTTTTGATGCTTGTCAAATTGGTTTTCTTCCATTAACTTGAGGAGATACTTATTTTGAAACTTTTAAACAGCTCTGAGCTGGCACAAAGAGTTGGCATTAATGAAATAGCAGAAAGCATGATGGCTTTCAACACTAACTACAAAGACACTGGCCTCTTTGGTGTTCATGCTGTTGCAAAGGTGAGGCCTTTCTTCTCATTCCTCAGTTGTGTGGACTTGAACGGTGTTCAATGTTTATGTAACTCAAATTGGTCTTTGTATCAGTTAATGGTCACCTTTTGACCTCCTGTCACGTCAAATGCTATAAAAAAACTTCTATTCCCTTCTGTTAATATACCGTGCACAATATATTGTATCCGACATCCATTTTCGAGTAAAAGGAAGATGAAGGTTGTTATTATATATTGGGAAGCTATTTCTCCACATACCCAGTTGTGTGATTCTCTTGATATATGTCAATTGAAAATGTAACTGGCCTGGTGGATCATTCCGTTTCAATTAAAAGTAGGTTTGTCTTATTGGTCCCACAGCAGTTATACGATTGTTGACATTGAGGTATATATAGCAAATTGCATAACAGTACTTGCCAAGAGACTAGAATGATGTTTAGTATCTCTTAGATTTATAAACGAAATTTATTGAGTTCAATGTGGTTGATTTGTTTTTATCTCAGGCTGATTGTTTATCCGATTTGTCATGGGCAATTATGCAAGAAATATCTAAGCTGGTGTACCGTGTCTCTGAAGATGATGTTACACGTGCTCGCAATCAGGTACTTTCTTTGGCACTTCCAAGGGGACAGTAGTCTAGAATCAGATAGAACATGCATCAAACTGATTATCCTCCGTTGGTTGAGTTAGCTGTCTTTGTCATGGAAATCTGATTTGATGATAACTTTCCAATGAACCAGTTATCTTCTCATGTGAGAGATTTAACTGTTTCCTCTCTTTGCAGTTGAAATCATCTTTGTTGCTGCACATTGATGGAACTAGCCCCATTGCTGAAGATATTGGCCGCCAGGTAAAAAATATATTTTAAAACAGAACCATTGTTTGGCTTCCATGGATTCAGTGTTGTTTCTGAAGAATGATGGTTCGGACAAATTATTGAACTGTCTCTCACGTTGCATTATTAGTTGAGTGGTAATTTTTTTATGAGAAAGTTGGTTCCTCTTTAAAGGCGCGTTGGGCTGAATTCAAAATCTCTTACAAGAAAAAGGATTTTCCAAACTCTGTGCAGGCTGTTGTTCTTTGTGCACATTTTTTTTGGGTGGAAGTTCTTTTTGCACATTGCTTCTCTGTTTGTCACTTATCATTAAGTTTTTGGATATCAGTTATTTTTTCTTACAAGCATTTTGTTTTGACCTTTTGCTTGCTTGCAGTTGCTGACTTATGGTCGAAGAATCCCATTTGCCGAACTGTTTGCCAGAATTGATGCTGTTGATGGTAGCACTGTCAGACGTGTTGCCACTCGCTTCATTTATGACAAGGTAGGACTTCATGCTGCAAAAATCTTACTGCTGTACTAATTTAAGTAGAAAACGTGGTGTAAAGTTCTCCTACAAGGCTAACTTGTGATCATTCTTTCGTCTTGACCTAAAAAAATTTAGTTTATTATCAATTTGGCGGGTAGCTGAGTCTCATGGTTAGTTTGTCGCTTTCTCTCTCTAGTATATAGAATCTGCTTCTGTTAGGTATCCATGTTCTGTCATCTTGGGCCTCATTGATTAATCCTTAGGTAGTTCATAACTTCTTTTGTTCTAAGAAAACTGGCGAAGGCCAAATTCAAACTGTAGGAGGGAAACCCCCACGTTTTTTGGAGAGTAGAATGACAATGTCTGTGATTAGATTAGGTTGCTCCTCTTGACTTATGTTGGCTGCTCTACTGCTCTAACCCTGTGAAGAATGTTATTAGAACCTGGCATGATGAAATTGTTGCTTTTTCCTTGCATCTCCTGCAGGATATAGCAATTGCTGCCATGGGCCCCATCCAAGACTTGCCAGATTACAACTGGTTCAGACGCAGAACCTACTCGAACAGCAACTAGGTTCCCCTGCTTTTGTTTATTTATAGAATCAGCTTGGGCCAATTGAAGATGTTCCAATGCTGCTTCCCAATCATAAGTCTCCGAAATGCCGGCGGCTACCTGTACTCATTTTTTTGCCAGGTTCTGATATGCAATTACCGTTCGAAAAATAAGCTTTTAAGCTGTTGCTAAGGATTGTTGGTTTAGCACAAATGGCATAATACGTTGTCGATAGCTTGAGCTGTAACAGCAACTTCTTCTTTCGATGCATTGATATTTGAGTTTGCAAAATTTCTGCTTGTGTTAGTTCAACTCCCGACTCGTCTGCCTAATTGTTGGCCAACCAACCACCTTCAGCAGGAGTTGCGGTTTCCTTGGAACTACAAGTCTTGTACCTGTTAGCATTTTAGATTAATTAAAGAATAAGAAGCTCCTCTTTGAATCTTTGTTGATCAGTCATCCTCTTGGTTCAATATAGAGGAGATTTTTGCATCTGTTTACGGATTTTGAAGGGTATCTGATACTAATTACTGATTAGCAGCTAAACAACCTGCTTCTTGTCATACTTGGTCTCTCCTGTCTGCAACGAGTCTCCGGTTGCATCGATGAGACAGAAGCCGAGAAAGAAGCTGGTTTCGGGTCAATGAAGCCTAGCTGGAGCAGCAAAAGGGAAAGATGAGAAAGTAAGTTTAGGACCAGGTTATCCAGCATAACCCTAGATCGTTTTTCAAGTGGGCAGTTCGCAACTGGAATCCAATTACTCCCGGATACCGAAGGAAGAAAAAGAGGTGTCCTATTAGGAAAATGATTTAGGAGTTGGAATGACTTTTTAGTAAAAACATTTTATTATGTTCTTCGCTTGAACCGGAAAAATATCTTCCAAAGAATAACATTTATTCCAATCAAATGAAATTATGAAACTCTCCGGGGCGGGGGGATCCACCGAAAAGGGTCCACATCAGCCTGGATCCACTTGTACCTCAATATTACTTGTTAGTTCGGAACTTTTAAGACCATGACACGAACTGGTGTCTCTAACAAAAAACTGATAGGAATATAAGACACCTTTAAAAAAAAAGAAGGGAAAATAAGACAAAGCTCTTTTCTTGTAGATATCGAAAAAATAGGGGGAGAGGAGAGTTTAGAAGCTAGAAAGCCCCCCCTCCCTCTAAAGATTGCAACTTTGGCCTTCGCAATTTGAAATCTACGCCTAAATTTGGTGTCTTGATTAGCTAGCTAGACTTTCTTTGGTCTCATCGCCTCATTTCCCCCCCATAGAAATCTCCATCGACCCACTTAAACCTTTCTTAAACACTTTGGCTTCCTTCCCACTTACTAATTCCTCTCAAAGACCTCACCTTTCTCGTTTTTTCTCTACAGAGCAATGGCGCCAATCTCTGTCCCATGTCCTAAGGTGGCTTTGGTCTCTTCTGGGGTTGGATCCAAACCCATTGCTCAGAGTTCTTTTGCCACTCCTCCCACTTGTTTGTCTTTTGGTTCCTCCTCCTCTGGATTCCAGGTATAATATGCCTCTTGCTGTATTTTGGCGAGGATTCTTAATTTCAGGTGTTTCCTATGTTTGTTATTTGTTATACGAGGACCAATTTGCATTGCCAATCTGTGAATATGTTCCATAAGAACTTGGTAATTATGAAGCCGTTCGCTATCCGGAGAGGGACTTGGATCAATTAGTATATAATCTTTTGTACTTGCAGCAAGGTAGCCTAGGTGTTTTCTTGTTGGAATTCGATGGAGGAGCTAACTGCTGCTGATTTCGGCTGAGAGATCTTAAGTAGATAAGTCGTTGCAAGGGATCTGGCTTTAGGTAGCTGAAAGGAACAAGTTTGAGTTTTTCCCGGTTTATTTGATTGCATTAGAGCCTGAGTCATGGTATATTTTACGCGCTTGTTCGTTATTAGCTTGGTGATGGTGAAGCGGTTTGTTATGCTGGCGGCATGTGACTGTTTGTTAGTCTGGCTTTTCATTCTCACAGGCAGGCAAACCTGGATCTTTTCCTCATAGAACGAAATGAAGATGTGAAATGGTGACCATTTTTTATTATTTGAGAATAAGATGCTTATGTTTTCTTCTCCTCCTTATAGATAAGTGCAGGATAACTTGCTGATTTATCGGTCCTTGTAAGGAGTAGAGGTATATTTTGCGTCTATGCGTAGAATATTTTCTACTTAGCTTGTGTTTGGAACTTGCAAGGGCTGAACATAGCTTGTGTGTAGTGGTTGATCGTTCATTAACATATGTTATAGCTTGTAGGTCGCGACCAATTTTAAAAACACTTCTTAATGGTTCGCTTGATCAACTAGTCATCTAATCTGGAAATTGCCAAATAGCGGCTGGTCGTGAAACCTGTTTGCTGGTACCTGAGACTTGAGATGTCCTAAGAAAGCAATATTACTATGAAGTTTCGATGAATTGGACCTGCCATTCTCTTTCATTCTGTTCCAATGTTCACAAAATCAGATATTTCTTGGTCTATTTTTTTGTGTCGAGAGTCTTGAAGTGGTCGCGCTTACTGTGACAATTAGCATGGTTCTTAGTTCTTATGGGCGACCCTCAAAATGCATGCAGAGTCTGAAGAGCAGTGCTAAGTCTCATGTCAAAAAGGTTCGGGCACAGTTGACTGAGGTGAGTTTTCCCCAACTGATACAGCTTGCTTTTTGTTACTATCTGATTAAATGTCCTACTGCAATTCAAGGTTGTAGCGGAGAAATTGGAAAACTCTGCTCCGCCTCTAGATGTCGAACCATTGAAGGAAGAAGAGGAGTCTGCAGGAAACAGGACTCCTGATGCAGAATCCATAACAGCATTCATGTCACAAGTCTCGGATCTGGTCAAGTAAGTTACCTTGTTCTGTTCCTGAGATTATTCACAATTTTTCTTCGGTTAATTGTCTATATGAGATAAAAAATTTACATGCTACGATGTCTAACCAATGTGCAGGCTTGTGGATTCGAGAGATATCATGGAGCTGACACTGAAGCAACTAGATTGTGAACTCGTAATAAGAAAAAAGGAGGCTCTCCAGCCACCACCTGCAGCTCCTCCAGCTGCCATGCCAACTTATTACTCTCATGCCATGCTTCCACCTCCACCACCTCCTGCTCCAGCAGCTGCACCCGCGGCTTCTGCCCCTGCAGCTGTGGCTGCACTACCTCCTCCGCCAAAAGCAAACACATCATCTCTACCTACATTGAAGAGCCCCATGGCTGGTACTTTCTATCGCAGCCCTGCACCCGGTGCACCACCATTTGTTAAGGTTGGTATCCCCTAAAGTGTTTGGGAGGTTTTTCAGATGTCATGCTTCTCAATCCTTGCATGCTTTAAATTTCTGCCAGCAACATGAATCCACTTCTTCCATTTCCAATGTGTTCAATTTTTTCAGGTAGGGGATAAGGTGGAGAAAGGTCAGGTCCTTTGCATCGTCGAGGCCATGAAACTTATGAACGAAATTGAAGTACGTAATCCTCTCCTTCTCAACTAAGCTTACAACAGTCTTGCTTTCTTCCTACCGAGTAGATTTACCGCTTCCTTCTCAAGAGCCGAGAATGACCATCAAAGCTAGAACTCTTATTTCTCCAATCTGTTTGCTTTGTGTTTCTCTTAGGCCGAGCAATCAGGAACCATAACTGAGATTCTTGTGGGCGATGGGAAACCAGTTAGCAATGGCATGGTAACTATCCTCTTGCTTGCACTCGAAGTGTTTGTTTCGATAATGCTTTTCGAACTCGGTACCTAAAGTCGTGCTGCTTTCATGCAGCCTCTATTTGCCATTGCGCCCTGATTGAATCCGACGCGCTGATTCATATCGACGCAGAAGGACCTTCAAACCCAATAGCAGCTAGCATATGACTTCAAGAGCCAGTTTCGTTCTTTCTTCTTCTTTTTTATCCGAATTTTTATCTATTTTGTCATGTTCAATGGAATAATAAGACCATGTTGATTGTGGAAATGCCACTCTTCATGTCCTAGATAGCGTGTTTCTCATTTAGAATGAACTTCGATTATTTCAGTCGAAAAATTAAGATACGCTCGTGAGATTTCTTTTTGAGAGTATATGGAAATGCATCTTTACAATGTTCCCCAAGGCTTTTCAGCTGGTTCACTGAGCCTGCAATACTTTATAGTAATGATTAATTTATAATTTATTTAAATCGAGAACGGTTGATATCAGCTCCACGAAGTCGTGGTGGTAGGTTCTTGCAGAGGCATTGTTTGCCTTGTTGAAACGAGGTCAGGACGGTGCCTCCTTTGGAACCCGACAACCGCGGAGTCGAGGGCTCTCCCCCAACATCTTCGCTACTGTTCGAATGTCATGGACGAGTTCTACCACCACCTCGGGATGGTTTACTACGATGGCGATCTGAAGGTGATTAAGATATCCTTCGCGAGGGCTTCCATCAATGAGCCATTGCAAGTTCGAGCTCGGATATACGAGTTGAGTTCGGATTCCTGGAGAGAAGTCAGCCCTGTTGGGATTGACAGCCGTAAGATGGGACCAGAGGACTTTATGGGAAGCGATATGGGATACTCTTGGAGGGATGGCAGGATGCATTCGTGGGTAGCATGCTCTTTCCGATTCCCACCGGTGTTGTCTCTTTTGATATGGCCACTGAGACCTTTACCAGTTTCAGTTCTGTCATGCCGGTCTCATCGCGGGACGGTAATATCAGTTTGCTCACGTTGAACGACTTGATCTCCTTGTGTCTTAACGGAGGATCGAGTATAGAAATATGGGTTATGCTCCAACATGGTGTCGCGGAATCGTGGGCCAAGTTGTGGAGCGTCCCACTGGGACCGGAGCCGCGTTGGTCTCGCGAGTTGTGGCATCGGCCTCTGGGGTTCTGGAACGGTGGCCTGGTCGTGTCGCAACCCGACGTGGATCGTTTGTTTAGGTGCGATCTGAGTGATCCTCGTAGGATTATTCAGACTCTTCCGTTTCATGTGTGGATTGAACGAGGGAGTTCAGTGGTGGCCGTCTTTGAGAAGACTCATGCTTCAGTGTACAAAGGGAAACTTAACAAAAAGAAGAAAGAGGCAGCGAAATTGAATGCTCGGTTAAGTCCACTCAAGTATGGTGGGGGTTTCTTTTTTTTAATCGGAATTTTTATCTGTTTTTTCATGTTCAGTGGTACAATCCGACCATGTTAATTGTGGAATTATCACTCTCCGTGTCTTAAATATAGTGTGTTTACTTACAACACCATCTAGAGGTTAATCACAGTCATTAATTTAGTTAAAAATTTGCGTGGCAAGATCCAACGGCTTGGAGCGCCCCTACTTGTTCAAAGGGGTGTGTTCGATTTTTTCCTTCACAAGCCACGTCCCAGGTTTCTCACGTCCCCTGGCAGTTTTCTCTCTTGGCGTAAAAGAGAAGGAGAAACACGAAACTATCTTCCAAGAGAAGCCGCGGGCCGTGTTATGAGATGGTTTATGTTGTTTTTTGTGAGGGTCCATTAATTAAGTCTAATGGTAGTTTTAGTTTAATATTTTCTAGAGTCCAGCTTATATATTAGCATGATTTACCATAAGTAACTTGTGACACAATCCTTGGGAATCCAAACTGGGTCAAATTTACCCTATGAATTGATTTTTTTTTAGACTAACTACTATTCGTACATTACTAACTAATTCATATTTAAATTAGATATAATATGATAAAACTCTTCCGACAATTATTTTAAACAACCAGATTCAGTCGGAACAGCTAACTTCTTAATAAAGTTATGTCCAGAGAGTGATTCAGTTGAACATTAGTAACTAAGATTACTTCGTTTCACAAAAAAAAACTAAGATTACTTCGAATTTCCGGCAAGTCAGCCGCTGGAAAACACCAATAAACTTTCAGACAGCAAAACGACGGGCAAAGATGTAAAAAATAAACATGAGAATTTGGGGAATGGATTTGGTCCTGGATGGGCAAAACCCACCAGGACCAATCTGGATAAAATGAGAGTCATTGGATTGATTTTTTTAATCAAGTACAAGATCTAATGGTAAGATTCACGTGGGTATTGTTGTCTTTTATCACACACTCTCTTTCCTCCTTCCCTCTCTCCTTCTTTCTTCCTTGTCACTCTTTTTCCTCTTCCAAACCAAGATCCAGGAAACCATTTAAACAAAAAATCTAGTAAATTGATTGCACAAAAAAATCCACGGAACCGAAGAGGATGATGTCGTCGCCGGCGGCCGCTCTGCACCGCGCCTCCATCTGACTCCTTTACCGCTCTGCCGCCCACTCCTCCCTCTCTTGTTCGTCCCTCACTTCTGAACCCTAGATTACGCCCGGAGCGAGAAGCTGAGACTGATTTGATTAATCTACTATAGAAAACGGTTACCGAGAGGGAGTGTGATGAGCGTGGTCGACGGTGGAGATTAGGCTGGTGCTTAGTAGATCTCGAGGAAGGAGATCCCCTGGTTTGCGGCGAATGATGATGGCTGGAGGTTCCAGAAGACGTTTTGGAAGTCTGTGGGTGTGGATGGAGGTCTGTGAGTGGGGTTCGAAGCTTGAACCTCTTACTGCGACCGACCTCGACGTCGAAACTCACTGCCGGCCCTAATTCTTGGTGACGGTGTTGTGAACATGGAATTGTTTGTTACTGGTACAACCATTCTTTTTTTTTCCGAAAATAACCATTCTTATGTTACGATACAATAGTTTTCATAGTTATGATACAATAGTTTATAATGTTATGATACAATAGTTTATTATGTTACGATATAATGGTTTGCACAGTTACGATACAATGGTTTATTATTCTGCGATACAATAGTTTGCACAGTTAGGATACAATGGTTTATCATGTTACGATACAATGGTTTGCACAGTTATGATACAACGATTTACTATGTTACGATACAATGGTATGTCCGGTTATTAAAATTACTTATAAAAAAATTAAAAAAGTAATTAAATTTATATATCGAATGGTATATCCGATTATATCAAATAGTATACCTAATTATGTCAAATAGTATGTCTAATTATTAATAATACTTATACTAAAAAAGTTAAATAATTGTTCTATTTAAAAATGAAGTTTAAATTAATTAAAATAAAAAATTATACTCCCAATAAAAGTAAAAAGTCACGTGCCCCTCCTCAAACCAAAACAAAAAGTCACACACCCCTTGTTGCCAACTCGAATGTGTCCCCCTTTCTTGGTAGGTCCTACCCACGTGTTTCCCACTTTTTTCGTGTTTGCCCTTCCTTAGTGGGTCCAGAACTGTATTGGATCTCACTTATCAAGTCCCTGAGAATTTTCTCTCCCTTCCAACAAAAAAAAAGAGTGGAGCTTTTCTCTCTAGAAATATCTAGATATTTTCTCTCCAAGTGGAGCTTATCTATCTCCCCCCCTACCGCCGCCTACCTCCTCCCACACGTCCTCACCGCCCACCATCCTCGTGAATCGCCCACCACAGCTCACCGACACCCTCGTTGACCTCTCCACACGTTCCTGCCGATCTCCTCGCTCACCACCGGCCTCCTCGCTCATCGCCGACCTCTCCGTTCGCCGGTCTCCTCGCTCTCCGTTTACTGATCTCCCCGCTCTCCGTCCATCGTCGACCTCCTCGCTCAAAGAGCTCCGCTCATCACCGATCTCCTCCCTCACCGCTGCTTTCCTCGCTCACCCTCGCAGCTCGACCGTTCTCCCGCCGCCCATCGCCTCACCGTCGTTGCCTCATCCTCTCACCATCGTCGTCACAGACTCGCCGTCACAAACTTGCCGTCCTCCAGTCGTCGTCTTTGCTCAACAGTAGCCTCTCCACCGTCGTTTCATCGCCTCAACACTGTCGCCTCGCCATCGTCGATTAGAGGCTTGCCCGTTCGTCGGTCCGTCGTCGTCCCCTTGAGTCGCCACCGCTGCCTTGACTGACTTCCACGGCTGGCCTCTTTTGAGGTCGCCGGTGGTCCCCGGGGAGGATGGTCGTCCCCGACCTCCTCCCTGATCCGCTTTGTTTCTTTCCGTTCAGCTTTTATTTTATTACTTTTATGTCCTTGCTTGGTCTGGTTGTGTGTTTCTGTTTTTCTGCTTTTGCTTATGCGCTCGAGTCACATGTGTTTGGTGGCTGTGTCGGGCTTTTGTGTTTTCTGCGTATGCTTTTGTCTGAGATCCTTTCGGATTTCGTTGCCTGTTCGATGGTTGCAGGTGGAGAACTTTGTCTTGGTCGATTTACGTCGACCTTGGCTCTCATCTGAGTGTTTTGCATTCAGATGCCCTCTTGACGATGTCTTGAGGTTATTGGCCGAAGCTTGCTTCGGCAGATCTCCGCCCCGGTCGTCGGCTTTCGTGCTCTATTCGACCGTCCATCGCTCCCCCCTGTGCCACATTGTTGTCATCGGACTGGCTTTCGTTTTTCGCTTGGTTTTCTTGTCTTGTATCTGTATTTCTGCTTCGTTTTCTTGTCTTATGTCTGTAATTCGTTTTTTAATATAGGCCTCGCGCTACTTTTTCCCTCAAAAGTCCCTGAGAATTTGTCATGCTTCTAAATCCTTACCTGCCTTAACATGAATTCACTTTTTCCATTTCCAACGTGTTTAATTTATTCAGGTAGGGGATAACTGATAAGGTGCAGAAAGGTCAGATCCGTTGCAAACCTATAAACGAAATTGAAGCAGACTTGCGATTGCAACAGTCTTGCTTTCTTCTTACACAGTAGACTTACCGCTTCTTTCTCAAGAGCCGAGAATGACGACAAAAGCTAGATCTCTTGTTTCTCCAATCTGTTGGCAAATATTGCTCAAAGTAAATCAGAAGAAATTAGTTAGTAATATCACGGGGAAATCGTAACCAACGAAAATAAGAATACTCCTATACAATTGTAAATAACCTAATTAAAATCCCAAACTGATTAATTATAGAAATAATAACTAAAGCTTAAAGTCCTAAATAAAGATACAAGTATATATACGTCCAAATTGGACATCAATTGCTTCTTAAATTTCGAGACCAAAGAATCTCGTAATGTAATTAAATATTCACCGATTTAAAATTCCTAGAATGTCAAAATTTTCTTCCAAGAAAGGAAGGTAAATCTGAAGAAATGAGGTAGCAATATCACGGGAATTAAAAATCGGTTAATGAAAATACTCAATAAGAATAAACAAATTAGGAAATTGTAACCAAGAATACTCCTATAAAATTATAAATAACCTAATTAAAATCCTAAACTGATTAATTATAGAAATAATAACTAAAAGTCCCAAGTAAGAATACAAGTAAGTATATATATATAATTCCAAATTGGACTAGAACCCTAATCGACGCCAATGTATTCTGATTAAGGTGGGGAAGCCTCACCGATGAGTATTTTCTGTACTCAAACTTGAAACCTGTAGAGGATTTGGTGGTCCTCGTACTGGAAAGGTTGCCTCCGGCATCTTTGCTTGGGTTGAAAAGCGTAAGCAAGTCATGGCGTTTCATTATATCCGCCCCGGGCTTCCTCAAAAGAAGCATCCTCATGCAGTGGAAGAGGCGGAAGACGTCCCTGGCCATCACAGTGGTAGCCGGAGACAAGAAGAAGGGTTTCTTCATCCACTCATCATCTTACACCATCCTCGAATCTCCAACCGCTTCTTCGCCACCTGAATTCGATCCACTCCCGCGGCGACACAACCCCAATCTTTGGCCCGATGATGTCGTGGTTGTAGGATCTTGCAGAGGCCCGATATGATGTCAGGACGGTGCCTCCTTTGGAACCCGACAACCGCTGAGTCGAGGGCTCTCCCCCAACAAAATCTTCACTGCCGTCAGAAAGCTACAGGCGAGCGCGTCGGAAAGCTCGGGATGGGTTACTACGATGGTGGTCTGAAGGTGATTATGATATTCGCCGCGAGGCCTTCCATCGTTGAGAGCGTGCAGGTTCGGGCTGGGATATACTCGGATTCCTGGAGAGAAATCAGTCATGTTGGGATTGAAAGCCGTAACATGGGATCAGTGGGGGCTGCTACATTAGTAGCCAGGGGACTCGATTGGAAGCTATTTAGGATACTCTTGGAGAGATGGAAGGATGTATTCGTGGGTCTGCTGTTACTCTAGCAGTCACCCACCGGAGAGCGAGTGCCGTGTTGTCTCTTTTGATATGGCCAGTGAGACCTTTACTTACCAGTTTCAGTTCTGTCTTACCAGTCTCACGGCTGGACAGGTCTATCCATTTCCTCGCGTTGAACGACTTACTCGCCGTGTGTCTTAACGAAGGATCAAATATGGGTTATGCTCCAACACGGTGTCACGGAATCGTGGGCCAAGTTGTGGAGCATCCGACTGGGATCAGAGCCGCATTGGTCTGGCCAGTTATGGCGGCATCTGGCAACCCGACGTGGATCTTTTGCTTTGGTGCGATCTAAGTGATCCTCGTGGGATTATTCGGACTCTTCCAGTTCATGCTTTTCCACAACGGAGTTCACTTGTAGTAGTCAGCTTTGACAAGACTCATGTTCCGGTAAATGGAGAAAGTAGCCACGAAAGGCACAAGTAAACCATATCTGGTGTTATGAGAGGCTCGATTAATTAAGTCTAATAGATAGTTTTAGTTTAATATTTTCTAGAGTCGAGCTTATATTTTCTTTGCTAATGAAATTTATTTAACAAGAGTATGAGTTTTAGAAACAAGAGCTTTGTTCCCAATATTCTAAAATCATAACCCCAAATATAGAGAAGTGTTTCATTCCGAAAAGGAAGGTAAAACCAAAAGAAACTTGGCAATATTGTTCACTTCTTCTAGTAGTGGCAGCGGGTTTGGATTGGGTACGGAGTGAAGGAATTGATTCCGGACGGTTTGGACTGAAGGGGGACCGCAGCGGGAAGCGCAAGTATGTGATAATGGCAAGCGTAGTTATGTGATAATGACAAGTACAGTTATGTGATAATGACATTTATTTTTTGTGAAAACGGCAAGTCCCCGTTGATGATAATGGCACGCGTAGTTTTTTTCATTTTGGTCCCCTGTATTTTAGCATTTTTGCAAAAAGGTCACACTGGCACACACAGTTATGTGATACTGGCATGAACAGTTATGTGATACTGGCATGCGCAGTTACGTGATAATGGCATTTGTATCCGGCCTGTGTTTGTGCGTAATTTTTTTTATTTTGGTCTCCGTATTTTAGCGCATTTACAAAAAAGTCCCCGCGTATCTTCATTCCAAACAGTTCGGAATAGTGGCATTCCGTACCCAATCCATACCCGTCAAAGAAAGGAAGGACTTGTTTTTTTTTTAGTTTTAAAAGGAAGGACTTGTTGTAGTGCGTAATCTCCCTCGGAAAAAAAGGAAGGTAAATCAAAAGAAATTTGGCAAATATATTTCACTTCTTGTAGCGGGAATCAAGGAAGGAAGGTAAATTCGAAGACATTCTACATCACGGGAATCAAGGAAGAAAGGTAAATTTGATTCCGTAGGACTTTAAACTCTCCAAATAACTATTTTACACTAATATGTCTTGTTAGTTCGTCTATATATTTGGGTCACAAAATCGTTTTCTAATATAAATTTCGGCTGTCTCTGTTCTCCATGGACCTGACCGAGGATTTGGCGATTCTGATACTGGAAAGGTCCCCTCCGGCATATTTCCTTCTATTTAAAAGCGTATGCAAGTCATGGCGTTGTATTATATCCGCCCCGGGATTCCTCGAAAGAAGCATTCTCCTCCAAAACAAGTTGCGTAAGACGTGCCTGGCCATCACAGAGGCAGTCACATACCGTGACAAGGGTTTCATCATCGGCTTATATTACACTGTCCTCGCATCTCCAACCTCTACTTCGCCAACTGAATTCGGTCCACTCCCGCGACAACCCGACCCCAGTTTTGGGCACAACAATGTCACGGTGGTAGGATCTTGCAGAGGCATTGTCTGCTTCGCCAAGAATCTGCTAGGACGGTGCCTCCTCTGGAACCCGACAACCGGGGAGTCGAGGTCTCCTCGCCCCCATCGTCTCTACGATGACGAATATTCATGCTACTGCTTCCACCATCTCGGGATGAGTTACTACGACGGTGATCCGAAGGTTATAAAGATATCCATAGTGAGGCCTCCCGACGGTGAGCCCGTGCAGGTTCAGGCTCGGATATATGAGTTGAGTTCGGATTCATGGAGAGAAATAAGCCCTGTTGGGATTGACAGCCGTAAGATGGAACCCGGGGACTGTACTAGAAGCGATTTAAGACCATGGGACTTAATTAGAAACGATATAGGATATTCTTGGATTGGAGAGACAGCAGGATGTACTCGTGGGTATGCTATTACCCATGCCCACGCCGTTACTCACCGGAGAGTGAGTGCGGTGTTGTCTCTTTTGATATGGCCAGTGAGACCTTTACCAGTTTCAGTTCTGTCCTCCCGGCTGGACGGTTCTATCAGTTTGCTCGCGTTGAACGACTTGATCTCCTTGTGTCTTAACCGAGGATCGAGTATAGATATATGGGTTATGCTCTCTTATGAATTCAGAGAAGAAGATCGCACAAAGAACACGAACACAAGAGATAACGTGGTTCGGCCTAATGCCTACGTGCACGGTGAGAAAGGAGAAATTTTATTGATGGATCCGAGTCACAAAGCTATACAAAATCTTATGTAACATGCCTTTATATAGAGGCAAATTCTTGTACATCAAGTAAGCTATCTAGGTCAAATTAGGAGTCCAAAACCTGGTCCGAATAGAATAGGAAACAAGTCCACAAATCGTTTCCTCTTTAATTTCTCGACATCTCTAACAATCTCCACCTTGGCGAGAAATCATTCTGTGGACGAACCATGAAGCTCCATCCGAACTTCAACAAACTCCATCTTGATGAAATACCGCCACATGAAGAACCATGAGAACTTGAGAAACCAAACCGACTCTACCAGCTCTACATTGACCATAGATACACCGTCATCAATAATACCATCTCAACTTTCTCACCACCTTTTTCTGTTCAATCACATGGAGTCAGCCCTCAAGCTCGAGCTTCCGAGCTTCCTTGGCCTATTCCCTCCAATCTCCATTGAACCCCGACTAGCAAGTCCACTTGCTGAAGCAACCTTGCAACCAATAGACGCGTCCTCTATTTTTCGGTCAGCCTCATGCTCCACAACCTCAAACTGTTTCTCCGCTGGACCTTCTTGCCTCATACCAATACACATGTCATAGCATACAAAGGGCAACCTTTTGTTCTACCAAGTAGAACCCTCGACATGCCACGAACTCCACCGTTCGGCCTTGAGTGAGATACCTGATTCGCCCGTGGTGCTACCAACGGTTTCGCATTCCCCATGCAAAACTTACCCAACACCTTTGACGTGCACGTCTCTTTAGACAACCATAGCGGGAACTTGCTAACTTTGTCTCCGCGAATCCCAACTCCACCCAAACCATTCATGTCAAGCTTTCGTTCCATCACACAAGAGTTTTTCTCCCCTCTATCGGAATCCAACGATGTGACTCTACATACAACCGTGTTCCCTACTAACCTATAGGTGTTCCTAGCATTTCTTTCACCCTTCATCACCACCACAACATCCTTCTCCACTTCCATTAGTCCGCCTACAATATTATAGTTGTACCCACTATAATCCAAGGCTCCTAACGAGATCAAATTCCTCTCCAACTTCAGAACATGCCTAACCCTACATAATTTTCTCTCAACACCATCCCACATCTTGATTTGGATATCACCTATGCCAGAAATTCTGCAAGTAGAACCATCACCCATAGTCACCATACCTGAATCAACGAACTTGTAGGTATCGAACCACCCTCTCTTCGGAGTCATGTGGAAAGAGCAAGCGCCATCCAAAATCCAAAAATTAGAATGCTTTGGACTTGACAAAACAGAAAGAAGATCACCATCTGACCCGTCCGAATGTGAGGCCACATTCACGGAACCTGATCCTTTTTTCTCGCGATCCCAAGTTCTTTTTGGACAATCCTTCTTCACGTGCCCTTTTTCTCCGCACTCGAAGCAATTTCCCTTGAACCTCCTTGACCACGACTTGGATCCCTTCCTGTCTTTTGCCCCACTACGATCACCATGGCTACCCCTCACAACTAGCACTCCCGCTTGTTCATCGCCAATTTTTCTTCTTTGATGAAACCCTAGCAGAGCACTTGTGATATCTTCCAACACCAGGGACTACTTCCCCCAAGTTAAAGTTGTAACCAAATTTTCGTAGGAGCCAGGTAAAGAATTCAGCAGCAATAATGCCTTGTCTTCTTCCTCGAACTTCACATCAACCTTTCTCAAGTCGCTCACAAGTTGACTGAAACTATTAATGTGTTGGCTCAAATCCGAACCCTCTTTCATCTTGAGCTCGTACAATCTTTGCTTAAGATAAAGCTTGTTCGATAAAGACTTAGACATATACCTTGCCTCTAATTTCTTCCATACCTCAGCTGGTGACTCCTCATCCATGACGTGATACATCACATCATCCGCCAAGCACAAGCGAATTGTCACCACCGCCTTGGCCCCCATCTCCTTCCACTCTTGCTCCTCCATCTTCTCGGGCTTCTTCTCCGAGAGCGCGATGACCATCCTTTGTTGCACGAGGAGATCCTTGACACGCCTTTGCCATAACCCAAAATTCGAAGAACCATCGAACTTCACAAGAGCGAACTTCACAAGAGCAAACTTCGCGCCGTCCGTCATCCTCCAACCCAAGCTCTTGATACCAATTATTATGAATTCAGCAACTAGAGAACAAGATCGCACAAAGAACACGGACACAAGAGATAATGTGGTTCGGCCTAATGCCTACGTCCACGGTGAGAAAGGAGAAATTTTATTGATGGATCCGAGTCACAAAGCTATACAAAACCTTAGGGTAACATGCCTTTATATAGAGACAAATTCTTGTACATCAAGTAAGCTATCTAGGTCAAATTAGGAGTCCAAAATCTAGTCCGAATAGAATAGGAAACAAGTCCACAAATTATTTCCTCTTTAATTTCTCGACATCTCTAACATGCTCCAATACGGTGTCGCAGAATCATGGGCCAAGTTTTGGAGCATCCCAGCCGCATCGGTGTCGGTCTCGGGAGGAGTTCTGGCATCGGCCTCTAGGGTTCTGGAACGGTGGCCTGGTCATGTTGCAGCCCGACGTGAATCGTTTGCTTTGGTGCGATCTAAGTGGAAATTATTCAGACTCTTCCGGTTCATGCTTTTCCACGAGGGAGTTCACTTTGAGAAGACTCGTGTTTCGGTAAATGAAGAAAGCAGCAGCGAAGAAAGTTGGAAAAGCATGTCAACATAGTGTATTGATTCCCCAATTTTGTGGACCATTGCAACGATTGGCGATTATATTATTGTCGTCTCCGAGAGATTTTAAGAGGCTATTTCGGGGTACCATTTGATTAGAATTCTTTTATCTTTTTTATAAGTATTACCTTTCAAGTATTATTATTATTATTATTATTTATACGTTCGTCAAATATGATTTATGTTTATTTATTTATTTTGATCCGGAAGATTTGTTTTGGCTTTGAGACGCATATTGGATTTCGCAAAAATAATAACATTGTCAATATTGAAAAATGCTAATTGAACTTTAAATTTTATTCATCTTCAACACCAAAGACGACGTGCCACCGTGTCATCTTCGTTTTCTCTTTTTTAGTTTGCCACATTTTGAATCAAACCGACGTACCGGAAGAACGCCTCCCATATTTTTTTAAAATAAAAACAAACTTATTTCTGTAATTGTTGTGAAAACTACTCATTCTCAATATATTTGTAATATAATTCCCGGTTTTAGAAAAATCCATAGCCAGCAAGAATTCTCTCGACAGTTTAGAGACCAAAGAAGATTGATGTCCAAATTTTTTTCACTTTAGTGTTTTGTTAACCAAAGAATCTCGTAAATCTCCCTCGAAAAAAGGAAGTATAAATCCAATGAATTTTGGCAAATATTTATCAGTTCTTCTTGTAGCGGGAATCAAGGAAGGAAGGAAGGTAAATCCGACGAAATTAGGTAGCAATATCACGGGACTTCAAAAATTGGTTAATGAAAATACTCATTAAGAATAAACTAATTAGGAAATTGGTACCAGCTAAAATAAAGGATAGTCCTATAAACAACCTAATTAAAATCCCAAACTGGTAAATTAAATAAATAATAAATAAAATCCTAAATAAGAATATATAACGGGGGTGCAAGCTGCGCAAGACATCCCTGGCCGTCGCAGAGGCAGCGCGAAACAATAACGGGGGTTTCGCCAATTGACGGCGAATCTCCAACCTCTTCTTCGCCAACGGAATTCGGTCCACAACCGCGACGACCCGACCCCATTTCTCGGTGCCACGATCTCACGGTGGTAGGATCTTGCAGAGGCATTGTCTGCTTCGCCGAAAGGACACTCTTGGAGAGATGGCATGATGTATTCGTGGTACCAAACTCTTTCGGGTACCCACCGAAATGCAATATTGTCTCTTTTGATATGGCCAGTGAAACCTTCACCAGTTTCGGTTGTGTCCTCCCGGTTTCATCTCATCGCGTTGCGGTTCTATCAATTTGCTCAAGCTGAACGAATTGCCCGCCATGTCCTTTTCCCAAGAATCAAGTATCGATATATGGGTTATATCGCGGCCCACTGGGACCGCGGAAGTATTGGCATCGGCCTCTTGACTTCTGGAACGGTGGCCTTGTCATGTCGCAATACGACATAGATCGTTTGCTTTGGTGCGATCTAAGTGATCCTCGTGGGATTATTCAGACTCTTCCAATTCATGTTTCTCTACGACAGAATTCACTTGTGGTCGTCTTTGAGAAGACTCATGCTTTGTTAAATGGAGAAAGCAGCGAAGAAAGCATATCAACGTCTCTGTAGCGGTAATAAGTAACCATATCTCGTGTTATGAGATTGTTTATGACTTTTTTTTTTGTGAAAAATGACGCTGAAGAACCTTCAAACCAAGTAGCAGCTAGCATATGACTTTTTCTTTTGATTAGTGAAATTTATTATTGATATTATTATTTACAGCCCAGGTCAGTCTACGCAACATATGACATCAAGAACCAGAGGAGTTTCTTTTTCATCCGATTTTTTTAAATCTATTTTGTTATGTTCAATGGAATAATCAGGTTGTGTTGATTGTGAAGAACATAATGAGTTTCTCATTCAATTATTTCAGTGGTAACAATTAAGATGAGCTAATGAAATTTTGCAGAGTCTCGAGTTGAGGATATGAAGACGCATCTTTTTACAAGAGCCTCGAGTTGATTAATTTATAATTGAAATGATAATTTAAACTCTTTGCAAGTTAGGACGATGCGATTACTACTCGTATGGCATTTTTTATATGTAAATTATTATTTTTTGAATAAGTAAAGTTATATTTATAAAAAATAGTTGCCAAATAAAAAGTATTTAAACTTATTTACATCGGTGCACATTAACACATGTTGCCTAATTAAACAAAAGAAATTACTTATCTAAAGAGTATAGCTAATTAGACAGAGATTATCTTGGTATTGATTATCAATTTCTATTCCAAGATGACCAAACTTGAATCGATCTATTTGCATCTTGATTTCAATTACCTTGATTCTTGAATGTTAATTTTTTGGATCTTGTACTTCCCCTTAGTGTTGTGCCAGTGCCAAACCCATTTATGTTCCCCTCTTGCATCGTTGTTTTCTCCTTTCCCGCTTTCCAGCCCAGTTGATCCTTCCTTCGGCCCAACAGCCTCGACCAAGTGAGGCCCAAAGCACTCATGGCGTAGTAATGTGGATTTCTTGGGCTTCCAAAAAAGAAGCATCCTCCCCCCGGAGCCAGTTGAGCAAGACGTCCCTGGTCATCACAGAGGCAGAGCGTAACAATAATAATACCATGAAATTAAGAAGAGGGCCATGGAGCTGAAGGAGACGATCATTTCAGAAGACGGTCAGGTCAATCCACCAAGGTGTTCTATGATTTTGCGGAATGGGTAAAGGCTCGAACTCGATGAATTTGATTGTAATTGTTGCATGAAAAGAAAGGGAGAAAATATATGGTTTTTGGTCCAAATTGAAATGAAGAGTAATGACTCAATATGTTTTGACAAGGAAAAATATATATATAATGTGCGAAATCATTAATCCAACTAATAAAAGACTTACATTCCTACACAATTCAAAATGCTAAACTTATCATTTTAAATTGGAAAAAGTCTCATTTAGTATCCTGTAACTTCACGTTTTCAAAATTAAGTCGTATATTTCAAATTGGAAATTTAGTCCCTTGTAGTTTACACACTTTTTTCTGGGCAGGTCCAAAGTAGCTAGCCGGGCAGGTCCAAGGTAGCTTGAGAAAAATGTGTAAACCACAGGGAACTGAATTTCCAATTTAAAACCACATGGCCTAAATTCTAAATGCATGAAACCGCATGGTACTAAATGGGACTTTTCCCTTCTAAAAATCTATCATATTTAACTATCTTAAAAATAAACAAAATTATAGGTAAAAGTATTATTTAGCACTGTGCTTTGGTGCTCCGAAAATAGAAGCTCAATGCAAGGATGGTGACAAGCACAACTGAAGCTTGTTTCCAGGGGAAACCTAACCAAAGAGAAGATTGTTACCATTCACCAACTTCATAATCGAAATACCGACTCTTTCGTAGGAGAGATTTAACAAGCCGAGTCGATACAAAATTGAGAATTCTCAGAGCCACCTAAACAGAGACCATGCCTTTCAACATGATGGCTAAAAAACCAAAAACTTTCATAACATGTAACCAGGTCCGCTACCGGGGCATCTTTGCAGGTTATGCTGTGTATTGCTAGATTTCGGATAACTCAAGCATTGCCAGCAGTCCGCCCGGCCACCTGGTCAAGATCTCGCTGACCACTGTTGGTAATTTTTCTCCCACTGCGACAAGGGCAAAAGTAAAAGCGAAAGAATGAGATCATAGCCCATCTCCAGTAAACAACCCACAACAAAGACTAAGATTCATCTATAAGCTCACCCCTTGGGGTCAATCTCAACGATATTCATCTCCTGCAATTGCTGAAGGATATGGCGAGCAACAGAACCACTGCTCTTGCAGAAATGCGGTGGGCGACTTCCATTCCTCTTGCTGCCACCGTAAATCCTCCTGAATGCACCGACACCAAGGCCGCCCCTCAAGTAAATCTTCCTTGCCATGGAGGCTGCAATGGGAGATCAAATATCACAACTGTAAGCAGCATAAAACAACAGGGCACCAACCATCACTCAAAAAACAAAAACCATTGCAAGAGAGAGAGTCACCAGCCCTAATGTAGTACCAATCGGGATCATAAGGGGCAAGCTCCTTGAGCGTACCAGTCTTGACGATATCAGTCCAATGGGGCAACTCAACCTGGCATTTACGAAGCACGAACAAACAATTCAAGAACCAAACCTAAAATGACGATTCTGAACCACGAAAATCTTTAAACAAAAGCTCGCAATTGCTGTCGGCTCGAGACCTACTAAAGAACCCAACCTTGGAATCCATCTGCCACCTAGATACACCACTACAATCCCGGACCCTAACACCCAAAAAAGCACAAGGAAGGCCAATCTAAGCAACCACCAGAGCTTCAAAATCCCAAATACGATCTAAGCATTCCAAGCGGACTAACAACATAACAAGAGAGCAAACAAAGAAAACCCTAGAATCTGGTCGTTAAAAGCGTGTAGAACAAATCCAGAAAACAGAACGAAAGAAGGGGAAAATGGAGAAGGATTGACCTTGCCGGAGCGCTTGAGATGGGCGGCGTAGGCCTTAACGAACTCGTGCGGAGAAACGTCCTTCACCGTCCTCGGGGTCGCCATCTCTCTCTCTCCCTTTCTCTTCCCTTCTTCTTCTTCTCCCCCTCCTGGAGTTATCGAGGTGGCTGGGGCTGGGGTTTCACTCTGAATTTTATTGGATATGAAATCAGGGGTAGGGTTTTATAAAGGTAGAAGTTTATTTTAGTATTTTGAGATTTGAATAACTTGTATATCATTATTTTGTGGTTATAAAATATTGGAAAAAGTTTATATTAGTACTTTGTAGTATACCTCAGAATTATTTGTAGTATACCTCAGAATTATTTTAGTACTCTGCAGTTAAAAAATCAATCAATCAAATTATACTTATTCTAATTAACATCAAAAAGTTCCACGGGCTACCCGAATCTTCCCCGACCAACTAGGCCAAACAAGTCAGCAAAATTTTGATGATGTGGTGCGTGTGGTCCCCTCTCTCTTCTCTTTCTCTCTTCCATCTCTCTCCTCTTCTTCTTCTCCCAGCTTCTGAAGCGGAGCTCGTATACGGTGGTCTTTCCGGCGATGACGCTCTACGAAATTGAGCCGCTGGTTACATTCAAGGACGTCCCGAGCTCGGAGTGGCTCAGCCTCTTTGTCTCTAAGGTGAGCCTCTGCGACATCGCCTTCGACTTCTCTGACCCGGCCCGGGACCTCGTCGAGAAGGACGTTAAATGCTAGACTTTGCTCAAGCTCCTCAAGTTCATCGCCGGCGCACCGCCGTCATTCAAGTTCAGTGAGCCGGCGATCCTCGCTATGTGCCGGATATGCGCGGTCAACCTCTTCTGTGTCTTCCCACCTAGCAACCGGTCTGACGGGGGTCCCGGTGATGGGAGGACGGGGATGAACCCATCTCCGATCCGACCTGGCCACACCTCCAGATAGTGACCAGAGGGGTGTTGGAATATTGGCCGGTGACGAACAGTCAGAAGGAGGTGATGTTTCTAGGCGAGGTGGAGGAGATCTTGGAAGGGATTAATATGGTGGAGTTTCAGAAAATTATGGTGCCCCACTTTTGGAGGATCGGTTGCTGCATTAATAGAAGAAGAAGAAGATAGGGGAAGGAGGAGATGCTGATGTGGGTGTTCCACATAGCCGGGCAGGATTCGGGTAGGTCGAGAAGGGTTTGGACAGCTGCCCGTGGACTTAGTGATATTAATTGAAATAAGTATGACTCGATTGGTCGATTTGTTACCATAGGGTACTAAAGTAGATTTTTTTCTAAAATATTTGTATGATTAAAAGAGGTTTAAATTGTTTTAAATTTTTAGAGAAATTAAAATTATTATTTTTATAATTAAAATTTATTTATATTTTAATTAATGATGGTTTGGAGTATTTTTGTTGAGAAACTATTTAAATAATAAGATATCAATTAGACAAATTTTTGTCATTTGTTCGAACATTTTACAGTCACAGAGCACTTGTGTTCAAATTGATTAAACTTTAATGTATTAAAGTAAACTTTTATCTAAAATTAATTAAAATTGTTAGGATGTGTAATGTACATACCATCGATATGTTTAAAGAAACATGAGAATAGAATAGAATTTAATTTTTTCTATAGTTTGGTAATATTAATACATTTAGTACTAAATTTATTAATTTTTTTAAAATATATGACAAATAATAAATTGAAAAAGACATAATAAAAGATAATATATCATGTAAAAGGAAATTCATTGATTAATTAGTTAAGGTCAATATGGTAACAAAGTATCACAATAAATGTGTCATGCAAAAAAAATTAAGAAAAATTTGTCAAGTTTTTACGTTACTTGAACCAAAAGGATGTCTTACCATTTAGGAAAAAATGTTTTGAATGCAGTACCTTGTATAGTTATGTAATAAAGACTGATATAATGGGTAATATTCAATTTACATAGTTAAATCTCCCTATTTTTAAAACTATAAATACATATTAAATAAGCAAACATTTTCAAGTTCTAAATCTGATGTTTCCTTTACCATTTTCTAGCTTGATGGCTAATTTCAAGATTGTTGTCGCACTAATCATCCATTTGGGATTAGTGGGTGAGCAATTAGCTAATGCTTTGGGAAATGGATGGAGTCCTGCCCATGCAACATTTTATGGTGACATGACGGGCGGGAAACCATGCGTAAGTATTTTCAATATTTGTCTGAATCTGAAAAGTATCTTGTCTGAATATATTGTTTGTCGACTCTGAATAATAATTGGTTTATTGGCATGCACGTCAATTATGATCTTCAACTTCGAGCAGAGGGAGCTTGTGGGTACGGAGACCTGTTCCAGCAAGGATACGGCCTCCAAACAGCGGCCTTAAGCACCGCATTGTTCAACGACGGCCTCTCGTGCGGTGCCTGCTTCGAGATAGCGTGTGCCGACGACCCTCAGTGGTGCATCCAGGGCGCCGCCCCGATCAGAGTAACCGCGACCAACTTCTGCCCTCCGGACTACTCCAAGCCGGACGGCAATTGGTGCAACCCGCCGCTCCAACACTTCGACTTGTCCATGGCCATGTTCACCAGTATCGCCTATTACCGGGCCGGGATTGTCCCCGTCCACTACCGTAGAGTGCGGTGCGTCAAGGAAGGCGGGGTCAAGTTCAAGATCAAGGGTAATCCTTATTGGATGATGGTGTTGGTCTACAATGTCGGAGGGTCGGGCGACGTTGTCAATATGTCGATCAAAGGGTCGGGAACCGGGTGGATACCGATGACCAGGAACTGGGGCCAGAACTGGCAGACCTCCGCTCAGTTGGTCGGTCAGAGCTTGTCTTTCATGGTTACCACACACGATGGGAGGATCTTGCAGTTCAATGATGTTGCTGGACCTAATTGGGGATTTGGTCAAACTTTTGATGGGATTTTGAACTTTTGAAGGCAATGATTTTTTGTTCAAGTGATGAGAGAGAATATCTATATTTGCGATCACATATTCATATTAAACTCTAATTATAACTAAGTGAGAATTAAACGATTCAGAATCAAATCCGAGTCTCAAACAAAAAATCCGAGTCTCGAACTAAAACCCGCATAGAAATTGAAAAGAAACAAATCAATCAGATAATCATACCAGTGACCAGCAAGGGCTAGCTACTGGATTCTGATAAGTAGAGGCTCACTGCCAATGTCTTCAAGTAATCAATCAAGAAGCAGGAAGTCAGACTCTTACGACACTCATCAAACGACACTCATCGGGCCGAAGTGGTTGAGAGTGAGGAGGAATAAGGGACGAACTTCTGCCGCTTCAGGATTCGATCCCTGGCTCTGTAAACAGGGAATGGTTTCTTTGTACTGGCAAGAAAAATAACTTAAAGAGAGAAATACAGTAATTGAAGATCACACCAACACAATCGGTGGATCTGTTGTTATTGACATTAAGATTACCAGGTGATGTTTATTACAATGCTCAAGAGAGAAATACTGAATGTTGAAGACATGAATACAGTAATTTAAGATACCGATCCGTCGAGAGTATAAATACATGTACAAGAACATAGATAAATACATTATGCAAGATCCAGGCCAGAGACAATTACTTGGAAGCCGTCGGTGTCTCCGCGAGTTAAATGTCTCAGGCAAATAGTTCATGAAGATCTTTGGCTTCACAACATATCTCCAAGCATCACTTCCAATCGAGAATGTCTAACAGCCACAAAACCTCGTCCCTGGAGGTTGCAAAGTCGCAAAAATCCATCTGAATCCCGAAGACGTCGAGTGCTCCATCATTCTCATCTTCCAAGAAGAGCAACGACATCCATCCTCGGACACTTGAAATGAAGGGGTGTTCAGGAGATAAGTCAAGGTAGTCAAATGCCAAGGCCCTCCGAGCTGTTCGATCAATATAATCGAAATTCGATTTGTTGAGTATGGAGGCAACCCTGTTGGAGTCCTTGCGTACAACTAGTACAGAAACATTCACAGTCTGGCTGAACGGGACTTTGAATCTTGGCACAACAGGTATAGTCATCTTATAATCAGGACCTTCATTGTGAAACCTAAACAATTCGCTAGTTCCAGGCGGCGGCACGGATGTTCCAGCCTGCAGTACGGGCCCTGGGACCACTTCTGAAAAGATTAAGTTTTCATCCGCCCAGATATCGATGAAAAATTCCAAGACATCAAAGGACAGTCTAGGTGGAGGCAGGGCCCGCTTCTGGCGCTTGTAGAAAGTTTGGTATAGCTTGTAATAAGTCACAGTGGGAGGATTAGGCCTCTTGCATATAGAAGGCCATTTCTTGGCACATAAGCATTTCCAGAAGTACTCATCCCGACCTATATCTCTCCACTGTTTGCAGACAACGATACAAGAAGCCAGGTCCACACCGTCCAGAAGCGGAAACACGGTCTTCAGGATCTCTCCATACATCATCCTTAGGTTGCATCAAAGATGCGAGAATTTACAGTAATTTAAGTTCTGAATGTTCAAGCCAACTTCCTGCATTATAAGATAGGAAGAACCGAAGAAGTGTATGAGATAAGAGCATACCAGAAAAATCCTGACATAAAAACGAGAAATGCGACTAGCGAGTAATTTCAGCACACGAGACGAGAGATGTTCATCTGCTACAGCTGCTAGCTATTCTACAAGAGCAGCTAAACAATGTCTTGAAGAGAGAATTAACCAATAGCTCTCCCAGAATACAGAAGATAGGTATATTACAGTATCACTAACACTTCTTTCCTTGTTCAACGCCTGGAGGAGTGACATATCACATTTTTCTGGTAATACTGAAGCCATACGAGAGAATAATATCACATTTGAACTAGCTTTCTATCAAAACACCAACATGCACACAAAAGTCAACCTCCCGCTCTAGCGACAAATTTGTCCGTGTACTAAGATCACAAGATATTGAATAAACAAAGAAGTAAACTATATCCTCTTAGCAAACTAGAGAGCGTTAAATCTCAACATATATAGGCAGCCACGGAACAAAATAAACTACTTCCAAGTGACAAACTCAATCACTTTAAGGATCCCAATAATCACAAACTTTCGTGGCTTGCCAATTACTAGACCATTAGATGCATCGATCAATAGACAACCTCAATCACATGCTAGCACCAGCAGACAAAAGCAACGAAAACACACTGCCACCCTCATCAACTAGTCTACATGTCTATGATCACCACCATATATCTATACAAGTCACACCTCAAAACAACAAAGGCAGAGGAGTCGCGTGGCTTGCCAATTACTAGACCATTAGATGCATCGATCAATAGACAACCTCAATCACATGCTAGCACCAGCAGACAAAAGCAACGAAAACACACTGCCACCCTCATCAACTAGTCTACATGTCTATGATCACCACCATATATCTATACAAGTCACACCTCAAAACAACAAAGGCAGAGGAGTCGCGTGGCTTGCCAATTACTAGACCATTAGATGCATCGATCAATAGACAACCTCAATCACATGCTAGCACCAGCAGACAAAAGCAACGAAAACACACTGCCACCCTCATCAACTAGTCTACATGTCTATGATCACCACCATATATCTATACAAGTCACACCTCAAAACAACAAAGGCAGAGGAGTCGCGGGGCTCGAAGCCGGATTAGTCGACTAAGTGGGCGTCCAGATAACAACTGATTTCGACAAAAAGGCTCTAAATCGTATCTACCCACGATCAATCCCTAAACAAGAAGCAAAACCCAGATAGATCACATCAAAAAGTCACAATCTTTCACCTTGGAACACGCCAGGGAAGACAAAACAAGGTCAAGAGGACCAAAACTCTGGCATTAAATAACCCATCAATGGAGAGAGAGAGAGCTCTTGGTTGGTGTCAATGGATAAAGCAGGTTGGAGGAATACAGATATAAAATATAAATACAGTATGGGAGAAAAGAGCAAGGCATAGAGATAAAGCACGAGATCGGAGAGGGTCGGTAGGTGTTACCTTTGACGCTGTCCAGAGAGAGAGAACGGAAAGGGGAAGGTATATTAAGATTAGGGGAGCAGTGATTAATTACGGAGATCAAATGGGGAGATATGGGCTTCTTCGACAGGACGCAGGCCCATGCGCCTGATCAAGCCCAATCTAGTTTTGGCCCAGCTGGTTCTATAAAAACCGATGTTTTAAAAAACGAAACGGAAAACGATCCAGAATTTCTCTTGCCTTTTATCTTCTATTCTATGATGAGCAGCTGATATCACGCGGGTTTGTGTGTAAGCAAAATCATACAAAAGAGAAGGAGATACGAAATAACTATAACAGATGTCTCAGAGGGACGTTAAGTAATTGATATTTTATCTCCGAGATTAGAACTTTTTATTCGCGAAGAACTGCATGAGAAGAAACCTCTCATGTCCAGTTCTGTAGTAAATTTCCCTCTAAAAAAAAGGCTTCCGTAGTAGAGAGTCTAAAGACGGAATTCTTGTACTGCTTTTTTTTTGGGGTGAAAAAAAAACAGTACACGACATGACATTGTCGTGTCGGTCAAGGCATGTTACTTAAATGTCATGTTGGCGGTCGAGTGTTCGAATTGTTGTACTGCTAACACTCAGATTCCTTTTTATCTTCTATTCGATGGGCTGCTATTTTCACTTGGGCTTGATGGGCCGGAACTCTTTTGCCATTGCATTCCCGTTGTCCTTCTTTTTCCTTAGACAAATGCGAGCAAGGAAGAGCAACATCATGTCGTAATATTTAATATTTCAGACATTTATTTTTTAATAATTAAAATTTTTATATGTAAAAAAAATATAAAAATGGTATATTTAATAGATAAGATTTTAAGGCGTAAATATCTTAATAAAATTAAATTTACTTATAAAAAATAGATAAAATTTTAGTAATTTTATGATGATGATTAATAGTTATATTTCATAAGCTTCCATTGAAATATCATGATCCAAATATTTCCGCGAGATAACCACCATAAATATACTTGAATTCTTGCGACTCATAAACCAGGACGAGGCTATACCTCTCGAAATTGTGGAATCCCGAAGGAGGTGCAATTAAATAGAATTACAGAATCAACTACCAGGGACCACCACCAAGCATAAAGTTATAATTACTTTACAGAATCACAACCTTATTCGTAATTAATTAATTAGCACAATAATATCATAAAATTAAATACAAATATTGTAATAAAAATAATTAACAACAACCAAACTAATTAACAACAAATAAAGTTTAACACAATAATTCGCCATTAGACTGATTAACACTAATTAACCTAATTTACACTAATCAACCTAATCCAAAATTCAAAATCACACACTAACCCCTAATGTCAATCAACTCAATTAACAATAATCAACACTAATCAATCTAATCCAAAATTCCCCAATTTGCAAAATCCCTAATGTTAATCAACCTAATTAGCACTAATCAAACTAATTAACAATAATCAATCTAATCCCAAATTACCCGATTTAACTTTACCCCATATCTGTCAAGAATTAATTACCTGTTTTCGTAACAACTGGCGACGAAACGAGCAAGGGGCGGACCGGCGGCGACGAGCAGGGACAAAAAGAGAGGGGCTGAACGGCGACAAGCGGACGAGCGATACCACTGTATTTGAACAATATTCAAACGAGCGGGTTGAGCGGGGACCAGAGGGGGACCAGCAGCGGAAAATACTAAGAATTTAGGGCGATGTGTTTTGTGCGGAACTTATCGCGCATCCTGGTTTATAGACAAGGTTCTACCCATAGTATTAAAATACGGATTTTGGTACGACTCAAATTTGGTCGTCCTGCGGGTCGGACCAAAATTTTTTTGTATATTTTTTTACTATCATTTGATAATATGGAGACCAAAATAGTCAAAATATAGGTTCTTAAATTCACATTTTAGAAATATCAACCAATTTATAACATATAAAGTATATTTTCTTTGTTGATTTGGAGAAATTGAGCATATGATATGACTTTTGTATTTTAATTTTTACTGATTTGGATAAAATTTGGTTAGATCGGGGGTCGAGTTAAAAACTAGGATGAACCGTCTGGTCCGACTGAATTTTGGGCAGTTCGACCAGAGGTCGTGTAATCCATGAAAAATAGCCCACTTTTTAGGGCGATTCATAGCGGTCTGGTTTTTTTAAACTATGGTTCTACCAAGATACGCGATTCTTTTTTGTATCTGATCAAGATACACATTTTTTACTTGGTTTCTGACCAAGCTACGCATTTTTTTTATTGGTATGTTGGCAACACAATTTTTTCGGGTATCTTGGTCTACCCGAGAGAATAATGCATATCTTGGCACCAAGATACATATTTTTTTTGTGGTAGTCCGACGTGGACACCATTTTCAGAAAACTTTTTTCCAGGATCCCATTTTGGTTAATCCCTGGTACGTAACACCATTTCAGTCAAAAATCCGGTTACAGCTTATAATAAGTTATAGAGGGAGCATTAGGCCAGAGATCGGTACAGCATGTAATTAGTTCGGCTACCACCTCTGTCAATGATCGGTTAGTCAGGGAGAGGTAGCTTTGTTGGTGGTGGTGGTGGTGGTGACGGGGTCGGGGTGCTTTTTGGAAGACTGAAGGCAAGAGCTTGAAGAGGTTTGTGGAGCAAGGGCCTATTGATGAGCCCTGCACTAATAGGGTGAAGAGGATAAGGGGTAACAACTATTGTTTTAAAAAATACAGTCCGACTGGTGGTCTGACTGGTCGGTCCACGAATCGAACTTAAACCCAGGTCAGAAAAGGTGGTAAGGACACCCATTTTACCAACCAGACCAAATCTGGTCAGACTTGGCAGATTGGTCAATTTTTTGACTCAGACCACCCGGTCTGACCAGATTTTATCCAACTCAACCCAAAAATTAAAAAAAATTAGATTATACGCTCGATTTTTCTAAATTAACACGAAATAAACTAAAACAACAAAGAAAATTATACTAGATATGAAATAAATTGACCAATGTATCGAAAATATTGATTTTTAAACATATTATTTAACCTATATATTATTTTAAAATATGAAAAAATATATAAAATATCCACTCCGACTGGCAGTCTGACCAGTCAGACCGATTGACCCGAAGGTCGGACCAAAATCTAGGTCAGCCTCTGGGTCATTTTTGAAAACTATGGTAATAACGGACAAACTTGTGATGGTGCTATTAGCCCCAAAGACTTGTAGACGAAAACCAAGACCTAGAGCGTGAAGTTTGTAAGTTTTCTTTTTCTTCCCTCTCTTTTGATAGAATGTAGATAACTAAGTTCAAATTACATTACACATTAGTAGGGGTGAGCAAATTATCAGTATCTGATATCCGAAAAAATTTATACTCGAATTCAGATAATTTTGTGTTCAGATTACCCAAAATTTTTAACTCAGATTCGAACTCGGATAGCAAAATTATAAATTTGGATTATCCGAATATCCGAAATATAAGTCTAACTTAAAATAGACCATATGGGCTTGGGCTTTCTCTTCAAAAGAAATATAAATTCCAACCTTTCTTTGTATGCCTTGGTTTGGATGCTTGAGTTTAGTCATTATTGTGTTATTTTGAGTAGGAATTACGAGTTTATTTTTTTTTGTTATGGATGTTTTGGCTTTTGTCTTTCTTACGTTTAGGTTCTAATGGATGCTTGGGTTTTAATTTTTATTACGATATTTTCCGTAGCAATTTTAAGTTTGTTCATTAGGGGGTTTGTTTAAAATTCGGATATTCCGAATCTGTATCCAAATTAATTTCAGATATTGGATAATTCGTTATTCGGATTCGGATAAAAAAATAAAATTTGGATATTTTAGAAATTCGGATTATCCGAATACTCACCCGACATTACTAAGTGTGAATATGGTGACATAGTCGCATTCACTGTCAAGCGCAAACGGCATGTCTAGTTTAATAATGGCACGAAGCTGGAAATCCTTTCCAGATCTTAATTTGGTTTGATCTGTTCTTCTTCGCTTACTGCTTCTGTTTATTGCTCTATAAACACTAGCGGTTAAATATACTCTAGTATTGTGTATTATAAATTTTCTGTAATAATTAAAGTAAATTATTATTAGTATTTTGTAGACGGTGAAAATAATTCTTAATACGCATAATATGTTTCTAAACAATTATGTAGAAGAGTGTCTGCAAACAAATTAATTACATGAAAAATGATGTCCAATGTATACCTTTAAAACTAATAATCACGCGTTTGAGAGAAATCATCACCTAATAATTTTGAGAACATAAAAGCAATGAAGTTGATCGATCATCTCGAATCTCTTACCATTTGGATAATTTTTATAAAGAAATTGAATTCAATGAAAGAATTTTGATTCGAATCTTACAAATATAAAAAATATTATTAGGAGAATCACACAGTACTCCAATCTAAAAACCCAAAATTCACTAACAAAAAGTCTCTTCCGCTGGCTGCATCACATGTTTGGAATACAACATCAGTCGCCTGGTACCTCTATATATATACACACTAGAGAAACAACAGTTTTATAAAAATAAAGGAAACTCCTAAAGTTCCCCGCAAAGAAAAAAAAAGAAAGCTTGATAAAGAAACTCAAGGGCTTGGTTCAGATGGAGACATAATCATCTGCTTCTGAGGTGTACGACTGGGGTAGCGATGGAGAAATAGGACGTGACAACAACGCTGCCGAAGCAATACCCAACAATGCAGAAGCTGCAGTCATAGAAATTCCCAACAATGCATAAGCCGCCGTGGCCGCAGGAATTCCCATCAATGCAGAAGCTGCCGCGGCCGCTGCAATCTTCAACAATGTCGAAGCCACCGTCGCAATACCCAATGTCGCAGGCATTCCCAACAATGCTGAAGCCGCCGTCATAGGCATCCCCAATGTCGCCATAGCCACCGTTGCAATAACCAATGTCGCTGTAGCCGCCATCGCAATACCCAACGTCGCAGGCATTCCCATCGTCGCTGAAGCTGTCGTGATGCAGCAGAGAGCGTATAGACAAGAATGATAGTGAATTATTTCGTAGACTCACAAGAGAACAATCGAAAAGACAAGACAAGACAAGTAGGGAAACCCTAAATTTTATAATCAATTCAACGAACTAAAATAATAGCTTATAGGTCCTACTTATAGAAAACTAAAAGAAATCTATTAGATAAAATTCTACTATGAATCAAACTCCTAATAATAATTTAAAACTATATATAATTAAAAATAAAGTAATAGATAATTAATAAACTATCTTCATCCTTATCTCCATCACTGATGCAGCAGAGAGCGTATAGACAAGAACGATAGTGACTTGTTCCGTAGACTCGCAAGAGAACAATCGGAAAGACAAGACAAGTAGGGAAAATCTAAATTTTATAATCAATTCAACTGCCTAAAATAATAGACAATATGTCCTATTTATAAAGAAATAAAACAAACCGAGTACATAAAATCCTATTAGAAATCAAACTCTTAATAATAATTCTAAAATAATAGATAATGACTACAACTAATATTGTTTTTTATCTCCATCAATCTCCCCCGGTTGGAGAAATTTGTCCTCGAATTTGATATCATCTGCCAGTTTGAGATCTTCCTACGTGCACTCTTGAACACCTTCGAACCACGTGTTGACACCTGGTATCTCCCATCCCAACAAAACAAATATTTAGAAATCTTGGAACTATAAATATTCATGTGAAAGACTACAAACTCACTGTTACAGACAGATCTTTCATCATCCTTGAGACTGTTCCACATGTTCAACAATGAAAAACTCTCAACATATGTGAACTTATTAACTATGAGAAAGTCAATATACTCGACATACTCGACCTCATAATCCTGGATAACTTGAGGTAAAGGCACATCTAGCAACTTGCCAGCAACAACTTCCTTAACTTCGTCCTCCTCACCAGGGTAGGAGTCATAAATTGTTGGACCAAATAAGTAATCAGTGACTTGATCATCAGAAGAAATCTGATCGATTGGCGCATGCAGTGTCCAGGGGTTATCCACGATAACTTCGTCATCCAACTCCATGTGCTCGACGACAGGTGGTGGTACAACATTGGGGTGGTGCAGGGCGGTACCTGTTGCTGTGGTACCTAGCGAACAAAGCAAGGTTAGTACCTCATTCATTTGTTCTTCCATAGCATACATGCGGTGCTCAAGGTGATCGCGGCTAGCTGCGTCCTTCTGTGTGTTCCATTTTGGTGGCATCTTATAGGAGCGTACGGCTGGTCACTAATACCAACTGATGCAGCAGAGAGTGTATAGACAAGAACGATAGTGACTTGTTCCGTAGACTCGCAAGAGAACAATCAGAAAGATAAGACAAGTAGGAAAATCTAAATTTTATAATCAGTTCAACTGCCTAAAATAATAGACAATATGTCCTATTGATAAAGAAATAAAACAAACCTTGTACATAAAATCCTACTAGAAATCAAACTCTTAATAATAATCCTAAAACTATAGATAATAATAATTATAAACTGTAGATAATGACTAATAATGAATACAACTAATATCATTCTTTATCTCCAATACCCAACGTCGCCATAGCCGCTGTCGTAATACCCAACGTCGCAGGCATTCCCAACGCCGTCGTAGGCTCATAGCCACCGTCGCAGGCATTCCCAACGTCATTGTAGCCACCGTCGCAATATCCAACATCGTCGTAGCCACCGTCACAATACCCAACGTCACAGGCATTCCCAACAATGCCAAAACCGTCGTCATAGGCATTCCCAATGTCACAGGCCAGCGCCAGGAGCCGCCGAAAATGCTGCTGCAGAAACTTGTCCAAAAATTCTGGGAGACGAGAGAACGACGGAGGCCAATCCAAGACCTCGTTACAATAGAGATTACTGTCTTATTTTTCGTTCAAGCATGACCTGACCATCTAGATTTTTAGATTCGTTCTTGCTGGTGTAGCCGCTGTCGCTGCGTTTGTTACCTGGATGTTTGCTTACTGAAACCTGGGTATTCGCCGTCGTTGTAGGTTATTTGTTTTCTTGAAATGGGTTGAAAAAAATATCTAAAAATGTATAGTTTCTTTTTTTCTTGGGTTGGTGACCATTATGGTCTTGGACAATATTCAATATTCTTTTGTGCTTTTCTCTTATTGGTTGTGGTCTTGATTTGCTCATGTCATCAAACAGGAGGTTATTCAGATCAAGTTACAAATTAAAAAAAATTAATAAATTTAGATAGGATCATAGGAAGTGTTGAGTTTAGTGAGGAAATAAGCAAAAGATGAATTATTTTCTTATTTTGTTTGAGACTCATAATTCGACCTAAATATATTACTTGATGTACAAGGGTTTGTCTCTATATAAAGGCATGTTACCCAAGGGTTTTTGTATGGCTTTGTGACTTAGGTCCATCAATAAAAGTTCTCTTTTCTCTCCGTGGACGTAGGCATTAGGCCGAACCACGTTATATCTTATGTTTGTGTTCTTTGCGCGTTTGTTCTCTAGTTGCTGAATTCTTAACAAGTGGTATCAAGAGCTAAGGTTGGAGGATGTCGGATCACGGCACAAAGTTCACTCTTGTGAAGTTCGATGGTTCATCAAATTTTGGGTTATGGCAAAGGCGTGTCAATGATCTCCTCGTGCAATAAAGGATGGTCATCGCACTCTCGGAGAAGAAGCCCGAGAAGATGGAGGAGCAAGAATGGAAGGAGATGGGGGCCAAAGCACTTGGAACAATTCGCTTGTGCTTGACGGATGATGTGATGTATCACGTCATGGATGAGGAGTCATCAGCTGAGGTATGGAAGAAATTGGAGGCAATGTATATGTCTAAGTCTTTGTCAAACAAGCTTCATCTTAAGTAAAGATTGTACGGGCTCAAGATAAAGGAGGGCTCAGATTTGAGCCAACACATTAATAGTTTCAGTCAACTTGTGAGCGACTTGAGAAAGGTTGATGTGAAGTTCGAGGAAGAAGACAAGACATTGTTGCTGCTGAATTTCTTACCTGGCTTCTACGAAAATTTGGTCACAACTCTAATTTGGGGGAAGGAGTCCCTGGTGTGGAAGATATCTTAAGTGCTCTGCTAGGGTTTCATCAAAGGAGGAAAACTAGCGATGAACAAGCGGAAGGGCTGGTTGAGTGCAGAGAAAAAGGGCACGTGAAGAAGGATTGTCCGAGAAGAACTCGGGATTGCAAGGAAAAAGGATTGGGTTCCGTGAATGTGGCCTCATATTTGGACGGGTCGGATAGTGATATTCTTTCTATTTTGTCAAGTCTAAAGCATTCTGATTCCTGGATTTTGGATAGCGCTTGTTCTTTTCACAAGACGCCCAAGAGAGGGTGGTTCGATACCTACAAGTTCGTTGATCAGGTATGGTGACTATGGGTGATGGTTCTACTTGTAGAATTGCTGGTATATGAGACTTGAGAATCAAGATGTGGGATGGTGTTCAGAGAAAATTATGTGGGGTTAGGCATGTTCCGAAGTTGGAGAGGAATTTGATCTCATTAGGAGCCTTGGATTATAGTGGGTACAACTATAATGTTGTAGGCAGGCTAATGGAGGTGGAGAAGGATGCTGTGGTTATGAAGGGTAAAAGATATGCTAGGAACACCTACAGGTTAGTAGGGAACACAGTTGTAGGTGGAGTTACCTTGTCGCGTTCCGATGGTGTAATACCCGACCATATTAGTTAAACTTAGTTGGATTTAATAAGTATGGATAAGGTAAGAAATCATTTTGAATTATGAATTAATTATTCTTATTTAACAAAAAATAAATTAAAATTGGATTTAGCATCCAATTCTGGTTGTTTAAAATATATAGAGAGAAATTATAATATTAAGGATAAAACGTTAGCCTTGTGATAGATCGTTAAATTCACGAACAATTTATCCATTAGAGAGGTTAAGTGTTGAATAAGTTACAACTTTGTTAATAGATAAGAAATGACAGAATAAATAAGATAAGCCAGAAAAGCAAAATAAAAACGTGGCAAGTCATGAAAATGGGATAAGTTTCCAAGGATTCCACCGAAACAAGTAAAAGGAGCAAGGGACAAAATAGGTTAGATGGTGAATTTGGTTAACTTCATAAAGTAAGGATAAGAATAAAAATTAAAGGAATCAACGTGGAAGGACTAGAAAATTCACCCATGACAAAGCAAAAGTAAACCCAAGGCGGTAGAAATATTAGATTTGTAGGAAGTACAAGTAACTATATTTTAGTCTCCACCGAAACATCAACAAAAAAAATATATAAGAAAGAAATTACTCTTGGCCAGCAAAAGAATAAATGAAACCAAGAAAAAGAAGAGGCTACGGAAACAGAAGAGAGACACAAAGGAATAAGATCAACCAAGGTAAAGCTAATTTTATATTTTATTTAGTGTAAAAAAATATGGGTTTGGGAAGATGAAATCGTGGAGTAGTTTAGTGGTAAGAAAATTAATGATGTATGTCTAATAAGTTAGCAGAAAAAGGAAAGAAATTGGGTTTCATTCGAAACAAAGATTATAACAAAAAAAAGGCGAGTAAAACTGTATGTAAAATAAAGTGACAACAAAGCTAAAGTAAGTAGTAGATAGGTTAGACTTGGAGGAAGAATTATAATTTGCTCCGTGAATAAGTTTCTACCGAAATAAGAATTATTTTCATGAAAACTGATACTAGACCTTAAATTGGAAAACCAAGGCAGAGAAAAATAGAGAGGAGGAAAGAACCGAAATAATTAAATCAAGGGGAAGATTGGAAAGGAAATCACCACGGTAAGTAGATCTCCAATAGTTAGAATCTGGATTACTGAAATAAGAAGGATATTCAATTATGGAATTGGTAAGTTAGAAAGAAGTTATTTGGATAGAATATATAATACAGGGTTCAAAGCATGTGGTTAACCGAATGCTGGACTAATGATTTAAGGTTGATAACTGAATAATTTGCTAGGTAGTATTGAAAATAAAAGAAAAGGTGGAAGTAATTAGATCGTAAATATTAGATTCATATGTGGTTTGAGTAATTGGAACTAAGATCGTTATTTAATTTGATCTAGAGTGAATTAAGTTGGGAAGTTTATATTTGAAGATATCGTGATATAGTGAATGAACTAATTACCATTTGATTTAACTAAATAAGGGATTGTGTTTGACTTAAGGAGTGATCTGTACCTATAAAACTACAAGACTATTTTTGAATCAAAATGAACGTACGCATTTAAACAGGTTTTGGAACTCGAGCGATGCTTGGTGAGATATGTGGTATTGAATTCAGAATTCAGAATTCAAAGGGATGGTATTCACATTTAGGAAGGGCGATGAATTCTCAACCGAAATTGGTAAACAAATAATATGTGACTCGTGCTTTATTTGGCGCACTCTATTTATTTGTCATATTTGAATATGGTATTTTGAGTGCATACTGTGCATTTGTTATATGAGCATATGGTATGACATTATAATTTGTGAAAGTTTATTTAATCTGGCCCAGAGGGGCACTGGATATGTTTGATATATCTTGGGAGCCTATGAATTTGTTATGATATGAAAGTTTGTTATATGGATGGCTCCGCTCTGTGATATGGACGTCTAGTAGGCAGAGGTCTACCCGTGACCAACCGGGGATGTTGGCATATGTGCACATATAATGAGGATACAATGGATTCTGATATGATTTGTTTGGCCGGCGGGGTTGGATTCTGATGGCGCCTTTGAGATATGGTATCCTCGTGTCGGAGTTGGAGTGACACTATCTAGAACTTGCCGAACGTTCGTCCAGTTTTGTGATTTGATTTTGGAATTATGTGTTCATGTGTCAAATTGCGTGACGGAATGGGACGTTGCATAGTTTGCTCATGTTTTTGTGACTTTGTGATTATATGCTATATTTGGTCTTCTGGTAAGCATGATCTTGGAATAATGTACATCTCTGCATAATTTATTTGCCATATTAGTTATATGCATGTTTTAGGAATGTTTGTGCATTGAGTAGCTAAATAAATTGCGATGCATATCTTATTTGTTTACTGGGTGTTCCAAAACACTCACCCCCACCTACCAGTTTTGTAGGAACTCGTACACAAGTTGTGTTGGCTCAGAGATCTACTCTGATCATACCAAGTCCGATTTGTTCTCCAGGACTTGCATCGAGGTCTCCAGTTTGTATTTTGCTCTTTCATCTAGAAGCTCTGTAGTCACAAGATTTGCTTTGATCTTGGGAATGTTTAATTATTAAGAGTATATTAATTTTGTTTAATCGAACAAAGCTTGACAATTGGTTGTAAAATTTTGGTATTTAAAAAGTAAGATAATATAAGTTTTAGTTATAAGTTTAATGGTTTAAGATTTATAAGAATTAGAATAAGTTTGAGGCTGGCTAGATCTTTGTGTGTGATTTAAGTAGTCAAAGTCTAGCGCCGGTCACCGACCACAGATTTGGGTCGTGACAGATGGAGAGGGAGAACGCTCTTGTATGATGGAGCAAAGGTTTGACATAAATGGTTTGAGTGAAGTTGGGACTCGCGGAGACAAAGTTAGCAAGTTCCCACTATAGTTGTCTAAAAGGACGTGCACATAAAAGGTGTTGGGTAGGTTTTGCATGGGAAATGTGAAGCTGTTGGTAGCGCCACGAACGAATCAGGTATCTTACTCAAGGTCAAACGGTGAAGTTCGTGTCATGTCGAGTGTTCTACTTGGTGGAACAAAAAGGTTGTCCATTGTATGCTATGGCATCTAGCATTGGTTCGAGGTAAAAAGGTTCAGCAGAGAAGCGGTTTGAGGTTGCGGAGCATAGGGCTAACCAAAAAAATAAAGGAGTGTCTATTGGTCGCAAGGTCGCTTCAGCAGGTAGACTTGCTAGTTAAAATTCAATGGAGGTTGGAGGGAAGATGTAAAGCAAGCTTGGAAGCTCAAGCTTGGAGGCTGGCTGCAAGTGATTGAACAAAGGTGGTGAGAAAGTAGAGATGGTCTTATTGATGGTGGTATATCTATAGTTCGAGGTGGAATCGGTGGAGTCGGATTGGTCTTGCAAGATCTTATCTCTTCTTGAGGCGGTGTTTCGTCAAGGTAGAGTTTTTGTTAAAGTTCGGATGGAACTTCATGGTTCCTCCACGGGATGATTTCTTGCCAAGGTGGAGATTATTGAGTTTGGCGAGGAAATAAGCAAAAGAGAAATTATTTTTCTGTTTTGTTTCGGACTCCTAATTTGAGCTAAATAGATTACTTGATGTATAAGAGGTTGCCTCTATATAAAGGCATGTTACCCAAGAGTTTTTGTATAATTTTGTTACTTGGATCTATCAATAAAAGTTCTCATTTCTCTCAGTGGACGTAGGCATTAGGTTGAACCACGTTATATCTTGTGTCCATATTCTCTGTGTGTTTGTTCTCTAGTTGCTGAATTCTTAACAGGAAGTAACGTAAAACATTATTGAAAGTGAATCTTATTCTATCAATAGAACTAACTCATAATCCCACCCAAAAAAAAGAAAGCTTGCTAAAGAAACTCATACTAAAGAAACTTGAAGGGCCTGGTTCAGATGGAGAAAGAATCATCTGCTTCCGAGGTGTACGACTGGGGTAGCGATGGAGAAATAGGACCTGGCAACAACACCGCCGAAGCAATACCCAACAATGTGTTGGGTTTTGAATGCATAATTAATGCATTTGGCCCAAGCTGGAAAGCCCAAGCTGAGGATGGGAGAACCATTACCACATCAGAAATCGCAAAGGAATTTTCCCTGTTTATAAGGAGAAGCTCCAAGCTAGTGTAATATTAAATGTTACACCTGAAGAGCTGACCGAGGCTGCCTGCGAGGATGGTGCGAAGCACCATCCGAGCACGTGCGTGTGCGTGTGCGTGTGCATGTGCGTGTGCGTGTGCATGTGCGTGTGCGTGTGCGTGTGCGCATGGCGCATTGGACGCAGGTCGCAATGGGCGCTTTGTGGTGCACTTGGCACTTCGCACGTGCGCATCACCGCGAGGAGCTGGAGGAGCCTTAAGACTTTTGCCAGATTTCAGGAGAGCTACGAGCTGCGTGCGAGGAAGCTCATGAAGGGATGCGAGCTGGCCCAACGGATGAAGGGCCACCAGCGTGCGTCCAAAAATTGGAATGTCCTGGAGGCTTCCAGATTGCCACTGAAGAGGCACGAGGAGTGCCTGGAAGGCCTGTGGCCGAAGAGACACCAGCAGGCATCCAGGAGCCCTGAAGAGACACCTATGGGCATCCAGAAAACTGGTGGCCGAAAGGGTGCCTCGGCTTCCAGAAATGTGAGAGCATGGTGCTCCCTCGGAAGTGCCTGGTAGCCATTCGGATTTCAGCCATCCTTGTCTATAAATAGGCCCTTCCCCCTCATTTGCAAATCACCCCTGAACACTCATTGCACAAGCATTCATTAGCAATAGTCGTTCTTCTCTCTCCCTCCCTAAGAAAGTTTCAAGTATCCAAGGTTCGCTCAAAGTTTTGAGATTCGTTGTGCTACGATCTTGGAAGCAGCAAAATTGTTGTATTTTGGGGATGATTGTCGCAGCCCGTGAGCACTGAATACGGGGCAATCTCGTCTTACGGAGAAAGAGTCTAACTCTTGTCTCGACTTTACAAGATCCTAATCAAGTACACCACCTCCGACAAGCAATAATTGTAAGACGAGATTTGTGTATTTGAAGATGGCATCATCAAGCTCTGCACCTACACCAGTGCCAGCGGTCCCGGGAACTATCCATGCCGAAAGGCCAGCCAAGTTCAACGGTACCGAGTTTAAGAGGTGGCAACATAAGATGTTATTCTACCTGACGACGCTCAACTTGGTCCGATTCTTGAAGGAAGAGGCTCCGAAAGTGGCGAAAAATGAGGCTGATCCACAGAAGATCAACGCTCTCGATGCATGGAGTCACAGCGACTTCCTATGTCGTAACTATGTCCTGAATGGCTTAGACAATGCCCTGTACAATATCTATGCAGGTACTTAGACTGCGAAAGAATTGTGGGACTCCCAGGAGAAGAAGTACAAAATGGAGGATGCCAAGATGAAGAAATTCATCGTTGGAAGGTTCCTCGACTTCCAGATGGTGGACTCCAAGAAGGTCATAGACCAAGTCCAAGAGCTGCAGCTGATTCTGCACGAGATTCACGCCGAAGGCATGTAACTCAGCGAATCCTTCCAGGTGGCTGCTCTAATCGAGAAGCTACCCCCTCTGTGGAAGGACTTCAAGAACTACCTCAAGTATAAGAGGAAGGACATGGGGCTGGAAGACCTGATCTGAGACTAAGGATCGAGAAAGACAACCGAAAGTCCGAAGTCAAGACCGGCAGACCAACTCTGAGGTTAAGGTACACCTCTCTAAGGGAGGTACCGGTAAGAAGAGGAAGAAGCCCAGAAATAAGTAGGAGAAGCAAGAGCCAAAGCAAAAGAAAGCTAAGAAGATCAAGGGCAATTGCTACTACTACGATAAGTCCAGTCACATGGCCAAAGATTGTCGCTTGCCGAAGAAGGACGATCATGAGAAGGCTAACCTGGCTGAGGACTTGTCTGAGCTACACCTATCCGCCGTGGTGTTTGAAGCTAATCTGGTGGATAACCCAAGAGAGTGGTTCATAGCACAGGGACAACCTGACATATCTGCTCAGACAAGGAGATGTTCTCGACCTATATAGCCATTGATGAGTGCGCAAACACTCATTCCTTGTGTATGTTTTAGTATTGATTTTCTATTGTTTCTAGTATGTTTGTTCGTTATTTGACATCATTGTCTCGTATTATGTGTTATGTTCGTTTTAGTATAGTCTTATGATTTTTATTGTGATTCTTTCTTGATAGGAGTCTTGTTACGGTACGGACGTTTGTGTGCCGAGGGACGCGTCATAGGCGATCGAATCAGCTGGGACGATTAGCGTTTTACGAGACCCAAGAAAGCGTGGAGCAAAACTGACCCCTTGCAACTAAAATGCTGATAACTTTCTCATCCGAAGTCCAATGGAGGCAAGCAAGGTGGCGCTGGAAAGAAGACATCTGGAGCTACAACTTTATCTTCATAGGCTTCTTCAAATTCGGAGTTCAAATAGGAGAAAAATTGCGTCCAAAGTTGACCTTCGAATCTGCCAACAAATCTGACGAGTGGGCCGAATTTTAAGATTTGTTTTGGGCCCATTTTTTGGCATGAATAGTGAATTTCGTGGCTGGCACTTCCTAAGCCAAAAACTTGTTTAAATACCTTCCTTGGACTCCCTTAGTGGGGGACTTAGATATTATTGATCCACTTTTAATTATTGTATTTTTTTTCTTCCACTTTCACCAACTCTTCCACTAACTTTTTCTTTTTGGGAGAAAAAGCTTGGATCTCCATTGTTGGATCTAGGAAGCCATTGTTGAAGCTTGTGCAGGGAACTTGAAGGAAGAATATTGGATGCTTGAAGACCATCTTGAGCTTTCTCTTACTATCTCTTTTAATGTTCTTGCTTTGCTTGCTTTGTTCAATGGATGTGTTGAGTTGTTCGGTGAATATGTGTGAGTAGTTGATTAGTGAGTTTGGTGCCTTGATGGCACCTACTTAGCCAATGGTTTATGGGGTTAATATACCTAGGTATGTGTACTAGTTAATGAGCTTAATACTTAATCTCGATTGATCATCTTGATTATGAACTTGGTTAATGTTAATCGCCGAGAGGGGTTAGGATTAACAGACCATTTAGCTAGTTGAGTAGAAACCTATTGATGAGAGATCACCTTAGGTGACTAGTTGTCCAAAGAATGGTGATTATAGTTGGTGATTAGTTAGATTAGATGGCTAATTTGTCGCGAGAGCGTGGTTACTTTATCTAAGTCTAGTTAAGAATCAATTTAGACTAGTTTGTCGCGAGAGCGTTGATTAGTTGCCTTCGAAACATCCGGACTATATCATGAACTTAATAAACCCCATAAGCCATTTGGTTATTTAGGTTGTCATTGGTACCAAGCTCACTCTTGTTTGAAGTGTTTAAACCATCACCTTGTTTAGTTGCGATTTTATTTCAAGTAGCATATTGTGTTTGGAATTCACAACTCCATTTCTTATAGTCCTAAACTAGTAGTAAAGTCGAGTTTGCGGCCTAGCTTAGTCCTTGTGGGATGACAATCCCTTACTTACTCATTATTGCAAGAGGGGTGAAAATCCCTCCTTTCAGCCATCAACGGGCGGAAGTTGTTCGTGGGTAACTCTGCAACTTCTCCCGTAGTAGGACTAAGCCAGGTGGTGCTGAAGCTGACCTCCGGAAAAGAGCTGACCCTCAGGGATATGCTGCTTGTCCCAGACATTCATAAGAATTTAGTATCCGGCTCACTGTTGAGCAAAGCTGGGATGAAACTAGTATTCGAGGCCGATAGGTTTGTATTGACTAAGGCTGGTACCTTTGTAGGAAAGGGTTACCTCGAGAGGGGGCTCTTCAAGATGAATGTAATAACTGTCAAACGCGCCTTTAATGGCCATAATAAAGTTGTTAATTCTTCTTACTTGGCTGAGTGTTCTAACTTATGGCATGATAGATTAGGACACATAAATTTGAGCTCACTAAAGAGGTTAGTAAGTTTAAATTTATTGCCAAAAATGGAGTTTGACCCAAACAATAAATGTGAAGTATGTGTAGAGGCAAAAATGACCAAAGCACATTTTCATTCAGTGGAAAGAAGTACTAAACCTTTAGCATTAATTCATACCGACATATGTGATATGAAACACGTGCAAACTAGAGGTGGAAAAAAGTATTTCATCACATTTATTGACGATTGTACGAGGTACTGTTATGTACACCTCTTGAAAGGAAAAGACGAAGCTCTAGAAGCTTTCAAGAGTTATAAGAATGAGGTTGAAAATCAACTCAGCACTAAAATTAAAATGATTCGAAGTGATAGAGGGGGAGAATATGTAGCTCCGTTTGAGGAATTCTGCCAACAAAATAGCATTATTCATCAGACAATAGCTCCATACTCACCTCAATCAAATGGCGTAGCTGAAAGCAAGAATCGACTCTTAAGGAGATGATGAACGCTATGTTGATTAGCTCGGGCTTACCACAGAACTTGTGGGGGGAAGCTGTGCTCTCAGCTAATCACATTCTAAATAAATTGCCACACAAGAAAAGGGACAAAACCCCATATGAATTATGGAAAGGGAGGAAGCCTTCCTACGGTTACCTTAAAGTGTGGGGGTGCCTAGCCAAGGTAGAAATACCTCCACCTAAAAGGGTGAGAATAGGACCCAAGACCATTGACTGCATCTTTATCGAATATGCCCACAATAGTAGTGCATACCGATTTCTAGTGCACAAGTCTGAAAACCCTGAAATCAACGAGGGAATGGTCATGGAATCAAGGAATGCAACATTCTTTGAGAATATCTTTCCTAAAAAGGAAACGAAAGAAGTAAGCTCAAACAAAAGAAGTTATGAAGCTACACAAGGCTCTGATCAAGGTACCGAGGAACCTAGACGGAGTAAGAGGACCAAAGTAGTCAAGTCATTTGTTCCAGATTTTCTAAACTACATGTTAGAAAATGAACCTGAGACAGTCCAAGAGGCATTATCTAGTCCGGATGCTCCTCTCTGGAAAGAAGCTATCAATAGTGAGATAGAATCTATCATGCAAAACACACATGGAAAATCGTGGATCTCCCACCAGGTTGCAAACCTTTAGGTTGCAAGTGGATCCTTAAAAGGAAATACAAAGCTGATGGATCAATCAACAAGTATAAAGCTCGGTTGGTAGCTAAAGGGTTCAAGCAGAAGGAAAGATATGATTTCTTTTACACGTATTCACCGGTCACAAGAATCACATCTATTAGAGTGCTCATAGTTGTCGCAGCACTCTATAACCTCGAGATACATCAGATGGATATAAAAATAGCTTTCCTAAATGGAGAACTTGAAGAGGAAATATATATGGAATAACCTGAAGAATTTTTTGCCCCCGGACAAGAACATAAAGTGTGCAAGCTGGTCAAGTCACTGTACGGGCTGAAACAGGCGCCGAAATAATGGCATGAGAAATTTGACAGAACAATGATATCAAATGGCTTTAAGATCAATGAGTGTGATAAATGTGTATATATTAAAGGCACACCTGATGCTTACGTGATTGTATGTCTGTATGTAGATGACTTGCTAATCACGGGAAGCAGTAATGATCTTATCGTAAAAACTAAGAACGTGTTAAAGAACAACTTTAAAATGAAAGATATGGGTCTAGCTGACGTCATACCAGGGACGACTGAAGGAATTGTCTTGTCACAATCTCACTATATTGAGAATGTACTCAAGAAATTCGATGCTTTTGACAAACCCCCGGCTAAGACTCCGGTAGACCTGAGTCTACACTTAGCTAAAAATAGAGGGAATCCAGTATCTCAACTGAAATATGCAAGAATCATTGGGAGCATGATGTACCTAAAAAATTGTACACGCCCTGATATTTCATACTCAGTTAGCAAGCTTAGTCGATTCACGAGCAATCCAGAACCAGACCACTGGCTAGCTCTGGAAAGGGTTCTAAAGTATCTAAAACATACCATGAACTATGGCATACTTTATACTAGGTATCCAGCTGTATTGGAAGGATACAGTGATGCAAATTGGATATCGGACACTAAAGACTCCAAATCTACTAGTGGTTATTTGTTCACCATAGGTGGAGGAGCTGTGTCTTGGAAGTCCTCTAAACAAACGTGCATAGCTCAATCCATCATGGAGTCGGAGTTTATAGCACTAGACAAAGCTGGGGAAGAAGCTGAGTGGCTCAGAAACTTCCTAGAGGATATTCCGTGTTGGAACAAGCCTGTACCTCCTGTATTGATACATTGTGATAGCATGTCAGCAATCGGGAGAGTACAAAGTACTATGTACAATGGCAAGTCTCGACACATCCGTAGGAGACATAACACCATTAGATAATTGATCTCAAGTGGAGTAATAACCATTGATTATGTAAAGTCCAAGAAAAACATAGCTGATCCTTTGACGAAAGAAATCAACAGAGATCATATGTATAATGCAGTAAGGGGAATGAGGTTAAAATCCACACATTAAAGAATGTTTATAGCGGTAACTCAACCATGATGAGTGGAGATACCACAAACTTGGTTCAATGAGACAACTAAGTTATGGATGGTTCAGATGATTACTTGTAACCCATCCCATTCTCAGAAGCTGCCTAAGTACAAACCTGCAGAGGTGTGGTAAGGTTAATCGTCTACGCTTTTAATGATTCCTATACCAAAAAAAGGTGGAGTATGGCAGAATACTCCTGATGGGAGATCACCTATATAAGTGTGAAGTGAGGCCGCTTCAAAAGGAAAAAACACTTATGAATCCAAGATAAGGTCCATGGCCAAAACGGACACAACGTGAGAACCAAAGGATATTAGAAATATCATTGTGTAAATGTTATTGTCTTGGTTTACATTAAAAAGATGATCAGTTCAAGACACCGTGTTCACTGAGCAGCAGGTAAATCCGATAATATCTTACTAGAGAAAGTTCAAAGCCGTAAGCTACCTATCTCAATGCAATGATATTTCGTTGGAATTTTTCTTAAAAGTGTCAGCATGCATTAATCATCATTCATGTGGGGGATTGTTGGGTTTTGAATGCATAATTAATGCATTTGGCCCAAGCTGAAAGGCCCAAGCTGAAAAGCCCAAGCTGGAAAGCCCAAGCTGAGGATGGGAGAACCATTACAACATCAAAAGTCACAAGGGATTTTTTCCTGTTTATAAGGAGAAGCTCCAAGCTGGTGTAACATTAAATGTTCCACCTGAAGAGCTGACCGAGGTTGCCTACGAGGATGGTGCAAAGCACGAGCATGAGCACGAGCACGAGCATATGCACGAGCACGTGCACGAGCACATGCACATGCACGAGTATGTGCGCATGGCGCATTAGACGCAGGTCACAATGGGCGCTTTATGGCGCACTTGGCACTTCGTGAGCACTGAATATAGGATAATCTCATCTTATGGAGAAAGAGTCTAACTCTTGCCTCGACTTTACAAGATCCTAATCAAGTACACCACCTCCGACAAGCAACACAATGTAGAAGCTGCGGTCGTAGGAATTCCCAACAATGTAGAATCCGCGGCCGCAGGAAAACCCAACAGTGCAAAAGCCGCGGCGGCCGAAGGAATTCCCAACAATGCAAAAGCTGCCGCTGCCGCCACTGCAATCTTCAACAACGCCTAAGCCGCCGTATTAAACTGGTGGCCGAAAGGGTGTCTCGGCTTCCAGAAATATGAGAGCATGGTGTCCCCTCGGAAGTGCCTGGCAGCCATTCGGATTCCAGCCATCCTTGCCTATAAATAGGCCCTTCCCCCTCATTTGTAAATCATCCCCGAACACTCATTGCATAAGCATTCATTAGCAATAGTCGTTCTTCTCTCTCCCTCTCTAAGAAAGTTTCAAGTATCCAACGTTCGCCCAAAGTTTCGAGATTCGTTGTGCTACGATCTTGGAAGCAGCAAATTCGTTGTATCTTGGGGATGATTGCCGCAGCCCATGAGCACTGAATACGGGACAATCTCGTCTTATGGAGAAAAAGTCTAACTCTTAACTCGACTTTACAAGATCCTAATCAAGTACACCACCTCCGACAAGCAACACAATGTAGAAGCTGCGGCCGTAGGAATTCCCAACAATGTAGAATCCGCGGCCGTAGGAAAACCCAACAGTGCAAAAGCCGCGGCGGCCGAAGGAATTCCCAACAATGCAAAAGCTGCCGCCGCCGCTGCAATCTTCAACAACGCCGAAGCCGCCATCGCAATACCCAACGTCGCAGGCCAGCGCCAGGAGCCACTGAAGACACTACTGCAGAAACTTGTACAGAAATTTTGGGAGACGAGAGAACAACGAAGGCCAATCCAAGACCTCGTCAAAGGAGAGATTACTGTCTTATTTGGCACACTGGCACTGATCGGCTGTTATTTTTCGTTCAAGCACGGCCTGATCATCTGGATTTTGGTATTCGTTCTTGCTGGTGTAGCCATCATCGCTGCAGTTGTTGCCTGGCTATTTGCTTGCTGAAACCTGGATCTTCACCGTCGTTGTAGGTTCTTTGTTTTCTTGAAATGGGTTGAAAAAAATATCTAAAAATGTATAGTTTCTTGTTTCTTGACCATTATGGTCTTGGACAATATTCAATATTCTTTTGTTCTTTTCTCTTATTGGTTGTGGTCTTGATTTGCTCATGTCATCAAACAGGAGGCCATTCAGTTCAAGTTACAAATTTAAAGAAATTAATAAATTTAGATAGGTAGCAACGTAAAACACTTTTGAAAGTGAATCTTATTCTATCAAGAGAACTAACTCATAATGAGAATGCAAGTAAATTCATAACCCAGCCCATTCACATTTTGGGCTGGGTAGAGCTAGGAAAAAACTACTACTAGACCCTTTAATTTATATTAGGGTAAATTATTCTCATGTCTCTGTACTTTGGTCACCCTCCCTCTAGGGTCCCTGGATTTTAGAAAATGATTGTCCCGTCCCTAAGTTTTGATGATAATAGACTATCGGGTCTCTGGAGCCAGAATATTCCATATTCTCCGGCGATACCCCACTTGAAAAGACCAAAATACCCTCCCACTTAAAAAAAATATAAAAACCCTTTCTTTCCCCCTTCTTTCTCCTCCCACTTCATCTTCAACCTCCCACCTTAAACTAAAATTAATTAATTCCCAAAATAGATAGTCAAGAACTGGTCATTTTCACAAAAAAGATAATCTTTATTAAACAAAAACACAGTTATCCTCAAGATCTATAAACACCACTAAGAACCCAAATTGGGATTAATTCCCAAAATACCGATCCTATTCAAACTCATCCCCAACAACCACAATAGCAACATACCGATTCCAAACCAATACAGCTCAGTTCCCAATTCATGATATCAAATTGGGTCTTGGTTGAAGCAAAAAGAGGAAACCCATTTCCATCGTCGACTGTATTCCAAACCAATACAGCTCAGGTCTATTGCCGACTTTGGTTGAAGCAACCGAACACGACCAACCACCCGCTGCCTCCACCTCCACATGCTCCTCCTTAACCGCTTCAGAAACCCTAAGGACTCGATCACCACTCTAGACTTCTGTGATACCCTCACCCTTCAACCAAATTTGCTACAACAAAATAAGGTTGGTTTTAGAAGGGTTTAGGCATAGTCCATCGTCGTGTAGTAAAATAGGCGTAGTTTCCTCATTCGGACTCCAAATTAGGTGATTCCAATTCGTGTGGATTCATAATATCTGGATCTATAACTTTGTTTTTTTGAGTTTTGTCATTTATGAAATAATCTGGCAGTAACAGAGATATTAATCAAGGTGCTCGGAAATTGGTCTACTTTCGTCGGTATTGGGAAGTTATGTGAAAATAATTTGTTATGTGACTTTATTTGTATAAGGCTCATTTTAGGGACTTATTAGAACATATTAAGAAGTTTAGAAATGATTTTGAATGGCTGGAAAAGTTTAGGATCAAAAAGGAAATTATGTTGCAAGTTGGCTAGGTGGCAAATGGAAAGTAGGATGACTAAGCTACTTAGCATGCATATAAAAGGAAAAATATTTTGGACCAGAAGATAGGCACGAACCAATTGGTCATTTAGGATAGAAAAACAGAGAGGAAGGCCTAGGAGAATGGGAGAAACCGAAGGTAAAAGAAGAAGGAAAAAAAGTGGACAGATTTGAACAACTTGGAAGAATAGGTAAGTAACTTTGTAGGATTTTGCTTAATTTAAGTAGAAACCCTTTTACACTTTGAAGAAGCTAGTAGGTGAAGATTAGAATAGATTAATATAGACCTAGATGAAGGAAGTTAAGGTAAGTTTTAGCTAGGCTTCGTATGTATAGAAGGCGGAAGAGAAATTGATCATCGGGGGTGTAGTTTTGTGAATTAAGCATAGGTTTTGGGGCTGCCTTCTGTAAATCCGAATCTAAGAAATGAACTAAGACATTTTTATATTACCTAGGATCTAATTATATACTTAAGAGGTTGGTAATGATAGTGGTTTATATTCTTTTGACTAGTTAACCGACATTTTGAATCCGAGTGCCACGAGTTGTAAAATGAAGCACTGAGCTTCTCTTTGAATGGTTTGAGCAACCATTGTATTGTAAGTGGATATTCTTTGTAACATGTATTTAGTTAACTAGACGTGGGTGATTTGTATAATTTGGTGTACTTTTGATTGGTTTAAAGTATGGTTATATGATTAGTTTTTATCAATATGTGATTTGATGATGTTTGTGGATTGTTTGTCTATTTGGGGCTATTTTGCCCAATTCGTGATATGAGACTCTTTTGGTATGAATTTGGATATGTGGTCAATATATTTTGGTCAATGTCTATTATGTGTGTTTGGTATGTCATTTGTGAGATGGCGGATGATCAGGTCTACCCGTGACCAACCGGGGATGTTGGCATATGTGCACATATACTGAGAATACATTGGATATGTATATGATATGATATTTGGCCGGCGGGGTTGGTTTCTAATGGCGCCTTTAAGATATGGTATCCTCGTGTCGGTGTGGGAGTGACACTATCTAGACCTATCTGAAGTTCATCAGATTTGTGCTATGTGTTTGTAAAGGTCTATCTAAACTTCTGGTTATGTTTGATATGTGATTATTTGATGACCTTATTTGTGAAGTGGTCCTTTTTTTATAGTAGCCTTGTGTTAGTATTTGGGTTTGATGGGGATGTTTGGTTGGTTAAATACATGTTACTTATAATATTTGCTTACTAAGTGTTTCAAAGCACTTATCCCTTACTTTAATCAATAGGTGAAGAGGTTTAGGGCGTGGTTTGTATCTGGAGAAGCTTATCTCTCTTAGTTCAGCCCGTTATCTTCCATCTCGGGCTACATTTGAAGGTCTCCAGATGGTCTTTCTCTTTTGTAATCTAGGTCGCTCCATTGTACATATTTATTGGTCTTTTGACATATGACCTTAGCTTAATGTTAATATGTAATATATATATGTGAATTATGTTTATGTTTTAAAAGGATTTGTTTTGATGATACTATGTTGGAGATGTGTACTACAACTTTTGAATTATGCCTACCAGGTTTTGGACAGGATAAATATGTTGTTTAAAGAGACAACGTTGTTGAAAAATATTTTTTGACAATTTCTGTTAATGAGAATAATGTGTTATGTTTGAGGCTTGCTAGGTTGTGGTTTATTTTATTAAGTTAACATAATCTAGCGCCGGTCACCGACCATAAATTTGGGTCGTGACAGACTTGGTATCAGAGCTCGGTCAGAGCACTAGGTTTGAACCTAGCTTATTGTTTGAATTATGTGTTATGTATAATGGAGCATAGGATTTGTCTTGTCCTTGAACCTCTTTTGTTTTGTTGTCCTTTCGTATGCTTAATTCTGACTTATTTGTATATGAGGATATGACAGTTACACGTAGTGGTATGGATACGGTTAGGGAGCACGGTGAAAGCCCCCAAGGTTGGAGGAATGATGTTGCATATGAGACTACACCACCAGTTGAGGCCACTACTGCTGGTAGGGTCACTAGAGATGAGATTCTACCACCTGTTGCTGCTGTTCCTACTTCTGAGATGGAGAGGCAGGGTGGTGATGGTGTAGACAGAGTTATGAAAGCAATGGAGAAACTCAACGCTACTCAGCAAACACAATTAGAGCAGAATGTTACATTAGCTGCTAAAGATGACTCTTTGGGTGAGTTCGTGAAGTTGAATCCACCAACATTTTCTGGCTTAAGTGATGATCCTCAGGAATTAATTGATGAGATGGAGAAGAGGAGAAGGATCTTAAGGTGTGATAAAGAGAGAATGGTAGAGTTGGCTTCATTTAAGTTGGTAGGTGTGGTAGGAGTTTGGTTCCAGAATGAGGGATCTTATGCGTGGACTTGGGAGATCTTTACTAAGGCCTTGTTGGATCGGTTCTTACCAGAGAGTTTGAAAGATGCTAGAGCTTTTGAATTTGAGCAATTGGTGAAGACTCCAGACATGACAATATCTCAGTATGATGAGAGGTTCACTTATCTGTCACGATATGCAAAACATCTGGTTCCTGATGATGAGATGAAGGTAAGGAGGTTTGTTCGTGGACTTGATGATTCTATGTTCAAAGTTATGTATCCTCGTGGTTTCGAGACATATGCAGCTGCAGTGGATTGTGCTCGAACCTTGGAGATGCGAGATAATGAACGTCGAGTGGTCCAAAGTCAACCAAAATTTCAGAAGTTTGATAAGCCACCACAAAGGAGTTCCAATCAAGGCTTTAGACAGCAAGAAAGATGGACCAACAACTGCCAGTATCATCTAGGAGTGGAGGACCAGTTGGAAGATTTGGTAGAGGGAAGGATTTTCGTGGTCAGCAATTCAGTAAGAACCAATCCAGTAATTTCAGGAAATGTCAAAGTTGTAGCAAACAACATCCTGGAGACATTTGTTACAAAAAGACAGGAGCTTGTTTTCGTTGTGGTATGCAAGGTCACTTGGTGAAAGACTGTCCTACAATTGTTCAGCATAAGCAAGTGGCGAATCTGATAGTTAGGCCACTAACACAAGAGTTTTCTCGACCACAAGTTCAGCAGGGCAATCTACTTGATAAAAAAGAAGTAGGTTTGAGGATTGAGGGACCTAAGTCTGATAGTGGAGGCGGCGGTGCACATCCTAGAGTGTATGCATTGACCAGGAGAGATGCTGATGCTAGTAACACTGTGGTGTCAGGTAACCTTCCCATTGGATCATCTTATGCACGTATTCTATTTGATTCGAGTTCTACACACTCTTTTGTGTCATCTCAATATGTTCAATGTTTGGATGATATGCCTGTGTGTTTGGATGAGTTAATGATTGTTGCCACTCCTTCGGGCGGATTTATGTATATTTGTGAAGTTGTTAGATCATTCAATATTCAAATTAGTGGACATGACTTGATGGTTGATTTATACATATTGGGTATGGATGATTTTGATATCATAGTGGGTATGGACGTGTTATCCACTTATCATGCGGTAGTGGATTGTTTTAAAAAAAGGATTATTTTTCATCCAACAGATGAGGCAGAGTTTGAGTTTCAGGGTGAGAAAAAGGTGACTACTGCAAAGCTTATCTCTTACATGAAAGCTAGCAAGTTTCTAAGAAAAGGATGTGTAAGCTATTTAGCTATGGTAAAGGAAATAAAGAAGGAAGATGTTTCAGTGGATCATATTCCTATTGTCAGGGAGTACCCAGATGTATTTTCAGAAGATCTACCAGGCTTACCTCCAGAGAGGGAGATTGAATTTTGTATTGATCTTGCACCAGGAACTGAACCAATCTCGATACCACCTTATCGTATGGCTCCAGCTGAAATGAAAGAGTTAAAAGATCAGTTGCAAGATTTGTTGAATAAAGGGTACATCAGGCCTAGTGTTTCTCCGTGGGGAGCCCCAGTGCTATTTGTGAAGAAGAAAGATGGGAGTTTACGATTGTGTATAGACTACCGAAAGCTGAATAAGGTGACTATACGCAATCGATATCCTCTTCTGAGAATAGATAATTTGTTTGATCAGTTGTGGGATCTAAATGGTTTTCTAAGATTGACTTGAGATCGGGGTATCATCAGTTGCGGATTAGAGAGATGGACATTCCAAAGACGGCATTCAGGACTCGATATGGCCATTATGAGTTTTTGGTTATGCCATTTGGATTGACTAATGCCCCAGCTGCCTTTATGGATATGATGAACAGGAATTTCAAGCCTTTCCTGGATCAGTTTGTGGTTGTATTTATTGATGATATATTGATTTACTCTATTGATCAGGAGGATCATGAGAGACACCTTAGGCAAGTGTTGCAGACGCTACGAGAGAAAAAGCTATATGCTAAATTCTCAAAGTGTGAATTTTGGCTTCAAAGTGTAGCTTTTCTAGGACATGTGGTGTCTAAAGATGGAGTGTCAGTTGACCCAAAGAAGGTGGAAGCTGTTGTGAATTGGCCTACCCCAGCTAATGTTACTGAGATACGCAGCTTTTTGGGTTTAGCAGGGTATTATCGATGATTTGTCAAAGGATTCTCTACTTTGGCAGCACCGTTAACTCGGCTAACTCATAAAAATGCCAAGTATGAATGGTCTGATAGGTATGAAGAGAGTTTCCAAGAATTGAAGGATCGATTAACAACTGCACCTGTATTGGTTCTACCTTCAGGATCAGGTGGATATTCAGTTTATTGTGATGCTTCAAGAGTGGGTTTGGGATGTGTTCTTATGCAACACAAGAATGTTATTGCTTATGCCTCTAGACAGCTGAAGAAACATGAAGAGAATTATCCAGTCCATGATTTGGAAATGGCAGCAGTTGTGTTTGCATTGAAGATTTGGAGACACTACTTGTATGGTGAGAAGTTTGAGATATATACAGATCATAAAAGCCTCAAGTATATCTTTGAGCAACGAGATTTGAACTTAAGACAGAGGAGGTGGATGGAGTTACTTAAGGATTATGATTGCACCATTAACTATCACCCTGGGAAAGCTAATGTGGTAGCTGATGCTTTAAGTCGTAAATTCTTAATTCAGTCAAAGTTTCTAGCAGAGATGCATATGAGACCTACCTTGCGAGGACGGGTTATGGAATTGCAATAGGAGGATCCAGAGGTTATTGTGATGATGGAACAAGTTGAACAGGGTGAATTACCTAAATTTCAACTTAGTGCTAATGGGAGTGGTTGTCCTTGATGTTGGAGATCTAAGAAAGGAATTATTGACTCAGGCACACCGAGCGGTCTACAGTATGTACCCTGGATCTACAAAAATGTACCATGATTTGAGAAGCAATTATTGGTGGCAAGGTATGAAAAAGGACATTGTAAAGTTTGTTTCAAAGTGTTTGACCTGTCAACAGGTAAAAGCAGAGCATCAGAGGCCTTCTGGATTACTACAACCTCTAGAGATTCCAATTTGGAAGTGGGAGCGGATAACAATGGATTTGTTAGTAGGGCTTTCAACTACCTCAAGAGGTTATGATGCAGTGTGGGTTATTGTAGACAGATTGATACAATCTTCACATTTCCTACCAATAAAGAGTATATATGATGCAAGTAGGTTTGCTCAGATATTTATGGATGAAATTATTCGCCTTCATGGTGTACCAGTTTCAATTGTATCTGATCGTGGAACTCATTTCACATCAAAGTTTTGGGGGCAATTTCAGGAGGCTATGGGAACTCGTTTGGATTTGAGTACGGCCTTTCATCCTCAAACAGATGGCCAGTCTGAGCGTGTTATTCAGATATTGGAAGATATGATGCGAAATTGTGTCATTGATTTTGGAGAAAGTTGGGATCGTTATTTGCCATTGATGGAGTTTGCTTATAATAATAGCTATCAGTCAAGTATCAAGATGGCTCCATATGAAGCTTTGTACGGAAGGAAATGTAGATCTCTATTATGTTGGAATGAGGTTAGTGAGAAATAACTATTGGGTAATGACTTAGTACAAGAAACCAATGAGAAGATACAGTTGATTCAAAAAAAAGGCTGGAAATAGCCCAGAGTCGGCAAAAGTCATACTCAGACAAGAGATGAAAGGATATCGAGTTTGATGTGGGACTACATATTTTCTTCAAGATTTCACCTATGAAGGGAACAATGAGGTTTGGAAGAAGGGGCAAACTCAATCCTAGATATATTGGCCCATTTGAGATTTTGGAGCGAGTTGGACCAGTGGCATATCGATTGGCTTTGCCACCATCTTTATCGCATATTCATCCAGTGTTCCATATTTCAATGCTTAAGCGATACTTGCACGATTCTACTCATATTTTGGAGCCACAGATAGTGGAGATAAGTGGATATTTGACATATCAAGAGAATCCAATAAGAATTTTGGATCGTGAAGTTAGAAAGCTTCGGAATAGAGAACTTCCGATGATCAAGGTTGAATGGGAAAATCGTTCCTTGGCTGAGGCAACTTGGGAAATGGAGGGAGAAATGAAAACTAAGTACCCACATCTATTTGTATGACAAGTAAGTTAACCTTCCATTATGCAAATTTGGGGACCAAATTTTATAAGGAGGGGAGATTGTGATACCCTCACCCTTCAACCAAATTTGCTACAACAAAATAAGGTTGGTTTTAGAAGGGTTTAGGCATAGTCTATCGTTGTGTGGTAAAATAGGCGTAGTTTCCTCATCCAGACTACAAATTAGGTGATTCCAATTCGTGTGGATTCATAACATCTGGATCTATAACTTTATTTTTTTGAGTTTTGTCATTTATGAAATAATCTGGCAGTAACAGAGTAATTAATCAAGATGCTCAGAAATTGGTCTACTTTCGTCGGTATTGAGAAGTTATGTGAAAATAATTTGTTATGTGACTTTATTTGTATAAGGCTCATTTTAGAGACTTATTAGAATATATTAAGAAGTTTAGAAATGATTTTGAATGGCTGAAAAAGTTTAGGATCAAAAAAAAATTCTGTTCCAAGTTGGCTAGGTGGCAAATGGAAAGTAGGATGACTAAGCTACTTAGCATGCATATAAAAGGGAAAACATTTTGGACCAGAAGATAGGCACGAACCAATTGGTCATTTAGGACAGAAAAACAGAGAGGAAGGCCTAGGAGAAAGGGAAAAATCGAAGGTAAAAGAAGAAGGAAAAAAAGTGGACAGATTTGAACAACTTGGAAGAATATGTAAGTAACTTTGTAGAATTTTGCTTAATTTAAGTAGAAACCCTTTTACACTTTGAAGAAGCTAGTAGGTGAAGATTAGAAAAGATTAATATAGATCTAGATGAAAGAAGTTAAGGTCAGTTTTAGCTAGGCTTCGTATGTATAGAAGGCGGAAGAGAAATTGATCATCGGGGGTATAGTTTTGTGAATTAAGCATAGGTTTTGGGGCTGCCTTGTGTAAATCCGAATCTAAGAAATGAACTAAGACATTTTTATATTACTTAAGATCTAATTACATGCTTAAGAGGTTGGTAATGATAGTGATTTATGTTCTTTTGACTAGTTAACTGACATTTTGAATCCGAGTGCCACGAGTTGTAAAACGAAGCACGGAGCTTCTCTTTGAATGGTTTGAGCAACCATTGTCTTGTAAGTGGATATTCTTTGTAACACGTGTTTAGTTAACTAAACGTGGGTGATATATATAATTTGGTGTACTTTTGATTGGTTTAAAGTATGGTTATATGATTAATTTTTGTCAATATGTGATTTGATGATGTTTGTGGATTGTTTGTCTATTTGGGGCTATTTTGCCCAATTCGTGATATGGGACTCTTTTGGTATGAATTTGGATATGTGGTCAATATATTTTGGTCAATGTCTATTATGTGTGTTTGGTATGTCATTTGTGAGATGGCGGATGATGAGGTCTACCCGTGACCAACCAGGGATGTTGGCATATGTGCACATATACTGAGGATACATTGGATATGTATATGATATGATATTTGGCCGGCGGGGTTGGTTTCTGATGGCGCCTTTAAGATATGGTATCCTCGTGTCGGTGTGGGAGTGACACTATCTAGACCTATCTGAAGTTCATCCAATTTGTGCTATGTGTTTGTAAAGGTCTATCTAAACTTCTGGTTATGTTTGATATGTGACTATTTGATGACCTTATTTGTGAAGTGGTCCTTTTGTCATAGTAGCCTTGTGTTAGTATTTGAGTTTGATGGGGATGTTTGGTTGGTTAAATACATGTTACTTATAATATTTGCTTACTAAGTATTTTAAAGCACTTATCCCTTACTTTAATCAACAGGTGAAGAGGTTTAGGGCGTGGTTTGTATCTGGAGAAGCTTATCTCTCTGAGTTCAGCCCGTTATCTTCCATCTCGGGCTACATTTGAAGGTCTCCAGATGGTCTTTCTCTTTTTGTAATCTAGGTCGCTCTATTGTACATATTTGTTGGTCTTTTGACATATGACCTTAGCTTAATGTTAATATGTAATATATGTGTAAATTATGTTTATGTTTTAAAAGGATGTGTTTTGATGATACTATGTTGGAGATGTGTACTCCAACTTTTGAATTATGCCTACCAGGTTTTGGACAGGATAAATATGTTGTTTAAAGAGACAACGTTGTTGAAAAATATTTTTTGACAATTTCTGTTAATGAGAATAATGTGTTATGTTTGAGGCTTGCTAGGTTGTGGTTTATTTTATTAAGTTAACATAATCTAGCGCCGGTCACCGACCACAAATTTGGTTCGTGACAACTTCGCCTCCTCGTCGCCGCTCCCCAGCTCAACAACGTCGCTCTTCGCATCCTCCTCTGCCTGGGCCCCGCCTTCCGAGCTCCGGACCGCTTTAGACTTTTTCGGCGACGGGGGAAGGGACGGGGCGGCCACAGAGCGGCCCAATCGGGTGCGGCCCATCCCGGGCGACCCGGCGCAGATCTCAGACTGCACCCGCAGTGCAAACTCGAGCTCCCGCTTCGAGTTGTCTTCTCCCTCAGAAGGGCGCCGCCGAGGCCCTTGACGAGGTTGAGATCGGGGTCGACCTCGTCGGCACTGTCGATGGCAAAGTCGAGCTTTAGGTGGTCATCGAGGACGGAGAGCGGGGTCGACCTCGTCGACACTTTCGAATTTTTTGGGTGTTTAATTGAGATTTTGGGTGTTTAATTGGTTTTTTGGGAAGGAGGTTGAAGATGAATGTCGGGGGAGAGAGAAGAGGGGAGGAAGGAGGGTGGTAAATTAATATTTTTCAAGTGGGAGGGCATTTTGGTCTTTTCAAGTGGGGTATCGCCGGAGAATATAGAATATTCCGGCTCCAGGGACCCGATAGTCTATTATCATCAAAACTTAAGGACGGGATAATCATTTTTCAAAATCCAGGGACCCTAGGTGACCAAAGTTGCCCTTTATAATATTGTATAATCGATCCACTTCTGATACAGTTAGTTGGCTTATCTGTTTGCAAAAGATTTTGGTTTGGCCCTTAACGTCGTCTCTTTCCGTTGGCCGTTGCATATGTCCTAGCTTAGGTTCGCAAAGGATAATTGGAGTCGTCAAGTAAAATAAGATGATGTAATTAAGTCTTTTAACAAGGCTCTTGTTGTGTCTTGAAATCAGATCAAACCTCATCGAATCCACCACCGTCATAATTATGGACCCATAAACCAGTGCTTGTGTCGCTAGGTTTGGTCTTGGCATCTTTCTCTTCGTCCCCTTTCTTTTGGGTGGTTGTTGGTTTCTGGGGTTTTAGCTCATTTTCAGGCCTCGGAGGTTTCCCGGTCACCTGAAAGAGGGGGAAGTGAAATGATGGATTGTGATTGGGGTAGGTTCGGCCAGGGTTCCGGAATTGACAGTTATATGGTTTTCGAAATACGTAACTTGAACCGGAACTTTTCTACATGATTTTAGGACAATTTATAGAACCGGCGGTTCAATTTTTTTGATTTGGTTTCATAGTTTCGAAACCTTCGATTTTACGAGTTCATTATTAAAACGATTTCTTGAACACTCGGAACCGAAACCTTGGACAATTGTTAAAACCATATCCACGATTTCGAATCCAATTATCAGAACCTGAGATTTCGAAACCCCAGGTCAGCCAGTTCTATTCGAACCATGATCACCCCGGGGATCTGATCGGTTTTAACACGGGCAACAATTTTTTTATCTATCAACCACTTTGATATCCAGATCCTAATTTGAAAAACATAAGGTTAAACTTAAAACTCAGCATTTATTTCTAATTTTAGTTTATACTATTTAATATGCACCGAGTTATTTGATTTTATACTACCTATTATATAGTGAGTTATTCGAACCTCATAAGATCTTTGAATAATCACGAGTTGTCCTAACACATGGCTATGGCTTGGATTAACCTGCTTTTGATCTTGGATCTTCGGCAATCGTTGTCTTCTATGCCCTTTTGTACTCTTAGGCGTGTTTCTAGGTCTTGTAATTCAGTTGCAAATTAGGTTCACTCTTCCATTTAATATTATGATTAATATTTATCTTTAAAAAAAAATTAGTGCTCGTTAGTCGCGGTTAATGACATCTGGAAAACACATACAGAACTCAGTATTCTTCAAATAAAAAAAATAAAAAAATATACTCAGCTCCCAACTGTTGAAGAATTCATCTTTTCAAGCAGAAGATAAAGATAGTGTACAAACAAACAAAATTGATAATGTTCCTTTTATTCAGAATGTACAATTTTGTGATCAGCCTCGTCGGAATCTTGCATACCGGCTGGAGAGTTTGAAGCTGAGTAATCGTTATGTAATACCCGACCATATTAGTTAAATTTAGTCAGGTTTAATCAAGGTAATGATTAGTATAAAAATTTTGTTTAAATAAATTCAGGGACCAAATTTGAATAAGGAAAGGAGGATGTAACACCCGTTCTTTACAAATTTAGAATTTTGTACGTTGGAAATAAGTTTGAAAATTTTGTAGGCAGCAATAGTATTTAACTCCATTTAAGAATTTCTAATTTCAGAAACTTTGTCAAAATAAGAATTAAAAAAAAAGATAAGGTGCAACAGTATTAAGTCGTGGGATTGTCTTGGATCCAATTCAACGATTAGGAATTGACGTGGAAAATAAGTTGGTCAGTTTACCACTCAAGCAACAGATAAGGATAAAAATAAAATCTAAGATGAATTCAGTAAGATTTTAACATTTCTGATAGATAAAAATAACTTAATAAAATAGGGTAAACAATTGAAAAAAGAAGAAAAAACAAAACGTGGCAAGTTGCAAAAGTAAAAAAAATGAAAGGAGAAAAACGTGGCACTAACTAAATTGGCCATGAGAATATATATCTAATTAAAATAGGATAAGTTAGAATTTAAATAGAAAATTAAGCAAAGAAACGTGGCAGTAAAAGGAAGAGAATGGATACGTGGTAGATTTAGGAAATTAAAAAAAAGAAGAAGAGATAAAGGTAAATTTGAAGCGGTAGAAACTTTCTCGGAACAATATAAACTACTTAGCTTCATTGTTTCCACCAAAATATGGAACAAAAATATAAACAAAAGGAAACCGAGAACAAGAAAAGAAAGAATATGAAAAGGGGAAGAAGTGAAAAGAGAAACCATTGGTCAAGGTAAACATATTATTGTTGTCTCGGTCAGATTGTTTATTTGTGCAGAAGGAAGTATACGTTGGTAAATTGAATTCATTGAATTACTAACTAGCAAGTAGCCTAAGTTGGTTAAAAGAAAAGAGAGAATAAGAAGAAGAAAAGAAACAACCGAGATAAATAAGAAAAGGATTGTAATCGAATTGATAGGAAATTTTGGTAGAATTGAAGATTCTATATAAAATACAGTAGAGTTATTCCATAATTTATTTGGAAGAAGTTAAGTATACTAATAATGAAGCAGAAATAGACCTGCATGATTTAAGTTGGTATTGGAAAGTATAAGCAAATGGGATTTGAATCGCCTATGATAAACCAAGGGATATTTTATGAGTGAATTAAATTCAGTTTGCAAGAACTTGCGTGGTTGGCTTCAAATAATTATAAATTTAAATTATTAAACCTATTAATGGGGAATGGAAATCGGTAAAAGTTTTCCATAGGTTAGAAAGTATATTGGAGTGGTTAAGAAAAATCAAGTATATGTTCATCTATATGAACGACATAATTTTAAACAGATTTTGGAATATTTTTAGGGACATTTGAACGAGTTATTGTATTTTGGGAAGGATGGTGGATCCAGATGGTCATCGAGCCAAAATTGGTAAACAAATAATATGTGACTCGTGCTTTCTTTGGCGCACTCTATTTATTTGTCATGATTTGAATATGGTATTATTAGTGCATATTGTGCATTTGTCATATGATGATGTGAGATTATGATATGTGAATATTTGGTTAATTTGGCCCAGCTTGGGCATTCGATATATTTGATCGGTTTGGAGTTTATGAATTTGTGTGATACGAAGATCTATTTGATATGGATAGTTCTGCTATATGATATGGACGTCTAGTAGGCAGAGGTCTACCCGTGACCAACCGGGGATGTTGGCATATGTGCACATACACTGAGGATACAATGGATTCTGATATGATCTGTTTGGCCGGCGGGGTTGGATTCTGATGGCGCCTTTGAGATATGGTATCCTCGTGTCGGAGTTGGAGTGACACTATCTAGAACTTGCCGAACGTTCGTCCAGTTTTGTGATTTGATTTTGGAATTATGTGTTCATGTGTCAAATTGCGTGACGGAATGGGACGTTGCGTAGTTTGCTCATGTTTCTGTGACTTTGTGATTATATGCTATATTTGGTCATCTGGTAAGTATGACATTGAATAATGTACATCTCTGCATAATTCATTTGCCATGTTAGTTATATGCATGTTTTAGGTATGTTTGTGCATTGAGTAGCTAAATAAATTGCGATGCATATCTTATTTGTTTACTGAGTGTTTCCTAAACACTCATCCCTCTCTCTCATCAGTTTTGCAGGAACTTGTACATGAGTTGCATTGATCTGGAGATCTTCTCTGATCATATCCAGTCCACTTTGTTCTTCGGGACTGGTTGTGAGATCTCTGGTTTGTATTTTTCTCTTTGTTCTAGAAGCTCCGTAGTCACATGGTTCACATTGGTCTTGAGAATGTATAATTAATAAGAATATATTGACATGTATTAATAAGGTAAAGCTTGAATTATAAGTATTTTGTAAATTTGGCATTTAAAACCAAAGATGGAAAGCGATATTTAAAATAAGAATTTTAAGTCTAATGGTTTATGTCTTGAAAGAATTTGAATACGTTTGAGGCTGGCTAGATTTCTTATATGATTAAAGTAGTCGAAGTCTAGCGCCGGTCGCCGATCACAGATTCGGGTCGTGACACGTTACCACACCACCGGCAATGTCATCGTCCTGGTTCTTGAAGATAGATGAAAATGACATCGGATTCTGAGTAGAGCTTGCCTTCTAAAGACCTTTTATGGCTTTCATGGCAGCAAGGGTACTACGGTATATCTCTACTGTCTGATTGTCGAGGGATGAAGATTCATGCGAAACGTCTCTCATATCGGTTGACAGTTGATTTGGTTCGGGTTGTGCAGGACTGCTCATTTGAACAACTTCTGCCTCCAAAGGAAAGAGAAGCTCGAGGTTCGCCTCACATTAGTGGACTAGCCTAGTCAAGAGGTTCTATTGTGAAGAAAGGCTGATGCAGGACAAGTTGCATAAAAGGTAGACGCAAAAGTCCACCGGTTCTTTTGTCATACTTCTTTAAGATCTTAACCAGCCCTGTAAAGGCAGAGCGAACGTAGGAAATTACAAATGGGACATATTTCAGTCGAGCCAGAAAGGAACAAGTTAGATCATAAAATTAGCTTTCCCATTGTACACCTAGCAGCTATCTATTTTTCTTGGAAAGTAATCTTTACCGCGGTTGAAAAGTGAAATAAATAACGCAACAGATATACCTGCAAAATTTAAGGAGCTGTAGTTCTTGAGAAGAACCACCTCCCCATGAATCATGACCAAATCCTTACGAATATCCATCATTTCTTCACTGAATTCGTTCTCTGATGAAAATACACCATCTTTGCTACACTTCTCCTTTAGACCCTCAATTCTCATCTTCAGTTCCTGTCGCATCAATTTTTTGAGGATTAATGAAGGGCTAGACCGGGGATGACAAGGCTATTGTTTAATTGACCAAAAGGACATGATTAATACAAGCCCCTTCATCATGCCAAAGGAGCATCACCGAGAGTCTTACCCGAAAAAAGTAGCTACACAGTTAAGCAACAACGTCCAAACAAACTAGAATGCTAGGCAAAGCAGAAAACAGCTAGGCAAAGCAGAATTCTCAAACGTGATATTCTCAGCAATGAAGTCCTCCCCTTCCACTATCACACTCCCACATCCAAACGTCCCCATCCCAATCACCCTCGATGACGCCTGCACATCAAATGGATTGAGAGTACCTCCCATAACATGATGCCGATTACGGATTTCTGAAACCACAGCCTCTGAACCACTGATACAACCAGCAATTACCTGAAGTCCACAGCAATTATATAGATTTAACTTGTGCATAACTGATGGAGCATATCCGTGCAGCATAAGTGTTTAATTGCTGATTGCAGAAAAAACTCACATCATTGTGGCTTGCAATGAACTTGGTTGCAGGATGCAAAACAAGATCAGCACCAAGGGCAAGGGCCTTCTGGTTAATAGCAGTTGCAAATGTACCATCCACACAGACAATTGCCCCTTTCTTATGGCATAGGTCCGAAACCTACACCAAATCAGAAATGAATCATCAATGAGATCTGTCAAAATTGCTGCAAAGCAACTTCAAAAGCACCGTAAACAATCATGTAAAACTCACTTTATTCTTCTCGGGAGCAGACTCCAGACCTTCAATATCAGCAGGGTCAACCACAGTGAACTGCATGGTTAACAAGAACCAAAATCAGACAACTTTAACTCGAATCCCCATCGAGCATTATACAATATCTATGACCCACAGACAAATTTCCAGAGGAAGATAAAATGATACCGTGATCCCCATTTTAGGAAGAATAGTTTCGATGAAAATCCTAGTCTTCCTGTAACAATCAGTTGTCGTGAAAATATGCCCACCAGCAGCAACCAATGCCATCAACATGATAGTACTAGCGCACACATCCCGGAACCCATAACCACAGTGGATTCAGCCCCTCAAGTGCACTGGTCCAAACGGAACAAACATATCAGCATCTACTAAAAGATCAATAATCACGCGTGCATGATCAAACACGAAGAATGTGCGCAAAAATACTTCAGCTTCTCCTCCAATACCAACCGCAGTGGTCGGGTTCCCATATAGCCCATACTCAAAGCTCTCCTACAAACCAACCAACAACCATGCAAACGGTCAAACCAACATAGGTCAAACAAGATCCAAGAGAGCTAAAACATGAGATGGCAGTGGTGGGAGACGAACATCGAAGTCATCGGTTTCCTCGAACCTGTAAGCTGAGGAGAAGACCACAGGGGTGTGGTAATAGCATCCGTAGCAATCCCTCTACCCAATCTCTCTCCTGTCAGTTCCCAAATTTAACACACATCAGAAAATTAAAAAAAAGTAAAAAACGAATCAACTCCTGAAACATGTAGAGTAGAGGGGTAAAAAGGTAACTTACTTACTACCTGCATGAATCGCCATCAGACTGTAAAAACGAATCGTACGTCTTAACTGTACACTCCCATCCACCACCGGCACCGGGGACTCTTCGATCTCCGGCGGCACTCGAACGCCGACGGCGCAAACACAGCGAGTCTCGGGCACACGCACGCGGCGCTGCCATTTCTCCCCCTCTCTTTTTTTCAATTCCCTATTAGGGTTAAAAGGGAAAGAAACGAAAATATCTATTCGGGACATGGAAGTGATCTAATATAAGATCGGAGTAGGAGGAGAGTGTGAGGGGGCAGGTGGTGGTGGGGTCAAAAATCGGGGAGACGGGTAGGGGTAGGAGTGTAATTTGGTTAGATTCCGTGCTTCCGGTAAGATAACTATAGTTAAAGAGTTGGGGTTTAACTTGGTTAATTGGGACTCGTCCGGTCTGTCGCGTTGTCGTCGATGAGAATTGTCGTGCGTCCTAAATAGCATGATTTTAAAAAACGATCCGGAGGCCGACCCGGGATTTCTCCCGTCCTTCGGGTCGCCCGGTCCAACTGGGCGAACTACCGGTCGGATCAAATTTTTTTTATTTTTAAATATTTTAAATAATATATATATAGGTTAAAATATACTTATTTTCCATAAAAAAAAGTAGACTTAATTTTTTATCTCTCCACTCTATAAATCTACTTTTTATTTATTTATTTATTTATTATTTTATAAATTTGTCAAATCAATTTTTTCCTCGAAAACTACAAAAAAAAGTCAATTTCGCCCATTTTTGTACTAACCGGGTTCGACCGGTCAGGATGGACCTTAAAATTGGCCGGTCCGACCGGATTTGGTCTGGTTAGTACAGACCCCAGTCAGAAGCCTAAAAACGACCCGGTCTATGGCCCATTTCACAGTCCAACCGGTCGAACCACTGGTCGGACCGCATTTTTTAAAACCATGCTAAATAGTAAGTGTGTGTTAAATCCGTTTAATTATTCATTATCATAAGAATTTTGGATTAAAAAAATGAAAATTGATATATGTTATCAATGTCAATTTTTCTGACGAGACTATGGATCATTGTTTTTTAAGGTATTTGGTATCCGACACAACCGACTAATTCGATTTGAGTATACTTTTTAGATGATGATAAAAAATTTCAAACAAATATTTAGCGTTATTACATTTTCAAATATTTAAACTCTAGATATTTTGGTTAAAATACAACAAGTCTCTTACCGGCTAATCTAAGTGATTGTTGTCTTATTTTAGTTTTTTTTTTGGAATCTAACTTTTACTTTTTTTTACAATTTATTACAACTTTTATTGGTAAATTATTGATGTTACTTTTTTAATATATTTCTTTTTATTTTAAATCTAGGCAATGACTAATTTAAAATCCAACGTGGTGGATCATTTCACTATCTTATTTGTATAGTATGACCATAATTTAATATTGACAAGAGAGTAGGATTTCTTTCAATCAATGGGTTTATACTCTTAATTTATTTATATACAGCACATGACTAGTTTTATTTAATTATTTCACACCTGGATTGGTATCGTTCTTTTGGATTTATCCTAATTAAAAGTAGTGTAAGTGACAAAATAACATTCGTTATTATCCTATCATTTTGAGAAAAATATATACCGCAAGAAGCTTGCGAGTTTATCACAACCAATTAAGCAGTTGCCCGTTCTATTAATTTAAGATTATTGATTGTCCAATGTAAAGTGTGGTAGCTTTTGCTACGACTGCAAAACAAAATTTGTATAAAATATTGTAAAGGTAATTGAGATGGATTTGGACTTCGGCGTTCCCTCCCTTCGAATACAGAAAATAGGTCCTCCGCGCTCTAAAAATATCAGGTTCTACTGTCGCAAAAAAAAGCAAGAAATTTTTTCGTCGAGGTCCCAATCCAATTCGCAGCCAACTAAAGTCGCGCCACCGTGGAAAATGACGTGCATGGTTTGTTAACCAAGTGCTGTGACTAATTCTGTAATTTACCTCTCGGGACAATTCAATGTCCAAAAAAGTTGTTGCGATCATGTTAGTATTACTGTACCGGATCACGTCAGCTTTAGAATTTAAACATACTTTGGACGAAAATAATATTAAGTGTTAAATACACTTTGTTATCAATCCGGATCGTACCAAAATTTGGGTAGTAACAATTGCCAACTTCTGGCCAGAGGACTTTGCTTGCTTGAAATGGCTGGACCAACAGCCACCGAACTCGGTTGTCTATGTCGCATTTGGGAGCTTCACTGTCTTCGACCAAACCCAATTCCAGGAACTCGCTCTTGGACTCGAACTCTCGAATAGGCCCTTTTTGTGGGTCGTCGGGCCTGATCTAACAAGTGAAGCAAGTGGTGCCTACCCTGAAGGGTTTCAAGAGAGAGTGGCCTCCAGAGGGAAACTTGTAGGTTGGGCACCGCAACAGAAGGTTCTCAGCCATCCATCAATTGCTTATTTCGTGAGCCATTGGGTTGGAACTCGATGATGGAAGGTGCATGCAATGGAGTACCATTCTTGTGTTGGCCGTATTTCGCTGATCAAAACTCCAATGAGATTGAGAGCTACATCACTGACATTTGGAAGGTGGGATTGAGGTTTAGTAGAAACGAGGGCTGGATCATTACCAGAGAAGAGATCAAGGTGGATCAAGTTGTTGGGGACAAAGGTTGCTAGTTAAGGACATTGGAATTAAATGAATTGGCCACGAAGAATGCTTCACAAGATAGTCAATCAGGCAAGAATCTAACGGAATTCGTCGATTGGATCAAATCAAAATCTAGCACTGAACTTAAATTGAAGTGATATAAAGCATCACAAAGCTTGTTTCAAAGACTGACATCGACTATAAAAAGACATATTTTCATGTAGTGCATGTAATCACGTCTCAATACTTAATTAAGTTTGGTGGATATTACAATATAAAAGTCTCAACATATAATGCATGTCTAAATAAATGGGAATTGGATCAATGAACAATGTTTTAAGGTAACCTTCTATGATCTTTCCATCTGTAGGTGCATCTCCATCCTTGTTGAAATGCGTAAGCCGCTGAGTTCTTTCTCATTCAATCGCATGAATAAATACAAGTCGTAGACCCCTCTAGGGTTAGGGTTCCTACTAGGCTTACATCTGTAAGAATATGGACATTCCTAGTTAGAGATATACACTTTCCTAATCTAGGATAATTATTAACTGTGAAATATACATCTATAACACTCCCCCTCAAGTTGGAGCGTGTAAGTTTACGATGCCCAATTTGAAAACTAATTTTGAATCGGTCAACTCCTAAACCTTTGGTGAAAAGATCTGCTAGTTGAGTAGCCGTACTGATCTTGTAAGGCGCAATTTTATTGAAGACAACTCGCTCGCGTACAAAATAGCAATCCATCTTTACATGCTTGGTACGCTCATGATATATTAGATTTTGAGTGATATGTAACGCAGTTTGATTATCACAAAATAGAGGCGTAGGCCTGGATTGAGAGATGTCGAGATCGGTGAGGAGCTAACGTAACCAAAGGACTTCACTGACCGTGATTGCCATGGCACGTTATTCAGCTTCGGCCGATGATCGTGCTACAACTTACATAATGTCGTGTCATGGAGATAGCAATCGACGTCCCGTCCTGGGCTGCATGCTTCTCTAGTTCATCAAATGTGTCTAAGAAAGCTTTATAAAGGTGTTTCATGTAATCTTTGGGAAGCTCATCGATAATAGCTCGGTCCCATCTGGACAAGTTAATTTGTTAATTTAACAACTATAGAATATGTAGTGACATAATAATTTTAATTCAGAATATAAATGAGAGGGTAGACTATTTTTAATATTAATGTCACGCCCCGATAAACAAGGAATGTCAATTTCCGTGGGATAAATATCCCCGCAAGGCATCTTTATTTCTCAAAATATAAATCCGTCCTCAAGTCATAAAAATATCGAAAATAACAGTGAAAAGTCTTAAAAGGAAAAGCTAAATGAATGAATGCATGTCCTCGCCTCTAGCTCTCACACCTGATCCGTCCCCGTTGCATCTGAAATAAAATACGTATTTTGCTGAGTTTATGCAACTCAGTAAGCCGAACTCACAATTAAAACACATCAACATATACACACAGTTATCACAGACAAAATAAAAATCTCCAACACAAACATAGACGGACTCTGGAGTACGACTATCGGGAACCTGTGGGGCACAGAAGACCAATCCTTCACGCTAAAGACACAGAAACGAAAGGACAGTCTCACCACAGGGCACAGATATCACCGGTGCTCACATCGAGTACGAAATCATCCAAAGTACTCTACGGGCACAGAAGCACCAGGATAATCCCGATCAGAACAGTCAGAACAGATCAGATCGCATGGCAGAATATGCCACAAATGCAGCACTAATACACCGTAAATATGGACAGAATACATACAGAATACAAACAGTATATGGACAGAATACAGACAGAATATGATCATACGAATTGCATACCACTCGACGGACGAAATACGTCCCATATACGGTCACACACAGCAAAACACAACAATTACGACCTCAAAAGTATAGAGGTTCGACTTACCTCGTTTCCTTTTAACCTAATCTCGCCAACCCGCGTCTCCCCTATTTTCGACGTCCTCCTCCAGTCCCTACAGTTTTGGATTCAATCAACCACTACGATTTCCTACGGATTCACAATAATTTGGATAAGACGGCTTACCCTAGCGTCTTGGAAAGCATTGTCGGGTTCTTCCTCGTCCCTAAACTCGCCTGGAATATCTCCTCTACCTTGAAGGAGAGAAAATAAAATTTCAGAAATGTGAGCTTTAGAGTTTCGTCCAGCCTTCTTTTATAGGCGAAGCTAGGGTTTCTGGCTTGGCAAAGTTTAGTTTAGTCCCTGGACAAATTACGGTTTGCTCCCCTATAAATTTTGCATTATTCATTTTAGTTTTCTGGTCCTCACAATTAATGTTCTACCAATCATACAAGATCTCTAGATAAATTTTTATGTCTTATTTCCAAAGTGTTTTTTTCAACTTGCCGCCTCAAATGAACAGTGGTTGAGCTGATATGACCGGTCGGATCAAATAATTTTAAATATATATATATATTAATAGCTTTATTTAATATTAAATAATTATAAATATACACTAAATCATTGATTTAATCACTTTAATCTAATAATACACAAAATATATATTTTCAAAAATAAGATAATTATGGAATTTTTTGTCTGGAGTGACCGGTCCAACCAAATGAATCTGCCAGTTTGGCTGGTTGAACCACCATTTGGGTTTATGCGTAAAACGACATGGGATTGGTCTCGTGTTGTAAGCGAACCGACAGTTGGACCGCGGTTCTTAAAACATTAATAATAGGGAGGTCGAGAGAACAACAAGAAGTTTCAAGATCAATTCACTCTAATACAATATTAAAATATCCATACCAACCTAACCCGAAGACAAAATATTGATAAATTTTCAATACTTGTAAATAAGTCCAACTACATATTCTCACCACTTATATTATTCGGGCATGAAAAATAGCCTGGTCAGGCAACAAACCTCTCAAATGCATCCGTGAGACTCTGTAATTCTTCGAGCGTACCATATGAATCATAGGTGTCGTCAAGAAAGGTAAAGAGGTTTTGACGTATACCGCCCGAGAGTAAGCATATTTGGGTTCGAAATATGTACTAGCACTCCACTGGAAATACTATTACTAGGGCAAGAGAAGACAAAAACTCTGGAATTAGATAACCCATCAATGGAGAGAGAGCTCTTGGTTGGTGTCTATGGATCAAGCAGATTGGAGGAATACCAAAAATATAAATACAGTATGAGAGAAAAGAACAAGGCATAGAGATTGAGCACGAGATCGGAGAGGGTAGGTGTTACCTTGACGCTGTCCAGAGAGAGAGAGACAGAGATTAGAGAGAGAACGGAAAGGGAAAGGTATATTAAGATTAGGGGAGCAGTGATTAATTACAGAGATCAAATGGGGAGATATGGGCTTCTTCGACAGGATGCAGGCCCATGCGCCTGATCAAGCCCAATCCAGTTTTGGCCCAGTTGGTTCTATAAAACCGATGTTGTAAAAAACGGAACGGAAAGCGATCCGGAATTTCTCTTGCCTTCTATATTCTATTCGATGATGAGCAGCTGATATCACGCGTTTGTGTGTAAACAAAATCATATAAAAGAGAAGAGGAGACGAAATAACTATAATAGATGTCTCAGAAGAATGTCAAGTGATTGATATTTTATCTCCGGGACGAGAAGAAACTCTCATGTCCAGTCCTAAAAAAACTCAATTCTTGTACTGCTGACACAGAGATTCATTTTATCTTCTATTCGATGGGCTGGTACTTTCACTTGGGCTTGATTTTTTTGAGGAAAAACGTGGCGCTAGGCCTATATTAATAAAAAGTTACAAAACATCAAAGATAAATACAAAGATATAAGACGATAAAAATCAATCAGAAAACGAAACTCAAACTGATGACAACAAAGTGGCACAGGAGGGAGCGAAGGACGATCGAGAAGGCATGAAAGCCAAACGACCGGGCGAAATTCTGCCGAGACAAAGCTACGGCCAATAACCACAAGACAAGCTCGTAGGCATTTGAATGCATACGAGATGCACCCAAATGAGAGCCAAGGTCGAATAAATTCAACCAAGACAAGGTTCTCCACCTGCTGCCACAGAAAAGATTTTGAGATCCGAAAAGATCTCAGATCAGACGAAAGCCGATCCAAGCAAAAGAACATACTACAGCAAAAGCATAAGAGAGAAAGACACCGTGCCAAAATTCCACTAAACACAGGTGGAACCAGGCATAATAACAAACAACAACAAGAACACAAAAACAATATAAAGCACAAGCAAACAAAAACAACAAGAAGAAAAGAAAAAGCAAGGATAAAAGCAAGGATAAAAGCAGGACCATACCGGAGAGGTGGTCCATAGTGACCAACCCCTCCGGCCGCCATACAGGGCCGCCTCAAGGTGGACGGTGGAAGGGCCAGCGCCTGGAGGCTGTTGTGGAGTGGAGCCGACGAGGACAGGGAGTTGGTTGCAGCAGGTTCTACCTTGGTGGAGCCAGTCCCGGCAGCGATTTGAGGCGACCACGACAAGGGAGGAGCACCGCCGACGGCTAGTGAGAAGGGAGAAGGAGCGACGAACAGCGGCGGCGGTCGGTCGGAGGAGAGGTGAACGGCAAAGAGGCGAGCAGCGGCGAGGCAAGCGGCGAACCAAAAGGACGAGCCGGAGAAACTAGAGACGGAGACGAGGACGAGCACCGTACAAGGATGACGTCGTCGGCAAGGAGAAGGGGAGAGGTAGATCCACAATAAAGGGTAGAAAGCTCTACACACAAAAAATATCTAGATATGTTTTTTTGGGAGAGAGAGGGACTCTCTGAAGAGAGAGACTCCGACAGGGAGAAACACAGAGAGAATTGGTTTTTTTCACTTGGGCTTGATTGGCCGCTACTCTTTTGCCATTGCACTCCCGTTGTCCTTCTTCTTCCTTGGACAAATGCGAGCAAGGAAGAGCAACATCATGTCGTAATATTTACTATTTCGACATTTGTTTTTTAATAAAAAAATTTTATTTGTAAAAAGATATTAAAATGGTATATTTAATAGATAAGATTTTAAGGCGACTGTGAGAGTGCAGATTATTCTTTCGACGTAAATATCTTAATAAAATTAAATTTACTTATAAAAAATAGATAAAATTTTAGTAGTTTTATGATGATGATTAATAGTTATATTTCATAAGCTTCATTGAAATATCATAATCCAAATATTGCCGCGAGACAACCACCATAAATATACTCGAATGCTTGCAACTCATAAACCAGGACGAGGCCATACCTCTCCAAATTGTGGAATCCGGAAGGAGGTGCAATTAAATACGAATTACAGAATCAACTACCAGGGAGTGGGACCACCACCAAGCATAAAGTTAGAAGGTAAAAGTATACTTTAGTACCCTATAATTTGACGTATTTCAAGTTTAGGACTTGTGGTTTAAAGTTTCATATTTGATCCCTGTGATTATTTTTTTCCGGACATATCTCGGTCCCGGGCAGTCCAGGTAGGTGCCCGGCCATTTGGCAAGCCACGTTGGCTCCACTCCAAGTTCTTCCTATTCCTTCAATCCCCTGTTGGAGTTCTAGGTAGGATGCTTGTTCCTTGCTGAAATAAATTCTTGGGTTGTGCAATCTTAGCGAACTAGGTAGGAGGTAACCTGTACAGTTTTGATGGTTAATTGAGGTCTTTGAGTTTGGGGTTGGAGTGGGGTCTGGAGAGAGAAAATGAGAAAGGTTTCTTATATTTAAATAGTGGTTTTTTTGTAAAAATTGGGACTGATTTGGTAATTTATCACACGCCACGTCAACAATGACTTATAAATTATGATGTCCACGTGCAATGCCAAACGGTATCGTTTTGCGTGATGTAGAGCCAACGTGGCTTGCCAAATGGCCGGGCACCTATCCGGACTGTCCGGGATCGAGACATGTCCGAAAAAAAAATCACGGGGACCAAATCTGAAACTTTAAACCACAAGCCCTAAACTTGAAATATGTCAAACCACAGGGTACTAAATCACAACCTTATTAGTAGTAGATTAAGAGAGATAAAAAGGGAAATATAACAAAATCTTATCATTTTGCTGTTATTTATTTGCCCCTCACTTCTTATTTTCTTGACGACAAGCTAATGTTTAGAATTCAATTTTACACCACCTCCTTCCCTTCCCAAATGTAACGAACAAATGCCAATCACGGACAGAATTGAGTAGCAATAAGGCACAAATCAAGTTTTCTTCGGGCAGCAGCTCCTGACGCTTCAGACATGTCTAGGCTCTCTGGCTCTAGACCATCAGGAAGCTCCCAATTGAAATGATAAAGCAAGTTGGCCAGCGCCAGCTCAACGGTGGACATGCCAAACATCATTCCGGGACATATCCTTCTTCCGGCACCAAAAGGGATGAGCTCAAGCTGACAGCCTTTGTAATCAATTGAAGTTTCGAGGAATCTGTCAGGATAGAACTTTTCTGCATCGGTCCAGATTTCCGGGTCTCTTGCAATCGCCCATGCGTTGATGAATACTCTCGTCTTGGGAGGTATCTCGTACCCATTTATAGTCAAGCGCTGTCGGGCTTCTCTTGGTAGTAGCAGGGGAGCAGGGATATGCAGTCTTAGAGTCTCTTTGATGACTAAATTCATGTACTTGAGCTGATGCATGCATGACTCGTCGACGCTGGATTTGGATCGGAAAAGTTGTCTGACCTCTGCTTGTACCCTTTCCATAACTTTGGGATGCCTTGCGGATTCGGACATTGCCCAATCTAATACCGTAGCCGATGCTTCAACACCGCCGGTGAACACGTCCTGGTCAAACAAATGCGACGCTACTAAATTTAGGGCAAGTAGTTCATGTTAAAGAGTATTGTGGGAGTTTTGAAATTATTTTTGAGCAATAACTTCTATTAAAAACAGAGAGTACTACATAATCCAAATAGTGTTGTAGGAATTTTCAAGTTACGTCTTTTTTGGGTCTGGCTCATAATATAATAAAAAAATTTTAAGATTGAAGCCTATTAATACTAGGTTGTAATTATCAAAATCTTTACTGGTCAGATTTTGCACCATGTCAAAAGCCAGCATGTGATCTTAAATTAAATTATTCCCGAGCCTAATATAGCGGTAGTTCTGTTTACCAATATGCTCCTCTTTAGTTTTTCTAATGGATGTGCGAACCTAATATATGAGTTAACATGTATTTCCGAAGTTTGCGATCGTATTGAAATAAATTTTTTATCGTTCTAGAAAAAAATTAATTAATTACTCACGAAGAGGATTCCTTTGATGTCTTCCATTGATAAGGAGATTTCTGGGTCACCTTGATCTTGAAGATCTAGAAGAACACCAAGAATTTCATTTGCCTTAGTTCGCCCTTCTGCCTTGGATGCCCTGTACTCACCAACGACGCCCTCAAGCACGTCATCGATCTCTTTGTGTAGCCTCTCCACTTTGTGCCTCACTCCACTGACCCTGTCAAGGATTCCAATCGAAGGGAAGAACTCTGCAATATTGAAACCCACCAAGATCTCAGCTATCCGCGGAACCAGCGGGGTGAAAGCATCCACCCGCTTGCACGAGTCTCCGAAAGTCGCCTTTGAGATGATGCTAGTCATCAGAGAATATGACATCTTGCTCAGGTTCACTGGCGACCCGCGGCTCGACGAGTCCAGGATTGATGTAACAAGCGTAGCTACCTCGGCCTCCCTCACTGACCTGAACGATTCGACCTGTTTCGCACTCGCCAAGTGAACGACAAAGAGCTTCTTCATCTGTTTCCAATACTCTCCGTAGGGTGCAAAGCTTATGCTTCTGCAGTTGTACGTGAGGATTTTTGCTGCAACTGTAATTCCTCTGTCGGCCAACAAGAAGTCACGAGTCCTTAGCGCTTCCTCTGCGGCCGCCTTCGAAGAGATGACAACATGGTCCACTGCTCCTAGTTTAATGTACATGACAGGTCCATGTTTCTTGGCCAAGTCCGCGAGACGATGATGAGGTAGAGAATTGGACATTAGCTGGTGCATGTTGCCTATGATGGGTAAGGTTCTTGGTCCTGGAGGTAAATTTCTTTTGGAACTGATCTTGTTGCTATATCTTTGTATGGCCAGTGTGATGATGGTGAGGAAAGCCGTGGTCAAGGCTATGGATATGGCGAAATTTGATGAGAGATGCTGATCCATGGTGCGAAAGGAATTGGGTCCGAATTTTGGTTTGTAATGAATTTGAAGACATCCTCATCTTTATTTATATTTGTAGGAAACTATCGGGCCGCAATTGGACTTCACCAGTGTGTCATGGTATGAGAGTCAGCAAAAAATTGACTATCGGACCAAAATTTGACTCAATTGATCAGTTTTATTCTACATGATACTAAAGTGATTTTTCGCAATATCACAAGATATTAAAGCAGAATTTATCTTTAAATTATTTAATTTTTTCAAATTAGTCAAATGGCTAACTTACGAATAAAATTTGTAACCCTGCATGCACATGATAAGTCAATGATGCCACTTTATCACAAAAGTAGCAAAGTAGACTTCATACTATTTTTTTTTCATGGGTTCTTGTTAGCGTTATCCCGAAGGATAATTTTATGAAGTTATAACAGCTAGCTTTTGCTCTAAATATATGTATATATATTATTTAAAATATTAAAAAATAAAAATATTTTTGATCTGATCGGTGGTCCGCCCGGTCGACCCAGAAAAATGATAGAAATTCCGGGTCGTAGCTCCGGGCCGGGTTTTAAAACCATGGCCCAGAGTCGACCAAAAAAAAATACTAGCCCAGTAGTATACTACCTTTTTTAAGTAAAATTTTATTCCAATAATATGACCCTCCATAATTTTGGTGAAGTGTAATTGTTGGGGTTTGCAGGGTTTTGTATAGGTGTAATTAAGGACTACTTGTGGAAATGACACTATGGTGTTTTTAGTGGGGATATTTTTGAAATTTGTATGTTGATAACTCCTATTATAGTCTAGCAATGTTACGTACCTCAGGTGCTGTACTTGTAGTATGAATGGTGTAATTATCTTGGGTATTTTTATAAAAAAAATTTGTTCAATATTTCGTGATAGTCATGTGTGATTTTGTAGGTGCAAAATCGTTCCAGATGTTTCCCATACGAGGGCCCTAATGTCATGAGAGGTGGGCTTTAATGGAGTTGGGATCAAGGTTGTCAGGATCGCGATTATAATCGTAAAATCACACGATTTTACGAGTCTTCATTATTCTACTGCACTGAATCGCATGCTAGATCATAATATTAAATGGATCGGTGGGATCGCCGAGTACAATCGTAAGATCGCAAGAATTTTTTCAACTAATTCCCTCCATGTCCCTGCGAGAGATTTAGTGAATATTTTATGTTTTTTTAAAAATCATATTTGAGAATGAGATTTTGGATTTTACAATAGAAAACGAAGATTTGGCAGTAGGCAATCAAAATGAAGGAGAGCATGGAGTTCCAGTAGTCGCCGCTGAAGATGAGTTGGAGATTTACAACCTTGATGATGAATTTGATGGAGTAGGAGGTGAAGATTGTATAGAGAAAGATGTTGGGTTTGATGAGCAGACTCACTTGAATGCTTTGTTGAATTAAAGTTTTTTAGATGATATTTAATAAAATTATATTTTTAGATGATGTTTGAGACAATAAGTGTTTATGACTTATAATTAAATTAATAAAAGTTTATGTTAAGTTTATTTTTCTTAATTATTTCTATAATTTTGTCTATTTGGTGGGATCTTGCGATCCGTGTTGCGATCTTCCGATCTACAATTTGTTAATACCCAAATGATCCTCATTGGGATACCGATTTTGACAACCTTGGTTGGGATAGTTTTTTTTAGGGTATATGGGATAGCTTTTCTTTGGTTAAATGGAGTTGGGACTTGGGATAGCTGCAACACAGTTTATCTTCTCGTTTATTATTATTTTCATGTCCCGAATATGCACACTTAACTACAAATGATTAAAATTTAATTCGTGTTATTTTACCATAGTTGTAATTAACAAAGTGATAATTTTAATATGCATCTTCAAGCGAAACTAATCAAGACGAAATTTTCACGAATTTTAACTTTGCAAACATTACATCACATGAGTTGCTAACAACAATGGACCACGTGAACAACTCGTTCAATAATTATAAGTTTACCAATTAATAATTTTATAAGAACATTTGTGATCTTATCTATTTCATCAATTATTATCCAATTCATAATTAAATTAGTTGACATGACAATTATCGGAAAACTAGGTAATTTTGAATAAAATTTGAACTCAGAAAAATTAAATTTATTGCATATTTAGACTATGTATGCTAAAAATTTTTGTATTTAAAAAATTTTCAACAAGCACAGAAAATATTTTATATTTTAATACTAAATTTAATTAATAATTGTAAAACTCAAATTCGAGTAACTGGTCTGACCAAATCACCGGCAACCGAGGATATATGGTTGAGTGAACGAACCTAAACAAATGATCAAGATTCACGAGAAAAGCGGAATCGAATCTTTTCAAATTAGGATTCTGATTAGGGACAGTGATTAATTACGGGAGGTCAAAGGGAGAGAGAGATGTGGGTTTCATCAAGAGAAAGCAGGCCCAGGTGCAATGAGATAACCAGAGTCTTGCGCGAGATGAAGCCCAATTCAGTTTTGGCCCAGCTGGTTCTAAAATAGCCGTTAAACGAACCAAGAGGCGATCCGGAATCTTCTGTTTCCATGTTGAACCGATTAAACCAGAAAAAATATTATGTTATTAATTATATTTATTGCTAGTCCAAATATAATATAATTTTATTACGAAGTTTATCATTAAAAAAAATCAAAATCCTAATTTAATCGAACAAATTTCAACGAATAATTAATTTTCAATTCCGTATCAATTAAATGGGTAACAAAAATATTAACTTGTTTTATTCAATTAGTCGTGAAAGCTACCTGTAAAGAATATAAATAGTAACCGTGTTGTTAATATGTTTTCCCGATGAACCCAATCAGCTATAACTGTTATTTAAAATTAAACCAGATAGAGTTAAGATTAAAAATTTTGTAAATGAAATTGCACGGATGAACCTAATACACATTGGAAAATTTATACTGGGTTTTATAAAAAATATTTTGGAAAAAATATTATCTCTACTAAAAAGTTGTTTAAATATAATAAAAATGCTTTTTGGTATAAAAATGTAGAATCAAAATGGGATCTAAAACCAAAATAGAAGAATAAATAAACGCATATCACGTGTTTGTAAAAATGCATATTCAAGTCATATTTAATTCCGGATCTCTGCTCGCTACCTACCATATCCATGTTCATTCCAGAAAAAATAAGAGAATTGTTATTCGTTAATTAGGAAGTTTACTATTTTTTAAAGTTTTATCCTAATTAGGTGGCACAACAAAGAACTTTGTTATCTTTGTAAGTTTTACTCAATTTGAATATAATTTAGTCAATTTAATAAGTATTTATCTTGGGGCCGGATTTGGCACAGAAAAGTCATTTCCGTGCATGCACGGAAGGGGGCAAAAATTAAATGTCGCGTCAGGACTGACGCGACTGATACGTGCATTAATGGGTGGGGTGGGGGGCTGACGCACTTTTTTTTTGAAAAGGGCTGACGCGCATTAATGAGAAGGGAGGGGGCTGACGCGCGGGTTCCACCTTTTATTATTATTATTTTTAAATCAATTTTGTATATTATAGTGTAATAAATCAGATTTTTTTTAAACGGGGTTACTGTTCACAATTTTTTATCAATCTGATATTACAAAAAAGGTTTTCACGGAAATAGTATCCACGTGTGAATCCAGAAATTTTTCCCAATTCTGGTACCAAGAAATGGAGAAAAATCATGTTTATACCAAGAAACAGACATTTTTCCGTTACCAAGAAATCAAGAAAATTTATATTTCTTGGTAAAAAAAAATTTATTGTTTCTTGGTCGAATATATAATTTTTCAGATTTTTGATTTACTATCCACGAATCCGATAACTAACGTTTATAAAGAGGCATGCGCGCCCTTCAAACGAACGAACAAACATGTTCGGTCTGGTGCTCAAATTCTCGCGTATGCGTCCAAGGGAAGGAGGTTCGAATCCCCCCGTCCCCATCCAATTTTTTGCACCATGTAATGGCAAAATTCAGTTTGATACCCTATATTTTTACGCAATTTTATTTTCGTACATTTTAACTATTAAAACTTCAACAGCACCATGTAATGGCAAAATTCAGTTTGGTACTCTATATTTTTACGCAATTTTATTTTCGTAGATTTTAACTATTAAAACTTCAACGTACCATAACTTTTGACTCGTTTGAAATTTTTTTTATTATAATATATTTTCGGAAAGAAAATTTAACAATCTACACAATACAACCAATGTTAAAATTTAATGATCGTTTGAAATTTTTGCTATTATAATATATTTTCAGAAAAATAATATAACGATCTACACAATACAACCAATGTTAAAATTTAATGATAGGTTATTAAATGAGTATGGTCCGTTGAAGTTTTAATAGCTAAAATGTACGATAATGAAATTATGTAAAAATGTAGGGTACCAAACTGAAATTTGCCATCACATGATACAAAAAATTGGATGGGGATGGGGGGATTCGAACCTCCTTCCCTTGGAGGTGCAGAGAATTTGACCACCAGACTGAACATGTTTGTTTTGATTGAAGGATGCGCAGGCGTTTTTATAAATATTAGTTATCAAATTCATGTATGGGAAATCGAAAATCTGAAAAATCATTCATTCGACAAAGAAACAGAAAATTTTCCGATTTCTTGGTAACGGAAAATTTTTCCATTTCTTGGTTTCAGAAACGGAAAAAATTTCTGGATACCTACGTGGACACCATTTTCGAAAAACTTTTTTTTGTAACACCGCTTAGATAAAAACCCATGGAACCATCTTCAACACCCAAAGTGACGCAAGTTGACAACAAATAATTGACAGAAAAAATAATTCTCAAAAAAGAAATTTGACAGAAAATGTGGTTGTTAGGAATACGTCTAATCCATCGACTAGTTATCTTTCCGTATCTGTCACTTTGATATTTTACCCCGAAATGAATTTTACATCGTTTTCTTTTTTACATCGTTTTCTAGGTGGTTGGGTTGGACACAAATATTTAGTTTATGGGGATAAAATTTTAAGTAAGCAGATAGAAGTTACATTTTTCTTTTATAGGTAAATTTTTAACATCATTAGATTTGTGAAGATTTAAACAGTAAATCTCTTTGAATTTTACAAAAATATAGTTTTAGTATGACAAAACATTTTACTTTTAACATCATTATTTTTAAGTTACAAACTCTTTGACAACATTTATATTGTTTTGTACTTTTTTTTGTAATTGTAGGGACAAACATATGGTTTTAGTATAACAAAATATTTTATTTTTATTGTTAGCATTTTCCAAATCTAGCCTAAAACAATCGGCAGACAGAAGTTTGTACAAGCTCTAATTTTACTAACATGCAATATTTGAATACAAAAATGGACTATGAGCATAAACAGCTCGGATAGTGTATTATAATTTTTTTATTGAACCAAAAACTTAAAGATAATATGTAGTTAGATTTTTAACTCCAACAATAACTAACAATATGATAATATCAGCTATCCAAATGGAATAGGAGGGCATTTGCTCTCCCTGTGATAAAACGTGGGGTTGGCCCCCTGTGGGTATTGAAGATTTGCAAATCGCATTCGAAAATAATAAAGGAAAAAGTTTACTTTAGTACCCTGTAGTATCGCAAAAAATTAAGTCAGTACCCTGTGGTTTAAAACGTATCAATTGAGTCATACTTATTTCAATTAACATCAATTAGAGGCCCGGGCAGCTGCCCGGACCTGCCCGAACCTACCTGACCCCTGCCCGAACTACGTGGCCAGCCACGTCACCAAATTTTGATGACGTGGCGCCACGTGGACATCCTCCTCCTCCCCTCCCCTCCTCCTCCGCGTCCTCCTCCGCGTCCTCCTCCCCGCGTCCTCCTCCTCCTCCTCCTCCCCCCGCGTCCTCCTCCTCCTCCTCCTCCCCGCGTCCTCCTCCTCCTCCTCCTCCTCCTCCTCCTCCTCCCCCCGCGTTCTCCTCCTCCTCCTCCTCCCCCCGCCTCCTCCCCCCGCGTTCTCCTCCTCCTCCTCCTCCCCCCGCGTCCTCCTCCTCCTCCTCCTCCCCGCGTCCTCCTCTCCACGTGGCGCCACGTCATCAAAATTTGGTGACGTGGCTGGCCACGTAGTTCGGGTAGGTTCGGGCAGGTCCGGGCAGGTCCGGGCAGCTGCCCGGGCCTCTAATTGATGTTAATTGGAATAAGTATGACTCAATTGATACGTTTTAAACCACAGGGTACTACTAACTTAATTTTTTGCGATACTACAGGGTACTAAAGTAGACTTTTCCCAATAATAAATGGTAGGGCAACAACGCAATAACTTTTAAGTTTTTTTAATCAGCGGCAAAATGCCTCCGATATTTAATCATCAACGAACGGTCAAAGAGAAAGACCTATAAGTTGACGTACATAGAAGACAGGAGCACGTACCGATCATATAATTTCTATCCAAAAGAAGAAGAAAAAAATAGTACACTTGGAAACCGAGTTCCAAAATGGGAAAGACACATGTGTTGGCCCTTCCTTACCCAGCACAAGGCCACGTCATTCCATTGCTAGAACTCTCACAAACTCTCGTCAAAAATGGCTGCAAGGTCACGTTCGTTAACACCGACTTCAACCACGAGAGGTTCCTAGCTGGGTTGGGAGACCATAAAGATTGCCTTGGAGATGACATCGAGCTGGTCTCGATCCCGGACGGGATGGGACCCGGCGAGGACCGGACCGACCTGGGGAAGCTGTGTGCTGCGATAATGGAGGTGATGCCGGCGAACCTGGAGGATCTCATTGAGAGGATCAATGGTGGGGCGTCTGAGGAGGACGGGAAGGTGGCGTGTGTGTTGGTTGATGGGTTCATGGGAGTTGGGTTCCGGGTGGCGGAGAAGATGGGGATCCGAAGTGCTGCGTTTTGGCCGGCGTCGGCTGCTGTTGTTTGTTCGCTGGTCAGTATCCCCAGACTCATTGACGAGGGGATCATTGACGAATACGGTGAGTTCAGTCTATTTTAGGTTCGAGTTAAAATAGAATTATTTTATTATCAAAATTTAACATATTTATATTCACAAATTTAATTCAATTTTTTTATTAATTAAAAAAACTGCAATAGTTGATCCACGTTGCGGGTGTATATTTTGAAATTTTAGTTTCAACTTACTTTGTCTTAATTCTGTTGGAAAAAAATTAATTATTTTAAACCACCGAATGCATAAATCAACAAATAATCAAGATGTTCTAACTTAATTTTGTAGAACATCCTTTAAGTTAATTAAGTTATAACATCATTTAACTAATGTTCATATTAGACTACTTAACATTCCTTTTCAAAAAAGAATTAAAAATAGCATAATTGATAAGAAATTGAGTATTGTGCATTAATAAGAGCATCATTGTATATTGCGGTAGATTTTTACCGATAGGTAACAATTCATTTATTGATATTATGAAATAGTTATGCAATATACGAGTGAGGATTGCGATTGAGTACAAGGATCATTGGTGTAAATTTGTAAATATTTTTAATAAAAAGCCTCTTATAAAAAAATAAGAGCATTATTATTATTGTTGTGAATCTCAAGTTGTTAAGTAGAATAGTGGTAGATATATTTGTAAGTTTGGATAATCTACCAAACTATTATCTTAAGATTTTAAATTGCATATAAAAATTCTAACCTCGAATCAAAACGGGTTGATCCCACATTCTAACAATTATATATTTTTGACCTATGTAATTAATTTTCTTACCTCCACATCGCACGTCTAGGAACTCCCGTCGAGCATAGAACGTTTCAACTGGCCCCGGGGATGCCTCCCATGAGCACAAAATACTTCATATGGACATTCTTTAAAGACTCGGCCACCCAGAAAATAACATTCCGTTTCTGCTTTGATGCCTCCAAGTCCATGAGCTTGCCAGCTTGGAAAATCTGCAACTCCACCTCTAACCTCGAGGCCGGAGCTTTGTCTTACCTCAAGGACACCCTCCCAATTGGGCCACTCCTAGCAAGCAACAGGCTAGGTGACCAACCGGGAGGATTCTGGAAACAGGATTCAAATTGCCTCAAATGGCTGGACCAACAGCCACCGAACTCGGTTGTTTATATTGCTTTTGGTAGCTTCACTGTCTTGGATAAGACCCAGTTCGCGGAGCTGGCTCTCGGGCTCGAACTCTCCGGGAAGCGGTTTCTCTGGGTTGTGAGGCCTGACCGCACGTTTAATGGGATAACCGAATTGTACCCAGATGGATTCCAAGATAGGGTGAGGGGTAGAGGGCGTTTAGTTGGGTGGGCACCTCAACAGAAGGTCCTTAGCCACCCTTCTGTTGGCTGTTTCCTGAGCCATTGCGGTTGGAACTCTACCGTAGAAGTTGTGATAAATGGTGTACCTTTCTTGTGCTGGCCATATTTCGCGGACCAGCTTTCGAATGAGAGCTATATCTGTGATATTTGGAAGGTCGGGTTGAGGTTTGGGAGGAATGAGAATGGGATCATCAGTAGAGATGAAATCAGTGTGAAGATTGAGCAAGTTTTGGGGGGTGGGTTCAGGGAAGAGGCTCTAAAGCTGAGACAATTGTCGGAGATTGAAGTTTCAGAAGATGGCCAGTCGAGCAAGAACTTGAAGAGTTTCATTGAGTTTGTCAAGGCTTGAGAAAGATCTTGTTGCAGCATTTAGTACTTTCATCAACTCTTGATCATTGATTCAAAAACTGTTTAGATTTCGGTGCAAATTTACATTCAAATAGTATCGAACTTTATTTATAAGATAGCTCTATCAATAATATTTTTTTACATTTGTATGACTTAAATGGAAGACTTTTTTTAGAAATTGAAGTTATTTTTCACTTTGATAGACTCTTATCTTTGATTCAAGTTTTTATTTAAATAAAATGAGCAATTGTAACTAACGATATTTATCCAGTTCATTTAATTACTTCTAGCTTTCAAATTGCTCATCTATTCTTCTAATCATCTGGAAATTAACCATGAGGTCCGGCCCAGCCCATGATCAGTTCAGATAGTAGAAAAATCGCTTACTACCCACTCGATAAAATTATAACTTTTGATAAAACAAGTCATACTTGTGGATAAATCATTGTAATTCTTTTGGCAAATATTAGCACATGTCCCATCAAATGAGGTATCTATCAAAACTAATAGAGAAACATTGAAAAGTTCAACATAAATAAAAAATCATAAGATCCTACCCAATTCAACCTTCTATTACGTAACGAGGAGTTATGCTTTCGTCGATGTTTTCATTGACTTCTCGGAGGAAACATGTCTCATAAGTTCAAACGGTTAAACATCCAATCTTTTCGGGAGTTAATATAACTTTATTTATAAAAACAAACATAACATCGAACCTCATCATCATTAGGACTTTTGTATTTATTTAGTGGCGTAGAACTTCATAGTCACGGCTGATTACGCTTAAACAAACCAAAGTCAACATTTGATATTTTTATTGTTTATGATTCACTGGTGTCCGATATAATATATACGAATAATAATTAATTTTAAATTTAAACTATGACAGGCATCATAACGGATTTGTCATTTACACCACTTGGTATTAGTTTGCAGATTAATCAAGGTTAGAGTCGGGTAAAATTTTTGAGAAGTAGCAAAATTTTTCCAAAAATTATTTAATAATGTTGCATTTTAAAGGAATCGTACTCGAGAACGCTTGAGTACGCTAAAATAACTCACTCACCAGTCGATCTATGTGTTTGTCATTGATGACAATGGTAACTACTAACTACTCAAATGTTATTGGAAATTAAATATGCCAAATTTGATGATCCAATGAGCATATTTTCACATGAAGACAACTAATTTATTGAAAGGCTGGTCATTCCCGATTTTGGCTGCTATAAATAAACTTGCAGTAACATTCAAATGAAGGTCATACCATCATAATAAGAACCCTAAGAAAAATTACCATTTGCTTCAAAGACATAGAAAATGGGCAATCCTCACATTTTAGCCATTCCATTTCCAGCACAAGGACATGTAATTCCATTGCTGGAACTCTCACATCGCCTGATCAAGCTAGGGTTTAAGGTCACATTTCTAAACACCGAGTACAATCACGAGAGGGTCTTAAGTGCACTGCCCGATCATTACAAAGATTGTCTTGGAGATAATCTTAACTTAGTGTCAGTACCAGATGGATTGGAGGATTGGGAGGACAGGGGTGATCTTGGGAAGGTTCTTACATCAATTCTGAAGGTCATGCCGGGTAAGCTTGAGGACCTAATCGAAAAGATCGATAGATCATCGGGGGAGAATGGAAAAATCACTTGTCTTATAGCTGATAGGGTGATGGGATGGGCTCTTAAAGTTGCAGCTAAGATTGGGATCCCTCGGGCAGCCTTGTCGACCACACCGGCGGCGATGACATCCTTGACGTTTAGTATTCCGGTGCTCATTGAGAGAGGCATCATTGGTGAAAATGGTCGGTTATATAATTTAATTTCTTCTTCCGGTAAAATTTGAATACTTCTTTTTTTTAACAAGCAGACATTCAATTTTCAAGATTTGAACTATTGGTTTTTCAATAAGTATTTGAATCGTCCTTTTAAGCTTTTAGATCTTCACATAATCCACCAATTTCCACCTGAAAACATAAATATTTGTATCGTAATAGATAATATGCATCCATGGAGAAGAAAGGATCATTAATGTTGTTATGAATTTAGCAACCAGAGAACAAAACGCGCAAAGAACACGGACACAAGAGATAACGTGGTTCGGCCTAATGCCTACATTCACGGAGAGAAATGAGAACTTTTATTGATGAGTTTTCGAGTCACAAAGCCATACAAAACCTTAGGGTAACATGCCTTTATATAGAGGCAAACCCTTGTACATCAAGTAAGCTATCTAGGTCAAATTAGGAGTCCAAAAGCTAGTCCGAATAGAATAGGAAACAAGCCCACAAATCGTTTCCTCTTTAATTTCTCGACATCTCTAACAATCTCCACTTTGGCGAGAAATCATCCTGTGGACGAACCATGAAGCTCCATCCGAATTTCAACAAACTCCATCTTGATGAAATACCGCCACATGAAGAACCATGAGAACTTGAGAAACCAAACCGACTCTACTAGCTCCACCTTAACCATAGATACACCACCATCAATAATACCATCTCAACTTTCTCACCACCTTTTTCCGTTCAATCACTTAGAGTCAGCCCTCAAGCTCGAGCTTCCGAACTTGCTTGGCCTATTCCCTCCAATCTCCATTGAACCCCAACTAGCAAGTCCACTTGCTGAAATAACCTTGCGACCAATAGACGCGTCTTCTATTTTTTGGTCAGCCCCATGCTCCACAACTTCGAACTACTTCTCCGCTGGACCTTCTTGCCTCATACCAATGCTACATGCCATAGCATACAAAGGGCAACCTTTTGTTCTACCAAGTAGAACTATCGACATGCCACGAACTCTACCGTTCGGCCTTGAGTGAGATACCCGATTCGTCCGTGGTGCTACCAATGGCTTTGCATTCCCCATGCAAAACCTACCCAACACCTTTGACGTGCACGTCTCTTTAGACAACCATAGCGGAAACTTGCTAACTTTGTCTCCGCGAATCCCAACTCCACTCAAACCATTCATGTCAAGCTTTCGCTCCATCACACAAGAGCTTTTCTCCCCTCTATCGGAACCCAACGATGTGACTCCACCTACAACTGTGTTCTCCACTAACCTATAGGTGTTCCTAGTATTCCTTTCACACTTTATCACCACCACAGCATCCTTCTCCACCTCTATTAGCATGCCTACAACATTATAGTTGTACCCACTATAATCCAAGGCTCCTAACGAGATCAAATTCCTCTCTAACTTCGAAACATGCCTAACCCCACACAATTTTCTCTCAACACCATCCCACATCTTGATTTGGATATCACCTATGCCAGCAATTTTACAAGTAGAATCATCACCCATAGTCACCATACCTGAATCAACGAACTTGTAGGTGTCGAACCACCCTCTCTTGGGCGTCATGTGGAAAAAGTAAGCGCTATCCAAAATCCAGAAATCAGAATACTTTGGACTTGACAAAACAGAAAGAAGATCACCATCTGACCCATCCGAATGTGAGGCCACATTCACGGAACCTGATCCTTTTTCCTCGCGATCCCGAGTTCTTTTTGGACAATTCTTCTTCACGTGCCTTTTTTCTCTGCACTCGAAGCAATTTCCCTTAAACCTCCTTGACCACAACTTGGATCCCTTCCCGTCTTTTGCTCCACTACAATCACCATGGCTACCCTTCACATCCAGCCGTTCCGCTTGTTCATTGTCAATTTTTCTTCTTTGATAAAACCCTAGCAGAGCACTTGTGATATCTTCCAACACCAGGGACTCCTTCCCCCAAATTTTCGTAGGAGCCAGGTAAAGAATTTAGGAGCAACAATGCCTTGTCTTCTTCCTCGAACTTTACATCAACCTTTCTCAAGTTGCTCACAAGTTGACTGAAACTATTAATGTGTTGGCTCAAATTCGAGCCCTCCTTCATCTTGAGCCCGAACAATCTTTACTTAAGATAAAACTTGTTCGACAAAGACTTAGACATATACCTTGCCTCCAATTTCTTCCATACCTCAGCTGGTGACTCCTCATCCATGAGGTGATACATCACATCATCCGCCAAGCACAAGCGAATTGTCGCCACTGCCTTGGTCCCCATCTCCTTCCACTCTTGCTCCTCCATCTTCTCGGGCTTCTTCTCCGAGAGCGCGATGACCATCCCTTGTTGCACGAGGAGATCCTTGACACGCCTTTTCCATAACCCAAAATTCGAAGAACCATCGAACTTCATAAGAGCAAACTTCGCGCCGTCCGTCATCCTCCAACCCAAGCTCTGATACCAATTATTATGAATTCAGCAATTAGAGAACAAAACGCGCAAAGAACACGGACACAAGAGATAGCGTGGTTCGGCCTAGTGCCTATGTCCACGTTGAGAAAGGAGAACTTTTATTGATGGATCCGAGTCACAAAGCTATTCCGAATAGAATAGGAAACAAGCCCACAAATCGTTTCCTCTTTAATTTCTTGACATCTCTAACAAATGTAATATGAGTAAAAAATACGATGGAGATATATAGTTCATAGATGAGGTCAATAAACCTAACTAATGCTTATACTATTAAGTTAATTTCAAAAGTCAACGAACTTCAGAACCCTCATAATTTATAGGAGTTTTCTACCAGTTAGACACAACAAGTTAATCTGCTAAAATGAAATTATTTTTTTGAAAGATAAAATTTTTTACGCCATGATTACACAAATGTCAAAATTAAAATCCTGTACTTTTTTGAAATAGTACACTTATTGTGGCGTTAGGCAAAATATTCTTTGCCTACTAAATGCCCTTTGGCTAAATCAAATAGATTCTTTTTTCTTTTTTAAGAATGAAGATTATGATTTGGAACATAGCTACGTATGTGAAGTATACATCACAAAACTCATAAAACTTAGGTCCTTCAGTTTTTATTTCGTAGTCATACAATAGGATTTTGCGTTTGAGGGCCTGGATCCACAAATGAATTGTTCGCAAGGTCCAAGTCTGGATCTCGGTAGATCCGAACCCTATCCTACGCATTGTCATACCTACTAAAAATGTCCCTAAAACTATTTTCCTCTTTTTTTTTCTTAGGAACTCCTAGTAAACAACAAATGATTGAACTAGCACCGAACATGCCTGCAATGAACACCACACAGTTTGCTTGGTGCTGGATAGGTGACATGCAAACCCAAATAACAGCATTTAACATGTCACAAGAAAACATCCAGAGTGCAAAATTGGCTGATTGGATACTCTGCAACTCGGCCTATGACCTTGAGCCTGGAGCTTTCACTTACTCCCCCCAACATCCAACCGGTCGGACCACTATTGGCTAGTGATCATCCAATAGGAAGCTTCTGGCCCGAAGAGACATCTTGCTTAAGCTGGCTAGACCAGCAACCACCCAAATCACTCATGTACATTGCCTTTGGCAGCCTCACCAAAGTTGACCAAACACAGTTTAAGGAGTTCGCGCTCAGGCTCAAACTCACCAACATGGCATTCTTATGGGCTGTAAAGCCTGGACTTCTAAGCGAGGTGAATGACACGTACCCGGATGGATTCAGAGAGAGGGTAGCTTTTAGAGGGCATATAGTTAGTTGGTCACCCCAGCAGAAGGTCCTTAGCCACCCTTCTGTCACTTGATTCTTGACGCATTGCGGTTGGAACTCAGTATTGGAAGGCATCATCAATGGGGTTCCTTTCTTGTGCTGGCCTTATTTTACTGATCATTTTATGATAGAGAGCTACATTTGTGATTTCTGGAAGGTGGGGATGAGGTTTGATAAGGATGAGAGTGGGATCGTGTTGCGAGAATAAGTGAACAAGTAACCCGAGATGGATCCGGAGTGGTCGTCCCAAGGTCGGTCTAACTATGCTAGGATAGGCTAAACTATGAACTACGGACTACGGGCTAAGGAAAGGAAAAGCAACAATGATAAGTAAAGTAGTTTGTATGTTGTGTTGTTGATGTCCGTTCTCTCGTCCGAGCCCTCCTTATATAGAGTGCCTTGACCTAACCTCCGCGCCTTCAGAATAGGAAATCCTAAACTGCTTTCAAGACCTTCGGCTCCAAGTCTCAATCCCGAGAGATCCGCTTTAAGTTATTTGTTCCTAATATGACGGGATCCTCTCGGCTCAGTATAAGCCATCTTCCTTAAATGAGCAAATTCCGTACTCGAATAGGAAGCTTTCAAAATGTGACGACCAAGCGATCGCGGCCTAAAGAGGAACTTACCAAGTCTTGCAAAATATTGAGAATCTCGGCTCAAGTTAGGACAATATAGATCGTCTTGACCTTCTCGAATCTCCCACGCAAAATCTTGACTCAAGTCCGTCATCGCCCAAGACGGATATCTCGTCAGGCCTAAAGTGAATCTCAAAATGGGTTAAGCTAACGGCCTCCTCAACCAAAGTGGACCTATTCCCAGAATCGCCTTCCCACCTACAAAGGTCAAATGAGCTTCCCGCTCGGGTCCAAGTTGGCTTCTCACCTTCGGCTTCTCGCTTGACTTCTCGCCTTAGGCTCCTCGCTCATCTTCTCACCTTAGGCATCCCGCCTTAGGTTTCTCACTCGGCTTTTCACCTTAGGCTTCTCGCTCGGCCTCTTACCATAGGCCTCTCACTCGGCCTCTCGCCACTCGGCCTCTCGCTCGGCCTTTCGCCACTCGGCCTCTCGCTCGGCCTTTCGCCACTCGGCCTCTCGCTCAGCCTTTCGCCACTCGGCCTCTTGCTCGGCCTCTCACCGTAGGCCTTTCACTCGGCCTCTCGCCACTCGGCCTCTTGCCATAGGCCTCTCACTCGGCCTCTCGCTCGGCCTCTCGCCGTAGGCCTCTCACTCGGCCTCTCGCCACTCGGCCTCTCGCCATAGGCCTCTCACTCGGCCTCTTGCCGTAGGCTTCTCACTTGGAACCCAGAATCATCTTCCCACATACAAGCATGGAGCAAGAGGCGGGCCTTACCACCTTCAACTTGAAGCGGGCCTTACCACCTTAAAGTCCAACGCAGACTTAAATGGCTACTTCAAGTGGGCCGAGTGGTCTAACTCGGACATATCGACCTCATAAGCCAAAGTGCCCAACCCGGATATATCACTTCACGGATCAAGGCACCTTATCCGGATATATCAACTTCACGTACCGAAGTGCCCAACCCGGACATATCGACTTCATGTACCGAAGTGTCCAACCCAGAAATATAGACTTCATGGACTGAAGTGTCCAACTCAGACATATCGACTTCACGGACTGAAGTGTCCAACCCGGACATATAGACTTCACGGACTGAAGTGTCCAACCCAGACATATAGACTTCATGGACTGAAGTGCCCAACTCGGACATATCGACTTCACGAACTGAAGTGTCCAACCCGGACATATCGACCTCACGGGCCGAAGAGCTCGGCGTTCACCCAGACATCCAACTTCGAGGGCACAACCCGGATATCCCGAATGACTTTGGAGATAGGACATTCACTCGGACTTCAAGGATGGGACGCCCACTCGGACAACTTTGGGGTGCCCACTCAGACTTCACGGATGGGGCGTCCACCTTCGAATTCAGAGCAAATATCCGCGTTAAATTATATTTTTGTCCTCCTTCTGCTCCGAATCAGAAAATGTTGTAAACTAAAGAGTTGTATATCCACGTCTTAGCTTTCTATAAAAACTTGAATCGTCTCATTTTGATCTCCAAATAGAAAGTTATGAGTATTTTACTGAAGAGTGTTATCCAGGCAGGCGAAAAGCTGACCGAACCGGGAGCTTTGGTCTTGGAAGCCATCTATCATCACCGATTTCGACCAAGAAAGACCATCTTCGGACTCGATGAAGGGAAGACCATCGAAAACCTCTTTCCAACTCAAAACTGGAAGTGATTGCTTTGAGACAACACCACCCACCAATCATTTTCAGACCACATCGATCACCGGTCACCCGATCACCTTGCGACCACACCGGGTACCTCAAAATATATTGACAATGTCGAGATTATTTTTATACCTCAACAATGCTCCCCGCACGTTAACACTTCAGTACGGTCAGGCGAGAAGTGTTGACGTAGTCCTTCATCTCCGACTTGGCACCCGCCAGCTAACTTGAAACGGAATGAAGATGAGCAGCTCAAAGAGGTCTAGGCCACTGTCCTGATGACATACCCCATCGAGTTGTAAGGTGATAAGGTACAAACCTCCAATCACCTTATCACGTCGCCTATTGCTTTATTTTCTAAAAGTAATGGGAAGTACTTGCCTCCCGGGTGGGCACTAATCGGGCGTTGGGTTGAAAGAAAATTATGCCTGATCGAACTAGCACACTAGGTAAACCAGCCATCTATGTAGCTATAGACCACCCTTATTGGTATTGTGGTTCCGTCATTGAAGGCTGCCTCTATGTAGCATATGGCCGAGATGAATGGACATGCATCGGCCATTATAATCTCCACATTTCCATCTGACTTCCACCGGATTGGACATTGGTGGATGGAAGATGGGATTACCAGACCAGAGCAGATCAAGGTTGGTCATGACCATGCTAGTCGGGCTGACATCCTCTTTTTCCTTATTGCGATCCCTGAGGAGCAACTGAAGAAAGGTGTTTGCCACACCCATGCCATCTACGGGTACTCTCTTGATCGGCTCCCCAAGCATGTGAACTGTGATGCAAAAAGATTTTTTATGCCCGCCTATTCTTTGGGTTGGCCTCACAATGGTGATGTCGCCATTGAAGGCTTTCTCAATGGGAACGATATATGACATCTCTCCTATCTGTGGCTCAGGTGTATCTTCCTCACTCATGTCCCCCTTCAGAAGACTAGGTTGGTTGAGTTTCGGCCTAAAGATGGCCGGGAGGGTGAACAACTTGCGGATCGATACCTTGTCTGGGAAGTCTCCAAACTTAACATAACCAATGTCAAAACTGACCGAGACAGCTTTTTCCTTTCAATCGTCATTGCCCTTACGAAGGTTACCTTCCCTGGAATGGATCTTGCTTCTCGCTTTAGGTACCCACTCCGGGATCAACTTCTTGTATCAATTTTTGGGTGCCTTTGGCCGAACCTCCTTGATGTGCTTGAGATCCTTTCCCTTGATTGTCTTAGAGGCTTCAACCTTCTTGGCCCAGCCTCGGGTCTGGGTTGATCAGTGTTCAACTCGTGAGTGAGCTAGGAGCACCTTTTATTTTTCCAACTGAACCCTTTGCTCTATGAGCTGCCTTTCGAGGTCCTTGATGGCTTGCTTTTATTTCTGGACCTTCCTTTCAAGGCGACGTCTCTGAGTCTTAGTCAGGATATCTCGCGTTGGTAGATCAAGGGTGATCCTCTTATCTCCAAGTCTGTTGAAAGAGTATCGGTATGGGTTGGACCCATCTTGAAGGTCTACCTTGGTACGGAGATGACGGAGCCTCCATATCTTGTTGACTTCCCTCGAAGGGTAGAACTTCTGAGTTTTTGGTATACCGCTATCGGGTGGTCGTCCTTGCCCCCCGAGTTTTGTCTCCCGGGTCTTAAGGTCGGCTTTTCCTCGCTTGGGATGATTGACTCCCCTTGAACGAAAGGATTTGTGAGCGTTTGGTATATCGTTATCAGGTGGCCTTCTGTGTCCTCCGAGTCTTGCCTCTCGGGTCTTAGGATCAACTTTTGCTTTCTTAGGGTCTGGTCGTCCCTGCCCCCCGAGTCTTGCCCTTCGGGTCTTAGGATTGGCCTTGTCTTGGTTGGGATTTCTCTTTTGACTTCAGTCAAAGCCAACTATGGCGACATGAGCAATACGGTGAGGACCCATCGATGACTAGTCCTCCAAGAATTGATGCGGGATGAAATTCTTGGATTGGGAAGATAAGGGTTGCCCTTCTATCCATTGTCATCGGGTAGACCCCAATGTCAGCTGAGAGTTGACGTCGTCCTCATCGAGCTCTTCTTCCCAATTAATATCGTTCTTATCGAGCTCTTCTTATCGATTGACGTCGTCCTCATCGAGCTCTCCTTATCGATTGACATCGTCCTCATCGAGATCTCCTTGTCGGTTGATGTCATCCTCATCGAGCTCATCATCCTCATCAAGCTCTTCTTGTCGGCTGACGTCGTCTTCATCGATCTCGTCATCCTCATCAAGCTCTTCTTTTTGGTTGACATCATCGGGCTCATCATCCTCATCGAGCTCTTCTTATCGGTTGACCCATTGTCATCGAGCTCGTCATCCTCATCGAGCTCTTCTTGTTGGTTGACATCGTCGTCATCCTTATCGAGCTCTTCATCCTCATCGAGCTCTTCTTGTTGGTTGATGTCATCGTCATCGAGCTCGTCATCCTCATCGAGTTCTTTTTGTTGGTTGATGTCGTCGTCATTGTGCTCGTCATCCTCATCGAGCTCTTCTTGTCGATGATGGGATGGCGGTTGTCCTCCTCGTCTAGGTCCATCTGTGCTTGATCCATGACTTGGAAGGTCGAGGTAGGATTGGAAACCCTTGAGTCGAACAAAGAATTCGTGCAAACATCTCTCCTTTTGAAAGAGTTTTGGTCTGCCGAGACCCTAGATGGGTATGACCAGTCTTGGCTCAGGACCGATTGGTACCAGCTCGATCCCACTTGGACATTGTTAGCCCCTGTCTTTGCAATCTCGTACTGTCCCGAGTAGTTCACTCTATGTGTCCTCATATAAGGAGTTGTTTGGTATGGGGGATACACAGGAATTTTGGGCATTAGATTATAGTCGAACACACCCGACGATGGCGGAACTGCGATGAAAGGTATATGACCGGTCCATGGTTGCCCACAGGCCGGTTGGACGGGTACAGCTGATCTGGTGGATACGCTCATCCCTTGGTGTTGATTGATGACCAACCGTGAGGACTCCTTATAGTGTCCAAAAGGCTCTTCGTAAAGCTTCCGAGTACGGAAAGTGACATATGTCTCTATCGGGATGATGGGTGTATAGAACTCCATCGGGATGACGTTGATCTCAGCCGGCTCTTTGGAGGAAGCCGCAGTAGGTGAGTTCCTCCTCACGTTTAGTTGAGAGGTGGAAGGTGTTGGCTCCTTAGAAAGAACCGAATCAACAAACTTCTTGATACCTTTGACTGGGCAAAGGTATTAGACCGCCTTCTCAGACGCCCTCCTTAGTCCCACCGAGCGTACCAAAAAATATATTGCGAGAATAAGTGAACAAGTAACCCAAGACGGATCTGGAGTGGTCGTCCCAAGGTCGGTCTAACTATGCTAGGCTAGGCTAAACTATGAACTACAGACTACGGGCTAAGGAAAGGAAAAGCAACAATGATAAGTAAAGTAGTTTGTATGTTGTGTTGTTGATGTCTGTTCTCTCGCCCGAGCCCTCCTTATATAGAGTGCCTTGACCTAACCTCCGCGCCTTCAGAATAGGAAATCCTAAACCGCCTCTAAGACCTTCGGCTCTAAGTCTCAATCCCGATAGATCCGCTTCAAGTTATTTGTTCCTAATATGACGGGATCCTCTCGGCTCAGTATAAGCCGTCTTCCTTAAATGAGCAAATTCCGCCGTCGAATAGGAAGCTTTCAAAATGTGACGACCAAGCGATCGCGGCCTAAAGAGGAACTTACCAAGTGTTGCCAAATATTGAGAATCTCGGCTCAAGTTAGGACAATATAGATCGTCTTGACCTTCTCGAATCTCCCATGCAAAATCTTGACTCAAGTCCGTCATCGCCCAAGATGGATATCTCGTCAGTCCCAAAGTGAATCTCAAAATGGGCTCAAGCTAACGGCCTCCTCAACCAAAGTGAACCTATTCCCGGAATCGCCTTCCCACCTACGAAGGTCAAATGAGCTTCCCGCTCGGGTCCAAGTTGGCTTCTCACCTTCGCCTTCTCACTCGACTTCTCACCTTAGGCTCCTCGCTCATCTTCTCACCTTAGGCTTCCCGCCTTAGGTTTCTCGCTTGGCTTTCCGCCTTAGGCTTCTCGCTCGGCCTCTTACCGCAGGCCTCTCACTCGGCCTCTCGCTCGGCCTTTCGCCACTCGGCCTCTCGCTCGGCCTTTTGCCACTCGACCTCTCGCCACTCAGCCTCTCATTCGACCTCTCGCTTGGCCTCTCGCTGTAGGCCTCTCACTCGGCCTCTCGCCATAGGCCTCTCACTCGGCCTCTTGCCGTAGGCTTCTCGCTTGGAACCTGGAATCATCTTCCCACCTACAAGCATGGAGCAAGAGGTGGGCTTTACCACCTTCAACTCGAAGCGGGCCTTACCGCCTTAAAGTCCAACGAGGCTTCTTTAAGATGGAAAGACGGTTGGACGAAGGTCCAAAGTGAAACGATCTTGGAAAGATGGTTGGACGAAGGTCCAAAGTGAAAAGAGGATTACATCGAGGAATAAGCATTCGTCAGACTGTCTCCATTAGGGTAAGCATATAGATTATGACAGCTTTGGTTTGTTTGGTACATGTGCATGTTTCAGACTTAAGTATGTGCGTCTCATGCATATGGGCTTTGTTTATGAATTCGTCTTGTTCATATGTGTTATGTTTGGTCTTACTTGGGTCAGATTTGTGAAATGTGTGGCATATGTGTATGGCTAGCTAGAAAACATGTGTTTCCTAGCTTGGGACTACTTTGATATGTTTGTGAATATGTGACCAATATATTTTGGTCTATGTAAATTTTGGTATGTTTGGTACGTTGTTTGTGGATGACGGATGATGAGGTCTACCCGTGACCAACCGGGGCTATTGGCATATGTGCATATATACTGAGGATACAAGGATTCTGATATGATATGATATGTTTGGCCGGCGGGTTAGTTTCTGATGGCGCCTTTAAGATATGGTATCCTCGTGTCGGCGTGGGAGTGACACTATCTAGACCTATCTGAAGTTCATCCGATATGTGTTATATATTTGTGAAGGTCTATCTGAAATTTTGGTTATGTTTGATATGTGGTTGCTTGATGACCTTATTTGTGAGATGGTCTTTTGTTGTCTTAGCTTTGCGTTCGTATTGGTTAGGTTTGATGTGGGACATAGTTAAGTTCTGTCTCTCCCACATGTATCTGACATAACTGATATGTTATGTTCTATGTACTTAAAGAGTATTCCAAAACACTCACCCCCCTCTCACCAGTTTTGGAGGTTCATTTATGTGGCATTGTATCCATCCGGAGATAGCTTTGTTGGTGTCAAGTCAATTTTCTTCTTCACGACTTGAATAAAGTCCCCGGTATCCATTTTGCTCTTTTGTCTAGCAGCTCCTTAGCCACCGAGTTCAATTTGATCCTGGGATAAATGTAAAGAATAATTGTATTTGAATGAGACTTTGTAAAGTCAAAATATATTTTGAGGCTGGCTAGACTTATTTGGTTTTGTAAACGGGTTAGGGTCTAGCCCCGGTCACCGACCCCAAATTTGGGTCGTGACATGAAGTATCCAATCCGGACATATAGACTTCACGGACTGAAGTGTCCAACCCAGACTATCGACTTCACGGACTGAAGTGTCCAACCCGGACATATCGACCTCACGGGCCGAAGAGCTCGGCGTTCACCCGGACATCAAATTTCTAGGGTATAACCCGGACATCCCGGATGACTTCAGAGATAGGACATCCACTCGGACTTTAATGATGGGGCGCCCACTCAGACTTCAAGGATGGGACGCCCACTCGGACAACTTTGGGGTGCCCACTCGGACTTCACAGATGGGGCATCCACCTTCGAACTCAGAGCAAATATCCATGTTAAACTATAATTTTGTCCTCCTTCTGCTCTGAATCAGAAAATATTATAACTAAAGAGTTGTATATCCACGTCTTAGCTTTCCATAGAAACTTGAATCATCTCATTTTGATCTCCAGATAGAAAGTTATGAGCATTTTACTGAGGATCATTATCCAGGCAGGCGAGAAGCTGACCGAACCGGGAGCTTTGGTCTTGGAAGCCGTCTATCATCACCGGTTTCGACCAAGTAAGACCATCTTCAGACTCGATGAAGGAAAGACCATCGACAATCTCTTTCCAACTCAAAATCGAAAGTGATTGCTTTGAGACAACACCACCCACCGATCACTTTCAGACCACATCGGTCACCGGTCAACCGGTCACCCGATCACCTTGCGACCACACCGGGTACCTCAAAATATATTGACAATGTCGAGATTATTTTTATACCTCAACAGATCGTAACAAGACAAGAAATAAAAAGCAAGGTGAAAAGGCTTGTGGGCGACCATGAAATTAAGAAGAGGGCCATGGAGCTGAAGGAGACGACCTTGAAGAGTGTTTCAGAAGATGGTCAATCCAGCAAGGCGTTAAATGATTTCGTGGAATGGGTAAAGGCTCAAACTCGATGTATCTATTTGTAATTGTGACATGAAATTAAATGGAGAAAATATATGGTTGGTGGTCCAAATTGAAATGAAGACACGACGTGATTAAAATATTGTCGGAATCTCACTAGACTGCTAGCTTAAAAGGCGAATACACTGCCGCTGTGTTATAGAGAGACTGTTGTTTTCATAAACGCGGAAACATATAAAATTTGTCTAATACATTTTATAGCGTTATTGAAATGCTACATTTGATTGAGATATTTTTTTATAATAAGATGGCAATCACAAGGATCACTTAAAAATAATTGATAAAATAAATAATAATGTTAAATTTATTAAACAAACAAGTCTAGCCAAAATTATTATCTTAAAATATTTTTTGAATTCGTAAACTATCTAAAGATATATGCATTTATTCAAAATATCACTTTATGATTAAAAAATTATCATATATAACTATCTTTAAAATGAAAAATTATAAGTAAAAATACAATTTAGCACTTTATAATTTTGTGCTTTGATACATTACTACCTCATGTTTTTAAATTATGTGATTCGGTGAGCCGACTAATCCACGTTTAAGTTAGGTGGGCTTTCTCAGAATTTTATTGTTTTAGGATTTTCCTGAGACTGCAGTTGCAACCTCATACTCATTATACGAGTAATTTTATACTGATTCTATGTAACATGTAAATATTATTATAACTAATAAAAATTATCAGATTTAAAAAAAAAAGTTGTGCAAAATTTTTGAAAGATGTCGAAATTTTCCAAACAAATATTTAATAATGACTCTAACTCAAATTTTTGCTCGAGCTCAAATTATTTAATAATAATATTTAATAATGACTAACTCAAAATCATCGCGACCCTTTACCCCTTGCTCGGGCTCTCCACGGAAGGTCCTGGCTCTCTCCATCACCACGCCTCTGCCCCGGCTTTGGTCGCGGCCCCCTCCGAGGTCCAGGGGTCGATGTTGCAAGGTTTACAGCCGACGACGGTTGCTCCTACTCCTTTGGTTGCCTCGTCTCTGTCCACCAAATCACCGGAACAAGTGCAATCTTTTGCAGATCGTGTTCGACCACAAGCAGAGAGCTGGACTTGCAGTGGTAATTACATTAAACCTGTCATTAAAAGTGAACTTGTTGCGGTTGTTCTGAGTTCGGATAGATCAGCGTTATGTGAAAATTTTGGCTATCGTGCGTTAATCGGTAGATTGATTATGCCAAAGGGATCGAAACCATGTTCTTCCTTTGATCTTTGCTGTACTGCTGTGAAGTGCTGGAATATTCAAAACTACAAGATGATTCCTATTGGTTTTGGCTACTTTTGTTTCCAATTCATGTCTGAACTAGATCGGAATGTAGTTTGGACCTCTTCGGTGTGGAAGTTACCTCAAGGTAACCTATTCTTGCAGCCCTGGACTCCATGGTTTAAGCCTGCTTGAGCTGCCTCAACGTTGGCAAAGGTTTGGGTGCAACTTGATGGCCTTCGTGTTGAACACATAGCCGTGAACATCATTTTTGGATTAGTAGCTGCAATAGGGAAACCTATTCGCTTGGATTCAAGTTTACTAAATAGGTTTAACGGTGCCATTATTCGGGTTCTCTTTGAAGTTGATATGACTAAACCCTTACGGGACAAGGTCTCTTTGGAATTAACAAGTGGAAGTTGCCTAGTGGATCTGATTTATGAAGACCTACCAAAGTTTTGTGCTCATTGTCAAGTTATTGTCACTTGAATGCTTCCTGTAAGAAGTTGCATCCTCAGGAGAATGGCTATGATTTAGCCAAACAAAAAGAAATTGCCAAGGGTAAGCAAGTTGTGCATGAGCGGTGTGCGAAGGGTATTGGCCGCTGGAAGCAGGTTTGGCAAAGCAAGGTTGTAGTGGTTCTGTTCGCGAGAGATGACCCTAAAGTCGTTGATGCATCAAAGTCGGATGCCAATGAGGCTTTTCCGTAGGATGATTGTGAACTTGAGGAGGGGGAGATTGTGGGTGTGCTGCCTCAAGCCATTGTTGGGGTTACCTTGTCCCTTTCCTGTGAAGAGGTTGAGGTGAGTGCTTCGCTTGCCTTGTCACAGTCTTGAAAAAGGAGTCATATTCTTGCAGGTGAGCCCAATTTTGGTGTGAACTCTGAGGTCCCTAAGTACTCCTGTTGCTAGCCCAATTTTTGCTTTCCCTTCTACTCTTGTTGCTAGCTGAGAAGTACAAGATGTAGTCCCTAGTGAAGTTGTGGATGTTGGCAACATGAACTTCGAGCATGACGTGGGCACTAGTCTGACCGTAAATGTGGTTACGATTAAGACCAACAATGCCTTTGATGCCCTTTGTGATAAGGAATGGGACGAAGTCGTTGGCGATTCAGCTACTCAAAAAGTTGTGCCATATTCTTCAAAACGTAACAGAAAGCCAACTGCCAAGGCTTTATCTTTCTCTATCACAAAGAAAGCTTCAATTCAAACTGAAACAGTGCTCTTAAGAGGTCTTTTGTCTCAGGCAAATCGGACAATTAGATCTCTCACTCTCTCGCCACCAAAAAAAGATCAAGCACAATTTTTAATAGAAATGGCTGCTGCTTCTCGAGAAGTAGCTGCCCAAATTGGTGTTGACTGGGATGGTGAGCTCACCAAGGTGGTAAATGTTATCAAGCAGGCTGCTGTGCTGCCCAACGATCTTGAGGTGCCTCCTCCTAAATGAACCTCTAGTGTCCACCAGTTGGATGTTACTCTTCTGAAACATTGCAAGATTGTTTATGCAATTGGCTTTCTATTCGATTGCATATGTAATCTTGACTTTCGTGCTTAGGTGGATTCCATGGGGATTCCTTGTTTCAGGTTGTAACCCCGTGTAAACCCTTGTTTCTATAAATATTTCTCTCATTCTTAATACAATCTACTTATTAAAAAAAATCGTACCGCGTCAAATAGGCTGCAAAACTTCAGACATCAAAATCACGGCGGCTGCTGAAAAACACGAGTTTTTTTTAATGGTAAAATTTTATTTCAAAAGAATGGTTACACCAAGTTTTTTTTGAAAAGTCGATATTAGTAATTCGCCAAAAGTAATAATTTCGGCTACATAATAATTTGGGATGTAATTTAATGCAAATTGACAACATATTTATTCAAAATTTAAAAAGCCGCCGCCTATAATAGGTCTACACTAAATTTGCAATCAATTATACTAATTCAGCAAGTACGGAAAAAATCTAAATTGTTACAAACAAAGTGATTAGCACAGATAAGGAGTGGAAGAGAGGCAGGATAAATACAAAAGAACGATGAAACTTGTGTCATCTTCCTATTTATGGATGCTTCAACCACATGAACAAAATCCAACAGAAGAGACAATATAATGTATGCAAATCGAATCTGAAGAGAGCAGAATGGCAGATTCCCAAATCCGAAAACCAAACAAAACCGAAAACCCACCTTGGATGCTTCTCCGAGGCTCTTATAAACGGGCACTCGCGAGCTGAACCTGAGCATTCAATTGAAAATGGGCAATCCACATGTTGTAGCTGTTCCATGTCCAGCACAAGGCCACGTGATTCCGATGCTAGAGCTCGCGCAATGTCTAACGAAACACGGAATCAAGGTCACGTTTGTGAACTCAGAGTTCAACCACAAGAGGGTTTTCGATGCCTTGCGAGATAGTGCAGCACTTGGTGATCGAATTAGTCTGGTCTCGATTCCTGACGGGGTCGAACCCGGACAGGACAGGAACGACCTCTTGGTACTATCACTAGGAATCCTGAGGGTCATGACAGGGAAGCTGGAGGAGCTAATAGAGAGGATCGATAGCTCAGGAGATGATGAGAAGGTCACTTGTGTTCTTGGTGATGCGGGTATGGGATGGATTCTTGAGGTGCCTGAGAAGCTGGGAATCCCTAGCGCTTCCTTTTGGCCAGCATCAGCAGCAACGCTTACTTCGTGTTTTAGTATTCCAAATCTGCTTCGAGATCGGATCATTGACGAAAATGGTGAGTTCCACTAGGCAGGTTTGACTTGAAGCACTTTGCACATTTTCTCGTAATTGGTCAGATTGTCAATTGAATACGAAGTGCCCCTATGATTCATTGCATTTGTTGATCATAGCAAAAATGATCACAATGAACATTCTATTTTCCAGGGACCCCTTTGAAGAAGGAGAAGATTCAGTTGGCACCCAACATGCCTTCCATGAACCCTGCAGATTTCATATGGGCTTGATTCAGAGATGGAGCCACAAATAAACTTATTTTCGATATCATGGCGAACAACAACATGGCGATGAAATTCGCAAGCTGGATTATCTGCAACTCGATCTATGAATTCGAGCCAGGTGCCTTCACCTATTCCCCAAGCATCTTTCCAATTGGGCCTTTTCTCGCAAGCAACAGGCTCGGAGACCCAATTGGCAACTTCTGGCCAGAGGACTTGGCTTGCTTGAAATGGCTGGACCAACAGCCACATAACTCGGTTGTCTATGTCGCATTCGGAAGCTTCACTGTCTTCGACCAAACCCAATTTGGGTCGTCAGGCCTGATCTAACAACTGAAGCAATTGGTGCCTGCCTGCCCTGAAGGGTTTCAAAAGAGAATGGCCTCCAGAGGGAAACTTGTAGGCTGGGCACCACAACAGAAGGTTCTCAGCCATCCATCAATTGCTTGTTTTGTGAGCCATTGCGGTTGGAACTCGACGATGAAGGTGCATGAAATGGAGTACCGTTCTTGTGTTGGCCGTATTTCGCTGATCAAAACTCCAATGAGAGCTACATCACTGACATTTGGAAGGTAGGATTGAGGTTTAGTAGAAACGAGGGTGGAATCATTACCAGAGAAGAGATCAAGAACAAGGTGGATCAAGTTGTAGGTACCGCTAAAACACTGCTAACCCATCACCGCTAAAACACCAAAACCCATCGCCACTCACGCTGGCCCTACTGCCGCTGGTGGGACCCTGGCTGGGGCATCACCGACCCAAAATATATCATATCAGTTATGTCAGATACATGTGGGAGAGACATAACTTAACTATGTCCCACATCAAACCCAACCAATACGAACGCAAAGCTAAGACAACAAAAGACCATCTCACAAATAAGGTCATCAAAGTAATCACATATCAAACATAACCAGAATTTCAAATGGACTTTCACAAACATATAACACAAATCGGTTGAACTTCAGATAGGTCTAGATAGTGTCACTCCCACACCGACACGAGGATACACGAGCATCACATACTCTGTATAACAATTCCAATATACAAAATGAGGTCATTTCCTCACTTCTCCAAGCAATTACTTCCAACTCTTGAAAATAACTAACTATGGCACAAACGAGAATCAACGTCTAAAATGGCTCAAAGCCATCAAGGTAACTCAATTCCTTTTACTCATTGGTCCATAATTATAAGTAGGGGAGAATATAATACCCTACTCTGTAATCATATTAGTCAGACTTAAGTGAAGTAAACTTAATCGTAATGACATATTGAATTAATATTTGGAGTAATATTGTTATATAAATAGAGTGCCAAAGATAGTTGGAAGAAAATGATTGTTATATCGGACTACTTCGGACGGTTCCAAGTAAGATGTGAGAAGCTGCTCATAAGTTATTCATCCGGGATCTCAAATAAAATTACTAAAAATGGTATGGAAAGAGAAAAAAATAGATTTATAAGCTTTGGAAGACATGGATTTGTCATGCTAGTAATTTGGATCAAGCCTAGTCAAATTATTTTCAAGTTTTATGAATTTAGTTAGATAATTTTAGATAGAATAACCTTTGTTCAGTTAAATAGGCATATCTTTCTCAATTTTGATCTAAATATTACAAATAAATATGATTCACAAACTAGACACACAAGGCTACAGTTCATTTGTTGATGAGTTTTGATAAAAAGTAAGAAAAGATAGTAAAAATAGAGCTGCAATCAGGTACTTTCTGACTGGACTACATTTTTCAAGCAACCAATCATATTTTACCACTTGCAAGCTCATTGGAATGGGATGGAAAGGTGGTCACGTGGGGTGGTTAATCACCCACTCTCTTTTATGACTTTAAAATATTTAGGAAGAGAAAAAAAACTCCAAAATTTACCCATAAACCGGGAAGAAGAGAAAGAAGAGAGAGAGAGCAAGAAGAAAGAGAAAGATGCAGGGAAAAGAAATAATAGCTTGGTAAGTGATGTTCTCCTTAAATTTGGACTGTCATGTCTTCATGAAAGTTGTAGAAGACTTAAAGACATTTTTAAGAATATATCATATGGCCTATTTGGATAAGGAAATCGTCCTCAAAGCTTGGTTAAAAGTTAGACTAACTGGCTGGGTTCAAAATTGAGTTGATTGAAGAAGATGTGATCGGTAAGCATATTTCGGCTTAGAAATAGAATTTTTATGAAACATAAAAGTTGTAGAGTACTCAAATATCTTTCTAAAGCTATATTATTGTCCAATTTTGACAAAAGAGTTAGCCCGAAATTATTATTGCAAAACAAACTGACTATTGAGTTTCAGAAATAAAGCTGTGTATGAATAACGAATTGGTAAGGCGATGCCATAAGTGGTTATTTTCAAGTGTTGGAAGTAATTGCTTGAAGAAGTGAGGAAATGACCTTATTTTATATATTGAAATTATTATACAGAGCATGTGATGTTACCTCATTGTTCTTTGTGAAGGAAACAATCTTAGAAAGATGGTTAACCGAAGGTCCAAAGTGAAAGCAAGATTGCATAGAGGAATAAGCATCCGTCGAATGGTCGTCATTAGTGTAAGCATATAGATCATGACAACTTTGGTTTATTTGGTACATGTACATGTTTCAGACTTAAGTATGTGCGTCTCATGCATATAAATTTTGGTTATGAAGTCGTGTTCACATGTGTTATGTTTGGTCATACTTGGATTGGTTTGTAAAGTGTGTGACATATGTGTATGGCCAGCTAGAGAACATGTATTTCCTAGCCTGGGGCTACTTTGATATGTATTTGAATATGTGGTAAATATATTTTAGTTTATGTGAATTTTGGAATGTTTGGTACGTTGTTTGTGTGATGACGGATGATGAGGTCTACCCGTGACCAACTGGGACTATTGGCATATGTGCACATATACCGAGGATACATTGGATATGTATACGATATGATATTTGGCTGGCAGGGTTTGATTTCTGATGGCGTCTTTAAGATATGATATTCTAGTGTCGGTATTGAAGTGACATCATCTAGACCTATCTGAAGTTCATCCGATTTGTGTTATATGTTTGTGAAGGTCTATCTAAAATTCTGGTTATGTTTGATATGTGATTACTTTGATGACCTTATTTATGAGATGATCTTTTCTTGTCTTAGCTTTGCGTTCGTATTGGTTAAGTTTGATGAGGGACATAGTTAAGTTCTGTCTTTCCCACATGTATCTGACACAACTGATATGTTATGTTCTATGTGCTTACGGAGTGTTCCAAAATACTCAACACCCCCTCCAGTTTTGCAGGTTCTTGTCTAGCAGCTCCGTAGCCACAATGTTCAATTTGATCTTGGGACAAATGTAAAGAATGATTGTAAATCTTTTTGGTTCTTAAAATATGTATGATTTTGTAAAGCTTAAAAATATGTTTGAGGCTAGCTAGACCTGTTTTGTGTTGTTAACGGGTTAGGTCTAGAGCCGGTCACCGACCTACAGATTCGGGTCGTGACACCCCAGTGGCTTCTTCCTCTCCAGTTTAGATTGGGACCGAGGGTGCCCCCGATTTGCAAGTCTTTGGTTCGTCTTCTTTAGAGTCCACCTCACCTGTGACTGATACTAATTTGTTCGCTTCTGATGACGGGGTTATAGAGGATGATGGTGTTGATTTGGCGGGGTCGCAGGCTTTGATTCTTTGTGATTCCAGTTCTGTTGAGGTTACTCATGAGCATTTGCTGGTGCCATCTACGGAGTTGGTGCTTCCAAGTCCCCTTCTATCGTTGTTGATTTTACAAGTTTTTCTCTAGGGGTGGTTGCTTCTCCGGCAACTAGAGATGTGATGTTGGTGGATGAGAGAAAAGAAGCCGAGTTCATCTCCAGGTCCACTAATATCTCTTCGATTTCTGGTGAGAGCGAACCTGCGGGCAGTGGTGCTAAAAGTAGTCCCTGATGGGCAGATGAGTCAGATGAGGAGCATGAACTGCCTTTATTGTCGCCCCCACGGGCTTTTAAATACTTGAAGGAGGCTATTGATGAGGTCGCTACTCCTACGCCTTCCGTTCAGACACGGGCAGTGAAGCGTAATACGAAGAAAAAGAAGTAATTCTTGTCCGGACAGCTATCTATCCTTGACTAACCGGTCTGTGGGTTAGCCTGGGTAGAGATACTAGTTTGGGTAGCAAGTTTGCTAGGCGCTAGTTACCTGTTTCGGCCTTGGGAGTTTTAGATTTTCTCTCTTTTGTCATCCATTCTTGTAAAAAAAAAAGTTGTTGGGTACAAAGCCTGCAAGTAAAGGGCATTGGAATTAAAGGAATTCGCCACGAAGAATGCTTCACAAGATAGCCAATCAGGCAAGAATCTGAAGAACTTCGTCGATTGGATCAAATCAAAATCCAGCTCTGAACTTAAATTGGAGTGATATAGAGCATCGCAAAGCTTGTTTCAAAGACTCACATCGATTATGAAAAGACATATTTTCATGTAGTAGATGCAATTACGTCTCGATACTTAATTAAGTCAAGTGGATATTACACAACATAGAATATAAAAGTCTCAACATATAATGCATGTCCAATTAAATGGGAATTTGATCAATGAACAATGTTTTAAGGTAACCCTCTATGATCTTTCCATCTGTAGGTGCATCTCCATCCTTGTAATTCAGATGCATCCCACGGGCAAAGTTTAAGACTATCTCAAGGATTTTCAACGGAACGGTGTTAGAATGCCTCATAAGTTCCTCATTGAGAGTCTTCCATGCCCCCCACTTTCTCTTCTCAAATTCTGCGACCGTCTCCTCATCCGATAAATTGTTCTCTCTCTGGTAGCATAGCAAGGGGCAAATGACAGATCCGCACTCTCTCTCCCTCTTCATATGCCAATTTACATATTGTAGTTAGCTACAGATATAGTAAGGGAGAATAATTTTATGGTGATCACAATACGATATAAATATCATACAAGTTTACCTCGTAACTAGCAACATCGTCACAGAGGCGTGCGAACAAGCCCGAAGCTCTGGCCATGTCGGGTTTAGTTTGCAGCCATTGGAATGCTTGGAGTGTGAGGTTTCCTCCCATTACCATGAACGCTAATGCATTCATATAGTAAGCTCCTGCGGTGGTCACTCCCATTTCCATACTCTCTTCGAAGGATGGCTTATAACCACTTTTGCACCATTGGAATTCCATGAGGTAGCATTTTGCAATTTCCACCGTCTAATTAGTAGGCACTAGTCAGTGAATCACTGAGATCTTTTTTTAATAACATAAGAGTTATTATTGCTCAAAAAAATTAATCTAATTTGTTATATCTTATGTGAATGCTAATTCAACATCTTCGTCGAGGACCAAATTGCAAAGAATGATAATTTGAAGTGAATTTTGAGATGGGAGACAACTTACATAATGTCTTGTCACGGAGATAGCAATCGACGTCCCGTCCAGGGCTGCATGCTTCTCTAGTTCATCAAATGTGTCTAAGAAAGCTTTATAAAGGTGTTTCAGGTAATCTTTGGGAAGCTCATCGATAATAGTTCGGTCCCATCTGGACAAGTTAATTTGTTAATTTCACAACTATAGAATATGTAATGACATAATAATAACTAAAAGGGTATTTACTTTCGGGTTCTTTGTGTTTGGTCTTATCTCTTCTAGCATTCCTAATGTTTGAAAATGATTAGGGCGTCTTCTGTGTTTGATTTTATTATATATTCGAATATTTTCTAACATCATTAGTCATGAAAAATTGATCAATGATATCATCGAAGTAATCGAACGTATAATAAAATCAAACATAGTGAACAACATAATTATTTTTCAAACACGAGGGTTCCTAGAAGAGATAAAATCAAACGCGAAGGGACCCAAAAGTAATTTACCTTAATTTAAAGTATACATGAGCAGAGACTATTCGTCAAGCAGAGACTATTCGTCAATAGTAATGTTCTGCCAATCACATAGAATCTCTAGATAATTTTTCCCGTCTTATTTCTAGCTTCGCCTAGAGAGGTTGTGCCACGATGAGAATGCTCTGATATAATATTAAAATTTTTAATCGAAATTATAAAAATAACAGATATTTTTTACGTTTATAAACAAATCCGAAGCCACAAAATCGGGCATGAAAAATAGCGTGGTCAGGCAACAAACCTCTCAAATGCATCTGTGAGAATCTGTAATTCTTCGAGCGAGCCATATGAATCATAGGTGTCATCAAGAAAGGTAAAGAGGTTGCACTGTTTGACGTATTCCGCCCGAGAGTAAGCATATTTGGGCTCGAAGTATGCACTTGCACTCCACTGGAAATACTCCATTACTCGGTCTCTAGCGTACAGTAACTTGGATGCAAGGTCCAACTCCTTGTGCCATCTAACTTACACAAAAGTAGTATAACATAGTTTCATTATTGAATTGGCTATCGATAATTAAACAAAAAATCTTTTCTGTAGTACAATTGTTGGTGATAGAATTTTAAGAACGGTCACATGAAGACAGACTTGGTAGAAAACAAATATTGGCAGATCATCACTAATGGGCGGAAACGAAGGTCCAATACTAAAGCAATAATTAACCTATGTTAAATTTATATAGAAGAAAAAAGGTAAGGTTCTCTCTTCCTCATGGTTTTTGCCTATGTCTTACTACAATTTTCTAGTAAAAACCTTTTAACATTTAACTTAAATTGTAAAATGTCTCTCTTACTACTCTTTTCAAGAAAAAAAATTATTCTACCATATAACTTAAATTTTCTATGAAATTATAAGAAAGTAAAACGTCCAGGGTCATATTTTGTAGACCATGCAAACTATTAGAATAAGGGAATGAGTCTAATAGTTATTTTTTTAGGGTTTAACACACGGATTTAATAACGAATTAACATCGAAAAACGTCTATCTTACTATTATGAAGATCAGAGGTTGAAATATTATTTTGATCTACGGGTGAGCCGTAATCATTAATTTAACGAAAAAATGGAATAAATTAGTGAACTTACTTGAATATATCCTTGAGCTCCTGCTGGTGCAACAATTGAACTCGGTTGAAATCAGTTTTAGCAAATCTGAGCAAGGTACCATTTGGAGGATTGCAAGCATCTTCCTCGTAGAAAGAGATGAACTCTCTGGCTTTAAGTCTGAGAGGTCCCATGTGCAATGGAATCCTCAACGAGCTGGCTACGTGTTTGGCCAAGTTGGGTTCCAGTTGAGGAGCCCATAGCTCCAAGTGCGTCTTCGTGAAAGCTAGGGCTTCTTCCAGTATTTTTTCTTCATTTGTAGAAAGATGAGCAGCTTCAAAGAGGCTCAACAAGCCTCTTGGATCATCAACAATGGAGTCTTTGAACTCTCCCTTCACCGCATCCTTGAACTTGTTAAACACGTCTGTGATGAAAAACAATGCTGGTATTTCAATTTTTTGATGTAAATTAATGTCGAAATTGAATATCGAATTAACCTCGTCGAGAGAAGTCAAAAGTCTAATGTCAGTTTTTGAATGTATCCTTGAGGCAAGTGTCCTTTTTGTGTAGTGGATATATAAATGCAGAAAATAGTTAAAATATACATTTAAACATATTATTATTAGCTAACTACCCATTTTTTCTTAATGAACAAGACACAACTTCAATATTTTCTCGTAATCTACTATCTTAGTCTTTCATAAATTTTTATGTAGTTCTATATCCGTTTTGTATGGTGCTTGAAATACTATATTGATGCGAGCAAAGTTAAATCTTACCACAAGATATCTTAATTCCGTGTTGTCTGAAAACTCGAAATGCAATTGCAATACTGTAAAGGTCGTAATCATTTTTGTCCAAAAAATCAAGCTTAGAGTAAAAAATTTGATGCAACTGTCTTTCGATTTCAGCTTCGAAATGGTACGATACACCAAGACGACATAGCGAATCGATCAGTTTAATTCTCTCCATTGCATCAGTGCAAGAACCCTTTAACAAGGTATCCACCTTGCTCTTCAACACCTTTACCTCCCCACCATACCAATCAAGCTTCTGCAATTTTGCACAGTTTTAACACAAAAGTTAGAAATAATCATTGTTTTTTTAGAAGTAAATAGATCTTTATTAATCATAACTCCTTGACAAATTACACCATAACAAAACATGTGCCCGTACGAGCTTAAGTCAAGCAGAATGCTATCCGACAGGTTTGACAGTAACCCGGTACCAATACCAGATCATTTTTATGCAAAAACCTGAGAACGATTGATCGGTGGTCATCACCGTTAAGTATTGGTTCAACCGATTTGACCATCTATCATCAAAATGCCAAACTTTTTATTTTGAGTAAATTTTTATAAAAAGTGATTAACTTATAATTTTAATACGTATAAATCATAAACTTAATAATAAAACTTAAAACTATTTATCAATATTTGACATTTTAAAACTAAAATGAATATTAAATTAAAAAATTATTTAAAATTTTGGTTCGACCGATGGTCTAACTGATTAGTCCGGGAAACTGAAGAAATCGGGGATGCCTCCTGATCCGTTTTTTAAAAACATTGGAAGTAACAGCACATGAGGTCTAAAAAGAACAGTGAAAGAATGGGAAGATTTTTTTGGAAGGTATAGAAATATTCCGAAAATGGCAGGGTACGCCTGCTTACAACGATTGTTCAAGATAGCAATTGAAAGCTAAAGAAGTAATGAAAGCAGCGACGCTCACATCTTGATCGAATGGGATGGAAGCGAGGCGATCTCTCCATATTTCTGGAGGGAATTTGTAACGGGGACGAGATTCGGCCTCGCAAGGTAAAGGCATCTGAGATGCTAGAGGTGTTATGGATGCCATATGAGAAGGTCAAAGTTGGAATTTTAACAATGAATTCCTCTACTCTATTTATAGAAAGCTCTTTTTTTTAAATGTATTTTATTCCAAAGAATAAAGTTACAATAAATTTGTATCAGAATTCTAACTAGATTAGAACTCTAATTTTTTTTTATTTGGCTTGTTCTTTATAAATATGAGGGTAAGGGTTAGAAGTTCTTTGGCCTTGCTTATTCGGCAAGGTAATATAGGTACGAGAGAGTTAGGCTCGAGACATAGTATAATGCTCGTGATCCGACCAACTATCTCCACAGACCAACACGAATATTTTCCAGCGTGCTTTGTCCTCACTCGCACGCATCTAGAAAAACTTTCCAAGAGGTCACCCGTCCATAATCAACTCTAGGTCAAGCACGTTCAACCTTGAAGTTTCCTTAAAATATGTGCCAGAAAACTAGGTGCAGCTTCTTGATATTGATAGTACCAATCAAATCACTTGAGACTTTTCAGAACAGATCATTAACAGGGTATCACACATAGTCTTGCCTACGGCTTATATACTATGTATCTCCACATAATAAAGTGATGACCATCTCGGCCCCGTAGATATAGGTCTTTTTATCGAACCACGTAATATCATGTGTCCTCTATCTCATATCTCTCGCTACAATTTGTTATCGTTGTTCTACACATCTATGTTTATGCTTTCGCTGTCATAACAACACCAAAAATACAAATGAGACCTTGAAAGCAACAGTCACACTAGAGAAGCAAACGATTCTCGAGAAAACTCTCAGCTAGTCCTTGTGGCAAATAGTCATGAGAGAAACCAAATACCAGTATCCAGAATCCTCATACAATAAATACGAAATTGTAGTTGTATGCCTGGTTCAAAACCAGTCCAATCCTTAACATCCCTAGCTTTTCTAAGATCACCGATCCAATCCTGTATAACCGTCAATTTCTTTTTATCTTATGTCATTGGACCAAATAATAGTTGCCCCTTTGCACCCATACAAAACAATATAATCTAAATTAGGGGTGTGCATTTGGGATATCCCAATCCCAAATACCGAATACCGAATATCCCAAATACCGAATTAAAAAAAAACTCAATCCCGATCTCAAAATTAATTCAGTATCATACCGAATACCGAATTGAATTTGAGATTGGATTCAAAATTTACCCGTAATACCGAATTAGTCTAAGACCTCAAATAAAAAAGACACCCCTAAATTGAAAAACCTAAATTGAAACCCTAGGTCAAATATCCAAATCGAAACTTACATTGGTCGGTAGGAGAGCAAGAGAGTTGGGTCGCGAACTGCCGTGATGGTGAGGCCGTGAGGGTTTTTTTTTGTGTTGCGTGCGTTTCTTTTTTCTTTTTTTAGAGAGTGAGGTTCTTGTGAGGGTGAGGTTTCTAAGAGGGCGAGGTTCTTGTGAGGGTTTTTTTTCTTTTATTTATAATCTGGCAAATTTTTATTTAGTACTTTGGTATTCAGTAAATTTTAATATAATGCTGGTATTTATCGAAATTCTACCGAATATCAAATTTTTCTTAAAATCTATCCGAATTAAATTCTGAATCCCTATATATCGATCCCGAATATCCCAAATACTGAATCTCATTTGCACACCCCTAATTTAAATACACCAACAGACCCGAGGGCTATTTGCCCTTTTTTATCTGTTCATTTCCCTTTTTTCGATGAATATATTTTTTAAATTACATTAGTAATAAGTCAATGCTTGCATGCTTAAATGTGGCAAAACAATAGTATTCACCAAGTAATAAGTCAATGCTTGCATCCTTAAGAGAAAATACTTATTGTTTTTTATCGTATTAGACTCGTCTTAGACAAGTGAATACTATTGGTACCATTCTCATTAAGGAGGCAGTTAATGGTACAGTAGGAGCTATAATCCTAATGGTGGTACCTCAACCCAATTTTCTCGTCGAGAAAAACGTCCAGCCCCTTCTCAAAAATAAAACGTCCAGCCGGAAAGTACATTTAGCTTGATGAAAATTGATATAGGTATATGGTTCAATCTATGTCAAGTATAACTTGGTGTAAGAAATTTACTTGTGCACAATGCTAGGTAGCTCAAATGGAGCAATAAAAAGAATTCTCTCTCATGATCCCTGAATTTTCTTCCCTCTCTCGCACCTCCCCAACATCCCCCCACCCTCCTACCCCAGATCCGCCAGACGGATCCCAGTCTCCGATGGCCATTCACAACCCAACCCCTACCCTCCACCCACCTAGATCTTGGCAAAACCATTCAGAAGAAGGAAGGTTCAACAGAGTTATACAGTGACAACAAGTCAACAATTGCGATCATAAAGATTCCGGTGTACCATAGTCGAACTAAGCACATCTCAATTAAGTATCATCGTATTAGAGAAGTGGATGCAAGTGGTAAAATTCAGCTCAAGTACTGCAGCATTAAAGAGCAGCTAGAGGACATATTCACTAAAGCCCTTCCAAAAGCAAAATTTCAGCTATCGAGAGAGAAGGTTGGAGTTGTAGGGAAAAACATTAAGAAGGAGCATTGAAGAATAATGTATTTCACTAAATACATGCACAAGCTATATGCATGAATGTCTAGCATAATTGCACCCTAAGATACATGACTAAGGTTCATGAACTACTAAAATTCATGAACTAATGGTAAAATTCATGCATGGAAGAATTCTATTTATTTCATTAATTTTTTTATTAATTACGAACTTTTATTAATTAGTAAAGAAAAAATTACAGAATGGGGGTGAGAAAGGGGAGAAAAAGAAATAAAAAGGACTAAAAACAAAGCCAAGACCTAAACGGGCAACCATATTGGCAAATCCGCTGCCATATCTAGTGACTCACCCGAGCAAACCCACAAGTTGGGTAGTCAAGGGTGATACAAATCGGCCGGGGCGCATCAAAAGTCCACATTATACTCCGACCAAAGTAGATCCTCACCAGTGTAGATAGTATCAGCCCTCTTTCTCGCTTGAAAGTGAGTGTTCTTGGCAGGCGGTAGGTCGAAATCCTCCAAGTCTAACTGCGAATCAACCTTGTCTGCCCAATTGTTCTTCAACTTCTTCGTCAACGAACCCATGAACTTCAACGAGTCCGGAAGATCATCGTTGTCGGAAAAAGAAACAACCACATTTTTCTCTTGACCTAGGATAGACATGGGATCCGTAGCAGGTAAAGTTGAGGCGCGGCCCATAATAGATGGGGATGGGCCCTGTAGAATCGGAGTTCTCTTATCAAGGAATTCAGACTTGAGACCCTTGTGCTTATAGCCTTTCGAACTCAAAGATCAGCTAGGAAAAACTCCTCCAGTAGCGTCATAGGCGGCCTTCCTAGCTTCAATTTTTGCCAAATCTGAATCTGACAAGTGCAATCACTAATTCGAACCCGATTTAGAACTATTTATGCGCGCACTTTTCTTGCTCGAATCTGAATTAATTAATACATACACTTAGACGTGACTATTGTTAGAATCTGATTTGTGATTTAATTCGTCAAAAATTTGATTCGATTCCAAAATTCAATTAGAATTTATCTTGAGAGGAATTGGGTACGGTTGAAGATTTCTTTAATTTGTCAACCCGGAGAATTTGATTCGAGTCAAATTCGTGATAAATTCGTTCGTATTATGTAAAAAAATAAAAATGTATATAAATAGGTACTCGTGTGAAAGGGGGAAAACAAAGGGAATTGAAATTTTAAAACTTATCCACCAGAAACACGTTGTATACACCCAAGGTCGAACTATCCTCATGTATTATCATTAATCGATATCTCTCCCAATATTCCAGCAGACAAATCATCCACGTCATCAATCTGCATCCTCCCGAAGTAACCAATCAAACCCTCCTTGTCCATCATATAAATACATGCTCATATACTAAATTTCCAACAAAGAGAATTAAAAAAAAAGCTCATATACTAAATTTTCAACAAAAATAAATGATACGGGTGCTTGGGGGCACATTCACCAAAAAGAATAGAGCAATAAAAGTAAAACGTTTCAAAGAAGAAAAAAAAACAGAGCATCTGCATAATGAATACAACAGCCGAGGAACTCAGATGCTGGTATGAATTCCCTAAGGTAAATGATCGGTTTGCTCCCTTGTGTAACCGGTCGCGCTCATGGACGTTCTTATATCTTTGGAGTAAAATAATAACAAATCTACCAATTCAAAAAAAAATGGAACAGTAAAGTTCTCGTATTATTGCATTGCCAATAGCAACAGATACAGACTCCAACAAGTGGCATACAAGCAGAAATCAATCCCCAAATGGGGTTGGATTTGTTCTTGGACGTATAAAATGCGTCAGGACCGTCCTGTATGATAAAATGGTATACCCAGTTATGATAAAATGGTTTCACGGGGACCGTCCCGGATAAAAGCGGTTGGATAAAATGGTCTATCCATTTATGATAAAATAGTCTACCCAGTTAAGATAAAATAGTTTCACGGGGACCATCCCAAATAAACCGGGACGGTCCCGGATAAAAAAAGTAAGATAAAATGGTCTACACGGTTATGATAAAATGGTATACCCTTTTATGATAAAATGGTATTCCTAGTTATGATAAAATGGTCTACCAAATGGGCCATCTAAGACCGTTCTGAAATGGGTTTTTCAGGACCAAATCTGGTCCCGCTCGAAACATGCTCATATACACCGAGAATAGAATCCCACACAAAAAAAATGCTCGTCGTAATAGAATCCCAAAACCTACGAGAAGATATAAGAAATTCTGACAATTCTATAAGGTCGATATTTTATTTACCACAAAAAAGGGGAAGATTTTATTTTGTCGGATGGGAATAGACTCGTCGTAGACAGGTGAAGACTATTGGTACCATCCGCACCCATTTTCCTTAAGGAGGTAGATAATGGTATACTATGAGCTCCAAGCCTAATAGTTGTAGCTCACCCCAATTTGTTAGTCAAGAAAACCGTCGAACTCCAACTCTAAAAGTGGTAGCTCAACCTAATACTATTAATACGAGATAGAAATTACAACCCTAATAGTGGAAGCTCAACCTAATAATATTGGCACGAGATAGAAATTCCAACCCTAAAAGTGGTACCTCAACCTAATTCTATTTAGTTTCTACCCAAAAAAACCTAATACTATTTATTACGAGATAGCAGTTCCTACCCTAATAGTGGTAGCTCAACCTAATGCTATTGGTACGAAATAGAGGTTCCAACCCTAAAGGAGCTCATCGGTAGTGGAATGAGAGGCTCACCGGGACATGGCAGTGGTGCTGGAGGGACATGAGGAGGGGATGGGTCGCTGGGAAATGATCTCTTTGTATGGATTAAATATCATAGCAGGTTGATTGTAAGGATATGTCATCTCTCTATATATCAACACGAATTATTTTCTGGTGTATTTTGTTCTTACTCACACGCACACTAAAAACTTCTCAGAAAGTGTTACAGGAAAAATGTGTACAAAAGATAAAGTAGGGTTTGTTGTGTTGAATGTAGGATGACCTGCTTTTTTACTCGAACTCTCCTTACACAGAGATTACCGACCTAGTTCCCGTCCTTAGATTAGAAAACTCCACAATCAGGCCGTGCTTTATATAGAAAAATTTTTCTTAGGCCATTTCCAAAACAGAGAGATCCCGTCGCAAATAGGAATGCTCAGGCCGTGACAAACAAGCAATCTCGGCCTAAATAAGGACATTCCAAGCCTTGACCGAATATTGGGAGATCCGGCTCAATCAAGAAAAATCCCAAGTTGTGACAGAATACCAGAGAACCGGCTCTAAAATAGGAAAATCTTGGGTATGGATTGGGCACGGAATGCTCAAATTCCGAACCGTTCGGAATGAAGACACGCGGAGACTTTTTTGCAAATGCGATAAAATACGGGGACCAAAATAAAAAAAGCCACGCACAAACGCAGGCCGGATACAAATGCCATTATCACATAACTGCGCATGCCAGTATCACATAACTGTGCATGCCATTATCACATAACTGCGTATGCCAGTGTGACCTTTTTGCAAAAATGCTAAAATATGGGAGACCAAAATGAAAAAAACTACGCGCGCCATTATCATCAGCGGGGACTTGCCACTGTCACAAATACACATGTCATTATCACATAACTGTGCTTGCCATTATCACATAACTGCGCTTGCAATTATCACATAACTGTGCTTGCCACTGCGGTCCCCCTTCACTCCAAACCGTCCGGAATCAATTCCTTCACTCCGTACTCAATCCACTCCCGAAAATCTTGCCCCTGTTCAAAATAGGAGACCTTTGTCCTGGCTTAGAATATGACCTACGTAGTATTTAAGCTGACTCTATACACCGACAAGATGAACATCCAACATAACGGGCTGAGAACATCTCTGAGGCAAACCCAAGTGAGTTACATACCGCACAAGCCCGAGACAACTATTATAGCCCAAGCTCGAGATGCGTCGCCACAAAGTTCACCCTGGCCTAGATGACCCGAAGACCGATGTGAGGCAAATGGACAAGCGAAACCACTAGACAAGCATAGCAAGCAGACAAGCGAGACCGAGTGGATGGGCAAGTGGACACCATAAGCAATTGGGTGGGACGAATGAGCTCTTCGGACGGGTCACCAGGCGAATGAGTCAGGCTCTCTAGAGGGGTTGAACCATCCGAATGGGTAGGCAGACATGTGAAGCTCTACAGACGGATCAAACCATGCAGATGGGTAGGCGGACAGGTCGAGCTCTTTGGATGGGTCGAGCTCTTCGAACGAAAATGGCCAAGAGGATGAGCAAGACCATAAGGTGGGATAATCCGCGTAAGACCTTGGAGGTGGAACAATCCGCGTACTCCCTTGGAGGTAGAATAATCTGCCTCCTCGAGGTGGACTAGTCTTGAAATAGATTTTAAACCTTGTTACGCTTCGAATCTGAAGAATTCCTAAACTACATACTCCGACCAACGTAGATCCTCACAAGTGTAGGTAGTACCAGCCCTCTTCTTCGCTTGAAAGTGAGTGTTCTTGGGTGGCGGCAGGTCAAAATCCTCCAAGTCTGACTGCGAATCAACCTCGTCCGCCCAATTATTCTTCAACTTCATCATCAACAAGCCCATGAATTTCAACGAGTCTGTAGATCATTGTTGTCAGAAAAAGCAACGACCTCATTTCCCTCTTGACCTGGAATAGACATGGGATTCGTAGCAGGTAAAGCCGAGGCGCGGCCCAAAAAAGACGGGAACGAATCCTGTAGAATCAGAGTTCCCTTATTTAGGAATTTGGGCTTGAGACCCTTGTGCTTAGAGCCCTTCGAACTCGAAGATCAGCTAGGAAAAACTCCTCCCGCAGTGACATAGGTAGCCTTCCTAGCTTCAATTTTTGCCAAATCTGAATCTGACAAGTGCAATGACAAACTCGAACCCGATTTAGAACTCTTTTTGCGTGCACTTTTCTTGCTCGAATCTGAATTAATTGATACATACGCTTAGACATGACCATTGTTAGAATCTGATTCGTAATTTAATTCGTCAAAAATTTGATTCGATTCCAAAATTCAATTCGAATTTGTCTTGAGACGAATTGGGTACAGTTGAAGATTTCTATAATTTGTCAAACCGGAGAATTTGATTCGAATTTAAATTTGATTCGAGTCAAATTCGTGTCAAATTCATTTGTATTATGTAAAAAATTAAAAATATATATAAATAGGTACTCATGTGAAAGGGGGAAAACAAAGGGAATTGAAATTTTAAAACTTATACACCAGAAACACGTTGTATACATCCAAGGTCGAACTATCCTCATGGGTTATCATTAATCGATATCTCTCCCAAAATTCCAACAGACAAATCATCCACATCATCAATCCGCGTCCTCCCAAAGTAACCAATCAAACCCTCCCTGTCCATCATATAAATACATGCTCATATATTAAATTTCCAACAAAGAGAATTAAAAAAATGCTCATATACTAAATTTCCACCAAAAATAAATGATACGGGTACTTGGGGGCACATTCACCAAAATGAACAGAGCAATAAAAGTAAAACGTTTCAAAGAAGAAAAAAAACAGAGCATCTGCATAATAATGAATACAACAGCAGAGGAACTCAGATGCTGGTATGAATTCCCTAAGGTAAATGATCGGTTTGCTCCCTTGTGCAACCGGTCGCGCTCATGGACGTTCTTATATCTTTGGAGTAAAATAATAACAAATCTACCGATTCAAAAAAAAATTGGAACAGTAAATTTCTCGTATTATTGCATTGCCAATAGCAACAGATACAGACTCCAAGGGCCAACAAGTGGCATACAAGTAGAAATCACGCCCTAAATGGGGTTGGATTTGGTTTTGGACGTGTAAAATGCGTCAGGACCGTCCTGGATGATAAAATGGTCTATTTAGTTACGATAAAATGGTTTTACAGGGACCGTCCTGGATAAAAAGAGTTGGACAAAATGGTCTACCCATTTATGATAAAATAGTCTATCCAGTTATGATAAAATAGTTTCACAGGGACCGTCCAAGATAAACCGGGACCGTCCCGGATAAAAAAATTTGGATAAAATGGTCTGTCCGGTTATGATAAAATGGTATATCCTTTTATGATAAAATGATCTTCCTAGTTATGATAAAATGGTCTACCGAATGGGCCATCTAAGACCGTTCTGAAATGGATCTTGCAGGACCAAATCCGGTCCCGCTTGTTTGCTCATAGACACCGAGAATAGAATCCCACACAAAAAAAATGCTCGTCGTAATAGAATCACAAAACCTACGAGAAGATTTAAGAAATTCTGACAATTCTATAAGGTCGATATTTTATTTACCACAAAAAAGGAGAAGATTTTATTTTGTCAGATGGGAATAGACTCGTCGTAGACAGGTGAAGACTATTGGTACCATCTGCACCCATTTTCCTTGAGGAAGTAGATAATGGTATACTATGAGCTCCAAGTCTTATGGTTGTAGCTCACCCCAATTTGTTAGTCAAGAAAAACGTCGAACTCCAACCCTAAAAGTGGTAGCTCAACCTAATACTATTAATACGAGATAGAAATTACAACCCTAATAGTGGAAGCTCAACCTAATAATATTGGTACGAGATAGAAATTCCAACCCTAAAAGTGGTACCTCAACCTAATTCTATTTAGTTTCTACCCAAAAAAATCTAATACTATTTAATACGAGATAGAAGTTCCAACCGTAATAGTGGTAGCTCAACCTAATGCTATTCATACGAAATAGAGGTTCCAACCCTAAAGGAGCTCATCGGTAGTGGAATGAGAGGCTCGCTGGGACATGGCAGTGTTGCTGGAGGGACATGAGGAGGGGATGGGTCGCCGGGAAATGAGCTCTTTGTATGGATTAAATATCATAGCAGGTTGATTGTAAGGCTATGTAATCTGTCTCCATATATCAACATGAATTATTTTCCAGTGTGTTTTGTTCTTACTCACACGCACGCTAAAAACTTCTCAGGAAAAATGTGTACAAGAGATAAAGTAGGGTTTGTTGTGTTGAATGTAGGATGACCTGCTTTTTTACTCGAACTCTCCTTACACAGAGATTACCGACCTAGTTCCTGTCCTTAGAATAGAAAACTCCACAATCAGGCCACGCTTTATATAAAAAAATTCTTCTTAGGCCATTTCCAAAACAGAGAGATCCCGTCGCAAATAGGAATGCTCAGGCCGTGACAAACAAGCAATCTCGGCCTAAATAAGGACATTCCAAGCCTTGGCCGAATATTGGAAGATCCGGCTCAATCAAGAAAAACCCCAAGTTGTGACCGAATACCAGAGAACCGGCTCCAAAATAGGAAAATCTTGCCCGAGTCCAAAATAGGAAAACTTTGTCCCGGCTTAGAATATGACCTACGTCGTATTTTAGTCGACTCTATATACCGACAGCCCGAACATCCAACATAACAGGCCAAGAACATCTCCGAGGCAAACCCAAGCGAGTTACATACCGTACAAGCCCGAGAACACTATTATAGCCCAAGCCCGAGATGCGTCGCCGCAAAGTTCACCCCAGCCTAGATGACTCGAAGACCGGTGTGAGGCAAATGCACAAGCGAAACCACTGGAGCAGCATAGCAAGCAGACAAGCGAGACCGAGTGGACAGGCAAGCGGACACCATAAGCAATCCGGTGGGACGAACTCTTCGGATGGGGCCCCCAGGCAGATGAGTCAGGCTCTCTGGAGGGATTGAACCATCCGAACGAGTAGGCAGACGAGTGAATCTCTACAGACGCATCAAACCATGCAGATGGGTAGGTGAATAGGTTAAGCTCTTCGGATGAGTCAAGCTCTTTGAACAGAAATGACCAAGAGAAAGAGCAAGACAATAAGGTGGGATAATCCGCGTAAGCCCTTGGACGTGGAACAATGCGCCTACCCTTTTGGAGGTTGAACAATCCGTCTCCTCGAGGCGGACTCGTCTTGAAATAAATTTTCAACCTTATTACGCTTCGAATCTGAAGAAGTCATAAACTACAAAGTTGTAGGTCTTTCTCTTATCTTTCCATGGTTTTGATGGAATCAAATCAATATGATGCCCGAGTCACAAGTTATGACCAGTTTACCAAAGATTCCAAGGACAACAAGCCGAGGTGCACTAGAAACAACATGCCAAGGCAGACATAAGATGATGTGCTAAGGTGGTCTCTACCGAAGATGAACATAGGTGGTCCCTACTGAGGGAAGACCATCGTCGGTCTTAACTGAGTGGAGACCATCATCGATCTTGACTGAGGAAAACTATCATTGGTCTCGACTGAAAGAGACTCGTGGGAAGAACATAGTGCAGTCTCGATTGAGGGGACCCAAGGCAGGACGAGATCATCTCCCCAGGTGTGATGAGACTGCCAACCTCATCACTTCTTAGGACCAGACCAACCTCAACACCTCTTGGGACGAGACCAACCTCACCACCTGTTGGGACAAGACCGCCTCCATCCGACGAGATGAGATCCATCAGGACGACCAAGAGCCATCTCATTCGTGGCAGACCTGGAGCAACCCCTTCCAATGTGGGATAAAATCAACCCCAACCAAGGAGCTACAATATGTATCCGAAGCGAACTACTGGTACCCATGCTCTAGTATTTTTGTACATCAACAGAAGGTCACCATCATAAAAATAGTTTATGTCAAGCACGATTAATCTTAAAATTATCCCATTATCTTTATTAGAGATGATATTGTAACTTGATGATATGGATAATATAGTCAAATCATTTAACATATCTTAAATGTTGTATTACATTGATTTCGCACGACTCTCGTGTCATGTGCATTTTGTTGGGTATGGAGCCTGAGTGCAAGTGGAGTATTCAGTTGGTTCGAGTGAAGAACCGTGAGGATTGTCCGAGAGTTGATCGATTGGGTTTAGAGTTCAGGGACGCTCGAGGAATCAATTGAGCCAAGAGTTGAGTGAAGATGTTGAGGACATCTGGGGAGTCGTGTGGCTCGAGTGAAGATCTTTGAGGATGATCGGGTTCAAGAGACGGAGTCGAAAGACGAAGCCAAAAAAGTGATTTGTGAAGAAGCTGATGGAACTTGTGGCCGCAAGTTGGGCTGAAGTTGCTCTCGAACAAAAATTTCTTGTAGGCGCCAATTGACTTGTGACCGCAAGTTGGACCAAAAAAAGTGACTTTTCATGAATCAAAATGCCCCTCAAGACCCCTCAAATAGTTGCCTAGGTTGTGGGCACTATAAATATCCATTTGCCTCATTGTTGGAAGGTTGGCAAAAGTGTTACCTCCTTCTCCAAAGAGAAAGAGAGAAGAGGGAGGAAGGAGAAAGGATCTCCAAGTGAAAGAGAGGCCAAGTGAAGGAGAAGAAGGTATGAACCCCTAGAGAAAGGGTTGCCCAACCCTCCAAGTAAAGGAAGATTGTCTATGGCAAAGAGAGTAAGAGGGAAAGAGGAGAAGCTCTCTAAGTGAAGGAGAGTGGCCCATGTCCCCCAAAGTTGCCCAACCCGAGTGAAGGGTTGTCTCCAAGTGAAGGAGGTTTAGAAGAGAAAGAAGACCTCTAAGAAGGAGGAGAAGAAGAAGACCCAAGAAGAAGGATTGCCTCCAAATAAAGGAGGAGGAGAAGAAGAACTCCAAGTGAATGGCAAATCCAAGAAGAAGGGTTAGCCACCCGAGTGAAGGAGGTGGTGCTCTCCAAGTGAAAGAGAGTTATCTGACGTATGGGTAGAGCCCGAGTGAAGGGCCTTGCCAAGAAGAAAGGTTAGCCACTCCGAGTGAAGGAGGTGGTGCTCTCCGAGTGAAGGAGAGTTTGTCCGAAGACTGGGTAGAGTCTAAGCCTAGCGTTTCGCCAACAGTGAGAGCTCCCAAGAGTATGGGTAGCCTATGGTGAAAAGAGGAGGAGAGAATGAGCCGGTTGAAGGCATCTATTATTGTAAGAGCGAGTGAATCTCTAGCATGATATAGTGAAATCTCTCCTGGCTTGGAATCCCCCTGATGTAGATCATTGTGGATCGAACTGGGTAACCAAATTTTTGTGTCCCTCCTTGTACTTTATTTGTACTTAGTGCTTTGTGCTTTATGCATTGTACTTCTCGTGGTTATTGTAATTTGCTCGTATATATTTTCTGTTGCATTGTTTGGGTCCACGGGAAGTGGATAATTTCCCTAACAATTGGTATCAGAGCCCGGGTTAGGGTGTGGTGAGAGCAACCATGATGGGTGAAGTAAACTTGCCCGTGGAGAAGTTCGATGATATGAAGAAAAAGGAGTGGGAGCTCCTAGACCGGAAAGAGATGAGTGTGGTGTGCTTATCCTTATCTAGGAGTGTGATGACCGAGGAGGGTGCATTGTATGCAATGAGGAATGCCCATAAGAGCATTGGCCTTGTGAGTGTGACAGAAGATGCGGAGTAGCATTGTCGACTTGGCCATATGTGTGAGAAGGGGATGAGGGTGCTTTATTCAAGAGGGAAGCTACCAAGCTTGAGGACCATGGAGGTGGATCTTTGTGTGCATTATGGTCTTAAAGAGCAGAGAGTGAGCTCTTCGAGAGGTAGCAATTTTTGAAATGATGAGAAGCTTGAATTGGTCTAAGTGAAGGGACCGGCACCGGTGGCATCCTTGGGTGGTTCGTGCTACAAGACCTCCATTGGTAAGAAGGATCTTGAGGTGTGCTTGAGATCGAGAAAATGGCTGAGAGTACAAACTCCAAGAGTTCAAGAAGTACTGTGAAGCAAATATAGGAGCTGGAAATCCCAAAAAAGATGGCATCATGGAGAAGATTAACACAACAACTAAGTGAGAGCCATGCGAGTGAAGTGTGGGCGACTGAATATGTTGAGGGTGGATGAAGTGAACATCGCCTCTTACTTGGTCAATGGAGTACCATCAAGCCCTTTAGAGAGTGTGATACCAGGGGTGACTTGAAGTGGGAAGAAGATTGATCTAACTCATCTTCGTGTGTTTGGTTATGTGTCATTTATTCATGTTGATGCAGATGAGAAGAGCAAGCAAGATGCCGAGTCCATAGAGAAGGACGAGGGGAGCTTTACTGATGATGTGGGTTCTAGCAGTGAGATGGTCGAGAGAGACATCTCGAACTCGGGTGAGAGCAAGAATGTATTGAATGGCCAGGAGGCCAGTAAGGAGAAGGTGAAACCAAGTTCCCAACTGCCAGTGGTTTCACAGTGGAGTTCCACGAGTGAAGGTGGTTCATCGCAGGAGTTCTCGCCCGCCAACTACTATTTTTGTCAATAAATTGTGGTGAACCAGAAGATTATACAGAGGCGCGGCAAAGTGAGCATGTGGCCAAGAGAATGCTTGCAAAGAGTGAGAAGATGGAGTCGTTGAGTGCCAAAGAGACTTGGAGACTAGTCAAACTCCATAGTGGCAAGGTATGGCATGATCGAGAGGCTAGAAGAGTTGGTGCGGCAAAGGAGAACAAGTGTTGCAAGGAGAGAGCTCAGAAGCAGAAGACTCCAGGTACTTTCACGGGTGGTCGTATGAGGTATGCAAAGGAGCATACAAGACCAGTGATAGTGAATCTGGTGGGAGTTGTGAGAAGGTTTTTGAGGAATCCTGGAAAGAAATATGAGAAGACAAAGAAGCGGGTGCCTGTCCACTTGACAAGCTTTGTAAAGAAAGGCCGAAGCGTCGATTGGGATGAAGGTCACCTAGTGATGGGTGATTGATAAAGACGTTAGTCACTGGGTGGGAGATTTCCTAGTGATGAGAATCACCTAGTATGAGATGGTTCGCAGTTATGGTTAGTCTCCGGGTAGGAGATTGATAAATAAAGATTGCCTAGTGACGGGTGATGTGGTTAGTCTCGGGGTGGGAGATTGCCAAGTAAAGAAGATGGTCGCCTAGTGACAGGTTGTTCGTATGGAGGTCAGTCTCCAGATGGAAGATTATTGGGTATGGAACCAGAGTGCGAGTGGAGTACTCAGTTGGTTCGAGTGAAGAACCGTGAGGATTGTCTGAGAGTTGATCGATTGGGTTTGGAGTCCGGGGACGCTCGGAGAATCAATCGAGTCAAGAGTGACGTTGAGGACATCCGGAGAGTCGTGTGGCTCGAGTGAAGAGCCTTGAGGATGATCGGGGTGGCGATCGGGTTCAAGAGACAGAGTCGATAGAACTGATAGAACTTGCGGTCACAAGTTAATTGGCGGCCGCAAGTTGGGCTGAAGTTGCTCTCGGACGAAAATTTCTTGCGGGCGCCAGTTGACTTGCGGCCCAAGTCGGACCCAGAAAAAGTGACTTTTCATGGATCAAAATGTCCCTCATGACCCACCAAATAGTTGCCTAGGTTGTGGGCACTATAAATACCTATTTGCCTCATTGTTGGAAGGTTGGCAAAAATGTTGCCTACTTCTCCAAAGAGAAAGAGAGAAGAGAGAGGAAGGAGAAAGGCTCTCCAAGTGAAGGAGAGGCCAAGTGCCCACTCCTCCAAGTGAAGGAGGAGAAGGAGAAGGAGAAGGAGAAGAAGGTGTGAACCCCTAGAGAAAGGGTTGCCCAACCCTCCAAGTGAAAAAGGATTGTCCATGGCGAAGAGAGTGAGAGGGAAAGAGGAGAAGATCTCTAAGTAAAGGAGAGTGGTCCATGTCTCCCAAAGTTGCCCAACCCGAGTGAAGGGTTGTCTCCAAGTGAAGGAGGTTGAGAAGAGGAAGATGACCTCCAAGAAGGAGGAGAAGAAGAAGACCCAAGAAGGGTTGCCTCCAAGTGAAGAAGGAGGAGAAGAAGAACTCCAAGTGAAGGGCAAACCCAAAAAGAAGGGTTAGCCACCCCGAGTGAAGGAGGTGGTGCTCTCCAAGTGAAGGAGAGTTGTCAGACGTGTGGGTAGAGTCCGAGTGAAGGGCCTTGCCAAGAAGAAAGATTAGCCACTCGGAGTGAAGGAGAGTTTGTCCGAAGAGTGGGTAGAGCCCAAGCCTAGGGTTTTGCCAAGAGTGAGAGCTCCCAAAAGTGTGGGTAGCCTATGGTGAGAAGAGGAGGAGAGAGTGAGCCGAGTGAAGGCATCTATTATTGTGAGAGTGAGTGAAGCTCAAGCGCGATATAGTAAAATCTCTCCTGGTTTGAAAACCCCCGGATGTAGACCGTTGTGGATCGAACAACCAAATTTTTGTGTCCCTCCTTGTACTTTCTTTGTGCTTTGTGCTTTGTGCTTCTCGTGGTTATTGTAATTTGCTCGTATATATTTTCCGTTGCGTTGTTTGGGTCCACGAGAAGTGGATAATTTTTCTAACACATTTACGAATCCAAAACCCATGCAACCTTTCACCGATGAGCTTGGTACGAATATAAATGGAGACAAGGCTGTCTTCAAATTCATTACAGACCAAAATTCAGATCCAATTGCTTTCGCACCATGGATCAGGATCTCTTATATAATTTCTCCATAGCGATAGCCTTAATCATGGCTTTCTTCACCTTCATCATGATCTTAATACAAAGATACACCACCAAGATCAGTTCCAAAAGAAATTTACCTCCAGGACCAAGAACCCTGCCCATCATAGGCAACATGCACCAGCTAATATTCAGTCCACTACTTCATCGTTGTCTAGCGGACTTGGCCAAGAAACATGGACCAGTCATGTACATTAAACTAGGATCAGTGGACCATGTTGTTCTCTCTTCCAAGGCGGCCGCGGAGGAAGTACTGAGGACTCATGACGCGTTGTTGGCCGATAGAGCAATTACAATTGCAGCAAAAATCCTCACATACAACTGCAGAAGCATAAGCTTTGCACCCTACGGAGAGTATTGGAAACAGATGAAGAAGCTCTTTGTCGTTCACTTGGCGAGTACCAAACAGGTCGAATCGTTCAGGTCAGTGAGGGAGGCTGAGGTAGCCACGCTTGTTACATCAATCATGGACTCGTCGCGCAGCGGGTCCCCAGTGAACCTGAGCAAGATGTCATATTCATTGATGACTAGCATCATCTCCAAGGCGACTTTCGGGGACTCGTGCAAGCGGGTGGATGCTTTCACCCCGCTCATTCCGCGGATAGTTGAGATCTTGTTGGGTTTCAATATTGCAGAGTTCTTCCCTTCGATTGGAATCCTTGACAGGGTCAGTGGAGTTAGGTACAAAGTGGAAAGGCTACACAAAGAGATCGATGAAGTACTTGAGGGCGTCATTGGTGAGTACAAGGCATCCAAGGCAGTAGGGCGAGCTAAGGCAAATGAAATTCTTGGTGTTCTTCTAGATTTTCAAGACCAAGGTGACCCAGAAATCTACTTATCAATGGAAGACATCAAAGGAATCCTCTTCGTGAGTAATTTAATTTTTTAACACGGTACAATTTTTTTTTTCAATGCGATTCGCAAACTTCGAAAGTTGGACCTAATTTTATACCGACACATTTGTTTGACCAGGACGTGTTCACCGGCGGTGTTGAAGCATCGGCTACGGTATTAGATTGGGCAATGTCCGAAATCTTAAGGCATCCCAAAGTTATGAAAAGGGTACAAGCAGAGGTCAGACAACTTTTCCAATCCAAATCCAGCGTCGACGAGTCATGCATGCATCAGCTGAAGTACATGAATTTAGTCATCAAAGAGACTCTAAGACTGCATATCCCTGCTCCCCTGCTACTACCGAGAGAAGTCCGACAGCGCTTGACTATAAACGGGTACGAGATACCTCCCAAGATGAGAGTATTCATCAACGCATGGGCGATTGCAAGAGACCCAAAAATATGGACCGATGCAGAAATGTTCTGTCCTGAGAGATTCCTCGAAACTTCAGTTGATTACAAAGGCAATCACCTTGAGTTCATCCCTTTCAGTGCCGGAAGAAGGATGTGTCCTGGAATGATGTTTGGCATGTCCACCGTTGAGCTGGCGCTGGCCAACTTGCTCTATCATTTCAATTGGGAGCTTCCGGATGGTCTCGTACCCGAGAGCCTGGACATGTCCGAAGCGTTTGGAGCTGCAGCTCGAAGAAAATTTGATTTGTGCCTTATTGCTACTCAGTACTGTCCCTGATTGGCATTTGTTCGAAGGGAAGGTGTTGAAGTGCAAAAATATATTTTGTATCCCAACAGAAGGAGGTGGTGTGAATTTGAATTATAAGCTTTAGCTTGTGTTCAGGAGAATAAGAAGTACGAGTGAAATAAATAGGAAAATGATGTGTATCTCTAAATGCTAGGATTAGACCATCTTGTATCTAGAGAAGCCGACAAACCTATGTTTAATTTAGGTAGAATTTTAAATAATGACAAATTCCCTCAATTTTAACAATTATAGTGTTTGCTCGATGAGCCGATGTTTAATAACATAGAGCCAACACCAATAGTATTACTACTCTCATCCAAAAACTTCAAAAATGGCTATTGCTCTGTTTAGATAGCGAAAGCAGAATGCTCGAAATTATAACATTAAGTTTAATGCTGGATCAATTTAGGGCAGAGACGAGCTCTATCCATAGTGGCTACCATACAGTAACTAAGACTTATTTGAGTAATCGGTAAAGCAATTGGCGTTATATTTTTTAAAATGAGTCCAACTTTATTAATTTTAAATTAAAAGAAAAGAAAAGAAATAAAACATTACATGAAAATTAATCCGTAAAAGAAAATCCCTCTAACCCTCATGCGGAAAAGTGACGTTATATCTGATTTGTGTATATACATTAAAAAATAATTTAAAAATAGGAGTTTTTACTTTTTTGTGGAAGTGTTTTTTTGGTGGAATATAGGAGTTTTAGGGAAAATTACTACCAGGCCCCTGGTATTTGGCATATTCGCCTCTCACCTCCTTGGTGTTCGAAAATCAATTAAAAAATCCCTCTAGTTTGGCAAAATTATACTATCAGGCCCCCATAGTTTGGCAAAATTATACTATGGGGCTCCTCGCTGACGTCAGTGGTCAAAATATTATTATTTTATTATTAAAATGACCATTATACCCCTCGTTATTCGTCCATGTTCTCTCTTCTTCACTCGTCTTCAACACCAAGCCCAAAACCCAACGTCGAACTTGGCCCCGACAGCCTACCATCGACCTTGCCGAGGAGGAACTCGTCCTCGTCATCGGTTCAAGTCAGACTCGGTCATCCTCCAGATCCTCGACAAGCTCGTGTCGGCCTCAATTCGTCCAGAACCCCTAATCGTACCTCAACCAAAAATTTGTTCATGTCGAAGCCCAACCGCCCTCGCAGATTGACCTGTTCCATTGCCATCTCCCTCCCTTGGCACGGCGAATAAGAATTTGTTCGCGTCGACGGCGACCTCGAGATCCCCTGCATCTCCGACGAGAACACCGGCGATGACCCCAAGGTTAGGATTTTTGTCTACAACGATGGCCCGCGGTGGGGCAAGAAGGCCGGAGAAGATGGAACGACCCCCTTGTCCAGCCTCGTCGACCCTCGATTCAGTCCTCTACCGCGACGAGCTTTCCTCTCAAATTAGTAGTCGGTAACAATGACAGAACATGTTTTTTTTGTTATTATTTGTTAATTGATTTCTGTAAGGGTGCATTAATCATTTAACAAGAAAAATAATTGCTGACATCAGCGAGGGGCCCTAGAGTATAATTTTGCCAAACTAAGGAGATTTTTTAATCGATTTTCGAACACCAGAGGGTGAAAGGCGAATATGCCAAACACCAGGGACCTGGTAGTAATTTTTCCGAGCTTTTACTTAGGACAGCTAAATATTATTCCTTGTCACATCCTCCTTGGAATGGACATGTAGAATTCTGTACATCGTGTTCCTTTTACACATATCTAGTTGGTAATAAACTGGAAGGACTATCATCAAACTGTTTCATTAAATTTTTCCCTTTCAGAACATAATACCTGTCCAAAGACATTTCCATCACTTCAGCCCACCCAGTACATGGAACTGAATGGACCTTTCAAGTCAAATAATTTCTGAAACTTGGAAGGAAAGAGATCATTGAAGTGGGAGTGGGATTGAAGGCTTGAAGGCCAAGACACACACACAAAAAGCATCTTAAAATTTGGCTTTAGCACATGGAGGGTGGTGGTGTTTTGGAGCAGAGCAATAACTTGTCACCATCATCACAACCAGGGATTGAATGCTCAGTAGTGCCATGCCATGAGACAAAGGTCTAAAAAGGCTGGCCAAATTTCACTGAGACAATTCCATCTACTTTCTTTCCCTTGCAGGTACTGTCAATATTATGTGTGAGATGATTTTAAAAAAATCGATGGTATCAAGAGTCAAGTATTGTCGGACCTATTTAGGGGACAGATTTATTAAGGATATATTTTACATTTGTAAGAATTGAACACAATATTTTTTAAGTGAATCTAAATCTCTTATCACTTGTCAGGGATATTTTAGATTTTCAATTTTTTAAGACTATTTTTTAATTTTTTTTCGAGTTTTATTGTTGGGAATTTCTTTCGGGTTTCATTTCAAGATTTTCAAATTTTACTAATAAAACTGTCGCTATCAAATTTGTACAGACAAAGATATTCTGTATGGAAAATTGACCACCTACACTAGTAAAATCCTGGATCTTGCTTCCAAATTGCCTGGCATGTACTTGATTTAGTACAATTTTTACCAATTCAATGAGAGTGACAGGTAGACAATGTACAAGTCACAGGAGAGTGTTGTATTTGGTTTTTACACGTCGGAAGTGAAAAGTTGGTGTTCCAAATAATGTACAAAATTCACCAATTTACTAACTTTAGATTTTTTTTTGTTAGATATGAAAATTCTAACTCATATAACTTCCGTGAGGTAATTGTTTACATCTTGAGTACCATTTTGCCTTAAATACCATTTTTTCTATATAAATTTTTATACTAATAATTATACGTGGTAATGGTTGGACCTAAATCTGCGTAAATTTCTAGGTTTTAAGAAGAAATACCTGAAGTCGAAAGAGTACGAAATTGGGTAGCAATACTGCTTTACCAACATCAATAATCCTATTCTCTAAATAAAAAACATCAATAATCCTATTGTCCTAAATCATGAAAATTTGAAATATGTAAAAATCGAGAATGTGATTAATGTGTCTTGTCTACAATAAAATAGACTTAACCCCGTTCAGTTCATCCACTCCACAAGTCTTCGAAGCATTGTTGCTAAGAACTCTTTGTAAATTCCAAGTACTTCCACAAATTAATATACATCACATTCAGGTTTACACCAATATATAATATCTTACAAATGAAACCACGAGGTACGTACTTTGAACTTCGTACAATCTATTACTCTTAATTAACTAATTCCCCATACTAAAACCCCACCTCATCTCCATTCCATCAAATATCCAACCTTCATAATTTTCTTGAAGCACCCTCACAGAATTTTCCAAATCCCACCCATCTAAAAAGACTAAAAATACTTTCCCCAATCTCCACTACGTATTGCACCATTAGGCTAAATTCCCTTTGCCTATGATACCATTAATATCATTGTCACCGCCACCTTGACCTGAATTATTACTACAGGATCCATAAAGCTCTGTTGGAGAATTGGATTTTTAATCCAACGAGGAGATTGGTCCAACAAAGGTTTATGTTAGGCTTGGGCCTAAGAGTTTAATTAGAAAGAGAATTCTAATAAAATATTCTTAGGAACTTTGAGCTAATGTAGGTCACGCCAATTAGTTTTCGGTGTCATATGATCTATGCGAAACACGTTGAGAAAGTTTCGTAACGATGAATGACACTTGCGAAAAAATCAATTCTCGGTGTGAATGAAAATTGGCTTCAAAATATTGTGGGTTTTATCGGTCGTCATGAATTCGAGACTTATGACTCCGATAACCGCTCATTTATTGACCGTGGTTAATAGGGAGTGTTAATATTTGTAACCGCTCCTTTATTGACCATGGTTAATAGGGAGATTTAATGACCGCCATTTAATGGGGTCTCAAAACCTCCCTATAAAAGGGGACCTCCTCCTCTCATTTCATAAACCAACATACTTTCCTCTCTCTCCCTTAGCATAGGCATTCTTATATTTGCATAGAGTCGGAGTTCTGCAACTTCCAAAGGTTCGCAAGGTGTTCAATAGTAATTCCTATTGTTCACGTGATTGGGCGTTGTATCTTGGGAACTCTCTTACCCATGGAGGCCTGAAGCTATAAGGTGGGTAATAAGAGTTTAAGGGCACACGGCTTGCTGTGGCCTCGTTCAGAATTAAATCCGAATTCGTGATGATCAAAGAGGAGGATTCAACCCGAAGTCTCCTACCTTGGAGAAGACGATATGCACACTTTGTTCAACGTGTGGTCGTAAGAATACTCTTTCTCCTATCTTATATTATTTACGGCATCATATATATGCTTATTCAAACCATAGTTGATTACTAATATTTTCAATAATCTTAACCTCTTATTATTGTTGGGTTTGAATTGAATGCATAATAAATGTATTTGGACCAAGCTAAAAGGCCCAAGCTGAAAAGTCCAAGCTGGAAAGCCCAAGCTGAGGATGGGATTACCACATCGGAAATCGCAAGAGAATTTTCCCTGTTTATAAAGAGAAGCTCCAAGCTGGTGTAACATTAAATGTTCCACCTGAAGAGCTGACCGAGGCTGCCTGCGAGGATGGTGCGAAGCACCATCCGAGCACGAGCACGCGCGGATGGTGACTACTATCATTACTACTATCATTGTAATGAATGTTGACGAGAATAAAAATCTTGCATGTCCTTGTAAGTCATTACGGTTATGAGATGGTAGAATAGGTCATGTGAACTACAAGTCTTTACAAAGACTTGTGTCACTAAATCTATTACCCAAGTTCAACATCGATTATAAACAAGTGCCAGATTTGATCGATGATTGTACGAGATATTGCTATGTCTACTTGATGAGAAGTAAAGACAAAGTAATAGATTTCTCGAGAAGCAACTTGAGAACAAGATCAAGAATCTTTCAAGTTGTGGGAGAAAGCCGTGCTTTTGGGCAACTATGTGCTCAATAGAGTGTAGCACAAAAGTTGGATAAAATTCTTTATGAATTATGGAAAGGTCACGTACCGAGCTACAAATTCCTAAGAGTTTGGGGATATTTTGCTAAGGTTCTGATCCCAACTCCTAAAAGGACAAGGATATGACCCAAGACGGTGGATTGTGTGTTTATTGGTTATGCACAAAATAGTGCTGCATACTGATTCCTGGTACACAAGTTAGATAACTCTGATGTCCACGTAAATACTATTATTAAATCTAGGGATACTTCATACTTCGAGAAAAAAATTTCTCACAAAACTCGAACTAAAGTTGACCGTCAAGTTGACCAAAATGGGAGCAATGTGGGGGGAGAGGAACTTCAAGATGAAGTTGAAGAACCTAGACGTGGGAAAAGGGTTAGAAGAAAAAGTTTTTTGGATCAGATTTCCTAATATATCTGTTAGAAAAGGATCTAGTAACCTACAAAGAAGCAATGTCTTTTACAAACTCTGCTCTTTGGAAGAAAGCGGCGAGGAGTGAGATAGAGTCTATCTTACATAATCACACTTGGAAACTAGTGGATCTACCTCCGGGTACTAAACCACTACGCCATAAGTGGATCTTCAAAAAGAAGATGAATCCGGATGGTACTGTAGACAAGTACAAGGCGAGACTTGTAGTTAAAGGCTATAAGCAAACCGAGGGTGTTGATTATTTTGACTCGTATGCTCCTGTCTCTAGGAAAATCTCTATAAGGTTAGTCATAGACTTTGCGGCTTTGTTTAACCTAGAGATCCATCAAATGGACGTGAAAATGATATTCCTGAATGAAGATTTGGAAGAGGAGATTTAAATGGGACAACCTGAAGGGTCTGTGGTTCCGAGTAAAGAATACAAGGTGTAGAAACTTGTAAAATCCTTATATGAATTAAAACAAGCACCTAAACAATGGCACAAAAAGTTTGATAGTATAATGCTATCAAATGAGTTTCAGATAAACTAATGTGATAAATGTGTCTACGTGAAAGGAGATAAGAAAGACTATGTGATAGTATGTCTCTACGTAGATGACATGTTGATTATAGGTAATAATGATAATATCAATATTACCAAGAGAATGTTGTCGCGAAATTTTGACATGAAAGACTTGGAAAAAGCTGATGTAATACTTGGGATAAAAATCACCAAGACTTCAGAAGGTTACGCGCTTTCTCAAGGTCACTATGTCGAAAAGGTACTTGACAAATTTGATAAGGATAGCAAAGGACCTTTTAAAAGTTATGTCAAGTCTTTGCAAGAATCGCAAAGAAAATGTGCGACAACTAGATTATTATAGAGTTATAGGTAGTTTAATGTACCTCATGGACTATACTAGACCAGATGTTGTGAACTCGGTAAATAGATTATCAAGATATACGAGTAATCTCAGTAATGATTACTGAAAAGCGATAGTTGGAGTCGTTAGATACCTAAGGTACACTGCTAACTTTTGATTACTCTGTATGAGACATCCAACTATTTTGGAAGGGTATTCAGTTATGAACTGAATCTTGGACTCCAAGAATATAAAGTCTATGAGCGGATATATATTTATAATTGGAGGAGCAGTGATCTTGTGAAGATCATGCAAACAAACTTGCATTGCTAGATCAACTACAGAATCAGAATTCATAGTGTTGGATCTAGCAGCTGAAGAGGCGGATTGGCTCCAAAGTTTCTTGGAGGATATTTTGATGTGATCAAAACTAGTACCTCCTATTAGCGTGTACTGTGATAGCTAGTCAGCTATTGTAGGAGCACAAAGTAATGTGTATTATGAAAAGTCTAGACATGTACGTCGTAGACATAAATCCGCGATGACGTTATTGAGAATGTGTGTGATATCTTTATAAAGTCAAAAGGAAATAGCGTGGATCCATTGACCAACGGTCTAACGAGAGATCTTATTGAGGTATCATCGAGGGGAATAGGATTAAAGCCCACAAAATGACCTAAACCCATGATGGCAACCCGACCTGGATCGTAAACCTTGATCTGCAGGTTCAATAGGACAACCGAATTGTGAGGCTAGGGTCGAACAAAGCACTCAAGAAATTGAGTTCCCTACCTATTCCTATGATGAAAGAGTGATAGACCTGTCTATCGGAAGGTTAAGCTATACGCTTTTAATGATCCTTATACTTCGAGTATATATAAGTAGGGTATGGCAGGATACTCCTTATATGAGATCACCTATATCGAATGTGAAGGGGCATCTTCTATGAGATGAGTTACGGGCTAAATCTCTAGAGCATTCGATAAAGTTTCCAAGGCAGTCCAGGGCCAAAATGGACACAATAGAAAGAACTGAGTAGTGGTTTGAGAAGGAGTTGTGTGAGTACCTTTGTCTTGGTATACACAAAATACCGAACAGTTCAAGGCATCACATCCACTGGTTGGCAAGTATATCCAAAAGGTATTTTACTAAGGAAGGTTCAAGGCTTTCAACCACCTTTCCTGATGCAACTAATTCTCACAGAACTCCAAGTTACATGTAGCAATAGTAGGCTCATATCATAGCATATCAGCCAATTGCATTCATGTGGGGGATTGTTGGAGAATTAGATTTTTAATCCAATGAGGAGGTTGGTCCAACAAAGGTTTATGTTGGGCTTGGGCCTAAGAGGTTAATTAGAAAGAGAATTCTAACAAAATACTCTTAGGAACTTTGAGCTAATGTAGGTCACGCCAATTAGTTTTCGGTGTCATATGATCTATGTGAAACACGTTGAGAAAGTTTTGTAACGATGAATGACACTTGCAAAAAAATCAATTCTCGGTGTGAATAAAAATTGGCTTCGAAATATTGTGGGTTTTACCTGTCGTCGTGAAGTCGAGACTTATGACTCCGGTAACTGCTCATTTATTGACCGTGGTTAATAGGGAACGTTAATGGTTGTAACCGCTCATTTATTGACTATGGTTAATTGGGAGATTTAATGACCGTCATTTAATGGGGTCTCAAAATTTTCCTATAAAAGGGGACCTCCTCCTCTCATTTTATAGACCAACATACTCTCCTCTCTCTCCCTTAGCATAGGCATTCTCATATTTGCATAGAGTCGGAGTTCTGCAACCTCCAAAGGTTCCCAAGGTATTCAATAGTACTTCCTATTGTTCACGTGATTGGGCGTTGTACCTTGGAAACTCTCTTACCCATGGAGACCTGAAGCTATAAGGCGGGTAATAAGAGTTTCAGGGCACACGGCTTGCTATGGCCTCGTCCAGAATTAAATCCGAATTCATGATGATCAAAGAGGAGGATTCAACCCGAAGTTCCCTACCTTGAAGAAGACGATATGCACACTTTGTTCAACGTGTGGTCATAAGAATACTCTTTCTCCTATCTTATATTATTTACGGCATCATATATATGCTTATTCAAACCATAGTTGATTACTAATATTTTCAACAAGCTCGACCAATCTCTGCAAGACCAAGACTTGGCCCCTCAGCTTGAGGATGTAGTTGGCTGTCTCTTGGAACAACCGATCGGCTCGATCTCCTTCGTCTCCGGCGATCAGGACAAGGACCCTGAGTGCCTCTAGCTTGTCTGAGAGCGAGCACTTGCTGTTATTTCCCCCACCACCATTGGAACTATTGTTATTAATCCTTCTCCGGGCTCTCCTTAACCTTCTTGATGACTTGGTTGGTTTCTTTGTAAGTGGTGAGGCTTTAATGGAATTTTTCGGGATGGAGTTCATGGTGGGTAACTATGGGGGAGAGTGTGTAGAAGAGGAAGAAGAAGAAGATATTGGAAGGGGAATGAGAGCAATAAGGCTTAAGCTGCTATGTGATGGTGGCTTTAAGTAATGGTGGGATTGGATATTTGCCATTCAATTTGTTTGGTTACTACCAAAGTGCCACTTTTGACTTCTTATGTGACCTAAATGTATTTTTTTATGGTAATTTTTTTACACCAAGAATATACCATTCTGGACCTATGTTAAATCTTCTTACACCTTATGTCCAGCCCTCTATTAATTATTCTTACACTTTATATCGCTAAGCCAAAATTTCTTCAGCTAAATATATATGTTCTTTAATTAATGTGATTGGGGTCCAATTAAACAACTTTATGTTCATGCACATAGTGGAAATAATTAATATGGAAAAAGTTCTAAAATGTAATAATATTAAATATTTATCAGGAAAATTTTGTTGTTTTTCTTAACTGGTGTGCATATTTTAGGTTGTATTAACTAAAAAAATTAACCTCGCATGGAAATAAATCAAGCACACTAGGGAAAGAAAATTTGGATAAAGATTTTTACATACTATGTGATATTGGAAATAAATTCTGAGTTTTAAAAACACCTAAAAGCCATGAGTTATTCAAAATTTTGGAAAATAACATATTAAGAAATCATTTATAATAAAAGATATTTCAAATTCATCCCTAGGAGAAAATGGTGGCAATACAGGTTTTTTTACTCGAGAAAAAGGGTGATATTGCAATTTTTTAAAGCAATGCCGGTTTCAACACCAAGAGCTAATCCAATGGCACACAATATTGTAAATATTTAAAAAGTCCAAAATTCAAATCTATTATCATGCTTTAAAATTGACCCAACGAAAAAATACCGATTTCGTACATGACTTGAAAAGGCTAAAGCGGGAAAGATGGGTCGCAACTTGCAAGGGAAGTGAGGAAAAGGGAATGGCAGCAAAAGCCTGCTTATCTGTAAGCGCACATGTGAAGTTGATAAATTAAATTCGCAATTCCCATGCTACCCCCACAATTCATTAGGAAAATTTTACTATTGACATGTATATGACATTGTACGTTCCGGGATTCAATCTTTTGCAGTTATACTTATAGGTGTAAATTTTACGTTTAAAAATAACTATGTATAATTTGTCATTAAAAGTTAAAAAAATAAAATAAAATATCGACTGTTGAACGTACAATGTCATATACATGTCAATAGTAAAATTTTCCATTGGCTATCAATGTCGTGGTTACTATATATTTCGGTACGAATTGGGTTCTCAAATTACAGATTGATTGTACATTTTGGACTAATTATCTTGTACATTTTTCCTCGTGAACTAAGAATTAAATCATAATTAATCATGTCTATAAATATTCTTCTATCCATGCCACCAAGGCCCAAGGGGTTGCACTTATTATTTCCCATACAAGATAAAAATATTTTTTCCTTTTTTATTAAAACTACTCAATATCTAAATAATTATCGGGTAAATTATTTAGGTAGGATTACAAACTGCTAAAATTCTAAGTATTAACGGAATTTTAAAACAACTACGCGGAGTGTACGTACAAAACGCTAAAATATGTAGATTGTACGCAAAAAAGTACGTCGGAAATACTCCGGAAATATGCGGGGTGTACGCGATTCACGAGCACAAAAGACACGTAAATAACGTGGGAAAAATAAAAAAAATGCAAAAACAATCTATTTACATAACAAGTGACATGTAACAATTTTAGGATTTAGAAAGGAAAAAAAATGTATATGTTAGTCAAGATTGGTGTATGTGCGGTCTATTATCGTAAGGTTGGATTGGACGTGGGAGGCAGATTTATGGGCTTTTAAAATGGGTGTTTATGTGGGCCATCCAGCCTTATTTTCTGGGCTCTCAAGTAGGTCCATGGCTTATTTTGTCAACGGAATTTCCGGGCCCAATAAAAGTTGGGGCTTATAAAATATGATACTATGCGTCATTTTCGGACACAAAAATTAGTCGGGGCTTATAAAATTATTATTTTGAAAGAGTTGAGAGAGATACTCGCACTCACATGCCGGAAAAAGGGGGCCAGTGGTCGATAATAAAAACTTCATCAACCACGATATCGTTCAGGGGAGAAAAAAATTGGATTTTTTGTTTTGTTTTGTTTTGTTTGCATCATTCTTGCGCCGAGGTCATGCTAATCCTCTTCTATGTTCCAACTGTATATATCCAACAGAGATTCGTTACAAGTTGGTAGTTATTCAAGACTAGTACGGTCTCTCACGTGAGCACGATGACCATCCCTTGTTGCACGAGGAGATCTTTGACACGCTTTTGCCATAACCCAAAGTTTGAAAAACCATCGAACTTCACAAAAGCAAACTTCGCGCCGTCCGTCATCCTCCAACCCAAGCTCTGATACCAATTATTATGAATTCAGCAATTAGAGAACAAAATGTGCAAAGAACACGGACACAAGACATAGCGTGGTTCGGCCTAGTGTCTACGTCCACGGTGAGAAAAGAGAACTTTTATTGATGGATCCGAGTCACAAAGCTATTCCGAATATAATAGGAAACAAGCCCACAAATCGTTTCCTCTTTAATTTCTCGACATCTCTAACAAATATAATGAGTAAAAAATACGATGGAGATATATAGTTCATAGATGAGGTCAATAAACCTAACTAATGCTTATACTATTAAGTTAATGTCAAAAGTCAACGAACTTCAGAACCCTCATAATTTATAGGAGTTTTCTACCAGTTAGACACAACAAGTTAATATGCTAAAATGAAATTATTTTTTGAAAGATCAATTTTTTATGCCAAAATTACAAATGCCAAAATTTGAACCATGTACCTCTTTGAAATAGTATACTTCTTGTACAGTTAGGCTAAATATTTTTTGCCTACTAAATGCCCTTTGAATAAATCAAATAGATTCTCTTTTTTTTTCAAGAATGAAGATTATGATTTGGAACATAGCTAGTGAAGTATACATCACAAAAGTCATAAAACTTAGGTCCTTTAGTTTTTATTTCGTAGTTAGGGATGGCAATGGGCAGGATCCGGGTAGGATCTATAGGACCCAGATCCTTACCCTCTTTTTAAATGGTGGAACCAAATCCTTACCCTTATCCTCTTTAAAAATAAGGATTCGGGCAGGATCTGGATCCTAAAAAATCGGGCAGGATCAGGGCGACCAGCGGGTCCGTATTTTTTTAAATATATTTAATTTTTAAAAATTAAATTATCTTTTGATAGTTTTCAAATAGCAATGAGACATTTTCATTCATTAAACATATCAATACAAAGAAACCAAAAAAACAAATCAAAAAAAAGTTGAAGTTGGGTAAGTTAAAATTGAGAATTTGGTTTGTAATTTTTGCTGCTATTACTTGGGGCATGTGGCTGCTTCGTAATGGTATTATCTTCAATGAGGCGAGGTACGATAGTGAGTTTCTCTGTATTTTGTGCTCTTTCATGTCCAAGAGTGGATCCTTTGAACGGATGCCTTGATCATTCACAATCAATCGCTGATCACTTTCTTGATTGCCTACAAGAATTTATAGGTCCCTCTTCTTTACCTCTTGAGGTTGAGGGAACGTTTTGGTCGGGGTGGGGTTATAAATGATGTAATATCGGGCCCCTTTATCTTATCTTTCCTTTTGCGCTTCCTCTATTTTGAACTTTTATTTTAATAAAAAATATTTACCTACCAACAAAATTGAGAATTTGTATTATGTCTAATAATTAATATACATGTATATTATTTTAATATTAATTTAAAAAATTCGGGTAGGATCAGGGCAGGATCCTATAGATCCATACCCATGCCCTTATCCTTTTAAAATATCAGGATCCGGGCAGGATCAGGGTCTAGACCCCGTCAAAGTCAACGGGTCTTGGACCCTTCGGGTCTGGATCAGGGTAGACCCTCAGGGTAAGGGTCTAATTGTCATCCCTATTCGTAGTCATGCAATAGGTTTTGCGTTTGAGGGCCTGGATCCACAAATGAATTGTTCGCAAGGTCCAAGTCTGGATATCGGTAGATCCGAACCCTATCCTACGCATTCTCATACCTACTAAAAATGTCCCTAAAACTATTTTCCTCTTTTTTTTTCTTAGGAACTCCTAGTAAACAACAGATGATTGAACTAGCAACGAACATGCCTGCAATGAACACCACACAGTTTGCTTGGTACTGGATAGGTGACATGCAAACCCAAATAACAGCATTTAACATGTCACAAGAAAACATCCAGAGTGCGAAATTGGCTGATTGGATACTCTGCAACTCGGCCTATGACCTTGAGCCTGGAGCTTTCACTTACTCCCCCAACATCTAACCGGTCGGACCTCTATTGGCTTGTGATCATCCAATAGGAAGCTTCTGGCCCGAAGATACATCTTGCTTAAGCTGGCTAGACCAACAACCACCCAAATCAGTCATGTACATTGCCTTTGGCAGCCTCACCAAAGTTGACCAAACACAGTTTAAGGAGTTCACGCTCGGGCTCGAACTCACCAACATGGCATTCTTATGGGCTGTGAGGCCTGGACTTCTAAGCGAGGCGAATGACACGTACCCGGATGGATTCAGAGAGAGGGTAGCTTCTAGAGGGCATGTAGTTAGTTGGTCACCCCAGCAGAAGGTCCTTAGCCACCCTTCTGTTGCTTGCTTCTTGACTCATTGGGGTTGGAACTCGGTATTGGAAGGCATCATCAATGGGGTTCCTTTCTTGTGCTGGTCTTATTTTGCTGATCATTTTATGATAGAGAGCTACATTTGTGATTTCTGGAAGGTCGAGATGAGATTTGATAAGGATGAGAGTGGTGTTGGGATGGCGAGAAATAGGAAAGACTTATTTCCTATTCCTATTCCTATTCCTATTCTGACTAGGTTTTGGACTCCTAATGCGACCTAGATAGGTTACTTGTACACCAAGGGTTTGCCTCTATATAAAGGCATGTTACCCTAAGGTTTTGTATGGCTTTGTTGCTCGAAAACTCATCAATAAAAGTTATCATTTCTCTCCGTGGATGTAGGCATTAGGCCGAACTACGTTATCTCTTGTGTCCGTGTTCTTTGCGTATTTTATTCTCTACTTGCTGAATTTTTAACAAGTGATATCAAGAGCTAAGGTTGGAGGATGTCGAATCACGGTGCGAAGTTTGCTCTTGTGAAGTTCGATGGTTCATTAAATTTTGGGTTATGGCAAAGGCGTGTCAGGGATCTCCTCGTGCAGCAAGGGATGGTTATCGTGCTCTCGGAGAAGAAGTCCGAGAAGATGGAGGAGCAAGAGTGGGAAGAGTTGGAGGCCAAGGCAGTAGCGAAGATTCGCTTGTGCTTGGCAGATGATGAGGAGCCACCAGCTGGGTTGTGGAAGAGGATCCAAGTCGGAGTCAAAGAAGTTCAATGGAAGTGGCTTCAAGTGCTGAGAAGAGCGCATGAAGGGGACTATCCAGGACGAACTGGGGATCAAGACAATGAGGAGAGATCTGCATCCACAACCATAGCCACATGTTCAGACGGGTCGGATGGTGACTGGCTTTCTGTCTTATCAAGTCCAATGCATCCTGGTAATCTCTTTTCATTAGGGACCTTGAATTATAACAGTGATAGTTATAAAGGTATGCTAATGAAGGTGGAGAAGGATGTGATGGTAGGGATGAATGGTAAAAGGGAATACCTACAGGTTAGTGAGGCATATTATTGTAGGTGGAGTCACATCAATGGGTCTGAAGGAGTTGGCAAAAGCTCAGGTCATATGAGGTTGGTTTGTATGAGGGAGCAAAGGCTTGACATGGATGGTTTAAGTGTAGTTGGGATTCGCGAAGACATGGATAGCAAGCTATGGTTGTTTCGTGGAGGCATGGTTGGCAAGGTGCCATGGTTGTCTCGAAGAAGCTTTGTTAGCTGGCTCCCGCTATGGTTGTCTAAAAGAACGTGCACGTCAAAGGTGTTTGGTAGGTTTTGCATGGGGAATGCGAAGTCGTTGGTAGCACCACGCGCGGATCGGGTATCTCACTCAAGGCCGAATGATGGAGTTCGAGGCATGTCGAGGGTTCTACTTGGTAGAACAAAAGGTTGCCCTTTGTATGCTATGACATGTAGCATTGGTTTGAGGCAAGAAGGTCCAGCGGAGAAGCAGTTCGAGGTTGTGGAGCATGGGGCTGACCAAAAAAATAGAAGACGTGTCTATTGGTCGCAAGGTTGCTTCAGCAAGTGGACTTGCTAGTTGGGGTTCAATGGAGATTGGAGGGAATAGGCCAAGCAAGCTCGGAAGCTCGAGCTTGAGGGCTGACTCCAAGTGATTGAATAAAAGGTGAAGAGAAAGTTGAGATGGTCTTATTGATGCAGTTATCTATGATCCGAGATGGAATCGGTGGAGTCGGATTAGTTTTGCAAGATCTCATGGTTCTTCATGGGGCGGTGTTTTGTCAAGGTGGAGTTTGTTGAAGTTCGGGTGGAGCTTCATGGTTCTTCCACGAGATGATTTCTCGCCAAGGTGGAGATTGTTGGGATGGCGAGAAATAGGAAAGACTTATTTCCTATTCATATTCCTATTCTGACTAAGTTTTGGACTCCTAATGCGACCTAGATAGGTTACTTGTGCACCAAGGGTTTGCCTCTATATAAAGGCATATTACCCTAAGATTTTGTATGGATTTGTTGCTCGAAAACTCATCAATAAAAGTTATCCTTTCTCTCCATGGATGTAGGCATTAGGCCGAACCACGTTATCTCTTGTGTCCGTATTCTTTGCGCGTTTTATTCTCTACTTGCTGAATTCCTAACAAGTGGAATTGTAACAAGAGAAGAAATCAAGAGCAAGGTGAAGAGGCTTGTTGGTGAACATGAAATTAAGAAGAGGGCCATGGAGCTGAAGGAGACGACCTTGAAGAGTGTTTCGGAAGAGGGTCAATCCAGCAAGGTGCTCAATGATTTTGTTGAATGGGTAAAGACTCGAACTACACGTATCTGATTGTAATTGTGACATGAAAATAAATGGAGAAAAGATATGGTTGGTGGTCGAAATTGAAATGAATAGATGTCGTAAGAGAGTGTACCACACATTGCAATAGAAAAGCGTAAAATAAAAACAATTGTCTCTAGTGGGATTCGAACTCAGACTGCTCTCGCTTGAAACGCAAATACACTAACGCTGTGTTATAAAGACTTTGTTGTACTTGTGCGATATAAAAGTGTCTGTCATACATCTTTTACACGATATCGCTATAACCGGAGAAAAATATTTTTTTAGATAGATAATTACATAAGAGAGGTCTAACTTTTTTCAAAAATATTAAAAATTGAGTTTTTGAGTAATAAATATGTAAATACCAAAAAATTACTTTGTCTATATTCAAGTCACCAAAAATCTCAGCTTATAGTGTTATTCAAATGCTACACTCAAATGGGATATTTTATTACAATAAGACGACAATCGCAAGGACTATTTGAAGACAATTGAGAAGATGAATGATAATGTTAAATTTATTAAACAAGAAAGTTTAGCTCAAACTAGTATCTTAATATATTTTTTGAATTCGTAAACTATGTAAAGATATATATATGTATTTATTCAAAATATAACTTTATGCGAAAAACTATCATATGTAAATATCTTTAAAAAATTATAGGTAAAAAAACACTTTAGCACTTTGTGATTTCGTGCTTTGATATATTGCTACCTCATGTTTCTAAATATGTGATGCTGTGAGCCGACTAATCCACGTTCAAATTATGTGGGACTTTCTCACGGAATTTTGTTGTTGTAAGGTTTAACTAATGTTGTGGTCCCAACCTTGTACTCATTGTACGAGTAATTCTACACTGAGTAATTCTACACTGATTCTATGTAACATGTAAATACCATTATTACTAAAAAAAATTAATTGTTTCCAAAAAAAAGTCGGTGATTAATTTTGAAAGATGTCAAAGTTTTCCGAACAAATATTTAGCAATAACTCTATTTTGGGTCCTCGTCTATTTTGGGTCGCGCCTCTGCTTTACATGCTACGGTTCGCATGCCTATCCCGGGTCAAGAGGGAAATGAGATAGTTGTTTTTTCTGACAACGATGATTTGCCAGACTCGTTGGAGTTCATGGGTTCGGTGATGAAGAAGATGAAGAACAATTGGGCAGACGCGGTTGACTCGGAGTCGGACTTGGAGGACTTTGACCTACCGCCTGCCAAGAACACTCGATTTCAAGCGAGGAAGAGGGCTGGGACTACCTACACTGGTGAGGATCTACGTTGGTCGGAGTATGAGGTAGATTTTTTATGCGCCTCGGCTAATTTGTATCACCTTTGACTACCTTTCTTGTGGGTTTGTATGGGTGAGTCACTGATATGGCAGCGGGTTTGCCATCTGGATATCCGTTTAGGCTTTAGTTTTGTTTTTAGTCTCTTTTATTTTATTTTTCTCCCCATTCTCGCCCCATTCTGTAATCTTTTCCTTTTCTATTTAATAAAAGTTCATAATTAAAAATAATAATAACTCTAATTCAAAATTTTTTGGTTAAGTTAAAAATTCTTCACTAATAGATGTGCTTGTTGGTAGGTTTTCAAAGATTTCTTGGAATGGGTAAAAGTCTGATCCGAGAAGGTCCTTTCGGTGACCCAAATTGAAACAAAAAGATTAATATAGTTCATTTCAGGTTTTTTTTTATAGAAGAAAGTTCATTTCAGGTTGGCTTTACTTTGATCAGCAGTAGATAGTTGCGTTTCCTACTGTTGCTAGTCACTACATGTTATCATCAAAATTGAAATGTAGTGTTCTTCGATGCGAGTGGTGCTGAAACACTTAGAATCTTCGATTTCGAATCTAAAATATGCATTGCTCATAACGTTGCCGGCCATTAAATTGAACACTCCTAGACATTAGAAAACAAATCGTACCGCGTCAAATATGCTGCAAAACTTCAGACATCAAAATCACGGCGGCTGCTGAAAAACACGAGTTTTTTTTGGAGTGGTAAAATTTTATTTCAAAAGAATGGTTACACCAAGTACACCTGAAAAAATTGGTTACATCATCCAAAGGCCTGACGAAATTCAGTTACATAATAATTTCGGATATAATTTAATGCAAATTGACAACGGATTTATTCAAATTTTAAAAGAACCGCCGACTACTATAGAAGTACGCATAATCTACACCAAATTTGCAATATTCAGCAAGTACGGATAAAATATAAATTGTTACAAACAAAGTGATTAGCACAGATAAGGAGTGGAAGAGAGAGGCAGGATAAATACAAAATAACGATGAAACTTATGTCATCTTCCTATTTATGGATGCTTCAACCACATGAACAAAATCCAACAGAAGAGACAATATAATGTATCCAAATAGAATCTTAAGAGAGCAGAACGGCAGATTCCCAAATCCGAAAACTAAGCAAAACCGAAAACCCACCTTGGATGCTTCTCCGAGGCTCTTATAAACGGACACTCGCGAGCTGAACCTGAGCATTCAAGTGAAAATGGGCAATCCACATGTTGTAGCTGTTCCATGTCCAGCACAAGGCCATGTGATTCCGATGCTCGAGCTCGCACAATGTCTAGCGAAACACGGAATCAAGGTCACGTTTGTGAACTCGGAGTTCAACCACAAGAGGGTCTTGGATGCCTTGCGAGATAGTGCAGCACTTGATGATCGAATTAGTCTGGTCTCGATTCCTGACGGGGTCGAACCGGGACAGGACAGGAACGACCTCTTGGTACTGTCCCTGGGAACCCTGAGGGTCATGCGAGGGAAGCTGGAGGAGCTAATAGAGAGGATCAATAGCTCAGAAGATGATGAGAAGGTCACTTGTGTTCTTGGTGATGCGGGTATGGGATGGATTCTTGAGGTGCCCGAGAACCTGGGAATCCCTAGCGCTTCCTTTTGGCCAGCATCAGCAGCAACGCTTACTTCGTGTTTTAGTATTCCAAATCTGCTTCGAGATCGGATCATTGACGAAAATGGTGAGTTCCACTAGGTAGGTTTGACTTGAAGGACTTTGCACATTTTCTCGTAATTGGTCAGATTGTCAATTGAATACGAAGTGCCCCTATGATTCATTGCATTTGTTGATCATAGCAAAAATGATCACAATGAACATTCTATTTTCCAGGGACCCCATTGAAGAAGGAGAAGATTCAGTTGGCACCCAACATGCCTTCCATGAACCCTGCAGATTTCATATGGGCTTGCTTCAGAGATGGAGCCACAAATAAACTTATTTTCGATATCATGGCGAACAACAACATGGCGATGAAATTCGCAAGCTGGATTATCTGCAACTCGATCTATGAATTCGAGCCAGGTGCCTTCACCTATTCCCCAAGCATCCTTCCAATTGGGCCTCTTCTCGCAAGCAACAGGCTCGGAGACCCAATTGGCAACTTCTGGCCAGAGGACTTGGCTTGCTTGAAATGGCTGGACCAACAGCCACATAACTCGGTTGTCTATGTCGCATTCGGAAGCTTCACTGTCTTCGACCGAACCCAATTCCAGGAACTGGCTCTCGGACTCGAACTCTCGAATAGGCCATTCTTGTGGGTCGTCAGGCCTGATCTAACAACTGAAGCAAATGATGCCTACCCTGAAGGGTTTCAAGAGAGAGTGGCCTCCAGAGGGAAACTTGTTGGTTGGGCACCACAACAGAAGGTTCTTAGCCATCCATCTATTGCTTGTTTTGTGAGCCACTGTGGTTGGAACTCGACGATGGAAGGTGCATGCAATGGAGTACCGTTCTTGTGTTGGCCGTATTTCGCTGATCAAAACTCCAATGAGAGCTACATCAGTGACATTTGGAAGGTGGGATTGAGGTTTAGTAGAAAGGAGGGCGGAATCATTACCAAAGAAGAGATTAAGATCAAGGTGGATCAAGTTGTTGGGGACAAAGGCTGTAAGTCAAGGGCGTTGGAATTAAAGGAATTGGCCACGAAGAATGCTTCACAAAATAGCCAGTCGGGCAAGAATCTGAAGAACTTCGTCGATTGGATCAAATCAAAATCTAGCTCTCAACTTAAATTGGAGTGATATAAAGCATCAAAGCTTGTTTCAATGATCTGAAGAGACATATTCTCATGTAATAGATGTAATCACGTCTCGATACTTAATTAGTCTGAGACCACCATGAAATATTCCAACACCTTGTGCCATTACACAACGCCTTATGCGTCTTGTGGATATTACACAACATAGAATATAAAAGTGCCAACATCTAATCGACCAAAAAAAAGTGCCAACATCTAATGCAAACATATGGCAATGGCACATTACAATAAATATCATGTTTACCATATGAATCTTGTCCAATTAAATTGGAATTGGATCAATGAACAATGTTTTAAGGTAACCCTCTATGATCTTTCCATCTGTAGCTGCATCTCCATCCTTGTAATTGAGATGCATCCCACGGGCAAAGTTTAAGACTATCTCAAGGATTTCCAATGGAACAGTGTTAGAATGCCTCATAAGTTCCTCATTGAGAGTCTTCCATGCCCGCCACTTTCTCTTCTCAAATTCTGCCACCGTCTCCTCATCCGATAAATTGTTCTCTCTTTGGTAGCACAGCAAGGGACAAGTGACAAATCCGCACTCTCTCTCCCTCTTCACATGCCAATTTACATATTGTAGTTAGCTACAGATATGGTAAGGGAGAATAATTTTACGGTGATCACAATACGATACAGATCCATACAGATTTACCTCGTAACTAGCAACGTCGTCACAGAGACGTGCGAATAAGCCCGAAGCTCTGGCCATGTCGGGTTTATTTTGCAGCCATTGGAATGCTTGGAGTGTGAGGTTTCCTCCCATTACCATGAACGCTAATGCATTCATATAGTAAGCTCCTGCGGTGGTCACTCCCATTTCCATACTCTCTTCGAAGGATGGCTTATAACCACTTTTGCACCATTGGAATTCCATGAGGTAGCATTTTGCAATTTCCACCATCTAATTAGTAGGCACGTAGTCAGTGAATCACTTAGATCTTTTTTTAATAACAAAAGAGTTATTATTGCTCAAAAAAATTAATCTAATTTGTTATATCTTATGTGAATGCTGATTCAACATCTTCGTCGAGGACCAAATTGCAAAAGAATAATAATTTGAAGTAAATTTTGAGATGAGAGACAACTTACATAATGTCGTGTCATGGAGATAGCAATCGACGTCCCGTCCTCGGCTGCATGCTTCTCTAGTTCATCAAATGTGTCTAAGAAAGCTTTATAAAGGTGTTTCATGTAATCTTTGGGAAGCTCATCGATAATAGCTCGGTCCCATCTGGACAAGTTACTTTGTTAATTTCACAACTATAGAATATATAATGACATAATAATAGTTAAAAGGGTACATTATTTTTGGGTTTTTCGTATTTGGTCTTATCTCTTTTAGCATTCCTAGTGTTTGAAAAATGATTAGGGTATCTCCTGCGTTTGGTTTTATTATATATTTGAATCCTTGTAACATCATTAGTCATGAAAAATCGATCAATGACATTACCGAAGTAACCAAACGTTAATAAAATCAAATATAGTGGACAACATAATCATTTTTCAAACACGAAAATTCTTAAAAGAGATAAAACCAAACACGAGAGACCCGGAAGTAATTTACCTCAAGTCAAAGTATACATGAGTAGAGACTATTTGTCAATAGTAATGTTCTGCCAATCATATAGAATCTCTAGATAATTTTTTCCGTCTTATTTCTAGCTTCGCCTATAGAGGTTGTGCAACGATGAGAATCGGGATAACATACTCTGATACAATATTAGAATTTTTAATCGAAATTATGAAAATAAATAAGATTTTTTGCATTTATAAACAAGTCTGAAGCGACAAAATCGGGCATGAAAAATAGCGTGATCAGGCAACAAACCTCTCAAATGCATCTGTGAGAATCTGTAATTCTTCGAGCGAGCCATATGAATCATAGGTGTCATCAAGAAAGGTAAAGAGGTTGCACTGTTTGACGTATTCCGCCCGAGAGTAAGCATATTTGGGCTCGAAGTATGCACTTGCACTCCACTGGAAATACTCCATTACTCGGTCTCTAGCGTACAGTAACTTGGATGCAAGGTCCAACTCCTTGTGCCATCTAACTTACACACAAGTAGTATAACATAGTTTCATTATTGAATTGGCTATCGATAATTAAACAAAAAAAATTTTCTGTAGTACAATTGTTGGTGATAGAATTTTAAGAACGGTCACATACCTCTTCAAAAAAACAAAAAGAACGGTCACATGAAGACAGACAGAGTAGAAAACAAATATTGGCAGATCATCACTAATGGGCGGAAACGAAGGTCCAATACTAAAGCAATAATTAAACTATGTTAAATTTATATAGAAGAAAAAAGGTAAGGTTCTCTCTTCCTCATGGTTTTTGCCTATGTCTTGCTACAAATTTCTAGTAAAAACCTTTTAACATTTAACTTTAATTGTAAAATGTCTCTCTCTCACTATTCTTTTCAAGAAAAAAATTATTCTACCATATAACTTAAATTATAAAATTTTGATGCAACTTAATTTTTTTATGAAATAATGAGAAAATAAAACGTCTAGGTGTCGAATCTTGTAGACCATGCAGACTATTAGAACAGGGGAAAGAGTCTAATAGTGATTTTTTAGGCTTTAACACACGGGTTTAATAACGGATTAACATCGAAAAAGTTTATCTTACTATTATGAAGATCAGAGGTTGAAATATTATTTTGATCAACAGGTGAGCCGTAATCATTAATTTAACGGAAAAATGGAACAAATTAGTGAACTTACTTGAATATGTCCTTGAGCTCCTGCTGGTGCAACAATTGAACTCGGTTGAAATCAATTTTAGCAAATCTGAGCAAGGTACCATTTGGAGGATTGCAAGCATCTTCCTCGTAGAAAGAGATGAACTCTCTGGCTTTAAGTCTGAGAGGTCCCATGTGTAATGGAATCCTCAACGAGCTGGCTATGTGTTTGGCTAAGTTGGGTTCCAGTTGAGGAGCCGATAGCTCCAAATGCGTCTTCGTGAAAGCTAGGGCTTCTTCCAGAATTTTTTCTTCATGTGTAGAAAGATGAGAAGCTTCAAACAGGCTAAGCAAGCCTCTTGGATCACCAGTAATGGAGTCTTTGAACTCTCCCTTCTCCGCATCCTTGAACTTGTTAAACACGTCTGGGATGATAAAATGCGGATATTGAATTTTTTTGATGTAAATTAATGTCGAAATTGAATATCGAATTAACCTCGTCGAGAAAAATCAATTAAACGTATTATTATGGCATTAATTTTGCGTTTAAGCTTCATATTCATCTAAAAATAAAATGAATCTCATATTCAACATTTTCAATGTTTAAATATCAGTTTCTAGTATTAATGGAAGCCATTGAGAGAGAATAAGAGTATCAGCAAAAATATTATAGTAAGCCGTACGGACTTGTACCTTTCAAAATACCAATTTTTCTTAATGAACAAGACACAAATTCTATTATCTTGTAATCTACCATCTTAGTCTTCCAGAAAATTTTATGTAGTTCTTTATCCGTTTTGTATGGCGCCTGAAATACAATATTGATGCGAGCCAAGTTAAATCTTACCGCAGGATATCTTAATTCCGTGTTGTCTAAAAACTCGAAATGCAATTGCAATACTGTAAAGGTCGTAATCATCTTTGTCCGAAAAATCAAGCCTAGAGTAAAAAATTTGATGCAATTGTCTTTCGATTTCAGATTCGAAATGGTATGATATGCCAAGACGACATAGCGAATCGATCAGTTTAATTCTCTGCATTGCATCACTGCAAGAACCCTTTAACAAGGCATCCACCTTGCTCTTCAACACTTTTACCTCCCCATCATAGCAATCAATTTTCTGCAATTTTGCACAGTTTAACACAAAAGTTAGAAATAATCATTGCTTTTAAAAGACGATAATCTAATTATCCTAAAAAAGCGGTCTACCGGTTTGACTGGTACCAATACCGAACCATTTTTTTGCAAAAACCAAGGAACGATAAATCTGTGGCCAACACCATTGAGTACTGGCTTAACAGATTTTACCATTTAATTCACCCGATTAACCGGTCTGTCCAAACCAAAATGCCTAACTTTTATTATTTGATAATTTTTCATTAAAAATGATGATTAACTTATAATTTTAATACGTATAAATGATAAATTTTGTAATAAAACTAAAAGATATTTATCATTATTTGACATTTTATAATTAAAATGAGTATTGAATAAAACAATTTTAAAAAAATTTTGTTTGACCAACGGTCCAACTAATCAGACCCAGAAAACTAAACCCTTTTTAAAAACATTGGAAGTAACAACACATGATGTCGAAAAAGTACAGTGAAAGAATGGAAATATTTTTTTTGGAAGGTATAGAAATATTCCGAAAATGGGAGGGTACGCCTGCTATAACGGTTGTTCAAGATAGCAATGGAAAGCTAAGGAAGTAATGAAAGCAGCAGCGCTCACATCTTGATCGAACGGAATGGAAGCGAGGCGATCTCTCCATATATCTCGAGGGAATTTGTATCGGGGACGAGATTGGGCCTCGCAAGGTAAAGGCATCTGAGATGCTAGAGTTGTTATGGATGCCATATGAGAAGGTCAAAGCTGGAATTCTAACAATGAATTCCTCTCCTCTATTTATAGAAAGCTATTTTTTTAAAAGGTAATTTTATTCCAAAGAACAGGGTTAGACCAAAGATACAAATGAAACCTTGGAAGCAACAGTTGCACCAGCGAGAAAACTCTCAGCTAGTCCAAAAGAAAATTAATTATGAGAGAAACCGAAAAAAAAAAGTACCCAGAACCCTCGTACAATGAATACGAGATTGTATTCTTATGCTTGTTAGATATTGGTCCAAACCTGGACATCCGTCAATTTTTTTATATCTTATGACCAAATGATTGTTGTTCGCCCTTTTGCACCCGCACAAAGCAATATAATCTAGGATAAGTACACTTGAGTATCCTTGATTTGGTGTATTCTGCTTTTGGGTCTTGTAGTTTAAAATTTCAAATTTTAAATTTAGACCATGTGATTGTTGTTTTTCGGACACGTCTCAATTCCGTGCAGCCGAGTCATTTGGCAATCCACCTTAAGGGTGGTCTTTATAATTAAGGGCACTTTTTTTAGTATTATATAGGTTTTTTTAAAATATATATTCCAAATTTTAGGACTAATTTGGTAATTTGTCATATGCCACGTCAGCAACGACTTACACAATGGACAGTCCACGTAAGACGCCAAACAACATCGTTTAGGGGGATGTGGAACCCACGTGGATTGCCAAATGGTCAGGCAGCTAGCCAAACTACCCGGGACTGAGACGTGTCCCGAAAAAATAACCAACATGGTTTAAATTTAAAATTTTAAACCACAAAGACCAAACGCAAAATATGTCAAACTACATGTTATTAAAGTGTACTTTTCCCTATAATCTAAATACACCAGTAAACCCGAGGGCTATTTGCCCTTTTTTATCTGTTCATTACCAATTTTTCCGATGAACATATTTTTTAAATTACATTAGTATTAAGTCAATGCTTGCATGCTCAAATGTGGCAAAATAATAGGATACCTTTCAGAAAGAATCAGTCATAAAATGCAACACTAATGCTCCACTATTGTAATTAATCCGGGACATAACTTAAAAAAGAAATTTTGCCGGAAAAAAGGAGAAAATTCTTATTTTTTTTGTCGTACTAGACTCGTCCTAGACAGGTGAATTTGGTACCATAGGTTGTTGAAAGAAAACATCTGCAACCATTCTCATTGAGGACGCAGTTAATGATATAGTAGGAGCTTCAACCCTAATGGTGGTAGCTAACCCCAATTTTCTCGTCGACAAAAACGTCCAGCAGCCAAAATTACATTTGGCTTAATGAAAATTGATAGAGGTATATGTCACAATCTCTAATTGTAATATCCCGTAAATGATATGTACTGTCTAAAATGTCTTAAGTGATTTAATTGGTACTATCCATATCAACAAGGTGCACCTTCTTTTCCGGCACACATCCTGAAAGAACTCCAAGGTTAAACGTGTTTGGCCAGGAGTAGGATCAGGATATGTGACCTCCTGAAAAGTTTCCCAGTGTGCGTGCGAGTGAGGACAAAGCATGCTGAAAAAGACCCGTGTTGGTCTGTGGAGCCAGTCGATCGAATCACGGGGCGTTACATATGGTATCAGAGCAAATACGCTTCTGTGACTGTTCTGTGTTCTGTCTGGCGCGACGAGGACGTCGTTTATTTAAGGAGAGATGAATGTGATACCCCGTAAATGATATGTACTATCTGAAATGCCTTAAGTGATTTGATTGGTACTAACCATATCAACAAGGTGCACCTTCTTTTCTGGCACACATCCTGAAAGAACTCGAAGGTTAAACGTGTTTGGCCGGGAGTAGGATCAAGATGGGTGACCTTCTGGAAAGTTTCCCAGTGTACGTGCGAGTGAGGACAAAGCATGCTAAAAAAGACCTGTATTGGTCTGTGGAGCCAGTCGATCGAATCACGGGGCCTTACACTATTAGATTTAAATTGGGCTAAAAAATTTACTTGTAGAAAAAAACATCGAGCTCCGACCCAATTTTCAAACAATTACTGTGGTAGGGACAATAGATATGACGTGGTTGTTGGTTGGTTAATATCAGCATATGTTTTTGGGGCTTATAGATCAATATTGATGTAGTGCAAGGATATCTTAGTTTTATTTCAGCCCAATTTTCACTCGCACAATATGTTTTCCTGGTTAAGAATTGTATTCTAGAGTTTAATTTTTTTTAAAGGTTGAATTTTATTTATATACTATTATTTACATGAACGAAGGAGACTATACATGTAAACAAGCTGCTGAGTTCGAGCGAAGCTGGCGTAATTCCCTGCCGTCTGCTGTCCCGAAAGCTGGAGCAAGGAAGGACTTTCTGACTTGGCAGCCCTGCCATAGAATTGGTATAAACTCAATACGGATGAAGCATCAAAAAGTAACCCAAGTCTGGTTGGAGGAGGCGGGTCCTTCGAGATGCAAGAGGATTTTGGAAAGCCGGATTTGACATGAACACGGGTCATTGTAACTTCGTGACGACGGTGTGCCATTTGGAGAGGATTAAACCTAGTTTGGGAAGTCGGGTTGAAGAAGATCATTTTGGAGACGGATTCGCAGGTGGCAGTTGTCTACCTCACCGAGGGCATAGCGCGATAGCATCCGCTATCGTCACTCGTGACTAATATTAGAAATCTCGTCCGCCGCGAGTGGCAAATAGAGGTTAAATATTGTTTCCGAGAGTACAACGAGGTAGCGGGCTGGCAATCTAACCACGCTCTCAAGTTTATGCTAGGTTCCCATGTCATGTATCAGTCTTCCCCGGAGTGTGTCCCTCTTCTCCTCCTTGATAGCGTAGGTGATCCATCTATTTTTTTGAACAAGTAAAATTTTATTTACTCAAAAATAATTATCAAAATAGTAAGTAATTAAATTTACTATTTGTTACATCATTTAGTGCTCACGAGCACATTTTGCCTATGGATACAAAAGATAATAACCTATCTTTTTTTTGAAAAGTAGATGTAATTATTATCACCAAGAAGTTTTACAAAAATAATAGCGATTGCACAGAGAGCAATCGGCCAACAGCAATAGGGAGTCTACAAACTCACCAGGCTCCCACACAATCACCAAAACTAGAAAAACCTACATCATAGTCCTTGCCGCTAATAACACATCTTGAGAGTTGAAACTTAAAGAAACTCCCGACCAACTAGCCCACTCTGAGACCCTCCTTAAGATAATAACCTATCTAAAAAGCAAAGCTAACTAGATAGGGATTATTTTTAGATTAATGCATGTACATCTTCTGAAATAATCTTCCGATTTATCCCCATATGCCTTGCCAATTCGCTTGATGGAGATTTCCCAAGAGGACCTAACTTCTTATTAATTCTGTTGATTACCATCTTTATTTCGTAAGCCTTGTTCGTGAGTTTTTTGGACCGAGTACTTCTCCGTAGTTGGGTGCTATTGAAAATAAATGATACGAGTGCTTCACACTTACCACGTTCACAAAAAAATAGAGCAATAAAAGTAAAACGTTTCGGAGAAGAAAAAAACATAGCATCTGCATAATAATGAATACAACAGTCGAGTTAGTACTCTTGTAGTTCCACGGTGCATTTTCCTGAAATGTGGGTAAGCTTGGTGTGTGGGAAGGTCTTCAAGAAACTATGGTACACTCTTTTTGCAGCAGTTTGTTGGTGTGTCTCGAAGGCGAGGAACAAGGTTGTCTTCGATTATGAAGTTCCATGTGTTAACAAACTGTTATTGGAGGTCTCCGAGCAGTTGTCTGAGTGGACGTATTGGTCTGATCTCTACTCGCAGCTTCAATTTCAGGATGCCTTTTTTACTATCTCAGCATGGGCGTAACCTTTTCTGGAGTTTCGCTTATTTCATCAGAAAATTAGGTGTCTCTTGGCTTTGTTTTCCGCTTGTAATACTCTAGCTGGACAGTGTTTTGCTTGATGTGCAATACTGTCCATCTTTTGGTTATATTAACCTGGGTCGTAACTATTGAAAATATTCTTGGAGGATTAATATATAATTTACTTTTTTTAAAAAAACAACAGCCGAGGAACCCAGACGTTGGTATGAATTCCCTAAGGTCAATGATCGGTTTGCTTCCTTGTGCAACCGGTCGCGATCATGGATGTTCTTATATCATTGGAGTAAAATAATAACAAATCTACATTTCCAATTATGTTTTAATTATGTTGTTTTTGTAACGGTAAATATATTATTGCATTGGCAATAGCAACAGATACACTTTTTTTAAAAGAAGAGTGGCGCGAAGACTATATTAAGATAAACAGTTACAATACTGAAAAAAATACAAATATAACATACAAAGACATCGAACGAAACACGATAACCAATCCGAAGGTAGTAGAGAGGCATCGGTGGAGTCGAAGGGCAGATGATAGGCTACGAGAGTCAAACGTCCAAGACGAAAGCTGCTGAAATAAGCTACGGCTAGTAACCATAAGATCACATCATAGATGCAACCTCGTGGACATTTGAATACATACGAGATGCACTCAAATGAGAACCAAGATTGGATGAGTCCAACCGAGACAAGACTATCCACCTGCACCAACAGAAAGGGTTTCGAGATTCGTACGGATCTTGGATCAAGCAAATGTCAATCCAAACAAAAACATAAACAGAAAAAAGTAAACATAACCCCGACGAGATCACTGAATACGACTAGTCCAGGATCTAAAACACCAAGCAAAAGCTGGACACCACAAACATCAAGGAGCCGACCTAACTAAAAATATCAGGACGGCTCTGGCTTAATAAGGTCAATATTTTATTTACCATAAAAAGAGGAGAAGATTCTTATTTTGTCAAATGGGACTTTTTTTTTTGAGGAACTGTCAAATTGGACTAGACTCGTCGTAGACAGGTGAATACTGTTGGTACCATCTGCACCCATTTTCCTTAAGGGTGTAGAAAATGGTACACTAGGAGCTCCAAGCCTAATGGTTGTAGGTCACCCCAATTTGTTGGTCAAGAAACACGTCTAGCTCCAACCCTAAAAGTGGTAGCTCAACCTAATACAATGTAGCACGAGATAGAAGTTCCAACCCCAATAGTGGTAGCTCAACCAAGTACTATTGATTGGTACGAGATAGAGGTTCCGACCCTAAGACTACCTCTAGTGGCAACTCGGTCCAACCCGAGTCACGGATAAATAATTAATTTCTCTCTCATCTACATACAACTCAATCCAATTAAATAATTTTTTTACTCTAGTGGCAACCTGGTCAAACACAAATCATCAAATAAATAATTAATTTCTCTCTCATCCATATACATGCATTATTTATACAAACTTTTATAAAAAATTAAACTCTATACGAATTAAAAATACTAGGCTCAACTTATTGAGAATTAAAAAATATAAATTTTTTATATTTTTATCGAATAATATTATTTTAAGTATCACTAAATTATATTGAAAAAAGCAACAAAAAAACCAATTAAATAATCCCCGCCACTAGAGTTAGTCTAAAGGAGCTCATCGGTAGTGGAACGAGAGGCTCGCTAGGATAGGGGTGGTTAAGAGGGGAGTTGATATGAATCCTAGCAGCCTTATAATGTACTAATCTGATCAATCTGAGAGCATGTGAAAAGTACTTTAAGTTACAATTCAACGGGCTGATTTTCAAGTTTATATTGAAGAGTTGGACTCAAGTGAGTTCATTGAAGTCCATTGTGGAAGAACCACGAAATTGAGAGCATTAGTTCATGTTAAAGAAGGAAATTCCAGCAGCAAAGTTCTTGAAGATTCATTCTCTCTGATTTAGGCATTCTATTTAGGAAGTTTTCTTTCAGCCATTAGTTTTGATTAGGAAATTATTTTCCAGCATCTTTTGGTTTATTATTACTTGATAATCAAGTTTGTAGCCTTCCTAAAAGGCAGAGATTTGTTTCCCTTTTCAGCCAGATTTTAATTCTTTTTTAGGAGTTGTTTGATTAGGAATCTCTTTGTAATATTGAGCCTATTTATAGAGGCTTATGGAATGAGAAAAGTAGACTATTATTGATTGAAAAATGTGGACTTTGCTCTCTAGGTTCTTCAGAACTGTTCGAACACAACGGAGCGATTTCATTGAGTTCTACTTCTACTTATCAAACGGCTCTTCATCACCGTTTGTGGCGTCATCGACATATCAAGGTTCTTTGTTTCAACTCAAACAGCGGGTCGCGGTCTTAATACCAAGGTTCTTGTTTGGTTGTGAGCTTCGGGTCGAGATCTCCATCACAAACTGATCCAGAACGATCTGGGATTTCAACGCTTCTTGGACAGGTCTCGCGCATCGTTGGCGGGGTTCGTATTATTGGAGTGTTTCTAGAGGGACATGAGGGGTAGCCGGGTAATGAGCTATTTGTAGGGGTTAAATAGTATAGGGCATTTGCCTTTGTACTAAATATAAGGGTCAAATCCCAAACTATAAGTTCCCTCTCGAACAATCATATCGTTAAAAATTCATCAAGTCGTTTGGTCTGATCGTAACAAGATATTATAGCAGATTGATTGAAAGGCTCTATGATTTGAACGATTGTCTCCATAGATCAATACGAATCTTTTCTAGCGTGTGCTATCCTCACTCACACGTACACTGAAAACTTCTCATGAGTTCACCATCGTGAAAATAATATAGGTCAAACACGCTTAACCTTGAAATTCTCCTGGAGCAATGAGAAAAGTAGACTATTATTGATTGAAAAATGTGGGCTTTGCTCTCTAGGTTCTTTGGAACTGTTCGAACACAACGGAGCGATTTTGTTGAGTTCTACTTTGACTTATCAAGCGGCTCTTCATCACCGTTTGTGACGTCATCGACATATCAAGGTTCTTTGTTTCAACTCAAACAGCGGGTCGCGGTCTTAATACCAAGGTTCTTGTTTGGTTGTGAGCTTCGGGTCGAGATCTCCATCACAAACTGATCTAGAACGATCTGGGATTTCAACGCTTCTTGGACGGATCTCGCACATCGTTGGCGGGGTTCGTATCATTGGAGTATTTCTGGAGGAACATGAGGGGTAGCCGGGTAATGAGCTATTTGTAGGGGTTAAATAGTATAGGGTATTTGCCTTTGTACTAAATATAAGGGTCAAATCCCAAACTATAAGTTCCCTCTCGAACAATCATATCGTTAAAAAATCATCAAGTCATTTGGTCTGATCGTAACAAGATATTATAGCAGATTGATTAAAAGGCTCTATGATTCGAACGATTGTCTCTATAGATCAATACGAATCTTTTCTAGCGTGTGCTATCCTCACTCACACGTACACTGAAAACTTCTCATGAGTTCACCATCGTGAAAATAATCTAGGTCAAACACGCTTAACCTTGAAATTCTCCCACGATCTTTGCTAGAAAAGAAGTTCATTCTGATGATATAGATAGTACAATCAAATTAGTTAACATTTTGATAACATATCTTAAACGTGATATTACATTGATCTCACACGACTCTCCTGTAATGGCACATTGGCAAACCAAAACCCATGCAACTCTTCACCCGATGAGCTTGGTACGAGTATAAATGGAGACAAGGCTGTCTTCAAATTCATTGCGATTCCACCCAAAAAAAAAACATTACCAACCAAAAATTCAGATCCAATTGCTTTCGCACCATGGATCAGCATCTCTCATCTAATTTCTCCATGGGCCTAGCCTTCATCATGGCTTTCCTCACCTTCATCATAATGGCCATACAAAGGTACAGCAACAAAATCAGTTCCAAAAGAAATTTACCTCCAGGACCAAGAAACCTACCCATCATTGGCAACATGCACCAGCTAATGTTCAGTTCACTACCTCATCGTCGTCTCGCGGACTTGGCCAGGAAACATGGACCTGTCATGTACATTAAACTAGGAGAAGTGGACCATGTTGTTGTCTCGTCCAAGGCGGCCGCAGAGGAAGTTCTAAGGACTCACGACGCGTTGTTGGCAGATAGAGCAATTACAATTGCAGCAAAAATCCTCACGTATAACTGCAGAAGCATAAGCTTTGCACCCTACGGTGAGTATTGGAAACAGATGAAGAAGCTCTTTGTCGTTCACTTGGCGAGTGCGAAACAGCTCGAATCGTTCCGGTCAGTGAGGGAGGCCGAGGTAGCCACGCTTGTTACATCAATCCTGCACTCGTCGCGCAGCGGGTCGCCAGTGAACCTGAGCAAGATGCCATATTCTCTAATGACTAGCATCATCTCCAAGGCGACTTTCGGGGACTCGTGCAAGCGGGTGGATGCTTTAACCCCGCTGGTTCCGCGGATAGTTGAGATCTTGGGGGGTTTCAATATTGCAGAGTTCTTCCCTTCGATTGGAATCCTTGATAAGGTCAGTGGAGTTGGGCACAAAATGGAGAGGCTACACAAAGAGATCGCTGGCGTCATTGGTGAGTGTAAGGCATCCAAGGCAGAAGGGAGAACTAAGGCAAATGAAATTCTTGGTGTTCTTCTGGATCTTCAAGATCAAGGTGGCCCAGAAATCTCCTTATCGATGGAAGACATCAAAGAAATCCTCTTCGTGAGTAATTTAATTTTTGAAAAAATTATCTTTTGCAATTTAAAAAAAATTAATTTAATCACTTTAATCGAATAAAAATATATAAATGATTTTTCTCAAAAAATAAATTTTGGTAAGTTTGATCTAGATCAACTGATCTAACTAGATAAATCGGTCATTCCAATTAGTTGGATCAATGGTCGAAGCTTGTTTTTGATATATGACAACTCAGTCTCACTTCGGAGTGACGGTCCAGTCTAAATATATTTTATAAACAATGATTAAAAGAAGTTACCTGATTTTTTTTATAAGTAAAAGTTACCAAAGTACATCAAAGGTTACAGATAATGCATATCATAAGTAACGCGGAGATAAACACTATCTATAACGGTCACCAAAGTGAGACCAAAAATACACCAGCTATACACCAAGAAGGGCAAGAACACCACTACGCAGGAGTAAATCAAGGAGGATCGAAGCACTAGGGCGGATATAAACCTCAGGCTATATCCTTGATTAGATGGAGTATCTTGGACGTGTTCTCCTCCCAAGAGAGGCCCATCGCGATGACCAGACGCCATGTCTCCGAAGAGATCTCGACTTGAAGTTACCTGGTTATACGGTGAAATTCTACACTTGAGTTCATATGTAATATGTATATAAGATGATTAAAAAATTTGCCGTTCTAAAAACATTAATTAGTTTGAACAGTTCTGTCCCGAGAGATTACTCGAAACTTCAGTTGATTACCAAGGCAATCACCTTGAGCTCATCCCTTTCGGTGCCGGAAGAAGGATATGTCCTGGAATGATGTTTGGCATGTCCACCGTTGAGCTGGCGCTGGCCAACTTACTCTATCATTTCAATTGGGAGCTTCCGGATGGTATCGAACCCGAGAGCCTGGACATGTCTGAAGCGTCTGGAGCTGCTGCTCGAAGAAAACTTGATTTGTGCCGTATTGCTACTCAGTACTGTCCCTGATTGGCATTTGTTCATTACATTTGGGAAGGGAAGGAGGTGGTGTGAATTTGAATTATAAGATTTAGCCTGTGGTCAGGAGAATAAGAAGTACGAGGGAAATAAATAGGAAAATGATGTGAGTATATCTCTAAATGCTAGGATTAGAGCATCTTATATTTGGATAAGTCGACTAACCTATGTTTAATTTAGGTAAAATTTTAAATAATGATAAATTCTCTCGATTTTTAACAATTATTGTGTATGCTCGATGAGCCGATGTATAATAACATAGAGCCAACACCAATAGTATTACTACTCTCATCCAAAAACTTCAAAAATAGCTATTGCTCTGTTTAGATAGCGAAAGCAGAATGCCTGAAATTATAACATTAAGTTTAACTGGTGGACCAATTTAGGGCAGAGACGAGCTCTATCCGTAGTGGCTACCATACAGTAACTAAGACTTATTTGAGTAATCGGTAAAGCAATTGACGTTATATTTTTTTTAATGAGTCCAACTTTATTAATTTTAAATTAAAAGAAACGAAAAGAAATAAAACATTACATGAAAATTAATCCGTAAAACAAAATCCCTCTAACCTCATGCGGGAAATTGGTATTATATCTGATTTGTGTATATACATAAAAAAATAATTTAAAAATAGGAGTTTTTACTTTTTTGTGGAAGTGTTTTTTGGTGGAAAATAGGAGTTTTAACTTAGGACAGCTAAATATTATTCCTTGTCACATCCTCCTTGGAATGGACATGAAGAATTCTGTACATCGAGTTCCTTTTACACATATCTAGGTGGTAATAAACTGGAAGGACTATCATCAAACTGTTTCATTAAATTTGCCTTTTCAGAACACAATACCTGTCCAGAGACATTTCCATCACTTCAGCCCACCCAGTACATGGAAATGAATGGAGCTTTCAAGTCAAATAATTTCTGAAATTTGGAGGGAAAGAGATCGTGGAAGTGGGGGTGGCATTGAAGGACAAGACACACAAAAAAGTGACAAGATTTGGTACTGAAAAACCATATCCAGTACCAATCTGGTGTCATATAGACCGGGGTAGTATAGTAAATTAAAAAAAGGACTGACGCGTGCATGGAACAAAGAAAAGGGGCTGACGTGTGTGTGAAAATGGGAGAAAAGGCTGACGCATGTGTAAGAAAGGGAAAGAGATCATTGAAGTGGGAGTGGGATTGAAGGCCAAGACACACACACAAAAAGCACCTTAAAATTTGGCTTTAGCACATGGAGGGTGGTGGTGTTTTGGAGCAGAGCAATAAAATGTCACCATCATCAGCTATGGTGTTAAAAATAACCGGGGAATGAATGCTCAGTAGTGCAATGCCATGAGACAAAGGTCTAAAAAGGCTGGCCAAATTTCACTGAGACATTTCCATCTACTTTCCTTCCCTTGCATGTACTATCAATATTATGTGAGAGATGATTTTAAAAAAATCGATGGTATCAAGAGTCGAGTATTGTCGGACCTATTTAAGGGACGGCTTTATTAAGGATATCTTTTATATTCGTAAGAATTGAAAACAAGATTTTTTTAAGTGAATCTAAGTCTCTTACTATGATATTTTAGATTTTCAAGTTTTTTAAGACTGTTTTTTAGATTTTTTTTTCAAGTTTTATTGTTGGGAATTTCTTTCAGGTATCATTTCAAGATTTTAAAATTTTACTAATAAAACTGTCGTTATCAAATTTGTACAGACAAAGATATTCTGTATGGAAAATTGACCACCTACACTAGAAAAAACCTGGATCTTGCTTCCAAATTGCCTGGCATGTACTTGATTTAATACAATTTTTACCAATTCAATGAGAGTGACAGGTAGGCAATGTACAAGTCACAGGAGAGTGTTGTATTTGGTTTTTACACGTCGAAAGTGAAAAGTTGGTGTTCCAAATAATGTGCAAAATTTACCAATTTATTAACTTGAGATTTTTTGTTGGATATGAAAATTTTAACTCATATAACTTGCGTGAGGTAATTGTTTACATCTTGAGTACCATTTTGCCTTAAATACCATCTTTCTATACAAATTTTTATACTAATAATTATACATGGTAATGATTGGACCTAAATCTGCGTAAACTTCTAGGTTTTAAGAGTTCTCATATCCTTGTTAAACTTTCAAACATCACAGAGCTAAATGCAAAGAAGAAATACCTGAAGTCGAAAGAGTACGAAATTGGGTAGCAATACTGCTTTACCAACATCAATAATCCTATTTTCTAAAAAAAAATCAATAATCCTATTGTCCTAAATCATGAAAATTTGAAATATGTAAAAATCGAGAATGTGATTGATGTGTCTTGTCTACAATAAGATAGACTTAACCCGTTCAGGTCATCCACTCCACAAGTCTTCGAAGCATTGTTGCTAAGAACTCTTTGTAAATTCCAAGTACTTCCACTAATTAATATACATCACATTCAGGTTTACACCAATATATAATATCTTACAAATGAAACCACGAGGTACGTACTTTGAACCTCGTACAATCTATTACTCTTACTAAAACACCACCTCATCTCCATTCCATCAAGTATCCAATCTTCATAATTTTCTTGAAGCACCCTCACAGAATTTCCCAAATCCCACCCATCTAAAAAGACTAAAAACATCTTCCCCAATCTCCACTACCTCATGCGCAACTAGGCTAAATCCCCTTTGCCTAAGATACCATTACTATCATTGTCAACGCCACCTTGACCCGAATTATTACCACTGGATCTATAAACCTCGACCAATCTCTGCAAGACAAAGACTTGGCTCCTCAGCTTCAGGATGTAGTCGGCTGTCTCTTGGAACAACCGGTCGGCTCGATCTCCTCCGTCTCCGGCGATTGGGACAAGGCTCCTAAGTGCCTCTAGCTTGTCTGAGAGCGAGCACTTTATGTTATTGCCCCCACCACCACTGGAATTATTGTTAATAATCCTTCTCTGGGCTCTCCTTGATCTTCTTGATGACATGGTTGGTTTCTTTGTAAGTGATGAGGCTTTAATGGAGTTTTTTGGGATGGAGCCCATGATGGGTAGCTAAGGAGAAGAGTGTATAGAAGAGGAACAAGAAGAGATGTTGGGAGAGTTTTGTGGGGTTTTTTAGAATATGGGAAGGGGAATGGGAGAAATAAGCCTTGAGGTGCTACTTGCTAGTAGCTTTAAGTAATGGTGGGATTAGATATTTGCCATTGGCTTTATTTGGTTACTACCAAAGTGCCACTTTTTTCGGTAAATTAACTTGTGTATATATAAAAATGGGGATTATTTTGAGGGAACCCCATGCTATTGGGGGTTGCAACTAGCCGACTCGGTCAAAATTTCACTTTAAAACTGAAATGAGAAAAGGGAATCGGATCAAATGCTACCTCCTATTGCAAACATCCAATGACACTTTTGGCCTCTTATATGACCAAAATGTATATTTTCTTTAATTATTGGGATCGGGGTCCAATACAAAACTTTATGTTCATGCAAATTGTATAACTTACTCTTTAATCGATTAATTTTATGGACGTACAACAATATTAAATATTTGTTAAAAAATTTGACATATTTTAGAGATTATAACTCAACTCAAACGTAAATTTTTGATAAAATTTGTCAACGGATAAGTTCGGAAGGATTGGTATAGTTTATCGGTTAATTCCAACTTTTATGGAAAGAAATTTTGAACAAAAATCATTTATTGATGTAGCAAATAACTCTCTCAGTTTTTTAATATAGTCAACAAATTAATAAAATTGGCTCTTCTAGTACTTCTAGGTACCTTTAAATATTGGTTGGAGTGAGTAATAGCTCTTTAGCTAGTATTCCAAAAGAAATGGATATTTGATGGATCAAATGATCATCTTTGAGAGAGGCGATCGATGACAAAAAGATGGGACAATTAATTCAATGTGAAAATATCTTCCTGCAAGAATAAGGGCAAACTGTATGAAGAACCAATTAATATTAAGATTGGAGTATAATCAATTTTATTTAAAAGATATTTTTCTCAATAGTACTTGAGAGAAAAAAGACTATTTAAAACATGGGGCAGTTGCTTTCCTCGATGTTCAAATTCTAATTTTTTAAATATAAATTAAATCTCGTATAACTTGTACCAAATTTCTTTTGATCATAGATATTTCAAATTCATCCCTAGTATCTAGAAAAAATTGGTGGCAATACCAGTTTTTTACATGAGAAAAAAATGCTAATATTGCAAAAAAAATTTAGAAAAGCAATACATGGCTCGAAAAGACTAAAGCGGGAAAGATTGGTCGCAACTTGCAAGGGAGGCGAGGAAGAGGGAATGGCAGCAAAAGCCTGCGTGTCTGTGATGGCACATGTGAAGTTGATAAATTAAATTCTCAATTCCCATGTAACCCCCACAATTGATTAGGCAGTACTAAACCAGAAAACATATTAAGAGTTGGCTGACAAAAATCTAAGAGTTTCACTTTCCACCCCAAAAAAATCTAAGAGTTTCACTGCTATGAATATGGACAGATACAATTTTGATAAAATTTAAAAGATAGAAAATAACCGTATAGAATTTATCATTAAAAAATTATCATTAAATGTGTCCCAATTATCTTCTACAATTTTCCTCGTTATTTAAGAATTAAATTATAATTAATCATGTTTGTAAATATTCTTCTACCCATGCTGCCAAGGAGCTATTATAGGATACATATGAGTATACGTGTGAACAAGCATTTAAAGCAACTGACGAGGGAAATAATATACCTTAAGTATGTCTCGGATTTAAGTTTTTAAAAAGAGATGAGTGAATAATTTTTAGAAGAACTTTTTTTCAAATTTATTACTCAACTCGAATTTGGACTAATTTGTCGAGTGATATAAACACAAATACATCCATGTTACTTTAGTGGCTGTATACACTCTTTTTCTATTTGGTAGATTAATTTTACTATGACCATACACTCTTTTTCAAGCAATATAAATTTAAATGTTATACATGTGGTGGTAAAATTTCAATTTCCAAATAAAAGTGCAAGGGATGCCCAATGATTCAAAAGTTAACTGAGGAAGCATTAAAAAAAGAGCCAGCTATTGTAAAATAACACATGCTCTAGAAATATATACATATTCTCTAGCTCTATAGCACGTAGAAAAAGTTATTTATCAAACTCAGGAATGAGGAAACAACAATTTAAATCAGTAGGGAACATTCACAAGTCCTAACTAAAAGGACCCAACCTCTCAAAAAAACTAAAAGGACCTACATAATTTCAGGGGCAATTTTGTCCATCTCCTAGAAAAGGAGGAAAAGCAACAAGTTGGGACCGGATTTGGTCCTCAAATTCCGTTTCCAGGACCATCCTGGATGGTCAATTGGGCAAGCCATTCTATCATAACTGGGTGAATCATTCTATCATAATTGGGCGAATTATTGCGTGTCCCAGGACGGTCCATTCGGCGAACCATTTCATCATAACTGGGCGAACCATTTCATCATAATTGAGCGAATCATAGCGTGTTTAGAAAAAATCGGGACCACTTCGAGCGAACCATTTCGTCATAACAGGACGAACCATTTCATCATAAATGAGCGAACCATTCCATCATAACTAAGCGAACCATCGCGTATTCCAAAACTATCCTGAACAAAAATATAAGTCCAAGACCAAATCCGGTGCCCAACAAGTTGCGGGGAGAGAGGGCTGGCTTCCCTCAAAAGGTGCATGTGAAGCTGATATGGGCCATCCATCCTCAATTCACGTATGGAGAGAGAAGAAATGGAAAAGCACATCCAACATGTGTATCCTATTTTAAGTGCGGCTATTCTAGTACCATATTTTATATTTGTAAAATTTGAAATTAATACATTATTAAATAAATCAAAATAGACTCGGATTATTAGAGAGAGGTGTATATATGTGAAGCAGCATGAGACGTAACATTGTACAGCATGTTCTGCACATTCCTGCATGCAACTGATCGCATTGGTTCCCCTTTTCCTTTTCCACCCTCTCTTCCAACCCCTCGTCTAAATTTAAAATTTCCTCTAGCACATTCTTTTTTTCACTTTTAAATGTTTTACAATAATAAAATATTTTGACAGACTTATTTTTTCCCAAACAAGATAAACCGATTTTTTTTTATTAAAACTACTCAATATCTAAATAATTATCGGGTCAATTATTTAGGTAGGATTACAAACTGCCAAAATTCTAAGTACGTACCGAATTTTAAAACAATTACGCGGAGTGTATGTACAAAACGCTAAAATATGTTGATTGTACGCAAAAGAGTACGTGGGAAATACTCCGGAAATATGCGGGGTGTACGCGACTTATATGTTATACACGGGGGATACATGAGCACAAAAGACGTGGGAAAATATGATCCAAACCTAAACGCTAGATGTAGAGTACAGAGATAGGATCTATACCATATCTTAAATTTTGGAGTTTTTATTAAGGATCTTCACCTGGACTTTTAAAATTCTTAGAGTCGAATTAAATTTTTTTTTGATAAGTGAATAATTATATTCCACCAGAATATCACTAAGAAAAGAATACAAAACTGAAACCAAGGTAGCAGTACCCTAGTCACCAAATAACGAGAATAAAAAAGTGAAACTAGTGATTAGCACTATTCGGAGACAAACACCAAATGACTCCAAAAGAGCATCCAAATCAACAAAAACCGAGAGTCGAATTAAATATTCAGGTCATACCTATGGATCTATTGGCTTACAAACAATTTAAACATTTTAATGTAAAGCAATATAAAATATACACTCACACTTACCTCTTCACGTTTAATCTTTTTCTTTTTCTTTTTGAAAAGTTCACGTTTAATCTTAATTGAGAAAATATTATCTATTTAGGATTTAGAAAAACAAATTCTATGTTGGTATCTAGGTCTAAGTACGGTCTTTATGTACAATCTCATTATGAATCTATTGATAAGATTTGTATCTGAATCTATATAGATCATATCCAGATCAGGTCCTAATTTTAAAAGATTTACTACCGATCCGGATCTCTCTCATCCCCGTGCATGTGCATTTCTACTCCCACTCAAATGTTGTTCGTCTACGCGGTTCAGCTACTTCCAAAACCCGGCGGGTTATGGTTTTGGACGTGGGATGCAGATTTGTGGGCTTTTAATAGCCCTGTTCGTGTGGGCCATCCAGCCTTATTTTCTGGGCTCTCAAGTAGGTCCATGGCTTATTTTTTTCAACTGGATTTCCGGGCCCAATAAAAGTCGTGGATTATAAAGTATGGTACCATGCATTATTTTCGACTCGGACATAAATTAAGCGATTTAATCTATCACGTGATTCACATGCAGAAAAAAGGGGCTAGTGTTCTATAATAAAAACTTATCCATCGTCATACCTATCATTAATTTCACTAACTAATCTTTGAAACGATGCCGTTTAGGGGAGAAAAAAAATTGGATTTTTTTTTGTTTTGTTCGCGTCTATCCTTATGCAGAAATCATGCTAATCCTCTTCTATGTTCCAACTGTATCCGACAGGGGTTCGTTACAAGTTGGTAGTTATTTAAGACAGTATCTAAACGGTATGTGACGTGTCAGTAGTACTCCAGCTGTTTTCAGTCTTTTTTTTAACTTTGTGGGGGATTTCTTGTCTTGTACTCCATCATATGCTTGAACCCTTTTTAGCTGACGTTTGAAGGGTCAACATGGGAATCAGTGTCTCCCCACAATGTCATCCATCCATGGTTGTACTTTTTCAACGGAAACAAAAGATTTTGGATAAAGTTTTGACCAGAAGCAAATCTATCTTTTTCCACAGAAGCCCCTTTAAGAAGGTATCAGACAAGACAAGGATACACTAAATTGCATGTGGACCAATTGGAAGGATTTTGTCTAAACCAATGCCAAGTCGCCAACTAGAAGAGCATGTTAAATCTAAGAGTTGATCAAAGTCGTAAGCAATTTGATTTTTCACAAAAGTTTTAAAATTGAGTTGCATGCCACTTGATTTGAAATCTAATTGTTGGTGAATCTAGCAGAAGACACTACTTTGTAATTGACGAAAAGAGAATAATTAAACTTACAAAGACACGAGGGACAAATCACATGGAGAGAAAAAAAGGGGAAAGTTGCCATATATTTTATATAAGCATGCAACAAGTTGATGCAACAGATTAGATAATGCATGATAATGATTAATTTATGTACTGGTGAGACCAGACACCTATCTCTTCTAACAGACTGACTTAGCTTTTAGAAAGTTGAGGACTTTAGCCACTGTCCTGCTCTGAGTTTCAACAAAATATACAACAAGCAATATATACTTTCTCAAAAATGGCAGCAGCTAGCCTCAAACTAAATGTACTAATGCCCCCTTTTCGACGTGGAAATGGCCCGTCCAGCATCGGCATTGCGCTTGTTTCTCGGATGCCATCTGTGTTAAGTTAAGAACGAGGACCGATCTGCTGGGTATGGAGGGCTGTAAGTATTCTTCATAGAGAGAAACATTGTACTCCTTCAGGTAGATTCCTAGGCAATGGAAATGCTGTCACGTATCTTTGGAGGAATAATCTTTGAGGACCGTCTGACGGTCCCCTTGCATGAAACTTGGCAAACCGATTGATTACAGAGACCTTTTCCAACTCCAGGAGTTCGGTTCTGAGGTCTACAACTGAAGCTGTCTTATCCAATCTGCATTACAAAATGCAATAGTCGGACAGATTAAATTACTTTCGTATGCTCATCACCAATTTAGGAGTAGCATAGATCAGGTTTCAAGGTGGGTTTGTTTCTTACCTTTGGATGTCATTTTCCAACCTCTTTATTCTGCTAACAAGAACTTCTAAACCTTCCCCACGTTGCAGGTCGCTACTTGTGCCAACGGATGAGAACTCCTCGACGTTCCTGAATGATATATCGGATAACCAATTTTGTTAAGAAAAATTTGTCTAGCTTAATGAAACTCTAGCAGCAAGTTCAGACTTTCTTGTCGTTAATATGCTTCGTTTACAGTAATGTGCAGGACAGAGAAAAAGACTCACGTGATACTGCCACTTGCTGGACCAAGCAAAGCATTCTCTTTGCTACAAGATATGCTGCATGAATCGCCCAGTGATAATCTCGACACAAGGTATACCAAAGTTTCACAATTTGAAGCTGTTGGCTCAGAAGAGAGAACTGATGACGGTGCAGGAAGAAACAAGAGCTGCATAAGCTGTGAAGTCAATATAATTCTTCTCTTCGATCGATGCACCGGCTGCATTTCTTCGATCATCTCATTCTCATCTTCCACCTGCTAAGAGAAGAAGAAATCAGAACAAGCTTCTTCCTATGACTTCTCCAGGAGACAGATGTCCCTGTGCAACCCTACATTAGAAGAGATACCTTCTCAGCACGCCGATTAGTAGCTCTTGCCCAGAGCTTCTCTGCCATGCTGCAAAGATAACATTATATTGTCAAAGGAGCCAAAAAGTACAGTGAAGAACGCATCAAGTTAAAAAAAGGCTATGCAATGAAGTACAAGTCAATATATTTAAAAGATACATTTTCTATTCATGAGGGTAAGCAAGCAGGAAACTACCTCAAGCTTCGAATTCTTTTGGATTCCTGTGTCACTTCCTTATGCCATGGTGGGAGACCAGACATTGCCGCTTTCCGCTTTTTTGGTTCACGACTGGCTACTATTGTAGTACTTGGACTTGGCCAACCGCGGCCACTCAGACCAGTATCCAACCTTCCCAAAGATGTATGTGGAATCTGAGAAGGCTGTCCAGGAGAAAGATGCTGAAAAGCAGCTTTTGCTAGTCTCGTATCGAGCAATGGTACCGTTTGGCCATTTCTAAGAGTCTCATATTGCTTAATCCAAGGAGGAGACATTGGCAGATTAGCAGGGCCATGATCTCCACTGGACAGAGAATTAACAGCACTAGGCTGTGCATTTGGAGTGCTATGACCAAACATGACCATCTCCTGAGATGGTGTAGCCTGAAGTGATGCTTGTGGAGAGGCTAAACCTATTCCGTTATCTTCATTAAAGCTTAGCATTTTGGTCTCTCCTGATACAAACAAATTTGGCGGTGATGCCGAATTTGTTGCAGAGTCCACACTTCTGCACCTTGAATTGTTATCATCCAATCGTGATCCTCCCAAAACAGGAGCATGCTGGGGTTCAAAAATGCTCGGTGAAGAATCCTTGGTGATTTCCTTTCCTTGACCTGGTGATCTATGGAGACGCTGGAAAGGAGACTGAGAGGCCACAGTCTGGAAGGTAAAGGTTGTGCCAGAATCTTGATTCTGAGTTGTTTCGTCTATTTGGGAACCATCAGGCAGCACCGATGGAATCTGCTTCTGGGATACCCCTTCCAAATGCTCCCCATACCCAGAGCCTTGTGAGCCATGAAAAGGAAACTCGGAGGATTTACCTTCACCTTTTATAGAATTGTCAGCAACTGGTCCCAGGTTAACTGACATATCAGTTGTCATAGTTCTATTTGGAGGTTCTGCCCAGGAAGGGAACTGAGGTGATGGTCGAAAGGGTTTGGCATAGCATGATTGTTGCTGTGCATGATCACTTTCCCATTGATTGTGTGAGCTTCTGGTAATGTCGTGCTGGCGAGATACACTCGATGTGTTAAAAGGATGAGGTACAGTCGAAGTCTCCAAAACTGGGAACATGTCGTGAGAAGAAACCTGGCTACTATTTTGGTGTCGACCACCACCAGGCGACATCACTGGAATTGATTGAGATGCAACAGGCTTGTGGGACTTAGCATGAATTTGAGCATCATTTTGTGTATTTGCATGAGGAGTAACTGCCCTCCAATAAGAGGGTCCTGAATTGCCAGCACTGCCAGTTGTATTTTCCCATGTTGCCTCCCGAGATGATTCATGGGGCACCAAGGGAAAAGAAGATGGAGTCAAGCCCATTTTATTTCTCTCTTCAAGCTCAGGGTTCGCTTTTGTTGAATTTGAGCCATCCATGGTACTCCGAGGGGAAAAAAAACTGTTGGAATTAATTGGCTTCTGTAATGGAGGGGCTAGATTTAAGCCCTGCCCTTGGGAAGCAGCAGCCTGCATATACAGCTGAGAACCAAAAGCCATGCGATGATCAGCCCCAGGAACCTCCGTCAATGTGGACCTGCCATAAACCAAAAATTCATTCTGCTGTTAAAATTTCACAACCTTGCGTACATGCTTAAGCATATGTCCATTGCAAGGTTCACAAAGTAACAGTGCCACCAACAAAAGCATCAGTTTGACAAAATCAGTGACGCGCGGGAGATACAAGATGCATCAAAGGTAAAACATTGTTTAACCGTCAACATATAGATATGGACCATTAGTTACCTAGACTGATTCCTGACATTGAACTGATGTCCAGCATATACCTCCTTTGGCGTTCTTCCATCTGCCTGAATATCAGGTACATGACTCTGCACAGAAAACGAATGTATTATTTACACATAGTAACAAAACAGAGGCCAATCATGCTATTGGAAACACCATTCACCTTGTCCACATCAATATCACTGGAGTTATTACCAAAAAACTTGAACTGCTCTAGATGTCCTTGTCCGTGGCCTCTTAATCCCTTCGTAATAGAACCATCCCTTTGATAGCAGTTCTGCTTTCGATAACTTTCATTGACTGTCTCATTAGGATCATAACGGCCATCATTTATCTCATGCTGAATTTTCCCCATGCTTTCATGTCCCTTGTCAGCTTGAAGGAAAGTGCTTGGGGCCACGCTTTGATTCTGTTCATTGGTTTGTAAGTTGCCTGTCATTTGTCCTGGCCATGTATTACCTGAATGCAAGAACATTTGAGTCTTTTGACTCCCTTCAACTGATTGCTTCTTCTGGGAATTGAAATTATCAAAGAACCGAGGAGATGCATCTTGATTGAAGTCATTTCTTAACTCAATCGATGATCCATTGCCTGGCTGGTGAAATCCAGGGAAGCTAGGGCTCGTGTCACGAACCATAGCGCATGGGGTTGGAGCGTGGGAGGCATTCTGTGAGGGATTATCTACCCAGCTTGTCTTCTGATTTTCATTTGAGTTCTCTGTGTTCTGAAAAGTCAAACCACTAAATTCCTCATGCATACCAGTATCACTGCTTGAAGCCTCTGCAACAGCGGATTGCATAAGAGCACTCCAGCCTCCACTCTGAATAGAGGTGAATACATTTGACGAAGCTCGATGCTCCGATGTGTTGTCTAAGCCTCCAGAAATCATACCAGGCCCATCATCACCAAAAGCATCCCAGATGTTGTCATCCGTGTTGTACAAAATCTTGGCTTCCAGAGGATCCAGGGGTACCAAATCCTGTGAAACTTCCGCTTGTTTGGTGGCATGCTGCATGGTTTGCCACTCAGCTCGGTCCTCCCTGCCACTAAACCCCGGTTGGGAAGTGTCATTGTCTTGTGGAGGATTACCCTGTATATTCTGTGTGAATACCCCACTGCCTAAACCCTGAATATGGAATTGATTATCACCACCTTTTAAAGGAAATCCTTGTTTGGCCAGAAAAGACTCTTCTGATACTCCCAATTCCGAAGATTGGTCTGTCGTGTACAAGTTACCAAATTCCGAAGATAGAATTGTTCCCTTATGTGCTTGACCACCTTGACCACCGGCCTTGGTCAACAAATTTGTAGAATCGTGAGACATTCCTTGCAAGTAAGGAAATTGGGGCATGCTGCCCCTTAAATCAGAAATAGGAGTTCCGTATAATGACACGCCATGCTGCTGATGAGCTGGATTCATTTGAGACGCAGGTAGACTTTGGTCTGGAGGAAACATGGATCTATGAAGCAAACCTTGAGCACCAGCAGGTTCCATTAGCTGCATTCGGCTTCTGAGTATCTGCGGCGAATCACTAACAGGCATTCCATTGGCAAAGGGAGAGAAGTGAACCCCAGGAACCTGCTTAGCAAGCTGGTTGAAGGAGTTTTGTTGCATATTATCACTAAACTGATGGAGTTGCTGCTGTCTCTGTTCCTGAAGTTGCCTGTATATGAAGTTTTGCTGAACCAGCTGCATTTCATTGAAACCAGACTGCTGCATCTCACGATAATTTGGAGAATCAAGAGATTGATTCCTTAGTGTATTCTGGTTGCCTCCAAGAAAATTAAAATCACAAGATGCTTCAGTGATCTCTGACCTCTCTGAGTTTGTAGTCAATGTCGGACTGTCAGCACAGTAATTATCCTGTAATTGTTTAGGGATGTGGAAGCCTTTCGAAGTCAAATGTTGCTGATTCAAACAGTTACTTTCGCCAAAATATCCCGGTTGATTTGCCACTGAAAAAGAATCCAAGCAATTTAGAGAAAAATCATTTACATTTACTGGATTATTGGTGGGAATACCTCTGGAGTACTCTGTTGGTGAATAATATGGATCTAACTGTGCATTTATGAAGTTAGCCTGGTTTTTTCCAGAACCTGTAACAGCAAAAAATGGCATTGGCGTCAATTGTGTATAAAAAGACACTACTCCAGCAGACAGGAATTATCAGATAAATTTATACCTAATGGCTCTGAGACGTAGTTATCAAAGTTGAAATTAGGTAGAGCCTTATCGTTTACTGATTTTCCCGCCAATTGATTATAATTGATTAATTGCCAATGGTTACCAACGGCTTGAGGCAAATGCTGGCCCTGGGACAAGTTGCTTAGCTCATAAAGATTCCGGGTCCGATCTTCAACCCCGTTACCAGGCATTAAAGAATAACACAGCCAATATCTCTCCAGCGAGTAGTTTGTTCACAATGTGAGTCTGTCCATGAGCAAGATTGCAGGCCGTCAAGCCACCCCAAGTGAGAAGATATGACGAGCCATGCTCACCTTCCTACAAAACATCATTTTCAACGAACAAGCCTAGTATTGTCAGGAAAACAACAAGCCAGGCCCATTGTAAACAGATAAGTGTGCATCAACATAATTTCTCAACACGGTAAGGGATACGTGTGTACATGTTCCACTCCACAAGCACTAGTATACACGGCCACAACTACTCGACGATAATGAAAGAAATCCAAAAGCATGAATGAGGCATCATTACATCACATACACAAGAAACCGGTAAGCAGCATAGATTACTCAACAACAAGGAAGATTTAAAAGACTTCTCACCGACCAATAGACCCTAAAGACAAAAGCTTAAGCCTCACTTCACCAAACTTAGCAGAATTAGAAGAACTTCAAGCCAAACCCTCATAGCACACAGAACCACTACAAAATAGCAACAACAACAACAAATTAAACCCAAAAGCTATTTCCCAGTTGAAAAACCCTAAACACCACAAAGTAAAAGAAACCCACAAGCCAGAACAACCTCAAATTGAAGAAAACAAGAGAAAGGCAGGACCTTGGCACAGAAAGATGAACACTTTAAGAGCATTTCCCCAACCCAATTGAACCAGCAACCTAAAACCCCCAAAGAGAGAAGCAAAAGAAGAACCAACAAAGCAGAAACTTACAATTGAACCAACCTCCCTCCCTTCACCTCAATCTCCCATTCCCTCTCCAGCCCAGTTAGAGAAGACTTGTATTTGCAATTACCAAACAGTCCCTAGAGGAAGAAGAGGGCTACCAATTGTAGTAGAAGAAGGAGCAAATTTGGTTACCCACAAGAGCCAAAATTTTCTCCTTTTTTCCCTTTTTAGCTCTTTGAGAGTTGATAGTGTGTGTGATCTGAGGGAGGAGCGAGAATTAAGGAAGTTTTATTTTCCTCTTCTTTTATTTTCTGTTTTTTTTCCCTCGATATTTAATATTTCCATTTTATTCAAATCATAATTTACTATTTCTATTTTGATTTTATTGGTAAGAATAAGATAGGATAGGAGAGAGAAATGGGAGGGAGTAGTGTAGGGTCCTCCTTTTGTCTTCTTCCGGTATGGGTTTGGGCACTAAATTATTAGGGCTCCCTTTTCATTTTCATCCTTCAATTTGTTTTTTCTTTCTTTCTTTTTTACATTTTTCATCCTTTAATATAATTTTAATTAATAAAAACTTGTTAACTCGAAATACCCTCTAGAAAAAACTTGTCATAATCAAGATGGATGTAACTTCTCGTGTATACTCCGAGTATTCATAATATCAAAAAAATTGTTTACAAATTTATAACTTTTATGACTTCGAGTAACTCTTGATGATGAATTATGTTGCCTAAGTACTTATTGTATTTAGGGGTGACCATGGTTCTATTCGAACTGGAGAATTAGGGTCCGAAATCTGAGTCAAAGTTCCAAAAATGTTCCATAACTTTCTAAAAAAGTTTCGAATATGATTTATGATTTTCTCGGAACCATAAACAGAAGTCTGTAATTCAATTTTACTTTTTCAAAATCTTGTAATTGGTGGTTCCAAAATTGTAACCAGAGATTCTGGTACCGTAGTCGCCCATAAATTCTAATTGCATTGATAAGAATTAAAATACACATTTGATATGCTAGAAAAGTAAACTTTGCTAATTACATTGAACTAATTGAAGTCACAAATGTTAACCCATTCTTCAAAATCAAATTTCATAAGTAGCTACTTCTTCTATATTTTACTTTATCCAATTCTTTCAGGTTTTGTCTTAAAAAATCCGCATTCCAGTCTCGTAGCAATTCCGTTACCTTTATTCAGTATTTATTGAATTCCTTAAAATTGACTGGCCAAGAGATTCATGGGAGAAAATAAACAGTTTCTCACTCTAAACCCAAGAGACTTATAGAGAGAGAAATTCGGGTTGATGAACCAACGGTAATAACCGACATATGGAGGGAAATTTTTACGGATTTTCTCCTAAAATATATATATTAATAATAATCGCAATAATAATTACCGATTAGCCCTCTTAAGATTCTTTCTTTTACCCAAGTGTGAACGCCCCATCTGGTTCGCCACAGCTTCGGCTCAGAGCCTTTGCTTCGGAGCTGGGTCCAAACCGCGATAACTTTTGCCTGTTTCATGGGATTCTCTACATTCTATTACAAAACCGTCAGATTGATAGAGATCAAAGATTCAACGGTCAAGATCCGCTATAGCGTGGGGTTGGTTGTAGGTTATTATACATCCCTCCGTGGAAAAAGTGGGAAAAAGAAGATATTCCGATTCCACGCGCTTTTGGTCACGCGTGGGTCGGTACGACGTTGGGTTTTTCCATTTTTGGGGGATCACTCTTTGGTTTTCTTTTTGGATTTCTATTGTAAATGATATTTTGGCTTTTCCTTTTTGAAAAAGAAAAAAATTAGTTCATTTCCTAGGTGGACTGTTTCTTTTCCTACTCTCCCCGCCAAATTTCAAAAAGAAATTAAACGAGTATATTCCAAAAGTTGGGGAGAACAATTTATGACACCTATAACCATTTAAATTAGCCGATAAATTATTCTAATTTAATAAAAAATTTTGAATTCAAACACTTAAAAATATAATAATATAAATATTTATTATAAGAATTTTGTGAAAGAAGTCTTCCTAAATTTTTTTCTAAATTGTGGTTTTTTAATTTTGTCTCTGTTTTCAAGCTTTTCTTGTTCGGTACTTTTTTAATTTAAAAAGGCGATCCATCCACATGCAGGAATGTAGTCCACGTAGTACGCTGTGGAGATTACGGATTTAATTTAATTTAATTATTCAGAACCTTATGGATAATAAGAATTGTTCTATTTAATCGATTCTGTTCGTATTTAGGTCTGCAATAGATTAAATATTTTGGAATCATATGATTTCTACTAAATTCCTATGCTATAAGCACAATTATATCGTGTGGATCAAATTGTTTAAGATTTCATTCAATTTTTTTAACATTTGATATAATAATTTAAAGCTGAGTTTTCCCAATTTCCTACCCGTTGCAATTTGAGTCAACCTTAACATTACGTTTAGATAGACATTTAGGAAGTACAATGCATTTTGTTACTTATGGTTAGTAGAGGATGATTCTCTGAATAATTTTTTTCTATTCAAGTGCCCTAATTCAGGTCTCGTTAAGACAATTTAAGTCCCTTGCTATTTATCCAATTCCATTGAAAGGAATTTCATAATTTGAGCATGAATATTGGATGTTATTGTCAAAATTACTATATTACTAATTGCAAAAGTGATGAATTTGTCTGTGAGTGAAAAATTGTGATACTCATTGCTTTAAAATTTTGGGTTGGATATGAATATTATAATATGATATCAAAGACATTGATCACAGGCTCATTGGCTCATTGTTGTTGTCACGTGACATTCTAACTGTAATAAAACCTCATTGATGTTTACACCAGCAGAAGCCATGAAGAGTTTTAACTTGTAATAGTTAAGTCCTGTTTGAGAAATTACAATTGAGTATTATTCTTAATATAAACGTTGAGAGTTTCCAATTATGACAAAGAGATTGGTTTTCTGATGTTGCTGGTGAAGAATGGCTACTGTCTTAGCCAGAGCTGATAATCTGATCCTTTATCAACAAACTTTTGCCAGCTTCCATCTAGATTGTCCTGCTTCGAGGGGTTCCAGTCAAAGTGTCCGAGCTTCATCACCAATGTATCTCCTATCTGAGCAACGTAGCCTTCGGTGTTCGCGTGGTAGATCGTGACGATGCTCCGGCAATGTATACCAGCCCGTCGTCGAGCCTCGATCAACTCGGTTATGACATCTCGGATGCCAAAGTCATAGAAATGGTCGTAAAACACCACAGGCTGCAAATTTCCACAAGTCAGAAACATCTCTTGTTAGCTTCCTCGTTAAAAATACCAAATGTTTTCGTGTGACTCCCTCTTTAACAGACTGAGAACACCCTATTTTTCTGATATAATAGCTCTCAACCTGCAGTTTACCAGCCTGACGAGATATCTGTTCCCGAAAATCTCCGGAGACCCTCGAGCATTCAACATCGATGAGAACGTAAAGAGAACTTTCGATTTAAAAGTACAAGAAAGTTTAAGAGCTTGTAGGTATTGGAAAAGCAAGAAATAGGAAGCACTGACCGTCCCGGGATGGGTCAAGATATATGCATATCCCTGTGCCAGCTTATCCCGGGGAAATGGCCAATGACCCTGAAGAAATGAGATGTTTAGTAGGTTAGCTCTAGCCTTTTGGGTGGTGTACACTGCCGTAAGAAGAATAAAGAACCCAGCATCAAAACGAAAGGAGCAAGAAGCATTAGTGAAGTGAATGAGGTTTATTTTTGACTATTTGGAATGACGTTAGAACCTGCGTTGATCCTGTGTCGTGATTCTCCAAGAACGTAACAGCACGCGAAGGCCACCATCCCATCACTCCCGTTGGTTTTCCCTGGGGATCTATTAACCGCCAGTATTGGCCATGGAGAGCAGAGTGGAGTATCCCCTAAGAAAATTAGAAGAAATTAGGAAGCAAGGAATGCACTAATAACCACCATACAATCATTGAAGCTGAAAGCAGCACACTTAAGGTGCGATAGTTGCTGTCGAGCCATTCTATGCCTAAGATAACAACGGGGCCAAATCACGTCAAGAGTACCTTGGTGGTCACGTCGAAGGCCGAGGAAGTACCTCCTGTGGCATTGATCCAATTGACAATCCTTTGCCGATGAGCATCTATGCATATGAGAAAACAAGGGTGATACAGGTTAAAAACTACGGAACTTATCAGTCAGCTTAAGGCTTACTAAGTGACATGTTTATGGATGAAGACAAAAATAATCCCGAGCCAAAAACTTGAACTTCTATGAAACTACCTTGATTGTAACACAAGCTGCCCTGTTCATAAGCCAAGCTATCCCAATATTCTCCTATTGCAAATGCGGGATTTGAAGCCTCTATATATTCTTTGACGTATGTACCAGAGAAGCCTCTGCACGTAACATGAAAATAGTAACGCCACTGAGTGATTTCAACATTATTATGGAAGTTTAAGGCAGATAGAAGTCGCCGAATTACAGTAACCTCACAAAATCAAGGCGCCATCCATCAAAACCGATACTATTTCTTAGCCAATTTAGCCACTCCTTTATATCTCTTCGCACAAAGTCCTGTGAGTGATCAACGTTTGGAGCCGCATGAAAGATGTCACCTACATGCATAAAATTGAGAAATAAAAAGTAGATAAAACTCATGTTTGTCAATCCTATGTGCATGATGAGATTATCTCGAAACAGACAATGCTTGGCACTGCATCATTTCAATCTCAATCAGTTCATGTCGGTAAGAATGCGCTGAACAGAGATGTGGTTCATTGTAGAACCAGATTAGCATTGTGCTGAAAGGTAGGAACTTGCAATAACAATCAAGCCTCAAAAAAAGAAAAACAAAACAGTTGGCGTTATACCACTTGAAGGATTTCCACGGCCTTGAAAATTCGGGTCATCACAAACAATTGCTTCAGGACCCCATGCAAGCTTTCCACCAAAAATGTTCCAAATGCCATTTGGACTCTGAGATCGCAGAGAAATAAGAATGAGAAAAGGAAAGCAATTGAAACTGATCGAATTTTCCGTTAAAAGATAGTTCATTCACACTGCTTGCTGCAGATTAAAGGTTCAAGCAACCAGTTCTATCAAAACCCTGGATAACTTGCAAAAGTACTATGTAGGAATTTGAATTAGGCACCAAGTCTGTCTTCTTTGTTCAAGAACTTCAATACACAGTATGCTCATAGGATATTCAACCTTGGAAACCAGCTTTTATGTCAAACAAGCATAAAGCTTGCAAGGGACAAGCATCAAAAAAGAAAAGCCTGATCGATCATGAATAACGTTTCACGAATTTATGTACATTAAATGGTACAGAAATTACATGGCATCACAAGATCTAGTTCAGATGTTTCTGAATTTCAGAGGTTAGAAGTATCATATGCCACATATCAACAATAATACTTGCCTGCTTATGCGCGCATCGATGATTTAGCACAACATCTCCCAACGCCTGTGTACAAAGGAAACATTTTTGTCAACAAATCGTTAAGAAACAAGCAAGCAAGCATAAAAATAAAAATAAAAATAAAAATAGAAATTGGCCAGTAAACTTTCCATAGGAAGGAATGAGATTGGGCCAACTTCGTTCCCAGACATTTTGATCAAGTCATCTAATGGATAGAATATCTCTTTGCCTAAGTGGCACAACAAATAACAAACGTGCGGGAAGATGAAGTCACTAGAAAGAATACAAAAACATATGCATCTTCTTCTTTTTTTGAAGTGAGAGAGAGTAACCACACTTCGCACCACAATCTCTTCCTGAAAAAAAAAATTCTTCCAAAAGAGAAGGCTTTTCTCCAAGTCACATTCCGATGGATCACTGAAAAGCCACCGAACTTGACTATATTGCTTTACATGGTTAAGAGTTCCTTTTTTTCGAAGAAAAGTTAATGCATGTAAATATTAAGGAACTAATATGCGCTTATGTTCTTCCTGTAAGTTTGTTAAGGAAATAATTGAACAAAAAGTAATAGGCTGCTAATGCACCGTTGTGTTAGTCATGTAAATCAAGAATGAAAATGTACCAGCAGATCGTGTGAATGCATCTCTTCTATTAAATACTTTAGCTCTTCCATAGAACCATAAGCTGAGTTCAAGTTGTATAGATCAGAAGGCATATAACCTGCACGCAGAGAAGTACCGATGTTCAAGTAAGATGTTGCCAATAATCTTTGTCTACCAAGTATCACGAGCAAATTTACAATCGGATAACACCTAGCACAGACCTTGAACACCATTCATGGCATTCTTAATATCATCGTCAATGTCGTTCTGCATATAGTGCTACACACATTACGATGACACTAACAGATGATTTTCCTCAAGGACAATGCATCTAACAAGCAATTGAAGACAAGGAATGATTAACGGTTAAATGAACCTTGAGGAGCGACAGATTCTGTGGGCGGAGGTAACCACACAGATGTTATTCCGGATCGTGATAAATCAGCAGCTTTAGGAGCTAAATCCTGGTACCACCTCTTTCTGCAGCTTTCCCAATTGAACCCTTGAAACTTCGAGACATATTTAATTATTTATTAGTGTTTAATATGAACAGGTGAACAGCCAAGGCTAGGGATAAACTAAGCAAGGGATAAACCAACAGATAGGCATTATCTTCCAAAATCAAGAGACGTCAATGATCAACCTATAAGCACGAGCAAATAATAACGGGAGAAAGAACTAGCACAATTATATCTACAGAACTACTGGCACGGTTCTATCTGGAGAACAATCCTGTCTCTTCAGATTATTTGTTGATGAGCAAAAACAATTTAGTGCGATTCATATTCTGGAAAGAAAAGTTTATGCTGGAGAAAACGCACACATCAAAAGCTAGAATACAGATGAAGCTTCTATCAGCAGAATCTCTGGTCAGAATACTCACCACAATCTCGCGCCCCGTTCCAGTCCCTGGTTCTGTTGAAATCAATATTAATGTCAGACAAAACATCCTCTTTCTGGATTTAAATGATCTTCTTATTCAGACCACCACACACTTGAAGTATGAAAGCAAACTGACCTAATTTTTTGAGCTCTGGGGTCCTTTGCCATTGAATAGTTTTATGTGTAAGAGCTCTTTCCAAAGCTTTTCGCTTCTTTTCTATCAAATCTTTTTCAATCACATGGTCAACAAGTGCATCCCCTTCCTTCAATTTTTCTTCGGCTATTGACCGTACTTCTTCAGGTCTTGGCAAGTCCAAAGAATGATAGTTTGAAATTAATTCTTCTGGTACATCAATTCTCCTGGGCGGAAACTTGGGACGTATGGCACCAATCCTCCTTGCCATCCATTGAGGAATTTCTCTACGCGGACCATCACTCAGTAGCTTCCACTTCTGCGAATCATCATCTGTCAAAAGGTCGATACGCCCACCATTAGGTACAAAGATGGTATCCTCGACGTCTACCTCCCTAACCAGTAGTGACTCAGCCATCTCTACTCTCCGTCTCCACATCTTTGAAGCTGTTTCGGAGGCCCTTAAAGATCTATACAATGCTTCGCATCTCTTCGTGTAAACATTCTCTCGCGCAGTTGCTGTTTCCTTGGCAGCTTCAATAGTAGATTTGATGCTTTCCAGTTCATCCTTTAAGGCCTTGGAATCGGTCCTCCTTCTTTCTGCAGCATCTTTTTTCATCTTCTCCAGCAAAGATTTAATTTCCTCTTCCTGTTGCATAGTTTTTTCCCTGTTGGACTCCTGAAACTCAAGCAATGCTTTCTCCGCAATGCTAGCTCGCTGTTCAGAGGCTTTTGCTTGGGCACGGACCTGCTCAAGCTCCAATTTTAACTTATCAATCTCAGACCTGGCAATTAGTAGTTGAGACTGTTGACTGTCTACAATACACTGTAACCGAATATTCTCTGATTGGATTGATACGATGCCATCAACTTCATTAGCACCACTGACAAAAGATGCCACAGCTTTTGTAGCATTCTCGCCAGCTTTTCCAGCCACTTCCAGAGCCTTCTCTATGGCATCTTTCGACTGTTCGACAACAGACATGATGGATCCTTCTGTTGCATTCCTGATCTTTTCTTCAATCTGAAGAGAGATTTCAGCAGCGGAAGTTTCGGCAGCAGAAATCCTCAGCTGGGCATCAGCTAAGATGTGAGATGTAGCTTGCTCAAAAGCACTTTCAGCTAACTTTTCTACTTGCACTGCCAGTTCAATGGCATCTTGTTTAGCAAGGACCAGCTCTGATTCCAAGATAAACTTCTCTTCCACCGTCTCCTGCAACTTCTGATGGAAAAGTGACTTGCTAGCCTCAAGTTCAGCAACAGCCAGTTCCTTTTCATGCAATATGGTGGCAACGTACTCCTGCTTTTTAGCCTCGGACCGCGCCAACTCTTCAAGTAACCTGTCTCTTTCTTTCTCAATCGATCCCTGTCTAGCTTCAGCCTCCGACAGAGCTCTCCTAGCCGCTGCCAGCTCATCTTCTCCGGTCTCCAAAACTTCAGTTCTACCAGATGCACTGCCGTCCCTATCATCGATGCTATCACGACCATCATCCTGAAATCTCGAAAGTAATCAATCAACAAATTTCCCTGTTACATTTTCTCCTAAAATCTTGAACGATTAAAAACATTCACTACCGAGACCAAAGTCATCATACATTGTACACCTATTTTCTCCCACAATGAACTTGTTCAAACTATCTTTAATTGCCATACTCAGAGCCAAAGTCTCTTCACATCAGTTCAAATGGCAGGATCCAAATTCCTCTCAATCAAAAGCACTTCGTCACCAGCATTCAAACGAACTAGCAAAAAGCTCGCGATTATAGGCCTCCTAAACTCTACTTTCAAACCAATGAGAGTTAGTCCAAGTGGTAAGGAGGACTTGGATTTACTTAATGAGGTCTCGGGTTCAAGCCTCTCGCGTATGTGAAAAACTCTACTTTATAATTATGCCAACTGCAAAGAAAAACTAAAAGGAAACCAAATTTGCTTACCATGTTAGAGAAAACGACAGCACATGACTTCCTGGTCCGAAACCAGCTACCATTATTGGACAAGAGATTCCTGCGAGACAAACCCAGTTCAGTTCAAATTCCGTACACATTCTCTCATCCATTCTTAAAAGCATGAAAGAAGCAACCTTTTCCGATTCTGAAGGCAAAAGCTCGAAGCTTTCGTGTCTCGGGTGCTTGGGATGATCCCGAATGGCGACCGGCCCATTACTGAGACCGATCCCATTTCTGCTTTAGCGTTTTTAGTGAAATTCTTATGTGTTGTTAATTGTTCATTGCCTTGTCAAAGTTGAAGTAGGGAGAGAGAGAGAGAGAGAGAGAGAGAGAGAGAGAGAGATGGATGGAAGTGTAAAGTGGGACTTTCTGGTGATTTGCAACTTTTGCAAAGAGTGTGGCTTTTGGGTTTGGAAAGTGTGCTCTCGAGAATCCCGCTTCATCGTTGACCTCTTTTTCAGTGTAACAATACTTATTTAGAATCAAATATTATTGTAATTTATTTTAGGAAGCAATCTTTTTTTTTTTTTACAAACTTGAACCAGGATTTCCATAAAGTGTCGATGGATTTCGTTCTAAGCGATTATGTGGCGGAGAACAAGAGTTCACTGTTCACGTGTTGCCACGTTTGGCATGCCACTTAAAAGCGAAAGTGTTCCGAGTGGTAGATCCTAACATGAGTTAGTCTAATGTCCTCAAAAACATGAGTTAGTCTAATCGGTAAAATCCGAAATTGGATTCTTTTGAATAATATATTGAATATTCGTAAAAAACTACTGAGATATTTACTTGCGAAACCCACCTTTTCCAGTTTGAGGGGTGAGGGAAAAACTTCACAAGTTATTTCTTTGCTGGAAAATTAATCGTAAACAAGACAATCAAAGAGCTTAGGCAATACCAACTCATGTATGGTATGATAGATACGGTGTCAGTCCTTAAGCATGAGGTGAAAGGATCGAATTCCATGACCGTCTAAGATCTGAAATTGTGAAAACAATTTAAATTTCAAAAAAAAAACTTAAGCAATACCATTGAGCAGCCTAATGCTACTATACAGGAAATCCCCCATTGAGTTTCCACCCATAAAAATAAAAAGGTAAATTGCCATCAGGTCCCTGGTGCCGGAATCAGAAAATTTTTCTGGCTAGGAGTCACGTGAAAAGACCTAACTACCCTTCAGTTTTAAAATAATTATAAAATAAAAAATCATCCCTCTCTCCTCTCATCTTCAACTCCATCTTCATCTTAAAGCTCATTACATATGCCATTTGTTTAAAAATAAGATAGCCCATCAAGGCTCTTCCCCCATTTTTCAATCTTCCTTTGAACATGGACTCGCTCATGAACTTTAAAATCGAAAACAATTTTTTTTTCTTTTATTTTTGTTTCCCTCAAAAAACGAAATTAAGTAATGTCTCTTCATTAGGGAAGTTTTCCTCTGGGTTGTAACAAGCTTCTGGGTTACAAGCATTCGAGGGCACCCAACCGATGGAATGCGCTTTGAGGCTTAAATTAGAAAGACAACGAGCTTGGACCTGGTATTTACTAATTACCACCACCATCATTTTTTTTTCCATTGTCCATTTCCTCTCATTCTCTCGTCTTGGACGTTTCTCCAGCCCTAATTGTCTGCTAAACATTGAAATTTTAACGAAAAGAAAGCTCCTTTTGACAACCTTACAAGAATTAGGAGATGGGTTAAAACCCTAAAATTGATTCTGGATGTGGATAACCCGGCGGGTGATAGAGATGTCGGGAAAGGGGTCCTTAGCAAACTTAAAGAAGAAAGAGGTGTCTTTTCTGGGTACGGTTGAATGTTGATGACAAATGAGATTTTCTTATGAGAATGGGGAGGTCGAAGATGTAAGGTTACTGTTGATAGAAGGAGAATTTGGTGGAAGAGAAGTAGAAAAGAGAGGGAGAACGAAGAAAAGAAATAGGGGGGAGAGGAGAACGGGGAAGAAGATAAGGGAATAATATATTCATAGCATGATAATTCCCATAACAGCTTAGATATTTATAGCGACCGAAAGGAAGATAACAACCCACTACTAGCCACTTAGCCACTAACAACCTTGACCCAGCTAACTCCTACAAAGGTGCCACATGAGTGAAGCACTTATGGAAAGGAAAATAACTACTTCCTATGATGGTGGACATGCCTACGTGCATGCAACCTTTAGGGAAAGCAATAACAAACAAGTGACAGGTCAGCTCGTGACAGAAGATGAAAATGAGAGGAGAGGAGAGTAGCGGAGGGTACTTTTTTATTTTTTAATTATTTTTGACTCAGGGTAGTTCGGTCTTTTCACATGACTCTTCACCGTAGGAATTTTCCGATTCCGGCGCCAGGAACCTGAGAGTTCAATAAAATCAAACTAGGGGACCAAAGTTTTAATTTCGAAACAGTAGGAACTAAAATAGTGATTTAAGCAAACCCCAGGGACCTGAGAGCAATTTACCCAAATAAAAAAAATAAAAGAACACGTTCCTGTTTCTCAACGCCTCCGGAAAACGTTTGGGCGGCAGCTCTTTCCAATGATTCCATCATGGAAATGGACTTGTATATCTTGGCATTCAAATCCACGAAGACGCTGGAGATGAGTTCGGTCCATTGCAAGGGCTTCTACCAAAATCGAGATTCCTAGTTTACACAGTGTCTGCATCTTATCAGACATTTCATGACGAAGAGCAGAGATCGGACGAGAAAATTCTTCCCCGTCCCCCCTCGTGTATCATCTCATCTGGGACACGTTCCTGCATTCACCAGGGAAACCTGTCGAGGCTAGGACCTCGGCTGACAATAGAAAGAAAGGCTTTGATTGATGCTGGTGAGCAGAAGTGAATTCTGCAGAAATTGACTTTTTGAATCCAACAAGATTTGTCAACTACTGAAGGAATTGCAGGGTAGGACTAACAAGGCAAACCAATTATCCCGACACGAAGGTGTACAATGTTTGAAGTACCTCGTGCACATATCCATCTTCTCATTGGATAGCTACTTCCCCAGAGATGCAAAGCTTATTGTCAGCACCACCACTGACGACGCTGTCACCTTTCCACCAATCCACACATAGCACCTGAATTGCACATCTTGATATGAGATTGAATATCGGAAACGTTTGAATGAAGAAAACCAGAAGCAACCATACCTTGTCTTCATGTGATCCAATAGTGTACAGACACACCACTGCAAGAGAGAGGCAAATTACATTCAGAAACATTTCTTGAATTTTCTAATGATAGGTTTATAAAAGTCAGAATAGAAGAGCTGTAGTGTAGTAGGCCAACAAACACAAAAACCATATTTTCAAGTAAGCGATTTCCTTTCATTTTTATCTTGTACTCGAATGTGATGCCTAAAATGGACAGGGAAGGTGTGGACTGGTACCGCAGTTCTTATATCCCACAGCGAAACCTTTCCATCATAGGACGCAGATAGTAAATGGAATTGGGATTTGTCATGCCACTTGCATGCTGAAATCCACGAGTTATGACCAGAGAACTGATAAGCAGGAGCAGATGTCCCTGCAAAAATCACCAAATAGTCATCACCGGTCAAAAGAAAAAGAGAGACGCGTTCAATGTACCATGTTCTTACATACCTGGTTTTCTCGAGTCCCAGACCCTAATGATAGAGTCGGATCCACCTGCAGCAATTAAAGCCGAACCTTCACCGCCAACATGAAGGCAACTTAGGGCTTTCCCACAGAACTGCAAAGGAAAGAGGCACAGCCTGAATATATATATTGCAAAAACACGTCCACGCTTGCACTTATTAACATGTACGGAGTATTGAAATAAGATCTTAAATGCATACAATTTTTGTGGTATCTGTGCCCGTCTCTACATCCCATTTTCTCATAGAATGATCCCATGAAGCAGAATAGATTGTGCCATGTTCTGGCCAAACAACAGAAGATACTTGCTGAGTATGACCCACAAGTGTAGATACTGCTTCCCCCTGGACAAATCAGGCATCTTAACTAAGAAAACTTCGACAGAAGATGGATCAAAAATAAAACCAATATGAATATGTTAATGCTTGGGCGATTAAATAGAAATTTGGAAGAAATCAATTGGTGGTTTGATGTCCGTAGCCAACCAACTGAATTTTAAATTCAGTAAACAATTAAGAAGGTGCAAAACAACCTTGTTTATGGGGTGAAAGTGGTCGTGAGTATGCATTGAAGCATATAATGCTTTATTTTGATTTAAAAAAGAACAAATCAATTGCATTAAAAAAACAAATACTAAGGTTTGTAATTGGGGCTGAATTTTTCAGATACAAATTTTTCCATGTTTGGTTCACATTCTACTTGACATGGTAACCCCTATCTGACATGGCAATAAATGTGAATGACCAACTTCCTAACTAAAACAAACTGGTTAACCAATTTATATAAAAAATGCATATTCCTCTTTTTAAATTCATTTATCCAATCAGCCGTAAGGAATTGAACATTGCATTCAATCCAGAACATGTCTAGAGCAGACCAAAGCATAACTCTAGTCTTCAACTTCTAATTGAAGTTATGCTTATTATCTCCTTGCCAATCATGTGGATCAACAAATATCAGTAGACAAGATACAATACTTCTGACAGTGATTTCTTATCTTCTTTTTGAACTTTCCTCTTCTTTATTGAGACTGTACCAGGGTCATCCGTCTTCCACAAATTGATTGTACAGTCCCATGACCCCGAACAAATCTAATAAAGAAAAAAAAAGAACAGAGTCTAAACACAAAGAACTAAAGTGGATTCCGAATTCATTTCACCAAGCATGAGAAAAACATGTGAATATACCATGCTTCCGGAGGCTTGAGGTGCAACACTCTGAACAGATCCATTGTGTCCCCACAAAACTTTGAAGGCTGTCACCTTTTCAGGTTTGTTTGAAGGCTCCTCTATGTCAACCTGTAGGAGGACAGATGAAGAACGTCTAATGAAGACTAATCACATAGTAGAGGATGGGGTCCCATTTCGTAAAGCTGCACCCTTGTGATCTACCTGCCAGAGCCTCATAGTTCGATCCTTTGAGGCAGTTGCAACTACAACACAATCAGCAGCTGAAGAAAGACAGCATATCCAATCAGATACAAAGGACGAAAAATTGGCAACAAATCACAAGACTACGTGGCAATAAAACAACCTGCATACGCACTTTGAGCATTTACCTTGTGAGTCAATGATGCTAACAGAAGTGATTGCATCCGAGTGGCCAGCTAATATATGAGAACAAACTCCAGCACCTTTCCATATCCTACAGAAACCCAGAGAAAATTCAACTTGCAACATCCTTGAATCTTTTTTAAGAGAAAATAGAAGATCACCATTCTGCTTTTACGAAAACCATCAAATTGCTGACCTACCTCCCAAAGCCGTCGTAGCACCCTGTCATAACGAACCTGCCAAACACCAAGAACCACACAAAAAAACCACCTCAGACGTAAGCGGAACATGTGCCTACAGAAAACTTAATCCAACACTACACAGCGCTAATTCAACCCTCTATCGATGCAACACCAGCTTTAGCTATCCATTCTATCAGACAAACACCACACTCACCCAGGGAAAGAGCCATCAACCGCGCTAACCCAATCGTCATGCAAAGAAGGATTCTCATCCTTATCCGGGTAGACGGCCCCGTATGTACTCGACCTCAAGTATCCGCTCCTGCAATCCCCGAAAAACAACGCTTTCTCAGCCACACCGAGGACGTAAGATAGAAATCCAACTCAGTTACTCCACAACCAGAAATTTGAGACATTACCGCAGAGATAACCTTGGCAAGGAGGAGCTCGTCGAGGTGCATCCGCACGAGCTCCCCATCGATTAGGAAATCGAACGGCTGGTCCTTCCACTCCGAATCCCCTGTACACAAAACAAAAGTAATTAAAGAGCAAATAGGGGAAAATTTAAGAAAAGAAAAGGAACAACAAAGTTCAAGTCTTTTCGGGTTACCGGCTCGGAGGAGGCTGTTGACAATGGTGGAGAGGGCGGAGCGGTTGCTGTTGGCGGGGACGGTGATGGCGGTGGCCGGAGCCTTGAACGGCCGCTTCAGCTTCGTCACGAACCGGACCTGAACCTGCTTCTCCTCTCCTTGGACCTCCATGCCCGAACCCATCTGGAGCTCGATTAATTAATTCAAATTATTGATTAATTGGGAAGAGGAAGAGTGGAGGAGGTTGACTTGTTAGGGTTTAGTATCCGGAAAACAAAAAGAAAAGAAAAGAAATTAGTTGGTTGCAGTTAATTGGCCTGACACGTCATCGTTTCATCAGTTGGGCCTTTTGTTTATTTTTGGACCCATAACCTTTTACGGCCGAGTTGTTACCCGTGCTCTTTTTTATGTTTAAATCGAAGAGCACATGTCCAGGGCAAGCACACTCTTCTTTCTCTGCGGAACTCCATTTTGATGGGGAAGTGAAATCACGTTCAAAGTCAAGATATGTACCGGTTGTTTTTCGAATGGACAAATAATTGACTTCAGAATAGGAACTGCAAAATAGCCACGCTCGGTTTTAGGAGTTGTTGCACCTAAAATACGAATGTGTTTATTTTTGTAGTAATATGTGATTATTCTGCTGTCATTTCTGTCCGTTCACTACTTATAAGAAAACGGTTTGTACCAGAACCAGGAAATGCAAGCACGGTCTTGGAACAGTGCTGCAGACCATAAAGACGACAGCTGCATTTCAACTTTCCTCGTGTGCGTTGTGTGTTTCCTGAATTGCTACTCCATTATAATTGTGATTTGCTTTTGTTATCATTGTCCGAAAGTAGATGCAATTTTTCTAGTTTAACCCGAGGTTACAAATTCGAATTCGAGTAATGCGGTTATGTTAAGACTTAAAAAATCAGGAAAAAACGTTTTGCTACCTTATATAATCTAGCAAACTTTTGTTACTAATCTAGCAAATATATTTGAATATTAATTAATTTCGGGAAAAAACACATGGTTGCCAGACTCATATCCGACCGTCATAATCTTGAATATTTACAATTGATTAAGCTAATTCTGAGCTTTTTCTGAAGCAAGTAATGCATCATACAAGCTAAAGGGAATAAATCTCTAAACAAATTGTGCATTATCATTTGCTTCAAGCGCACGCCATCCATGGACCCTAAAGGAAAAGGAGACAAACCTATTAGCTGCTAATTTACGAATTATTCGTAGACAATAATTGGAGAGCCCATTGTATTTGTATTTGAATTTTTTTGAAGCAATGTACCGACATTGCTTGACTTTTGAGGTTCGGAAAAAAAAAACTGGTGCCTAACCCACACGCCTACTTGAGCTCTCTTCATTTAGGTTTCGTTAATTTTTTTCAAAATTTTATAGTATTCGAATATTTATTAAATCAACTAATCTGTTTCTCGTGAGAAAATGTAAACGATGAAAAATTTCTTTCAATCAAATTTTTGCACGACTATATTTTTCATATTCTAATTAATACATATCAACGTATTCACATCTACAAATGATTAAGAGTCGAGCACAATTAAATTTCATAAGTGATGCCATCCTTTAAATATATATACTAACTTTCACGAGATGCACAGCTTAAAATTTATATTGGATTCAGCAATCTTATTATTTGGGCAGAATCCAATAGTTCTCAATCTGCTAACTCAGAAGTTATTTATGCCAACTTCCAACGTAGACCTAGGAAAACGATGTATACCAGATACGAAAACCTGACTAATTTTAGTGACACTTGACCACGGGACTCCATACGTCGCATCCAAAGCGCGTCTGCATGTGAGAGGTGGATTTAACTAGAAGAATGTCCGTAAATATAAGGGAAAAGTCCACTTAAGTACCCTGTGGTATCCCCGATTCTCACTTGAGTACCCTGTGGTTTAAAAACGATAGAACCGGTCCAACTTATTCCAATTTTTATCACTTACGTCGACCCAGCCCGGTTCACCCATTTTTTTCAAAACGGCGTCGTCTTGTCGCTTACGTGGACTGCCATGTGTCTTTGATCTGAATTAAGTTGTTGCTGACGTGGCAATGGGAAAATTACCATAGTAATACCTAATTTGGGTATCATTTTTCAATAAAAACCCTAATAAACTTAAAATTAAATGGCTCCATCTTCCTCCTAGCTTCGTTCGTCTTCGTCCTCTCCTCTCTCTCTCTCTCTCCTCCTCTTCCTCTCTCTCTCTCTCTCTCTCCCCTCCTGCGATTCCCACACCCAATCAGCCCTAACCTCCTCCATCCCTCCACTCCTAAGAGACATCGCAAGGGATGGAGATTCCGAGCCTCAACTCCCAGCAGCGGGTCCAACAAGTCCTTCTTCTCCAACGGGAACCCGTTCTCTGTCTCTCCTCGCGACCCTTCTTCTCCAACGGGTCCACCGCCAGCGAACCCGACGACCAGATGAACTCATACGGATTGACCTGGTTGTGAGAATGATACGGGTCAGGCTGCGGTGCCCGCTCATCGGAGCAATTGTTAGAAAAAGCTGGGATTTTAGGGTAACAAGTGATTAAAGATTGAAGCTTTTTCTGGAAATTTAGCTTTGACCTTGAGTTGGCTGCGCACTTGACGGTAGGGAAGGGGATGAATATCCAAGCATGCCTAATGACATAATAATATAAATTTTATGCCGTGTTTAATCAACATCTCTATTGTAGCCTAGTTGGTGAAGATGTCGCCTTCTCACTTGACAAACGTGTGTTCAAATCCCAGGAGCGCAATTATTATTTTTTGGCAAGTTTTTATTTCTGGTACTAATATGTAATTTACCTATTGCCATGTCAGCAGCGGCTAATTCGAGTCCCTACCACGTGGCAGTCCACGTAAGCGACAAGACGACGCCGTTTTGAAAAAAATGGGTGAACCGGGCTGGGTCGACGTAAGTGATAAAAATTGGAATAAGTTGGACCGGTTCTATCGTTTTTAAACCACAGGGTACTCAAGTGAGAATCGGGGATACTACAGGGTACTTAAGTGGACTTTTCCCTAAATATAATAAAATCAGATACGCTTCACGCGTTTGATTAACTTTCTAGACGTTGTGTTTTCAATGCAGCGAAAACCGGACTCGTTGTTCCTTGATTCTAGTCCAAAACCGATCCGATTTTTTGATCAGGTTCTGGTTCTGCCTCTAACTCAAAAAAATAATAATAATAATAATAATATATATATATATATAGGGGCCTGAGGAGGGCGACGCCATTGTCAAATGACGAATTACAATCTCTTTGAATCTTTCACTGATGTATCAGAAATAATATGCAACTCAATTCACAAATTTAAGAACAGCTACCAATCACTTTTCTACCAATCACTTTTAAAAGAAAGCAAAAGATATTTCAACTAGGACAAGAAATACATTGATATAAGTATCAATCACAAAAAAGAGAATAAGATAACCAAAATGAGAATTGCAAAATTAATAAACTAAAATAGCATCAAACTCACAGTACAAAATTTGAAATTACGATTCTGTCCTAATCTTTGTGGTACTTTTTAATAAGACTCAACCCAAAATAAAGAACCGTCTCACAAGACATAAAAGAACTTATTCAGATCCAATTTTTTCCGTCTGGTTTGAAGCGCTTTTTTTTCTCACCCCTACTTAGACTACTTTATTGGTGAGTAGATTGTAAACAATTAATTTATCTCTCATCAAATTACTATTTAATCTAACCTAATCTAACTCAATCTTTTACCATCTTTATTGGTGATCTCATCCAATTTGCTCACCAAATAAATAATTAATTTATCTATCATCCACATATTATTTATAACTTAATTTATGTTTACATATAAATTGTAATAAATATATAAAATTATATGTCCATAATTATAACAAGAAAAAAATAAAAATAAAATAACAAAATTAAGATTACAAAAGTTGGAAAACAAAATTAGAAAGAAATAAATCGAGCTATAAATGGAAGTCGAAAATACATTTGAAGTCAATAGTCGAGCGAGTTATAGGGACGAGTTTTGGTTGGGGAGCCACAACTTCTTATTTCTGAGTCTGATTGAGTTGATTCAGGTTATTTTACGAAGGTGAGATGTACATCTATAACTTTTTAATTTATGTCTTCTCCAAATTTGGAGTGTAAGAATGTCGAAAAAATGTTTGACGTCAATAGTCGAGTGAGTTACTGGGACGAGTTTCGGTTGGGGAGCCACAACTTCTTATTCTAGAGTCTGATTGAGTTGATTCAAATTGGTTTGTGAAGATGAGATGTATATCTACAACTTTTAAATTATGACTTCTCCAAATTTGGAGTGTAAGAATGTCGAAAATATATTTGACGTCAATAGTCGAGCGAGTTACGAGGACAAGTTTTGGTTGGGGAGCCACAACTTCTTATTCCGGAGTCCGATTGAGTTGATTCAAGTTGCTTTTGAAGGTGAGATATATATCTACAACTTTTTATTTTATGACTTCTCCAAATTCGGAGTGTAAGAATGTCGAAAATACATTTGATGTCAATAGTCGAGCGAGTTATGGGGACGAGTTTCGGTTGGAGAGCCACAACTTCTTATTCCGGAGTCCGATTGAGTTGATTCGAGTTGATTCAAGTTGCTTTGCGAAGGTGAGATGTATATCTACAACTTTTTAGTTTATGACTTCTCCAAATTTGGAGTGTAAGAATGTCAAAAATACGTTTGACATTAATACCAGAGTGAGTTACGGGCGTCCAAAATTGAAATACAAGATTGTGTATCAAAAAATGTCAATATTGGCTCTGTTTACAGAGAATTGAAAAAATACTAATTTTCATATTTTTAATTTTTTATCAAAAGATAATATTAATTATGATAACCAAACAAATAATATCTACTAGTATCTATTTTAACGAATTATATTGTGCCACGTGTCATTGGGATTAGATTAAGAAGAGAAAAAAACTTGCAATCGTCGCTCGGCTGGCCGAGCGGATCGACCAAAACTCATCCATTTTCTTTTTTTTTTAATTTATTGGTTGTCGCTTTGTGGTGATCACCGATACACGTAGTCTTACAATAGGGTGCGATTCATAATTTTGTGATTGGAAAATAACCTAAAAGAATAACTCGTGGGTTGACAAAGCATTTAACCATCCATCATATGACCCACACTAGATTATATATGTGCTCACGAGTCACGACTCGTTATATAGCGGGAGAGAATGTTTGGTTTTTTTTTTATTCGCCATCATATCTTTTGTGTAATAACTAATTCAAAATCGAAATTTAGAAGAGCTTTATCAAAATGGTTGATCTTCCATCGATATTAACTCTAGCTATAAGATTTTAATCAAATTCTAAATTTTATTTAATAATATTCAAGTTTATTTTTGTTTCATATTGTTAAAGTTGACCGTATGACTCAGGCCAGATTTTATTTGAACGGAAGCGGTACTCACGAGTCACATTTTAATTTATACATGTAGAAAATTTCCGGTTTATGATTTTATAGTATTTACTATCATATCTCTTTACAATATTTAATTTATAGTCGAGAATCGTAAATCTTATTAAAAAGAAGTTTTTAAATAATAATTAGTCCATTTATAATTTGAATCAAACTCTAAACTTTAATTAAAAATATTGTAAGTTAGATCAAATATCGATTGTCATGTACTGAAAGTAATACAACGACAAACTTAATGCGGTGAACCCTAAAAACAAACTTAATACCGTGATAACCAACAATAATTTAGGTTGTTATTCTAATTAAGCAAAATTACTCTAAGGCCCCTGGTATTTGGTATATTTCACGCTCGCCCCCCTGTATTCTGGTAATTGATTAAGAAACCCCCATAGTTTGAAAAAATTATACCCTGGGGCACCTGATGCCGGAGTCGGAGTTTTTCTCCGGCGAAGGCCCACATGAAATGACACAAATGCCCTCCTTTATAACTTTTATCCCTTTTAACTTCAAAAAAAATGGTAACACTAGCCGCCTCCATAACTTACCTTTCTCCTCCAACTTTCTCACCTAAAATATATATAAAAGACAAAAGATTGCAGGCGCTACGTTCTGGGTTCTACTCTTTCGATCGTGGAAAGCAGAATCGAAGTTGTCTCCCCGGAGGCGAGTTTAGGGTTGCAGTAGCTGGGACGCGGGAGCCGATTAGGGTTGCGGGAGCTGGATCGCAGAGCCGATTAGGATTGAGTGAGCTGGGTCGTAGGATTCGATTAGGGTTGCAGGAGCGAGTTTAGGGATACCCAAGCTGAGTTTAGGTTTGCAGTATCTGGGTTGGGCCATGTCATCATCCAATGCCTCGTACGAGATCGGTGATGGCTCGAGGTACAAAAATATCAAGTGTGGGTGTGGAGTTCGTGCATTGGTGAAGATTGCAGAGAGTGAAAAGAAGGCGTTTGTATTATTCTTGTGCGAAGAACAATTGTCGATGGGTGGGTTGGTGTTATCCACGAGAAATGGTGCCTTCTGACATGAAGATGATGACTGAAGACATGAAGATGATGACTGAAGATATAAAGATGATGACCACGACGTTGAGAGAGGCTGCTAATTCAATTACGTGGTTGAAAAAACTTGTGTGTGCTTTGATCATCTGCAATGTTGTCATTTACGTTCATTTTATAGTAAGATAACTTGTTGTCAATCTGTTGTAAGATCACTGAAATGAAATGAAAGTGTTTCAATTTGATTACTTGGCATAGATAAGTTGAGTAGATAAGATAGCTAAAAATTAAGCTATTGTTTTAGCTAACAAAAGCACTAACAAAAGGCTGATTTATTGTTGCAGCTAACAAAAGCGTACACAAAAGACTGAGCTATTATTTCAGCTAACAAAAGCGTACATAAATTATTTGAGCTGTTGTTTCATTAAAGGCCGAGGTGCTGCCAGGTGGTTGTAGACTGGTTTACACTTGTAGAAGCTCCAAATGATGTGCTTACACTTGCAGCAGCAGCTCTTCCTCTTGCAGTAGATGCTCTTCCTCTGCCTCTTGTAGCTGACACTCTGTCAGCAACTCCAGTTCCTCTTCCTCTCCCAGCAACTCCAGTTCCTCTTCCTCTTTGGGGAACAAATTTTGCAACAGCTGCTCCATGTGCATAATTACTTCCAGCTTGTGATGCCATATCAACAGGCCCCATTGGTCCCCTAAACAGCTACAAACATAAATATGTGTTAGTGATATGTAGTCAAAAATTGAAATAGAGGACAAACACAGCTGTAAGTAAGTGTCTTGAACAACTCCAAACCTCCTGTTGGCCACTTGACTCACGGGGCGCATGTGAAGATCCAGGTCCAAGTTGGACTATTTTTTTATCTTTTTGCTGGACCAAAAATAATCAGAACTTTATTAAAATATGTTAACCACACAACCATACAAAGTTAAATAGATCAAATAGCACTTACCTTTTGTCTCTTAGTAGGTCTACCTTGGCACGACCTTTTATTGTGGCCCAATTCACCACAAGTAGCACACTTAACTGTGTTAGACCTAGCTGATGGAGGACCTTTAGTTTCGTATCTCTTTCTCATTTTCTTGGGTCTTCCAGCTCTCCTAGTCAGTGGAGGAGGTAAGTAAGTTTCAAATTTCTCCCCTGGTTCCAAGTCTGCTTCAGGGAAGGGATGGACACTCAACTGATACGCCTTTTTCCATATTTCAACCTTGAAGTATTCGTGGACATAATCATCTATATGACCCCCTAATGAGTTCACACAAGCTACCACATGGATACACGATACCCCACTTAGCTGCCACACATTACATGAACAGGTACTAGATTCTAATTCAACAACATATCTTTTGTCTTCATGAATAACCTCGAACTCCATGTTCCTTGCAGGCAGAACTTTACACCTACTACACTTATAACTCAAACTTCTCAACAGCTTTCTAACATTTGGAGCAATATTTAATGCGCATTCTGAAGCCATAAGGTTCCTTTCTTGTTGCCTAACCGTCACCTTCTGCCTTAACTTGTCAAGCAACTGTACTATAGGTAAATCCCTTTCTTTCAAAATCTAACTGTTGAAAGATTCTACCAAATTATTTGTTAGGTCTATAGACTTGACATAATCGTCAAAGGCATACTTTGACCACTTCTCAGGAGGGATTCTCTCAAGCCAATTTGCTGGAGTAAGCATCTCTTTATTTATAATTTTTGCTAGAATATGCTCCAATTTCAGAAGAGCCATTGTCTTGTTGAAATCGGGCCTTGTTGTAGCATATGCCATTTGCCAGAAGTAGTTTTCCAGCTTCACACCTCTGTAAGCATTTGCCAAGTTAGTTGAAATATGTTTGCAACACCTTCTGTGTCTGCAATTAAGAAAGGCCACTTCAATATGCTCTCCAAGTCCCTGAAAAATGGTCAAAAGGTGGTTGGAATCAGATCAAAAATATAGTACATGTACATAATCAGATCAAAAACATATTAACTTATCACCTTTTGTCCATCACTCATGAATGTCAGAACCTTGCCACTTGAGTGTGCACTTACACAGTCGTGGAGGAGCTCCATAAACTATAGCCAATTAGCATTATTCTCTTTGTCAACTACTGCCCAAGCAACAGGAACGATTACGTTGTCCGCATCAAACCCAATTACAGCCAATAATATGCCTCTAAATGGGCCTTTTAAGTGGCACCCATCAACACCGAGGAGAGGCCTACATCCATTCATGAATCTCCACTTTATGGCATATAGGCATACAAACACTCTCCAAAATTGGAGTGGCTCGTTCATGTTGTTCCTCGGATGGCCTTGCAACTTGACCACTGAACATGGGTTTAAACTAAGCAAAATCTCACAATAGAAATGAAGATGGTGATAGCTTTCAGCGTAAGAACCTTGAGTTTCCCTCCTTGCAATCAGCTTAGCTCTCTATAACTTCCAGCTTTCTGGAGTCACAGACCAAGGCAAAAGCGAAGCTCGGATCATTTCATTATCCAAGTACAGATTTGCTCTTAACAGCTCTTTAATTTATCTTGCGATCCATTTAGGGGAGGCTAAACGGTCGCTTGCTACACTCATGCAGGTGTGCTCATTATTTAGAGTCTTTACCATGAATGTCTTCTGACCAGATAAATTTGATGCATGGATCCTCCAAAGGCAGTCCCCTTTACAAGTTGCTGTGATCCTTGATGGCTTGTTCCTTATAAACTCTATATCATAACCACCCTTGATCCCATAACCTTTCAATGCCTGCTTGAACTCCTCATGATCCTTGAATACCATCTTCACGCTGAATGAAAAATCTTCAATTGTCTCCCCTTTAAATAGTATGCCACCATAATCATACACAGGGTCTATCATCATCTTCTTTTTCGCCCTCCTACGCGCTCCTCGATCAAGTTCTTTTGCCTCATCACTATCTGTCTCACTATGTAACACATTTCTATCATTAGGGTATACCTCTTGAAAGTCCGAGCTTTCCTCACTCTCCTCAGAAACATCTGACACATCCAAGCTACTTTCATCGCCATCACTATCTGACAATTTAAAGCTGCTATCATCACTTTCATCAGGAGCCTCCTCACCAATCTCCACACCAGTCTCCAAACCAGCCTCCTCCACATCACCAGCAGCACCAGTCTCTTCACAAGCATCCTCCACATCACCAGTCTCTTCACAAGCATCTTCCACATCACCAGTCTCTTCATAAGCATCCTCTACATCATCAGCATCAGACCCGACACTACCAACAGAACTTTCATGCAAACAAATCATGGGAATCATTGGTCTTGTTCGTGTATGAACGTTCAACACCTTTGCCTTCGGACTTACAGTAACAAGGGGTATTCCTCTTTCATCGGGTTCCACATAAATCCTAATCTCATCTTGATCTTGGTAGATTTCAAACATGATCACAAGATCATCATCTGAACTGATTTCATAAGCCGATTTCAGTCTATAATGGCAAAAAGCACTTTCTATTTCAAATGCTTCATACACATCTTTAATCATGGTGATGTAACAATAACGCTCTGGGTCCACATTGTCATAAAATTGAGACTTACCATCAAGGACGAACTCTAACGTGAACAACTTCTGAGCCATGATGTGAAGAATCTCTGAAATTAGGGTTGCAGTAGCTGAATTTTTTTGGGGGAAACAAATTAGGGTTTCTCTGGACGAAATAGAAAAATCCTGGGCACGCGAAGAACAGTTACTATGGCGGAGAGCAAGCAAAGGACGGACGGAAGGAAGGAAGGAAGTAACAATGGCGGTGCGACAGGAAGAAGGTGAGGGGTCGCGGGGTAAGGAGAAGTCGGGTTACGGTAAGAAAGTGGTAATTTTTACTATCTAATTTTTTTTGAAGTTAAAAGGGATAAAAGTTATAAAGGAGGGCATTTGTGTCATTTCATGTGGGCCTTCGCCAGAGAAAAACTCCGATTTCGGCATCAAGAGCCCCATGGTATAATTTTTCTAAACTATGAAAATTTCTTAATCGATTACCAGAATACAGAGGGGCGAACGTAAAATATATCAAATACCAGAAGCCTTAGAGTAATTTAGCCTTTGTTTTTTATGTCGAATCTATTTTGGATTTGATAAATGCATTCTCTGTAGCTCAAGAGGTGTCCCAATCCACGAGTCATCAAATTCCCGTTCCACCCGAAATTTGGACCCACACTGGCAGGTAATAACTAAAGGGCAAACCGGTATCCCCCAACAACATTAATTACAAGAAGATATCGACGAATTTAAATACAAGTGGATCCCCAAATAATATCCAGTTCTTTCAAAACCCCACCTCTGCTCTCGCCTCGAAGCTCAGGTACTAACATTTCCCAACTTAGAATTATTTTATCACTTCTAGCTGCATCAAATACAAAAAATATATAGATAACTATCAAGTAAGTAAATCAATTCGAGTCGAATTTAAGAATACGATGCGTTAAAATTTGTGGTTATACTACCTCGGATGAATTGGTCTAATGAATTTTCGGAAAAAAAGGGGAATACATAACAGACGTCCGATTCTAAATTGTTTCTTCTCTCTCGTTGGCGAAGCAGCGGAACTGAAACACAAGAACCGGAGGTCCGAGATCCGGATGGAGGTGGAAGGCGGATACCCGCCGCCGACAAAGAAGATGACCACGAGGAGCAAGAAGCGGAGCTGCTGTGTGTGCGCCGGCGTAACCCTAGCGCTGATAATCCTGGTGGTTATCGTGATCGCCATCCTCGCCGTCACCGTCTACAAGCCGAAGCACCCCAAGACCACCGTCGACCACGTCGGCCTCCAGGACCTCCACGTGTCCTTCGACATCGCCCGCCTCGCCGTCCGCCTCAACCTGACTCTCGACGTCGACGTCACCGTGAACAATCCGAACAAGGTCGGGTTTAAGTACCGGAACGGCTCCACGGAGCTAGGTTACCGGGGGAAGCCGGTAGGGGAGGCGCCGATCCCGGCAGGGGAGATCGGGTCCGACGGGAAGGAGGCGATCAACATCACCCTCACGATCATGGCCGACCGGCTGCTCTCGCAGTCTCATCTCTACTCCGACGCGATCGCCGGCGCGCTGCCGTTCAGCACGTTCACGAAGCTGAGTGGGAAGGTGAAGATTTTGAGGTTTTTGAAGATCCACGTGTCCACTGCCACGACCTGCGATTTCATGGTTTTTGTTTCGAACCAGACGGTTGGGGGCCAGAAGTGCTCGTACAAGACTAAGTTGTAGGGGCTAGACCTGGACCGATTTCCAAACCGAAGCTACCATTTTGACACTTTCGGTTTGGTTTTGGTTCATATTGTGGCCCCAATCGGTGTAACATTTGATTGTCGAGTTTGAACTTTTGTCTTAAATTCGGACCACTCCATTTGGGAGTGGTGTCGGGTTGTGTCCTTGGTTGCTTCGGGTTAAGATGGGGATAGTTACATAAATATTATTTCTTTTGTAGAGCTTTTTTCCGATTGAATGTTTCTTAATTTATTTGTTGTTAGAGTGGGTTGTTTTTAGCGGGATTTTTTCTGAAATAGGTAAAAAATATACCTATTTTTTCTAAATAGGCAAAAAGTTATACATATTCCCTAAATAGGTTAAATAATTATTTAATATTAAAAAAATTTGAAGAAGGCGCCCATGTGTCAGGGCGCCTCCTTTTCGAATATGTCGCCAACCTCTCAGGGCGCCTCCCTAGTACTAATATAATTCGATATATATCCTAGTACTAATATAATCTAATATATGTTACAAATATATTTGAAAATATATCGATTATATTTCGGTAATATATTTGATAAGGTTTTGAATTCGTAATATTTATCGATATATTATTGATAAGGTTTTTCAATGGTGGGTAAATGGTGGATAATATATATTCGATAATATATTTGAAAAAAACTTATCGATAAATTTGTTGATATATATTAGATTAGTATAATGATAATGATTGAATTATATTATAGATCATTTAGTATTGAGATAAATTTACGATACAACAATTAAATTTATCGATGTATAAATTCAGATCATTTTATGAACAAATAATTTTTTTTGGTGACCAAATAAAGTTGGCGCCTCCAAGTTTTTTTTTGGATTCGTAAATTTATCGATATATGTTATCCATCATTTATCGATAAGTGTTTTTTTGGATTCGTAAATTTATCGATATATGTTATTTTAGAATAACGTGAGTAGAGATAAATATTTATCCATGAATTTAGACGATTAAATTTATGAATAAATATTTATCTCTACTCGCGTTATTCTAAAATTACATATATCGATATATTTGGGGATACATTTACGATACAATTATTAAAATTTGGTATCGATAAATTTTAAAAAAAAATTATTTGGTCATAGAATGATCTGAATTTATACATCGATAAATTTAATTATTGTAAATTTAATTTATTTGAATTTATTGATATATATTATATCAGTATATTAGATTATATTAGTACTAAGATATATATCGAATTATATTAGTATTGAAATATTCAAAAAAAAAATAAGGGAGGCGCCCTGAGAGGTTGGCGACATGGGCAGAGGAGGCGCCCTGACACATGGGCACCTTCTTCAAATTTTTTTAATATTAAATAATCGTTTAACCTATTTAGGGAATATGTATAACTTTTTACCTATTTAGGGAAAATAGGTATGTTTTTTACCTATTTCAGAAAAAATCCCGTTTTTAGCTTTGTCTTTTTCATGGTTTTGTAGTTGATTATGGATGTTTTAGTACAAGGAGAAATGAAGAGATTTTTGTCTTTATAGAGTTTAAATGTTGTTCACAGAATAAAATTTCAATGTTTTTTTATAAGTAGATGTAATTTTATTAAAAGTATTTCAAATCTTTATGATGCCATTTTCAACGATATCCTCGTTATTTATTCCTCGAAAAAGGAGAGAGGGCTCCTTTTTGGTAAATGTAAAAAAAAAAATGGTGCCCTGCATTGGAATCTCGCAGATTTGGCCCATTCGCAAAAGATTTATTCTCATGCACTTTTTTATGAAGGGAGATTGTATGGTACCGTCTGTCATGTTTATTATATTACATTGATTGATTACAGTGCGGACCAACTGGATGTCAGAGACTCAGAGTGTGAGTGTATCAATGATAATGCATTATAAATTTCGAAGTTAAATATATTTAGGGGAAAATAATAATAGGATGAATGATATTCAGCAGAAATCATTGCATACCTCAAATTTAATTGTTAAAAATAACTGCACGTGCGCTAATCACAACTAAAAAAACAAGAATTTTGAAATAAATTTTTCTTTCAAATATTTAATATTGATATATTACTATGACTTCATACACAACATATTATGACTTCAAAAAATTCAGTAGCGCACCAATTGTGCGGTGATTGTGACGATGTTGAAGTGGATTTCTCCACCTCTGTTGTTACTGTAGGTGACAGTTCTGGTTCCGGTGATGGACTGGTGCATTCTCTGGTTGCTTCAGATGGTTTATTTCTCGGAAGACACTCTCCTCTTTTGCCCTATTGCAGGTTTTGTGGATGATGCGCAGGTTCCGCAACTACCTTTTTAAGTTACAATGCGTCGGTTAGGCAGCCCTCTCCTGTTGATGTGTGTGGCGCTGCTGTTGATGTCTCGGAGTTGGGCTCGCATCCTATTGAGGGTGCGGACAGATTTATTCATGTTGGTCTCGATCGTGCCTCGGAGCTCTCTGATGTTGGTGGCAGGTCTGGCTCCGGTGGTGTGCGGCTCCTAGCTGTTGGTCGGCCGCGTGAGGTTGAGCTATCCTCTCATATTTTGGAGCCTGATGGACAGCTTCTCGCTCCTGCAGCTTCCGATGTTTTGCAGGTCAATTTGGAAGTTCAACCATTCAGGAGCTTGCCTATGATGTTTCGAGGAGTTCTGTCAGTGAGGTGGATGATTGGTTTGAGCAATTTTTAATTGCTCCAGTTGTCAAGAGAGTTGGGCGCTCTTTGTGTCTCCCAACCCCGACCAAATCAAATTGTCGAGATAGGAAGCCTATAGAAAAAGGCGATGCACTCATGAAATTTCCAATACGGAAACTGAAAATTAAGCCTCTCGGCGTTTAACCTTGGTTCGATTATTGATAGCTTGGAGTTGCACAACAGAGAGCTTCAAAAGGAGCTTGCTGATGAAGTGTGCGACTCGCGGCTTGGATTTTTTTGGAGCTTTGACCCTCTGTAAGCTATATTCCTTGTATTGTATTTATGGGCATATTCGAATTTGTTTTTGACATTGCCTTTGAGCGTTTTGGTATAGATATATACTTTTAAAGTTACCTTGTGCATGTACTAAGATAGCTCATATGAAAATGTGATATGTGTTATATGATACCTAAACATAGATGTAACCATCATTTATTACTTTACTTATAAAAAAATTCCACGCGTCTCGTTACCCTTGTGTTATTGAAAGCAACGCGTCTCGCAACTCTTTTGCTTGCATTTTCTTTTTCCCCTGCGAAACCAGTCGGTCAACCATTAGTAGCTTAACGTCGGTGTGTTAGAAAAATATGTTATAATTTGAGTACAATATTGTGTATTTTCTCAATTAAAAATATGTTATAATTTGTTCCTAAAATACATTACAAAATAATTTAGTGTTTGATCTCTTAGAAAAAAGAAGATTTAGAAATTTAAAAACAGTACTTATAAAAAAAAGAAATTTAAAACAGTAAACTTACTATTTTTGGATGGTCCCTCTCTATATTTGTGGCTGACGAACTTGTGAATTTCCAAAATATTCCTATATTAAAAAGGAATAAATTCTAAGATATTAAAAACAGTGGCCCGCCCCATAATAGTTGTACGATGAAGTGGATGCGGTATTTACTAAAATAGTTGCAGTCTCCCCTATAGTGGTATACTTTCGAGTTTCATTTTGATATTTTTCTAAAATTTATTAATTTATATAGGTAATGAAAATTTATTAAATCTCTTCGAAGTAAGCCAAGAAACCTGTTTTTTTTTTTAATTTTGGGATTATATGCTGAAAATTATTGTGGAACTATTGAAGTTGTATGTGAGAATAAAACATAATTCAATAAAAATGATGACAGATCTAAATCTAATGAATTGTTTTGTTCAATTTCATTGTGAAAAACGAGAAAAATTAATCAGCTATACAATTTAAAATCCTGGTGGCATCAATCAACGCTTGAATTTTATAAGTTATGCAAGTTTCGTGTTTTTTTATAAGTAGATTTGTATTTAAAATAATGTGAAAAAAATTACACATACATAGATTTACAAGGGTTTAAGAACCACCGAAGCACATATCCAAAATTACATATGCAATCAAATAAAAAGCTAATTGGTATACAATCTCGCAATGTCCATAATACTCATAACTCTACACCATATTGATTATATCAATATCAGATTAATTATACGATGGATATTTTGATCTCGAGGAGGCAGTTGACCCAAGTAACTTGATCAATCTTCCATGGGATTCTCTTATTAGATATAGTAGAAATATACTTACCATGTGATTCGAAGCTCATTTTTATTCTGTACATTTAGAATATATCGACTTTGATTGAGTTTGAGGATAAAATAAGAATGGTTCATTTTTTTGAGGTAGAAATATGGTAGGATGTAAGTCTTGTGATTTACTCTTACCTTTTTACTGCACTTCATATCACATTAACATAGTTAGATCGTTTTTTAACCAAAAACTATAGTTAGACTGTTTATATTTGCCAAAAGATATTTACATAACAAGATGTCTAAGATATGAGATGATTTAACAGATGTCCATGATTCAACTTCAAAACACGACAAAGTGTGAGTAGGTGTAAAGTTTACTTAAAAAAAACCGTTTACACTCGAATCGATACGATATCCCCAAACACAAAAGCTCGGCCTATGAATTGAGGGGGGGCGCCGGCGGGAACCGGGCAGCGGCTTAGTTAATGCAGCTCCTTTACAAGCTAGCGTAGCGTAGCTGCTGCATTAATATTTTTGGTTGATTTCAGTTGATATCAAAATATTTGATAAATCAACTAATCTAGCCGAATTGAATCGAATGAAATTTTGAAAAATGATATAAAAAAATTCTTCAAAGAGAGATCCAACACCGCAGTGTTTTTCAATGTTCAAACTTAATTTATTGGTTAATTTAGAACAATCAATTCCAATTATTTGTTGATATTGCATTAATTATCACGCGTTCTCGTGTCTATCAGCGTCCCTACGTTTGACTATTAGTATTTCGCAATTAATGCGGATCTTTTTCCTTCCCAACTGTGCCCATTGCCCAACCATTTGACTTCCTTTTAGTTTGTAATTTTCACGAGGGTCATGTGTGATTTATTCTATTTCTCTATTTCTTCAAGACCAGTTATTGTACTTTTTAATAAAATTACTAAACTGGTTTGCGGTTGATGAGATATTCTAGAAATAGGATTCTTCCCGTTCGCGTAAAAAATTGGAAGCATTCTACCAGATTTTTTAGTCAGACTTCGTTTTAGTATCTTGAGATTTGATTCGATTTCATTTCAATATCTTGCTGAAAGATGCATTAAACAAGGTGACTCGACATTTGCACTTAAATGACACTGACATAAACGGAAAGTAGTGTTTTCGGTGGTAGACGCGTGAGTAATGCATAAGAATTTGTCTTTGGGAGAGAAAAACAGGGTGAGTAATACATAAGAATTTATCTTTGGGAGAGAAAAACAGGATGAGTAATGCATAAGAATTTGTTTTTGGGAGAAAGAACAGTCAGACTCGTGTGTCATTAAAATGCCAAAATTTATTTCTTAAAAAAAAGCAAAATTTTAGGATATTAGAGTAAAGTTTGGCATAATTTTTTCCCACTTGGGATGCGCAATAATGCTATAAATAATCCCACCAAAAGAAAAGAAATTAAGATGATGTTATAGTAACTATTAGATCATCCTCTTTTTTATAAGTCGAATTTTATTCCAGTAAATATATATTTTGTACATATTTACATCCCCGCTATTTAGGTCATTCTTTCGCAAGTAATTATTGGAAAACAAGTTACGGTTCTCACGTAGAAGAAACTTCTTCATAGGAACTTTGAGATTTGATTATACTTCACCTTATTTTATTTTTTCGGAATCTTTGGACTTAATTAATTAAATTTTTAGTTATTTTTCACACTTATAAACAATTATAAGTCTACCATACTTGTAACTAAAAATATAATAATCTCAATACGCTTTTTCAATTCATCGTGTCGAAATTTGCACTAAATTTTGACTCACCACCGTACAATGAAATAATGTTGTATGAGGATAACAGCTGGAACGAGGTCAAGACACTCTGATACCATGTTAACATTTTTATATTAAACCTACATTAAAGAAACATATACGTGGATTTTCCTCCATCATAAATAAATATATCACACTTTTGATTAACAGTGTGTTAATCTCAACAAAATTCTAAGAACTGAAAATTTCTGTCTTTTTCGGAGTTTATATATCACAGGGGGAAAAATATATCTAACCCCGGAAAAAAAATACAAGCATGCTTATGCCTTCAGCACATGCAGAACCATTAAATTCGTGAGAGTCAAACGCATGCAGAACTAGTAAAACTTATGTAAAGTGATCCCCTCTAAAATGATAACTTCTCTAAACTGATAAAAAGTTATGGTCCCGAGTCGGAACCAGTGTTAAAATGTGATAACCCCTCTATCGTAATAAGTAATACTTTTTCAGAAAATTTTAGTGTAAAATTACGGTCCCAATTTTCGCATAAAGTGATATTTTTGAATAAATGCATATATTTTTACGTACTTTGCAAATTTGAAAATTATTTTAAGATGTTAATTTGTGCTAGATTTTCTTGTTTGATAACTTTTACGTCATCATTCATCTTTTGAATTATCTTCAAATGGTCCTTGTGATCGTCGTCTTGTTGTAAAAAATATTTCAATCGAGTGTAGCATTTGAATAACGCTTTAAGTCGAGATTTAAGTTATCCCGTGTCTTTTATTTGCATTTTTGTTTGATTGATTCAAAATTGCATCGACAATATCTTGTCTGGTCGGAATGTAGCAAATAGAGAAGTCTTAGTCAAATGAGAATTACACAATAATTTTTTTGTAGTAAAAAAATATAAACCTCTCTTATATGATAACTTCTCTAAAATTATAATTTTTTCGGGTCCCAACAATATCAAAATTTACTGTATATTGCTACACATGCATGCATGTACCACGACTTTAAAAAAAATGCATCACGTCAAAGGAAGCATACACATAAATATCAGTATTTTATTTTTGAGATTCCCTCGGATCTAGATTAATCTGCGTAGGTAGTCTAGCCCGAAAAACTTAGCTATGCCATATATAAATATCATTCGCGGTTTGCTACATGAAACCACACCAACCCACAAATTACACAGACCAACAAAAACTAATGACAGGGATCGACATGAAACAAACCAATGATGAGAAATCATTCCAACAACCCAAGAGACGCCCAAACTGCAGCTGCTGTCGTAGCAAAGCATGCAAAGGCTGCACTCTCCTCACAATACTCCTCTTCCTGATCATCCTAACACTTGCACTGACCCTGTTCAAGGCCAAGAAGCCCACGACGGAGCTCCTCTCGGTCACAGTCGAGGGCGTCTCTCCGAAGGTAACATTCCCTATGATGAACGTCCAGATCAACCTAACCCTGGCAATGCAGATCTCGGTGCACAACCCGAACCGAGTCAGCTTCAAGTACGGGAAAGGCGAGGTCTTGCTTAGCTACAGGGGGGAGCAGGTCGGGGTCGTCGAGTTGGCTCCTGGGAACATCCCTTCCAGAGGGTTCGTGACGATCCCTGCCAGGCTGGTCCTCGAGGCCGACGCGATGGGGGATGCAGAGCTGGCGCCACTCTTGATGAGCGATATTGCGGCCGGTAAGATGAGTATGTACACGGTTGCAAGGATCGCAGGGAGGGTCAAAGTTGTTGGGATTAAGAAGCATGTTGCTGTTACTTCGACTTGCCATATTGTTGTTGGTTTGTCTAGCATGAAGGTGGAGAGCCAGGATTGCAGCACCAAGACCAAGCTTTGAATACCCTTTTCGGCCTTTTCGATCGTATTCGCTGAACGACTGTCGTATCAATACAGAGCCGAGCACGACCGAACCGATCTTTACTAATAAATGGAGGCAGCTCATTTTGTGGTTCAACTTACTCGAGGTACATTGCTTAAGAGAATTCGTCTAGCCCAATACTAAACTTCAAATAATTAGTACTTAGCGTTGTTTATTTATGATCAGCCTTTGTGTGCCTGTGTATGGTGTTGTTACATGTAGTGTTATTACTTCTTAATTACTAGTCCGTGTTCTCTACTTAATGATCAAATCTCTTACCACTTATATCAACCCGCCGTAACACACAGACGAAGGAAATTAAAACATTAAGAAGCGAGTTCAACATAAGTTGTAATTAATCTTGATTGATGAGGCCTAGTAGGATTTGGTGCCAAAGAGAAGACACACTAAGGACTCTACAGGCCACATAATTTTGCTCAGGGCATACACCAGTCAAGGTACCTTAATGATTCTAAATCTCGAAACCAATCGACACGGCGCCACTCCGGTCCCGACCCTTGTTGGAAAGCATTATTCGTTGGTCGGAAGCAAGATTGGCTCCTGACCCTGAAGTAAATTCCTCAACTTTATCCTGGTTCGCAGTTGTTCATCCGGCCAAGTGAAGTCAGCTATCAACTTCGCCACAACATTCGGCATGTCGACGTGAGGGAGATGCCCGGAATCCGGAACTCGGCGAATAATTGCGTCTGGTAGTTCAGAGTGTAGCTTCTGCATTGAATTTTAGCACAAGAGTTCAGGATGAAGCAATGATGAATCAGCATATCGTCTGTATAATCGTTCTTCCAAAGCTATCCTCATTTGTCAATTGCATTTTTTATAATTTATATCAGATTCTTAAGCCTTCTAGTGGAAGTATAGTGAACAGGGTGATGACATTTCTCGAACGGAAGCTTGAACTTACCACTGCAAGCTTGTAGCTCACGATCCTATCATTCTCGCTGCTGATAATAAGGGTCTTCTGGTTTACCTGTTGACGTACGAACATGACACCATCGGCGTATAAGCAGAAAGAAACAAGCTTAAGCTCGAATAACTCTGTTTATACAAGACAGTAATGAAAGTAGCAGTTCTCGGAGGCGCATGAGCCTTTTCTCGCACCAGAATCTATGAATATCTACCGTGTCAGGTACTTGCCGTCAATTCTGGTTTGGTAGACGCTAATATCAAAGAATGGCAGCCATATCAAAGCATACAAGTTACCTGCTTTATTTTGGAGACGACGTTATAGCCCCCGCTAAACATGAAGCTGACGGTTGCATACTTCCACCACGGCAGCAAACAATGTAAACGACCCACCTAAAACCGCAGAAGAAATGTTCAATTCCAACTACACTCACAATTTTCAGCAGTCTCGTTGCGAAGGGAGAGCGGACTCACATTAGTCCAATCCAATACAGTTAGCAGCGAGATGTCGTTGAAGGCCAAAAGATTAGCGTACAAGCGTAGCGGGATGCTCTTCAAGAAAGTTACCTAAGCAGAAAATTCACAGATGAAACAACTCATTTAACCTGTACATAATGGAAGTTGCAAACATCATGTCTATCAGAAGGCAAAGCTGTACATGGAATGTTCATAGACCTCGGTCGGTGCAAGTTTCATCCCTCTATATATGCAAGTTTCATAGATACCGGAAAGATGATAAATCTGGCGCTCACCCCAGCATATGCTAACATTTCTGGTAACTTTGCTAGATTTCCCGTGCCTTCAGCATAAACACTCGGGTTTATTAGAACCAGCTTGTCGACCTGAAGAGTGCCAAAAGGAAAGATATTATGAGCTAAAAATTGTGAGTGACAGTGTTGCAACACAATTATCATGTAGGAATTGAACTAGAAAAATAGCTCACACCAAAAGAACCAGCATCAAGAACTTCAACTCATTCGATGGGCTGACCCGTATAAGTTTTTAAAAACCTTGGCTTTTATGTAGAGATCAGGACTAAAAGTGGATGTCTTGGCAGATCAATTAAATCAATCAGTTGAAGTAAGAAAGAACAGAGAGAACAGAAGATTCTAAGCTACCTTCAGCATTAGTACCTTATAGACCCAATAATTAGAAAAAGGATCGTTCAATATTAGCTATCTGTTAATTAAGGCTAGCATGTGAGTTTTTAGTCAAGGTCAGGGAAAAAAGTTTTCCTTGTAGAGATACTTAGAACAAATTTCAACCATCGACAATCAAGCATGCTTGTAGTTGTTCAAAAAGTCTCATTGTGGTTGTGATCCAAAAGTAACCATTCGCACATTAACAGAATCAAATAAGAGAAGGATATATAACTTTAGTTCTAGCTCCATAATCTAAGTAGAAAGGCGTCTCAAGTTAGCAAGCAGGCAAGGACCTTCCGTTGCAACTTCTACAGATCGAGTTTCAGTTGCGTATTCTGTCGATCCAGGTGAGAAAGCTAAAATGGCACTCTCGGGATGATAAATGCATGTCTTAAGGGGTCTGAAGAAGTATTACTTACAGCTTCAGGATAATTCACAGTAAAATCAATAGCCACAGAGGCACCGAGGCTTGGTCCAACCAATATCATTGGCCTCTTGATGTACGACCTCCATAGCTAATATTCAAACAAAGAAAAATTCGATTACCAAGCTATACATATATGGTTTAAATACGATGAACATATGCACCAGAATATAAAACAGTCAAATATTTTATTTACATGTCAAAAGAATGTATATGAATCTATAATCATTCATACCCCTGCACACAGCTGGTCGAGCAATGCTTAGACGCACTACTTCTTCTATGCTATCTACTTGGATTTTTGCTATTCTAACCAGGAGTGGGATCAGATCTAGTTAACTAGTACCTCATAGAGATGGCGACGCTTTGAAGCTACATCACATGATGGACAAGTTTCTGCAGCAAATAACACCAAGTCCATTAGTATCAAGCATCAAATAATGTGAAATAGAGAAACAAAGAAAAAAGCAAGGATGAAAAGTACTAGCACGAGGAACTTTACCTAAGTCAGAGAAGCCCCATCCAAGGACATCAACTGCCCAAACATCTAAGCCAGCATCCTCCAACAATGGATATGTGCATCTCCACTCCAAACAAGAACTGGGTAAAAAAAAAGTTCGGCAAAACCAAGCTAGCTTTCATCAATCCCGTTCACGGAAATTCTATATCAAACACAAAAGTTTGCCCGAATTCTATGATTTACAAAGTATTCGAGATTAAATCTACTTGTAGATCCATGGCAGTCGGAGCTAGCAGACTATAGACTTGTAGTTGGGGAGCTCGGGGGAGATCTTCTAACCTGTCAAAGCAATGTAGAAGGACAACCGGGCTGGCCTTGTTGATCAGTGACTTTGGTTTAACACAACTACTCATTATTATCTTCTCCGCAGATTCAATCTGCAGTTCATGGTTAGAACTTAGAAACTTAGCTTATTCCAAGACCAACGTGAAGGGCTAAATAGCCAATGCATTTCTATCATGTTTTCTGTCTTTTATGATAACCATAGAAAAGCCACTGTAATCGGGAAAAAGATTGTTAACAGCTCTTGTTTTGTCAGTTGATTAACTACCTTGTCAATACTATTGTTTCTTTGGTCAAAACCACATGGTACCTCGACACCTAATCTGCCGACTAATCCATGTTCGAGCCGGGTCGGTCAACAAAGAATACAAAACTCTCCCAGTGGGATAACTAATCCAGATTCAAACAGCAAAGCTCTCCAAGTGTTATGTGCTACTCTATGTTTCAACAATCAAATCTGAGTTCCACCCACAAAGTATCTTACGGACTACTGATTAAATAACCAATAATAGGCCCAAATGTGCAGGATTTGGGCCCTCAAACATCAGTTATCAAAACCCAATATAATTAATGGAAATGACCCTTCTAAAATTGGTTTCTTCAGGACCAGATAGACTCAAAATAAGAGCTAAAAACCTGGACAGGAACCCTCTCAATTCTCTTGGCCAGAGCTCTGGCAAATGGGTCCTTGATATTCTCCACCTCCTTTGGAAGAAATGCAGGGAACCTTCCATCACCACCAGAACAACACGAGATGGTGATATTCTCCCTCCTAGCCATGAAGTTTTTCCCAGGCACCTTGGAATTGGAAACACCTCCTCCTCCTCCTCCCAAGGTTGGTACAGTGCCATTACTGCTGATACCAAGCTTAACCCTACTGCTCATTGTGATCAAACAAACAAACCCAGAAAGTAGCTGAGCTCTGTCTGGTTCAACAAAAAAGAAGAGCGGAAGGAAGTTAGGAAGGTGGGTTCAGTTAATTTGTTGTCGGAAAAAGGTAAAAAGAGAAGTTTACTTTCCTGGTTCTGTGTGTTTGCTTGCTCTTAGATGTCAACTTGCATGCTATCGAGAGCAGTAACTAGGCACCAACTGTCCCTTTCTTCCTTTGGAGTTTCTGTCGGATCCGAAGGTAAAAGGAGAGCAAGTTTCGAATTTAGATTTTGAAATTTTGAGAATATAATAATATTAAATATTTGTGAGTGTTTTTGTAAAGTCTAAATTTTTTTTATTTTATATTACTCAAAATTAGATTAATCAATTCGTTTCGATACTAATTGGTTTAGACAAAAATAAAAGTCAAGCGTAAGAAGCAGAACCCCCAAACAGATGCCTTTGTATTTTTTTTACCCATCCCCACTCTCCGGTACCAGTGATCGCCACTCGGCACGTGTATTAATGTACTTTCTAATCGGGTCGACTACCGTCCAACCATAATGCTACTTTTGAGATTGAATCAATCCATTCTTGGGTCAGAAGTTCACTAGTTGAATCATATTTTTTAAAGCAGTACATTACCTATTGTTGGGATAAAAAGTAACGAGAACGTCGATCGATCTCGTGACGGCCCGGAGTGCTCGTCCCAAGGTCGGTCTAAAGCCGAAAGTAACAAGGGTGGCCGAAGCCGAGACTACTACTAACCTAAACTAAGATAAAAGAGCCGAAGCTTGAGAGTAATTTGTATGTTTTTGTGTGTCATCCCTGCCTTGTTTCATGCCTTGCTTATATAGAGAAGAGTGACCCGGCTCCTTCCTTAGCTATGTTGTAGCTGGACTCAAAGACCTTAGAGTTCATCCTTCAGCCAAGCCTCATCCTTATCTCGTCCTGACTCGTAGACCCGAAGCCCATCTCTTCCAATGCTTATCCTTGCAATCTTCTGCCTCCTCGCTTAACGCAAACTTTGGTGCTTATCCTTGCCTCGCTCAAACTTCCAACCTTTATCCTTGCCTGACTCAGGCTCCCAATGCTTATCCTTGCCTTGACAACCCAAGTATATTGAGAGTCCTAGAGTTTCCCAATTTCTTCGAGAGTCCATCTTGAATACGGTCTCTATTACCATGGACCATCAATAACCATGGGCCGACAATCGCCCTGGGTCGACAATCGGGCTTGGCCTTCTTTGTCGACGATCGAGCCCTCCTCCAAGCTGGCCGACAATCGTCCCCTTGATCACCGGCAGCCGACGATCGGCCTATACCCAAGCTTGCCGACGATCGAGGTCACAAGGGATGCGGCCAACAATCGTCCCCTTGATCACCGGCAGCCGACGATCGGCCTATACCCAAGCTTGCCGACGATCGAGGTCACAAGGGCCGTAGCCGGCGATCAAGGGGTAGGTCATGCAGCCACTGATCTAACATTAGACAACTTCAAATAGATTTTTGACATCCGTCTACTCCGAATTTAAAGATACCATGAACTAGAAAGTTATAGGCCCATGTCTTGGATTTGCATAGCAACTTGAATTGTCTCAATCCGAGTTCGGAGTCTCCAGATATGATCATTATACCAATGGCCGACGATCGGCCTAGAGGTTACACTAGCCGACGATCGCCTTGTAGCCAACGATCGGCCTGTAGTCACATTCAAACCGATTTTAGGCCCTCTTACGCTCTGAACTAGAAGAAGTCACCAACTAGAAAGTTGTAGAACTATCTCTTAGCTTTCCATATCAACTTGAATCATTGCAATACGAGGTCGGAGCCTCAAGATAAGCCAATTTTACCAATGGCCGACGATCTAGCCGACGATCGGCCTGTAGTCACATTCAAACCAATTTTAGGCCTTCTTCCGCTCTGAATTAGAAAAAGTCATAAACTACAAAGTTGTAGATCTACTTCTTATCTCTCTTTAGCCACCAGAATCACTTTAATCCGAGGTCCGAGTCAAAATCTACGGGTGATCTACCAACGGTCGATAATCTAGGTTGAGCCGATGATCACCCGCTAGCTAATCTTGTCGACGATCGAAGCGTACTCCACCTCTTGAAGCCCCGACTATTTTTCCTTTCAACAATGCCCCCCGCATGGTGATACTTCGATGTGATCAAATGAGAAGGATCACCATGTGACATTTAGCTTCTTCGTAGAGCATTTTGCAATTTGCCACACTTTCCATCCTATTTTGACAAACAGAGACATCCTTGGCTATATAAGAACCAAGCCCTTTGCCCCTCATTTGCTCATTTTCCATCACTTGCTCCTTTTTGAAAAGAAAATGGGAATGCCCCCTCTTTAATAAATGGCAAAGTCGATCTCACCTTAACCCGGAGACAAAAGCACGACTTCTAGGTAAACTTCCTCCTCTCAAAGTCCTCTCTACTTCACCATTTCAGCCCATCCTTCATTTGGTGGATTTAGGGCTTAATCAACCTAAACCAAACTAGGTTCCTTGAAGCCAAGTTTACCTCCTCGTGGCGATAGTGTCCTTGGTGCAGCTTGCTCATCTTTGCTCTTGTAGATTTGTCCAAGAAGGTATGTTCCTCAAACCTTGTTTGTATGCACACCATGTGTTTGTGTAAATGCTTCTTCAAAGCCCCTTCACAATGTCCATAAAGTGTTTGTAGAAATGACAAAGTAGGATGTGCCTTGTTCGAATTTCAAACTTTACCTTGAAGCTTGTCCCTCTTTGTTTTTACATTTCGGACTTCCCTTCATGTTGAGCTAGTCATGATAAGAGTGCGCTCTGTCGTGTATGTTTAGCTTCACAATGGTTCGGTTTGTTGCAACTTAGCTTTTTGTGCATTTTTCTTGAGTGTGCACCGTTGGTATTGTGTCCTAACCTTGAGCATTACGATACGGTCAATATTTGGCTCAACTCGTTCGGCCGATGACCGGCCCTTAACCATGTTGGCCGCTGCGATCGGCCTCTACCCTCGCTGGCCGACGATCGACCTCGGGTTAGGCTGACCAATAATCGGCCTCCACCCAAGGTTGGCCGATGATCCGCCACGGGTTAGGATGTTCGACAATTGGCTCTATGATGTGATCTTGTGGAGCTCGGCTTAAGTCAGTTAAAGCCATTACTTCTCTGACCTCGCCTAGCCTTGGTCTTGCTTCACTTGTCTTGCAGGTATCAGCCTTAGTCATGGAATCTCCGCCACTAGTGCATAAGTATGAGCAACGCTATAAGGATGTGCTAAATGCATCCACCTTCGGTACCTACTTCCCTATTGATGACTCCACGGAGGTGATGAGCCATGCTCTTGGTCCAACAGCAATCAACCCGGATGCCTTCACCAAGTACCTTCCTATTCACCACCAGGATGCTCCTCTCATCAAGGGTCCATCCTTTAACCTATCCCAATGGGGAGGGTCTAGACTTTACCGGGGATGGCCCTCTTATCCGGACAAGTTCTTGCTAGCATACATTAAGTGGTACACCCGTCTTGAGAAGCTTCATGGCGCCACCTGGGGGAAAGCAGGCATTGCTTCTATGATATCCTTCCCTACCTGTCGATTCGAGCCATGTCCTCCTTTGTTAGGCGCTTTGCTTCAATATTGGTGTCCGAGTACCAATACCTTCATCTTTCGGTCGGGTATGTCCGCATTACCTCACCTTTCTTTAACTACTCCTTGAGTTATAACGCGTCTTACCCTTTCTCTACTCCTCGTAGGCATGAGGACCATTACTCTGTATGACCTGGCATCGCTTTTTGGCCTCCGCTGTCGAGGTGACAACGTCACTCCATCGCAACTTCCCACATTTCCAGCTAAACTTCGCAAAAGGTTCAAGGCTAAAGACCCAGAGAAGGCATACACCAAGTACATTTCCATTCACCGCCTAGCTGATGGTGCTGCTAAAAACAAAAGTGAACATGTTGCCTTCCTGTTACTGTGGCTGTCTCGCTCCATCATGTGCTTAAGTGCCGAGCGAGTATCAATAGACTATGAGAAGCTGGCGTACTCTCTCTCCTTGGGTACTGAGTTGGCGATGGGGGAATTCATTCTTAGCCACCTATACCACCACATGACCGCCTACGTTATCCACCGCAAGGTGACCCATACCCTCAAGGCTTCTGGCCCCCTATGGATAGCTGCCCTGTGGAGCCTGGCGTATTTCCCGAGTCTTGCTACACCATCACCCCCTTTGAGCATTCCGGGGCTGTGCTACGCTTACACTCTCTGCCAAGGAAAAGTGGATCTGTGTACCACCATTGAGGAGTACTTCACCATCTTTGACCAGGATGAGTACAACCTTACTTATAAGATGCGGCCCCTGATGAAAATACATAAAGAAGACGGGACCATTGACTACAGCTGTCGCCCTCCATTCCTCTCGTTTGACTTTTCTTCCGACAGCGCTGAGGAGTGGATTAAGATCCTTACCACACGGGACCTTGTAGGTGGCTGTACTGGGACAAAGATGCGCGTAGAACCTTATCATCCTCACTTCGTTGTCGAGCAATTTGGCATGGTACAGGACTTACCATTTCCCCCCATGTACCTCTTCCACAGGTTCGAGGGTAAACGTTTGGAGAGATCAAAAGAATGGAGGATAGCCAAGAAGGCCCTCGCAGTGAGCGAGTTTCTCCTTTCTCGTAGTACCTTAGAAAAAACCTTCTTTAGTGGTGGGACTACTGACTATTTTCTAGATTGGTGGAAGAAGCTTGATTATTGGCCTCATCGTGCTCCTGAGTTGGCAAAGATGTTTCCTCTTTCCGTCAAAGAGAAGAAAGGCACAGGGAAGCGTACACTGTCAGGACAAGCCAAATCATCCTATGACTCAGTCTCTGGACCCTCTGACCCTTTGGATAGAGCTAATGATCATGAGGCCGAAATGCACTCCGAAGCATCGAGTAGTGCTAACTCCGTACGAGAAGGTAGTCAATTAGCCCCAAAATGCTACTTGTAATTTCCTTACCAACATTCACTCCCCCTTTGCATCTTAAACAGGTAACCTCGGCGACTCTGACTTCGACCCTTTGGATGACGCCAATGACAAAGATGGTAGCGAGGCCAAAGATAGCGACGCCAGCGACTCCAGCGATGCTAACTCCGGAAAAAGAAGTACGCCCATTTCTCAAGTGCCTCCTACTTACTGAGTTGTCTAACCGTTGATCCCTGTATGCAAATCTCTTCGACAACTCCAGCCCTCAGGCTATTGATGGCACCTCTATACCTGAAGACCAGACTCCACCTCCTCCAAGCAAGGTAACCCCTCTGCAAATGTATGTGAATTGGTGTACATAAGCTTTCAAGATAACACGCCTTTTGCAGCGTCGCCTTGTGATGAGTTCAACCTCAGAATCTGCCATGGCCCTTGGTAAGGACATAACCATTGTTGCTCCTCCTGCCACGGTTGGGGCTGCCACTCGCCGACCTAGGATGTTACTACCCGTGACCAAGGGCAAGGAGACAGCCACCATAGTTAAGAAAGTGGTAGTGAACGATCCTATACTAAAGGCTGATCGGGCTCCTCTTTGTCCTATAGACCGACCCCTATTGGAATCCTCTGTTGTAGCGCCTCCGCTAGCACCGTCGATCATTGCACCTTCTCTGGCACCCTTGGTTGTCTCATCACCATTGACAGCGACCATACCTCCCATCGTAGGCAGTTCCTCATCGACTCTAGTCACTGGCCAGGCTCCCATTTCGGTGTCAGATGATGAGGATGAGTCGGTCATGGTATTCTTCTCAAACCTTCATCCTTCTCAAAATTAGTTAACTACATTTTTGACTTTTGGATTCCTTATGGAGCAGGCCTTCTATGATAGCATTACGGCCAGCCCATCTGCACCAGATCTCCATCAGCCTCCAACCGCTCCTATCCCGTCTACTAATGCCCCAGCTGACATAGCAATGGAGGACCGAGCTGCCCAATGTCTCGAGGTCCAGCGGTGCAGTGCGTTGGTCATTGATTTCCTTATTGCCTTCATGATTCAGCAAGAGATCGACGTAGGCTTCGACCCTCCAGCCGATATCACCGAGTCCTTAAAGTACCTGGAGTCTCGTGGGGAGGGAATTCTCTTACACGAGCTGTATGACCAAGTTTGTCTGCTAAATGAGGATTTTACCGCCACTCTTCGTAGGTAAAGCCACCTTCCCATAAAGCTGTTTCAAAGGCCAATCGAACATTCTAACTTGTCTATTATAGTCATATGCAGAGTTGGTTACGCTTTCAGGCAGTCTTCTTCAGCCACCGTGAGGGCCGCGACCACGAGAAGGCCTCCGCAAAAGCTCGTGAAACCCTCGTATCTAGGACCCAGGAATTCAAGCTCATACGGGCCGAATGGATCAAAAGAAAGAACGCAGCCCAATTGACTTCCCTACGGGTAGCTGAACTTGAGCAAGAGCTAGCCCAAGCTAAGGAGAGAGATGCAATTGCTAAAGTAGACGTCGTCATGGCTGCCCAAAAGAAGAACGTTTTATTCCAAGCTGACCAAGAGTTCAAAATCAACGTTTATGACAAGGCAAGAACGGATCACGCTTCTACTCTTGCGAGGCACGCGCGACTGAAGGCGGACTACGATGCCGAGCGAGACACACTTGTAGCAGCAGGTAACTTCATTCGAGATGTGATCAAAAGTTTTCGCCCTGACGTGGATCCCGGGTCTGGCTACGAGTCCGAGGGAGTTGGCCGAGCTGATGAATGCGCAGATCATGACTAGCCTTGTGCTAGACTGCTTAGATTAATGGGGTTTGATCACCCTTTTGCTCATCCATCCTTTTGTATGCCGTGACCTATTTATGGCTTGACCTCTTATGAAGCCATCTAGGCTTTTCTTTTATTATCCATGTTGATGCCTCGACCTCTCGGCTTTTATCAAACCGTTATTAGTATGCACGAGTAATAACAAGGGATATTTTAAGAGTCTTGGAGAGCCAAGGAGTAAATAATTTTATTAAGATATGACGGCTTTAAGTAAACCGAATAAAAACTAAGTACAATATAATCCGGTCTATTCAAGGACCATTATAAAGAATGATTAAGGCTAACATAGGTCTCTACATTGCGTCAAACCAGCTATATTTCTTGTCTGTGTTCTCGAGCATAGTTCTCGAACAAGCTATCGTCCACTCCATCCCACATGCTGGGGCGATAAGTCTTCAAGTACAATCCGTTTATTGGGCATTCATGGACTTCACCGTTGACATTAGCTAGACGATAAGACCCGTTCCAAAATACGTCGTGCACTTCAAATTGTCCTTCCCAGTTGGGCGACCACTTCCCATGTTCGTGGTCCTTACGTCCTATTGGAAGGATGACCTTCCAGACTAGGTCCCCTCTCTCGAAGTGCTTCTCGCTGACTCTTTTATTGTATGCCTTCTCTACAGTCTTCTTTTGTTGGATAATGGCATCTAAAGCCTTCAGTCTCTCTTCGGGAAGATTTTCAAAGGCGGCCATCATGGCAGAGTCATAGTCTAAGCTAGATAGGTGCATCTGTTCTGCTCTCCTCAGTGATAGTACCGTTAACTCTAAGGGGATCATGGCATCATGACCATAGGTCAAAGCGAAGGGAGTCGTACCCGTAGCGCCCTTCTTCGTGGTACGGAAAGCCCATAGAGCTTCGGATAATGCCAAGTGCCATGTTCGGGGTTTCCCTCTCACCATCTTCTCTATGCATCCTTTCAACACCTTATTGGTGGCTTCAGCTTGTCCATTACCTTGGGCATAATAAGGTGTAGAATGAGTAATTTTGAAGCCCATGGTTTTTGCAAACGTCTGGACTTCATCTCCAGTAAAGATGGTCGCTTGATCAGTAGTGATCGTTTCTGGTAATCCGAACCTATGAATAATATGCTCCTTGAAGAATGGGATCACCGTTTCTTGATTTACGACCTTCATGGGAATCGCCTCTACCCACTTAGTGAAGTAATCTGTGGCAACAAGGATGAAGCAGTGTCCCTTAGTGGAAGGGGGGGTAGATCTTTCCAATCACGTCAACTGCCCAACCTCTGAATGGCCAAGGCTTCACTACGGGATGGAAGGTATCAGCTGGGGAGCGTTGGACTTGACCGTGCCTTTGACACTCTTGGCAGCCTTTGGCATAATTAATGCAATCCTTCGCCATGCCTGGCCAGAAGTAGCCATGACGATGCATCAGCCATCTCATCTTGATCCCTGACTGATGAGCTCCACATATGCCTTCGTGGATCTCAGTCATAGCCAACATAGCCTCCTGCGGGCTTGGGCACACCAAGAGTAATCCATCCACCGTCCTTCGGTAGAGGGTATCATTGATGTACTCAAAACAGAGTGCCTTTGCCTTTAGTGACTTGTCTGAGGAAGAGCTTGGATCCCTGAAGTAGTTGATATACTCTTGCCTCCAGTCCAGGTCGAGTTGTATCAAGTCCACTTCGACCACCTGGGGGATCTCACCTAGTGGCGAGGTCGTCCTGACCTTTACCGGCACGGAGTTAAATTTAGCTAAGGCACAAAACCCAGACCCAGTTTGCGCTAGCCTGTTGGCTTCAAGATTCTTGGTGCGATCTATGAACTCAATAAAGGCATCTTCAAAGCCCCTCAGTAATGTTCGGGCTGCATCACAGCACACTTGGAACCCGTCATGCCCGCACTTGAATTCACCTGTCACCTGATTGATCACCAACATTGAGTCTCCAAACACCCATACGTTCTTAGCACCCAAGTCCTTTAAGGCAAGTAGCCCGAGTAACAGTGCTTCGTACTCTGCCTGGTTATTGGTGCAAGGGAAGTCAAGGAGGAATGAGGCTTTTGTCTTGATCCCAGTTGGAGACTTGATCATGAATCCTGCTCCCGCATACTTCTTAGTCCGAGAGCCGTCAAACCACAAAAGCCAAGGTTTCTTGGCCACCATCCCAAAATCTACCATGGTATCAGCAGAGGTGTTTATGCTAGGGTGGTCCGCCAAGAAGTCAGCTAGAGCCTGACCCTTCACCGCCCATTGAGGTACGAACGTAAGGTTGAATTCCACCAATGCCAAGGCCCATTTGCCTACCCTACCCCGCATAATGGGTCCTGTGAGTAGGTACTTAAGGATATCGGTCTGTGCTATTACCTTTACCTCCATGGGGAGTAGATAGTACCTAAGCTTTCTACAGGCAAAGAAAAGGCACAAGCATAGTTTCTCAATTGATGAGTATCTAATCTCCGCACTTAGGAGAGACCGACTTAGGTAGTAGACAGCTTGTTCCTTCCCTTCATCATTCTCTTGGGCCAGTAAGCAACCAATGGAGTCGTGGGCAGCTGAGACATAGAGAAGTAAGGGTCGGTCTTGAGATGGAGGAGTTACTACAGGAGGGGATGATAGGTACTCCTTAAGCTCATTGAATGCTTGTTGGTGTTTGATCTCCCATATGAACTCTCCTCCTTTCAACTTGAGCAAGTTGGTAAACGACCGAGTTCGGCCTGCTGTGTTAGATATGAATTGCCTTAGGAAGTTGATCTGACCGAGAAAGCGTTGTAGCTCTTTTTTGTTTCAATGTGGTTGGGCTTGTCGGATTGCTTTAACTTTATTTTCATCTATCTCAATCCCTCGCTTGTGAACGAGAAAGCCTAAGAAGTTGCCTGCTGAGACTCCGAAGGCACACTTCAAAGGATTCATTTTGAGCTGGTGCTTCCGCATCCTTTCGAATGACATCTTCAAGTGGTCGAGATGCTCCCTATGGTCATGAGACTTGATCACAATATCATCTATATAGACCTCCATGAATCGACCGATGAATTCTGGGAAGATCAGGTGCATTCCCTTTTGATAGGTAGCCCCGGCGTTCTTAAGCCCGAATGGCATTACAATCCACTCAAAAATTCCGATGGACCCTGGACAACGGAACGCCGTCTTATGAACATCTTCTTGAGCAAGGTAGATTTGGTTGTAACCTGAATGGCCATCCATGAAGCTTAGGACTTCGTGTCCTGCCGCAGCATCAACCAACATATCTGCAATAGGCATTTGATATTCATCTTTTGGAGTAGCAAAATTTAAATCTCTAAAGTCAATACAAACTCGAATTTTGCCATTTTTCTTGACAACAGGTACAATGTTGGATAGCCACTCTACATAATCGGCTTTCCTAATGAAGCCGGCATCCAAGAGCCTATCTATCTCTAGCTTGACTTTTTCTACTACTTCTGGCATCATCCTCCTCATTGACTGCTGGTAAGGCCGAAAACCCGGCCTTATAGGGAGTCGATGCTCTATCAAGGATCTGACTAAGCCTGGCATTTCGTCATAGTCCCAAGCGAAGCAGTCTTGGTACTCTGTCAGTAGCTTGACCAGGTCGCCCTCAAATTCTTTTGGAAGCCGCTCACTGATGAAAACAGGCCGGCTTCCTTTCTCAGAGCGTAAGAGTATCTCCTTCAGAGGGTCCTTCACTTCGGCCTTAGCATCGTCCAACTTGCCTGGGGCCGGGTGAAGGTTACTCATCTTTAGTTATTCTAGGGGGTCTTGACCGTCGTCCTCAAAAATGAACTCGGCCGCTTCATGTTGTGACAAGGCGTAGACCTCCGACCGCCTTGCTAGCTCTCCTTCTGTTGTGTTAACCACGAAAGGTAAGCCTAAGGGCTTGCCTCTCGGGGGTGACGTTGGCAGGTCGGTTAGATGAGGGGATTTCCCGTTCAACCGTGCTTGTGTATCCAGCTATTTGGCCTAGGTCGCTTCGTGCCACGCTTGTTGGTACGATAGAGCCATCGTAAAAGGCCGCTTCGACACAGTTCGTGGCTGCCTGGAAAGGGTCTTTGTCAGTAGCTACGACCTCCACTTTCCCATTGGGCTTCCACTGGATTAAAAATTGATGGAGAGAGGATGGGATGACTTGGCCTGAATGGATCCAATCCCTCCCCAGTAGGCCGTTGTAGGAGGTTTTTGCCTCAATGACAAAAAATGGTACCTCCTGAGTGACAGAACCTACAGTGACTTCAGCGACAAGTACTCCTAGAGGGCGAGTACCTTTACCGGCGAAGTCAGTCATCATCATGTCAGTTGCACCCAGCTTCTCGTCCCCCTTGTTCAGCTTCTTGAGGAGTGAATAAGGGAGGATGTTTACGACTGCCCCATTGTCTATGAGGACCCTATTAATCGGTTTCCCAAAAATGTGGGCTGAGATGTAGAGTGGCTTCAGGTGATCACACATATTTCGGATAGGTCTTGGTATAGTGATGGTGTCGCCAAAGTCTTCCACCACTGGTACAGCTAGGGCTTTGTCCCCAATCTCTAGTTCCACCATATCTTCTTCAATTACATCTCTCTCAAGGTAGCTGGGCTGGCCTTCTTTCGGCGCAAAAATAGCCGGTAGAGTGAAAACCATGTTGATCGACAGATCCCGACCGTCTTCACTAAAGTTGTCCTCACTCATGCTATCTTCTAGCTTCAATTTCTCCTTGATATCTTCTTCGTTGAGGTAGTCCTCTATCCCTAGTGCTTCGCCTAAGTTCTCCTCGTTGAGATTATCAAGCCAATTGAATTCTTCACCGTCCAGATCAGGTAAGCTTTGCTTTTCATTTTCATCATCCTTGATGATGTTATCAACGATATTTCCTTCCTCATCTTGATCAGGCCAGCTAGGTAATTCGTCCTGACTAGGGGCACAGACACCATGTAGCCTCAACTTCTCGAAGTCCCCGATCTTTACAAAAGGTGAGATGACTTTGTTGCTTCCACTGGAGCTGTTGCCTTGACTCAGCTTCTCATTGCTTTCACAGGAGCTATTGCCTTGACTCGGCTTCTCATTAGGGCGATCATCTATCTTCAGATTCTCGAAAGCCCCAAATCTCACATAGCCTGAGTCTAGATCGACTGTGACTTTCGGGCTTGTTGGCTCCTTCCGTGAGGATTTGTCACTAGGTGGCACCTCACTCTTGGTCTTGGATACCCATATCTTCTTGTCCAGCTTCTCCCTGAGGTTATTGTATTTCCCCACCTTTATGTTCGATCGATCTTCGTCATACTCCCCGCTTAGGATTCTTGCCTCATCGGACTCCCTCATCTGTGACTTGCCCTTGTCATGCTTCAGGGCTTCAACTTCCATAGGTTGGCCTTGGTCAGATGTCGTATGGCGTTGTATCACGGGAAGAGTTAGCAAGGCTTCTTGCATCTCTATCAGAGCCTTGTGTCCTGCTAGCTGTCTCTCAAGATCCTTTGCAATCTGCTTCTCGGCTTGGATCTTTCTTTCGAGGCGACGCTTCTGGGTTTTCGTCAACGCTCCATGTATTGGTGACTCTGGTGCAGGTCTCTTTTCCCCTAGTCGGTGGAAAATTTCTCGGGGTTTGTCAGGGGTTTCTTGGAGATCCACCTTGACGCGAGGGTGATGGATCCTCCAGTTACCGTCTAGCACCCTTGGTAGGAAGGACCTAGGTATCCTAGTGGACTACCCCTTCTGACTCTGATCTTGCCTCTCGAGGGATTCCCTCAGGTCTCTTGGAAGACCTTACCTCTCCCTCAGATCTCTCGGAGGGCCTTGCCTACTGAGGGTCTCCCTCAGATCACTTGGAAGGCCTTGCCTACCGAGGGTCTCCCTCAGATCACTCGGAGGGCCTTGCCTACCGAGGGTCTCCCTCAGATCTCTTGGAGGGCCTTGCCCCCCGGGTGTCTTCTTCTGATCTTGTCTCCTGAGAGTTTCTCTCAGGTCTCTTGGAGGGCCCTGCCCCCCGGGTGTCTTTTTCTGATCTTGTCTCCCGAGGGTCTCTCTCAGATCTCTTGGAGGGCCTTGCCTCCCGAGGGTCAGGAACTGATCTCGCTCTTTGATTATCTCCCTCATGTTCCTTTGAGGGCCTTGCCTCCCGAGCGTTTCTCTCAGATCTCTTGGGGGTATCTTACGTTGATCTTGCTTCTCGAGGGTCTCCTTCAGATCTCCAGGAGGTGCCTTCTCTCGCCTATGATTGTCTTCCTTCTCACTTCTCCTAAGGCTGACCACTGCGATTGGGGCTGTGAAGGAGGCTGTCTGTGGTGATTCCTTTGCGAACTTCAACCGGCCGTCTCTGATTACTTGCTGGATCTGGTTTCGAAAGACCACACAATTGGCCGTGTTGTGAGACTTGCTGGCATGCCATTTACAATATCTCAGCACCTTCAACTCCTTCTCATCTGGGATCTTGTGACCCTTGGGTAAGGTAATCTGGCCGTTCTTGAGCAGATTATCAAAGATTTGATCGGCCTTGGTTACATCGAATGAGTACTCTTTCTCGACCTCGTTAAGGCCCTTGGGTTGATTAGGTTGGGCACCGGGGCGAGTGAACTCATTGGGTACCGTTACCCTCTTCTGGATAAGGCTTTCGCACTCATAAGGTTTGCCCTTAGTGAGTTCAGCCACCATCTCTTCTACCATCAGATCATCTCCCCAACTATTCTCGCTATCCAAATGATCAATCTCAAGTGTAGGGTCATAAGAGTAGGTAACTTTAGAGGAGGCAGCCCTCCTATCCTTCTCGTTGATCAGTTGTTGAGCTGCCATTGCCTTCTGCGCCAAATCTGAGAGGTCTCGAAACCTTTCAACCTCTAGCTTCTTGCGGAGTCGGAAGGTGAGCCCTTGCATAGCCAAGGATGCTAGGTCAGACTCTGACAAGTTGGTTGGGCACCGATTCTTTGCCTTTCGAAAGCGGATCATAAACCTCTCTACTGACTCGCCCTCGAGTTGTTGCATGTGGGCAAAATCCGAGATGGTTATGGTCGGCTCTGCTCTGTAAAACTGATTGTGGAACTTTTGTTCCATCTCTGCCCAAATCCGCACCGAACACGGCGAGAGGCTGATGTACCAAGAGAAAGCTGTCTTGGTTAGGGTCATTGGGAACTGGCGTAGACGGAGGGCATCTCTGAATGAGGTCTCACCACACTGGATGATGAACTGTGCCACGTGTTCCACCGTTGATCTGTTGTCTTCACCTGAGAACTGAGTGAAGTCTGGGATGCGGTATCCCCTTGGGAAAGGTTCCCCATCATAGACTTCAGGGTATGGCTTGGTAAACCTAGGGCGGGGAGTGTGCATTGCTTCGACCCCCAGGTCCCTAAGTACTTCAGTGACGAGGTCCCTTTGATGTGCTACCTCATACTCCCGTCGAGGTCCTTGATTATGGCCATGTTGCCCCCTAGGCGATAGGTCTTCTATATCCTCGATGGGAGGAAGTTGTCGATCCGCCCTTGCTTGGGTACCCCTGTACGTCAATTGCCTATTGACGGGGGGGTCAACTTCTTCCTCCTCGAACTCCACCCTTCTTTCCTGTGTGTACTGATGCCAATGAGTATCAGCGAAAACTCCTGCCTCAAAAAGAGGGTTAGTTCTGCCTAAGTCTGTCTGGACGTTACCTGTTCTTGTTCTTGTGGCTTCAAAGTCGTTCGTCCCTTGAGTCCCCCTATTAGAGGATACCTGGAGCGACGAGTGCATGGGAGTCCTGGCCGATTGATCTCGACCGATCTCTCCTGAGGTGCCTTGGGTCTGGTTGAAGGTGTGCTCAGCGGGTAATGGGGTACAGACGGCCTTCCCCTTGTTCATGGCCTCGGAAACCTTAGTGGTTATCATAGGCGCCATGGTTTGGTTGAAGTAATCAACCGCCTGGTCCTGGTGATCTATAGTCGCCTGATGGATCGATTCGTCTACGTAATTGTAGACTTTGTCGATCTTAGTAGAGAGTTGGTGGTGAGACTCATCAGTCCGTCTCTTTGCTTCTTCAAATCGATCTCGAGTCTCTTCCCTAGCCTTCTTATGATCGATTGTCAATTGATCAAGCCTGGTGACTATGGCTTCGAGTGCCCCAGTAACATCTTGAATAGCCGGCTCCTTGAGGGGGGCCGTGTTGGCGGTATTTTTCCCGATACCCAGTTGGGTAGTAGGGAGAGCTGGCTCCTTCAGGGGAGCCAAGTTGGTGGAGTTCTTCCCGGTACCAGGTAGGGTAGTAGGGAGAGCCGGCTCCCTGAGGGGTGCCGTGTTGGTAGTATTCTTCCCAGCGACCTGAGAAGAGCGTGGTGCAGTGTCTCTGCCTTTGGTCATCTTGATTGGAGTAGGTTAAACCGCCTTCTCAGACGTCCTCCTAGGTCCCACCGAGCGTGCCAAAAACAATGTTGGGATAAAAAGTAACGAGAACGTCGATCGATCTCGTGACGGCCCGGAGTGCTCGTCCCAAGGTCGGTCTAACGCCGAAAGTAACAAGGGTGGCCGAAGCCGAGACTACTACTAACCTCTGTTGTCAACTCGGCCCGCTCCAGCCGAGATCTCGGAACGGAGCGGGTTTTCGGAGTTTGCCGCGCCGGCCCGCCCCGCTACCGAGACGACGGGCGACGCGGCCGGAGCGGCCGACTCGGAGCGGCCGGAGCGGCCCGCGTCAGGGGTGGAGCGGCCGCTTCACCCGGACCCGGTAAGTTTACTATATTGCCCTCTGTTTTTAATTTTTTTCAGGGGTAAAATTGTAATTAAAAAAAAACCTAAATATCTACTCTTCTCTTTCCCTCCCTCACAGACGGCTGTTCCCCCTCTCTCCCTCCATTTTTTTATTTTCTCCTCCAAGCCTCAAAGTCCCACAAGCCCACGAACCCCGGCGACCTCTGGGCTCCATCGACCACCGCCAACCGCCGCCGCACTCAAGGACGCCGGCGACTTGAAGAACCCAGGTGGCAGGTGCTATTTTTTTATTTTTTTTTCTCTTCTTCTTTTAATTTCTGTTTCTTTTTTAATGATTTGATAAATGTAATGTAAATCTGAAATTTGTGGTTGTTATGTAAATTGTGGTTGAAATCTGAAATTATCAGCTTGTTATGTAAATTGTGGTTTTAAACTTTTAATGTTTTTTAAATGATTTTTGTGGTTGAAATCTGAAATTATGAGATTGTTATGTAAATTATAGATTGTAATATGTATGTGGCTGAATATATGTGGCTGAATATATGTTGTATATTTGTGGTTGAAATATGAAATTATGAGGTTGTTATGTAATATGTATGTGGCTGAATTTTTTTTGTAATATGTATGTGGCTGAATTGACTTTTTATCTATTTCTAATAGCTATGACAACGACTCCTAATACTAATGGTAATACTCACCCATCATCATCGGTTTCTTCTTCTCCCGAGCTATTCAAACCAAGTGGTGGTGATATAGGATGGAGATGGAATAGTTTGAAGGACAAGAATAATAGGAAGAGGGTTTCATGATGTTTAAACTATCAAGTCTTGAAGTCTTAAAGTGTTTATTTCCTTGAATTTATTGACATTTGCATGTATGTTTTGATTTGTTGCATTGACTTTTGTTTCTAATTATAAATATTTGCAAGTGTTTATTTCTAATCATGAATATTTACAAGTATTTTTTCTAATTATGAATAACAGTATTAATATCCGCGTCAAACTATAACTCCCCGTTCCGTGCCGCGTTACCGCGCCGCGTCATATTTTTGGTTGGCCGCGCCGCACCGCGTCACCCGCTTTGACAACTATGCTACTAACCTAAACTAAGATAAAAGAGCCGAAGCTTGAGAGTAATTTGTATATTTTTGTGTGTCATCCCTGCCTTGCTTCATGCCATGCTTATATAGAGAAGAGTGACCCGGCTCCTTCCTTAGCTATGTTGTAGCTGGACTCAAAGACCTTAGAGTTCATCCTTCAGCCAAGCCTCATCCTTATCTCGTCCTGACTCGTAGACCCGAAGCCCATCTCTTCCAATGCTTATCCTTGCAATCTTCTGCCTCCTCGCTTAACGCAAACTTTGGTGCTTATCCTTGCCTCGCTCAAACTTCCAACCTTTATCCTTGCCTGACTCAGGCTCCCAATGCTTATCCTTGCCTTGACAACCCAAGTATATTGAGAGTCCTAGAGTTTCCCAATTTCTTCGAGAGTCCATCTTGAATACGGTCTCTATTACCATGGACCATCAATAACCATGGGCCGACAATCGCCCTGGGTCAACAATCGGGCTTGGCCTTCTTTGTCGACGATCGAGCCCTCCTCCAAGCTGGCCGACAATCGTCCCCTTGATCACCGGCAGCCGACGATCGGCCTATACCCCAGCTTGCCGACGATCGAGGTCACAAGGGACGTGGCCAACAATCGTCCCCTTGATCACCGGCAGCCGACGATCGGCCTATACCCAAGCTTGCCGACGATCGAGGTCACAAGGGATGCGGCCAACAATCGTCCCCTTGATCACCGGCAGCCGACGATCGGCCTATACCCAAGCTTGCTGACGATCGAGGTCAAAAGGGCCGTAGCCGGCGATCAAGGGGTAGGTCATGCAGCCAATGATCTAACATTAGACAATTTCAAATAGATTTTTGACATCCGTCTACTCCGAATTTAAAGATACCATGAACTAGAAAGTTATAGGCCCATGTCTTGGATTTGCATAGCAACTTGAATTGTCTCAATCCGAGTTTGGAGTCTCCAGATATGATCATTATACCAATGGCCGACGATCGGCCTAGAGGTTACGCTAGCCGACGATCGCCTTGTAGCCGACGATCGGCCTGTAGTCACCTTCAAACCGAGTTTAGGCCCTCTTCCGCTCTGAACTAGAAGAAGTCACCAACTAGAAAGTTGTAGAACTATCTCTTAGCTTTCCATAGCAACTTGAATCAGTGCAATACGAGGTCGGAGCCTCAAGATAAGCCAATTTTACCAATGGCCGACGATCGGCCTGTAGTCACCTTCAAACCAATTTTAGGCCTTCTTCCGCTCTGAATTAGAAGAAGTCATAAACTACAAAGTTGTAGATCTACTTCTTATCTCTCTTTAGCCACTAGAATTACTTTAATCCGAGGTCCGAGTAAAAATCTACGGGTGATCTACCAACGGTCGATAATCTAGGTTGAGCCGACGATCACCCGCTAGCTAATCTTGTCGACGATCGAAGCGTACTCCACCTCTTGAAGCCCCGACTATTTTTCCTTTCAACACCTATATATTAATGTAACATCTAATCAGGTTTACTATTTGTCTAATCATAATGCAAATTTTGAGATCGAATTCATCCACTTGGTATCTGGTCGGAATCTGACTAGTCAAACATTCTATAAAAAAAACATTCTCAAAAAAGAAAGAACCTGACTAGTCAAAACACGGTCAAAGTCACGTTTCTTAAAAAAATTCATTCAATACGACGCATTGACGTACTTTCGAACCGGATTCACCACGTCCAACCGTAGTGTTAATTTTGGGATTAAATTAATCTACTCGGGCATTTGGGTCGGAATCTAATTAATCAGACATCGGTCCGACCACATTTTCAAAACAATGCATCAAATACCTATTTAGAGTTTTCTTTTTGGAACAGTAGAGTACATTATTCATTTTGAAATTGTTTGTACAAGTACATCCATAGCTCTGTTACAGAGGCACACTCACCAACTACATAACAGATCCCCAAGAATCAATCACGACACACAAGTTTTGCCCCTGCAAATCCCTATTAAGTCCCACCCAATTACACCAATCTTCAACCGTCTTGAAAATAAACCTCACAAGGTCGCCAAAATTAGCTGGCGTCCCCTAAAAAAATATAATGTTTGTGTAAAAGAGAAGATATGTGTTATTTGTGATGGAAAGTCTTCTTTCTTGCTAGGTTGATTTTTCTTGCTCGAAATTTAGTACAAGATATACTTTGTTGTAAACGACGAGGAGGCGGTCAACTAACAAAATCACTTTTTTGTTGGATGCTTGGTGCAACTTAAAATAATTGCACTGAACAAAATCTCATCTCTCAATAATTGCACTTGAATGCTTACTATATAGCTTCAACACTCCTACTGTTCCTCTACAAATCTGTTCCCAATTCTGTTTCCTTGCTTTCAATATTTCAAGAACTTGGAACCCAAAAAAATGGATCATTATTGAAAGAGTTGCCTAACTCAACAGTACAAAATATTGGAGCTTACATCAAAAAAATAACCAGATACTTTAAGAACTTCTCCTCCACCAAGAGGCAGCCCTCTATTAAGCATGTTGTCATCTTTCTTCTAACCAGTCGAACGCTTCACCAACCAGGGTATTAAACAGATAACAAAACCTGAACCAAAAATAAAATTGAATGATCAAATCTTTCACAATTAGAAATAGCTAGAAGTATACTAGACTCTAATCAAAGTGATACTCATAAGTTATCCTTTAAAAATTTTCAGAGAATACAATGATACATCTAAGCAATACCTTACAAAAAGTAGAATCAAACTGTTGATGTTGGTTCTAACCCACCATTTGCAAGAATATAGAAATCTGTGTGATCCGGGTCCCCAATGCTTAATCCATCATTTTCTTCAGTTGACTTTATCTATAACTCCATAATTAATAATTCCGCAACTTTCGATTCTGAGAGTAGTTGAAATAAGAAAAAAATATATATCTAAAATACAATTTAGAAGCATTTCAATTGAGATTTTAGTTCTTATGTGCACTTTCGGTACATATTTATGAATCAATATCAATTTTCTTTTCCACAATTAAATTAATTATTTGATATAAAATATCACGACGTGTGTAAATATATGGCTATACTATGAATGTACCAATAATTCATGTATTATAGTTATACCACTAAATATAATTATATATTTTTGTTATTAAATAAATAATAATAAACTTGATACAATGTTCTACTAGGCTAAATTCCTAGCTAAGTCATCGACGTCCAGTTATCCCTCAATAATTTTTGTTGAGGCCAATTCTCCTCCAGTAAAATGCATTTCATATCTCGAACTCATACTCTTGTTAAACAATCTTAATTGTTTCAACTGAAGTAACTGAAGTTCAATCTAAATGAGAAACACACTGTCTGAGACATGAAGAATGGCATTTCGACAATCAACATGGTCTGGTTGTTCCATTGAACATTACAAAATAAATAAATATTCGAATAAATAAGAAAGAGAAAGAAACTAAGAAAGAAAGCGGCTCTTGAAGTCTTGTTAACCTATAATATTTTTTACTAGTTATCTGAGGACTTGATAGTTTGAGTCGATTAGTATCCGTTATTGTCATTTTTATAATCTGATTTGACATATATTTGAATTAGCCAATTTACAAAATATCTCAATAGTGAATTACTCTAAAAGAATTGCCTCCATATGTTTCAACCAATAGTACTAAACTGTTGGGCCAATTAAATGAGCCGGTCTTTCGCTGAATAGTCAATAGATACCTTGAATTTTTCTAGATGGTCTCGTGTAGTGTACACATGCATGCACCTTTTATAACTTTTAAGATATTATTCCATCGTTAAGACGTGTGCGCACAGCCAAAACGTGTGGCTGGAAAGAATCCAATTATTTACGACCAACGATTAAATCTAGAGTAACCGCTAGGTGGCCCAAGTCCGGTGAGCTTGTCGGATAGGGCCCGGAGTTGGTGGTCAACTTGGTTGTCTTTTAATTCATTTCATGTTCTCATTAATCAGGACCGAGTTTTCTGGTTCTAGATTCAGTCAAGAAGTTGGTACGGTTGGGCTGCAACAGCGTAGTGTCACGCCCAAACTTTGTCCTCGCTTGGGGCCCGGAAAACATTAATTATGCTTCTTAATGAATTTTCGTAAGATTTGATCTAATTCGTAAAAAACTTGAATTTTGTTTACTAAAATTTTAGTTCAAACTTGGAACGGAACATATTACATATATCATTAAGATGTACAAAATTCTTAAATAGGACCGCAGAAAATGACCGATTACAACAAACTCTGTGGAACTCGTAGACAACAACAGATAACTCTTATTTATTTACCTCGGACCGTTTCAATTTTTTCTCTCTCTACAATACAATAACGACTTCAATGTGTAGCTTAACAACATAAGACGTTGTCAAATTTAAGGCGTTGAATTTGGATTAATCCGTTCATATGGATTTGATCATATTTGGGCACAACTGTTTAGTGTGTGTATTCAGAGCTCAAAAGAGGACAATCAAGAACTGATCAGATCATATTCGATACATTCTTTTCCTTTATGAATAAAAATATAAAACATTATTTGACTACAAGTAAAATCACAATGATAATAGGTTAATGGAGCAACAAAATTGCTATCCTGGTCTATGGTAAAGCAAACTATATAAACCTGTCACCTTCTATGAGGATTGTGCAATGACATTGGTGAACCTTCAAAGAGATCCAACAAGAAATTTTGCAGGTCCTCTGCACTGTACTTGATGTACTTGTCACTTATCTGGTTACCAATTCTTCCGGCAAACGGGCGATAGGCCTGGATCACCTTGAGGGAAATCGAGATGCGAAGGTCTTCTCGGAGGTGATCATCGGGGATTGTCCATGCCGTTTGTGTCTGGTAGACTTCTTCGAATGCGAGGTAGAAGCTTCGGATCCTCTCCTTCATCAGAGTCTTGGAGCTCGAGTTGGAGCCGCTCTCTTCCTTCAATAGCAAAAGCACCGAACTCCACGTAGCTCTCTCGTAGCTCATGGCGTGTTGCTGGAACTTCCAATTGCGCTTCCTGATCCAGTCATCACCGAAAACAAGCTTAAGCTCACTGTTCTTGACCTTTTGAGCCATGTAGTGTATGTTGTTCATCAGGAAAATGTGCTGCAATGAAACATCTCTATACAGCTGAGCTCGCTCGTTGAGGTTGCACTCCAAGATGGAAGCGAGAGATCGAAAATGAACTGCCGTTGGGGATACATCATATGTACTTCCACTGCTGGTCTCTTCTTCAGCGGATGGACTCTCGTCGATAGACGAGTAAGAGTATCCATCCTTCCCAATGTGGTCCTGCAGGAGAAAATTAAGAGTCTCTCGGTAGTCCACAAGCGTATTCATGTAGTTCATCACATATCGAGTGATCTGGTGGATTCCACCTCCAGCTAAAGGATTCGTTGAACCGTTAGTAGCAACAGCATTCTCAAATTCAATAAATGCTACTTTTATGGACTCGCCCAATCTCCTCGACACTTCGTAAGAGTAATTTCTAACACGGAAACCAGCTTCCTCTGAGAATAAGGAATCTATGTCCGGAAGGAGATCTGCAAGGACTTCATACATCTCAAGCATTAGGTACAGCTTTTCTGGTTTATGGGGACCGATAGATATGGCTTCTCCAAAATTCAGTAGCTGCAACATTGAGGCCTTCGATGATTCTGTAAAACAAGTTGCATGCGCCTCTCCATGGCCACCAAAAAGATGCTCCGTTAGCCATTTCTCGCTAGCGAGATACACCCTCACGAAAACCTTTAGCACTCGAACCCATCTTTTCATCTTGGAATGTAGGCTGGTCCATTCTAGCTTGAGCACATCTTCAACGCTCAACTTGTCCATATTCAAAATGAAAAGACACTCATCCAAGGCATCCCTTCGAACGGTAACATATGAAATTGAGCACTCGTGACCATAGTCGGAACTGAACATTAAATTCACAATAGACTTAAGGTCAGAAATCACACCAGGATTAACCAAATCAACAACGAATTCCTCAGAAGTACGGCTAACACTATCTCGGTGAGCAAAGTCATCAATCGAGTCATCACCAAGAGATACTATTGACCCCACATCTGCTGCATCATCTTCACTTGAACGAAATGACATATGTTCCGGCTCATATGGCTGCTTGTTATGCACAAGGATGTACTTAAACTCTTCCTCAATCCGCTCCATCGCGGATTGAAGAACACAGTAGGCCCTTTGTAACAACTTCTTTTCCTCGTCCCCCTGACTCGAACCAAGAGATTCCTCCAACCTTTCAATCAGCATCCGAGCCTCGCCAGCGGCATCTATATACGCCAACAACTCATCACGGCCTGCATCACATATCATAGAATGGTCCAACTCCCAACTCATGATCTTCTTTTGGATAGCCTCCAACCATTCTTCGTCGCTGCCACCCGCTTCCACTGGCTGTTTCTCACATACAGCCGCCATGGTAGTCAACTGCATACCAAGGTCCTCCAAAGCCTTAACAGCATCACTACTTAGGTTCTTTTTCGAACCTAATGCCTTCACAATTCGCTTTGCCGCTGTAATCAAGTCAGCTTCTCCCTCCAATTCCAGACCCCTAGAGCTGTAATCTCCCATTGCTTGGATAATCACAACCAGCAACAACAGATTCTCCTCCTCCTCCTCCTCCTTTGATTTGAGGTCCAAACCAACACCTAACTATTAGCTGATCAAAGACAGAACCTTGATTTGCCACAAAAGACAAGCCACCAACAAGCACAGAATAGATACTTCTTAAATGTTGGTCAATGTGAACTAGCTTCCATGGGAGGCTTTCAGACCAAAAAAAAACCTAAACTTGAACCACCAAAAAGCAAGAACAAGACCCTTTTTTTTTTTAAACAATAAGCAAGAACAAGACTGATATTGTCAGAACAGGACCAAGAACTAGGAAACAGACCACTTACTATCTATCTCCTCCAAACTCTGACCCACCACATACCCAGAAGCTGAAGAAGATCAAAACCCAAAAAAGGATTCCAAATTGGACTCTTTGCAATTTATGTTTTCTTCCTGCTTTTTCACTCTCTATTCTGAATTCCTTGGTGGATTTTTTATTGTTATTATATTGAGGGAGTGGTGGTGGAGGAGGTTTTGTTGCATTTGCAATCCCATTTATGGGTTTTCTAATGCTTGACAAGTGACTACCACTGCATTTGCTGTTCAAAGGTTGGTTTTTTTCTTCTTCTTTTTTCCTGTCAACTTGGACTTTTTCCAGGTTTCCCATGAAAAAAAGTTACACACCTATGATCTCATAATATATTTTTAACATTCCTAAATTCGAGCTAGAAATTTAGAAAAATAAAATTAATTTTTTTTATCACTTCATCGACTCTTATTACTTGCGTATAAAATATTTATTTAGAATATAATCGTATTTTATTTTCTTACGGGTTCGCCCCTTCTATTTCTAGAAAAACATAAAAACAACATATTTTGACCAAGTAATTTTGCAAACGTCAAGCTATGAAATCCCGCCGACAGCTGTCAATTTCAACCCATAAATGGTAAAAGCGACGTGAGAAATGGGGTCATTGCCATAAAGTTGGTCAACTTTTCAGACTAACAAGAATACCCAAAATTGCAAATATCTAGACGAGAATTGCAACGGTATTTGACTTTGAAAATTGCAACCTAAGATTAAAACCAATTTCATACTTCCTTCCCGGTTTTTGTTACGGGTATTACTTGTTGTCTAATATTCCATGTGACGGTATAATAATGATATCTTAGAGACAGCCCTTATCTTATTCCAAAAAACGCGGAAAAAAATTCACGGTTTGACGTTCTTTTTGTTAAGGTCAGTTTTGTCATATTCTAAGATTATAACATTACAATAATTTCATATATCGGTAGCCGCTAATAGTACATATGAGACCCTCTTTTGGACCCGTATATTTGAATCCGCTAAGAGTCAAATGATTTAACGAGTTCTTTTGGAAAGACGAATTTCGAGAAATTAAATTGGTAGAGAATCTATCGTGGTCTCCGCTGTCTTACCGGAGACCCCGGAGAAGTCGGAATAAAAGAGCACTTAAATGCGGCCCAACTCAGATGTAGTTCCCAACCCAGATGTTAGACCACTGCTAGTACCACTTGGGAATTGGCCCAAAGAGGCCCAACCCAGATGTCTTCAAAATAGAATTCGAAACTTTTTAATTAAATAAAATATTTTTGTACAAATTGATATAATTACATATTGATAAAAGATTTAGAATGCCAAGTAATTTTCGTCTACAAACAAACAGAAATAGATCTTTAGTATATGTTTCTAGGGTTGCGCCTACCCATATTTTTCCAACACGATTACTTTTCCATCCGAAAAAGAAGGCATGCGAATTATCTAATCATGCTCCCAGACAGCCAACAAAAGAAGGTCTAGGAGCCGCCGATGTCGACGTTAACCACAGAGAAAAAAGAGTTTCCGGCGCCGGCAGAGAGAATTTCGTCGGCGACGGGACAAAAAGCTAAAAGGCGCCGTTACACATTGAATTATCATTAAAAAAGGCCAATTAAATGATTAATCAACGTCAAAAAAAATGAGAATTTTATTTTAAAATTTTTACAAACTTTAACTTTGCCATAATATCATATTATGTTAAAAATTTTATAATTGATTCAAAATTTTAATAAAATATGTATCTGAATTTCACACTTTGCTATAATTTCACGGCAAGTCGCAATAATTTCAACATCAAAATATATAACCTTTGCTATTTCCATCCAATTCTAGATTCTTTACCACCTACGCCACAAATTTAAACTTCCTCTTTTGCTGCCCACCAATTTCTTTACAACAGTTTCGTGACGAGTTCATCACATTTCTTTTGTCTCTACACTTGCAATAACGGAATTTGAACTTGTTTAATTTTAAACAAATTGGCAACACATTACATCTAAATTTAATTTAATTTAATTGGGTTTCGTTGTCAAGATTTGGGAAGTGGCACCCCCTCGAGAAATGATTTAAATAGCTGGAGAGCTGCTCTGGGCTTAAACAATGGAACCTCGTGACCCGCCCCTCTCACTGTTGCAAATGTTAGCCCTTGGTATACCTCAGTCCAGCCTCCCACCTTCACCACAAAGTCAAATACTGTATTAATTGACGGAAGTTTAGGGTTCGAAATTTTTGTAAGATTTTGTTGGTTTTTGTACTGACCTGGTTCTTGACATACCAAGGGTACCAAGCAACTTTTGTTGCCAATTTCAGTTGAGCTAAGGCATACCTAGTTGCTGTGACTGGAACTACAGAGTCCACATCTCCACTGCAAAAAAGCAAACATATGATACAAGGTCATACAAAGACTGAAACCCGAGTTGGAAGATGGTTCAAGTGGTAAAAAGATCGACGAGTTAGACGAATGAGACATAATGACATTGGTTCATAGAAATGAAGCAATCATGTCCAACCTGAACACCCAAATTCTCAGGCCAGCAGCAATCATGTCTCTATAGATCGGAAGGACGGAGACGATCGAATCGTTCCAGTTTCGGTTCAGTACATCACTGCATAAACAACAGGACACAAACTTGTCATGTTTTGCAGAATGCAGAAGACTAAACTAAAGCTTGTCATGGTTTGGATAAGTAACCTGCAAGCCGTCCACTTGTATAGAATCTTCGTGACATTGGCATGAAGCGCGATCTGCACGTCCGGCCTGTTGTAGTAAACCTCAGCGTACTTTTCGGTACAAGGATCGTATCCGGACAAGTGGCGGAAAATCTGAGCCAAGATCAGTTTGTTAGTTAACGTATCAAGACTTGTTGCAGCAACCTGGAAGTTGGTTAATGTAATAATGTACCACATGTGGTTGGTGAGGCATTTTCATGTTCCTGAAAGAGGATGTGCTACCATCAGACTTGTTGCAAGGGGTTGCATATATGTTGTACTGGTCTATGTTCCCGAACTCTTGGTCCATGGCGTAGGTATATAACGACTCGCACTCGTCGGACTCCTTTTGCTGCCTGAAGTCACATGTGTGGATGAGCTGATGGTAGGTCCTATCCGAGATCATGGCGTGGCTCCACCAATACGTCACCGTTCCAAGGTTGTCATAGTAATTGTCTGTAACAGCATTTCCCACCTAGATCACGTTTCGAGTACATTAACCACGGTTGCAGAGCAGAACAACTACAAAAACCGACGAAACTAAAATGGAGATGAATTGCAAATTTACCATGATCCCCTTGAGATTAATCTGAATCTTGGATCTTTTGTTATAAAGCATGATCTCCTTGACCAACTGAGGTACATAATGGCCTGCATAGCTCTCTCCAGTGAGATACACTTCTCTGTGCTGGTATCTCGGAAATCGCTCCATCCATCGAACCAGGAACTCCAACGAATCCTTAGCTGAATCATACGAGAAGCATTACATTAAGAAACACCGCATTAGCCCACCAGAAGATCGAATGGCTGCTCTAACACAGTCTCTAAACATACATTAAAGCTGTGATCAACCCGCTAAAGCGCAAATGTTCTTACAAATGACCATCAATCTCTATGTTACAATTAGGTGCAGAACTTGCAAGCAATCTGCAATCATCACCATAAACAAAAAGTTCTAGTGGTTCACAAGGCATAATTCGAGTAGCGGTCCTGTACCGGTTCGAACATCGCCAGTGTCAAGCAAATCAGAGGACCGGTTGCTGTACGAGAAGCCAACACCAGCAGGAGTCTCCAAGAACAAGAGATTAGTCACTGTGTTCCAGGAGAATTTGTTGAGGTACAACCCTGAGCCAGTGCTGTTAATCCTGAATGGTCCAATTTCCTCAGATGCACCATATGCCACAGAAGAGCAACCAGGGCCTGATGATGTCAAAATGAACAAAAACATCAAGTTCATAAACAACATATCTTACAAACTGAATGAAATGGATGGACCCACCTTAGATTTATTTTTACTATAAAAAGGTATAAGATCACTTGATGAACAATGTTTCCAATATATTGCCATGCCTAAACAAGTAAGATTCTCCAATGCCAACTAGGTAGTGGTACAAAATTCACTTTACTTTCAGGACAAAACAACTAGCTCAAATGGAGCATAAAACCAAAGATATAGCAATCTAACTAGTAAAAGAACTTAAGTTGGTAAAAGAAATGGATGATACCCAGAAGGTTAATCTCTGCCAAAATTTTGTTTGGCTTTTTTTAACCTAAGTTATTCAGAGTCGAACATCGTCGTATGCTTATTAGAGACTAACTATCTCAATTCTATTTTTTCTCTTAGTAATTTTGTTTGGTTTTATCTCTTAGCATTGATGGTACTGCTCCTACACAGACTGACAAGGTGGCGAACTGAACCTCTGTTGGGCTGTGGCATAATAATGATGCTTCTTCTTTTGGTTGGTTGCAAGAAATTTACTGTTGCACATTTCTGAAGTTTCAAACTTCACCAGAAAGGGAGAGAGGGGTAATATAATTACTACATTGCCTTTGGGAATAATTTTTTTGAGATGTTGAAGTGCTTCAATTGGTCAATTTATTTCAGTGGTCATGTGGCTTGTGCATACACTACCAATTAAAGACGGTTTTATCGACAAAATTTTTTTTAAGAGGGTTGTTAGGTCATCATGCTTAACCACTGATTATTATCTCTCATGTGGGCTACCACGGCCTTTCCCTCTCCTCTCCTTTTTTTCTAATTTAATACATCTTTTGTTTAAATGTATGTATCCACATTGTTACATTTGACTAAATAATACTGAAAAAGCACATCTTGGAAACCAATAAGAGGAGCCAATGGGCCAAATGGTTTCCCATTCTAAGGCACAATAATTTTATCTTTGGTGCACTAGCAAATAATTGAAAGTATAAAGGGTGACATTTAATTGAGGTGCTTGTGCAAATTGTACTTCCAAATTAAACTAGGGTCAAATTAAATCTCTGGGTGATTTGTTGGTGTCGGCAACTAGAAGACAACAGTGTATGCATGACCCGCCATTCTCTCACACTTGTTTAACTCTCCCAAAATGGCAAATTCATGAAAATAATAAAAATGAAAAATGAGATTTTCTATCATTTTTCCTGCACCAAGTAATGAAGAAAATAATTTCATGTTGGGTATGTAGCAAACCTATAAAGGATCATTTCACTAACGTCTCGAATTTAAATCACGAAAATGCAAGTGTTAAAATTCGATATTACTAAATTTGAATCTCGATTGATTAGCTCGTTGTACACAGATAACATACATGATGTAAACCATGCACGTAAAATATAATTTTCCCTAGAGCCACAAAATGATATTTTAACAATGGGAAGGGGAAGAAAAGGAGAAAGAATGTCGATGTTACCTCCATTGAGCCAAACAACCAAGGGCTTCTCCAAAGGGTTGGAGACAGCCTCAGTGAGCCAATAGAAGAGAGCCCTACCGGCCACTTTGTTGACCATTACATATCCAGAGAACTGTTGGAAAGTGACCTTGGGCTGGCCTGGAAGTGAAGATATCCTATCGGCTTCTTCTGATTCTCCATGTGTTGCACTGGCCATCACCATGAAGATCATCAGCATCATAGGAAACACAAGTAGAAGGTGGATCTGCCTCTTGGCCATGGCCATGTTCTTCGTAGGAAAGGAAGAGTCACTTAGAGAGCTTTAAATGGTCACTCACACTTCCTTGGTGAGCGTGAGCGATATGGTTGAGCGAGGAGAGTTCTGTTCGGGTCGGAATAAATAGGGAGGAGAGAGAGAGAGGAGTCATGAATGATGTACAAATATGAAATATCATCACTTATGGAAGAAAATTAATTGCCACTTTGTCATTATTTTCTTTCCTTAATTCAGACTCGAGTAGATTCCATATATAATCTAAATGTATCTGACTAAAATTGTATTAGTAGATTCAGTAGATGTTATTTTTAATAAAGGTAATTTTTTACACTATAATTACAATAGTTAGGATTTGAATTTTGTATCTCCTAAAAATTGTACTTTGTGATGTTAGATTAAATATTTTTTGACAATTTCTCAACAAATATTTATCAACGTTGTGCTTACAAAGGCCATAACTCAATTGTACATTGTAGGTCGAGTTTCGGATAAACCGATAGTTGGTTAATTGACAATTTAATTGTTGATGTATCTAAAATTCATAAACCAACCGGTTCAACAGAGTTTTCACAATTTCATAAAATTGTAAATTACATTAAATTAGGATGACGTTTCTCCATGGTTCACGTTGTTTTCCTCCATAACGCAGCCTCATTAATTTCTCTTGTAATCATCCACGGGACTCACAAGTTTGACCCCCTCTCTCTTTCATGTAATTGGTCCCACGAGTGGTTAATACTTAATAGTTAATACTTAATAGTTAATACCTTCTCCCACTTAGCCATTTTTATATGTTTTTTATAAGTAGATTTTGACCCACCCAAAATTTAAATCTGAAATTTAATTCCATTTCTTCAGTTACCTACGCTGCTTATGGTATTCTTTTGTCGAAATTACTTGATGTTCATACATCACACATAAAATCGGATGAATTCATAAATTATGATAAAACTTAAATACACATGCATTCTCAAATTCTGAACTATAAATATTTGTTTTAAATAAACTAATTAATCGTTAATTAATCTATGTATGCAAGTTTCTTATGTTATATTTTTAGTCAAAGACTCAAAATTACATATTTTCTTGACACCCACTTATAATGGACTAGTTCATGTTCAAAATAGGTATGATCTAAAAATGATGATAAAATTTATCCCAACAAATTTTAATACTACGTATTTTTTTAGAATTCAAATCCAAAATACCTAATTAATCATTAAACAACCTTCTCACCACATAATCTCTTCATTGTCATATTGTTGGATATAACGTGGGATTCTAAGTTCCAATCAGAATGTATTTAAAAAAAAACTTTGATATTCAGAATCGAGTACGGTTGGATCATATTTTAGAAATTACTTTCCTATTGTTATTTTTTTATTTATGAAACTTAACAACAATCTGAATCTAAATTTTTTTAAACTCGAACTGATACGAGTATAATGACATATTCCCTTTTTTATAGGGGTGTAGAATATTGGATTTTGTCATTGTTGAACCTAGGACCCATTAGTCACCCATTATTGCGAAAAAAAATGGGCCCAGGCCCATTAGGCCCAAAAGCCATTGGGCTTTTGGGCCGGCACGCCTCGCAGCAAAGCTACTTAGTAGCTTCGCCGCGTGACAAACGCGTGGCATGCCAAGTGGCAAAGTTAATGGGTAGCTTCGCCACGTGGTGGACACGTGGCTCCACGTGCCAAAGCTATTGGGTAGCTTCGACACTTGGCGCCACGTGGCGCACATGTGAGAGCCGGACCTCCCTATAAAAGGGAGAAAGAGCTGGTGACTAGATTGGAGTTATCCCATTCTAATACACACATCAGAGAACTTATTACAGATTGGTTCCATTACTTCTCAGATTTTACAAAGTAAGAAAACTCGTAAAAATTATTTACGTATCCGATCTGTTTGTGATCATAAACCGCCGGTGATAATATCTCGTTATCTGATCCTGTGTGAAGTACGCTACAACAAGTAAGTCTTGTTATTTACTAATAAATTTATTTCATTAATTAGGAGGTAATTAGCTCATAATTATGTGTTAATTATGGGCCAGATCTTTGTAACAAAAAATTGTGAAGCTTTTGTTGATTTTCGACGGTTGCCGGTAGGAGCAAAATACATTTTTGTTGGTAACAACACACGAGTGGATGTTAAGGGTATGGGTACATGTAAATTGAACCTGCATCAAGGACGTACCCTATTTCTACATGATGTGCTGTTTGCTCCAGAAATTTTTCGAAACTTAATTTCTGTCTCAGCCTTGATGGCTCTTGGCTTTCGATTGCTGTTTGAGAATAGTTCTGTACAGTTATTTTTAGAACACATTTTTTATGGATCTGGTTTTAAATCAGATAATTTCTTAATTATGGATGTTGATCAGTTATCAAAATTTTATTTTTTCTTAGTCACTAATGTGCAAATGTCTTGAGATGACGTTAATTTGTGGCATTCTAGATTGGGCCATATTGGTCAAGATCGCATGAATCGTCTAGCTAAGGCAGGACTATTAGGTAATTTAGAAAAAGCTATTTTACCTACATACGAACGATGTCTAGAAGGAAAATTGATAAAAAAACTATTTGGTAAAGGAACTAGAGCCACCTTTCTACTGCAGTTAATTCATTCTGATGTTTGTGGCCCAATGAATGTGAGGGCTAGACATGGAGCGTATTACTTCATCACATTTATAGACGACTATAGTAAGTATGGTCAAGTCTATTTGATTACTCACAAATCTGAAGCATTTAGTTGTTTCAAGATTTTTATGAATTTTGCTGAGAATCAACATGATAGAAAGATTAAGGCCTTACGAACAGATCGTGGCCGTGAGTATCTTTCTGATGAATTTAATACTCTATGCCAAGAAAAAAAAATTGAACATCAGTTGTCTATTCCTTATACACCTCAACAAAATGGGGTAGCGAAAAGAAGGAACAGAACCCTTCTTGACATGATTAGATCTATGATGGCTGAGGCAAATTTGCCTATATCATTTTATGACGATGCGCTTCTTACCGCAGCATATGTTCTAAACCGAGTCCCCTCTAAATCTGTCGCCACCACCCCTTACGAAATGTGGACAGGTCGAAAACCCGATCTAAGCTACTTAAGACCGTGGGGGTGTGCGTCTTATGTCCATTCTACCTCTAGTTCTTTCGGTAAATTAGGACCGAGAGGTAGAAATAGTATCTTTATAAGATACTCTGAAGTATCAAAGGGATACGTTTTCGTAGGTGAACTCGAAAATGGACAAGTGACAAAATGGACAAGTGACTCGAAAATATTTTTCTGAAATTGGGAGATGTAAGTAGTGATCTTACGTTATACAAAATTGATAAGGCAGAATTATCTGGATCGCTCCAACCGAGTGGGAGAATTGTGGAGGAAAATCAAGTTTTTCCATCTTAAAATGATCTGGTAGTTCACAATCCTGGTCTGAGTACATTTCTAAATTCCAGTGGGAGTATGGATTATCCCTTTAGTGGGAGTACTATTCCTGGTTATGATGAATATATTAAAGATGTTTATCAAAACTGTGAACTTCGTAGAACCAAAAGAACTAGCATTCCATGCAAATGATTTGAGGTTGAATGCGCTGCTAATGCTTTCTTGGTATCATTGAAAGATAACAATGGTCCAAGTGAGATTCTTTTGGCAATCCTACAAGATGAGAATGAACCCAAGAATATTTCTGCTGCTCTATCATCTCCTGATAAAAATGAATGGATTAAAGCAATGGAGGAAGAGATGGCTTCGATGAAGAAAAACTATGCTTAGAAATTGGTTGATCTGCCTAGTGGACGTAGGACAATTGGGAACAAGTGGGTTCTCAAGATTAAGCGTAAAGCAGATGGCTGTATCGAAAGGTACAAAGCTCGTTTAGTTGCCCAAGGATTCAAACAACATGAAGGAATAGACTATGAGGAGACTTTCGCACTTGTTGTGAGATTTACATCCATTAGGATAATTTTGGCTATGGTAGCAAATTTAGATATCAAATGGATGTTAAGACTGCTTTTCTCAATGGAGAATTGGATGAAGAAATCTATATGATTCAGCCAGAGAGCTACATCCAAAAAGGCTGCGAACGTAAAGTTTACAAATTGACGAGATCAATTTATGACCTTGAACAGTATTCTAGACAATGATACATTCACTTTCATAATACGATCATGTCGCATGATTTTAAAATGATAGACGAAGACCATTGTGTCTATTTGAAATATTCGGATAATAAGTTTGTCATTATTACACTGTATGTAGATGACATACTGATAGCTGAAAATGACAAGGGATATCTTAATGAGCTCAAAGTCTGGTTTTCGTCCAACTTTGAAATGAAAGATATGGGTGAAGCTAATTACATTCTCGGAGTTAAGATTACGAGAAATCGCTCGAAAAGGCTATTATCTCTTTCACAAGAGACATATATCCATAAAGTAGTAGAGCAATTTAATTGTAATAATAGTAATCTCAAGTTTGTCCCGATTGCCAAAGGCTATCATCTTAATAAAAACATGTGTCCTATAACAGCTCAACATAAAAGGGATATGATAAAAATCTCTTATGCTAATGCAGTTAGTTGTCTGATGTACGCAATGTTGTGTACAAGACCAGACATTTGCTATGCTGTCAGTATAGCTAGTAGATATCAGTCTAATCCAGGTCAAGCACATTGGAAAGCAGTTAAGGGAATTATAAAATACTTGAATACGACTGCAGAATACTCACTGGTTTATCAAGGTCAAGACCTGATATTGAGAGGTTACACCGATGCTGATTGGGGTGGTGATGTGGATGAGAATAAATCTACATCTGGATATGTCTTCATGCTTGACGGAGGTGCTATTTCGTGGAGTAGCAAGAAACAAAAGTGTGTTTCTCTGTCAACTATGGAAGCTGAGTACGTTGCTTCTGCGGTAGCTGTAAAAGAAGCAATATGGTTGAAGAGATTTCTAAACCATTTATCCCTAACCAACTCAAAAAGACCAGTGAGTTTATTTTGCGATAATCAAGCGTCAATAGCTTTTGCTAAGGATCCTAGATTCCATAGCAGAGCAAAGCATATTGGCATTAAGTATCACTTTATTAGGGATATGATTATACATAAGGAGGTCAGCATAAAACATATGCCTACGCAAGATATGATTGCGGATCCTATGACCAAGGTTGTATCTAGAGATGTGTTTGAACAATACGTCAGATCCCTAGGTTTGCGTAGACGCTGATATTTTTTGTACATGTTATAATAAATCAGTTGTTCAATATAACATGGTTGTTCTAGCAATACGAATGTGTGAATGTTGTTTTGGAAAATATTTACCAGAGCATGTGAGACAGAAAAGTAACCCACTCACACGGGTGTTTACCTCAGTGGGAGTCAACGAGTTAATTCTTTGTTAAGATGAGGCAGTTTTATGAACATTATTACATCGAGTGCCTATTCTAAAATGTTAATGCCGTCTTGCTTAACTACAAGAAAAGTTCTTTTTAAAGTGCGAGATTTGTGATAATGCAAGCATCTGTTGCTGCATTGGATTTTTTGTAAATCCAAATGATAAAAAATAAGTAAAACTTATCATTAATCTGTCTATATAGCCTAGAGCAGTTTTTAGTAAACTAAAGTCGTTGTTCAGTAAAATATCGAGACTGATGCTCTAGTATGATGTTTAATTATGAATTACATGTGCTCCTTTTTTTCAAAAGAATGAACATCATAAAACGTGGACTGTACCATGTTTGCTTTGTCGACCAATGGATGGGAAATCATAAAGTCATTTCTGTTTCCCTGGTGTGAGACCAATCCCGAAAAAAATATATTTTTTGATTCACTATCATCATGATCCTTAACGTATTTTAAAAATATGATTCTGTGTTGCTAGCTTGGAAAGTCTATGAAAAGGTCATGATTCATTATTCGACCTAGCAAAACTGACTAGAAAAGCAGGTTTTATCATGATGGAAGAAATACTTATAAAGGAGAAGGTTCTTCATCGATCACATTCCTAAGTTTCGTTGTTCAATGGTGCGCACCTATTGTGTTGAGAGCAATACAATATTGAACATGATTAAATTGTTTGAAATCACATATGCAAACAATGGAATATGAGATGAGACCTTGGATAAGGCATACCTTACGTAATGAGAATGTCGAGATGCTATCATTCAAGTAGCCCGTGTGTGTGCGCTCTTGAGTTTAGCTACGTGCATTCGATGTATGCTGGTCGCATAAAAATTTTGCTAAACATAATTTGAGACATTGTTGATTATGATCAATAATGTGTGAGTGAGAGATGTTGGACCTAGGGCCCATTAGTCACCCATTATTGGGCAAAAATGAGCCCAGGCCCATTACCTTGGACGAGCACGAGGCTTAGTCAAGTAGAATCGGGTTGCACTGCTTGATGCTCCGATCAAAAATGAATCAGTGGGGCCATGCCGGTACGACTGAATATGCGTTAGAAAGGGTAATTCATTGAATCAAGATAACCATTCGTTCTGGTATAAATGTCATTATTTGTTCCTCCACCGTGAGAGGATTCGATTGGGATTGTTTGAGCAACTCGCGTAGGCAGGAGTTTTGTGGAAAGGAAATATTTCTCGGATTTGAACCGCTGAGTTATATCCCTTCCCCCATCGAGAAATAGAATGGACAGGTGCTGCGAACGACTGATTTTTCAGGCTTTTCCAAATCAGTCTTAGCTGTAGGGCATTTCAACTGAGACCACTCGACCGATCTCATCCAACCCATTCAATCAATAGGAGGGGGAATCCTCAAACGCGGTTGTTTGCTCGGTCCAAAAGCCATTGGGCTTTTGGACCGACACGTGGCAAAACTGATGAGTAGCTTCGCCATGTGGCAAATGCGTGGCATGCCACATGGCAAAGCTAATGGGTAGCTTCGCCACGTGGTGGACACATGGCTCCGCGTGCCAAAGCTATTGGGTAGCTTCGACACTTGGCGCCACGTGGCGCACATGTGAGAGCCGGACCTCCCTATAAAAGGGAGAAAGAGCTGGTGACAAAATTGGAGTTATCCCATTCTAATACACACATCAGAAGACTTATTACAGATTAGTTCTATTAGTTCTCAAATTTTGCAAAGTAAGAAAACTCGTGGAAATCGTTTACGTATCCGATCCGTTTGTGATCGTAAACCGCCGGTGACAATATCTCGTTATCCGATCCTATGTGAAGCAAGCCACAACAAGTAAGTCTTATTATTTATTAATAAATTTATTTAATTAATTAGGAGGTAATTAACTCATAATTATGTATTAATTATGGGCCAGATCCTTCATTCATCTACGGAAAAAGATGAGTTTTCGACGAGAAAAAGGTATGGCTTCCTGACCTAATTTTTGCAGCTAGTAATCATTGTCTTGTTCCGGAAAAGGACCGTAGGGAAGGGAAGTGTTGAATCTGAACTAACCCGGAAAAGCCCTTTCCAAGGACCAGAAACCAAATTGCTTGCTCTTCAATTTTTCTCACAATTAATATTTTCCACTTAATTTCATTGCAGAGAAAAACTATCTATTATTGTTGATATTTTGGTATATAACAATATCTTCTAATGTAACGGATAACGTAAAAACGTGTTCAACTAAATCAACTGCTGTTATTAAAATAGATGCCGGAAAACGTGATAAAAAATGCGGGTGAGAGTAGTGAAATTTTTTATAACTTGAGTTAACAAGAAAAAAGCAGTCAACATATTCAACAAGAAATAACTTGAATTAACCCTGAGTTAACAACATATTCAACAAGAAATAACTTGAATTAACAACATAGTCAACAAGAATTTTTTTTTTGAGTTAACCCTTCATTTTTATGGATAATTTTGAATAGAAATGAGGGAAAAGGTGCAGTATAAGTTATGAAATAAGTCAGTCAACGTAAAAGTTTGTCCTCCTCGCCTGCTGCCTGCCTATCTTTTCTCAACCCTCTGTCCAATCAACTCACTATATGCCGGGATAAATTTTCTCAGAGTTGGCTACTCCTCTACGGAGTCGGCGAAAGTGTTTAAAAATTTGGAAAATATAGAATTTAAGTCTTACTAATATAAAAAAATTTATTTAAAATTTATTTAAAAAATAGTGTTTGAAATTATTCAACTTTAAATATCATAACTTACTGAAAAAAGTTGGCTACTCGAACGTTCCCCAATACTGTAATCCTGTCTACAACTTCTCAGGGGGATGAATAAATCAAAATAAAATGAATGGAGCCGTAGACCTAGAAAATAAAGAATCGAGTAGCCAGTCAAACCTATCATAAAATATATATTTATAGATAAAAACGAAACTTGAGTAATCTTATTTAGATTTTGTATTAAGTCTTAAGAATGAAAAAGAATTTATTAGAAAAATTATCATAAATATGATTCGATCTTACTAGACCATGAATACTAAAAATTTACCAAAAAATATAGATTAGAAGGGAGATTAGAATGGAATACATTCAAAAGAAAGATAATTTACCAAAAAAAAGAGAAGTAGGGAGTAGAACCCTACAAGAGTTTAAAAGCAATTATGGTATTAATGGCATCTAGTGGAAAATGCAAAAGGAAGGGCTGAGAAAAAAATCAAGAATTACATAACCGATCTGATTCAAACTAAAAAATTTGATTCAGAACTAGATCCAAAGTGGATTGGTTCTTTTTTTGTTCAAAAAATAGTTCTCAGATTTGGTTTGGATCTTTCTGAAAGGAACCATGAAAAACCGGACCAAACAATAATTTCTTGAAATAAGGAAAAAAATGTTATATGTGCACTAACAACCAATTTACAATTCTCAACATTCGTTTATGACAACTTTAAATTCCAAATCTTGATTAGCATCTCTCCTCTTGATCTCTTTACCATCTGTCGTTGTTTACACCTCTGACTTGGAGCTCTTTTTCGTCTCTCGTCACCCTCTTTAAGTTTATAATCACCCACTTTTATTTTATTTATCAAATTATAGATTTTTCGGATGAGAACCGGACCAGATCAAAAAAATTTAGTTCGTTTTGGTCTAGAACCTATACACAAATGGTCTGATTCAGATCTCATTTTTTCTTAAAATGGTTCTCGATTCTTATGGTTTGGTCCGGATCAGTTTGGTTCGAACTATTTGCTCACCTCTAGCCAGGAGTAGTTGGGTACTAGGCTAGCAATTAACTTAAGTAATTGCAGCCTCCCCATGGCTACTACCTTATAGACTATAGTTATTACACAAAGGAAGAGCAAAAGCTTGTAAGAACAACCCAGTTTCAAAGTTAATGTCATGGTACCAATAAGAATGGGTATAAGTGATAAATATTCAATCAAGAAGATAGTTGGTTTAGGTCTCATGAATATAATAAATATTACTGGAAAAATTATCTCCTAAAATATGATATGACATTACTCGACTCTAAATTTCAAATTTTAAATCTCGACCTCAGCAAGCCTATTAAATTTTGAATGCACTTTTTTTACGAGTGCGTGTCAAAATTAAAATCAAATATTGTTGGATCATATTTAAGAATATATCAATTTAAATTCTATAGTTGTTGAGCGAAAATTTATCCGTGGATTTTTTCGAACATAGCTTAATATAATTAGGGGTGAGTTCGGTGCGCTTTTGCGGTGTCGGTGTAAAAATTCACACCGAACTGCACTTTTGGTTTCGTGAAAATTTGCACCGTCGGTGTGACGATGTCGAAGAAAACTGCGGTGGTGCAGTTTGATAATTTTGCGGTTTTATGGTGCGGTTTGCGATTTGTACCGAAAGAATTGGGCCAATTTCGTTAAGCCCATTTAGTGGGCCCAAATTTAGAAAGAAGCCCTTTTCACACAATCATACTTGCCAATTTGAAAAAAAAGCTCAATTCTCGGCTACGTGATGATACATACATACATACATCAAGAGAACATCCTCGGCTATTATACATACATACATACATACATACATACATAATTGCAGTTTCGCGGTCGATCTGTATGTAATTTTGATGACTACAAAAAGATAAAATATGGACTTACGATTTTGTATTTCCGTTATGTCTTCAAATTGGCTAAAAAATGGTCAAAATTGGGTGGCAAATATTGGCACTTGGGACGATCAATAGGAATTTTGAGATTAGATTGAAGCCTAAAACTAGTTACATTTGTCCCATCTCTAACAAGTTTCGCAGGGGAAATGGCAAGGAAGCAATATACTACGTGGGTGAAAATCATAATTGATTTGGCAACCAACCAAACCGTGTAAAGTCGATTTCTACATGTATGCTGACTTTGGACATCCTCAGTTAAAGATTGCAAGTAAATCTAGTTATTGGCTATATATTACCAATTGGGTCGCAAATTGTACGTTACTTTGGGAATAACTAATTTTATCACTTTTCAACCCAAAAAAAACTAATTTTATCACTTGTACGTTTAATTTGGACATTCTCAGTTAAAGATTGCAGTAAATCTTTTGCTTGTGGAACTGAGTTTTCCAATCGCATCGCAACGCAACTCTGGTTGGCTGGCTTCTGTTTCGAAATGGGCCCACAGAAAAAGCTGTCGCTAGCAATTGCTTTAGATATTATGAAGACATTTAAATGAACAGTCGCTGTGAGAGGGATAGCTATGGAAAGGTAGGTAATAATCAAATTTTCCGGTAGAGAAGAGTACCAACTCTACCCCACCATATTGTTCCTCAAAAACAAAACTCTACCATATTCAATAAAAAAATACAAATTACTCTCAGATATTTGGTTTATAATTTTATTACTCATAGGTCCCTGACTTTCAAAAATAGTGTACGAGGTCCCTGCTTTTTAGAAAAATGTTGGTCTCGGGTCCCTGACTGATGTCAGCACTAGATTTTTATTTTTTTATCATAGAAATGACCGATATACCCTTAAACAAAAAAAAGCCAAGAAAACCCTCCCATAAATTCATCCTCAAGCTCATCCTTAACCTAGAAATTCATCCTAGACCCAAGAAATTCATCCTCGGACCAATCAACCCAGAAACAAAATTAAACAACAAATCAATTCCAATATCCTACAAGGAAAAACTAAGAACTTCATCCATGGCCAAACTAGGGACCATGGATTCGCGAATCCGCCACCAAGTTCATTCGCGTCCTCGGTCGAAGCTTAGTGGAGAAGAAGAGAGATGTGCCCTTGGAGTACGAGGTGATGTTCATCGATTCCCTCATCTCCCAAAGCTTCCAGAGCTTAGAGAACCCCGTCGCCTCGTCCTCCTCTTTTTGGACAAAAATATTCCTTACCGTAGATCGGAGGCTATCATCCTCCTCCCTCGACGATTGCAGTTTCGTGTCGGGTCTCAAATTTGGTGGGGTCAGGTTCCGTGTCCGGGTTTGAGGTCGGATCTGGAGGCGCCTGAGACTGGGTGATGGATCGAAGGTTTCAACTTCAACCGAAGGCTCCGATTCAAGAAAAATCCAAATCGATTCAAGAAAACCCTACATCCAAATTGAGTCTTCGGTGGAAGTTGAAGGTGCTTGGCTATAAAGAGGAAAAGGGTCACTTCAGTTGTTGATGACGTCGTCGAGGAAAAATCCGATAATTTTTAGTTTTTGTTGGGTTGTTCATAGTGTTCTTGGGGTTCCAAGCTTGAAGAAGGTAAGATACTTTTTAATTATTTTGTTTAAGGGTATATTGGTCATTTTTATGGCAAAAAATGAAAATTTGAGTGCTGACGTCAGCCAGGGACCCGAAACCAACATTTCTCTAAAAAGTAGGGACCTCATACACTATTTTTAAAAATTAGGGACCTGTGAATAATAAAATTATAAATCAGGGACCTAAAAATAATTTACCCATAAAAAATAATATCAGACTCTATTTTAAGAGTTAGTTATTTTTATAATGTCTTTACCACTTGGTCAACAACTCATCGACGTAATAATCAAATTTGCAATAAGCTACACGTGCCATTGACACGACGCCGCTTGAGGAGACGCTCGCTGTCCAATCGATCGGTGTTTTTGTTCTTGACAAGCTGGATCGTGATTGGTCAAACGGACGACCGACCATGCCATGGTTTTTTGGTTCATTTATTATTAGGAAATTTACTTTCAAGTTCATCGAATTTACTTAAATATACTCAAAAGTCCCCATATTTGCAAAATACACACCGACGTCCCTCATGTTTGATTTTATTATACTTTCAGGTCACCCGATAAATTTTTTTTTGTCATTGAAATGACGAAAATACTCTTAGAACAAAAAAATTTGCTAATATCATCTCTTCTTCTACCTCATCCGAAATCAAACAACCACATCAAACAAAAAAAGGCTACATCATCCCTTATTTGATCCATTATTTATCTGTTAAAAAGGAAGGTCCTAAAAGCCAGGGAGACCGTCACCGCCGTTTCCCCCGCCGCCAGCGTCTCCCCCTCCTTCTCCGGAGCTCACCGCAACCTCTTTGGTGTTGTTCTCAGAACCTTTAACCCTATAGCACCTGAGAAACCGGGAGATGGGATTCAGGGATATAAAATTTGATGTTTTGAGGTTAAAGGTGGAGACTTTATGGGGAGAGGTGAAGTGGGCGAGGGTGAGATTGGTGGGTTTTGGGCCGATCCGATGGTGCTTGGGGTCTGGCGGGGAGATGGCGGCGGTCGGGAGAGCGAGGATCGGAAGCTGGCCGTTGGGGACGGCGACGATGGTAACGGCAGAGGCGGAGAGTAATACTCAGCATCGGCGACGAAATGATCCTCCTTGTCCTCGCCGTCGGGCTCGAAGATAGGGCGCCATGAGCCAGGGACTAGCTCGTGCTCCGGCTTATTGTCGGAGTTGCCGAACTCGTCCCACTCTGGTGACTCATCTTCTCTCTCTCAGGTGAGTGGTGGAATTGGGGTGGGAACGGGAAGGGGAATCGAGGGTTGAAGAATGTTGCCGATGAACGATAATCTCATTGAAGAGATGAGAAATAAGAAGAGATGATGTCAATGGCTAGGAGGAAGAAGAAGAGATGATGTCAGTGGATTTTTTTTGTTCTAAGGGTATTTTGGTCATTTTATTGACAAAAAAGAATAAAGAGAGCTGCTAACGTGAGCCAGAGACCCGAAAGTATAATAAAATCAAACAAGAGGAACGTCGGCGTGTATTTTGTAAACATGGAGACTTTTGAATATATTTAAGTAAACCCAAAAAATTTGAGACTAATTTTCCCTTTATTTTTTCTATTTTTTCTGTCGCATCATTCCTTTAAACTGGCTTCAAAAAGAGAGGACGGATTGAATGGAGACTAATAAAAAGTTGTCCATAGGTGGGGACTTGATTTAGAGCCGTCAGATTCGATTTTTAAAAAAAAATTTACATCCAATGGTCAATAACCAATCAGGGACATTTTTGACTTTTAAAACCAAAAACTAGGTTAAACCAACCATCTCTCTTCCTGTCCCACCCTCTCTTTCACTAATTAAAAAATCTCTCCCTCTCTCTCTCTCTCTCTCCTCTCTCTCTCTCTCTCTCTCCTGCGCCCCCCCCCCCCCACACCAAAGACCCACCCACCTCCGGCTGGTGTTTGCGACGGGTCCCATGGTGTTTGCGACGGGTCTGTTGGCCAAGTCCCGTCTGCTGCTGCGCGGCGTCATCTCGCCGTCGAGGAGAGAGAGAGCTCGGCGGAAGAAGAAGGAGCCATCAAGGAGAGAGAGAGAGAGAGAGCTCGCGGAGAGAGAGAGAGCTCGGGGAGAGAGCCCACGAACCCGCGCCGTGCCTAGAGGAGACGTGCTCGTCCGTCGCTCGTCCGTCGCCTGGAGTACCGCCACCGCTTGCTGTCTGTGAAGAAGAAGAAATGGCGGAAGGAGAATACAGTAGTGATATTAGTTTTCTACAGTAGTGATATTGGTTTTCTACAGTAGGGATATTGGTTTTCTACAGTAGTGATATTAGTTTTCGTGACTTCTTTTGTTTGGTTTGAGTATGTAATGATATTGGTTTTAGTCTGTACTGATATTAGTTTTCAGACGTAATGATATTGGTTTGAGTACGTACTGATATTGGTTTGAGTACGTAGTGATATTGGTTTGAGTACGTACTAATATTGGTTTGAGTACGTACTGATATTGGTTTGAGTAGGTAATGATATTGGTTTGGGTACGTACTGATATTGGTTTGAGTACGTACTGATATTGGTTTGAGTACGTAATGATATTGGTTTGAGTACGTACTGATATTGGTTTGAGTACGTAATGATATTGGTTTGAGTACGTACTGATATTGGCTTGAGTACGTACTGATATTGGTTTTCTATTGTATTTTCGTTCTTTGGTTTTTTGAGTTTATTTAAAAAATAATAATCTGGTAGGTGGTAGAATTTTTGAAATTGACAATAATTTAATGAGAGAGAGAAAGAATTTCTTCCTCTTTTAACGTGAGATTGGTTTATTTTTTATTTTTACCTTTTTAGTTTTTCCATAAAAAGTGTGCCAGCTAATTTTCCATCTCCCCTTTTGTTTTTATTAATTTTCCAATTTTACCCTTAATTATTTTGTTAATACCTAGATTGCCACAATCTTCCTTTTAGTCTCCAAATTTGAGGATTAGCCTTGTCCCCGTAGAATCCGCTCCCTCAAAAAGAAGGAAGAGCAAATATTTGAATTGCTAGTCCGCGACGTCCGCACAGAATTAGCCATTTTTCTTCTTGGCTCATTATGCTGTATTAATCGCTCCTCTAACCGAATCGCTGATTTTATTTGTAAACAAGTTAGAGTTAGGGCTCTTTCTTTAGATTGGCTATGCTCCAACCCTACGTTCAACTGGATGTACTTTTATTCGCAGACTTTCTCTCCTAAATTAATGCAATCTCTACGTTCATTCCAAAAAAAAATATTTGAATTAGGTAGGTCTGTTATTTTTTTTAAAGGGGAAAATCTTTGAATTTCTTTATTATTTTGGTACATCACACAAGTTAAGCACTTGTCACAAATTACGGTGACAAATTACAATTTTTACTAAAAATGACTCAGAAGTTTTGTCGAAAATACAAAAATCAACAATTTTGTTTCCCTTTTTTTGATAGGTAAATTTTCCTTATTGCATTGTTATAAATCACAGAGACAAAACTGTATATTTTATTAGTCTGGAAGAACACAGAATATGTACCTCAAATTTTAACCTTGCTTACACTCTCATTCCATTTCCTTGACACAAAACGTTGTGCTGAAATAGATAAAAAGGATAATACTTATTTTTGCAAAGATAAATTTTTACATCTAGTTATACCTTATCCAGGGGCGGAGGGACAAAGAAGATTGTGGGGGCAATTGCCCCAACTTAAAATTTTTTTGTTTGATAACTAGGTATATTTTTAAATCTATGTCCCTATTAAAATTAGAAATTGACCCCACTAAAAAATTAATCAACCTAAAAATTGAAACCAAATCTTAAAAAAATATAGGCATTCCTTAGTCTTTTAATATATATTATAAGATCTTAATTAGTCTAACTATACTACCATAAATAATAAAATAATCAACTAAAAAAAATTAAAAAGATAGTACCTACCTACCTAGCCCAGCCAGTGGCCCATGCAGGTAAACACATAATGGAAAAATAAAAAGCAAACACATGCACCCCCGACACAAACAAATAGAAAAGGAAAAAAATAAACTCACGCTAAAAAGAAAGGAAAAATCAAAGGGTTTTACTAAAAAGAAAAAAGAAAAGAAGGGTTAGGAAACGCCAAAGAAGAACTAGAAAAGGGAAAAAGGCTTACAGAGTAGTCTCAATCTCAGGAAAAAAAGAGAGTCATGCAGAATGGTAATGCTCTCAATTTTTTTATTAAATTTTAATTTCTTCATATAATTGTACCAAACTTACCCTTGCAATAGCCTATTGAACAAGTTGCTATCTTTTTGAATAAGTGACTTTGTCTTCTTTATTACGGTATTAATTTATATTAATCTGTTTGATTTTGTATTTCTGATCAGTTGTGGATAAATACGTGACAAAAGGTAGGAGGCTATTGACGAAGTTAGTGGTTCTAAAAGCACAGAAAGGAGTTTCAAGCAAGCTTATGTCGAGATTGATTAGGAAAATCTTTCTTCAAATCATGGTTTGAGATCAAAAATTTTATTATATCATCCTGATGTCCGTGATAGAGTAAGAAGAAAGTATCTGTTATTTGGACCTTGTCAGCCAAGGAGACACGATTTTCAGTAAAAAGAAATTTGGAACTGTGGCACGTTCTTTTAATATCGCTTGGTTTGCTGACCATAAAAATTAGTTGGAGTATAGCATAAACAAAGAAGCTGCATTTTGTCTTTGTTGCTATTTATTTAAGTCTGAAAATGACAAGCACGGATGTGGAGACTCCTTTGTTGTGGAAGAGGTTCGATATTTTGGCTCAGAAGTTAGTGCAAACACAGAGAGATCTCATTTATCCTACGGTATTTCGGCTCCTGAAATTAGCTTTGATATTGCCAGTTGCAAATGCAAGTGTTGAGAGAACCTTTTCTGCCATGAATATTTTGAAGAATCGTCTTCGCAATAAGATGGGAGATCAATTGCTAGCTGATTGTTTAATTACATATATCGAGAAAGACGTATTTGATTGTATTAACAATGTAGCTATTATGGAGCGATTTCAACGCATAAGTAATCGTAAAGGACAATTATAAATGTTGTAATTACATACGTTGAACTTTTAAAAAAAAATTATATTGCCCCAATTCCCCAAATTTTCTAACTCCACCCCTAACCTTATCAAAATCTAAACTCTAAGTTTCTGAATCACGAATTGTAAATTAAGCCAAATATATTTTCAGATAATGCTTCATTTAGCAACAAAAAAGAGAGGATAATGCTTCCAATTTTGTGCCTTTCGATATAAAACAACATCTTTCATAAAAGAAGAGCTACCGAACAAGGATCAAAGATAGTTGGTTTTCTCTCCCTTCCAACAAAAAAAAAAGTGGTGCTCTCTCTCTCCCTCAAAAAATATCTAGATATTTTTTCTGTGGAGCTATCTTTCTTCCTTCTACCTCGGCTCCGTCGCCCCTTCTCGACTCGCGTCGCCTCTCCGCTCGTCGTCCTAGCTCGCCTTCGACTTCGCCCTCCGTCTGCCATCGCCTCGCCTTCCGGTCCCAGATCGCCCTCATCATCCCAGCTTATCCTCGACCTCGTCTCTCCGCCCTCGACCTCGCCTTCCGATCCCAGCTCATCCTCGTCCTCGTCCTCGCCTCTCCGACTTCGCCCTCCGTCTGCCGTCGTCGCCCTCTGTCTGCCGTCGTCCCGCTCTGTCTGCCGTCTCTCCGCCCTCGACCTCGCCATCCGGTCCCAGCTCGCCCTCGTCCTCGCCTCTCCGACTTCGCCCTCCGTCTGCCATCATCGCCCTCCGTCTGCCGTCGTCCCGCTCTGTTTGCCGTATCTCTGCCCTCGACCTCGCCTTTCGGTCCCAGCTCGCCCTCGTCCTCGCCTTTCTGACTTTGCCCTCCGTCTGCCGTCGTCCCAGCTCGCCCTCGACCTCGCCTCTTTCGCTCACCACTTCGTCCATCTCGACTCATCGTTCCGCCACTTCTGCTCGCTTTTCCGCTTTCGCACTCGCCGTCGCTTTCCGCTTATCTTCCGTTGTTCTCCACGGCTCGGCCCTTTGAAGTCGTTGGTGGTCCCCGGGGAGGATGGTCGCCTCCGATCTCCTCCCCGGACAACTTTGTGTTTTATCTGTCTTTTTACATTTTCGCTCTGTTTTGCTTGTGTTTTGCTGTTGTTTCTTGTTTTCGCTTGTATTTTGTCGTTGCTTTTGCTCCCGAGCCACATCTGTTTAGTGGTTGCGTCGGGCTCGTGCGTCTGTTGTTCTGTTTTTTCTTGGACCTGGTTTCCTTTCGGTTCTCGTTGCTGATTCGATGGTTGAGGGTGAAAATCCTTGTCGCGGTCGATTTACGTCGACCTTGGCTCTCATCTGAGTGCATCTTGTATGCATTTAGTTGCCCTCTTGACGTTGTCTTGAGGTTATTAACCGAAGTTTGCTTCGGTAGATTTCCGCCCCGATCGTTAGCCTTAGTGCTATTTCGATCGCCCTTCGCTCCCCCCTTTGTACCACCCTGCTGCCATCGGATCGGTTTTCGTTTTCTGCTTGGGTTTCATCTCTTTTGTCTGTACTTGTCTTTATTATTCTGTAACTGATGTTTAATATAGGCTTCGCGCCACTATTTCCCAAAAAAAAAACAAGGAAGACCCTTTCAAAAAAAACCAAGGAAGACCAAAGAATATGGCCTTGGTGTCGGGATAAAAAAGACCGAAGGATTTTCTGATGATAATGCATCAAAAAATAACACACGTTGCGAATGGCAATCGATATTCAACTCGGACGAATCAAACACATCAATATACAATTTTCTTTTGACAAATTAACGTGCAAAATTGTTAACTCAATAAAATTTGTAATAAATTACAAAATGGTTATATTATGACTATTAAATGAACCAAATCATATTTAAGTAGGAATCATAATAATTTATTCTCATTTACGTCGTAGGTAACATATCAATTTGAGAAAGGACTAACATAACCATTTTTTCATGGTTTTAAAAAATACGGTCCGACCGGTGGTTCGACCGGTTGGACTGCGAAACGGGCCATAGACCGGGTCATTTTTTGACTTTTGATCGGGGTCTGTACTAACCGGACCAAATCCGGTTGGACCGGCCGATTTTGAGGTCCATCATGACCGGTCGAACCCAGTTAGTACAAAAATGGGCGAAATTGACTTTTTTTTTGTAGTTTTCGAGGAAAAAAATTGATTTGACAAATTTATAAAGTAATAAATAAATAAATAAATAATAGATTTATAGAGTGGAGAGATAAAAAATTAAATCTACTTTTTTTGTATGGAAAATAAGTATATTTTAACATACATATATATATTATTTAAAATATTTAAAAATAAAAAATTTTGGTCCGACCGGTGGTTCGCCCGGTCGGACCGGGCGACCCGGAGGACGGGAGAAATCCCGGGTCGGCCTCCGGGTCGTTTTTTAAAACCATGATTTTTTTGCCTTTAATTGACTGAAATTATTTGCCAAGCCTATTATTAATTGTAGCTGGTTAGAGTGGGGTAACAACAGAGAAAGGTGCCTTGTCGAGATTTGACCGGCTAGATGACTGGTTTTGATACATATAAAAATGGTCAATTTAGGTTCTACTCGAGTCGATATATATAACTGGAAAATTTATCAATCATTGGTCTTGACATACTATTATTCATGATTCTCAATATTTACTGCACAAGAGTTTATTTTTTGTATGCAAAATTTTCGAATGAAACCAGTGTGCAAAATTTATATTCCATCGCCTATCAGAAAACAAGCTTGTTAATTCTTGAATTCATTTTGCATTCAAACGTTCGTCAAAATTGAACTTAACATGCCAAAATGCCAAAGATGTAATATTTCTCCCTTAACCTCTCATGATTTGGATACAAATTTATTTTTGGGAAAAGTACATTTTAGTACCTTCTCTCTATTGAGCCCAGAAATCCATGGACCTACTTGGGAGCCAGGAAATAAGGCTGGATGGCCCACATGAATACCCATTTTGAAAGCCCACAAATGGAAATGGTGTGGTCAAATTGGGAAGTTTGGCATACTTGGGCCGTTGATTAAAAAGTTGCGGCCCTGCTAATTTGATCGACTGTAATTAAAAATAAAATAAAATGACAAATAGCAAACCGACTTTAAGAATTCTGGGTCATCTTCCGAGTTGATTTTAAAAATTTTACTTATAAATAGAAATTTTTTCCTTAAAACCAAACTCGTATATCCGAGCTTGAACACAGGGTGAACTCCCCGACCTGGATATCTTAACCACCTTGAAGTCAAGTCACCATCATAGTGACCAATCCCGACATGAGAGTGACCAAGCCCGAACCAATCCTGGTTGCCGTCATGGTTGCCGAGAGCCCTCGGCTCGTTGGTCGTCCGGTTCCGGAGGAGACATCGTTCGTGACGCATATCGGCGTAAAAGACAACTACTCTGCAAGATCCCACCACCACGACGGGATAAATATCAATCTCATAAGAATTCCTATTCCGAATTCAGTTGCCGAAAAAGTTGGAGATTCCTGCATAATCTTTTGAAACGAAGGGCGGAATTGGCAACAAAAAGTTACTGATTGAGCGGCTGCCAAATTTGTCATTTCACAGACATGTAAAATCCAACGGCCATGCCCAAGGATTCACGACCGCAAGCAAAGGAAATCTTGATGATGCAGGTATTATTAGTTGATTACTACAGTGCATTGTAATGAATTCGATTTCTCCCACAGGCAACAATCCATAGACATAGTTCCACCTTGAAGCTAATTAGTACACGAGATATAATTATAATTGTTCTTTTTACTAAAATATCTACTTATAGAAAAACCGAGAAGAGAAGAGGCTGAGACATATTTCTAAGTTGCCTCACTGATCATCCGAACTGCACGAAATATACTAATATTGGATTAATGGGATTTCCACCTTTTCGAAGATTGCGAGGTCGAGAATTAGGATCAACGGGGTTGACTTGTGATTGAATTGTCAGTGGCAATCAGGATACAATAAAGAAAGAGCAGAACAATAGAAAGAGATTGAACCAAGAACAAACAGGGGGAATCAAGTCTCCCTAGCCAGTGAAGCACGAGTCTTCACAAAATCCACCACTTTCGCACCCGAAAAGTTAAAACTTATCAAAAAGAACCCGAACAGTTTCAATAGTACCTCCATGATTATTCGGATCCAGACCATCGCGCTTTGCTTATACCTTCCGAGGGACGTTGATATTCTTCTTTGTTTTATCGCCTTTCTTACCAGATCGCACCACAGTAGTCCACGTCAGATCATCATCATCTGTTAAACTTGCATTCGTTTCGTCTTGTGCTGCATTCTCTACAACCATGGACCTGCATTGTTTTGTGCACTTGTATAACTTAATACCTCTACTATAATTAATTCAAGCATCGGACCGAATTAGATCATACTCTGTACCTGTCCGGATATAGTGAGGCATATGTTTTCTCAAAGGCGACCACTCTTGAACTCCCTCCCAATGGAAAAGCAACAGCCGGAAGAGGCAATGGAAGATTACTACTTGGATCAAACCACAGCAAACGATCATCACTGAAGCTTGTCATGACGAGACCACCGTTCCAGAACTCCAGAGGGCAGTACATCTCCGATCCATGTCGGATCGTCCACAACTTGGCCCACGATTCCGGAACACCGTGTTGGAGAAAAACCCATATGTCGGTGCCTTTCTCATGGGGGAAACACAAGGCCAACAGATCTTTCAACGTGAGCAACCAGACCCGGGATCGGGATGAGTAAATTGCAAACGGGAAAACGAAAGTGAAAGTGGTAAAGGCCTCATTGGCCATGTCAAAAGAGACAAAACGGCATTCCTGTGTGAGATTTTGACGGTCGGCCTTCCTGTATGTAATCGACGAACAAATCCTGCCATCTTGCCAGCAGGTCAGGTTTTCATATTCTAGAAGTAATCTCTCGCTGTAGACGCCAATGGGAGGGCTGATTTCTCTCCATGAATCCGAACTCAACTCGTATATCCATGCTCTAAAGCGGCTTGATTGCCTTAATTTGGATATTTTCACCACCTTGAAGCCACCACCATAGTGACCAAATCCGTCATGCGAGTGATCAAAGTCGTACAGGTCCTGGTCGTGATCAGGGCTGGAGAAAGCCCTCCACTCACCGGTTGTCGGGTTCCAGAGGACATATTGTCCGTGAATCATATCCGCGAAACAGACAACTCCTCTGCAAGATCCCACCACCTTCACGAGATCATTTTCATTATATCCATAAAACTTGATGGGTAACCGGGACGGCGATCCGAATTCAATTGCCGAAAGAGTTTGAGATTCTAGGACGGTGTAAGACGTATCGATGAAGAAACCCTCGTTCCTGTCTCCCCTTACTTCAGTGATGGCCAGGCACTTCTCGGTATCCTTGCACCAGAGTCGGCGGGCACTTTTTTCGAGGAAGCCCGGGGCGGATATAATACGACGCCATGACTTGCATACGCTTTTGCAGCGAAGGGCGGAAGTGGTCGGCAGACATTCCAACACGATGATCGCCAACTCCTCTGGAAGATATCGAGAATCCATCAAACCTGTTTTTTTTTTCTTTGGTAAATGGTATCAGCCGAAGCAAATAAAAAGGGTTCAGGGAAGGAGATGGAGAGATTCCCATATGTTGCGTTTTGTTTGGGCTATATATATAGCTAGGGTTTTTTCCCCGAGAATTTATGTATGTTACTTCGACTGATAATAGTCAACTTTTTTTAAAAAAAATTGAGTATTACCCAGACCGATCTCGTTGAATATTTTTAATTATGATAATTTTTTGAACAATTAAAATTTTATTTATCCAAAAAATAATAGTCAAATTGCAAATAATTAAATTTATTGCTAATTAGATAGTAGTTATATTTTAGTAAATCATGATAAATTTTTAAGAGAATTTTAAGAAGTTAGCAATATGATGTACTATTGTTAGTCTCGCTCATACCATTATTAGTCGCATATTAATCATGAGGAGCACCATATTGGTGCATTGTAGTATCACAGAATCCAACCCCTACTCGAGTGATATATTATAAATGGATAATTTATTAACCATTGGTCTTGACATATAATAATGGGTTGAGATGGAACCTGATCTATATGATATGATTTGGATGCAATTAAAAAGTACTTTTCCCTACTATTTATGAGCATGCATTGACATAAAATTGGGCCCAAAATCCATGGACCTGCTTGAGAGCCCAGGAAATAAGGCCTTTCTGAAAACAAGCTCGTCAATTCTTGAAGTCATTTTCATTCAAATGTTAGTTAAAATTAAACTTGACTTGCCAAAATGCCAAAGATGTAATATTCCCCATGTATTTTTATAACTAAAAACAACACAAAAAAAGTTTTCAATTTTAGAAATAAATATCCGATATTTTTCCCTTAACCTCTCACAAAAATGGGTTGAGTTGGAACCTGATCTACATGATTTGGTATACTTGGCCCGTTGGAAAAAATTTTGCCTCGTGTTACCATATGAATTGACAGTTATCTACTATGGATATAAAAAAAACATATGATACAAATTAAGCGACGACAACTCGCTAATCAAGGTAATTAAGAGCAATAATATAAACAAAGGGGATTGACCCAGAACACAAACTATGTTTGCTAGCTTTCTTTTAGCAGGGTGCATCATACTTTGCTTTCTGCAATATGATTATGCATGTTTCAAGTTTAATTAACCCGACGACTCTATAACAGATATTCACAAAAAAAGACACGATCTGAAGTAGTTATAAGTTATAATTATATATGAGAAACTCATCTTAAAATCAAACTCAAGTGATAAAAAGGTAACTTAGACCCGACTTAATTTTTTTTGAGGGATAAAAGTGGTACGAAGTTTATATAATAAACGAGTTACAGAACGATAAAAAAAATACATAGGCATAAAACGAGATAACCAAATATGGCAATACAGGCCCGACTTAATTGACGAGAAGATTTATGCATTTCGGTGTAACACTATGTATTGCCATAATAATTTTACCGTTAAAAAAAAAAGACGGATCCAAACAAGCCATGGAGAATTGAGTGTTGGATCACACCACAGCAAACGATCCTGACCAGGAAGACAAAAGTGAAAGCTCACCGGCCATGTCCGAAGAGACGATGCCGCAGTGTCGTTCTCTGGTCAGATTCTCTCGGTGACGATGCCAATGGGACTGATCTCTCTCCAGGAATCGAAAATCAACTCGTATATCCGAGACCAAACGCATAGTGAACTCCCTGACTTGGATAACTTAACCACCTTGAGGTCACCATCGTAGTGACCAATCCCGACATGAGAGCGACCAAGCCCGAATTACTCCTGGTCGTCATCATGGTTGGCAAGAGCCCTCGACTCGTCGGTCGTCCAGTTCCAAAGGAGATATCGTTTGTGATACATATCGGCGAAACAGAAAACTCCTCTAGAAGATCCCACCACCTCGACCGGATATTAGCCGGAGTCATGGCCTCACTAAAATTTTATCGTGATAAAACTCGGTAGAAAATAATAATACTGCAAATCCTTGATTAACCAACTTGAAAACCATGTACAATCCAACCACCATGCCGAAGGATTCACGGCCCAAGCAGTGAACTCCGTTTCGGTGCAGACCTTGAAAAATTCACTACTGCAAACAAGGTGTGATCCGGATGATACAAAATTTATGATAGCTATAGTGAATTGCAATGAATTCGATTTAATAAAATAATTCCAAGTTGCCTCGCTGATGATCCTAACTGAGCAAAATATACTAATATTGGTCTAATAGAATTTCCACTTTTCGAAAATTGCAAGGTCGAGAATTAGGATCAGCGATGAACAACGGGGTCAGAGTGAATTGTCAGAGGCAATCGGGATACAGGAAATAGCAGAACAATAGAAAGAGATTGAACCAAACAGCATAAACAGTCCCTAGCTAGTGAAGCATGCGTCTTTCACAAAATCCACCACCTCCGAATTCCTGTGGCCTGGATTATTCGCGAAAGCAACCCGAAGAGTTTCAATGATACCTCCATGATTACTCAGATCGCACCATAGCAGATCATCGCGCTTTGCTTATACCTTCTGGGGGACGTTGACATTCTTCTTTGTTTTAAATAAAGCCTTTCTTACCAGATCGTCCCACAGTAGGCCACTGCAGATCATCCGAATTCTCGTCAACACTCTTGAATTACCTCTTCTTGGAAAAGCAACGACGGGAAGAGGCAATGGAAGATTACTTGGATTACACCACAGCAAACGGTCGTCTCTGTCCTTTGTCATGACCAGACCACCGTTCCAGAACTGCAGAGGCCAGTGCAGCTCAGGTCCATGCCATATCGTCCACAACTTGGCCCACGGTTCCGGATCACCGCGTTGGAGAAAAACCCATATATCAATGCCTTGCTCATGGTATAAACACAAGGCCAACAGATCTTTTAACGTGCCCAACCAGACCTGGGGCCAGCGACACGGATACGGGAAGACGGAAGTGAAAGTGGTAAATGCCTCATTTGCCATGTCAAAAGAGACAAAAGTGCATTCCTGTGTGAGATTCTGGCGGCCGGCCTTCACTTCTGCCGTCCACGAACACATCCTGCCATCTTGCCAGCAGGTAAAGTTTTCATATGCTGGAATTAATTTCTCTCTGTAGATGCCAATGGGAGGGCTGATTTCTCTCCAAGAATCCAAACTCAACACGTACATCCATGCCCGAAAGCAAAAGGTGGGTGCCCACCTTGATTTTGATATTTTAACCACCTTGAAGTCACCACCATAGTGACCAAATCCGACATGAGAGTGATCAAATCCGTACTGGTCCTGGTCGTGATCAGGGCTGGTGAGAGTCCTCGACTCTCTGGTTGTCGGATTCCAGAGGACATATTGTCCGTGAAGCATATCCGCAAAACAGACAACTCCTTTGCAAGATCCCACCGCCTTGACGTAATAATAGCCATTTGATCTATAAGAATTCCTGTCCGGTACACGGGATGGCGATCCTAATTCAGTTGCCGAAAAATTTGGAGATTCTAGGACAGTGTAAGACGGATCGATGAAGAAACCCTCCTTTCCGTTTCCCTTTACTTCAGTGATGGCCAGGAACGTCTCACTATCCTTGCACAAGATTCGCCGGACACTTGTTTCGAGGAAGCCCGGGGCGGATATAATACGACGCCATGATTTACATACGCTTTTGCAGCGAAGGGCGGAAGCGGGCGGCAGACATTCCAACACTTGGATCGCCAACTCATCTGGAAGATATCGAGAATCCATGAAAGCTGTTGTAAGGAAAAGGTTCAAAGAAAGAGATGGAGAGATTCACAAATTTTTCGTTTTGTTTCGGCTAAATATAGCTAGGGTTTTCTACCAAAAAATATATATAGCTAGGGTTACTCCGACTGATTTCTGTCCAACTTTTTTTTCAGAGTTGTGTATATCTGAGATTGATTTCATTGAATTTTTTACTTACGATATTTTTTTAACAATTAAAAGTATATTTCAGAGTTGGCACGTATTGTTAATTAGATTGTAATTATTTAAAAGTTAATTATGGTAATTTTTTGGGAAAAGTACACTCAAGTACCCTATAGTTTTATCGATTATCACTTGGGTACCATGTGGTTTCAAAAACCGTATAAGTAGTCCAACTTATTTCATTTTTATCACGGACTGGTCTCGAGGTCTGGTCCAATTTTTTATTGGCGAACGGCGTCGTTTTATAGCCGACGTGGACTGTCACGTGACTTAGACTAGGATTAATTAATGCTGACGTGGCGGTGGGTAAATTACCAAATTATTACATGATTTTTTATTTCTTTTCAAAAAACCAAAATCTCCAAATTTAGCCCACACTCATCTTCTTCTTCCCTTCACTCTCTCTCTTTCCCCGCCTCCTTCCATTTCCAAATCCATCCCTAAAAGAACCCAAAAACACAGTGAAAAGGGCAAAATAGTTCGACTTCACCCTGGAGAAGAAAAGCACAAAACTAATTACCACCAGTACCTCGAGAAATTCTATCAACCTACTTTCTATCACTCTATAAGATGCCTGCCTGAAAAAGTGATTCAAGAGTTAGAAAAAGAACAAGGGGTTTCTTTTGGAGTGGTGATCCTGACAAGCAAGGTCTATGTATGTGGCTTGGAGTAAACTGTTACTCCCTATTTTTTAGGGTGGTCTGGGATTAAGCCGCATATCAACAAGAAATGAAGTGCTCTTAGTGAAGTGGGGGCCCAGATATCTATCCAATCAAGACTCTTTGTGGGCCGGAGTTATACAGGGAATACACGGGAGCCCTTCACCTCAGGATATGCCCTTCCCGGTGTCTAGACCTCCTCTTAATTCAAGAAAACGGATGAGGCGCTTTGTACAGAATGGGATGGATTTGGGAGCTTATATGGAGAAGAAGGCTATGAGTTTGGGAGGAAGACAAATAGAAAGAATTGAAGAATCTACTTCAATCGGCTGGTATTGCTCGCATAGAGAAGGACAGATTAAAATGAATTTCGACTCAGTCTGGTTTATTCTCTGTCAGAAGTCTTTACAAAGAGTCAACGAATCTCAACACCTAAGGTTATCTTGCAACCATGGCGGGGAATTATTCCATTTAAGGTTACAAGCTTTCTTTGGACAGCTCAACAAGACAGGGCCAAGACTGGGGGAAATTTGTTGCGCATTGGCACGGACGGTAAGTCCAGAAGAGGCTAAGTGCGCCGCTGCAAGAATGAACTGGAAACAGGAGATCATCTATTTCTGAATTGCAGCTTTGCAAGCTCAATTTGGAATAGCTTCATGAAGAAGCTTGGAGTCCAGTGGGTTAACCGAGGAGACATTCGGGTTCGGTACGAGGCAACATCAAGGAGAAGGTTTGGTCAACAATCTTCGCATCTATAATTTGGCAGGTGTGGTTACAGCGGAATCAGATAATCTTCCAAGGGGAACAGGAAGATATAGACAAACTGATCAACACGATTTTGACAAGGACAGTAGAATGGCTTAACTGGTATGAAGATTCTCAAATATTCTGTCGACGAGATCCTTGTCTTACAAAATCTGCCGGAGTCGTAAAATGGAGGCAACAGTTAAGAAGGTGCTAGCTACTGCAGCAAAAATTGGGAGTGAGAGCTTAAATAGTACTCAGATAAAATCTAAAGATTGGGGCATGGATCAGTTACCTTCCATCGCCCCGAATTCCTGGGATTTATTAGCTTCAGATTTGCCCCTCTAGAAAGCCTCTTGAAGATGAGAGCTGAAAAGACTTTCGGGGAGATGTCTTCTTGATTTTCTTGGGCCGGTCCGTTTTCTTTTGGTTCGGTCTTTGATTTTTTTGGCATGGGATTAGCTTTTGGGTAGATTGGCGGGCATCAATTTGAGCTAGGTGTTTACAATTTGTTTATTTTTTTTTTCTGAGAATCAATTTACTATTTGTGTGTATATATATATTTTTAAGAATCAATTTATTATTTGTATATATCGCATCTCAGGGAGGGTAGATTTGTTTTTTTTTTTTTGCAATTGACGAGGTGGAATCTATTAGCTCTGAGCTTGTAACATGGAGTCGGAAAAAGATTTTATATTTTTTTTTAAAATAAAATTTATTTATAATATTACTCAGAAGGAGAACTTGTAATCTCGCGATCGCCGTTTTCGTTAAACCCCGACGTGATAAAACTCATTGGAAAAAGGTCACATCAGGAACAAAGAGCGCTGCCGAATATTATACACGCCGTCGAACATATTTATAAGATCTCGTATTTGTGATGTTATCGACGGTATTTTTTTCTCTAATGAAATTTTTTCCTAATAGATTTTATCGTATAAATTTTTTGAAGAGGCCGGCAGCTGCGAGATCATGGATACTTCTTCCGACTATAATTACTAATATAAATAAAATGTAACCTTTCAAATAAAATTAACCGATGGACAAATTGGAAACCAAGGCAATTAAGAGCAATAACATAAACAAACAGAACACAATCTATGTTTGCTAGTTTTCTTTTTGAAGGGTGCATCCTTCTCAACAACCATGGTCTTATCAGCAATATGAGTATGCATATTCCAAGTTTAATTAACCCGACAAAACTAATACAAAGATTTACCAAAAAGACACAATCTAGAGTGGTTATAGCAATATATGAGAAATTCGTCCTTAAAACCAAACTCAAGAGACAAAAAATAAGGTAAAGTATGCCCGACTTAAATGACACAGAGTGTGGTAGAGATTAAGAAGTTTCTACGAATAGATTTATGCATATCGGTGTAACACTACGTATTGGAATAGATTTATGGATCAAGGAAGAAACCATCCTTCCAGTCTCCCCTTACTTCAGCGATGGCCAGGGACGTCTAGCAATTGTTGGACCAGAGGCAGATACTTCTTTCAATCAAGCCCAAGGCGAATATAGTACAATGTCTTGACTTGCATACTCTTTTGAAGCGATGGGCGGAAGTGGGCAACGAAAAGTTCCTAATTTTTGCAATTAAGTCCACAAAGATTAGCCCAATAGGAGCTGAAATAGATCCAATCACTTTTACAAACGTATAAAGGAGAATGGTAGGGGTGGTTACGGAAGAGGAAGTAACGAAAGAGCACTGGTGGCGGGGCAATGCTTGGCCTTCTTGGTCAGGGCGGGGTTACAAAGAACGGCGTAGACAAATAATTTTTTTAAAACGAGCCGAATAATGAATCAGATTTCTCCTTTTTCTAGTCCGACCCATCAAACATTGACAAAAATGTATCCCGAGATAGTGAGGCTGCCAAATTTATCAATGCTTTGAACAAATCAATGAGACTTGTCTGGTATTAGCCGTTCATTTTTTTTGAAAAGGTAGAGATTTTGTTATACACATAAGTGAACATATTTAGCCAATCAAATATGAATTGTGAGTAAATTGTCAGAGGCAATCAGGATACAGGAAAGAGCATAACAATAGAAAGATATTGAACCAAGAACAAACCGCATAAGCAGAGCGGAATCAAGTCTCCCTAGCCAGTGAAGCATGAGTCTTCACAAAATCCACCACCTTCGCGAAAGCAACCCGAAAAAGTTTCAAGTTATCAAAAAATACACAGAGTTTCAATGATACCTTCATTATTACTCAGATCGCACCACAGCAGACCATCGCGCTTTGTGTACATCTTCCGGGGAAGGTTGTTTTTCTTCTTTGTTTTATAGCCTTTCTTACCCACAGTAGACCATAGCAGATCATCTGGATTCTCTACAACCACGGACCTGCATTGTTTTGTGCACTTGGATAACTTAATACCTCTACTACATGTATACAATTAATTCAAACACTGAGATCATACTCCGTACCTGTCCGGATATAGTGAGGCATAAGTTTTCTCAAAGGCGACCACTCTTGAACTCCCTGTCAATGGAAAAGAAACAACTGGAAGAGGGAAGAGGCAGTGGAAGATTACTTGGATCACACCACAACAAATGATCCTCGCTGTAGCTTGCCATGACGAGACCGCCGTTCCAGAACTCCAGAGGCCAGTGCAGCTTTGGTTCATGCCGGATCGTCCACAACTTGGCCCACGATTCCGGAACACCGTGTTGAAGAAAAACCCATATATCAATAATACCTTTCTCATCGAAAAAACACAAGGCCAACAGATCTTTTAACGTGCGCAAACAGACCTTTTGGGGCAAGTGAAAGCGGTAAAGGTCTCACTGGCCATGTCAAAAGAGACAAAACCGCACTCCTGTGTGAGATTCTGACGGACGTCATTCCTGTATGTCATATGCGAACACATCCTGCCATCTTGCCAGCAGGTCAGGTTTCCATATGTTGGAAAGAATCTCTCGTTGTAGACACCAATGGGAGGGCTGATGTCTCTCCAGGAACCCTAACTCAACTCGTAAATACATGCTCGAAAATGGCCTGAACACCTAGATTTGGATATTTTCACCACCTTGAAGTCACCACCATAGTGACCAAATCCGACATGACACCCGTACCAGCCCTGGCCATGATGAGGGCTGGAGACAGCTCTCCACTCACCAGTTGTCGGGTTCCAGAGGACATATTGTCCGTGAAACAAATCTGCGAAACAGACAATTCATCTGCAAGATCCCACCACCTCGACGTGATTAACTTCACAAGTATAATGGACGCATAAACAGGATGGCGATCCTAATTTAGTTGCCGAAAAAGTTGAAGATTCCAGAACGGTGTAAGACGGATCGATGAAGAAACCCTCCTTCCTGTCTCCCCTTACTTCAATGATGGCCAGTCACGTCTCTGTATCCTTGCACAAGAGCCGGCGGACACTTCTTTCGAGGAAGCCTGGGGCGGTTATAATACGACGCCATGACTTACATACGCTTTCGCAGCGAAGGCCGGAAGTGATCGGCAGACATTCCAACACGAGGATTGCCAACTCCTCGGGAACATATCGAGAATCCATAAACCTTTTTTTTTTCTTTTGTAATTGGTATCAGCCGAAGCAAGGAAAAAGGTTCAAGGAAGGAGACGGAGAGGTTCACATCTGTTGCGTTTTATTTGGGCTATATATAGCTAGGGTTTTCTACCCAAAAAAAAAAGATATAGCTGGGGTTCCGTCGACTGATCTTCTTCTAACTTTTTTTAAAGAGTTGAGTATTACTGAGAACGATCTCACTGGTTTTTTATTATGTTATATTTTTTGATCTATTAAAATTTTATTCAACCAACAATAACAAATAAAAAAAATTCATTGCTAATTAGATAGTAATTATTTAAAATTAATTATGATAATTTTTCAAGAGAATCTTCCATCGTCTTGCCAGCATGAAGAAAATCTTCTGAGAGGACCAAACCCTTTTGAGTTTATTTATCTTCATCAATAATATCTTTGATATTTTTTAACAATCATGCCCATTTGAAATTCCAAATCTTATTCAGGAAATAATTCTTGTGGTAATATTTTTTAAATGATTTTCATAAATTTATCTCCGGTCAAATGAAAACTGAAGGGGGCAGATACTTGCGACTTATTTAGAATTCAAACTTCCGGGGATTCGATGTCCATGGAACATTCCAAAAGAAATAGGTTATGAGATATTTTTTTCATTGTTTATATTTGGAAAAATAAATTTTGGAATTGATTTATATCTCTTTAATTAATTAAAAAACACGTTGAAATAGTGTTATGATGAACATTTACTCCAATTTTATATTTAAAATTTACAAATTCTATACATGTTTGGAAATAATTTTTCCCCCTAGTTTCTAATAAAATGAAATTTCATTTCCCATGTAAAATTGGCTTCAAATAAACTATCCTAACCCTAACTTGGCATTTTACAAATTCTATACATGTTTGCAATAATGAAGTATGGCATTCACATCATCTGTATAGATAATGCAGATTTGATCAAAAGCACTCTGGTCTATGTTGCTGACTCCTGGGTTTGGATGATTTGAGAGTAATTTTATTGACTGAAAAGTATTACTTAGCAAACAGAGAATAACACAAAGATGTGCTTTACTGCATCTTTGATGTAATCTGGCTGCGTATTTTTCCTAGGTTTGTTTGAACAAGGAATTCTTGTAACTTTTTCGTTTTCAGATAGTTAATTATCAAGAGTTGATTAAAAAAGAGAGGCACTTAGAGCTCACATGTTACTCCCTCCATCTAATCAGTTGTTAAAATAAAGTCAGAAACAACTCATACTAAAAGTACAACCGTCGGTTCATTAAAATGCTCTCGTGATAGAACTTAGTGAAAAGTAGAAAAAGAATACCCATTAGCACTGCAAACCCATGATTCAACAACTTGTAAATCTGAAAATTATTACAACTACACATATACGTACAACCCAGCCAACATGACCAAGGATTCACGGCCCAAGTAATGAACTCCGTTTCGGTGCAGACCTTGAAATTCACGATGTCAAGCAAGGTTGTGATCTTGACGATACAAAATTTAGTTGATAACTATAGTGCAGTGTAATGAATTCGATTCCTCCCTCGAGCAACAATCCATAGACATAGTTCCACCTCGAAGCTAATCAATACACGAGATGTAATTGTAATTGTTCTTTATAATAAAATATCTACTTATAAGAAAACCGATAAGAGGCTGATGCGATGATCTCTCCCTCCTAATTCTACAAAGTCCGTCATCCGCTTGGGTTTACATATTTCTAAGTTGCCTCACTGATGATCCTAACTGAGCAAAATGTACTAATATTGTTTTAAGGGAATTTCCCCTTTTCGAAGATTGCAAGGTCGAGAATTAGGATAAACGATGGACAGCGAGGCTGAACTGTGAGTGAATTGTCAGATGCCATCAGGATACAGGAAAGAGATTGAACCAAGAACAAACGCATAAACAGGGGAATAAAGTCTCCCTAGCTAGTGAAACATGAAATCTTCACAAAACCCACCACCTCCGAAGCGTGGATTATTCACGAAAGCAACCCGAAGAGTTTCAATGATACCTACACGATTACACGGATCGCACCACAGCAGACCATCAATCTTTGCTTATACTTTCCGAGGGACGTTGATATTCTTCTTTGTTTCATAGTCTTTCTTACCAGATCGCACCACGGTACTCCACAACAGATCATCATCTGTTGAACTTGCATTCGTTTCGTCGTGTGCTGCATTCTCTACAACCATGGACCTGCATTGTTTTGTTCACTGGGATAACTTAATACCTCTGCTATATGTATAGAATTAATTCAAACACTGAGATCATACTCCGTACCTGTCCGGATATAGTGAGGCATACGTTTTCTCAAAGGCGACCACTCTTGAACTCCCTTCCAATGGAAAAGCAACAACCGGAAGAGGCAGTGGAAGATTACTTGGATCACACCACAGCAAACGATCCTCACTGGAGCTTGTCATTACGAGACCACCGTTCCAAAACTCCAGAGGCCAGTGCATCTCTGGTCCATGTCGTATCGTCCACATCTTGGCCCACGGTTCCGGAACACCGTGTTGGAAAAAACCCATATATCAATGCCTTTCTCATTGGCTAAACACAAGGCCAATAGATCTTTTAACGTGCGCAACAAGACCTGGGAGCAGCGAGATGAAACCGGGAAGACGGAAGTGAAAGTGGTAAATGTCTCATTGGCCATGTCGAAAGAGACAAAATTGCACTCATGTCTGAGATTCTGATGGTCGGCCTTCGTATATGTCATCCACGAACACATCCTGCCATCTTGCCAGCATGTCAGGTTTCCATATGTTATAATGCGTTCCTCGCTGTATACGCCAATGGGAAGGCTTATTTGTCTCCAGGAATCCAGAGTTGATGCCCGAAAGCGGTTTGAATACCATGATTTGGATATTTTCACAACCTTGAAGTCACCACCATAGTGACCAAATCCGACGTGCCAGTTCTGGTCGTGATCAGGGTTGGAGAAAGCCCTCGACTCACCAGTTGTCGGGTTCCAGAGGACATATTGTCCCTGAATCATATCCGCGAAACAGACAACTCCCCTGCAAGATCCAACCACCTTGACGTGATAATAATTACAAAAGCTATAAAAATTCTTGTCGGGTAACCGGGACGACGATCCAAATTCAGTTGCCAAAAAAGTTGGAGATTCTAGGACGGTGTAAGACGGATCGATGAAGATTCCCTCCTTGTCTCCCCTTACTTCAGTGATGGCCAGAGACGTGTTGTTATCCTTGCACCAGAGTCGGCGGACACTTCTTTCGAGGAAGCCCGGGGCGGATATAGTATGACGCCATGACTTGCATACGCTTTTGCAACGAAGGACGGAAGTGGGCGGCAGCCATTCCAACACGAGGATCACCAACTCTTCTGGAAGATATCCAAAATCCATGAAAGCTGTTTTTTTTTCTTTGGTAATTGGTATCAGCCGAAGCAAAGAAAAAGGGTTCGAGGAAGGAGATGGAGACATTCCCATATGTTGCGTTTTGTTTAGGCTACATATAGCTAGGGTTACTTCGACTGATTCCGTCAAATTTTTAAGGGTGTTTTTTTTAGGTAAATTTTTTTAAGAGTTGAGTATTAAATGAGACCAATCTCTTGAATTTTTTTAATTATGATTTTTTTGAACAATGAAATTTATTTCTAATTAGATAGTAGTTATTTTAAAATTAATCATGATAATCTTTCAAAAAAAAGTTTCTTTATTTCCTAAGACATTTTGCTAGCTTGCATGACTTCTGATAAGATCAAGTATATTTATCTTCATGATGATTTTGCAATAATATATTTTTAACTATTTCAAATCTCAAATCTTATTTAGGAAATAAATCTAGCGATAATATTTTGGATAAAATATTATAGGTCTCTAATGTTTGGAAAAATTAATTAACCAGAATACTAAATTTTATTTAGTCTCTGATATTTTTAAATAAAATTTATTACAATTGTCATTTGACAAAAAATAAAATCTCTTTCCCCCTTCTTCCCTTTTTCTGCCCCTTCTTCTTTTCCCCCTTTCTTGCGTTCCTTGAAAAAAATGAGGTTGCTTTGTGTTGGTTTGGTCGCTTTTCGTTGTTAAAGGTTGGATAGATTCTTTTCCTGGGGTATCCATTAGAATTGGGCTTCTTTCCCTTTTAAGGATTCTCTTGTTAAAGCTGTGCTTTTTTTTCCTCCTGGGGTTTTGATTGGAATTGTGCTACTTGCCCTTTTGGAGAGTTTCCTTGATTTTGTTGTGATGGCAATGGGTAGCGTTGAGTCTTGAAGGTCGAGAGTACCGTCAAGGAGCTCCGGTTACCTCGGAGAATTTGAGAGAGGCTGCTCTCCGGTTGATCTGGGGCTCCGTCTCACGAAGTGCTTGGAGGAAATATAGTGAGAAAGAAGAATTAATTTGTGGAGCTAGGGTATTTTGGTACCAACGGACTAATCAATTTGAGAAACATCAACGACTAAATAATTTTATTCTGTTATAATTAATCAATTTCTTCAAATATAAGTAAAAATGACAAAAAGATTTGTCGATCATACTCTTACCATACTTCGTGAATCTAGGGTCTATTGGGTCTTGGGTAGGGTGTGAACATGGATCTATCTATACAAATATAGTTTGAATCTCGATCGGGTCCATATTAATCCAGACTTTGAGAATTAGGATCAACAATAGACAGCGGAGTTGACTTTGTTATCGACTACATCCCCCTACAATGTCTTTTTGATATTAATCTCCTACGAATATATACTAAATAAAATGTTATCATATTACATATGCAATATGACAAAATGTGTCTGTTATCCTATCTATTTTATCCATTTATGAGTGAATTGTCAGTGACAATTAGGATACAAGGACAATAAAAAGAGAATGAACCAAGAACAAACTGGATAAACAAGAGAATGAAGTCTCCCTAGCTAGTGAAGCATCACGATTCATCATAAAATCCACCACCTCCAAATTTCTTGTGGCCTAAATTATTCCCGAAAGCAACCGGAAGAGTTTCAATGATAACTTCCCTAAATTATTCATCAGATCGCACCATAGCAGACTATCGCGCTTTGCTTATACCTTCCGATGGACGTTGATATTATTCTTTGTTTTATAGCCTTTCTTACCAGATCGCACCACAGTAGTCCACGTCAGATCATCATCTGTTAAACTTGCATCCACTGCATTCTCTACAACCATGGACCTGCATTGTTTTGTGCACTTGGATAACTTAATACCTCTACTACATACATGTATATAATTAGTTCAAACAACGGACTTACTGAGATCATACTCCGTACCTGTCCGGATATAGTGAGGCATGCGTTTTCTCAAAGGCAACCACACTTGAACTCCGTTCCAATGGAAAAGCAACAACCGGAAGAGGCAGTGAAAGATTACTTGGATCACACCACAGTAAATGATCCTCACTGAGGCTTGCCATGACGAGACCACCGTTCCAAAACTCCAGAGGGCAGTGCTACGTGGAAGGCCGCTGAAGAATAAGGGCCGCGTGTCCAGGGATAGTGGGCCGTTGGTTGGCCCATGATCGTAGTAGTGGGAGTTAGTTGCATTTCCGTGTGTTAGTGGCTTGTTTATAGGAACATTAGTTTCAATTATCTTTAATTCCAGTTGTAATTATATAATCAGCTGGGTACCATCCCCTGATTATATATAGACGTGTTTGCTTTATAATTGCAGCATTCTGAATCAATTTGTTTAAGTACAACTCTTTCTCCCTTAAACATTCTTCCCCCCTCAATTCTTTACAACCAAAATTGGGCAAAGCTTCGAGTTTCCTCCTTGAAGGAACTCCTGGCCTAGCTGCTTGTTCGATTCCACCACACTGCAGGCAGTGCAACTCTGGTCCATGTCGTATCGTCCACATCCTGGCCCACGGTTCCGGAACGCCATGTTGGAGAAAAACCCATATATCAATGTCTTTCTCATTGGCGAAAAACAAGGCCAACAGATCTTTTAACGTGCGCTACCCGACCCGGGACCAGCGAGATGAGAACGGGAAGACGGAAGTGAAAGTGGTAAATGCCTCATTGGCCATGTTGAAAGAGACAAAACTGCACTCCTGTGTGAGACTCTGACGGTCGGCCTTCATGTGTGTCATCCGCGAACACATCCTGTGAAAAAGGTAAATCGAAGCTTGAAGCTAGCTTTAATGGCGGAAAAATAAACGAGAAGTAGAGATGGTTATTGGATTTTCTAGTGTATTCTTTTCTGGAAGAAGGAAGAATGTTTTTACACGTATCAAGTGAAAAGGCAACTAACTCTACACTTTTTATACTAATAAAAGGTCACGTGTCCAGTCCTTCTCAAGCTGATGTGCGCCTTCTGGCTGCTGGACAATTTTTAGAATCAGTCCCAGTAATTTCTCTAATTGCATTCTCGCTACTATCATCCTTTAATACCCTCCCACAAGGTGGAGGATGGATATTCAACATCCCCAACTTGGACATCAAAAATTGATGAGGCCGACTAGCCAATCCTTTGGTGAGTATGTCAGCAAGCTGGAATTCTGTAGGAACATGAAATAACTTAATCACTCCTCGTTGCACCTTCTCGCGGACAAAATGGCAATCCAACTCGATGTGCTTAGTACGTTCATGAAAAACTGGATTTTCGGCAATGTATATTGCAGACTGATTATCACAATACACCAGAGAAGGTTCCACAGAAGGACAACGGAGATCAGTCAAGAGATAGTAGAGCCACTGTAGTTCACGAGCTAAGGAAGCCAAAGCCCTATACTCAGCCTCCGAGGAAGAGCAAGACAACGTAGCTTGTTTCTTGGACTTTCAACTAATTAGAGAATCGCCCAGAAATACGGCAAAGCCCATAACACATCGCCGGGTATCCTCACAGTTGGCCCAATCACTATCTGCAAAACCCTTTAACTTGGAAGATGACTGAGTAGGATAGAATAAACCTGAGCCTGGACTGCCCTTCAGATAACGCAGCACTCGTTGGGCAGCACGCATATGATTGTGTGTAGGCCTAGAGTTGAATTGGCTTAACTGCTGTACTGCAAACCCAATATCAGGTCGAGTATTCGTCAGATACAGCAGTTTCCCAACGAGTTGGCGATATGTAGAAGATGTAATCGGCTGATCTGGATCAAGAGAACAATCATCAGAAACCAATATAAAATCGTCAGTGAGAGCCGGGTCTGCATAAAACTCTTCTGCTAATTGTGCAGCAAAATCTGCAGAAGATGCAGGTATTACAGTAGCTGTAGTTGCTGCAGAATGTGCAGCTATTGTAGAATTTCCAACAACACTCACTTCTGCAGAACTAGCCAATGCGACTGAGTCATAGGGACATTCATCCAGTAACGGACTATCATTGGCAGATAATTTACAAGACAAATCAATTGGAGTCAAAGCTGGTTTGCAGCCAAGGAAACCTGTCTCCTTCAACAATTCAAGAGTGTATTTTCTCTGGCAAAGATGCAACCCTGTGTCCCTCCTTGCAACTTCAAGACCGAGGAAAAATTTCAACGCACCCAGATCCTTCAGCTTCAAATAACCACTCAATATTTGTTGAACTGCTGCAATGGCTGCAATGGTCTCCCCAGTCAATACTATATCATCCACGTAAACGAGAAGTACTGATGTAAATGCCATCCCTTCTGGACTGCCAAAGCAAGTAAGAGACGAACAGTCGTGAGCTTAGCCACGGGAGAGAAAGTATCCAAGAAATCCACGCCAAATGTTTGGGTATAACTTTTGGCAACCAGACGAGCCTTGTACCTTTCAATGGTACCATCGGACTTAAATTTAACCTTATATACCCACTTGCAACCAATAGGAATCTTGCCTGGAGGAAGAGAAATAAGATCCCAAGTGTGATTCTGATCCAAGGCGGCCAACTCCTCTGCCATGGCTTTTCTCCAGCAATCCTCCTTAACAGCATCACGATACCTGGTGGGCTCAATGACAGAAGCTATAGCTATACTGAAAACTCTATGTGAAGGACTCAAATGATCAAGAGAAATATACTGGGAAATAGGATATGGTGTAGAAAGGGAAGAAGGTACCTGGGATTGGACTTGCTGAGGAAACAGCGCAGCAATATATTGCTGTAAGTGCAATGGTGGTCTCTTAACTCTGGTAGATCTTCGAGTTGGAACAAAGGGAGCAGCGGGGCTAGGAGAATCAGGGAAGGAATGAGGAATAACAGATGAAGGAGGATAATCAGGTGGTGGAGTACGTGAAGGCAAAACAGGGGTTGCAATGTCTGATGAATCAAGAAAAGGATCAGGAATAGGTAAGCAATCTTGGTCAGTGTCAAAGGGCTGGAAAACTGCAGGATGATATGAAGTGGCAGTCTGAAACGGAAACAAATCTTCATAAAAAATAACATCACGAGAGACCAGAATCTAATGTGTCTCCAAATCATATATTTTGTATCCTTTCATGCCAAGAGGATATCCAAGAAACACACAACGACGAGCTCAGGGATCAAATTTAGATCTGCCAGGAGTCAAATTGGATGCATAACACAAGCAACCAAAAACTTTGAGGTGAGCAAAAGTAGGAGGTTTATCAAGTAGCAGCTCATATGGAGTCTTGTGGCGTAAGATAGGGGTAGGTGTACGGTTAATGAGATAAGCAGCATGTAACACAGCATCTCCCCAAAAAACAAGTGGGAGATGAGCATGGAACAAAAGGGAGCGAGCAATGTTTAGTATATGTTGGTGTTTACGCTCTACCCTCCCATTTTGTTGAGGTGTCATAACACAAGAAACCTCATGAACAATTCCAGAACTTGTGAAAAAATCAATCATCTGAAACTCTTTTCCTCCATCAGTGCGAAGAACTTTCACATGCTTATCATATTGTGTGCGGACCATTGAGCAGAAATCCACAATGCACTTTCGAACTTCAGCTTTAGAACGCAACAAACATATCCATAGAGCTCGAGAATAATCATCCACTATGGTGAGAAAATACTCATAACCATCATGGGAAGGGACTCTATTTTTGCCCCAGATATCCATATGAACAGTATCAAACTTGTCTGCTGCACGGGAATCACTTAGAAAAAATGGTAAACGTTTTTGTTTGGCGAAATTGCAAGGTTCACAATGAGATGGTGCATCCCTACTAATACGAGAATCAAGCTATCTAAAAAATGGAAGTTTATGAGCAGGAACATGCCCTAAACGACAATGCCAGAGGTCAGGTTTGGTGACAAGGTTTATGGTTGGTTGGGTAGCTGCTCCATGGTCCAACTGCTGCAAAAAATAGAGACCACCCTGTTCCTCAGCCTTGCCAATCACCTTCAAATGGAAAAGGTCCTGAATATGACAAGAGTGTTTGGTAAAAGACACAGAATAAGATGAATTTTGGAGTAATTTGGACAAAGAAACAAGGTTAAAATGGAAATGAGGGACATATAAGACTTGTGAGAGGATTAAACCACCTAGTTGAACATCACCAGTGTGTGTAACTGGGATCTGCTGACCAGTAGGAAGACAGACAAACATGTTATGGACAGGAGAAAGAGTAATGAAATGGGTAAGTGTGCAAGCCACATGATCCGTGGCTCCGGAATCTATAAGCCAACTAGTTTTAGTAAGAACATGACTAATAATAGGATAAATGGACTGAAAATTACCAGATATAGGATAGGAAGGAATACTAGGAATAGGTGCGGAAGATGGCAAATGGCTGCTAGACAATGGTGGTGTAGGAACACTAGTAGTAGTAGAAGGAGCTGCAATTGAGGATTGCTGAATCAAGCCAAGCACACCAGAATACTGTTCCTGAGTCAAGTGCATCTTTGACAGTTCATGACACAAGTCCATGGCCTTAGGTGAACCAGGTATAGATGTATAGGAACCAGGAAATGCAGGATTCACCCCATAAGTAGTGTTAGTTGGTCCATATCCAATAGGAAGCATCATAGAGCCAGGATGAAAACTCAATGGAGAAGCAGCTACTTGCCCAACTTGATTTACAGAACAGAAAGTAGAGCCAGGACTTGCAGATGAATTTATCACATGAACATAATTAGTAAAACTTCTTGGTCTATAACCAGGTGGATAGCCATGCTTTTTGAAACATTTTTCAACAGTGTGGCCCAATGCACCACAAAAGGTACATTGAGGCTTTTTATTCCCATTCCAAGGCCTTCTAGTTCCCTGATATCCTTGAGTTGCCATAACAGGATACTGAGCAGCAGGTTGAGAACTCAAATTTGATGGTCCATGAGCCATAACAGGATGCATCAACTGCATCTCATGCTCTCCAGCTAAGGACAAAACTCTATTGATAGTAGGCAACTGATCAAGCATAAGAATCTGAGTTCTCAATCCATTATAACTGTCATTCAAACCTCTTAAGAATCTCATAACCTGATCCCCTTCTAAGTAATTCTTCATAGCTATGGCTACCACACAACTATCTCCACATAAACCTCCATTAACTCCATCCACACATTTGCAGCTAGGAACAACTCGCAACTGTAACAACTGATCCCAAAGAATCTGAAAATTGGTATAATAATCATTCACAGACAACGCACCTTGTCGCAGATTATAAATTTGCTCTTGCAGAGAAGCTATTTGCATATATTCACCACGGCCAAAACGATCCTTAAGGTTCTTCCACAACGCAACCGCCGACTCGTACCAAAGGACACTTTGAGAAATCGCAGGTTCAACGGAGCGGCAAATCCAAGAAATCACCATAGTATTACAACGATCCCAGCTAGAGTAAGTAGGATCTGTTACCAGAGGCCTGGGGATAGATCCGTCGATGAACCCTAGCTTATTCTTCGAGCGGAGTGCGAGCTGGACCGAACGGCTCTAGGAATGGTAGTTTTTGCCATTTAGGAGCGGCGCGACAAGCACAGTCGCCGGCGACTCATTTCCGGCGAGAAATAGAGGATCGGATTCATTTTGAGCCTGGCTTTGAACAATCGACGCCATTGATGTGAGAAGTCTAAAAATTGAAACAAAAGGTAGAAAATGAGCTAGGCAAAAGCACGCCTAAGGCTCTGATACCATGTGAAAAAGGTAAATCGAAGCTTGAAGCTAGCTTTAATGGCGGAAAAATAAACGAGAAGTAGAGATGGTTATTGGATTTTCTAGTGTATTCTTTTCTGGAAGAAGGAAGAATGTTTTTACACGTATCAAGTGAAAAGGCAACTAACTCTACACTTTTTATACTAATAAAAGGTCACGTGTCCAGTCCTTCTCAAGCTGATGTGCGCCTTCTGGCTGCTGGACAATTTTCAAAATCAGTCCCAGTAATTTCTCTAATTGCATTCTCGCTACTATCATCCTTTAATACATCCTGCCATCTTGCCAGGTTTCCATATCTTGGAATGAGTTACTCGCTGTATACGCCAATGGGAAAGCTTATCTCTCTCCATGAATCCAAATTCAACTCCTATATAGATTCCCGAAAGCGACGTGAACGCCTTGAATTGGATATTTTCACAACCTTGAAGTCACCACCATAGTGACCAAATCCGAACATATCCGCGATTCGCGAAACATGCAACTCCCCTGCAAGATCCTACCACCTGGACGCAATAATTAAAACAAATTCTATCGGGTAACCGGGACGGCGATCCAAATTCAGTTACCGAAAAAGTCAGAGATTCTAGGACGGTGTAAGACGGATCTATGAAGAAACCCTCCTCCCTGTCTCCCCTCGCTTCAATGACGGCCAGGGACTTCTCGGTATCCTTGCACGAGAGGCGGAGGACACTTCTTCCGAGGAAGCCCGGGGAGGATATAATACGACGCCATGATTTGTATACGCTTTTGCAGTGAAGGGCGGTAGTGGGCGGCAGACATTTCAAGACGAGGATCGCCAACTCCTCTGGAAGATATCGAGAATCCATGAAACCTGGTTTTTTCTTTGGTAATTTGTATCCGAAGCAAAGAAAAAGAGTTCAAGGAAGGAGTTGTAGAGATTCCCATATGTTGCGTTTTGTTTTTGCTATATATAGCTAGGGTTTTATCGCAGACGTGAAGACCAAGCCCTGTTAAATTTATTTAACTTCCTGATTTCGCAATAATATTTTTTATTTTTTAATTATTGTATCTATTTAAAATCCCAAATCTTATTTAGGAGATGTCTCGCGATAATAGTTTTTTAAAAAGATTTTCATAAATTTTTCTATCAGGTCAAAATGAAAACCTAAAGGGCAAATATATGTAGTTAGGGATGAGTATTCGGATTATCCGCATTCGAATTTTCTAAAATTGAAACTATCCGAACAAATATTTTTAGTATTTGAGTCCGAACTTTCCACTATCCGAATTTATTTCGGATAGAGATACGGATATTCCGAACTATTTTTTTTCCAAGTCTTCAAAAAATAGATTAAAAATTTCATTCGGAAATACATGAAAAACTAACATCCAAATAACTCATAATTATATAAATTAAAGAATCAAATCATTACCATCTTCGAGCTCACCTATTTCATCCAAATCTTCTTCAACATCGAAATAAATTACGGAAATTAATAAATTTGAGTTTGAATATTTTTTAAATAGAATATTTTAAATATCTGAAATATCAATTTTAATTTGAATGTGAGTCTGAAATATTTATTTCGGATAGTCCAAATCTAAATTTTTTTTGATATGATATAGATAACGAATATTAGATATTTTGCTCACTCTTACTTGTTACTGTTTTAGAGTTGAAACGTTTGATAACCTGATTTTTATGGAACATTTCAAAAGAAATTGGTTATGGAATCGTTTTTTCCATTGTTTATTTTTGGAAAAAAATTTTGGAATTGATTTATATAATCTTTAATTAATTTAAAACATGTTGAAATTGAGTTATGATGACCATTTACTCATAGTTTTTATATTTAAAATTTACAAAATCTATACAAGTTTGGAAATAATTTTTTTCCCCTAAGATCTAATAAAATGAAATTTCATTTCCCATGTAAAATTGGCTCCAAATAAAGTGTCCTAACCCAACCTTTTTTTGACACGTAAACATGCTTTATTAAGAAAAACAATAGAAAAAGGGACAACATAAGAGAGAAGAAAAAACGTAATAGAATCTACAATGTCCTACCCGGGCCCACAAAGAACTACCCGACCCCTACCCGTGGGACCCAACCTTTGCATTTTCGGATCTCAAAACAGGTACTTCGGGTTCACATGTTACTCTTTGCACCAATGTGTGGTCAAAATTAAACTACACTTAATGTCCCAAAATAAAAGTATAATATTCAATAAATACTCTTTTACTAGAAATGAAGAGCTACAGAACAAGGAAGACCAAAGAATATAGTCAGTCTTGGTGTCGGGACACAAAAACCGAAGGATTTCCGGAGACCAAAGTATAATATTCAATAAATACTCCAATATTCTTTTTGTCACCGGCAACACGTTATCTGCTGACGTGATATCTTTGTCATTAAAAGTTAAAACTGCAACACCATATCTAAGTTATTTAAAATTTTAAAAAAAATACAGAATTAAACCCACTTTTAAGAACCAGTGCATGTATTTCTCTCGGGCATTTCCTCGAACACCTTACCCGCGTCAGGCATCAAACCCAAAGACACATAAAAGTTAGCCAGAACGTTGCGGGCGAACAGGTCCAGGCAGTCTCCCCTCTTTACGACGTCTTCGTGGAGGGCGGCACCGGTCTTCCTGTCGCCAGCCCGTACGCAGTTCTGAAGCGCAGAGCCATAGACATAAGGCTCGAACTCGCGGTCTACTTGGTCAGCCCGCGCATACTAAAACCGGCCGCGGAGATAGCGACTCGACCATGGTTTGATTGGGAAGCGACGGTTTCTGGGTTGGCGAGTGAGTAATTTGATCATGGGATGTGAGTGCGGCTTTATTTGAATAGATTATTTGAAAAGAAAATATCTAGGGGTCGAAAGAATTTTGTATATTTTTTTAATTTGTAAATAATTAAAGATGACTTGGCATTTTTTATATCACAAAGATATCATGTCAGTATGTCGTGGGTGATCAGAAAAATGTTATCAAGGTATTTTTTGATATATTTAGAGAAGTACATTAGTTTATGTAAGCTATACAAGAATTTATGTAAATTTTTTGAGCAAATAGAGTAGCTTATTTAGCCTTTATTCCTAATATTTATTCCCATTTACATCGTAGGTAACATGTCAATTTGGGAAAGGGCTAATGGAACCAATTCGATAAGCCTTTAATTTTTTTTCGATATCTTTAAGTGACTGAAATTATTTGCCAAGCCTATTATTATTTTAGCTGGTTAGAGCGGGGTAACAACAGAAGAAGGTGCTCACGTCGAGCTTCGACCGGCTAGATGCCCGGTTTTATACATATAAAAATGGTCGATTTAGTTTCTACTCGAGTGTGCCCGGATTTAGTACTATTGGAGACCTAACAAAAGTAGGTACAACATGTAACTAACAATAGTATAATTGAGACTAAAAGTTGGATTGCTTCTCTATCTCCTCACCGGTTGTGTTCAAATGTAAAATCTCCAAGCTCATTCCTCTTAAGATAATTTGTTTCCTGTGGTTGACCTTGAAGGAATGCCTAAAGTCCCGTGACAACTTACTTCGTATTGGTGCCATTCAGCCGCAAGAGTCCTTGTGTGTGATGTGCAACCGAGACTCGGATACATCTGATCATCTCTTTCTTCACTGTGAGTTTGTTTCAAGGATTACATGCCATTGTAATTTGCTTTGCTGTTGCCTCTTAGACCTCGAGTTCTCGTGAATTTTCTGGGTTTGGCTTTTGTTCTGTAATCTGCTATAGTTGCTTTCTTAGCAATTTGGTCTTGGGACTTTTGTTGTACTTATTCGTTTTTAATAATAGTATTTACCTTTCAAAAAAATTGAGACTAAAAATGATACCGGTTAATAATAATACAATATGTGACTAATAATAGTGCAGCTGAGACTAACAATAATACAACACACTTTTTACATACATAATTACAAAAAAGGCCATATGTCAAGTGTTGCACATAACTCGTTTAATTGTTAGTTGCATATTATACTATTGTTAGTCACCAGCAGCACCAATTCTGATCCCAACTCGAGTCGATATCTTATAACTGAAAATTTTATTAAACGTTGCTCTTGACATATTATTATTCATGATTTTCAATAATTACTGCACAAAAGTTTCGTTAAAATTAAATTTTTTTCGCATGCGAATTTTATTTTATAAAACTAGCGTGCAATTTATAATCTCTCATCTTTCTGAAAGCAAGCTTCGTTAAAATTAAACTTTTTTTTGATAAGTATTGTAAAATTAAACTTGGAAAAATGACAAAGATGTAATATTCCGCATGTATTCTTATAACTAAAAACAACACAAAACTAGTTCGCAATTTAAAAAATAAATATCCAGACATTTGTCCCTTAACCTCTCACGAGAATGGGTTGAGTTGGAATCTGATCTACATGATTTGGAATTGGATACAAATTTATTTTTGAGAAAAGAACATTTTCCCTACAATTTATGAGCCTCGACAAAAAAAATTGGCCCAGAAATCCATGGACCAACTATTTGAGAGCCCACGTAATAAGGCTGGATGGCCCACATGAATACCCATTTTGAAAGCCCACAAATTGAAATGGTGTGGACATATAGGGAAGTTTGGCATACTTGGGCCGCCGGGAAAAAATTGTCGTGAATACCACATGACTTTGATTGACTATGGATACGTAACAAAACATATGATACAAATTAACCGATGACCAAAAAGTACATGCTCAAATTGTACAAGGAAATAGTGAAAATTTGGAGTGACCAGGTTTAAATTATCGTCACGATAAATTTGATGAACAAATCGCAAACCAAGGTAATTAAGAGCAATAACATAAACAAAGGGGATTGACCCAAAACACAAACTATGTTTGCTTATTCTTACGTGTTTTTCTGCAATATGAGTATTTATGTTCCAAGTTTAATTAACACTACGCCTAGAGTGGTTATAACAATATATGAGAAATTCGTCCTAAAAACCAAACTCAAATAACAAAAAATAAAGGTAAAATATGCCCGATTTAAATGACGAAGAGTGTGGTAGAGATTAAGAAAGTTCCTACGAATAGATTTATGCATATCGGTGTAACACTACGTATTGAAATCGACGATTGCGGCGACGCGAGGGGGGATACAACGCCAGATGGGTGGTTGGACCAGATTCCACGGAGGGGTTAGGATTTTGATAGTAGCGGGAATAGTGGTGGTCTTGGGCTAAGGACGGAGAGGATGCGAGGAGGAGAAGGTGGTGGTTTCGGGGCGGAAGTTCGGGTCCTCATCGTTTCGAGCCAGAGCTCCTGGTGAGGATTGCATGGGCGTGGACCTGTTTGACGTGGTGGATTGCTAGAGGAGGTGGTCGAGGGGATCGGGGTCGGCAGCGAAAGGAGGTCCTCGGCGGGATGGCCCCCCTAGTTTGCGGCGAGACAAAAAATTTATTTCTTTTTTTCCCATTTTTTAAGGATATAAATGTTATTTTACATAGAAAATTGACTTACGACATCAGCGAGAGACCAGAGGATATAATAAAATTAAATGCGGGTGACGAAAAAATCAGTTTCAAAATACTAGGGACTAGATCATAAATTTAGTCATACTCGAGAGACATAAAAGTAATTTGCCTTTTTTTTACAATTAAATTTATTTATCAAAAATATAGTAAATAATTAAATTTATTGCTAATTATATAGTAATTATTTTAAATTTAAATCATGATAATATTTCAAGAGAATCTTATGTTTTATCCCAAGATGTCTTGCTGAACAAACTTAGATTGAGAGAATAAACTCACTTAAACTTATTGATGATCTCTTACAGGTATTTATACAAGAAGATTAGGGAAAGAATTAGTGTATAATTACAGCTAATCTATAATTAAGAGAATTAAATACAGTGGCCGTTAGTAGTGGGAAGAAGCGCACCAGCTGTAATTAGCCGTTGCCGAGAGAGGGGAATGAAGTCTTCAGAGGCAAACCATCGAACACCTTCAGTGCAGGAGCAAAGTAGACTTCAGGAGATGGTTGATCAACTAGAGGGATCAACCATAAACTTCAATCATTCTCAACACTTGCGCTAATATATTTTAAAATATTTTCATTAATTATATATCCAGTCAAAATGAAAACGTGACGGGGCAAATACTTACGGATTTTTTAGGATTCGATTTCTATGGAAATTTTAAAAGAAATTGGTTATGAAATCTTTTTTTTCCATTGTTTATATTTGGAAAAGATAAATTTTAAATTTGATTTATATCTCTTTAATTAATTAAAAACATATTGAAATAGTGTTATGATGAACATTTACTCACAATTTTATATTTAAATTTTACAAATTGTATACATGTTTGGAAAGATATTTTCCCCCTGAGTTCTAATAAAATGAAATTCCATTTCCAAAGTAAAATTGGCTCCAAATAGAGAGTATCCTAACCCAAACTTCGCTCCAAAGTAAAAAAAGGGCACTTAAGGCTCACACGTTACTCCCTCCATCCAATCGGTTGTTAAAACCCCTAGTACTGAGAGTACTAGTTTCCAGTTGTAGTCTCATTAAAATATTTTTGTATTAAAATTTAATGAAAAAAAATTACGGTAGAGAAAGAACATTCATTAGCACTTCAAACCTGGGTCTGGATTGAGCACGGAGTGAAGGAATCGATTCCGTACGGTTTGGAGTGAAGGGGGGACCGCAGTGGCAAGCGTAGTTATGTGATAATGGCAAGTGCAGTTATGTGATAATGGCAAGCGCAGTTATGTGATAATGGCATGTGTATTTTGTGACAGTGGCAAGTCCCGTTGATGATAATGGCGCGCGTGGTTTTTTTTATTTTGGTCCCCCATATTTTAGCATTTTTGCAAAAAGGTCACACTGGCATGCGTAGTTATGTGATAGTGGCATGCGCAGTTATGTGATACTGGCATGCGCAGTCACGTGATAATGGCATTTGTATCCGGCCTGCGTTTGTGCGTGGCTTTTTTTATTTTGGTCCCGAAATTTTAGCGCGTTTGCAAAAAAGTCCCCGCGTGTCTTCATTCCGAACGGTTCGGAATCTGAGCATTCCGTGCCCAATCCAGACCCTTCAAACCTATGATTCAACAACTCAAAAATCTTAAAATTATTACAACTACACAGATATGTACAACCAACCACCATGCCCAAGGATTCACGGCCCAAGTAATGAACTCTGTTTCGGTACAGACCTTGAAATTTACGACCGCGAGCAAGGTTGTGATCTTGATGATACAAAATTAGTTGATAACTATAGTGCATTGTAATGAATTCGACTCCTCCCTCAGGCATCAATCCATAGACATAGTTCCACCTTGAAGCTAATTAGTACATAATTGTAATTGTTTCTTAAAAAAATATCTACTTTTTAAAAAAAACCGAAAAGAGGCTGGGACGATGATCTCTCCCTCCTAATTCTACATAGCATGTCTTCCGCTTGGATGCATATTTCTAAGTTGCCTCACTGATGATCCTAAATGAGCAAAATAAACTAATATTGGTTTAACGGAATTTCCACTTTTCGAAGATTGCAAGTTCGAGAATTAGGATCAACGCTGGACAACGGGTTCACATTACTATTAACTACATCGTCTATAATATCTTTTTGATATTAATCTCTTACAAATATATCTTACATAAAATATTATCATATTATATATACAAATATGATAAAATGTAGCTAATATCCTATTTATTTCGTCCATTTATGAGTGAATTGTCGGTGGCAATCAAGATACAAGAACAATAAAAAAAGATTGAACCAAGAACAAACTGGACAAACATGGGAATCAAGTCTGACTAGCTAGTGAAGCATCATGATTCATCACAGAATCAGGATCAACGATGGACAACGGGGTTGACTCGTGAGTGAATTGTCAGTGGCAATAGAAAGAAATTGAACCAAGAACAAACAGGAGAATCAAGTCTCCCTAGCTAGTGAAGCACGAGTCTTCACAATATCTACCACCTTCCTGAAAGCAACTGGAAGAGTTTCCATGATACCTCCATGATTACTCAGATCGCACCACAGCAGACCATCGCGCTTTGCTTATACCTTCCGAGGGACGTTGATATTCTTCTTTGTTTTATAGCCTTTCTTACCTGATCGCACCACAATAGTCCACGTCAGATCATCATCTGTTAAACTTGCATCCACTGCATTCTCTACAACCATGGACCTGCATTGTTTTGTGCACTTGGATAACTTAATACCTCTACTACATACATGTATAGCATTAATTCAAACAACGGACCCACTTAGATCATACTCCGTACCTTTCCGGATATAGTGAGGCATATGTTTTCTCAAAGGCGACCACTCTTGAACTCCCTTCTATTGGAAAAGCAACAACCGGAAGAGTCTGTGGTAGATTACTTGGATCACACCACAGCAAACGGAACTCTCTGTCCTTTGCCATGACGAGACCACCGTTCCTGGTCCATGTCGAATCGTCCACAACTTGGCCCACGATTCCGGAACACCGTGTTGGAGAAAAACCCATATGTCAGTGCCTTTCTCATGGGAGTAACACAGGGCCAGCAGATCTTTTAGCGTGTGCAAACAGACCTGGGACCAGGGAGATGGAAACGGGAAGACGGAAGTGAAAGTGGTAAAAGCCTCATTGGCCATGTCAAAAGAGACAAAACTGTACTCTTGTGCGAGATTTTGATGGTCGGCCTTCATGTCATCCGCGAACACATCCTACCATCTTGCCAGCATGTCAGGTCTCCATATGTTGGAATGAGTTCCTCGTTGTATAAGCCAATGGGAATGCTTATCTCTCTCCAGGAATCCAAACTCAACTCGTATATAGATGCCCGAAAGCGGCGTGAATGCCTTGATTTGGATATTTTCACCACCTTGAAGTCACCACCATAGTGACCAAATCCGACGTGCCAGTTCTCGTCCTGATCAGGGTTGGAGAGAGCCCTCGACTCACCGGTTGTCGGGTTCCAGAGCACATATTGTCCGGAACACATATCCGCAAAACAGACAACTCCCCTGCAAGATCCCACCACCTGGACGTAATAAGTATAACAAACTCTATCGGGTAACCGGGACGGCGATCCGAATTCAGTTGCCAAAAAAGTCGGAGATTCCAGGACGGTGTAAGAAGGATCTATGAAGAAACCCTCCTCCCTGTCTCCCCTCGCTTCAATGATGGCCAGGGACTTCTCGCTATCCTTGCACAAGAGGCGGAGGACACTTCTTTCGAGGAAGCCCGGGGCGGATATAATACAACGCCATGACTTGCATACGCTTTTGCAGCGAAGGACAGAAGTGAGCGGCAGCGATTCCAATACAAGGATCGCCAACTCCTCTGGAAGATATCGAGAATTCATGAAAGCTGTTTTTGTATTTTTGGTAATTGGTATCAGTCGAAGCAAAAAAAAGGGTTCAAGGAAGGAGACGGAGAGATTCCCATATGTTGCGTTTTGTTTGGGATATATATATAGGTAGGGGTTTTTTTGTATAGAATTTATATATAGCTAGGTTTACTTGGACTGATCTTCGTCAAGATCGGCAACTTTTTTTAAGAGTGGAGTATTAATAAGTCGTTTATAAAAAAATAGTATTAATGAGACCGATCTTATTGAATTTTGATATTTTTTTTGAATAATTAACAATTTATTTTTTAAAAATTGTCAAAATCAATGTTTTACAAACGACCCAGGAGGTCAACTCAGATTTCTCTCCGAATTTTAGGTCAACCGGTGCGACCGATTAGATCTTCAGTTAGATCAAATCTTTTTATTTCTATTTTTACTATTATAAAATAATATATAAATCAAATTGTCAAAATATAGGTTTCAAAATTCACATTTTTGAAATACCAACCAGTTTATTTCATAGCAAATCCACTTTTTTGTTGAATTGGAGAAATCGAGCGTGTGATATAATTTTTTTATTTTATTTCATATTGGTATGAAAAAAATCTGGTCTGACAAGATAAGTCAAGTAAAAAAAATTTTGAATTGTTTAGTCCGACCAGATTTTTAGGTGGTTCGTAAGGCAAACAGATTTCAAACCAAACCCAGTACGGTTGTGCAGTCGGGATTAACAGTTCAATCATCAGTCTCATAGACTCTCACTTCTGCTTTATCCAAAGAGATCCTGCTACCTTGCATGAAGAAAATCTTCTGGGAGCACCAAGCGAGGTTGAATTTATTCATCTTCAAGATATCGTAATGAGATCTTTAATATTTTTTAAACTATTTGAAATCGCAAATCATATTTAAGAGACAATATCGCGATAATAAATTTTTAAAAGATTTTCATAAATTGTATATCTGTTCAAAATGAAAACGTAACGGGGCAAATACTTGCGACTTGTTTAGGATTGAAACTTTATGGAAAATTTCAAAAGAAATAGGTTATGCAATCATTTTTCTCATTGTTTATATTTGTGTTGCCGGGAAAAAGGTTCGAGGGTGTTTAGACAACGAACCATCTCAGGTTATTCGAGAACGATCTAACGAACTGGAAAAAAGGAAAAAATAAAGGCAAAACAAGTGGAAGGGAAAGAGAGAGAGTTTATTGAGAGTAAGAAAAAAAGTAAAGAATATGGGGCTATGTGTGTGATATTTTTGGTCTCCCTAAATCAAACTCGGACATATGTTTATAAACAAAAAGACTCATAGTCCCGGCCTGCAATTTAAACTGTGTTTTGATCGGACTTGACTACCCAAAATCTATATTTGTCTCTATCTCCATCCTTATCGAAGTCCAAGTTATATTTTTTCTGGGAAGTCTATCCGCCTTTGACGCTTATCTGATCCGAATTCTATTTACAATCACCCTATCAAAAATAAGATTGATTAGAGATTCGAGCCATAGTACTTGGTTTCGTAAAAGGTTATAATTTTTCTGATCTAAATAAAACAAGTTTTACATTTTTACATGAAGAAAATTTGGCGTGAGCAAGTTTTATTCAATAAGGGTAGGAGAAGATCTCAACTCGATATTCTTAATAAAATAGAAAAATCAAAAGCAAGTAAGAATGATACGGATCGACTCGGCTTCTTTCTAAAGCTTATCTTGTCTAATTTTCTGGATCCTTATTTTCATATGGTTACCTCCCACGAATACCTATTCGACCAGGACTCTCTAAAGTTTTCTTATCGGTCACAATTATGTATATAAACATGTCTACCACAGGTGAACAAAGTGCCAGCCTAAAAGTGGGCTGAGATGGGCCGAGAACTTCTAACCGAGGCGGGATCAGGCAGGGTGGAAGTAGGGGATGGAAGCAGGTGGGCCGAGACCACTCGACCGAGGTGGGATGAAGGTAGGCAGGCTGGGTCCACTGAGACCAGGAGGGCTCCGAAGTAAGCTCAGATTAGGTGGGCTCTGAGGCGGGTGACAGAGGTGACCCGAGACAAACTGGATGCGACTGGAAGTGACTAGGGCTGAGCAAGTTGATCGAACCGGACCAAACTGGGAAAAACTGGAACCAGAATTTTATTTTTTTGCCTGGTCCAGTCCAATTTGATCCGGTTTGACTTAAAACCAGACTTGACCGAATTTTACTTCGAAAATATTTGTATTTTCGCAAACCGGACTGGAACAGCTGCCGGATTGGACCGTTTTTCTATTTGGTCTGATCTGGTTATTTTGGTCCGATTTAATTCGATTCTACGATTTTTGATTTATTTGCTCTCCCGTAGAAGTGACTTAACACGGGATGGAGGTGACTTAAGGAGATGGCTCCAAAGGAACCCGAGGAGTCTTCCGCCCAAAGGGACCCGAGGCGTCCTCCCCTTTCCAGTGCCCGGACTTCCTCCCCCTTGTGATGACCTAAGGCGTCCTCCCTTTGTTGAGGACCTGAGGCAGGCTCGGGCGGTTTCCAAGACGGATCATCGTAAAATAGATTTTTAACCTTTTTTTTCTCCAAATCGGAAGATGTTATTAGCTACAAAATTGTTGTAGATCTTTGTTTTATATTTGGATGGTCAAAGGAATCACCTCATTTAGAAGTCTGGTTCAAAAGGTATGGCTGATCCACCAAAATCTGACAATATTTATCGAGAAAAATAGTACCGATTTTTGAAGCCTTGTTTTGATCATTTTCTATGTCAAACTAGGCAACTCCTGAAATATAAAGTTGGAGATATATGTCTTATATTATAGTTCATGGCCACAAAAATTGGTACGAAAGGTGAGTTCTAAACGACTACGAGGGAGAAACCGGCCATCCTTGCCTTGGTATTTTTCGTACCTCAACAATTTTGGCAAAAAAATAAAATTTTGGAATTTATTTATCTCTTAAATTAATTAAAAACATGTAGAAATAGTGTTATGATGAACAATCAATCACAAATTTTATTTTTTATACAAGTTTGGAAAGAATTTTTTTCCCTAAGTTTTAATAAAATGAAATTTCATTTCCCACGTAAAATTAGCTCCAAATATAGTATCCTAACCCAAACTTGGCATTTTAAGATTGCAAAATAGGCATTTAGGGCCCACCCACATCTTACTCTTTCCATCCAATCTGAAGTTAAAATTAAACTTCATTTAATGTTCCAAAATAAAAATATAATATTCAATAAATACCCTTTTACTAAAAATGAAAATGTAAATAAATTACTTATTGAAAAAGTACAATTTTAATATCTTGCGATTTGGTATTTTGATACTTTTAGTACATAGCTTAAAACTAATCAAAATGGTCACTGTGATTTTAATCGGACTTCATAAGCAGCCATCTAACTGTATGGATGCAAAACAATGTCATTTCGTGGTATGACAACTTGGCAAAAATTTAAATCGGGTGTTGTTGAGTTGTCTTGAATATAATTTTCAAAATAATCTCTATTTTTTTAGATTCTTTCAAAATCCCCCTCTTCCCCTTCCTCTCGCTCTCTCCACTGTCTCCACCTTTGTGCCCTGCTCTCTCCTCTCCATTGATAGTGCCTTCCCCCTTCCTGAACCATGGATCCCATCAGATTGGGTCAGCTACACAGATCCTGGTGCGCCATTGCACTAATTTTCATACAATAGGGTCTCAAAAAGATAAGTACAATCGCACGTTGGCCTCTCACAATCGGGTTAGGTGTATTCTCCACTCTTCTCACCTTCACCATGTACTCTTTCTTCTTATCTGTCCCAAACAAAAAAAATCTTGCTACCACTATCTCAGACGACCAGCCGTACCATAGTAAGACATGTTGGTGGTGTGGGCGGCGATCAGGGCCGCGAGGAGGAATAATATTATAAGAGACGATGTAGGCATAAAGGTGGATATAAGATATATAGAGAGGGGATGGTGAGGCACAAGTGTGGAGAGAAGAGGAGGAAGGAGAAGAGGTGAATTTTAAAAAAATCTGAACAAATTTGGGATTGTTTTGAAATTTATTTTGAATACAATTTATCAACAATGGAGTTAAATTTTTGCTCAGTTGGCATACTACGTAGGCACAAAACGACATCATCTTAGGTTCAGACAATCAGTCACTTGCCTGTGAAGTCTCATTGAAACCATAAATCCCATTTTGATGTGTTTTAAATTATCATATTAAAAGTGTCAAACTGCTAAATTACAAGATACTAAAATATAGTTTTTCCTTTATTTTTTAAGCTGAATAAAGATCCAAATGTGGATCCATGCCCATAGTTGGTGAAATGGTCAGAAGTGTCCTTAAACTGTAGGGATGGGAAATTTTTTTTAAAAAAAATTGGAGCTCAAATATATATTTTACAAACATAAAAAATCTAAAAGTCTGCTCCAAAGAAAAATGTGCTGGAATTTTCTAAGCCTGGGCTAAAAATGTTGGCCCAACATAAAATGGGTCGAACTTATGTTTGGAACAAGCCCAACACCACTCAACAAGTACTTTAAGTTCAATTAGGGAGTCTCCATGATCTTTTTTCCCCCTCGTTACGCGGTCTGACAGACAGTTTGACCAGTCAGACCATGAATCAGAAAGTTTAATGTCTCAAAAAACTAGGTCAGAATGTCAACCTAACGAATCGAACTTTTTTCTGTTTGACCGAATGGTTGGACTAGAAAACTGACCCAGAAAATTTCGGTTCGTTAGGTTTTGCCCCAAAAAAGTGAATAATCGAGCCTCAACTTACCAAATTTTGCCATTTTCGTTACAACTTTCAACCCTAGAATTTAAAAACTTTCTCCGGCACATGTATTTGATTCATTTGTGCATGTATTTGATAATTTTTGGAAGTATGAATGTGATTACATATACGATTATACATATATTCTATATATATATAATTTTAAAAACTATTTTTATTTAAAAAAGGTCTGGTTTGACTAATAGTACAACTAGTCGGACCAATTGACATACAGATCGGACCAAAATTCAGGTCGGACTTCGGATCGTTTTTAAAAATAATATAATTAACTGTAAAATAAGAACAATTTTGTTGAAAATTACTGCAGTTATATCTTGTTTTAAGGTCTGCAGTTATTTCTAATATGGATACATTTTGCTTTGAGGATTAAATTAGGTCAAAATTTTCTTAAATAACTCAAATTTTGTTATCCAACTTCAGATTACTAATACGTAATCTTTCTCAAAAAAAGTTTTGGGTCAATAGTGCTGTTGGGTGTTGGCATGTCGGAATCAGAGGCCCACAAGACTAGTTTTTGAACGTTACACTACCAACCAACCAAACACATTGGTCTAAACCTAACACTTGTCTCTATTTTTTAAAGAATATTATCTCTATTGGGAAAGTGACCATCAAGAATAATTTTAAATTAAACGTTGCAACGGTGCTTTTTCCTTGCAAGAATTCTAAATTGTACCGTTGCACAGAACCAACATCCTTAAAAAGCAAAGAAGCCCCACCAATTTCTTCCATCTCCAAAGCCAAAATCCACTCCTACTCCATCTTCAACTCTCCCTCCCAATTGGCTCTTCGTCGAGCTATAACTACACCTTATCTTTACGGCCGAATTCCCGTCATTGTTCGCGAAGAATACTAATGGAGAATGTGCAGTTGCAGCAAGCTGAGACCACTCCTCCCCCTCTCGTGTGTAAGACACCGCCTCGTGACGTAGAGATTGACCATAAAACGCAAGATTCTGGAAAGGATTACAAGAAATATAGCTCCCCGGATCCCCTTAAAGTTCCTAAGCCGTTTAAGTTTCCTGAAAGGTAAGTGGATGACATCATGCCACTCTCTTCCCTTTGAACTTCTGCTAAAGAACCAGGTTCGAGTTCCATCGATAGTGTTCGACTCTGGATTGTTGATTTGTGCTTGATTAATTGTTATAGGTATAGAAGCCCAACTGATATGATGGTGTCACCTATTACAAGAGGCATTCTCGCCAGAGGCAGAAAGAGCAGTGTCCTCCTGCCACCGAGCCTGAACCAACCTATTAAGGTAACATCTTACCAATTAGAATAATTTAATCACTGCAAGTACGGACCTTTCGAAGCTCGATTTTCGGTTAAGAGTTAGACCATCCGACTAAGTCGGGTCGAGTTCTAGTATGTTTGAGTTGATGTCAATGTTGTTGCATTGCAGGTCCAAGACATACAAGTTCAGGAGGTGATATCTTTCAAGATTGAAATATGAATTCAGATGGGTTCTTGAAGCTTGTTAAATTTTGTAACAGAAATCAATTCTGTGTTTGCACGATATGTGATGGATCCTTGTATTCATATAGTTTTTATGTAAGTGTCCTTGTGATGGATCATTGTTCATTGTTAGTTCTACTCCACTTAACGAAGATTCGAGTTTCAACCCTACAAACCGAATAAAAAATTTAAGAGTTAACCCTATGACCCAAAAATGTTGGAGTAAACTTGTAAAGAAACTTAAAATTGAATTTGTAAACCAAAATAAGAACTAAATAAATCTTATGACCCAACTGTATATAATCCACACATACATAATAATTTAGTATTGTTTCCATGATTCTCTGAAATTTACCCTATAGTATAGAATTTAATCGATTATCAACGTCTGATCAAGAACGATAAATCCCGTCAACAGTCACGAGTTTGAACTTATTAAATGAAAATAACATTTGCCTCCCAGGAATTTTAAACTATCGGCTCTCAAGTTGGTAACAACTTTTCACCTCTCTCGTGGTCGAAACTAACACAAAAAATAAAAATTACCATCGGCTGTTACGGTGAACTGAAAACGGAGTTGGTTGCTTCTTTTTTTTGCTTCAGAAATGGAAATCACTAAAAACTCTCTTGTCCTTCCTTTTCTGAACATTTTAACAGATTTTTGTCTGTTGCTATCAACTTCTTCCATGACCTTTTTTGGTTAAAATTATTCATTTATAAATATTTCTCCTCCTATATTTGCTGATTCATCCTCCAACTCTACAACTTCATAAACTTGTTACCGAATTCAAAGATTCGTTCGAATTGAATTCAAATCTTTTTCCATTTCAGGGTGATATAAGCTGATCATGGACGTTCATCAAGGGCATGAACATGTTGGAAGCAATGGGACTTTGGTCTTCGAGGTTACAGATGATGAGCTTGCCAAATTCGCAAGCACGGGATCATCCTCGTCCTCATCGTCATCAGAATCGAAAGGCGGATCAACCCGAAACGAGCAGGCAAAAATAGCTTATAGCTCCGAGTTAGCAGGGATAGAAGGCTATGATCCGAAGAGGATACCGGCCTCCATATTCGCTGCCAAACCCGCGAACGTGACGGACTGGAGCGTCGCCTCGAACGAGTCCTTGTTTAGCATCCACATGGGGAACAACAGCTTCTCCAGGGACCATTTCTTTGCAATGTACAAGTCAGGGGAGCTGCCAAGGCTGGATGATTCCGCTGTTCCTAAGCTGCAAACGGTAATGGAATCAGACAATGCAGGGAGAGACTCTGCAGCAACGGAGCACGAGTCCCAGCACGATCGCGAGAAGGGGGAGATCGCGGCTCCTTTCGTACCATCGGATGCTTACATCCGGATTCCGGATGGTTCGGACAGGAAACTGAGTCAGGACAGCATGTCTTCTTCTTGGAACTCCAACAGTAGCAGCATCGTTTCGTTCCAATATCTCTTGTAAGTTTTGGACCAAGCTAGCTCCTATCACATCAAATATTGATCCCAACACTTGTTTCGACGTACAACCTCGGTTGATCTGTATATAAAGTTTCGGGTTGAATACGAGATGACTAATTAATGATCGATCTTGATAATCGGTTTCAGGACGGAGAATGACAAAGGAGCAAATCCATCATCGGCTAGGATGGTTACAGGGAACCAGTCCCCTTGTCACCCTGGGAGACAGATGCAACAACATGAGGAAGAACATCCTAAACCATCCCCCAGAAGAAGCCCTAGCACTGCATTGAGGCGCTGGGTTGATTCACTTCGCTGTGGTTGTATGGGGTGATTGCTTTAAGACTATCTGACTCGACTCGAGATTAATCTTTCTTAATGGATACGAGAGAATCGTTGGATTTTTACTTTGGCAAGAAAATTGTTATCTTGTCGCTGTGAATTTCTAAGTAGTCAAAGCATAGGAACAACGGGTTGATTAAATCTGGTGTTGTCCAAAAAATATACGGTTGATTTTAACCTTCTTTTTTTATTTTCAAGTCTCAATAAATTTTCTTATAATGATTAAAGAATTCGATAAAAATCCAGCATAAATATTTGGAAACCAAAATCTCTGAATGCTTATAGAGAAAACCCTATGAGCAACTCTTTTAAACGATTCTTAACATTGGGCAAGAACGAATCAAGAATGTAATCAAAACGATCAACTTCGATGAAGTCAATATACTCGACTCGATACGATAATTTGGACACTCGTGTGATCCACATTTGAATGATTGATTAGATTCCCGTTGAATACTCTTTGGCTGTTAATACCTGGCGGATGGTTAGGTTGCTGGCTATTAAATATTGGAACAAAGTTTGTACTAAACAATACTAATTTATCATAATTAATCATTTTTTTAAAATATCACCTGTAACTATTTTGCCCTAAATTAAAATGTGCAACTCTGTCCCTTTTTCTTTTCTATAAACTAAGAGTAGGAATCTCAAATCTCTATATATAAATATTAGAGATACGTTTTAACCGTTAATTGATATCTAAGGGATTTTTTTCAAAATAGGTATAAAAAAAGATATATTTTCTAAATAGACAAAAACTTAATATATTTTTAAAATAGGTAAAAATTTAATTAAAAATTTAAAAATAGTGGAGTCGACCCAAGAGTGGGTCGACTCATCTGCTGTTAGTGGCAGGTACTTTAAAAAATTGTAATAAAAAGGGAGGGAAATTAGTTAATTTTTTTAATTTTGTAAGTATTATAAGTCAGTATTAGATTATCTGAATGAGTTAAATTTTGATTTGATTTTGCTTAATTTTTCGAGACCTACGCGTCGAGCTCAAAAAATATGAGAAATCAAAAAAAATTAACTCGTTCGGATAAACGATCACCAACTTATACAAAAAAAATTAGTGGAGGAAGGATGCAACCTATAACTAGGTCGACTCCACTATTCAATTTTTTTATTTTTTTAAGAGTGTTAAAGTGACAAGCTGTTGCTCGCGTATCCGAATGAGTTAATTATTTTTAATTTCTCATAATTTTTTTAGCTTGACACGTAGGTCTCGAAAAATTAAGCAAAATCAAATCAAAATTTAACTCATTCGGATAATCTAATACTGACTTATAACACTTACAAAATCACAAAAAATTAACTCATTCCTCTCCCTTTTTATTACAATTTTTTAAAGTACCTGCCACTGACAGCAGGTGAGTCGACCCACTACCTACCTAGGTCCACCACCCTCCGCCTAGCCCTACAGCCTATACTACATATCCATCTTATTTGTCTACCGTACAACAGCACGAAGACCCTATCCACCTAGTCGATCTACCCTTTAAGACATAGTTCTCCCCTCACAATTGTGAGGTTGCAGCCGCCGGCCTCGTTAAAAATCGGTTCCAGAAAACCCACCCCCACCGGAAAAAAATCAGAATTAGGAAAAGAGCACTGCTTGATAACACTACAAGGATGTAAACGCGAACTATGACTTGCCCCTTATACATCTGAAAATCCCAGCAAAACCAGTCGAGACCCACCCAACAAACCAGCCCACCCCACCCCACCCCACTCCACCCAAAATAATGCACTCGTGCTAGCTCTCCGGTTAATGCTCTTGGCGAAGGACTTCCGCAACCGCCTCAGGCGGAGATGAAAAGAACTAAAACCGAAGATCATCTGCCATCTCCATCTTGGCCATACCGTGGGTAGCCATATTGCCTCCTCGTCTGATGAAAGCAAAATGGCACCCCACAAAGCTCATCGCGGCATCCAAACAATACTCCATCAGTAATGCTATATCGCTCATATCTGAAACCTGTCTAGACAAAGCTTGCACAAGAGGTAAATAATTCATCCAAAATGACGTACCTCAAGCCGAGTATGTTGCCAAGTTCCAAGCCAACCAGCACTCCGCGAGCTTCCAGCATAGTGGGATGAACAGCCCCCTCCAACTTTCTAATAAAACCTGCTATAAAACCCCACCACTCTCGTCTCGTACAATAGCTCATACCTGCGCATCACCTGAAATATTAAAACATGCATCAGTATTAATCTTAAACCAACCTTCTGATGGTCTACAGGTGGATGGACGCTTCGGGACATTGACAGTAGTGTGATCTAGCCACAACCGATATATCGATTCCAATACCTCTTTTGCTTCTTCAAAACCTGCATTCTTGAAGACCATCTCATTTCATATTTTCCATACCCCCCATAACCAAGCAGCCCTTCGACTCAACCTGATCCTGCACCGAAAATAGACCCGTACAAGCTTGGACTAAGGAAAGGCCCTTATAAGCCAGAATATCTAATCCCGCCATAGACCATAAGTGCACTGCAAGTTGACAGTCAAACAATAGATGAAGCGTCGTTTCAGCCTCTCCTGAGCATAAAGGGCAACCTACGTCCAGGTCCACTCCTCATTTCGCAATGTTTACCGTAGCGGAAGATTGTCATCCAGAAGTCGCCAAATAAAGGATCGGATCTTCGAAGGACAAAGTAAGTTCCACGCGCATCACTAGACATCCTTGGCATGTGTCAGAATGGCTGCCAATTCTGAATTCTCCCACCAACCCTGCAAGTCAACATAATGTCCTGAACAAACAGTGTAGATACCATTGGCCGTATGTCTCCAATGAACAAGATCTTCAGGAAGTCGCGTACTAACATGCAGATGAACCATCTTTTGAACTTTCACTTCCCCGAACAACCTGTCTAGTAAGCCCGTATCCCAACTATTGGAGTCCAGCAAAAATAACTCAGAGATACACTAATAAGAATTGGCCCCCGGCATGGTATAGCGGGGCTGACCGAGATCAGAACTGGGTAACCAACAATCTTCCCAAATCTGGATTTTATTACCATTATCCACCCTTCATTCCAAATTTGGAGCCAACACCTCTACTCCTTCTCCACGTATAGCTTGGCCTGAAACCTAGTTTTGCAGTAAGAATATCCCCACGAGAAAACTACCTAGCCTTTAATACTCTTGCTGGTAGCGAATCTGGTAAACATAATAATCGTCATGCCTATTTTGCTAGCATTGCCCTATTTGAACTGATAAGCCTCCTAAAACCCAAACCGCCTTCTCTCTTTGATCAGCACATCCGTATTCAACTTCGCCAGTGTATCTTACAATTACCATCTTTGCTTCCCCAGCAGAAGGCACACAACTTTTTCTCAATTCTCTCACAAGTTTCTGCAGACAATCTGAAACAGCTCATAATATAAGTAGGGACTGAAAGAAGGACAGATTTTATAAAAGTCTCTCTATCAGCTCTCGAAAGAAACTACTCCTTCCAACTCCCCATCTTTGCAGTTATACGATCCTCAATAGTAGAAAAAATCAGTCTTTTTGATCGACCAACCAAAGTATGTAAACCCAAGTAAGTGTCCAACTCTTTCCCTCGCCTCATACCCACGATCGATCCTAACATGTTTTGCTCCTCCTCACTGACATTGCAACTGAAATATACTGAGCTCTTCTGGATATTTATCTACTGGCTAGAAGCCCATGAATAGACATCTAACAAGGATAAGACATTCCTAAGGTCACCCTCTGAAGCCCGAGCAAATAATAATGAATCATCTGTTAAAAAAATATGTGTTACAGCTGGAGCCCCTCTTGCCACCCGCACTCCATAAATGTATCGAGAGTTCTCCGCTTGTCAAATTAAGACTGCCAAATACGGTGAGAGAGGATCCCTTTGATGAAGACCCCTTCCCGGCGTGAACAACTTCCCTACTTGGCCATTTACCTGCACTGCATATCTCACTGAATGAACACATCTCATAAACAAGCTAGTAAACGAGGGATCAAAGCCCAAAGATAAAAGCATGTTCTCCAAATAACACCATTCAATCCTATCGTATGCCTTCATCATGTCCAATTTTAAGACACACCACCCTCTACTACCCGTCGTCTTCTTTTTTAAATAATGATAAGATTCAAAAGTCACAATTGCATTATCAGTTTTAAGACGACCCGGAACAAAAGTCCATTGGTTCTCATGGATAATATCCTGAAAAAAATCTTCCAACCTATTTGCTATTGACTTCGTGACCATCTTCATAATTACATTGCACAAACTAATAGGTCAAAAGTCAGAACAACTAACATGATGTTTAACCTTAGGAATTAAGGCAATGATCGTTTTAGTCAGATAAGTGAGGTCCACCCTATCATTAAGAACAGATAGAACAGCACAGATTACCGATGGGCCAACAATTTTTTAATGCGTCTGAAAGAAAGAGGGGGGCATGCCATCTGGCCCGGGTGCCTTAGTCTAAAACATATCCTTAAGGGCACCGTGTTATTCATCTCATCTGTGACCCTCGGAGTCACCAAATCTGTCACTACTGAAACCTGCACATCAACCTCAGAAGCAAAAAGGTCAGTGTAAAAAAGATGAAAAGTGTGCTCCAAACTCGACCAACCTCGCACCATCTCCCCCTCTCGGGTTTACAGCTCAATAATCTAATTCCGCACTCCTCTGTGTCGCAACTTTTGGTAGAAAAACTTTGTATTGTGATCTTCATCCCTAAGCCAATCTACATGTGAGTGTTGTGCCCACATAATTTCTTCTCTAGAAAGGAGTTCCTCTCGTTGTGCTTTCAACTCCGTCAACCTCCTCTTTCGGTCCATTGTTAATGGCTACTTCTGAATCATACCTATCCTGCTCTCCAACTCCCCCTTTTATTTTCGAACATTCCCGAATACTGACCTATCCTATCCTGCTAAATGCTGAGCACAAGCTGCCAATTTAGATGGTAAATCCCCCTCAACCCCTAGATTCCATCCCACCTGAATTTCCTTCTCAATATTCTCATGTCACTCCCACATCTGCTCATGCCCGAACTGACTCCTGATTGGTCTAACTTCCTCACACCGAATCTGACACACCAAGGGGGAGTGATCCGACTCCAATCGAAGTCTTGCCTCCACACAGGTAAACAGAATTAAAGCCAACCACTCCACTGTCGCAAAAACCCTATCCAACTTACATGTAATATGACGATCATCCTCCTGTCCATTCTTCCAAGTGTAATGTAAACCAGTCTGTTTCACCTCAAAGAAACCACAGTACTGAGCTGCCTCATGAAAAGCATACATCCTTCTCTGAGGTATGAGATTATCCTCTCGCTTGTCCGCCAAAGACCAATTTTTATTGAAATCGCCCCTGCACAACCAAGGAGCGGAGGACCTCTCCTTCAACTGACGCAGCAAAGTCCACGAAAGATGCATATCCTCCGTGTTCGCCCAACCGTAGAACCCTGTAAACCTCCACTTGAAAAAAATATGTGACTTCAATATCAATATGATGCTGTGAAAAGAAAAATAACTCAACATTTCATTTGTTGTTTCTAGACACTAATTTCCGTCTCTCGAGGGTACATGGAAAGCAATAATCCTCCTAAATTTTGGGTTGCATATAAAAAATTAATTAATATTAGAATAGCCGATATAATTGCACCTCTTGTTTCCTAAAAAGCCAAACTCATAAATTTCGACAAAATAACTTTGTTAACATGGATTGAGTATGTTGAGAGTTCCATATTGATTATGGTGTCTCATTGGTCTAAATGTAGAAAATTTATCATTTGAGTTGTCACAAAAAAAGTTAACATTATATTATAACAAATAAGATCGTGGTTAATACTATAGATGCAAGCTAACAATATCTCCAATAATTTTTATTTGTGGATCGTAGTATAAATCACACGTTTAAACAAAATTCAAAATCTTTTTTTTGAGAAATTTTTTTTTCAAGAAACAAACAAAATTCAAAATCGAAAGGCATGTTTTACTTCTAATTTCCGAAACCGCCGACAAATAAATATGTGCGGGGTAAGTACCGCCTCGTCATCCCTTCGTCAGGATGCCGTAATGATAGGGCCAAACATGGTCCATTACTGAGAGATAAACAAATTACATAATTATTATGTGCAGCAGAACTACCTAAATTGTAATTTTCGGGGGTGTAAGAATATTAAGAGCACCTTGATTTTTTAATAAGCTCTCGAGTTTATAATATAGTTGGACAGTGTTTGAATTAGTAATCAATTATTTCCTTGGCCATAGAGTTATTTTGATAATCATTCTTTTCCATATTATTTATATTTCCCGCAATTATTTTATTGGGCGTGACATTATTATCATGGCCTTAGCCGCCTAAAAAAAAGCCACGGAAATTATGGATTATGGGTCCCACGCCTTAGCTTTTTGAAGGACAACCCACGTGGGCTCCTTCACGCAGAGCCACGTTTGTTGCTTTTAGGAATTTTTTCAGTCTTTTCCCCGGTAATTTCACGACAGCCCTTTGACAATATTCAAATTATTAATTTTTAATAACATTTAGAAGTAAATTACACTTATGAATGCGCATCATATAATATCCGTTTTCCATATTTTATTTTCTTTTAATTTTTACCATTTCTTCTATTTTTCATTTTTTATCCGTTTTCTTCTTTTTTTTCCAAATCCCAATCCTTTGTACCAGAAAGTAACAAATAAATCCCAATTTATTTCCTAAACCCCGTAAATTGACGGGGACGGTGCATTAATTGACCGTTTGTGGGGCCCGCCTTAAACCTGTATATGTTCCTAATTTGGACCCACCCTCTCTCTTAAACCATATAAAAACTCCAAACATTATCTCTAAGCTGCTAAACTTCTGCGGGGAAGCATTTAAAATAAAAGATGATGTGCCATTTTTTTCGTCAAATCCTTCAACTTTTGACAGTTCCTTAATTTGTAAATTACAGCTGAATTCCTTATTTCTAAAAATATCAAAATGGTTCTCCTAAAACGATGGGACAATATTCAACTTTTCTTCCTACCACAACATTGTCTTTCCTCGTATATATGACACTTGCAAAAAAAAACAGGTAATATGTTTTTACTAGCATAATAATTAGTATTTATAATCCCTCTTAAAACCCGACTAAGAATGTTTTCTATTTACTATTAAAAAAACTATTTATAGATCTATAAAAAGTTGTCATTTTCCATCTTTTGTGACAGGAGTCCAAAGTCTTTTTATATATTTTTCTTTTATTATTTCTTTGTTAAATAATATTTACTCTCTCTCAATCACGAGTGTTCTCACCTGTCATGGAGAACATCTCTCATATCTCAATAAATGCTCGAGTAGGAGAATTCCAATTATCCATTAGGTTGGATTGTTTTTTGAAAGGTCATTGGGTTAGATTGTGAAAATAAATAAGTTGAGGTGTACAGAGACATTCCAGAAGAACTAAGGACTGAAGTTGCACTTGTCACTTGGTAAGAAACCAACAAAATTCCCCAATAGAGGACAGAGGAGAGGAGAGGAGAGAAACATGGGGAAAGTGAGAGGATAAAAAAAAGAAGAGACAACAAATATATATTAAATTTCAGAAATAAATTTTGAAAGATAATAAGTTTTTCTTTTCATGGAATGTGATATCTAAATATCTATTAATCTAACTAATCTAAATTTGAGCTATTTATATTTTAGTTGATTAATTAGATTCATGAAAAATAAGATCTTTAAAAAGTAGAACTGTTTTGTTTAATACTATTAATATTTTCAATAAATGAATTCCAAAAAAAATTTATTAGTTAATCTAAATACCCGTCTCAAGCAAAAATTAGATTAAAAAAAGGAAAGATAGAAACGGGTTTTCTCGTACAATCAGTGTTTAGCTCCCCAAGGAAAAAAAATTATGGGAAAAGTCCACTTAAGTACCCTGTGGTATTACCAATTATCACTTGAGTACCCTGTGGTTTAAAATCGATAGAACCGGTCCAACTTTTTCCAATTTTTATCACTTAGGTCCACTCAAGTCCGGTTCGAGATTTTTTTGCAAAACGCGTCGTTTTGACGCTTATGTGGACTGCCACGTCGTAGTGACCCGGATTAGTCATTGCTGACATGGCGATGGAAAAGTTCACTTAAGTACCCTGTGGTATCACCGATTATCACTTGAGTACCCTGTGGTTTAAAATCGATAGAACCGGTCCAACTTTTTTCAATTTTTATCACTTAGGTCCACTCAAGTCCAGTTCGGGATTTTTTTGCAAAATGCGTCGTTTTGACGCTTATGTGGACTGCCACGTCGTAGTGACCCGGATTAGTCATTGCTGACATGGCGATGGATAAATTATCAAATTAGTACTAAATTAATTTATTATTTTTCAAAAAAATCCTTATCCTCCCATCTCTCTTTCTCTCTCTTCTTCCATTCATGTTCTTCAATCTCCCCATTTTTTCCATCTTCAACCTAACAACAAAATTGGAATCCAACCCGTCCCCTCCGTACAGCCCCCCGCCCCGTCCTCCTCCCCGGCGAGGTCGAGTGCCAACTCCTCCCCGTCATCAACCCCTCTCTGCCGTCACCCACATTTTCTTCCCCCAAGAAGTCCATCAAGTCGATGTTCCACTCCCCGCGCCTTCGCTTCCAGGTGGTTCCCGCGCGGGAGTCCTGAAGCGTGGTGGTGACCGCGGTGGTGCTGGAGGGCTAGGGCGTGGAAGGAGGAGGAGGAGAGGGAGGAAGAGGCAGGGAGGGGGCTCGGGTCGGGGGCGGACCCGAGAAGAAGAGAGAGAAAGAGAGATGGGAGGATAAGGATTTTTTTGAAAAATAATAAATTAATTTGGTACTAATTTGATAATTTACCCATCGCCATGTCAACAATGACTAATCCGGGTCACTACGACGTGGCAGTCCACATAAGCGTCAAAACGACGCATTTTGCAAAAAAATCCTGAACCGGACTTGAGTGGACCTAAGTGATAAAAATTAGAAAAAGTCGGACCGGTTCTATCGATTTTAAACCACAGGGTACTCAAGTGATAATCGGTGATACCACAGGGTACTTAAGTAGATTTTTCCCTACCCATCGCCATGTCAGCAATGACTAATCCGGATCACTACGACGTGGCAGTCCACATAAGCGTCAAAACGACGCGTTTTGCAAAAAAATTCCGAACCGGACTTGAGTGGACCTAAGTGATAAAAATTAGAAAAAGTCGGACCGGTTCTATCGATTTTAAACCACAGGGTACTCAAGTGATAATCGGTGATACCACAGGGTACTTAAGTAGACTTTTCCCAAAAATTAAAGGAAAAAAGGCACAAAGACCTCCACTATTGAGTCCCTCTCGTCCTCTCCCCATCTTCACTTCTTCTTCTTCCCTGCACCTTTTCAACCTCTCCCTGTCTCTGACCCAACATTAGGGTTAGGGTTTTTCCCAATACCTAGAAGAGAAAAAGCTCCCAACAGAGCAGAGAGGGGAGAGAGGGCCAGTGAAGTTAGGCGTTTTGGAGACCCTTTTAGAGGAACTGAGATGGGTTCCTCTTCAGTCATCACCAAATGGCACTTCCTCTTCTTCTCTCTCATAGCTCTACCTTTACTTCCCCTAAACGGTGCCGTTTCGGACAAGTCCATCCTCGTCCAGTTCAAGGCCTCCGTCTCCGACCCCTACGGCCTCCTCTCCAGCTGGGACCCGATCAGGGCGGCAAACCACTGCTCCTGGGTCGGGGTCCGCTGCGGCGCCCTGTCCCGTGTCGTGTCGGTTAATATAACGGGCAACGGGGGCTTCGACGGAGGTAAAGGCGGCTCCTTTCTTTGTGGTTCTGGTTCTGTTAGGTTTCCGTTATATGGGTTCGGGATAAGGAGGGGTTGTGAGGGTAGTAGAGGGTACTTGGTCGGGAAGTTGCCTCCGGTGCTTGCCTGGTTGACCGAGCTAAAGGTCTTGTCTTTGCCGTTTAATGGGTTTGGTGGTGTGTTGCCTGGTGAAATCTGGGGGATGGAGAAGCTGGAAGTGCTTGATCTGGAGGGGAATTCGCTGTTCGGGTCCTTGCCCGGTTCGTTTTCCGGGTTGAGGAACTTGAGGGTTCTGAATTTGGGGTTTAACCGGTTGGACGGTGGGGTACCTGGGTCGCTTGCTTCGTGTGAGAAGTTGGAGATCTTGAATTTGGCTGGTAACAGGGTGAACGGGTCGATCCCGGGGTTTGTTGGTAGGTTCAAGGGTGTTTATTTGTCTTTGAACCAGCTTGGCGGGTCTCTGCCCGGTGAGATTGGTGAGAGGTGTGATAAACTTGAGCACTTGGATCTGTCTGGGAACTTCTTAGTTGGCGGGATCCCTGGAAGTTTGGGGAATTGCAAGAATTTTAGGACATTGTTGCTGTACTCGAATTTGTTTGAAGAAGTTATTCCGCCTGCACTTGGTATGCTTAAGAGGCTTGAGGTGTTGGATTTGTCCAGGAATAGCCTTAGTGGGAAGATACCTCCCGAACTCGGGAATTGTTCTGCCTTGTCGGTGCTTGTGCTGTCAAATTCATTTGATCCATACCAGGATGTTAATAGCTCAAGAGCAGACTATTTATCGGATCATTTAACTTCTGCAGATGAAGATTTTAACTTCTTTCAAGGAGGTATCCCACCGGAAGTTTTGAGCCTACGGACCTTGAGGATGTTGTGGGCACCGGGAGCAACTCTTGAGGGTAGGTTGCCTACTAATTGGGGTGCTTGTGACAGCCTGGAAATGGTCAATTTGGCTCACAACTTTTTCTCTGGACCAATTCCCGATGGATTGAAAAGCTGCCAGAAGCTTTGGTATTTGGACTTCGGTTTCAATGTATTTGATGGGGACCTTCTACCAGAGCTGCCTGTTCCTTGCATGTCTTTGTTTGATGTAAGTAAAAATGCCTTATCTGGTTCAATTCCTAGTTTTAACAGCAGCAGTTGCCCATCGGTTGCATCTAGAAGCTTGGATCCTGCAAGCTTTGTTGACGCCTCTACTGCCTATCTGGCATTCTTTGCATATAAAGCTCAGCCTGTGGATCCTGCAATATCCACTGGTGGGACCGGTGAAATTGTTGTTTTCCATAATTTTGGAGGCAATAACTTTACTGGTCGTCTCCAGTCAATGCCCATAGCTCCAGCAAGGTTGGGGAAACAAACAACATATACATTTTTTGTGGCAGAAAACAAGCTTGACGGGCCATTTCCGGTGATTTTGTTCGAGAAGTGTGATGAGTTGAAGGCGATTGCTGTTAATTTCAGCACCAACAGAATGTCTGGTCCGATTCCTGGTGATATTGGTACCATGTGCAGTTCTCTCAGGCTTCTTGATGCATCGAGAAATCAGATATCTGGAACCATCCCTTCTAGTATCGGCTTGTTGGCATCTCTAGTTGCTCTCAACTTGAGTTGGAATCTTTTGCATGGTGAAATTCCCACCAGTCTAGGCAAAATAAGGGATCTGAAGCATCTGTCTTTGGCTGGTAATAACTTGACTGGTTCAATTCCTTCTAGCTTGGGTCAGTTGTCTTCTCTGGAAGTATTGGACCTTTCATCCAACTTGCTCACTGGCGAGATTCCTAATGATCTGGCAAAGTTGAGGAATCTGAGTGCACTTCTGCTAAATGTAAATAGGCTATCTGGAGAGATTCCTGGAGGCCTGGCTAGTGTGACTACGCTCTTGGCATTCAACGTTTCGTTTAATAACTTGTCTGGACCTCTTCCATCGAGTACAAACTTGATGAAATGTAGCAGTGTTCTTGGAAATCCCTATCTACGCCCGTGTCGGTCATTGCAACTTGCAGTGCCATCGCCAGATTCTCAGGCATCTACTGCGGAAGGCAATGCGGCTCCACCATCTATGGCTCAGAGGACTAGCAATGGTGGATTCAACTCAATTGAGATTGCATCAATAGCTTCAGCCTCAACTATTGTGTCTGTCCTTCTAGCTCTGATTGTCCTATTCTTTTATACCAGAAAGTGGAGTCCCAGATCCAGAATTGTGGGATCCACCAGAAAGGAAGTAACAATCTTTACAGATATCGGAGTTCCTATAACATTTGAAAATGTTGTCCGGGCAACTGGGAGTTTTAATGCAAGCAATTGCATAGGCAATGGAGGTTTTGGGGCAACCTACAAAGCTGAGATATCTCCCGGGGTTCTAGTGGCCATTAAGCGGCTTGCAGTCGGACGATTCCAGGGTGTGCAACAGTTCCATGCTGAAATTAAGACCCTTGCGAGGCTCCATCATCCGAATCTTGTCACTTTGATAGGGTATCATGCCAGTGAAACTGAAATGTTTCTTGTATACAATTATTTGCCTGGTGGTAATTTGGAAAAGTTCATTCAGGAAAGGTCCACAAGGGCTGTAGATTGGAGGGTACTTCACAAGATTGCTTTGGACATAGCCCGTGCACTCGCCTACCTGCATGATCAGTGTGTGCCGAGGGTGCTGCATCGAGATGTCAAACCCAGCAATATCCTCTTGGATGAAGAATCCAATGCATATTTGTCCGACTTTGGTCTGGCCAGGCTCTTGGGAACTTCGGAGACCCATGCTACCACTGGTGTGGCTGGAACTTTTGGTTACGTCGCTCCAGAATATGCAATGACCTGCCGAGTATCTGACAAGGCCGATGTCTACAGTTACGGAGTGGTTCTCCTCGAGTTGCTGTCAGACAAGAAAGCTCTGGACCCTTCATTTTCCCCATACGGAAATGGCTTCAACATTGTTGCATGGGCATGCATGCTCCTGCGACAAGGCCGGGCGAAAGAATTCTTTACATCCGGTTTATGGGATGCCGGCCCCCACGACGATTTGGTGGAGGTACTACACCTGGCTGTCGTCTGTACTGTGGACTCCCTCTCCACAAGGCCGACGATGAAGCAAGTTGTTCGACGGTTAAAGCAGCTCCAACCACCATCATGCTAGTTGCTAGTTGAGGACATTGTTTGATTAACTTAGGGATTTGTAGATGTGGAGGTCCTTTTTTCTGTAATTAAGTGCTGTTATAGTTGTAGTGTCTGATTATGGGTCCTCCTCCTTAGGTAGAGTGCTAAAAATTTGTAGTGATTCCCCACTTGTAAATTCTATTATAGTTTGGTCCCCATTTTTCCATGCTCTTTTTTGCAGGATGAGGGGGCTTCACTGATGAATCTGCAGAAGAATGCAGATATTTGCTGTCCCACAATTTGTTCAACAACTAGCATGTTCAGTGTAGAAATTTGATGAACGAGCCTCTCTTAATGCTACAGAAAAAAAATGTCCTCTCGGCTGTTGCCAATTGCAATTAAGAAAGGAATATCCAAGTCTTTTGGTATCATATGTAATGGATAAAATATTCCGAATTTTTACTGGGAATGACTAATCCAGAGTTTAGCGTATTTGCCCAATTCTCGTCTTAGGGATGACGGTAGATGCGTTTATCCACAAAAGAAGTACTGGATTGAGTGGGGACTAAATAAAATTTGTCCCCGGGTGGGGACTACTTATGCAAACCAATACCACTTCACATGCAAACCAATATCACTACACATGCAAACCAATATCCAATATCACTGCACATACAAACCAATATTCATTTAGTCTCCATGGGTGGGGGACTAGCTTAGTCGTCACCAAATCCGCCCCCTAATTTTTGAGATGAAACGATGTGTTTTTAGGATTTTCGGGTCCCGTGGTTAGAACCTTTAAGAGGTCAAAATGGTTTGGACTTGAGTAGATTAAAAAAAGACATATAGGCAAGAATGACGACTAGTCAACCAAATGACAATGATGAGCTTTTGTTGGTTTATACTCTATAGTTATAGGATAATTATTTTATCGATTAATCTAAATTTGAGTCGGGTAAAATTTGGGAAAGATGGCAAACCTCTTTCAACAACTACTTAATACTGATGTACTCTCAATAACTCAAATCTTAAACCCCTCAATTAAATTATAACAATTCTTTCACCAGTCAATCTAAGTGACTCCCGGCGACAATGATGAGCTTTTTGTTAAATGGTAGTTGGTCGCTTTCCTTTATTCCCCGGCTGCACTTTTCTGCCTTCACGAGCAATCATAAAAGCAACTTTAGCTTTGCTGCCTCAGTGTACGTGCAGTGCAAGAAGCCAATGGTAGTTAGACAGCTACTTCTTCCATCTCGTGCTTAGCAGCTTTTCGAAATCCACTTTCACTCTCTACTCCTCACTCCTGGCACAGTTGCACTGTTTGAATACTGGCTTCACCACTGTCCATAAAAATTGATCCAATTGTAAGGACAATGTATTTTGATTTTTTAAAGAAAATTTTGTATTCAAATCTTAATAATAGAAAAATTATTTTTGAATAAGGTCCGATTTTAATTGATATTTTGTTGCTACAGGTCTGTCTTCTGTTGAACAGTTGGGAAGGTCCAATCCTTTTCATTACACGTTGGGGTGAGATTTCTTTACACGTAGTTGAAAACGAACAAAGAAGAAGCTTGAAGCGAAAAGCACTTTCTGTCGGTTCCATGCTTTACCCAGCAAAGGCCCATATTTGTACATAGAGGACTTCTGGTCCAAAAAGACAACAGGCCTAATGCAAAACCACAAAATTAGGGTTGAGCCCGGTTCGATGATGCAGTTTTGAAGCATTACATCCTCGGTATAGCTGTGTGTTTTTCAGCTGTCAGTTTGGTCAACATAATTTCGGTTTGCGTTTTCTTTTTTTTAAGAGAGGACATCGGCTCTTGTAGTCGATATTATAGCCGTTAAAACTAACTACGCCATGTTGTCTTCGATGGATTCTTCTACTATTTCTACTCTCTATCATATTAGATCTAGCCTATCTATCTTTAATCTAGTGTCCATATATTTTGCTTTCTTCTATTGTAACACCATGGATTAATGCTAGGCTTTGAAAACCAACCTTCAAAAAAAACAATTTTCGATATGAGAATAGACCTACTTTTGAAGAGCCTAATTATCACCAAGTCCAAATCTGACTTTTTCTACGTATATGAGACTCGTGGGATTGACAGAGGGAGGCGAGATGACTATATTTTTTGGAGCGAACTCTAAGCGAATATAAAACATATAGATAAATGTTATACCGAATGAAAGACAATTCTGAATCCGTTTTATCTACGAACACGAAAACTATGCTGAAAAAGCAAGTATGAATTCGCTGGCGTCAATTGTTAGTGTTCACTTTCCACCAAAAAAGAAATTGTTAAGTGTTCACTCGCACATCGCAACTGTCCCGCGACCCGTCGATGTCAAACTCAACCCTTCACAAAACTAATAAAGGACAACCTGGGTCCCCATTGACATTTCTCAAAGAGCGACCCCAAAGGAAATCTATAGCTAAACGAAGTGGCCTAAACATTTTGGTCACTTCTTAGTGTATGATCTACGAATACTCGGTGATAATGTTTTGGCCAACATATTGCCAATAGCTCAAAATGAAGCAATACGTGCCCCCTCCTCTAAGATCGGCTCGGGACGGACCTAAGAAAGAATAGTTACAGTCACAGCATTATCTTCTTTTCGAGCTAAATCAGAAGAGCGTTAAAGATGGTGCAACAAAGTCTACAAGAGCGGGGAAACGTCAACCACTATGTGCTTAAGGGGTTGCGCGAGTGCAACATCGTCGCCACCTGCATGCTTGACAAACTCGGATGGGGTGAAAAAGTTTCCATGGCATACGCAGAGTATCCTGGTCTCCTCTCCCTTCCTATACCCATAGAGAAGCCCTTCAAGCCGCTTTCCATGGAGCCCGAGTCCCTTCGTTGACACGCGGGGCATTTCTTCGAGTGCATTCCTAAAGGCACTCGCCATATTACTGGCTCCATTCTCGGACGGTATTGGTTCATAATGTCTGCCGTTTTCCACTGCACCACCTTCAGGACTGCCTGGTCTGGTCACAGCCACCGGAGTTGGGCTTCTTGATCCGGCTGTCTTGTTGATTCCTGAAACATCAACAAACGAAAGCACATTAGATCAGAGACAGAGTTAGACAATACCAGTCAAACGGCAACCAAACACGACTTCAAGTATCCAGGCGACTCCAAACTCGACGAAACAAAATGAAATCTGAGATCCAGCAACATCATCGCAAATGATTTTAGCGCGTACATCCATCCATATGCATCAGTTTAGCATCCAGGCGTACACTCAATAATTGCAATACGATTGGCCGAAGTTGAAAGGAAAAAAATTGAGACAGAATGACGCATAAGGTCAAAGAACCTACTCTAAAGCAAGGCGCGCTAGCTTTAGATAAAAATCGAGACCCATCACAAAAATTGAGAAAATGTTCGACATCAATCATCAGACAGAATTCACCAAACAATCCCACAACCAAATAAATTAAGCAACGAATCTAAACAGAACTAGGTCAGATTCTTCCGAAATACACAAGCTCCCCGTACCCCAGCGGAGCAATGGTCAGGTGGATGGATTTTCCGCACATATAAATTAGTCCAACAATAAAGTGCATTCAATGCGAGATTCTCAACAGACCCGATAAAAAAGATAGAAAAGCGGTTACCCTGAGCGTGCAGGCTTTCGGATTCGGACAACCCGGAGGACCCGCTCCCCTGGGATCCGATGGACCCTTGCAGGGAAACCCCCTCGAACCCACTCAAGCTCTTCACCAAACCGCCATTATCCTCGAAGCTCCTGGACTGCCCCCGGCAGGGAGCCTTCAAGATCCTCTGCTGCTTCTCCGACCTCTTCCGTTTCGCCTCCATCCGCCTCAACGTCTGCATCTCCTTCCTCTTCCTCCACTCCTCCTCCGTCTCCACGGGCAGCGAGCACGTCCTCGCAACCGCTCCCAGCACCGGGTTCATGAGCTCCGGGATGGAGGCCGACCTCGCCAGAAGCTTCTCCTTCCCCTTGTTCCTGACGGGGTCCACCCCGAATCTACCATGCAGAGACAGCCCCAGGGACAGCTCCACCTCCTCGCCTTCCCCGTCTTCTCCCTCCTCGCGGGTTCCATTAAAATGTCCGGAAAAGGATGAGACTTTCTTCAAGGGATGGTCCCTCGGAAGAGAGCTGCTTCTAAAGATGGGTTCTTCGAATTCCTCCGCCTTTGACATTTTTCTCCCCGAAGTCCAGGAAGCTAGTGAAGAAGATAAAGATTCGATCTTTGGAAGCGAATTCTCCTTCCCAGAAGTTGAATTTTCCCGGGAAATATAAAAGAGGGCAAAGTGAACAATTTGGAAAACAATGGAAGCAAAACGGTATAAAGGGTGAAAGGACTAAGAGAGGCAAAGAAAAGAAGAGAAACGGAAAGCAAGGGAAAAGAGAGTAGTGAGGAGATGACATGAGAGAGACAGATTGGTGGGGGAATTGACGGAAATGCCCTCCTTGGAGTTAAGGGGAATGTGACACGTGGAGGTTAAGTGACGACACGTAGGCTTTTTTAAAGGGAGGCGCGTGGGCACGTGAGAAGACTTTGGATTGGGTTAAAACATGACACGTGTCGAGTCGAAGGACAATGACTTCCACGTGTCGGGTTCCCCAAATCTCGGTCTCGCTCTGCCGCAACTCTCTCTCTCTCTCTCCCTGTGTTCTAAAATTTCGTAAGGCGGATGAGTGATATTTTCTTGACAATTTGTGATGATATTTTTGTATTATGATATTACAAATTCAAGTGTATGCGAGTAAAAAAAAATGGTATTAAAGTTATCGACTCTAATTTGAATTAGTTAGCGTTGTAAAAAAATTAGATCACCAAGAGTGCTTCTTAACTTTTGGGGATTAACTATGTTTTCTTATTAATAAAGTTGCCTGCAGATGAGGATAAAGTTTTCCATCAGACTTGGCGGCAAGTTGAACACCGGCGATATGTTAATTTGTAGGTGTGACAGAGCGATAACGGTTAATATTTAAGTAAATCCCAAGTGGATGGATGTGGGCCCTTGCAAGTAAAGGGGGTAATTTTCCAAAAGAGGGTTTATTTCTCCGACAATTCTCTGAATGGAGTTGTAGGGGATGTTTTCTTTGTTCGGGGTCGAGCCAGAAACCGCTCAGCGGAGAGCATTTTTCCTTCGCACGAAACCGCTGCTCGGGCAGTGTTTTCGAATGAAATCGCTCCAGCTGGAGAGCGTTTTTTTTGTTTAGCCAAAAACTGCTCCCGGTGGAGCATTTTTTGTGTTGTCACCGAAAAAAAAATTAGCTACTGTGAGCAAGGGGAGAAAATCTAAATAAAAATACACAATGGCTCTTGTTCGGAATCAAACCGAAGACCTCCACAATTTTAAATAAGCACTCTAACTAACCAATCTACAAGAGACTATTGACTTATAACTTTGTAATAAATAATATATTACATATATACAATTTCTATAAAATATGTAATATATTACATAAATACATATTTATATAAAATAATATTTATTACATAAATACGTATTTATGTAATATTTTTTATTACATAAATATGTATTTATGAAATACATATTTATGTAATATATTATTTATTAAATAAATATGTATTTATGAAATACATATTTATGAAATATATTATTTTTAAATAAATACGTATTTCATAAATATATTTATGAAATATATTATTTATTAAATAAATATGTACTTATGAAATATGTATTTATGAAATAAGTCTTTATTTTTTTGTATTTAGCTGGGTGTATTATATTACGAAATTAGTTGTTCATATTAACTTCAAGATAGAATTTTTTATTTGGAGTTACTTTTTCATTGCAACCTTATCAAAGGGAATTCCAAAATATTATTATTTTTAATAAACATTACTTCCTCTTTATTTTTAATAAAGAAGTTGTATAATGGTTAACACCGGATTCTGGTTTAAATGGGACAATTAAATTGGTAAAAAAAGAAAACGCTCCCGACGGAGCGATTTTTGGTAAAAAAAAGTTTTTTCGGTAATTTTCCTTCGCTTTGGGTGATTTTGTTTAGAACCCTTATTTATGTAATATATTACATATTTCATAGAAATCGTATATATGTAATATATTATTTATTACAAAGTTATAAGTCAATAGGCTCTTGTAGATTGGTTGGTTAGATTGCTTATTTAAAATTGTGGAGGTCTTCGGTTCGATTCCGAACAAGAACCATTGTGTGTTTTTATTTGGATTTTCTCCTCCTTGCTCACTGCAGCTATTTTTTTTTTTTATGAGAACACAAAAATGCTCCCAGTGGAGCAGTTTTTGGCAAAATAAAAAACTCATTCGAAAACGCGAAGGAAAAATACTCCCCGCTGAACAGTTTTTGGCTCGACCCCAGACAAAGAAAACATTCCCTAATAATTCCATTCAGAAAATTCTCGAAAAAATAAACTCTCTTTTGAAAAATTACACGTAATAAAGGTAGTCCGTAGTCCAAACGGGATTATCAAATTGTGGACAACAAGACTAACGAAATACGTTTAACAATTTTTTGAGTTGGAGGAATATAGACGGACGACAATATGAACACGTGTCAAATATATTTGGAGATCGTTTCTTAGAGTTTTGCAATTAATAATTCAGCCAGTTGGTTCCATAGGATCGCCACGTTTCGACTGTTTATTGGTTTGGCTTGATTAAGTTAGGGTGACAAAATGACCATTATAACCCTCTCTTACCCAAAATGTTTACTCTGAAATTGGGGGATGAGCTAACACTTTCTTTCTCATTATTCCCAATTAGTAATTTTAAACCCAATAATCTCATGTTATTCTAACAGATTGTCGGTTTTACTTTATGTTATTCTGTCTATTATCTAATCAGAATTAGAATTGGGGATGAAGATGAGTAGGGTAAGATAAGATATAGGTGATATTTTATCTATACCGTAATTTTAAAATTTTGACACATATTCTATCATCGACTCTCATAAAATTTTATTATTAGATCTATACCTTTATCCCCAGGGCCTGCAGAATTTACAGGGTCTGCATGGTCCGACCCTTGTATTAAATGCAATACATTTTTAAAATTTTTAAACATAAAATTTTAATTATATATAATTCAAGTAAATCATAAATACAGAATATTTCATTCATTACACATCAACATTTAATTAAAATTTTCAAGAAACAATGAAACATCAAATTTTATAATTTAAGTTAAATGGTAGAAGATTTTTTCTTTCAAATTTCAAATACATAAAGATAACGAATAAGTGTATATTAATCATGAAATATATAGTATATCTATAAAAAAATTAGAATTATATGTATTTTTTTCAGAGTTAATATCATTAATAACTGAAGCATATTACATAATATTTTAGAATTCGATTACAATTTAGAAATAAAAAGTAAAGATAAAGAGGTCTAATTATGGTCTAGTTATAGGGACAAAACTAGTGTAAAAGGGTAAAGGTATGGTATGAATTCATAAGATTCATGCCATACCCTCGATCCATCTCTAAAAATGAACCCATACATATACCCTACATTGATCCAGTCAAAGTCAACTTATCATAGATCTACGGGATAAGAATAGGACCCGACCCATGGACTATCAGATGGATTGAATGAAAAATATATCAAGCCTTACTCTCTCTAACATTCAAAAAGCTTTATAAATTCTATATTACTCTCTCGGTTTTAATCCAATAAGGATTTGTACATGATATTTGTTGAGTTAATTCAGTTAGCAAATTAGGAATGCTCGAATTTGAAAGATGTTTCTAAGTGATTAAACAAAGATGGAGAAAATGAGAGATGATTTTTTTGTTAAGAATAGAGTGTCTAAAGTTCAAAATGAAGCCAGTTTAGATTCGTATGACTTCATAATTTTTCTAATAAATAATTAGTGGCCAAAGTGAAAATTGTTAAGGTTATGACTGGTTGAAATCGGTCAAAATCATAACCTTAACAGTATTTATATAATAATATTTATAGCAGTTCCTATTATGATTTCAGAGATTTACTACGTGTAGAAGCTAACAGATTCAAAATACTAATTGAAAACTGGAAGGCAAGTCATAAAGTGGCCGCTAGTGGTCAACAATCAAAATTAGACGTCTACATCTAAAGAGATCCCAAAATCTTGCAGGTTGGTGTTTTCGTTACTCCTTCACCCTTTTCCCCACCACTCGCAGCTGGAAAGGGATCCTTCATTGTTCATACATTGGCACTTCCGTTTCCTGCCATAGACTGAACCGAACAGCCAATCTCTTAGCTTAGATTCGGTCTGCCACGTCCCATTCTAGGATGTAGCTCATCCCAAATATAACCAAGGTCATTACCAAAAAAGATAAGTTAAAATTTTACTGGTTTCTACGTTTAAAAAAATCACCGAATATTGTAACACGCTACTATGTTCTAAATTTTCTGATTAGTTGTAAGAAAATAATTCTAGTTACTTGAAATATCTTGTGTATCATATCATACAAAATTATTAATTTTATATGTATGGCATATTTTTGGTCCTCTATCTGAACATTGTCGATTTCCGCCCGGTCCATATTTGAATCCGAATATTATCAAATTCAATATTTTTTCTCCTTAAATGAGTGAGGTATCATGACACCGAGATAAGATTAGGATGTAACATTGCGTACAAATAAAATTATTGATGTGCCATAATACAATATTAGTAAGTTAAATTTCAATTAAAAAATTTAAAACCACGAAATTGTAATAACATAGTGTGGTTTGTCAAACAGTGCAAACAAAATGACAGACTAACGAGAGTTATTTCAATTAATAAGAGATTTAAATTAACTTGGATTTAAAATATCCCACAATGTTCAATTTTAAATTTCAGATATTTTTTAAATGCGAACTGATCTAGAAACAGGGGGACTCAGTTTCACGATGGGCAGGATGTGAACGGTTTTGGATAGAGTGGGAATACATAAAAGTTATCTCCACGGAGAGAATTTTGTTTAGACCATCAAATTTTATTAAAAATTGTGTCTACAGATCTGACAGTTATTAAAAACCGTGTCTATAAATATAATAACTTGATCTATTTCAGTGGGGACAACTCTTATCCCCACTAAATTCGAACTGATATGAACATATTAATCAAATCCAGCGAGAGAGATCACATTGCGGTCCATGGAATCTATCTATACGTGGCCCCGGAATGTATCAGGGGGCGAATCGGGATGGAAGTGGGACCCGACGGGGTGCAAGTTGCAAGGAGAAGCCTGCGGTGCTCACCCGCGATATGGGCACGTGTCCGGAAGTGGGGAGATGGAGGGACACGCGTCGGAAGGTGGTTGAACAGAACAGCTAAGCCAAGTTGCGGGGGAGTGGGGAAGTATTCAGAGAAAGGGAACCTTGTCGGACGTGACGTGTCCAGGGGTAATCGTGTCCCTCTCTGAGATCAGACTAGGGGTGAGCAAGTCAACCGAATCGGAAAAAACCGGATCGGACCGGAACTTTAGGGATATTGCAAACCGGACTGTACTCACTCTGGTCTGGTCTAGGTTTGGTTCGGTCCGACCAAAAACCGGACCGAATTACCAAAAATTGGGTTTCGGACCGGACCAAACCGGACCGGAAACCAGATTTTGGGTATTTTTACAAATCGGACCGGACCGTTTTTTCATTTGGTCCGGTTTGGTCAGGTTTTTTTGGTCCGGATTGATCCAGTTTGACAGTTTTCGGTTTGTTTGCTCACCCCTAGATCAGACGATGTTTGTTCGATTCTAGTAACGCACGCCATTTCTATTGCCTACCGCCTACTGGTTCCATCGTTTGACATACTGTTCTACTTTTAATCCCGGATTGAGTGCGATGTTTTCCAGTAGTGAGGTCCAAATAATGTAGATCGGTCTCTGCGTACAATGACAAATATATAATATTGTAGAGGAAAATTTCAGAATTTTATATCTAAAAATATGTCATATTATTATCACTTGTGTGTACAATTGTTAGTAACAACACCATACTCCTGGGTCCCTAGTACCATTGAATGCGACCCCACGAATTGTGGTCTTAAAATTATGACCATACAACCAAATGTAGTCTCATATTTTGAGCTATTCTATATATTATGTCACATTATTAAATTTATATGTGTGTTATTTTATATCACTACTTGTATTTGATTTTGATTTGAATATTTTCGATCTCTTCTTGATCTTAATTTCAATCTAAATATTACCAACTTTACCTCTCTTTTTCTCAAAATTAATAAAATGACATAACAAGTGGGGGTAAGATTGACGCACAGATTAAATTATGTGAACATTAATCGAAATATTTTATTACGCAGTAGAAACCGGAGATCCAATGGCAATCCCCGCTTTCGTTGAAATGTTGTTGCTAACATTTTTCAGAGTACCTGTGGCGATTTCAGGTTGTTCAATGTAGCTTTCGTTCCCTCAACTTTTTGACTTGGGCGGTTTTTATCTTTTAGTTTCTTTAGTTTCAAGCCTTTCGTAAAATAGAAAATTTGTCAAGTTGCTTGGTTGGTGATTGGGACGTGCATGTATAGGCAGAGCAAGTGACATAAACAATACAAAGTTGCCGTGGACGAATAAAGAAATAATCAACTTGCTTTGGTTGTTGGTTGCGATTCAGAGAGAGATTGGTAGTTTGGAATCTTAGCTTTGGGAGCAAGAGATCGTTTGTTTTTGCCAAAAAAAGTGCAATTGTTCTTCTTCTCCGGATGATACAAGTTGTATAAAATTTTAACGTGAATTGGTTGTCTCACCAGGTGTCTGTACAACAAGCATATTTCTGTGATGGATTTTTCCGTGGCTGCGAGATCACGGATTCTCTTTCTGCCATTCCATTCGTTATTAATAAAATATTCCATTTCAAAAAAATTGTAGACGACCTTCGTCACTCTCCTTGTGAGAATGGAATAATTTAAGCTAAACCAGGTGAAGGGATCTAGTTTTTTTTTGGGAAAAGTCTACTTTAGTACCCTGTGGTATCGCCCAAAATCACTTTAGTACCCTGTGGTAAAAAACCGACCAATCGAGTCATACTTATTCCAATTAACATCAAAAAGGACCTCGGGCAGCTGCCCGGAGCTGCCCGGACCCGCCCGAACCCTGCCCGGGCTACGTGGCCAGCCACGTCACCAAAACTTGATGACGTGGCACCACGTCACCTCTTCTTCTTCAACTTCTTCTTATCACCGTCGCCGCCACCACCTTCTTCGTCTCCGCCACCATCGTCTCCTCCTCCACCTGCAAGCCCCCCGCCACTATCATCACCGCCAACTAAAGAGACCATATGCCGGTGATGGACCGCCCCCGGTTTCGACGTACCGGTTTGGACGGAGAAGCTCTTGGGAGGCAAGTAATGAGGAGAGTCCGCCACCGTCCCCCTACGTCCTGCCAAAGCCAAGAGCTTCAACAAGTTTTGGTGACGTGACGTCAAGGTCCGATTTATAGATCTGCCTGTATCTTCACTAGGGCCGACACGGCTTCCTCCATGCTCGGTCTCCTTCCCGGGTCCTTCTTCAAGCAGGCTACGCTAAGCTTCGCCGTAGCGCTATTTCGCTCTCGTGGTTTCCTTTCCTGAGACTGTCATCGATCAGAGAAGCGAGCTCGGCTTCTGCGTTCTCTTTTTCCATTGTCGCGGCTACTGTAACCGGGAGCAGAACTTCCTTCCCGTCTTTTTTGAAGACCACATCTCTCCCCGTGATCAGTTCCAGCAGGACTACTCCGAAAGCGTAAACATCAATCTTCGGGGTGACGTCTCCCGATTCCATGTATTCTGGTGCCATGTAGTCAAGGGTCCCAGTGACTTGGTTTGACAGGCTAGCTTCTGTTGCTTGTTCTTCTACTGCTCTTGCCTGGCTGAAGTTTGAGACCTTGGCGCGGTGATCTCTCGTTAGGAGTACATTGAATAATCGTACATTGAAGAAGAAGAAGAAGAAGAAGAAGAAGAAGAGGTGACGTGGCGCCACGTCATCAAGTTTTGGTGACGTGGCTGGCCACGTAGCCCGGGCAGGGTTCGGGCGGGTCCGGGCAGCTGCCCGAGGCCCTTTTTGATGTTAATTGGAATAAGTATGACTCGATTGGTCAATTTTTTACCACAGGGTACTAAAGTGATTTTGGGCGATACCACAGGGTACTAAAGTAGACTTTTCCCTTTTTTTTTTCCAGGCACCTAAAACATTGCATAATTTATAAATTCTCTTTGGGTTTAAGAAATATCAATCTATTCTTTGGACGTTTTGGGCTGATTATGGTTTGATTGGGCTGGTTTTGTTTTGTTAAGATTGACGGTATCATACCGAATACCGAATTAAATTTGAGATTGGGTTCAAAGAATCTCGTCTATGATTGTGGTTGCTTTTATGTACACACCACACCTAAGATACTGAGCAGCATCAGAATCTTGAAAAGTAACTCGTGGATTCCAATTGAAAAAGATGCAAGTAAGGATTTCTAGTGAAGTTTGAACCACAGATACTAAATCTGCCAGGAGCACTGGCATATCTAAAGCTAATAAGCTACTACAACCGCTGTTAAGCTTTTTCCACGAGAATTCCGACTCGGAAGTGTTCAAGTGAATGCAGGACAACCACTTGAACCACATGGTTGGTTATCCGTATTTAACGGGAAAAATTATCGCTCTACTTATAGCCTATACGACGCTACTGAAAACTACGGCAGTTCCTCTCTAGCACAACTTGGTCAAGAAAATGGACAACGACCTTTCAATTTCCTAAGAAGGCAAAAGATAATGAAGACTAGGCTCTATGAACTAACCATGTCGAAAATTGATGTCAAAACTCCTCGGTTTGCTTAGCCTCATGAGGGATGAGCAATTGGCTTTGGTCCATTGGGACGAATAACTCGTCCTCTTTGCTGATAACCTTCACCTCGACCACTTGGGTGCTGCTGATAACCTTCACCTCGACCACCTGGGTGCTGATATCCTTCGCCTCGACCACCTGGGCGATGATAACCTTCACCCCGACCACCTGGCCGCTGATAACCTTCGCCTCGACCACCTGGGTGCTGATAACCTTCGCCTCGACCACTTGGACCTCTGCCTCGACCAGAGTATTCACCCCGGCCTCCCACATCATTTCTGACAAAACCTCTGCCACCACCATAATTTCCCCGGCCTCTCAAATCGTCCATACGAAAACCTCCCCGTCCAGAAGGAAACTGATCTCTTTCGCTTCCAACTGCAAGAATATTCACAGCATGTCTCATTATTTAGCAGAAGGAAAGCAGCACCAAGTGGAAGTTCAAATATCCTGCAGCTCAATTGCGAGATCTTTTGTTCCTACTATGACCAGAGCATCAGATCTGACATCATACAGTTAGCAATCACATGAATGGAAAATGAGCACTATTCCCACTAGCCTAGTTTAGTGTAGAATTGTTCAAGCCCCCGCCCTTCAGTTGGTCAATTTCAAGTTGGGTGAAATTCAAGGATGACCCTTTTTCCGAGATCAGCAAGGTCTTTGGCACCATCTATGAGCAGATCATGAAAAGGAAAAACAGCTCAATGGATGATGAAGGATGAAATTACCTCGAGATGAAGACCTCTTCATCTCAACAACAACTTGACGGTCTCCAATTGTCACGGGAGAAGCCTGCAACAGAACATTTTCATAAATAAACCGTTGCAAAACATCCGTGCTACTCATTAGATGGAGAATCAATAATGGCACTCGAGTTTAGTTTTGGACAGATAGCAACACTCAGCTTATTATGAGCATTCAGCTTCCTTAATGTCTTGGTTTTCCTGGATGGTAAAAATGAAAATTTCGGAGTTCACTCCTAGACAGATAACAACTGATCAAAAAGGGCCCATCATATCATAAGCTTGATTATTACTAAGGCAGCTGCAATGTGATTGGCCCAAATGGTAACTTAAAACCATGTGAGCAATCACGAGTTCACTCCTAGACATAACCTTAGGGATTATTTAGCAGCAATTAATCAACCAGGTTTCAAGAACTTGGGTTTCAGAACAAAATTGCCTACAATATTTGAATTGTTGTAACAGCACTGATACAGAAATTTGAATAATCAGATAGGGCACTGGAAACTAGTCAACTCCAATGCTAAAAAGAAGGCAGAAATCCAATTCGCATAGTGTTGTCGAGAACAGGAACTGAAAAGGAACCAGCAGAGTCTCATGTAATGGGGCGATACTAGTTTATAGCTAGGGCTTGTCGTGTAAGTGGACTGGACATTCAAACTTGAAAATACACCAAGAAAAACCTTGAAATATGAATCCCAATACTATGCTTTTCTCAGGAAAAGGTCGGTACATTTGATGAGATTGCGTGGAGAAAAAAGTCAGTACATTGAGTCGGTATGGCTAGACAGTAGAGGTTTAGTGACACGGAAAAATGTAACAAACAACCAACTGAGTATCATCACTCTTTTATAGGTCAGCCCAAGTACCATCTGTAACCTGGATTACGTCACTGTCAAAGTGGATGGCATTTGCATGGGGAAGTTTAGTGACACGGCATTTGCATGAGCTATTTTGAATTAACCTGGATTGTAATAGCTATTCTTTGACAAAAACTCCTCTCTAAGACACTATGAAGCTACTTGGTCAATACAAAATAGCTCACAAATGATGCACAAAATGCAGCTACTTCACACGTATTGCCTTCTAATTGTTCTCAGTGCAAGTCATAGTTAATGGACATTAAACACAAGACTGCAAGCCAACCAGACATGAATCTGAATTCCGATTGCCCAGGTTAGACATATCTACCCGGTACTTTTTCTAAAGGTTGATATCTAATTTGAACCACCAATAAAGTCAATTGCTGAAGATGAAATAGATGCAGCCAGAATGACTTGGACAATCAGCCTCACAAGCAAACAAACCCGAAAAGAATGAAAAGTAATGGCCAAGTTCAAAGAAACCATACTAGAAACATACCTGAAGAGCGTTGTTCAAGGAGCTCATAGAAAGAAATTCGACAAAACCAAAGCAGTTCCAGTGTTGCTGAAAAGCAGAAGGCTCTCAATCAAAAGGAGGTTGGCCAAATCACAAGTCCAGAAAGAAAAATTCACGTGCAATATGCTTGCATGCTAACCTTATTAAACCTCACTTGAATACCGTCCTGCTTGATTGGCCCAAATTTTTTAAACTCTGCCTCAAGTTGATCAGCGGTTAAGGTGTAAGGCAAATTTCTTACGTAAATGGAATAGCCTTCAGCTGTGAGCAGAATTTGGTCAGTACATATAGCATAGATTTCAGTACATAGAGAAATTTCAGGCAATAATGGCATAATAACAAATTCACAAATCAAAATTTGCACAAGAAGATGTACCGAGGAGGAAAAGGAGTCAAAAACACATCTACCACATATATAAAATATGCCAAAAGAACTCTCATATACCTTCTTGTCGAGTGTCATCATTGCCTGGGATATCATTGCTGCTTGGTGCTTGTGCTGGCGCAGGCACATGAGGCTCTGGAGCAGGTGAAACTGGGACGGGGGAATGGCTTTCACTTTTTTTAGCTGCCATTCTTGAAGTATTAGTAGGTACATAAACTTTTGTTGGGACTGAACTTCCTTTTGCCACTTTTACCTGTGAGAAAAACTCGGAACATCAAGTTGCAAATCCGGGAAAATTCAAGAACAGAGAGCAAAGCCATAATTTTCTCACAATTGATGCATATGATTTCTTTGGAGCATCCTTCTCAGCAGCAGACGGAACAGGTTCTGTGGCTGCAGAAACTTCATTTCCATTTGAACTTGGAAGGGATTTTGCAGCCGTCTCATTTTTTCTTGAAATCTGTTTGTCGGACTCTGCAGCGTCAATTTCTTTCTCATCTACACCTTTTGGTACTTCCACAAAAGCAGAAGGTTCCGGTGCAGAAGGATCAGATTCATCAGAAACATGGGAGGGTTCTGCAACGAAATACAGATTCTCACTCGGTTACTCAATCCATGGAAATGACACAAGAACTTGTGCAGTTAAAGCAAATAACAGATACGTTGCAACAAGAAGTTCATACCCGGATCTGGGATTGATGGCACGGTTTGGGCACTGTCACCTCCATTAACTGCGTGATTATCCACTGGTTTGTTATCATCAACGTACCTGAAGACATCGTTCAAGACAAAATAACCATTGTCTTGTGGAGCTAGAAAAAATGATTGGGCGAATTTTTTTCTGAAATTGTCCTTGTCAGTTAAACTTCCAGTCACCAACACAGTGACCCCTTCTGAATGTGATTTCTGGGCATCTGCCGTTTTTATCTCTGCCTTATATTCCTTGAAATTTAAGGAGAGTATCTTCTCATTGATTCCCTGATCCATGTAAAATAACCATTGTCAAACTTTCTTACTGTTAATTGTGGCATCTACCAACAAAAACAAATGACATGTAAAGAACAATCGAGCTGTAACCACGATATATACTTGCATAGTTGCCACAGTCGACATTTTTCCATTGGCATCCGGCCGGCTTAAAATACTAGAATCCTGGTAAAATCGATAAACCAACTCCGGGGATGTGTGAAGGATGTGATAATACTGCTCAACAAAGGCATTTCCAACCACTTGAGCGCTGGGAGTAGCAGCATTACTTGCTTCTGATGCCATTGTTCTGAAATAAAAGTACGATTACGTCAGCGAGCACAAAACATAAGCACATATGCGACCTCGACAGTTGAAGAACATACCGAGAACAGCATTCCTGTTACAAAACCCGAAAACCACAAGGCAACGAAACCCTAAAACAATGACAAAGAAGAGAAAGAGATCCCGAAAGCAAGTGCCACTACAACATCCTGGAGCCAGATATCTTAAACCCTAAAATGCCATTCGAAAACTACATACCCAAAACCACCAATCTAAGAAATCAACCAACATTGTGTCCACCATTCACAGTAACCAGACAAAACCCTTTGACGCAACCCTCCAGGTCCCCACCACCCTCCCATTAAACCCAAAAAAAAAAAGCTTCAAGCTTCAAGCTTCAGCACTAAGTAAGTAGCACCTGGGCATCACAACCGGAGCAAATAAACCTCCAAGAACCCAACTTTACAAGAACCCAGAAACCATACCCTAACCGAACGCGAAAAGTCACCCAATTTCTCGTAACCAGCGAAGAAATGGACGTGATCTGGAATTACAAAGGGGGAGAGGGGCAAAAGGGTACCTGAAACGCAAATGCTGGAGCCTTTCAGACGAAAAAGATTTGGTCTTTGGTGATGGAAGTTGTAGGGTCGGACTCGGAGAGAGCGAAAGGTGTAATTACGCTTCGATGAAGGGAGGAAGAGCGATGAGAGAGAGAGAGAGAGAGAGAGAGAGAGTGTGTGTATTTATTTGCTGGTTCGTTTTATATTTTGAAGGGACTCGACTTTGTTTATTTTGGTGATATAGTTTCGGTTGTTCTCAATTTAGTCCAGCGTAGTTTGTTTTTTTTTTAAAGTTAAATTTTTACATGAAGTACACATTATTAATCACAAATTATGCTACGTCTGTAGGAGTAGACCAAATGTCCATTGACCAGCGTGCTTTGATTTGAAGAGTCGATATTATAAAGAAAAGAGTAAATTGTTCTCAGGTCTCTCAGATTTACTTAAATTACTGTTTTAGTTCCTGCTATTTTGAAATCGAAACTTTGGTCCTCCTAGTTTGCTTTTATTGTACTCTCAGCTTCATTGCTAACGTCATCGGTCAACTAATTATTTTTATGACGATTATACCCCTAAAAATAACAAAAAAAATCTCAGTTCTTCGTCTTCCTCGTTCGACGGACATAAACTTCATTCAAGCGACGGATCTGGGTAGAAGATGGCCAACTCTGACGATCAGGCAGAAATCAACAGGCGGAGATAGAGTGCTTGCAAAAACCCCAGGGACGGAGGGGAGGGGACAACTCCAACCAACTTGGACGAGTTAGAGGACGACCAACTCTGGCCACTGACGACGGGATGGCTTCCATGGCCCTCGAATCTGCCAGGCTAAGGCTCCAGCAGCTTGATTGCAATGGAGAATCGAGAGAATTAGAAAATTGCAGTAGATGTTGTTCCACGGTGATGGGCAGCTTCCACGGCCCTTGAATTTGATTCCCAGGAACGGCGAGCTTGAGGGTGAACAATGAGCTTGAGGGTGGTTTGATTGAGGGTTTACTCGTCCTTGACGACATCCTCGTTCTTGACTAGAGTCTGGCCGAAATTCTAGATTTTGCCGGAGGTTGGTTTGAATGTGGTGGTCGAGAGGTTGAAGGTGAAGAAGGATTTTATTTTTTTATTATAAGGGTATATTTGTTATTTTGAAATTATGTTGACCAATGACATCAGCAGTTGACCCGGTAGGACAATTTGCTCTAAAGAAAATTATATGTAGTCTGCTATTATTTTTTAATAAGTGAAAAATTTATTAGAATCCTACAATAAATTTCGTAATAACACTCCATATAAACAACGGTAGAATTATAGTATATTTGGTAAAAGATGTTAAGGGTGAATCAACTCGACTTTTCTAAATGTCAGTTGATATTTCGTCCATCTGCAAGGTTTGAACCGAATTTTTCTTCAAAAAGATCTAAACCTTTTATCACATACAAGTGACTTGTAATTGAGATTGTTCTTGAACATCACATCAAGAACAACGATGTCACACCAGTATATCCAAGAATTCGAAATAAGGATCTAGAAAGAAACAATTCCTCCAAACACTTGACAACCAAAAGACAGCTAACAATTGGAGAGACCACTGCTAACATTTCCATATTAACCTACGACACTAGGACTATAAACAAACGAGTAAGGGTGAGCATTTAATCCAATGACAAATTTGAATCTAATTTTTTTTTCAGATTCGGATTCGGATAATTTTTTATCCGGATTCAGATTATCCGAATTTTTTAGTTCGAATTCGAATAAAAAATTATTAAGTTCGGATATCCGAACTATCCAAACTTAATTGGGCCTGTTAAAATAATTTAATTGGGCCTGGTCTCTAAAACTATCCTTCCTAAATAAGTACCAGAAATACCCTCTCTCCGATCTATTCTTCTTCTTCCTCCTACTCGTTCTCTCCTCTCTAATTTTAAACCCTAATTAAATCAATTAACCGCCATTGTTGTCCTCCACCCAAGAAGCAGGATGTGAAAAGAAGGACGACGACGTAGAGGCAACGAAGCAGTTCTAAGGGAAGGCTCCGCTTCCAGAGTCGGTCGTTTGGAGCCACTACGCATCCGCCTGAAACCCGACCTCGTAAGCTGCAAGTTCACGGGGTATGTCTCCATCAACCTCGACGTTCTAGGGAAGAAGGCCAAGCATATTAGTTCAAGGGGTCGTACAAGAGGAACGAGCTAGTCTGGGTCCGACACGACTCTGACGGCGACGTTCGTTCCTATTTTCCTGTCGTTCATTAAATCAGATGATTTTTTAAGGTATGTAGCTTTATTGAAATTGTGGATAACTTGTCGTTCATTAAATCGGGTAGTTCGGATTATCCGAATTCGAAAAAAATTTGGATATTCAAATTTGGATAATTCACTTTTTAGATTTAGATTCGGATAATAAAATTTTTAATTTAAATAGTTTGAATTCAGATAATTCAAATACTCATTATTACAAAAGAGAATAGGTAAAAGAAGCAAAAGTGGGAGCTAAATTCCACTACAAGTACAAATGCTTCTTTTATTCATTCAAATAAGATGGCCTCCATACACTTACACCATCCAAAGTACTAATTATTATATCCCAAGAATCAAATTAAAGTAAATTACGATACTCGACTCGACTCGAATTACTCAACTTCGCTGACAAAAAGAGAACCGAACATTTCCATTTGATGCTTGTCCAACACAAGACCAACCTCGACGCCACCATTCCCATCCCTACTCTCCGCCATGGAAACAGCCCCGGTCGCATCTATAGAGGTCACCTCCACCTTCGTCGGCCTCCCCCACCCGAAGTCCGACACGTAAACCCCGAACCGGGGCGACCCGGCAACCCCGATCCCCACCGTCCCATCTCTAATCGCAGCTTCCATTAACCCACCGAGCTTCCCCTTCGCTCCTCGAAGAGCTTCACCGGACTCCAACCCCCTCACGAGCTCGCTAAGCCCTCGCGCGGCCACCATGATCCCGTCGTCTCCTCGTAGCTCGTCGTGTCCTACGGTAAAGCAGTAGGAACTAACACAGTTGCCGAAGTAGGTCTCCGGCACCGGCGGGTCCATCCGGGCCCTCAAATCCGCGGTGAACCCGATAAAAAAATTGTCTGGTCGTTCTTCCTTGGACTTTGCCAAGCTCACCAACGTGTAAGAGAATGCAAGGACGAAGCTAGATAAATGGTGGAGTCTCCTAGAACCATCTAAAGAACGGATCTTTTCCCTTAACTTTACGATATTTTCCCGGGAAATCTCGTACGTTGCACGTACTAGGTTAATAGGATCTGACCTGAAGGCGGTCGCGGGGAGTAGCTTCAAGCTTCTAGGGTTTTCGAAACCAGGCAGCGACTTGGTGATCTCGGACCAGGAGCTGAGGTAATCCGAACAGAGCCCATCCGGGTCGTTGACCATCCCCCGGTCAAAGCACGGAGTGAGCTCCGGTGGTGTACTAGGGTTCGAGATGTTGTTTAGGAGGAGTTTGTTCATGTGGGCCCATGCTTTAACGAACATGGTGGCGCTCTTCCCGTCGAGGACCGCGTGGTGGGAGGAGACGCCAATGGAGAAGCCGTGACCGGCGAAGAGCGTCACTTGGAGGGATACAACGGCCGCTTCCGATTCCGTCACCTCCAACCCGGGCACGCACGCGCGTGACCAGGCTGCCGGAACTGGGCTGAAGCCAGACACTTGCGTGAACGTGGCCGGGTCGGTTGACTCCCCCACGATGAACCGGACGCCGTCGTTTGTCCCCCCGTAGAGGACGGAGGGGGCCGGAGAATGCCCCGGCCACGTGAGGTGGCCGGCGAGGGGGGTGAATAGTGATAGGGTTTGGGAGAGAGAGTCTCTTAGGGTTGGGACGATAACCGAGTTGAAGTAAGACGAGGTGGCTTGGTTGAGCTCGTAGAAGAACACCCGCTCCACCGGGTGGAACCTGAACCAGAATGTGTCGAAGAAAGTGAGCGGGAGAGACAATAACTCGGTGGGTGACTCGGTCGAGGCGGCTGAGTTGGGTTTGACTCGATGGACCTCCAGTGTCTTCACTTCGTGGTTGAAGTTGCTCGTTGAAGATGATTCCATGGCTATACCCAAACTAGTGTTTTTTCTTGGTCCGTAGTTCTAGGCAGTGAGCTTTTGTACCTCGGAGCTCTTGCCAAACTAGTGTACGGGTAGCTAATATTTTTTTCTTAAATTTTACATTATCACAATGCCGATTTAAATCATGAACTTTTGAAATATTTACGACGCTTGATTATCAAGCCCTTGACTATTGATAGCTTAATGTAGAGATAATTGTTTTAAGGTCTCTGATATTTGAGCAAATTTTTTTTTAGTTCTTACTGTTTTCAAAAATCTTTCTCGGTCTTTATAGTTTGACATAATAGCACTTTTTAGTCCCTAGTAGACCCACCGCTGATGTCAGCGGTCAACTAAATTTTTGTTATGACCATTATACCCTTCACAGAAAAAAAAATCACCGGAAACTCCTTTCCGACGAACCAAAATCTCCGTCGGCTCCGATGAATCTAACATCTCCACCGGCTCTCTTTCGCATTCATGGTGTTCGGCTTATCCGCCTCCATGGACCGCGGTTGATTTTAATTTGGTTTTTTTAATCTTCGATATTGGTTTTCTTTTAACTGCGTTTGAATTTTTTTCCGACCACGAAGTCGCCGGCCGACCGCCCCATTTGTCAATCGACGGTGCCCAAACCATCTCCTCTCCCGCCGCCAACAACCCCGACCTCCCCCACCAAATCTTCTCCCCTCCTCTTTAATCTTGGCCCAAAGCTTTCAAACCCAACAACCCCGAGAACCTATACGACGGGTGCACACGAAATCCAGTTTTAGCGCTTTCCTCATTCCAACCAAAGAAGCCCATTTACAAAATCGAGCTGCAATTTTCTTGGGGGAATATGGGTTATCACAGATTACCTCCATTTCAAACCCATTCTATCACAACACATTCTTAAGGGTGGCGCCGCTATTGTTGAGGACTATCCACCTTTGAAGAGTTTCGAAGGACACAACACATTGTTGCTGCTCTTGGTGGTGTGGGGATGGATAAGGCTTCAATGTCGGATATCCAGGGGACCACGCAGAGAGTGGCCTTGTCCCCTTCCACCACCTGCACATACATTCACGTAAGCTCTTCATCTCCAGAAACGAGCAATTAAATTAAAACCTCATCTTGTTAGGGTTTTTTCTTCATCTGGATTTTTGGCGGTAGATGCAAATTTTAGTTAGTAGTCTAATGTTGAAGATCTAGGTTTTGATTCGTAGCTTTTATTTTGATCTAGATTTTTGTGGATGTTTATTTTTGTTGATGAAGATTTGATTCCCAAAGAAAGATGTAGGGAAGAAGATGAAAATGGAAGATAAGGTTTTTTTTGTGTTTTTTTTGTGAAGGGTATAATGGTCATAACAAAAATTTAGTTGACTGCTGGCATCAGCGGTGGGTCCGCCAGGGATTAAAAAGTGCTATTATATCAAACTAGGAAGACAAAGAAATTTTTTTGAAAACAGTAAGGACTAAAATGAGGGTTTGCTCAAACATCAAGGACCTTAGAGTAATTATCCCCTAAATGTATTAATTGAATAGATGTTGGTTGTTACTTGATTTCTTCTCTGTTTTTTGAACGTACGTAATTGGTTTCCCGATTCACCAGAGAGGTACATTTATTCTTGGCTGCAAACAGACGAGTCTTTGGACAAACCATGTCCACGAGGTGATGATGAATCAAGCTGTCGGTGTGAGAGATGGTTATGGAATTGGTTTGATGAATGCATTACTCAAGTAATTATCTCTACGATAAATATCTCATCTCGTATTTAAATATTTACTAATTTAGATTGTAACAAGATTCAATCATAGACAACAGAATTCTACACCCATGCATTTCACAATTTTAAATTATTTTTTCACCAATCAATCCAAATAATTATCGATTAATTTAAATATTTGGGGTGCATAAACTTGATTCATTACCTGAAACATCCAGGTACCTCCATATCTATCGAGGGTTTTTTTTCTGAACGGTGTTACTATTCACCCTTTTTTGTGAAAAAAGCGTTTGATTTGAAAGTATTGCGGGGACGGTGTCCACGTGGCACGGACGCCGAAAAAAGTCGGATCTTGGACCAAGATCCGACTTTTTTTGTCGGATGACCAAGATCCGACCATTTTTCTCGGATGATATATCCGACTAAAAAAGTCGGATCTTGGTCCAAGATCCGAGCGTTGTCGGATGACCAAGATCCGACTTTTTATGTCGGATCTCGGTCAACAAGATCCAACAAAAAAAGTCGGATTTCGGTCCATATAAACACCAAAATCCGACTTTTTCCGTCGCTCACACTCCCGTCCCCGATATCGCCTTCCCGCTAGCTCGCCTCGCCGCTCCCCGCTCCCGCTCGCCTCGCCGCTCCCTGCTTGCCGCTCCCCGCCACCGCTCCCCGCCCCCGCCCCCGCTCCCCGCCCCCCGCCCCCGCTCCCCGCCCCCGCCCCCGCTCCCCGCTCCCCGCCCCCGCCCCCGCCCCCGCCCCCCGCCCCCGCTCCCCGCTCCCCGCCCACCGCTCCCCGCCCACCGCCCCCGCCCCCCGCCCCCCGCCCCCCGTCTGAATGGTGCGACCAAAATTTCGGTCAGACCAAATTGACTGAAAAATGGTCCGACCGGTTTGACCGAAAGATGGTCCGACCGGTTTGACCGAAAGATGGTCCGACCGGTTTGACCGAAAGATGGTCCGACCGGTTTGACCGAAAGATGGTCCGGCCGGCCAGTTTGACCAAAATAAGGTCCGAGTGGTTTGACCGTTAAACAATGTGACCGTAATATGGTCTGTAATAACGCTATTATAATTAATTTTTTGATTAATATTCTAATTGTTCAATGTTTAACATTGTTGGATTTGCTAAGTTTGTTAATATATTGGTATATAATGTTCTAATATGTCTATTGTGTTGTTTAGATATGGATGCACAGCCATACGGGCATCTTCTAGGGAATGGAGGACCCTTAGATATGTCGGTATTAGTGCACCAGGATGTGCACCGTTCTCAGGACGTGTGGAACCGTGAGGTTCGTGAAGGGATTAACGATAATCAGGACACATTGTTGAAGATACACCGACGGAAATGGACGGTGTCTCATGTGCAGAACGAGGCCTTTATAGCCTATATGAAGGAGGCAGGTTTCTGGGATGTGTGGTGTATTGGCTGGGTCGTTCTCGAAACAGCATTTGTTACAGCCTTGGTGGAGCGGTGGCGGCCGGAGACCCATACGTTCCATATGCCTGTGGGTGAGATGACAGTTACTTTTCAGGACATTGCTGTGTTGTTCGGGCTTCCTATCGATGGTCACCCAGTAACAGGGTTGCAGACACCTCCTGATTGGCACGAGTTCTGCGTACGCCTATTTGGCAGTAACCCGGCAGATACCCCTGGAATAGTTTGGAAAAACCAAATTGCCCTTAAATGGTTCGAGGACCATTTTGACCCTGCTACTATCCCAATTGATGCTGGTGATGAGGTCGTAAAACGATATGTTCGAGCGAACATATTGCGACTTATCGGATGCATTCTTTTTCCCGAGTCTAGTGATGCCAGGGTGAACACATACTGGTTGCCACTTCTAGAGAATGTAGAGGCAATTGGTTCTTACAGCTGGGGTAGTGCGTGTTTTTCACACACGTACAGCCATTTATGTAGAGCCACAAGCTCGACACGTTCACTTATTGCCGGGGCGATGACGCTAGTATGTATGTGGGCTTGGGAACGGATCATCCCAAATCGTCCGGTTTTGTTAAATCCGGCAGTGCAACAACCTGGGCAAGCACTGGGCATCAGGTACAAATTATTACTTAATGCGCTGTAGCCGCTGATTAATCTTATAGACTTGACGTGATATTTTTATGTCACTGTGCAGGTGGAGTGGAAAATTTAACAGAGCGGCCAGCAAAAAAAAACAACCGTATCTGTTTACAGACGCAGGTTGGATGAGCTTAGAGAATCAGATGTAAGTAATTTGTTTATTAAATTTTAATGAATAGTTTTGACTTAAATCATACTGTGTTGCATACATATAACCATGACCATTTGGACGAGCTACGACTGTGTGCATTTGTTACAGGTTGTATGGATGCCGTATAACGACGAGATTCTTAGCAATCTCCCGACAATATGCCATCGTGATTGTGGCTTATGGTTGGCACGAGTCCCGTTGATATGCTTTTTACATGTGGAGTGGCATTATCCTGATCGGGTGTTACGACAGTTCGGATTACTCCAGGGTATTCCGGCTAGCCCTAAAATTTCTTACCGACATAACTGTAGTACCACTATAGGTATTTTTGAAGCTCTGAATACTTGTCCCTTTAAAACAGGTTCCTATCATCATCCCTGTAAAATAAATTAAAATTTAATAAAAATATTATGTGATCCAATATAGAAATACGGAATACCTTCAACTGTCAGAAAGTCCATGGCTCTACTGCACGGTTCTGGATCTCGCTTGACAAGCTTGTAATAACAGTTGCTTTTGGTAGGTTTCTGAGGAGGGACTTCTGATCTATCGTTGGATGGCCTCTGTAATCGTTTGAAAATATACCCAAACTTAGAACCACATAGAGCATTCCAATCAATTTGAGGATGCTCCGGCTCTTCGTCATCATGTGCGATTGGCTCTTTGCCACTTCTCCTCATTGGCACACCTGAACAATTATGAAAATAAATATATACATAAAATGTGTAATGCGTCATTATTCTGCTAAGATAGAGTAACTTAAACTTCAGACTGTTACAAAGAAACTCAACACAACCCACATAGAGTTTCACAAAATATTACAAAGTACAATCCTTTCAGTTCAAAATTAATTACAATTCAACGTCCACGACGGCGTCTACTCGTACTTGCCCCTACGGATACAGCTGCCGCTTTAGCTGCTTTAGCCGCTCTTGCCGCCGTAACTGCTCTTATATTAGTACAATTGGCTTTTGTGTGACTCCTTGTTTTACAGAGCGTACATCGGACGAAAGGCACTGTATCCATTTCATTATGTATGCGCTTCCGTGGCTGTCCTCTACCCCTCGCTAATCTTTCATCTGGAATGAGCCTTACAACCGTAGGATCTTCAGGATACGGCCAATATTTAGGATTGCCCAGAGGAACAAACTTCAGTTGGTAGCAAGCTTGTGTGGTTTCCAGGCGATAATACTTATCCACAAATATCTTGTAATCGATGCCAAGTTCAGTACAACACGCCATCACATGTGAGCACGGATAGTGGTAAGCCTGGAATTTGCCGCAGCCACAAAATCCTGTGGAAAGATTAACTGAATGCTTTCTGTCCCCCTTTTGTCTTCTCATATCGTACCCAGTGCGAACTTCGTACGATCCAACTGTACTGTCAGAAACTCGCACTCTATGTCCATTGGCCTTTCCCTCCCACCGCTCCAACCTGTTTAGGAGCCTCTGTGACATCAATATTTTGCCAGTACAGCTCTCTTTCATACACTTAGTTGATCTCTCTTCAAAATATTCGGTTAGCTTGTTAAATGTCTCTGCCACCAAGGCCGTCACCGGTAAACGACGAACTTTTTTGAAGATCATATTTACGCACTCGGCAAAATTCGTCGTCATGTTACCATATCGGCGTCCGCCATCCCACGCTAAGCTCCACTTGGGCAATTCCTGTTCATACATCCAGTTGAAGACCTTCTGGTCGACATTCCATATTTCTCGCATGTTAGCTTCCAACTTCCACAGTTGAGCTTGCATTCCTACAACCAACATAGTAAAAATATTAAATGTGGAGTAACAACTTGTAAAATAGTTTTAGACTACAAAACATTTGTGCATGTCACCTGCAATCTTCATGACATTCCTCATGGCGTCGTTTTTGAAGTGTTTGTTCAGATTGCTTGCTACGTGTCGAAGACAATATCGATGGGCGGTATCACTGTCTTCTCCCCAACCATACTCCGTATTCATTGCCTTTAATATGCCAGCATGTCGATCAGAAATAACACATATTCCATGTCGGCCAGGCGTGACGTGCTTCCGGACTTGTTTCATGAACCACGGCCAACTATCCGTGTTCTCACCCTCTACCAGAGCAAATGCTATTGGAATTATAGCATTATTACCATCAATTGCAGTGGCGATCAGGAGGACATGCTTGTATTTTCCATACAAGAACGTTCCATCAATCTCCAAGACAGGCATGCAATGTTTGAAAGCTTCAATGCAAGGCTTGAAGCTCCAAAAAACTCGCTTAAAGATCTTTGTTCCAGGAATTAGTGCTTCCACGTAACCAGGGAGGGTGTGATAATATTCCCATTCAACAACAGTTCCAGGATTATTTGCCTTGCATGCTGCAAACCATTGCGGAAGGCAATTGTAAGATTCTTGCCAATCCCCCCATAAATCTTGAAACGCCTTCTCTTTTGCCCACCAAGTCTTCGTATACGAGGGTCTAAACTTCATATGGTCGTGGATCTCTGACCTTAAAGTGGCCACACGAATTTCTGGTTGTTCCTCTACTCGTTTCTTAATAATTTGTGCAATGAAAGCAGAAGTGAGTTGTTTATGATCCTGCGACTTTCGTAGGCGACCACAGGTATGTGGGTAGGTGTGTTTCACGATTTTCCATGGACTGAAAAGTGTGCCCCTTCTTTCCTGTGAGACACGGATCTCCCATTTGCAATCATCAGTCTCCCATTTTTTACACTTCACAGAAAAAGTTTCTGGCCTTGTTTCTTTTCGGACAAACTCACGCCCATCGTTCATTACGAACGCCTCGATCTCCCTCTTTGCATCAAATTTGCTCTTCCAAATCGTACCCTCTTTCAACAAACCAGAACAACTTCCATCTATTGCTCGGTCGCAATCCCATTCTTCACCATAAACAGTCATCGATGATTGTTCACCGGGATCAGTTAGAGCGAGTTCACCGTATTGTTGTTCTCGGTATTGTTGTTCCTCTTCTTCTACTACTTCTTCTTCATCTTCGTCTTCTTCTGCTTCATTTTCGTCTTCTTCTGCTTCGTCTTCGTCTTCTACTTCTTCTGCTTCGTCTTCACGATCAAAATTGTATGTGGCATATGGACCCGTCTCTCTAGGATCATTTTCAAACCAATCAAATATTGGTTCATGAGCAACATCCATCCCCGTTGACGTACCAGCTTCAACGACAAACGGGTTGTAATTATTAACCCTCTTTTCCACAATGATTGTAAGCTTAATCTCCTTCACCATTGGTCCAAAGAAGTTAATCATGGTCTCCAGCATTATCCTAACATCTTCATCGTCGTTAATAAACATTGGACCAAATTGTCCTCTTCCAAATGGACATCTAAATATCAATGGCCCAAATTCTTCATTTGGACCTATTGGGATCTTTTCGTTAACTTTTTTCCGCAAGATATTGTATCTAACAAATGCTGCATGAAACTTCAACTTCTCTTTCCTACCACCTTGGTAATCAAAACCGGTTTCATTGTTGTTGAAAATTACTCCATCGTATTTCAACTTTATTCTTATAACCCGGTTAGCCATTATGAATACTACAACAAAAGAAAACAAGTATGCAATTCTATATTAGCAACACAAAACATAATTTATATTAACGAAAATATCATATAAACATACATTCTTCTCCATCAATTTTTTGGTCCGAGACCACCTTAAGAACCAGATGAAATTTAATCGGACTGGCAGGGTGGTCACTTTTTGTACTCGACCATCCGGAATTTACCAAGAAAAAATTCACAATCTGACCGGTCTGACCGGCCCGACCATTCCGACTCATTAAACCGGTCTGGCCATTGGGGTTGGTCAGTTTATAAAATTCGCACACCCACAAAATTTTAAACAATTAGATATCACACTAAAAAAATATAAGGAATTAATAATTTCAAAAGCTAACATATACTAATTATTTTTAATTAATGAACAAACTCTACATATATACACCCACAAAATTTTAAACAATCAGGTATCACACTCAAAAAATAGAAACAATTAATAATTTTAAAGCTAAAATATACTAATTATTTTTAATTAATGAACAAACTCTACATATATACCAAAATATTAAAGTAAATTAATTTACCTGGTTTTGGGTAGGGTCTTCTATGGTGGTATGCAGGACGTCTTCGTATGGATGACAAAAGGCTTCTGCGAGGTATGCATTATATAGGGGACCAAGATCCGACCAAAAAAGTCGGATCTTGGACCAATATGATAAATTCGACAAAAAATGTCGGATCTTGGTCATATCCGAAATCTCCTATTCAGATTTTGGATATGACCAAGATCCGAGAAAAACGGTCGGATCTTGGACCAAGATCCGACTTTTTTAGTCGGATATATCATCCGACTAAAAAAGTCGGATCTTGGTCATCCGACAAAAAAAGTCGGATCTTGGTCCAAGATCCGACTTTTTTCGGCGTCCGTGCCACGTGGACACCGTCCCCGCAATACTTTCAAATCGAACGCTTTTTTCACAAAAAAGGGTGAATAGTAACACCGTTCAGAAAAAAAAACCCTCTATCGATTGGTGACGAAATAATTGTCAATACCGAGGACGGCTCTCTTATGTTAGCAGCTAAGTTGAAGGAGAAAGGTGCCCCACCCCACCCCCCCTAACACCCACGTGATGTTTCCTTTTTGTTTTGCCATTCTTTTATCAATTAATTACGAATTTGCCACTCTTCCCCTTCGGTCTGGAATAACCCAGTCCGGACACAATCCAGGCTCTCTTTCAAGGATTAGTTTGTTCAATGAATGTCGGATTTGATTATCTTACTTGCGTAACGTTGAGGTTAACATGTTCAGATTCGAGCTTTTACATGGCCAGAATTCTCAAGTAATCAGTATGTTAATACAGAAATAATAAGTTAGTATTGAAGTATCCTCGAGAATGGTCAGCATTGGTTTGAGCTAGGTAGGGCTGAAGTAGCCAAAGAAGCTTCCCACTTATTATAGAAGGTACAAGAAAATAAATAGGGCGAACCTAGACCAATATACAACAACTGATTGAGATCTAAGCGTACCATTTGAGTGGTAGCATCCTATCCTATCCTACTGTAGCTTTGTCAGTGTCATTCCTCATCGCTATTTGAATCCATGAAACTGTACTCTTTGTAAGCTTCAACTTTGATTAGTAACGTTCCACGATTCTCTTCAGTCCACCTAACACCTTCCTTTTCTAAGAGGCCTGTGATCTGCAAAACAGCAAATATGCTCTCATGAAAGATCGATCGACAAGCGTGGCAAGCGGAGCTAGAAAAGAATCAAGGGCGTACCGATTGCTTAACTTCTGACTTTCCATGTCCGCGACTCCCGTGACCTGTGATGACTCTCAGGGTCTGTATTGCTGAAGCAAAATACAGAACATGAATAGAGTATGAGGGGATAGTCAGAATAATTTTAAAGAACTTAATACAGTTTTTCAATTTCTTTTTATGTTCTTGCTTTTTTTTAAGACTGGTGGAAACCGAGTCAACACTTACATTGAGCGTAAGTTCCAAATAGCAGGTGTAGCTTCAGAAGCTTCATTGCTTGTTTCACATGCTGCCCATGCATATCAATTGTAATCACATTTTCTATATCATTGTTCCTGCAGAGAATGAGGAATAACCGGCCTATTTACATTTTACAGAAGACAGACGATCAGTCTCTTATTTAGAACGATGCTTGATTCACTAACCTTAACCTGGCCTAAAATATAGCCTGGCTTGCCCTTTGATCTGCAGCCCGAGCTATCTTAGTTTCCACCTTACCCTACATTCACCAGCCGAATACATTGAAGCATCAAAGCCAAGTTACCAGAAGTTTTAAGGACATTCAAACCACTTGACGACAAAACAGGAGACCAAAGTTTTAAATACTCGAGGTATCATGTGCTTTGTATAAAGCTTTGCTCACATTTCTAGTGCATCCTCGAATTTCTTGACACAATTGCCAAATAACTCAAAGCCAACAAGATATTTCAATGCTCGCACATATTAGAGCATACACTAATGTCACGCGGCGCAAGAACTACAAGCGACGCAAAACAGCACTGGAGACATCTTCCGTTTTAGGAATCTCTAGTTACGAGACTTCAGTAGGAATAATAGTTCTTTTCCTTTTAGTAATGTTTTCCCTTTCTTAGTTATCATTTCCGTTTCGAACTCTTTCCCTATTAGTATTAGTATTTCCTAGTTTGCTATTGGCGTTTGGCTATATAATGCCATGCTCGCTTTAGGGTTTATTCATATCAGAAATAATAAGAAGTCCCTTTCATTTACTACCTTTGTTCCAAAACAGCGCGAGGACGCAAAGGCAAGAAGCCTTTGAGTCCCACCGCGCATTCGTACAACCTGCGTAGCACCACTGGTCGTACCAACATATAAACCTTGAACAAAAACTCTCACCAATGTCATCACGCAAAGTTAACACACCTGGTTAGACAAGAATGAAGCGAGCTCCTTATCCCCCTTTGAGTATGCTACTGCGGCCTGAACAAGTAATCTTCACACATCACATACTGCCTTAAAATTATAAACATCATAAGATCATCACATATTTGCCTCATTATTCAACTAGCACTCAGGAGGAGGTAACATATCCTCGCACAGGAGGAGGGAACATTTTCTTACTTTTTGACGGTAGGAATTCACAGAATCCCAGTGTTGCTTTGCTGATTTTCTATACACGTGATACTCTTCACCGCCGGCTACATTGTAAAAAAAAAGAATGAAATATGGAGGATCAGCAAGTTGGCGAACTACAGCTCTATAAGTGCACCGTCAAAAGCATGGATTCCGTGAAGCATCTTCAAAGTATCAATACAGCAGGCAAATAAGCATTGTAACGTACCACAACTTTCTTGCAGAGGTGAAGTACCATTAGTTTCTTGCATATAGAGATTGGGCCAAAGTGACTGCATCTTTTTAACTATATAATTCCAATTCATAGACCTTTGATCGCGTTCAGAACTCTCTGGGATTTTAAACAAAGACTCTAACACATTTTGAGGGAGGTTCGAATCATCACTTGATGAACTAGTTGAAGATGAAATTTCAATCCTGAAAAAGAAGAAATAGCTGAGGCTCTGCTAGGCAAATGTCTGACACTGACCAGGGAATTAAAAGAAAAGGCCTCAAATTCTATGGGATTCAAACTAGCAACTGGAATCTGAAAGGCGGAACAACTTGATAAGCATTTAAGTTAAGACTTCTAATTCATTTCTTCTCCTTCCATAAGCAAAAGAGACATGCTTCAACCATATTTTCAACTTGAATTTAACTTGAATACAAGTCTCTTTTTGCACTTTTGACTGCTGATGTCGCTTGAAAATACTAGTCAAGCATAATCTTGAACCTGAAGGGCTTTATCATTCAAAATACAATCTCCTTTTGTAACATTGGGACTATATTATTACCCAAAAAAGTTGATACTAGATAAGGATCGTGATAGAAGATGGCATCAAAATACCTGAAGTGGACCAAGGTTTCCTTCCACCATAGTCTCCATTTGAAAACATCAACTACTATGACATGAATTTCAAATGCTTCTCAATTACCCCAAAAAAAAAGAGTCCAAAGAAAGGGAATATCCCTCATAGCTAAACAAGCTTCAGATGCCATACAAACAGAAATAGGGATCAGAACAAGCTACCTGCTTCCACCATTGCCCCATAAACTGTCATGAAGATCGCTTCTTGTTTCACTAGAAAGTGATGTGCAATCAGAGTTTGCATCCATCAGCTGTTACGAAATAAAAAGCTTTTTAACATTCTTTTAAAAAATTGCATATTGAAAATGCCCAAGTCTGAGTAACCAGTTTAATCAAAGGATTAAGGTTGACCTTCTGGAGTTTGACCCTAACAAGTTCTTAAGTGCTCAGGTAACAACTGATCACAACTCAAAGTTGAGTAATATACCAATTTGAGTATAATACAGAGAATCAGTTAACAAGTAACAACTGATCACAACTCAAAGTTAGAGTAACTTGGCCCATCATATCATAAGCATGATTCTTAGTGAGGCAACTGCAATGTGATTAGCTCAAATGGTAACTTAAAACCATGTGAGAAATCACGAGTTCATCCTAGACATAACCTTGGGGATTATACAGCAGCAATTAATCAACCAGGTTTCAAGAACTTGGGTTTCAAAACCAATTTGTCTATAATATTTGAATTGTTGTAACAGAACTAATATAGAAAAAAGAATAATCAGACAGGGCACTGGAAACTTGTCAACTCCAATGCTAAAAAGAAGGCAGAGCTCCAGTTCAGTGTTGTCGAGAAACAGGAACCTGAAAAGGAACCAGCATAGTTCCATGTGATGGAGAGATAATGCATTTATAGTTAGGGCTTGTCGTGAAAGTGGACATTCAAACTTGAAAATACATCAAGAAAAACTTAGAAATATGAATCCGCGTACACTTTTCACAGGAAAAGACAGTCAGTACATTTGATGGGATTGTACAGAGAAAAAAGTCAGTACATGAGTCGATATCGGTAGACAGTAGAGGTCAGCAAAATGTAACAACTATGAGTATCATCACTCTTTTTATAGGTCAGCCCAAAAACCATCTGTAACCTGTATTACGTCACTGTCAAAGCTGATGGCATTTGCATGGGAAAGTGCAACAAAAAGTGTTATAACAGCCGTTCTAGTTTTATAATAAACGATCTCTCAGAAAGAACTTAAACCAAAATAAAAACAGACGCAGAATAAGGAAAACTCATCTCTAAGACACTATGACGCTTTTTGGTCCACCCAAAATAGCTCACAAATGATGCACAAAACGCGTTCCACCAAAAATCATTGATGCACAAAACACAGCTACTTAACAAGTATTCCTAGACAACTATCTGCAAATGTCTGAGGTACACGGTATTGTCTTCTAATTATTCTCAGTGCAAGTCATAGTTAATGGACATTAAACACGACACTGCAAGCCAACCAGACATGAATCTGAATTCCGAAGCCACGGTTAAACATATCTATTCAGGTACTTTTTCAAAAGGTTGATATCTAATTTGGATCACCAATAAAGTTAATTTCTAAGATGAAATAGATGCAGCCAGAATAACTTGGATAATCAGTTTCACACGTAACAAACCCGAAAAGAATGATAAGTAATGGCCAAATTCAAAGAAACCATTCTAGAAACATACCTGAAGGGCGTTGTTCAAGGAGCTCATAGAAAGAAATTCGACAAAACCAAAGCAGAACCGCTGTTGCTGAAATGCAGAAGGCTCTCAATTAAAAGGAGGTTGGCCAAATCACAAGTCCAGAAAGAAAAATTTCACGTGCAACATGCTTGCATGCTAACCTTATTAAACCTCACTTGAATACTGACCTGCTTGACTGGCCCAAATTTTTTAAACTCTGCCTCAATTTGATCAGCGGTTAAGGTGTAAGGCAAATTTCTTACATAAATGGAACAACCTTCAGGTGGGAGCAGAATTTGATCAGTACATATAGCGTGGATTTCAGTACATAGAGAAATTTCATGCAATAATGGCATAATCACAAAAGCAGAAGGTTCTACAACGAAATACAGATTCTCACTCGGTTACTCAATCCATGGAAATGATTAGGCAGTTAAAGCAAATAACAGATACATTGCAACAAGAAGTTCATACCCGGATCTGGGATTGATGGCACGGTTTGGTCACTGTCACCTCCATTAACTGCGTGATTATCCACTGGTTTGTTATCATCAACGTACCTGAAGACATCGTTCAAGACAAAATAGCCATTGTCTTGTGGAGCTAGAAAAAATGACTGGGCGAATTTCTTTCTTAAATTGTCCTTGTCAGTTAAACTTCCAGTCACCAACACAGTGATCCCTTCCATATGTGAATTCTGGGCATCTGCTGTTTTTATCTCTGCCTTATATTCCTTGAAATTGAAGGAGAGTATCTTCTCATTGATTCCCTGATCCATGTAAAATAGCCATTGTCAAACTTTCTTACTGTTGGTTGTGGCCTCTTAACAACAGGAATAAATGCCATGTGATAAGAACAATCGAGCTGTAACCACAATACTTACTTGCATAGTTGCCACAGTCGACATTTTTCCATTGGCATCCGGCCGGCTTAACACACTAGAATCCTGGTAAAATCGATAAACCAACTCCGGGGATGTGTGAAGGATATGGTAATACTGCTCAACAAAGGCATTTCCAACAACTTGAGCGCTGGGAGTAGCAGGATTACTTGCTTCTGATGCCATTATTCTGAAATAAAAGTACGATCCGAACACCTTAGTTTACACTCACAAACAAACATAAGCAAAAGACACATGTGACCTGAACAGTTGAAGAACAAACCGAGAAATAATGATTGGGCAAATTTGGTTTACTTGCTTCTGGTTTGTTATCATCAACGTACCTGAAGACATCGTTTAAGACAAAATAGCCAGAGTCTTGTGGAGCTAGAAAAAATGATTGGGCAAATTTCTTGCTTAAATCGTCCTTGTCGGTTAAACTTCCAGTCACCAACACAGTGACCCCTTCCATATGTGAATTCTGGGCATCTGCTGTTTTTATCTCTGCCTTATATTCCTTGAAATTTAAGGAGAGTATCTTCTCATTGATTCCCTGATCCATGTAAAATAGCCATTGTCAAACTTTCTTACTGTTGGTTGTGGCCTCTTAACAACAGGAATAAATGCCATGCGATAAGAACAATCGAGCTGTAACCACAATACTTACTTGCATAGTTGCCACAGTCGACATTTTTCCATTGGCATCCGGCCGGCTTAACACGCTAGAATCCTGGTAAAATCGATAAACCAACTCCGGGGATGTGTGAAGGATATGGTAATACTGCTCAACAAAGGCATTTCCAACCACTTGAGCGCTGGGAGTAGCAGCATTACTTGCTTCTGAGGCCATTGTTCTGAAATAAAAGTATGATTCTAACATTATGGTTTACACATGCAAACAAATTGCAGCGACCCCAACAGTTGAAATACATACCCAAAACCACCAATCTAAGAAATCCACCAAATATCCCAAAATCAACCAACAGTATATCCATCAGTAACAGTGAGCAGACAAATCCTCCAGGGCCCCACCACCCTCCCAGGAAACAAAAAAAAAGAGTAAGGGGAAAAAAGCTTCAAACTTCACCACTAAGTAAGTAGCAGCTGCCCATCAAAAACCCTGATCAACTTCAGCGAAGAAATGAACCTCCAAGAACCCATCTTTACCCTAAACCCAGAAATCATACTCTAACCAAAACGCGAAAAGTCACCCAATTTCTGCGAAGAAATGGACAAAGGGTACCTGACACGCAACTGCTGGAGCCTTTCAGATGAAAAAGATTCGGTCTTTGATGATGAAGCTTTGTTTTTCTTTTTTTTAGTCATTCTTTGATGATCAAGTTGATGGAAGTTGAGGTGGAAATTACGCTTCTTCAATGCAGCGAAGAGTGGTGTGAGAGTCTGAGAGCGTCTGAGAGAGAGGGGCAATTAGAGGTAGTGGGAAGCGCGTGAAAGGTTAATTTTATATTGGGAAAATTACTCTCTGCTCCCTCAATATACTCAAAAGTCCATTCTGTTTGAAAAATGATCATGTTGTCCCTTTGGTTTGATTTTATTATACTTTCGGGTCCCTAAAAGAATTTTTTTATTTTTTTATTATTGAAATGACAATAATACCCTTAGAACAAAAAATAAAAAAAAATTGATGACCTCATCAACCATCTCCCGTCCTCAAGCTCGAGCTCCGTGTCCTCAACCATCTCCCATCCTCGAGCTCTCCTTCCCCGTCCCCATCCTCGAGCTCTCCTTCCCCGTCCAATCCTCGAGCTCCGTCCCCGTCGTCAACCATCTTCATCGGTCTCGCCGTCGTCAACCATCGTCGTCAACCTCTCCCCGAGCTCGCCGTCATCGAACCGTCCCCGAGCTCGCCATCGTCGAACCATCCTCGCCATCGTCGAACCATCCTCGCCATCAATCGTCGTCGAACCATCCCCTTCTCCTTCCCCGTCCCCATCCTCGTCATCAAATTGATTTGGGGAAGAAATCCCCAATTTCAAATCGATTTTAGTTTAGGGTATAATTACAAATTGATCCCTAAAATTTTTAGATTTGGATTAGATGATGTTAGCAGTTTTTTATTTTTGTTCTAAGGGTATTTTGGTCATTTTATTGACAAAAATGAAAAAAAGAGATTCTAACGTGCGTCAGGGACCCGAAAGTATAATAAAAGCAAACTAGAGGAACTTCATAATGTATTTTGTGAATAGGAAAGACTTTTGAGTATATTTAAGCAAACCCGAGCGACTTGAGAGTAATTTTTCCTTTTATATTTTGAACCGGCTCGGTCTGGTTTCCATTCCCAAACCCCCGCCCCGCCCATCAGCTGGCTTATTTATCGGCTTATTTCATTTTGGCTTATTTGTCCTGGTGTTTTTTTTTTGGAAAAAAGTACACTTAAGTACCCTGTAGTTTCACTGATTATCACTTGGGTACCCTGTGGTTTTAGAACCGTAAAACAGGTCCAACTTATTTCAATTTTTGTCACGGATCGGTCCCGAGCTCCGATCCACTTTTTTTTTTTAGAACGGCGTCATTTTATGGCTGACGTGGACTGCCACGTGGCTTAAACTAGGATTACTCGATGCTAATGTGTCGGAGATAAATTACCAAATTAGTACATAATTAAAAAATCGTGAAAATACCAAAATCCGCTGGCGGGGGGAATTGAACCCGGGTCTTCTTGTTCAAACGTAAACATCATCACCAACTATGCTACACGATTTAGGTGCTATTTGGACGCAATTTCAAAATTTATATATTAATTCATCTTCTTTCTCCGGATTTCATCTTCTCCAACTCCGTGAAACCACATCGAGAAAATCAAAGATTCGAATTAACAATGAAAACGAAATCGCTAATCCAATCCGTACTAATCGGCCTCATCTTCTCCTACCTACTCGCGAAGCTTATCTCCGTCGTTATTTTCTTCAAAAATGACACTTCTCCCTCTCCAGGAGCTACCCCGATGCTGCCGGAACCCCAGCCTCCCCCCGCCACCGTACACAGCAGTGACCGGAACTATGAAGGCTACAGAGACAACGACGGCGAAAGCGAAGACTGGGAGGGCGTGGAGAGAACGGAGCTCGACGAGGCATTCGGCAAGCGTGGCAGAAGCTCGGCTCCATGCCTCCGATATCATCACCAACTATGCTACACGATTGAAGGGTTGCATCGGTCGAAGAAAAATGAGTGGGTTCATTTTGATTTTGATTTCATAGGTCCTTGCTGGAGAAGATGAGTTTCATGGAGTTTAGGTATTGATAAATAAGAGAGTAATTTTCCAAAAGGGGGTTTATTTTCCCGATAATTTCCTGAATGGGGTTGTCAGGGGATGTTTTCCTTGTCTGGGGTCGAGCCAGAAACCGCTCAGCGGGGAGCGTTTTCCCTTCGCACGAAACCGCTCCAGCGCAGCATTTTCAGTCAAGCCGAGCACAACGGAGATTCTCGGCTCGGCTGGCCAAAAACTGCTCCAGCGTGAGCGTTTTCTTTTTTTACCAAAAACCGCTCCGTCGGGAGTATTTTTTGTTTTTTACCAAAACATTTTTTTTGCCAAAAACTGCTCCGCCGGGAGATTTTTTTATTACCAAAAACTGCTCCGCCGGGAACGTTTTCTTTTTTTACCAATTTAATTATCCCATTTAAACCAGAACCTGGTCTTAACCATTATACAACTTGTTTATTAAAAATAAAGAGGAAATGATGTTTATTAAAAATAATAGGGAAAAGTCTACTTTAGTACCCTGTGGTATCGCCCAAAATTACTTTAGTACCCTGTGGTAAAAAACTGATCAATCGAGTCATACTTATTCCAATTAACATCAAAAAGGTCCTCGGGCAAAAAACTGATCAATCGAGTCATACTTATTCCACTTTATGTCGGATCTTGGTCATCTGACTTTTTTGGTCAGATCTTGGTCATCCGACTAAAAAAGTCAGATCTTGGTTCAAGATCCGCCTTTTTTTCCCGTCCGTGCCACATGGACACCACATCTGCAATACTTTATATTCGAACACTTTTTTCACAAAAAATCACCAACAGTAACACCAAACAGACAAAAATCCCATTTTAGAATTGTCTAACCTAGGTGATAAATGTTTAAAATGTCCTTTGACAAATGTTTTTTTAAGTATTATTAAATTAAAAATTGATAAACAAATGAGAGGAAATTATACTTTTCCAAAATATTACGGGAGGCTTTTTTTCCAAAAAATTTCAGATTTGACTTTAAAAAAAGTTATACTTTTTTTTCCAAATTATCCTAGGGGCTATTTTTGTCCGTGAAGTGTTGACTAAAAACATAGCACTAGATTGAACATTTTAAACTAAAAAAATCAATGTACAAGTTGATTGAAAGCACATATATACTAATTAAATAAATATTTATTGACCAAACTAATCTAGATTCGAGCTTTTGCAGGGCTCGAACTCTCAAAGTAACCAATATCTTAATACAAAAATAAGTTAGTATTGAACTATTCTCGAGAATGGTCAGCATTAAGCTAGGTAGGGCTGAAGTAGCTAAAGAAGCTTTCCACATATAGAAGGTATAAATAGGGCGAACCTAGACCAATATACACCTAAGACCAATAGAACATGAATAGAGGACATGAATAGAGGACGAGGGGATAGTCAAAACAAATTTAAAGAACTTAATATAGTTTTCAAATTCTTTTTTATGTTCTTGCTTTTTCTAAGACTGGTGGAAACTGAGTCAACACTTACATGAAGCGTAAGTTCTAAGTAGCATGTGTGGCTTCTGAAGCCTCATTGCTGGTTTCACATGCTGCCCGTGCATATCAATTGTTATAACATTTTTTATATTCTTGTTCCTGCAGAATGAAGAATAACCAGCTTATTTACATATTACAGAAGACAGACGATCAGTCTTGATTCACTAACTTGTCCTGAAATATAACCTCGCTTGCCCTTTGATCTGCAGCCCGAGCCTTCTTAGTTTCCACCTTACGCTACATTCACCAGCTGAATACATTGAAGCATCAAAGCCAAGTTACCATAAGTTTTAAAGACATTCAAACCACTTGACGACAAAACAGGAGACCAAAGTTTTACATACTCGAGGTATCATGTGCTTTGTGTAAAGCTTTGCTCACATTTCTAGAGCATCCTCAAGTTCAAAGTTAACGTAATTTCTTGACACGATTGCCAAATAACTCAAAGTCAACAAGATATTTCAATGTTCGCACATATTAGAGCATACACTAATGTCACGTGGGGCAAGAAGTACAAGCGACGCAAAATAGCACCGGAGACATCTTCCGTTTAGGAATCTCTAGTTACGAGACTTCATTAGGAACCATAGTTCTTTTCCTTTTAGTAATGTTTTCCATTTCTTAGTTATCGTGTTTTCGTTTCGAACTCTTTCCCTATTAGTATTAGTATTTCTTAGTTTGCTATTGGCGTTTGGCTATATAATACCATGCCCGCTTTAGTGTTTATTCATATCATAAATAATAAGAAGTCTCTTTCATTTACTATCTTTGTTCCAAAATGGCGCGAGGACGCAAAGGGAAGAAGCCTTCGAGTTCCACCGCGCACTCGTACAACTTACATAGTACCGCTGGTCGTGCCTCTTGGGTTGAATGCATATTTAATGCATTTGGCCCAAATTGGAAAGGCCCAAGTGGAAGGCCCAAAGTCAAGTTAAGGAGTGGATGTGTACCACATTGAATAGAGCAAGGAGGATTTCCTTGTTTATAAGGAATTCCTCTCCTTACCTCTCAACTTGGTTGACTACCCAAAGGCTGACCCACCGTTAGCTGCAAGGATGGTGCGACGCACCGTCCGAGCACGAGCACGCGCACGCGTGTGTGCATGGCGCATTGGACGCAGGTCGCAATGGGCGCTTTGTGGTGCACTTGGCACGTGCGCATCGTCGCGAGGAGCGCGAGGAGCCTTAAGTATTTTGCCCGAGTCCGGAGAAAGTTGCGCAGCTATCGAAGTGACGAGGAGCTGCGAGCACCTTCCAGGATGGCCACCGAAGAGGCACGAAGGGCTGGAATGTCCAGGAGACTTTCAGAAGGCCGAAGAGTTGCGAGATCCCTCGCGAAAGGGCGCCAGCATAGGGTGGGCGCGCCTAGAAGGATCCAGAAGCCACCGAAGGGCCACGAGCGCAGCCACCAAGCCTGCTGGCCGAACGGACGCGTCCCTTCGGGATGGCTGCTTCCCTGCCTCCTCCAGCCTATAAATAGGCCTGCCCCCTTGCCATTCAATCCATCCCAGCAACAAAGTGCATTCCGTAGCATTGTTGTCTTCTTCTCTCCCCCGTTCTTCACTTACAAAGAGTCCGAAAGTTTGGGGTATATAAGGGTTCGCCCGAAAGTTTTGAGATACGTGTGCAAAATTTTTGGAAACGCCCGAATAGTCGTTGTATCTTGGGGATGATTGCCGTAGCCCGTACCGCACTGAAATATACGGGGCAATCTCATCTTACGGAGAAAGTGTCCAACACTTGCCTCGACTGTCGTACATCCTAATCAAGTACACCACCTCCGATAAACAACAATCGTAAGACGAGATTGTGTACTTGAAGATGGCATCGACAAGCTCAGCACCAGTGCCAGTGGTCCCGGGAACTGTCCACGCCGAAAGGCCAGCCAAGTTCAATGGTACCGAGTTCAAGAGGTGGCAACAGAAGATGACGTTCTATCTGACCACGCTCAACCTAGTTCGGTTCCTGAAAGAGGAAGCACCGAAGATGGCAGACGGAACCGGTTCTGTGGCTGCAGAGACTTCATTTCCATTTGAACTTGGAAGTGATTTGGCAACCGTCTCATTTTTGCTTGAAATCTGTTTGTCAGAGACTGCAGCATCAATTGCTTTCCCATCTACACCTTTTGGTACTTCCACAAAAGCAGAAGTTTCTGCAACGAAATACAGATTCTCACTCGGTTACTCAATCCATGGAAATGATTAGGCAGTTAAAGCAAATAACAGATAAGTTGCAACAAGAAGTTCATACCCGGATCTGGGATTGATGGCACAGTTTGGGCACTGTCGCCTCCATTAACTGCGTGATTATCCACTGGTTTGTTATCATCAACATACCTGAAGACATTGTTCAAGACAAAATAACCTTCGTCTTGTGGAGCTAGAAAAAATGACTGGGCGAATTTCTTTCTTAAATTGTCCTTGTCAGTTAAACTTCCAGTCACCAACACAGTGACCCCTTCCATATGTGATTTCAGGGCATCAACTGTTTCTATCTCTGCCTTATATTCCTTTAAATTTAAAGAAAGTATCTTCTCATTGATTCCCTGGTCCATGTAAAATAGCCATTGTCAAACTTTCTTACTGTTGGTTGCGGCCTCTACCAACAAAAATAAATGCCATGTGATAAGAACAATCAAGCTGTAACCACAACACTTACTTGCATAGTTGCCACAGTTGACATTTTTCCATTGGCATCCGGTCGGCTTAACGTACTAGAATCCTGGTAAAATCGATAAACCAACTCCGGGGATGTGCAAAGAATAAGGTAATACTGCTGAACAAAGGCATTTCCAACCACTTGAGCGCTGGGAGTAGCAGCATCACTTGCTTCTGATGCCATTGTTCTGAAATAAAAGTACGATTCTAACATCATGGTTTACATTTGCAAACAAATGTCAGCGAGCACAAAACATAAGCAAAAACATATGCGGCCTGAACAGTTGAAGAACAAACCGAGAAAAGCAATCCTGTTACAAAAGACGATAACCCGAAAACCACAGGGCAACCAAACCCTAAAACTGGCGAATACAAGGTGTTTCGGAAAACAATGACAAAGAAGAGAGAGAGATCCGGAAAGCAAGCGAAACCACAACATCCTGGATCGAGAAGTCTTAAACCCTAAAACGCCATTCGAAAACTCCATACCCAAAACCACCAATCTAAGAAATCCACCAAATATTCCAAAATCAACCTACATTGTGTCCACCATTCACAGTAACCAGACAAAACCCTTTGACGCAACCCTCCAGGGCCCCACCACCCTCCCATTAAAACCCAAAAAAAAAAAGAAGGGGAAAAAAGCTTCAAACTTCACCACCAAGTAAGTAACACCTGCCCATCAAAAACTCTGATCAACCGTGCAAATGAACCTCCAAAAACCCAACTTCACAAAAACCCATAAATCATACCCTAACCAAAACGCGAAGAGTCACCCAATTTCCGGTAAACCGCGGAGAAAGGGGCAAAAGGGTACCTGACACGCAACTGCTGGAGCCTTTCAGATGAAAAAGATTTGGTCTTTGATGATGAAGCTTTGTTTTTCTTTTTTTGGGCCATTCTTTTCTTTGATGATCAAGTTGATGGAAGAGTGGTGAGAGAGAGGGGGGCAATAAGAGGTAGTGTGAAAGGTTAATTTTATATTTTGAACCGGTTCGATCTGGTTTCCATTCCCAAACGCCGGCCCATCGGCTGGCTTATTTATCGACTTTGTTTCATTTTGGTGCTGTAATGTTTCGGGTTTTCTCAATTTAGTCAATCGTTGTTTGGAGAGAATGAGAATTTTACAAATTTTCGTTGTAGTAATACTAATACATTGTAGTTCTTTAATTTACCAATTCTACTAATAATGAAATAGTAAAATAAATGAAGAAGCAGAAATTTCCGCAAATCGTTTATTTTTTTCATCAATAATGGACAAGTGAACAAACTAGAAAGATAACCCTAAAAAAACAAACTAGAAAGTTCAAACAATACTTTGAAGATTAAATAGAAGTTGGTCTAACTGTTAGAGACATATAAAGAAGTTTTTTTTTAAAATTTTACAAACACAAAAAACAGTATTTATCATTCTTTTAGCTTGCTGAGCTATTGTTAAGGTTTTCGATATGAGACTTGGTTACAAGATTTGAAAGACACTGAACATTTCCATATTAACCTGTGAGACTGGGACTATAATAAATAAGAACAAGCAATAAGAAGCAGAAGTGGGACCTAAACTCCACTACAATACAAATAATTCCGCAAATAATAATATCCCTTCAAGTAAAATTCGAAAGTAAATAAACATAACCCCCAAAATCAAATTAAGCGAATTACTCGTAATTAGCATGGTTTTAAAAAATGACCCGGAGGCCGACCCATAATTTCTCCCGTCTTCTAGGTCGGCCGGTCGGACCGAGCGAACTATCGGTCGGACCAAAATTTTTTATTTTTAAATATTTTAAATAATATATATATATGTATGTTAAAATATACTTATTTTCCATAAAAAATAGACTTAATTTTTTATCCCTCCACTATAAATCTACTTTTATTTATTTATTTATTACTTTATAAATTTGTAAAATCAATTTTTTTCTTCGAAAACTACCCAAAAAAAGTCAATTTCGCCCATTTTTGTACTAACCAGGTTCGACCGGTCAAGATGGACCTCAAAATCGGCCGGTCCGACCAGATTTGGTCCAGTTACTACAGGTGAGCGGATTGAGTGGGGACTAAAGAAAATTTGTCCATAAGTGGGGACTACATTTTGGGCCATCAGATTTGATTATCTTTAAATCTGATGATCAATAACCTACCAGGTGATATTGGTTTGCATGTGAAGTGATATTGATTTGCAAGAGGTTGGTTTACATATGAAGTGATATTGATTTACATGTAAAGTAATATTGGTTTGCATGTGTAGTGACATTGGTTTGAGTTAATCCCCATAGATGGGGACTAGCCCAGTCCCCACCAAATCTGCCCCCGTTAGTACAGACCCCGGTCAAAAGTCTAAAAACGACCCGGTCTTATGCCCATTTTGCAGTCCAATCGGTCGAACTACCGGTCGGACCGCGTTTTTTAAAACCATGGTAATTAGTCGAGGCCACCGGCGAACAGAGAACCGAACACTTCCATCTGCTGCTTGTCCAAAACAAGACCAACCTCGACGCCACCATTCCCATCCCTACACTCCGCCATGGAAACAGCTCCAGTCGCATCTATAGACATCACCTCCACCTTCGTCGGCCTCCCCCACCCGAAGTCCGACCCGTAAACCCCGAAAAGGGGCGACCCGGCTACCCCAGTCCCCTCCACCCCTTCTTCAATCATAGCTTCCATTAACCTATTGAGCTTCCCCTTCGCCCCTCGCAGAGCTTCTCCGGACTCCAACCCCCTCACGAGCTGGCTAAGCCCTTCCGCGGCCACCAAGATCCCGTCTTCTCCTCGTAGCTGGTCGTGTCCTACGATGAACCAGTAGGAACTGACGCAGTTGCCGAAGTAGGTTTCCGGCACAGGCGGGTCCATCCGGGCCCGCAAATCTGCGGTGAAGGCCGCGATAGAACTGCCCGATCGTTCTTCCTTGGACTTGGCCAAGCTCCCCAACGTGTAAGAGAATGCAATGACGAAGCTTGATAGATGGTGGACTTTCCTACAACCATCTAAAGAACGGATCTTTTCCCTCAACTTGTGTATATTTTTCCGGGAAATCTCGTATGTTGCACGTACTAGGTTAATAGGATCTGACCTGAAGGTGGTCGCCGGGAGTAGCTTCAAGCTTCTAGGGTTTCCCAAACCAGGCAGCGACTTGGTGATCTCGGACCAGGAGCTGAGGTAGTCCGAACAGAGCCCATCCGGGTCGTTGACCATTCCCCGGTCAAAGCATGGAGTGAGCTCCGGTGGTGTACTAGGGTTCGAGATGTTGTTTAGGAGGAGTTTGTTCATGTGGGCCCATGCTTTAACGAACATGGTGGCGCTCTTCCCGTCGAGGACGGCGTGGTGGGAGGAGACTCCGATGGAGAAGCCGTGGCCGGCGAAGAGCGTCACCTGGAGGGATACAACGGCCGCTTCCGAGTCCGTCACCTCCAACCCAGGCACGCACGCGCGTGACCAGGCGGCCGGAACTGGGCTTAAGCCAGACACGTGCGTGAACGTTTCCGGGTCAGTGGACTCCCCCACAATGAGCCGGACGTTGTCGTTTGGCCCCCCGTAGAGGACTGAGGGGACTGGGGCGTCCTCGGGCCACGTGAGGTGGCCGGCGAGGGGGGAGAAGAGGGATAGGGTTCGGGAGAGAGAGTCCCTTAGGGCTGGGACGATGACCGAGTTGAAGTAAGACGAGGTGGCTTGGTTTAGCTCGTAGAAGAACACCCGGTCCACCGGGTGGAACCTGAACCAGAACGTGTCGAAGAAAGTGAGCGGGAGAGACAATAACTCGGCGGGTGACTCGGGCGATGTGGCTGAGTCGGGTTTGACTCGATGGACCTCCAGTATCTTCACTTCTTGGTTGAAGTTGCTCGTTGAAGATGATTCCATGGCTATACCCCAAGTAGTGTATTGGTAGCTAAATGTATTAATTCAATAGAAGTTGCTTGTTCTTGATGAACCAGAGGCTATGGTGCATTTATTCTTTGTTCTTTTTAAGAAGGTGCATTTATTCTTGGGCAAATTACCCTCACATCCTTGTACTTTGGTCACCCTCCTCCTAGGGTTCCTGGATTTTGGAAAATGATTGTCCCGTCCCTAAGTTTTGATGATAATAGACTATCGGGTCCCTGGAGCTGGAATATTCCATATTCTTCGACAATACCCTACTTGAAAAGACCAAAATGCCCTCTTTTGTTAAAAATCTTCATTCTCTTCCTGGGAATCAAAACTTTTCAATTAAAAATAAAAATCAACAAAACAGCTAAATCTTCATCTCCATCCCCAAATTTTCATCTTCGTCTCCAAATCTTCTTCCCCAAATCTTCTTTAAGAATTTAACAAGAAACTAAAAACTCACAAGAAATAAAAATCCAGAAACTAAAAACCCACAAAAATCCAAATCTTCTTCTCCTTCGTTGCTCTCCGACGAGGTGGACAAGAGGATGCCCTCCGGTTGGAACTGGAGCCATTGCGAGAGTCGGAGTCTGGGGATCCTCGGGCTTAGCGGAGACAGATTTTCTCGAATCTCTCTTCTCCCAAGTCCAAGAGAGCGGCATCCGCGGGGCCTCCGTGGCCCACTTCCTCCACGCCCATCCGCCTCGTCGTGCTCGAGCGGAATCCCACCGTCGGGGGGCGCATGGCCACCGTCACCGTCACATCGGCGACACGTTCGAGGCCGGGGCCTCCATCCTCCACCCTCAGAACTACCACGCCCATCCGCCTCTCCCACCTCTAAGACCACCTCCTCTACCACCACCAAACCCTCCTCCTCCTCCATGCCTAAACCTCCTGCCACCGCAGCGTCGCCATCAATAATTGTGGTTACGATAACTGTAACCACCATCGTCGTCATCTCCAAACCTAGTTTTGTCAACCATATAATCACCGAAAGCAAGAGCAATCAAATGGAGGCCGATGGACAAGAACAAGAAATCCAAAGAAAGCCGTTTCGAGAGGGATGACCACCGATGATTAACAAATTAATTTTTCATTTGGGGTTCAACCACCGAGGAGGAACGAATTAACGAAATGACCACTAATCTATGAGCCGAGAGTGGGAGAAAGAAAGGGAGGAAGAAGGGGAGAAAGAAGGGCATTTTGGTCTTTTCAAGTAAGGTATTGCCGGAGAATATGAAATATTCAAGCTCCAGGGACCCGATAGTCTATTATCATCAAAACTTAGGGACGGGACAATCATTTTCCAAAATCCAGGGACCTTAGGGAAAGGGTGACCAAAGTACAGGGATGTGAGGATAATTTGCCCTTTATTCTTTATTGTAACCAGATAAGTCTGTTGACAAATCATGTCCTGTTGGGATGAGATGAAGCAATCTATCGGTGAGAGAGATGGTTATGGAATTGCTTTGATGTATGCATTACTATCTTTACGGTAAAAAATATCTCGTATATGATTTATTTTGAAAAAAATTTAAGTGATTTAATTGCTAATATTCATATTAATAAGGTGTAAAAAATTTTCGGCAAATATATTGAGAAAACTTTACGATTAAATATATTTAACCTGAGATAATTTTAGAATAAGTGAGCTCTTAAAAAATTTGTATGATACCGCGGAAAAAACTGGTTTGTGAACAATCCGTCAAATAACAATGAGATAGACAACAAATTTCTGTTCCAAATTTTTTAACACAAATACACTTCTATACGTGCACGTAACCATAATTGATAGCACGATATACTGTTTTAAGTAAGTGACAGCGACAATATATATTGTCCTTCAACTCAATAATAGTACCACGGTACCTGATATAGAACAACATTTGCAACCCACGGATTTGTCACGACTGGCCTTTGTACAAATATCTTCATTTAGAATTATCTTATGTAATAATATTGATGCTATTTGCTAACGCGTGATTAAATAACATATTATATTTATTGAATTCATTTTTCCCAAGTTTTTTTTTCATATAATTCATTTGAGCCAAATAATCTATGTCTTGATTCGAGTAAAATATTTGAAAGATTACAAAACTTCGAACTAGGTTATGAATTATTTTGCACCGATTTTTGTATTACTTCAATAACATAGTTCATAAATTGAGCATTTTTTTTAAATAAAAATTTGGTTAGTCATGTTTATAGTGATTATGTCCAATATAAGCTAAACTTGTTCATAGAGTCTTCACTTTTATGATGATTATTACTATTTTGATTTCTTTTTAATTATTGATTTTTGTTACTTATAAATGGGGTTGTAGTTTTTTTTGCGAGAAATAATATTGTTGGACCTTGGGCCCATAAGTCACCCATTATTGGGCAAAAATGGGCCCGGGCCCATTTTTGCCCAATAATGGGTGACTTATGGGCCCAAGGTCCAACATCTCACACTCACACATTATTGATCATAATCAACAATGTCTCAGATTATGTTCAGCAAAAATTTCGTGCAACCAGCATACATCGAGTGCACGTAACTAAACTCAAGAGCACACACACACGGGCTACTTGAATGATAGCATCTCGACATTCTCATTACGTAAGGTATGCCTTATCCTAGGTCTCATCTCATATTCTATTGTTTGCATATGTGATTTCAAACAATTTAATCGTGTTCAATATTGTATTTCTCTCAACACAATAGGTGCGCACCATTGAACAATGAAACTTAGGAATGTGATCGATGAAGAACCTTCTTCTTTATAAGTATTTCTTCCATCATGATAAAGCCTGTTTTTCTAGTCAGTCTTGCCAGGTCGAATAATGAATCATGACCTTTTCATAGACTTTCCAAGCTAGCAGCACAGAATCATACTTTCAAAATACGTTAAGGATCATGAGGATAGTGTATTGAAAAAATATATTTTTCGGAATTGGTCTCACACCACGGAAACAGAAATCACTATATGATTTTCCATCCATTGGTCGACAAAGCAAACATGGTACAATCCACGTTACATGATGTTCATTCCTTTTTAAAAGAAGAGTGCATATAATTCATAATTAAACATCATACTAGAGCATTGATGAGTGTCAAAACACTCTATCATCTATGTATGTTTTAGTGTCAACTTTCCATTGTTTCTAGTATTGTTGTGTGTTATTTATCGTTGTATTGTTGTATTTCATGTTTTGAACGTTTTAGTATAGTTATTGTGATTTTTATTTGTTTCGTTCATTTTTAGTTCAAGGAGGCTTTGTGGTGATACGGAAGGGTATTGGTGTACTATGGAGCGCGTCAACGACGATCGGATCAGCCGTGAAGAAATGGTGCACGATCGGGAAGGCGACGACATTGGGCTAACTGACCTCGAGAGACTTAAATACCGATAACTTTCTCATCCGAAGTCCAATGGAGACGAGTGAGGTGGTTCTGGAAAGAAGACATTCGGGGCTACAACTTTGTTTCTTTGATCTTCTTCAGATTCGAAGTCTAAGAGGGTCAAAAATGCGCATGAAGTAGAGATCTAAATCTGAAGACTCGCCTGACCGAAATTGGCCAAAATTCCGGGACCATTCCGGAATTTGCCAGAACGTTTTCTTGGCTGCCATCCCACACCATTTTGGCTGGAATTCCACTAACAAATTCCCCATACTCCACTATCCTCCATTGTCCCCCACTACTTCCACTTCCACACATTATTCCTCCACTCCACCATTGAGCATTGAAGGATTCTCTCTTCCTTCCTCCAAGCAAAATTCCGTGGCTACTCTTCCCCTTCCAACCAAGAACGTGGCTGCCAACCAAGAGAAGAGGAGAGGAGAAGAGAAGAAGAACGTGGCCTTGAAGAAGGAGCTAGGAGGGATCTCTTGAAGAACCATTGAGCTTTCCTAAACTCTTCCTTTATGTTCATGTTTCATTCACCTTGTTCAATGAATGATTTGAGTTGTATTATGAACATGTGTGAGTAGTTTATTTATGAGTTTGGTGCCTTGATGGCACCTACTTAGCCAATGGTTTTGTGGGGTTAATATGTTAAGGATTGTGAACTATTTAATGTGTTTAATGCGTAATCTTGATTGATCACCTTGATTATGAACTAAATTAATGCTAATCGCCGGGAGGGGTTAGGATTAACGGACCATTTAACTAGTTAACTAGTTGCCTATGGAAGAGGGATCTCTTTAGGTGGTTAGTTGTCCAAAGGATGATGTTGACAATCGGTAGTTAGTTGGATTAGTTGGCTAATTTGTCGCGGGAGCGCGGTTGGTTCAACTAAGCCTAATTAACTATCGATTTAGACTAGTTTGTCGCGGGAGCGTTGATTAGTTGCCTTCGAAACATCCGGACCATAACATGAACTTAATAAACCCCATATGCCATTTGGTTATTTAGGTTGTCATTGGTACCAAGCTCACTCTTGTTTTAATTGTTTAAACCATCATCTTGCTTAGTTGTAATCTTCTTTCAAGTAGCTTAGAGTGTTTGGAATCGACAACTCCATTCATAGTAGTCCTAAACTAGTGGTTGAGTCATATTCGTGGCCTAGCTTAGTCCTCGTGGGACGACAATCCCGTACTTACTCTTTATTGCAAGAGGGGTGAAAATCCCTCCTTTCAAGCATCAGTCTCGATATTTTACTGAACACCGACTTTAGCTTACTAAAAATTGCTCTAGGCTATATAGATAGATTAATGATAAGTTTCACTTATTTCTTATCATTTGGATTTACAAAAAATTCAATGCAGCAACAGATGCTTGCATTATCACAAATCTCGCACTTTAACAAGAACTTCTCTTGTAGTTAAGCAAGACGGCATTAACATTTTAAAATAGGCACTCGATGTAATGATGTTCATAAAACTGCCTCATCTCAATAAGGAATTAACTCGTTGACTCCCACTGAGGTAAATACCCGTGTGAGTGGGTTACTTTTATGTCTCACATGCTCTGGTAAATATTTCCCAAAATAATATTCACACTTTCGTATTGCTAGAACAACCATATTATATTGAACAACTGATTTATTATAACATGTACAAAAAATATCAGTGTCTAAGCAAACCTAGAGATCTGACGTATTTTTTAAACACATCTCTGGATACAACCTTGGTCACAGGATCTGTTATCATATCTTACGTAGGCATATATTTTATCCTGACCTCCTTATGTATAATCATATCCTTAACAAAGTGATACTTAATGTCAATATACTTTGCTCTGCTATGGTATCTAGGATCCTTAGCAAAAGTTATTGACGCTTGATTATCGTAAAATAAGCTCACTGGTCATTTTGAGTTGGTTAGGGATAAATGGTTTAGAAATCTCTTCAACCATACTGCTTATTGTACAGCTACTGCAGAAGCAACGTACTCAACTTCCATAGTTGACAGAGAAATACACTTTTGTTTCTTTCTACTCCACGAAATAGCACCTCCGTCAAGCATGAAGACATATCCAGATGTAGATTTATTCTCATCCACATCACCACCCCAATCAGCATCGGGGTAACCTCTCAATATCAGGTCTTGACCTTGATAAACCAGTGAGTATTCTGCAGTTGTATTCAAGTATTTCATAATTTTCTTAACTGCTTTACAATGTGCTTGACCTGGATTAGACTGATATCTACTAGCTATACCGACAGCATAGTAAATATCTGGTATTGTACACAACATTGCGTACATCAGACAACCAACTACATTAGCATAAGGGATTTTTATCATATCCCTTTTCTGTTGAGCTGTTATAGGACACATATTTTTATTAAGATGATGGCCTTTGGCAATCGGGACAAACTTGGGATTACTATTATTACAATTAAATTGCTCTACTACTTTATGGATATATGTCTCTTGTAAAAGAGATCATAGCCTTTTCGAGCGATTTCTCGTAATCTTAACTCCGAGAATGTAATTAGCTTCACCTATATCTTTCATTTCAAAGTTGGATGAAAACCAAACTTTGAGCTCATTAAGATATCCCTTGTCATTTCCAGCTATCAGTATGTCATCTACATACAGAGTAATAATGACAAACTTATTATCCGAATATTTAAAATAGACACAATAGTCTTAGTCTATCATTTTAAAATCATGCGACATGATCATATTATGAAAGCGAATGTACCATTGTCTAGAAGACTGTTTAAGGCCATAAATTGATCTCATCAATTTGTAAACTTTACGTTCGCAGCCTTTTTGGATGTAGCCCTCTGGCTGAATTATATAGATTTCTTCATCCAATTTTCTATTAAGAAAAGCAGTCTTAACATCCATTTGATGTAGCTCAATGTCTAAATTTGCCACCATAGCCAGAATTATCCTAATGGATATAAATCTCACAACCGGTGCGAAAGTCTCATCATAGTCTATTCCTTCATGTTGTTTGAATCCTTGGGCAACTAAGCGAGCTTTGTACCTTTCAATACATCCATCTATTTTACGCTTAATCTCTAGAATCCACTTGTTCCTAATTGCCCTACGTCCACTAGGCAGATCAACCAATTCCCAAACATAGTTTTTCTTCATCGAAGCCATCCCTTCCTCCATTGCATTAATCAATTCATTTTTATCAGGAGATGATAGATCAGCAGAAATATTCTTGGGTTCATTCTCATATTGTAGGATTGCCAAAAGAATTTTACTCGGACCATTGTTATTTTTCAATGATGCCAAGAAAGCATTAGCAGCGTATTCAACCTCAAATCGTTTCCGTGGAATGCTAGTTCTTTTGGTTCTACTAAGTTCACAGTTTTGATAAACATCTCTAATATATTCATCATAACCAGGAATAGTACTCCCACTAAAGGGATAATCCATACTCCCACTGAAATTTGGAAATGTATTAACACTTGGATCGTGAACTACCGGATCGTTTTGAGATGAAAAATTTTGATTTTCCTCCATAATTCTCCCACTCAGTTGGAGCGATCCAGATGATTTTGCTTTATCAATTTTGTATAACGTAAGATCACTACTTATGTCTCCCAATTTTGAAATTATATTTTTAAAAAATGTGTCATCTCGTGATTCAAATTCTGTCACTTGTCCATTTTTTAGTGTACCTACGAAAACGTATCCCTTTGATACTTCAGAGTATCTTATAAAGACACTCTTTCTACCTCTCGGTCCTAATTTACCGAAAAAACTAGAGGTAGAAAGGACATAAGACGCACACCCCCACGGTCTTAAGTAGCTTAGATCGGATTTTCGACCTGTCCACATTTCGTAAGGGGTGGTGGCGACAGATTTAGAGGGGACTCAGTTTAGAACATATGCGGCGGTAAGGAGCGCATCTCCATAAAATAATATAGGCAAATTTACCTCAACCATCATAGATCTAACCATGTCAAGAAGGGTTTTGTTCCTTCTTTTCGCTACCCCATTTTGTTGAGGTGTATAAGGAATGAACAACTAATGTTCAATTCCTTTTTCTTGGCATAGAGTATTAAATTCATCAGAAAGATACTCATGGCCACGATCTGTTCGTAAGGCCTTAATCTTTTGATCATGTTGATTCTCCGCAAAATTCATAAAAATCTTGAAACAACTAAATGCTTCAGATTTGTGAGAAATTAAATAGACTTGACCATACTTACTATAGTCGTCTATAAATGTGATGAAGTAATACGCTCCATGTCTAGCCCTCACATTCATTGGACCACAAACATCAGAATAAATTAACTGCAGTGGAAAGGTGGCTCTAGTTCCTTTACCAAATAGTTTTCTTATCAATTTTCCTTCTAGACATCGTTCGCATGTAGGTAAAATAGCTTTATCTAAATTACCTAATAGTCCTGCCTTAGCTAGACGATTCATGCGATCTTGAACAATATGGCCCAATCTAGAATGCCACAAATTAACGTCATCTCGAGACGTTTGCACATTAGTGACTAAGAAAAAATAAGATTTTGATAACTGATCAACAGCTATAATTAAGAAACTACCTGATTTAAAATCAGATTCATAAAAACATGTTCTAAAAATAACTGTACAGAACTATTCTCAAACAGCAATCGAAAGCCAAGAGCTATCAATGCTGAAACAGAAATTAAGTTCCGAAAAATTTCTGGAGCAAACAGCACATCATGTAGAAATAGGGTACGTCCTTGACATAGGTTTAATTTACATGTATCTATACCCTTAACATCCACTCGTGTGTTGTTACCAACAAAAATGTATTTTGCTCCCACCGGCAACCGTCAGAAATCAACAAAAGCTTCACAATCTTTTGTTACATGGTCGGTCGCTCCTGAATCAATCACCCACATAGGATGAGTTTCAGATAGAAGAACAGTACTACATACATATAATTTACTCACATATGAGTGAATCTGATGTACCTTCTTTTCTTCCATGCAATTTTTGGCGAAATGACCTTTCCTTTGACAGTTGTAACATCTGACTTTCTTGATGTTAAACTTCCTTTTTTTCTTTCTTCTAGAACTTTTCTCACTAGTTTCAGAATTTTTAGCTTTGCTCTTGTTTCTATTTTTCTTACCCTTGCCCTTTTTACCTCTTATTCTCTTACTCCCCGTGCCACTAGACTAAGTCATGTGGGCTTCAGGGTGTACTTTAATAGCTAGGAGGCGATCCTCTTCTAGCTCAAGGTGTCGGGTCATGTCGTCAAATGTCGTAACATTATCGGCATGGGTAAGTGTCATTTTCATGTGTTCTCAGCTCACAGGTAGGGAACGAATGACAGCCTGGATTTGCTGCTCATTACTAAGCATGTGGCCAGCCTCAACCAGCTCACCAATCATGTTTGACATTATCCTAAGATGCTTTTGCATAGAATGATCAGGGCGTTTCTTATAAGTATCAAATCTTATAGTCAAAGCACGTAGCTTCGAGATTGAAAGCCTCTCGAATCTTTCTTTTAGAGCATCTCAAAGATCCTTTGCATTGTCATATACACGAAACTGCCTGGTAATATCATCCATCATCGCACTTAGTAAGATGAGATGAGCAGTAGAGTTCTTCTTTTTCCAAGCAATAAAAGCGTCAATATCATGATTATGCTGTGCAGTGGTACCTGACTCAGGTTCAACTAATATTGTAGATATCATCTCAAGAACATCTTGTTCTTCTAGCACATATAGTATTTTCATACTCCAGTTATCGTAGTTGTCACCATTAAGCTTCAACTCCTTGTTGAGCTCAGCGACAATCGATTTGGAAGCAATCGACATAACTAACGAGAATTATAAAAAATTACATAAAGGAGTCATTATTAGCAATACGATACAAATTTACTATACGTTATAACTCTGAATGATATAAAGTCCTTGACTAATCTTGAATTTAAAGTAGGTCACATGTGTGTTTTCCCTTACCCTTCAAGAATTAATCTCAAACTTTAATCATCCTAGTTCTTTGATAGTAAATACAAGTGGATATAACACGAGCAATCAAATAAACACATTATTTAATCACTAAAATAAAAAACTCACAAGCCTTTTATTTATATATACAAGGATATACATGAAGTTTTGAATACACACATATGTATATAAAGCTTCTATGAATACCTAGTATAAAATAAAATTTCCCGAAAATAACATATGTATATGGAAACTTTCAACAAGACATACTAAAATACATTAAGGATCTATTTATAGACCTAAGCGGATTGAAACAGTCACAACTCGGATAGGTGCAGAATCTAAAATCCACACCGCACATGGAATGGAAAAACTATAAAAGTATCCCCGGCTACAGTAGCGACATATCATACGTCCACTACGTAGTTCCATAGGAGGATTGGAGATCATTTCCTCCAGAAGTCCTTTATTCTGTAAATAAAGGACTAACCCCGCCAGTGCATATCTGTGTGAACAATCCTCAGGTTGTAGGAAAAATTCTATTTTTTCCTTAATCCTGAATGTGATCAAAAGATCACAGAACATGGAAGGCCAATCCTCTCTATGGTCGTATCCTCCTGCCCAGATGCAATCCTGCATCTTTTGATGAACATTCTCAATATGTTCCATTAGAACATGCATATCGTTCTTTGGTTGTCGACTCGAAATGCGACACTTGAGTATGCATTCACATATTTCACGTGCACAAAAATTTTGGTACACAACCGTCTTATATTTCATCATCGTTAATCTGCAACATATGCAGGTTAATTTTGGGTCAATACACATATTTACCCAATGATCAAAAATATATAATTTTTAATCAAACGATGAACACATACTCAAAGGATCTCTTCAATTGTAGATTCTTAAATGTAATTGTATATTTCAATATATTTTAGAACGTATTCCAAAATATATTAAAGTCATTAAAATTATTCTAATAATCTTAAAAACTTAACTAAAAAATTAACTTATAATTTTTATCAATATTAATTGAATTTTAATCAAATAAAATTAATATATCCAATTAAATTCAAAAAATATTCAAGTTCTTGAAATTATCTTAATAATTTCAAAAACTTAGTTCAAAAATTAACTTATAATTTTTTTAATGAATTTTTTTATTGAATAAAAAATAATTTATCCAATTAAATCCAATAAAAATAAATTCTGTCCAATTAAAATCGAATTCGGTCGAACTAAGAACCAGACTAATTTGTCCGGTTACTATTGAATCTAACCGGAGTATAAAAAGTACCCCAAAAAATCGTGACATTATGATTTTTCCCCTCGCAGATTTTTCTCCTTCACTTTTTCTCTCCCCGACGACGAAGACAAAATCGCCTCCCAATCACCCTCCTACGACCGCTCTCTCACGGCGGCGAGTCAGCGTCTGCCACCGGTCGCGTTCGACTCGCTGTGGCCTCCTGGTCACGACCGAATCAGTCGCACGGCCCGTCGTGCCGCCGTTCTCCTTCGTCATCGTCTTCTCTCTTTCGGTCGTCGGCGAAGTTCCGAGCTTTAATCGTACAATTCTGGCGACGTCGATCCATAAAGATGGTATCAAAATGTCGAGAACACGCCGGAGAATCGATCTACGTTGATTGACGGTATCAAAATTGTCAAAAATCGACGGATTTCGAAGGATTTACGATTTGGGGAAAAAATGCCCCCAAATCGCCCGATTAGGGATTCGGGGTTAAACTGAAATAGAAAATTTTAGTTTAATTCCAAAATATTTCCAAAATTTTCACCGAAGGACATGACACGCAGGTGCTACGTAGATGGCCAAATTTCACTTTAGTACCTTGAGGTTTTGCACGTGCGCATATTTTGCCAGCTTGGTTGGACAATTTTTGAACCAAATATTCACAATTAAACTTGATTTCAAAAATCATATAACAACCAGAACAATATCTAAGCAAGCTCTGATACTAATTGAAGGATTTGGCCCATAATTAACATATAATTATGAGTTAATTATCTCCTAATTAATGAAATAAATTCATTAATAAATAACAAGACTTACTTGTTGAAGCGTACTTCACACAGGATCGGATAACGAGATATTGTCACCGGTGGTTTACGATCACAAACGGATCGGATACGTAAATGATTTCCACGAGTTTTCTTACTTTGCAAAATCTGAGAACTACAGGAACTAATCCGTAATAAGTCCTCCGATGTGTGTATATCAGAATGGAAAAAGTACAAATTGGTCACCAGTTGTTTCTCCCTTTTATAGAGAGGTCCGACTCTCACGCGGAGCTATTGGGTAGCTTCGACACGTGGCAGACAAGTGACGCCACGTGGATGACATGCGGCGCACATGTGAGAGCCGGACCTCTCTATAAAAGGGAAAAATAACTGGTGACCAATTTGTACTTTTCCCATTCTGATATACACTTATCAGATGACTTATTACGGATTAGTTCCTGTAGTTCTCAGATTTTGCAAAGTAAGAAAACTCGTGGAAATCGTTTACGTATCCGATCCGTTTGTGATCGTAAACCGCCGGTGACAATATCTCGTTATCCGATCCTGTGTGAAGCACGCTTCAATAAGTAAGTCTTGTTATTTATTAATAAATTTATTTCATTAATTAGGAGGTAATTAATTCATAATTATGTATTAATTATGGGCCAAATCCTTCAAATACAAAACGGTACTCATATTTATATATTTTAAAAATTTTAGCACATTAACATTTCGCCTACATGGTTCAAAATTTATGGATCCGAACCTGCAAATATCGTACTCGCGGCCATTCAGAACTTTCGGGTTTCCCACATGGACCGTAGACTATAGAATTGTCTGACCGAGGTAATAAATGTTTTTTCTTAGTTGATATATATTATTTGCTTTTTTAAAAAAAAAATACTAAAATACTTTGTGTTATTAGAAATAAATACTTAAAATTTTGTGTTATAAAACAATCCAAAAAATACAGTGAATTATTGACAACACTAGAATTTTCATATGGAAAATTGTATTATATCCTTCTGCAAAATAAAAACTTTTGGAAATTTTTTTTTTTTTTTTGTCATCCTCTCTTTCTTCTCTCTCCGGAGCCGCCAATTAGATGTATCCTCCCAGGCTGCTCCACCACCCGAATTAGCTCTCCCATCGGAGACGGGGTTCGAGTACTCATCGCCACCTCCCCGATGTTCTCCGGCTACTAAACACCAAATCACACCATTAATATCTTCCGGAGAACTCCATAGATATGGCTAATTATTAACCAAAATAAAAAAGCAGTTGTAATGTTTTCGTCATTATTTATTTATTCATACATGTTCATGAGGAATCGAGGAATTTTGCAACATCCCTCTCTCGGGTGCTTCCTGTTTCCATTCCTTTCTTCCTTATTTCTTGGGTTAAATTTCTCGTTGACCCTTACGTTTATTGGTTGGATTGTGACATTTTTGGTGGCGGCTCCGGGGAGAGAGAAGAAAGAGAGGATGAGCAAAAAAATATTTTTTAAAGTTTTTATTTTGAAGAGGGGTATAATGGACTTTTCTATATGAAAATTCTAGTGCTGTCAATAACTTGTGGTACTTTTTGGGTATTTCTGTAACACGTGGTCTTAAGTGTATATTTCTAATAATATAGAGTACATAAATATTTTTAAACTATTTTTTTATAAAAATATCTTCAAGTATTATTAAATTAAAAATTGAAAACAAATGATAGAAAATACAAAAAAAATTACGAGAGAGAAATGAATTTTTTTCAATTTTTTTCCAGATCTGAATTTTAAAAAATTAATTTTTTTCCTAATTACACTTGGGGCTATTTGTGTCCATAAAATTTATGCAAATAGTGGAGTGCTAACTAGAAAAATTGATCTTACTCGATTGAATATTTTTAAACTAGAAATTCAAGTTAGTTGATTGCTAATAAAGTAAACTTTAACTTATATTTTTTTCCTTTGGCTGTCGCACATAATCAAAATTTTGGTCGTTTGATATTTCCTTTTTAATATGGATATGGTTATGGCTCTACTGTTCTAGCCCGTGGGCTAGAAAGTGTGCCCGGTAACTTTAGCCCGTGGGTGATTCCATGGGCCTAATGTCCATGAGACATATTCGGCCCAACAGCCCGTATTCCTTCGAGCTTGGCCCCTAGTTGCATCGAACTTATTTAGTATTTTATCTTTTTTTACTAATTAAATTCATTTCACATTATTTAATAATTATTAGTATTTAAAAAAGTCCCTGCCCGTTCAGGTGAATCCGAAATTTGAAAATATCCTGGTTGTCTCCCGGTTCTGTTTTAAAAACGTTGATCAGATATGATATTTGTAATAAACCTGTATGCCTGCTCAATCACCCGACATATTTGTTAGTATTTTGATTTCTGTTATTTTTCCACCAGTTTTTTACCATTCTACTTCATTTCTGGTCATACCATGTATAATATTGGTAAGATATAGTATTTATAAGAAACCAATATCAACTATCGTTTTTTTAAGATCAAAATGGGAGCAATGGATGGAACTAGTATTAGTTTTTTTGTGGGGGTGAAATGGAACTAGTATTAGTTAAAGAGATGGAAACATTTCCTTAAAATGGGTTGACCTTATCGTTTAACAAGTATTTTATTCCGTACGTACAAGAGGATTTCAATTTCCTTCTGTCATGCACTCAGGCTTTTTTTTTCTGTTTGGTGTTACTATTTAGCACATTTTGTGAAAAAGGAGTCCAATTTTAAAGTATTGTAAGAGTGGTGTCCACGTGGCACGGATGCCAAAAAAAGTCGGATCTTGGTCCAAGATCCGACTTTTTTCGTCGGATGACCAAGATCCGACTTTTTTTGGCGAATCTATCATCCGGCCAAAAAAGTTGGATCTTGGTCCAAGATCCGACTTTTTTGGTCGGATTTTGGTAGATAAGATATCCGCCAAAATCTTCAAAAAAATTCGGATGACCAAGATCCGACATAAAACGTCGGATCTTGGTAAAATAGACATAACATGCGTTTTGTCTTGGTGGTAGAAGGTGCTAATTTTTACTCAATGGTCATAGGTTCGATTCCTACTTCTTACAATCTTACTTTTAATTTTTACTATCCAACATAAATATTATATTAAATAAATTATATTGTAACAATTAGACAAATAATTCTTGATAGCCAAATTGGTTTAAGTTGTGATCTTTAGACCTAAGATCACAGGTTCAATACTCAACTTTGACAATTTTTTTATCACTTCGTTTTATTAAATCATTCACTAATATTAAAACAAATTTTTTTATTAAATATGGTGAATATTAAATTATTTACTAATATTAAAATGAAATTGGTGAATATTAAAAATTATGGTGAACATTAAATCACTTCGTGAATGATCGGTGTTGAAATATGGTGAATGATTTAGTAAAACGAAATGATAAAAAATTTGAACTTATGGTGAATGATAGTAAAACAACGTGATAAAAAATTGTCAAAGATTAATTTAGTAAAACGAAGTGATAAAAAAATTATGGTGAATATTAAATCATTCACTAATATTAAAACAAAATAAATATTAAAAATTATGGTGAATATTAAATCACTTCGTGAATGATCGGTGTTGAAATTATGGTGAATGATTTAGTAAAACGAAATTATGGTGAATGATTTAGTAAAACGAAGTGATAAAAAAATTTGAACTTATGGTGAATGATTTAGTAAAACGAAGTGATAAAAAAATTGTCAAAGTCAAGTATTGAACTTATGACCTTAGGTCCAAAGACCACAACTTAAACCAATTTGGCTATCAAAAATTACTTGTCTAACTTTTACAGTTGAATTTATTTAATATAATATTTATGTTGGATAGTAAAAATTAAAAGCAAGATTGCAAGAAGTAGGAATCGAACATATGACCATTGAGTAAAAAATAGCACCTTCTACCACCAAGACGAAACACATATCATGTCTATTTTGCCAAGATCCGACTTTTTATGTCGGATCTTGGTCATCCAATTTTTTTTGAATATTTCGGTTATCTTATCTACCAAGATCCGACCAAAAAAGTCGGATCTTGGACCAAGATCTGACTTTTTTGGCCGGATGATAGATTCGCCAAAAAAAGTCGGATCTTGGTCATCCGACGAAAAAAGTCGGATCTTGGACCAAGATCCGACTTTTTTTGGCGTCCATGCCACGTGGACACCACTCCTGCAATACTTTAAAATTGGACTCCTTTTTGACAAAATATGATGAATAGTAACACCAAACAGAAAAAAAAAACCCCTTATTACCCACCCCTACTTCCGTGGATGTAGTTTTCACGTTGAATTGTTACTTGGATAGTTCAAAATTTATGGATCCGTACCTACAAATATCTTATCAATCTTCACTTTTACGATGATTATTATTATTTCGGTTTTTTTCCAATTCGATTTTAAAAACATTGATAAGATATAGTATTTGTAAGAAATTTATATCCATACTATACTCAATCACCATACATATTTTTTCATATTTTAATTTCGGTTATTTTTTCACATGATTTTTACCATTATTTCTACATCATTTCTAGTCATACTATGTATAATATTGGTAAGATATTATAACACCCCGTGATTCGATCGACTGACTCCACAGACCAACACGGGTCTTTTCAAGAGTGCTTTGTCCTCACTCGCACACACCCTAGGAAACTTCCTAGGAGGTCACCCATCCTGATCCTACTCCCGGCCAAATGTGTTTAACCTTGGAGTTCTCTCAAGATGTGTACTAGAAAAGAAGGTGCACCTTGTTGATATGGATAGTACCAATCAAATTACTTAAGACATTTCAGACAGTACATATCATTTGCGGGGTGTCACATTCACTCCTCCTTAAATAGCGACGTCCTTGTCGCGCCAGACAGAACACAGAACAGTCCCAGAAGCATATTTGCTCTGATATCATATGTAACGCCCCGTGATTCGATCGACTGACTCCACAGACCAACACAGGTCTTTTCCAGCGTGCTTTGTCCTCACTCGCACACACCCTGAAAAACTTCCCAGGAGGTCACCCATCCTGATCTTACTCCTGGCCAAACGCTCTTAACCTTGGAATTCTCTCAAGATGTGCGTTAGAAAAGAAGGTGTACCTTGTTGATATGGATAGTACCAATCAAATCACTTAAGACATTTCAGATAGTACATATTATTTGCTGGGTATCACATATATAGTATTTATAAAAAAACTATATCAACTAAATCTTTTTTAAGATCAAAATGGGAGGAATGGATCGAACTAGTATTAGTTAAAGAGATGGAAGTGTTTCCTAAAAATGGATTGACGTTATATTTATTGTGCTAATTTTTTATCTTCGCGTAGCTTGACTAGTATTTTCGTCCGTACGTACAAAAGGGCTTCAATTTCCGTTTGTCATGCACTAGGGCTTATTACCTACCTCTACTTCCGTGGATGTAGTTTTCAAGTTGGATTGTTTTTTTTTTAACCAACGTTGAACCATATAATAAATCTTTAAGTAGGAAAATCAATGAAAAAAAGAGCATCTAACTCCAGAAGTTAGAGATTAGACTAGCTCGAAGATAAAAAACCAAATTTACAATTCTTACGAATCCAATAAACAACTCTATTGATTGTTACTTGGAGGGGCGAAATTTAATCTGGCATGCGTTATGGTGGCCGGTGGATACGTGGGTGGGTGCAATGCACTTTTCCAAATTTGTCCATTGCGTTCTCAACCGAGATTCATCAAATTTTGCCCCTACTGCCTTTGAAATGATTGAGTTGAGGTGAGTCAGAGGTTCTATGTCTCTGCGGGTGACACTTCTTCGTAATCACAGCATTGGACCAATGATGGCATGTTCTCTTCTTTGTACCGTAAAGGGTAAAGAGTTGGACCAGCTTTTGATTATTAACCGGATGGATATTATGGAAGTGGAGGTCACAATGGGTAGGGTACATAGAATTTAAACCCAAATATCAGATTTAGATGTAAGATTGAGACTCTACCTAGAGCATGCGGTAAGGATCGAGGCGCAAATTTATAGGATTTTCATGATCTATGTCCTACCCGTGAATTTATTGCATTACAAAATAATTAAAATATTTCAGTATAAACTGTATAAAAATACACTCATTTGTATCTCTATTTTAACGTCAACACTATAATAATGTTAATTTTAAGGTGAAAATTTAATAATATTATCATTTGTCATTACAAATGTCATATAATATTTTAAGGTTTATGAAAAATAATATTTATATGTTGATATAGATGGATCGAAGTATAAGTTTATTAAAGTATGATCTTATTTATGAATCTATGAATATGGTTGAGATCTGATTCTATATGAAACCTATCTAGAAATAGATTCTAAATTTAGAGATTGACTTATACCTTTGGTATACCCTATCCTAGACTGGAAAGCTAGAATAAGGACATAATCCATGGTCTGAAATTTTTTGACATCCATACGGAAGGAGATTTGGGAATCGGATGTCAAAACGAGGGGACACTGGACATTGGATACTAAAACTGTTTAAAAAAATTATCCATATATGCCCAATTTACATCGTTATACTAGCATTTTGTTCAGAATCGCTCCCAAAAAATTCTATTGGTTCTCTCTCAATTATTAGACAAAGGTGTGATAAATTATTTCATGGACGAGCTGTGTTAGGTAAATTATTCTACAACTCACCATTCGTTACAATGTTTTGCAGATTATGGATACGATTTTGGATTTAGTCATTCCATAGTATTTTTATATTTTAATAAAACTATTTTTTTTCAAACAGATGAAAAATGGAGTGGGTCTGATTGGTTAACCCATTGGATAGACTGTTCTCCCGGTGTCGAATTGGCTCTTTCAGCCGTCGCTCTTTTGTCATTTCCTCCCTCGGGATCGATGTTTCGCCTGTCATTTTGGCAGTTTTTTTCGTTGATGGCCCAACAGAAAAGACAAAGGAGAAATCCCCCTCGCCCCAAAAAGCAATTTACGGAAGGGAAAATAATAATATCATTTTTTTTGAAGGAAAACCAATATTGGAAATACAGAGAAAAAGTCTGTCAATTATTTAAGATAAATTCAGACACACTCTAACCACTTCCCGCCTCTGCACTACTGCAAGTTTGCAACTATGTGAAGCGAAAGGCCAATAATTGTCACAGATTTCTTCTTTTTTTCTTTCACGTGCCACGGTTTCACACCGATTTATTTGCATTGAGTTTTTTCTGGAAAAAAGTTCATGGCAAAATAGCCCGTTTGAAGAAGTTGAATAATTTTCCTTAAAAAAAAAAGAAGTTGAATAATCTCGACAATAGAATATTATTTATTTCATGATTTTTTCCAAATCAATTACTCACTAGAATTGAATTTTGGCCTCCTTTTTTAGCGAGATACTATTAAAAGTATTAAAATACTCCCAATTCTGGAAATCACTAAATTGCCAATCCACCGGAAACTCAACTTTCTAATTTCTAAACCTATTCATCCCGTACAAACCCAAAAAATCACCCATCCAAAAAGGCAGAGATCCCAGCTATGTTTTTGTGTGTGTTAAACTTGATCATATAAACGAGGGTATGTTAAATATTTGTTAAGAGAGTTTTGACACTTTTTAAGGCTCCACCTGGCTCGTGTTATTTACGCGGATGATGGTGTACAGAGAGAGAGAGGGGGAAACTATGGCAAAACTTCAAAGCTCCTCCGGCTCAAAGCGCCCATTGTAACCTGCGTCCAATACGCCACGTGCGCGTGCTCGTGCTAGGATGGTGCGTAGCATGTCCGAGTTGCCTTTTCAGGTGGTCAACTTAGTTCCTAGCTAACAAGGAGTATCTCCTTATATATTTTAAAAATTTTGTTGCATTTTTCGATGTGGTAATCCCCTTTCCCACCTTGGGCTTTCCACCTTGGGCCTTTGCATTGAATTTTTCATTCAATTCTAACCGCTCGAAACTATATTAGTCGGCTCACTGGGCCAGAAACAAGTGGTATACACCAAAAAACTTGATCGTACAAAAAAAAATTGTGTTGATTTCCTTCTCATTTTCAAAATTTAAAAACTACCCCATATGGATGGAAAATGGAAAGTTGAATGGGTTATGATTAAAGGGAAGAGAAATTTAGGCAACAAAATTGAACAGACTTAGGAGAAGTAAGGCTATAAATAGGTAGTGTCTGAAATCTGGGTGCCATAAGTTACGTCCCACCAGGGACTTTAAATAATTTTAGACGGACATTTTCCACTACTGTTCATCTTGAGATTCCAAACAGTAGTCCACCTCTCTCTTTAATTCCATGATCACTGCCCTACAGTACAAAGTTTCTCATCCATCCCTTTCCTTCTGCAATTTTAAGAGGTCTCTATTTCGTTCTCTGGAAACCACATATCATATTTAGCCATAGCACCTTATTTTGTTAACTTGTGTTATTCGGCGTCGATTATTGTCGCACGCTATTAAGATGTAGTTTTGATTCTTGTTCGGATGGTGCATATTTTTGCTTCACTGTTTATTTCGACAATAGACCTAATACACCCAAAACACTCATGAAAGTTATAAAGTTGATGAATCTCAAGTTGAGTTGATCATGTAGTTAGTTCATTATCGTGACACAATTCTAGTTTCATGAGAGATAAGATAAAGTTAAAATTTTCTAAATTTTATTCAACGAGTTTCATTTAAGGGAGTACATTGGAAAATCCTGTACTGTAAGCAACTATTCTTGTACAAGTGAAATGAAATCTAAGATTATTTGAAACTGACTTTAAAAGGAGATCATAGATATATACTTGACTTCAATTTATTTTTTGATAAGTACTTGACTTCAATCTTTGCACAGCCGTATTCTAATTAATGAGAACAACCACATGCACTAGACGTAGGGTTTTCCAACCGCGGATATTTATATTCAATGTGAAACTCGTAACTAACCGCCATTGTACATCTCATCCCTGTCATCGTTGAAGAAGGAGAAACAAAATTGCATACGTTTCTAAAGCAACTTGTCTTGGAATCGTTTTCATTTATTTCTTCAATGAACTAAATCAAATCTAGACGACGTTTTCACACTTCTTTTTATGACCAATCTCTGCACAACTACCTGATTTAGTTCAAGTGTTAAGAAACTTCACTTTCTTTAAAAAATTATCCGTTCAAACCTTACCAATAAAAATATAAAATTGAGAATCATTTTTAAATAAAACTCAATAATGTTCAAGTCAGAAAGAAAAAAACTAAAAAGCATGCATATGTGTGGTCCTCAACTCGAGGAATAGTACTTTCCTGATGGGATTGTCCCTTGGCTACAAGGTAGAGCTTCCCAATTGATTCACATCAAGATGATCATGCTCTTAAGAGCATCTTCAACTAGCATTTCAGCGAGACATCAAGTGTAAATATAACAAGCACATAGTAATTTTGTCTACTTAGTAATTTAACATAGTCACAGGAAATGTTGGATTCAAATGTTCTATTGAGCCAGATACATGAAAAATCTGATTTACTTTCATTAGGCTATTGATGAATTAGCAACTTAGGTATATTTGGAAGTAATGCATGTATATTGTATACCAACTTAGTCGGTCATTTTGTTTGGAAAAGTAAAGTTTTATTAGGAATCCGATAGAGAACATGTGAGTGTTGAATTTTCTCTAACGAAATTACAACTCATTATTTCGTTTACGGTCGATCCTATCATAACCTATAATATCAATTTTTTAAAGGAGACATTTATACTAATTATTTTACATGCTTAGAATTAAACTATAAAATTCTGTCAATTATTTTGTGTCATCCGGGCGAGTACCATTTGCATGACATGCAATATGGTGTCATCTGAGTACCATTTGGCTGACCTGCAATGTCGTGATCCATTGAGTTTAATGTGTTATTAATACAGGCACAATTGGTTGCAAATTATATTTCCAAAGTATATATCATATGGGAATAAATAAACATATGATTTATTTACTTGCAGATATAAGGTACCAGCTAGGGTTTTGCATTCATCAAACCCATGTGATATGGATTCAGAAACCGAAAAGCTTTATTTCTCTCCTTTGTAGTTGTCGATAAAGCATGCCTGGCCGCTTTTCCAAATGAACACGCCGCGTGGTCCCCCAAGCTATATAATTATCAACCTTTGTCCTTTTAAAATATTTTACACATGCCAACGTTTGAAAATTTTGAACTTTAAATCTCCTTAATAAAATAAGTTTTTTGTGTCGCTAGTCTAAATACCCTTGACCAATTATTGTCTTTATATAAACAATGTGTTCTTAATTCCACCACATAACGGAAACGTATAGTTAACTTGCATGTAATCCCATTCAAATCAAATCAAGCTTAGTGGTTCAAGTTCAAGCCCGACATAGTTACCAAAGTTCAAAAAATTCTTTTTACCAAATTTTGTATTGCGAATGCTCTTGTATTTTCATGAGTTGGATTCAAGATTTTTAATTAAGATAAATTATTATCGAGCGAGTTGATATAAGAGTATCTTTATTGTGATCAGTACATATTAAGTATCAATATTTGGACAATTGTTCTTTTAATAAAATTTAGGAGACAGAAAATAAACTCTCCATGTCATATCGTTATTTGAATAAAATGATGAAATATCAATCATTGATTATACAAATCATACTTGTGATGGACCATTGTAAAGTTGATCTAAGTATTCAATAGTTATAATATCATTGATTACCCACAAAATACTATTCAAACCACTAATGTTCGAGAATTTGCAACTAGTGTTCCTTTCCAAGAAAAAAGCAATCGAGACCACCATTAAACCCTTCCCTAATAACGTCTTACCCAATTAGGGGATTCATCAAAAAATTGGTCACCAAATAACGATTATTCATCGAGACAATGATTGCTCAACATGCGTGACAAAAGGGGAGATGATAAGATATCGACCCGCACATTTTCAATTGACCCAATGTGGTCGATGAGAGACACGTGGCAATGTGAATGCCATTGCCTTTATTTGCTCCTCTTAAATTCTTGCCGTAGATAATGGTCGGTTCAATTCCAGCATCTCTCTCTCTCTCTCTTCCATAGCCTAAATTTCTCCTCTAAGCTTATAACTATTATTCTTTGTATAAAAAAACGAGAGAAATAAAAAGAAACAGTAGGTGGTGCCAAGTTCAGGAGGCGGTGCAAGTTCCTTATAGAGTAAGTTCATATCATCCATGTCAACTTAGCCTAATTATTTCTAACAAAAAGGTATCAAGTTTCGAATGGTATGGTTAACGATTAACCTAATTATTTATAATCTTCTTGTTGTAAATTGGATATAATCTCTTTGTACTTGAGATTTATAATCACTCAATTATGACAAAGTTCGAAGCCAAGTCCAGTATTCATGTATATTAATTTGCCGTACTATATTCTAGCTTTAAAGCTATGTTCTAGCTCAGCCCTAACCATTGGTTCAGATTTTGACTTGACTTAATTATTAATTAATCATTTCCTTTATGAGTATATATTTGTTCTTAAACTTCTCCATGAAAGTTCTTTTTCCTTGCTCCAGATTCTGCTATATTTTTTAGATATTTTCTTGTTTATTTGCATATAAATACATAAGGTAACTAATTGATGGATCTGAATGAACAGGGACAGAAGGGTGTTTCTTGGGAATTAAAATAAGGTGAAGAGCTAAGAAAGACATAACTATCAACAAAGGATCATGAGAGGAATAAGATGATTAGGAGCAATTCAAGGGAGGTGGAGGATGATTCCCCAACAAAAGATCATCATCAAGAAGCTCACACTACCACAAATGATGAAGGAAAGGTAGGAATCAAGTTATTAGCTAATTCAACAAGTTCATCATCAATTTCTACACCATGGTTGAGATTAAAGGACCCGAGAATCGTGCGCGTTTCGCGCGCATTTGGAGGAAAAGACAGGCACAGCAAGGTTTGCACCATCAGAGGGCTAAGGGATAGGAGGGTTAGGCTGTCGGTACCTACCGCAATTCAGTTGTATGATCTTCAAGAAAGGCTTGGGTTGAACCAGCCTAGCAAGGTGGTTGACTGGCTGCTCAACGCGGCGAAGAGCGAGATAGACGAGCTCCCTCCTCTCCCTATCAATCCGGGAAGTTTTGCCCTTACGTACCACCAACCGGTGACGATTGCTTCTACTCATCATCACGAAGTCGGTTCGAGCTCTTCACAATTGAGTAAAGAAGGGTTCAAAATAGATAAAGGAGTGGAATGGGAAGAGTTGCCTAGGCCAACTACAATGTGGAACATTCCCAATGAGAAAGAAGTTGCAAGGGATATTAATATTCCATTTGGTGAGAAGGAGAATTGGATGAATAGGTATCATGAGGAGACCAAAGAGGAAGACGATGAGGAAGGAAACAACAACAATAATAACGTGCATGTTTCATCTAGTCGCTTCTTGTCTAGAGGAGGCCAACTTTCTTCTTCAGGTAAATTTTTTTTTGAGATGTAAATTTTGCACTAGGCATGAGAAATTGAATCTTGAACTTCCGTCAATTCATTTTTCCGCCTTGTACCATTACAGGTAACTTGGTGAACAATGGGGGAACATATGGTACTTCCTTCTTCAATTTGGAGGCTCCAAACTTCAGTACTTCTCATCATTTAGGAAGCCATGGATTTGCTTCTCATCATCATCATCACATAGAGGATCCACATGGCTTGAATGAAATGCCACTACCATCAACCTTATCTCTTTCATCTAATTATTTTCCCACTAGCTCCATGGAATTTGATCCAAGACAAATTACCCATTTCCAAATGATGGCCTCTAGCACCCAATTGCCTAACCCAGGTCCCTATTCTATAAACCAACCCATGAGACACTTCCATAATGAGAATGAGGCAGATAAGGACCACAATTTCCATGCAAATGGCTAGTTGGAAGAAGAGGAAGACATTACAGGAAATATTTATATACCACACAAGCAAGGTAGCTAGCTATAGCCCTTCCATGAAGCTTCAAAGTTTTGTCCAATGTGAGAATAAATAGAAGAGGTACAATTGTTTCAGTGGCTCCAATCATTGAATTAATGTTGCTTATATATATAGGACATGGTTTTACTTTCTGTTTTGTGTCTGTATGGAGAGAGATTAATTAACTAATTAATCAGGCGCTTGTGATGTATTAGATTAGGTTCAGGCTTTGTAGTTCTGATATTTCTAGCCACTGCTAAATGATTTTATTGAAGTTATATATATATATATATATATATAGCTACAGAATTTAAATTTTATGAATCTGATGATGGGTTTAATTTTATTCATGGTGTTTGATATCATGAAATTTATTAGCAGCTTTAGGGGCCGTAAAGCTGTCCTTGTTAGAGACATGACATGTGCATGCATGCCATCTGATTAAGTACTTCTCCGAAAAGCTTGTACATGCTTTTTTCTTGGTCAATTTACTGTAACTATGCATTGGCTTTGAATTTGTAGTTCAAATGCAGATGGAATGGAACAGCGTAACAATGTTAATTCAGGGATTGGATTTTCTGGCTTTATCTCAAAGTTGGTGCGGTTAATTCATTAAATTTGGTTTTTTGGTTGAGGTTGGATATTTACGTGGAGGTATGATATACTTGGGGATTATGTATTTAGTTTGGTGTATGGTGATGTGGAAATAATTTCACGATTTTAATGTGAAGATAGAGTATTTTATATTGAAGTTTTTTTTGCCGCGATTTTTTTTCATTGGGTTTTATCGGGATAGGGTTTTATTGTACCATCGATTGCAATCTTGCAAGGAAAAATTTCACACTAAGTAAATGTAGATACTATAAATAATTTTTACTACAAAAAAAGTGTGACAAAGTTAAAGTTTGGCAAGGAGAGTTTTGTCACTATTAAAGTTCTATCCAACTCAATTATAGATTAGTTGTTCAAGTAAATACCCATGTATTAGGTTGTTTCAACCCGAAAACATATATAGAAGAGCTAGGTATCCACCTATTTTACCTTTTTTCCTTGCTTTTTTTGTTGTTGAGAAACTTACCCTTTTACCCTTGCACTTTCCCAACGGTAGAAGCACAATAATAAATTGAAGAAAATTTAGAGTTCAATATTTGGCATACTTACCAAAGGGCTTTCTCTCAAATGAATTGACAAAATTTAAGAGTTCAATATTCTTTATTTGGCATTGAACTCAATGGTCCGTATTTTGTCAATTTACCAAAGGGCTTTTTTTGTTGTTGAGAAACTTACCCTTTTACCCTTGCACTTTCCCAATGGTAGAAGCACAATAATAAATTGAAGAAAATTTAGAGTTCAATATTTGGCATACCTACCAAAGAACTTTCTCTCAAATGAATTGACAAAATTTAAGAGTTCAATGTTTCGTAGGTATTAAATTAGTGTAAAAATATTTTTAATCAACAAAAATTAAAGCTATTTTTACACCAATATAACACCTATCAAATATTGAATATTGAATTTCTTTCAATTTATTTTGGAAAGTGCATGCTGTTTGCTGTACTCTTGCAGATACTAGATAGTACGTAGATACTAGGTATTGCCTGGATCATCTTTAATTTGCACAAGATCCAACAACAGATGATGGTCAGAGCAGCTTCTGAAAGTTGCATTCCATGAAAAGTTCTCACATACCTATGGCTCTTGGGCGATGTGCATAACAAGAAATTTAAAATTAAAGTGGAGATGAAAATATATACAGCATAAAATATATATATATATATATATATTATAAGGAGAATTTGTTGCGCATGCAAAATTTCAACATTTCTCTTTCACGGTTATAGATAGTTAGGGTATTAAGATAAGCGAAAATAAAAATATGAATATTTACACACTATAACACATTGTGAGACATAAACAAATAAACAAATAGAGAATATACTGACGATCTCACTGAAGACATGCGAGGCTACACCTCTACCCTAAATCTCATTTATATACTATTATGCTCATTGTATAAAACCAAATCAAGCCAACGAACTTTAGGACATATAGACAATTATAAAACTTATTTGCCAAAAGGCTTCTAAACAAATAGCAAAAAATGTTGTAAATATTTATGAGGGGTTCAAACTCTAGCATGTATTATGATGTAAAAATTTATTTTTAAATTTTGAAAATGACAAAACCTGTTTAACAAGGAATTCTAACACATGCCATTATTAGAAACGTTAATGTTTGTGTATCAAATGCATGCCACGATTCATATAGTTTATGCTATTTTGGTCACAAAACTGGCCACGCATTCGTGTTGTGAAAAAAACTAGGGATTAATATTGTAGATTTGTGATACCGAGGGTGTTTTATAAGAATTAAGTATGCCTAAAGACTTTAATATACTTAACCTTTTATTAGAATATATTTAGCTACTTGATGAATTTGTGTATTTGATAATCCCGTAATAAATTTAATTTAACACTAGCTCGATTGTGTTTATTGGGCTTCTTTGAATCTAGCATATAGCCATAGGGAAAGGCACATGATGCCTTGATTTGTGAAATACAAGACAAAAATAAAATTAACCGATTAATTTGAGTTAAAAGTTTAATCGAATTGCAAACAAAACCCTACAATCTAATCAACTTAAAACAAATGGGAGAGATGAAAGTTGGTCAAAGTAGAAAAAAAATTTGATTTTAGAAGATTTTGATTTAAGTATTAAAAATATGAGAGAACTATATTTTAAAATAGAATATGACAATATTCGACTCTTCCCTATTAAAGATTTAAAAAATGGGCATCGTTTCTGGTAGATGCCCGATAACATTGCCCCTAGCCCCACAACACATCGAACCATATAAAGCCGAATGGGCCCTGTGGGGTGTAAGTTCTTAGTAAACGAAACTAAAAGCAGCAGTTAGCAGAATTTGATTCCACCAAAAAAAAAATTAGCAGAATTTGACGCAATTGTCGGAAGACAGCTGTCAGCGAGGTGGCGGCACATTTAATTATAGGGGAAAGTCTACATAAGTACCCTGTAGTTTCACGTTTTCACAATGGGGTACCCTGTGGTTTCAAATCGGTAATTTAGTCCCTGTGGTTTGTAATTTTTTTTTCGAGCAGGTCCAAGACAGCTGCCCGAACCTTGCCTGTCCAATAGACTAACCACGTGGGCCTTGTTGCTAATATGGCAGCGATATGTGGACATCCTCTTTCCTCCCTCCCTCTCCCCTCCTCTCTTCCCCTCTCCTCCTCCCTCTTCCCCATCCACCCTCTTCCAAAACTTTCAACTTTAACCAAAATCATGGAATCTCTCTCCATTAACCATTCTCTCTCCCGTCTCAAGCTCACCCCCATCCCTCCAACCCGCGCTAAGCTTGAACCTCCTCCTCCTTCTTTCCAACTTATCTCATCTCCAACCTAACACACAAACCCACGCCCATTATTGAGACGGGTTGAAAAGAAGAAGGACAAGGTTGAAGCTTAGTAAGAGTTGGAGGGATGGGGGTGAGCTTGAGACGGGAGAGAGAATGGTTAATGGAGAGAGATTCCATGGTTTTGGTTAAAGTTGAAAGTTTTGGAAGAGGGTGGATGGGGAAGAGAGGAGGAGGAGAGGGGAAGAGAGGAAGGGAGAGGGAGGGAGAAAAGAGGATGTCCACATGTCGTTGCCACATAAAAAAAAAGGCCATGTGGTTAGTCTATTGGATGGGCAAGGTCCGGCAGCTGTGTTGGACCTGTCCGAAATTTATTTTGCAAACTATGGAGACTAAATTACCAATTTGAAATCACAAGGTACCCCATTGTTAAAATATAAAACTACAGGATACTTATGTAGACTTTTTCCTTAATTATAATTAATATGTCGATTAAAATGAAAAGAAAAAATCATGTAAAAAAGTTGTTGATAGAAAATAGGGAAAAGTTTACTAAAGTACCTTGTAGTTTTACGCTTTGTTATTATAGTACTCTGTAGTTTGACTTTTTCTTTTTAGGTGACAGAGGTTTCGAAAAGTGACACTTTTGGTGATAGATTTTTAACCAAGGTTAATTTTTCTAACCTGACCATACACATCAATGCCACATCATCGCCACATCGTATTTTTATATCCTAAGTGGTGATGATGTGGCAAAATTACAAAATCTCAAAAGTCAAAATTACAAAATCGCCACATCGCCAAAATTTTTATAATTAGGGTTAGAAAAATAAAGGGATTGCGATTTTATAATTTTTCCATGTCATCGCCACTTAGGATATAAAAAATATGTTGTGGCGATGACGTGTCATCTATGTGTATGGTCTGGTTAGAAAAATCAACCCTGGTTAACAATTTATCACCAAAAGTGTCACTTTTTGAAACCTCTGTCACCTAAAAAGAAAAAATCAAACCATAGAGTACTAAGATAAAAAAGTATAAAACTAAAAGGTACTTTAGTGAACTTTTCCCTAGAAAGTAAGATGAGGTATTATCATCTGTAATATGTTTGAAAATTTAATAATTAGTTTGAGAATTCATAATTACTTATTTCAGAACGTTAAGTTCCAAGATGAAATGCCGAATTAGATAATACTTTATGTGTGTGTATATATATATATTTTATATATAGTAATAGATATCTAGCGAAAGTATCAGGTCCCCTTTGTGGACTTTTGAAGAGCTGGAAAAATTGATTAAAAATGAATTTCTAAGTTAAAAAAGTACATAGTACCCACGGTTAAATCAATATTTTATTACCGTGAGTTTTTTTGAAGAGCTAGAAAAATTGATTAAAAATAAATTCCTAAGTTAAAAAAGGTACATAGTACCCACGGTTAATCAATATTTTATTACCGTGAGTTTTTTTTATAAGTAGAATTGAATTAAAATAACGAAAGAAAAGTTATTTACTTTCAAATCCTCCCCTAAGGGAAGGCTCCTGCCCTTTACACCAAAAGAAAAAAAATTGAGATCCACAATAGATTCCCGAGATAATTGCATAAAAAATCTTGGAGGCCAATAGCAGAGGATGATCTCCACGAAAGGATGATCTCCACGAAAGAACGCCATTGCTTCTACCTCATATGTTGAGGGAGTCCATGTAAAGCACCAAATCATGATCTGCCAAGATAGACGCCAAATTGAACCACCGAATTCATTCTTGCACTCGCCGGAGGATCGTGTTGATTATCAAGTAGAAATCACAGCAAGCTCCTTGGAAGATGGCTTCGTTCCAAAGTAGCCACAAGTTGTACACCGTTGCAGCGTAAATAACAAACCATATATATTTTTTATCACTCCACCACCAACAGAGATAGATACTGTAAAATTTCTTTAAAGTAATATCGTTAGGACTATATAAAATATTATCTTAGAGATCTTATTACATAAGAGATGTTATTAAAATTAAGTTTTGAGCAATAAATATGTAAATACAAAAAAATACTGTCTATATTCAAGTCACCTAAAATTTTGACTTACATCGTTATTCAAATGCTAAATACGATTGAAATATTTTCTTACAATAAGACAGTGATCTTAAAATATAATTGAGAAGATGAATAATGATGTAAAATTTATAAAACAATCAAGTCTCACACTAACTAGTGTCTTAAAATAATTTTTAGATTCATAAAGTATGTAAAAAAATATATATTTATTCAAAAATATCACCTTATACGAAAACTGAGACCGAGATTTAACACTAAAATTTTGTGAAAAAGTATTAGTTATTATGATAAAGTGATTATTAAATTTTAACACTTGTCCCGACTCGAGACCAGAATTTTTTATTAGTTTATAGAGATGTTATTAACTTAGGGGAGATTATTAGAGTTATAATGTCAACTATTTTTTTGGCAATAAATTAGATATAGTCTAGTTAATGAAAAATACTTATCCATCTTCCACTTTTTTTTCTTCTCAAAATTGGTCTAATATAATTTCTAATTTTGAAAAGAATATCTTGTTTCTATATCCCATTCTCTCTAGTTTTGTGAATACGGCAAACTTTTATTTTCTTTCTTTTTAAGTACACCTCCCATTTTAAAACAGAAAAACTCAAATAAGGACGATACCAATACGGCAGAGTAATTTTTCAAAAGGGGGTTTATTTCCCCGACAATTCCCTGAATGAGATTGTCAGGGGATCTTTTCCTTGTCTTGGGTCGAGCCAGAAACCGCTCAGCGGGGAACGTTTTTCCTTCGCACGAAATCGCTGCCCATGCAGCGCATTTTTTGGTTTGCCGGTGACAACACAAATTGGAAGTGGTTGCAGATTGAACCTTGTCTTTTCTCTTCCTTAGTAATATTCAAAAAATAATTAACCAAGTGATATTCATTAAATTGGTTATACGAAGGACCCGGTGTATCTTAATTACTACTACTAATTATTATTCCGTTTGGGTTATTCCCTTTAATGGTTTGACATTTATTATTTCTTTGTCAATAACGTGAGCAATCATTAAATACCGGGAAGCAGAACGGAATTGGGTTTTGGTTTCTAGTATATTGGTCGGACTAATTCATATTCTTGAGAATTTTGAAATTTTACAAAAAAAATTAATAAATATTTAACACTGTTATATTTTTAAAAATTCAAACTCGATAATCCGTTAAATTAGAATTTTTTTTTACCATTTGATCTAAGTGTTTCTTTCTATGAACGAAAAGTGGGTTGGCGTATAACATTAAATATGGTGGGTCTATTTGGAGGGTTGTCCCTTGTAATTTATGTGATTTTTAAGACTACTTAATTACTTGCATATTGTAGCTTAAGATACGTGTTAGCGGGATGTAATTAGTCTGAAATATCCAAAAACTGGCAAACCAAAAAAGGCTCCCGGTGGAGCAATTTTTGGCAAACCAAAAAATGCTTCCCGTGGAGCGATTTTTGGCAAACCAAAAAATGCTTCCCGTGGAGCGATTTTTGGCAAAACAAAAAACACGCTGCCCGGGCAGCGGTTTCGTGCGAAAGAAAAACGCTCCCCGTTGAGCAGTTTCTGGCTCGACCCCAGACAAGGAAAACATCCCCTGACAACCCCATTCAGGAAATTATCGGAGAAATAAACCCCCTTTGAAAAATTACCCAATACTGCAATACCTCCAATTATTGAGAGAACTAAAAAAGAAGAGACAGATACGACAAGAAAACGATAAAATGTAAATTTCCAGATATAAAAAAGAAAAGAGCTTGCAAAAAAAAAAAAAGAAGATCAGATCACCACCACCTCCGTCTATAAAACAAACTAAACCAATCCCCAAAAAAATCAAACAAACCAAACCCTAACTCTCGATCTCGATTCGAATTTGGGGCTTGAGCAGGGGTTTTCTTGGATCCTTCCATGCCCTAATTCTTCCATTCTTTTCCTCCAATTTAATTCAAATTTCCACCTCAAGCTCGCAACCCACCTTCTAAACGAAGCCCATTTCATTACCTTCCCCGCTTCGCTTCGCTTAGCTCGAGCCATTCCCAATTAGGGTTTCCAGCAATTTTGTGGGATTTGGTTTTCCTCCCGGCTCATTGACACCGCCTCGAAACCCTGGAGCTTACATGGTGAGAAATATTGAATTTTGCTTTTATCTTCTACGTTTCAATGTCTAGGGTTTCGTATACGCTTACTTGTTGTAAATGTGGTGTCTTTTTTCTTTCTTTTTGATGTTATTATTAACCTTGTTGTTATCGGGCAGGCGAATTGGGGGCGCGTTTCTATGGGGTGAGTGATATGAGTAGCGTTGAATATGAGCCATGGAGGTGGGGAGAGTGAAGGTGTCCATGACAAGCCGGTGAAGAGGAAGTCGAGCAGGAAGAGTGACGAGTTTGCGCTTGGCGTGGCCAAGGTTGCCGTAGCGCAGATATGTGAGAGTGCTGGGTTTCAATCGTTTCAGCTTTCTGCGCTCGATACTCTGTCTGATGTCGCGGTCCGGTACATGAGGAGTGTTGCTAAGTCGGCCCAATCCTATGCGAATTTAGCTGGTAGGTCACAGAGTAGTGTATTCGATGTTATTCAGAGTCTGGAAGAGCATGGTTCCTCTCAGGGGTATGCTGGTGCTTCTAATGTTGACCATTGCCTTGCAATGTCCGGCACGGTTAGGGAGATTGTTCAGTATGTTACCGATGCCGAGGATATTCAATTTGCCTATTCTATTCCTCGTTTCCCTGTTGTTAGAGAAAGGAAGCCAGTTCCTAGTTTTTCGAACGTTGGTGAGGAGCCGCCTGAGGAACATATTCCGGCTTGGCTACCCACTTTTCCTGATCCTCATACCTTGAATCAGTCGAACATGAAAAAAGAAGTGGCTGTGGGGATGGCAAAAACAGAAAAGTTGAAGTCTGCAAATCAACCTAGTAGTGATAGTTCTTTGTTGGCTTTGAGGCCTCAGGCTTTTTGCAATGGGTCTGAGCAACAGCAACTTCATACCTCTGTTGATAGTGGTAAGGGCAGAGAAGTGGCACAAAGTAACCCTTTTCTGGCTCCTCCTCTCCGGTTTGGAGAGAAGGAAGTATCCCATGTTGATCCTCCTGCAAAATTTGCAAATGAAGTTGAGAGAGAAACTGTTAACCAGAGCTGTATAAAGGCTCAACACGAATTGGCGCTTGAGACATTTGCTCCTCCCCCCGATGCTATGCAAACTATGTTGCCTGTTTCAGATGAAGGAAAAAGGAAGGGTCTATCGCATCAAAGACCAAGTGTGCACTTCAAAGTTGGAGTTGGAAAGAAGCCCACTGCCAAATCATTTGAGATGAGACCACGGAACAAGGGTGTTGATAACAATGGCCCATGGTTTACCATGGATGATGAGTTTGATGACAGGAAGAGGAGAGCTGAAAAAATTCTGCAACAATCAATGGAAAACCCTGGGGAATTGGCGCAGTTGTAAATGTAGGCTTGATTAGAAATTGTATACGTGTTTAGGAACTAGGAGCAGGAGCTATTTCCAGGTTAGTCAAGAGCAGGGGGTTTGGTTGTCAGAATATGGCTTTAGAATGGCCAAAAGTAACCCCTATAGTGAGACTTTTCCTCACTTTATCAGGTTTGGAGGTCTGTTTATGCCAATTTGTTGTCACACGCCTTTGATATGAGGTTTTCATCATATAACCTTGTTGGAGAGCAATTCTTTGCAAGTTGATCCCTTTGCTATTCTTTTCCATGTATACTTCATTCACTTTGATTTTATTTCTGAAGAAGAGAACAAAAGCTAGAATGCCTTTCCAGTGATTTTCAGAAGAAAAGGATCCCCTTGTAGTGGGACAATACCAATTGGTATGTGCAGTGCTGTAAGTCTCTATGAACTGTGCTACTTCTAATGAGAATTGAAAAGTTAATGCGTAAATGGTCTAGCTGGTTGCCACAAGTGTTTTCAATTTTATATATCCCGTGATTTGGGTAAATGTTCCCCAAATTATTGGATAATGGTCTGTCTGATCAGAGTGGATGCTTGGGAATATGAACCATATAGGGACTTCATCTTTGTTCTTTTGTTCTTTTGTTCTTCATTAAAAGGAAGAAGTTTCTTTATTCATCTGATAACCCATAACGTATGGTGGTAAGAACAATGTGTTGTATGATTTGAATGATTATAACTTTACATGCTTATATCTGCTGCGGAATGACTTGTGGGTCTCTGTAGTTGCATAACACACTATTTTAAAGTTGCTTTTGTTGTACAACAAGTTGAGTAAGCAACTGGTTGGGAAGGGTAGGCTTACCTTTTCCTTTATCTTGAAGGTGCTCTTGGTTATTCTTACTTGTGGGTCATTTTACTCCCTTAGTTTTACAGGCTGAATTTCGGTTTGATGAAAACAGAGTGATTTTGACTTGTCGAGGTAAAATGTGGTTCGGATAAGAGATGGTCTGAGTAGATAACTTGTAGTCCCTGATGGTGTATTCACTCAATAATCACATTTCTAGCTGAAACTATTATGACCAAAGATCTCTGTAATTCATAATTATGATCTGCAGTTCTGGAAGAGATGCTTGAACATTATCATTGAAAAACAAGCATCCTGTAACTAATTAGTAAAAAGTTGCCGACGATGTGCAGCTGAACGCATTTGCAGATGACTCATCTCCCGAGTCACCACCTCAGTTATTAAATCTTTGAAGATCATGCGCTCTATATCCAGAACCAGCCCTGGAATTTCAGTAAGGCCTTTTGTCCAATTTTCTGATTGATGCATCTTATCTTCCCGTAATATTCTGGTCAAATCTTCCTCGTCGTCGAAGCTGAAGGTGGAGTGACCATCTTTTAGCTTGTCCAGCTCAGAAAACAACTCCTGGCAAAGTGGTAGTCCTTTTGGTACTTTTTGTGTCAGTGTACTCTGGGAATTCCATATCATAGCAGAATTCTCTGGAATCAATTTCTGTAGAAGGATTTCATTAGTAATATCGAATAGTAGTTTCCTTTGTGTTTTTGCAAGCTTAGGGTGGTTCGGGTCTTCCTTGTCTACACCATCTGTAATCTTGAGGCTTGTTTGAGCTTCTTCCAAAGCCAGGAAGCAGCTAGGTTTGATAGGGTGGTCTGTTGGATTGAGCTGAATGTCTTCGTAGATGGATTCAAAATCTCTGAGGAAACTTGACGCGAAAACAATTTCCATAATGTACTGATGCTCAGAAGTTGAGTGATCGTAGAGGGCAAGTTCAGGGGTGATCGACTCAGCTTGCTTGAGGTGCTGAATTAAGGGCTCGATGTCATCCACGTTCTTCTGGTCTAATACCGAGCTTTCTGAAACCATTCTTCTAGACGATTGGTGTGCATTGTTGTTCTCCCAGCTCATTGCATCATCGCTATCATCTCCTGCATAAAGGTAGGGGGTTTAGAACAATGCATCTTTGCTTCCTGTTTAAGGAGAGGCAGGCTCATGGTTACCTCCTCAATCAGCTGTCTTACTTTTATGTATTATTTCCTATGTCATAACAGTCTGCAGTAACTTTTTTGTGAATAAACAGTCTCAACTTTTTTTTTATCAGGTGCCACTTATTGATCAGAAAAATTATCTGTCATTCACTTGGCAGTTGTTTTATGCAGTATCTCCCACAAAGTTATTTGAAGTTGTGTGCTAACCTTTAAAGGAAGTAGGTATCTTTTTTATTGGAGATGGAAGTTCATCGTCGTAGAATTTGGCTTCGAGAACAGATACAGGACTTGGTTGGTCTATCAGTATAGATATGTCAGCATCAAATTTGTCTTTGGTTGATTTTGCCGCTGGTTCCTGAAAGGTAGAACATGGGTCAGTCTTGTTTCTTCTTTCCTTATGACCAGTCAAATGAGTGTAACTCGAGCAAGAACGAAATTAAGTACCTTTTGTTTTGCTCGTCTCTGCTGGAGGACAGCTTTAATCTTTTCTGATTCTTCAAGATTCGAAACTTCCTCATCAATCTGGGAGGCAGTGCTGGCACTGCTCTCAGATTGCTGGGAGATTGAATTCTCTGGTTGGCTAAGATCTCTTGGACGACTTAAAACTTCCTCATCAATCTCGGAGGCCATGCTGGCACTGCTCTCAGATTGCTGGGAGATTGAATTCTCTGGTTGGCTAAGATCTCTTACTTCGCGATTAAGATCAGTCTCCAGCAGCATACTTGGAGATTTTGGTCCAGGTTTTCTCCTAGATAAACCTGTTTGAGTCAGTTGTTTGCTGGACTTCTTTGAATCTGTTGGTGTTGTTGGACGAGACTTCTTTTCAACCTCAAACCTGTTTTGCTGCTTCTTTGAATTCACAGTCCCAAAGTTCCTTCCCATGATTGTGCTCTCTTTTGTTGGGGATGGAGGTTCTTTTCTTGTCGATGGCGATTTGATTGGTCTGGAACCGGTGCTTCTGTCCCCAAAACAAGTTGGATGGCTGTTACGGTGCGTAAGGTCATTAGTCTTCAAAGTTGGATCTCTGGTAGCTGTTGAATTGTTGTTTGATTTCTTTCTGCTTCGAGAGGATGCAGCAGTTCTGGTCCTGTCAAGACATTGATCATTGGTGTGGTTTGCTAAACTAGCTGAGGAACTTGCTCGCCCAGTGAGTTTAGCTGGTTTAATGATGACGATAGCTGACGTTGAACTCTCTGCTTCGGTTGTCCCCCTGGCAGGGGAAGAACAGATTGTGCTACTCAGCTGGTTTTCCATGGCCAACTCGAGGCACTCATTTCTACTTGAATGGCTTCCCCATCCTGAAGCATCACTTTCGGTTTGAAATGTTGCTTTTTTTTTCTGTATTGCTTCTAGAATTTGTTTGTGTGCTCTGAGATCCTTTCCGGACATTTTAAGCTCCAGGTTGGCTAATCTTTTTTCTATTTCGCCATAAACAGAAACAGAGAAATTCTGACTTTTTGCTGGAGCTACCTGGTTTGCAAGGCCAGGAGATTGAGAATTCTGACTTGCTTCGAGTTGATTCCATGGAGCTGGTTCAGTTGAAGACCTTGATTTTGCAGGATGCTTCTCGATTGAATCTGCTGTCACTGGCCGTGGTGATGCAAGTTCCTTGTTGAGATATCTCAGGGAGCTTCGATTTTGGTAGTGCTCATTGACTGTCCTAAATGATCTTGATAAACCATCATTCTGAAGCCCAAACTGAGCTGTGAACTCTCTTGTCTGATTTGAGTTGGCTGTTGTAGGTTCAGGGAATGCCTCCAATCCCATCAACTTGGCCACTACTCCGGATGGTCGTCTGTTGCTTCCTGGCTCTTGTTGGTTCTGAAAATCAGCTGAGTTCCCACTCCTCCCCGTTTCCTGCATTGGGTAACTTCTTCTCATCTCAGCCGCGGAACACTTTACAGAGCCTGCTCTACTGTCTAAAGAGAATCGTGGGAGCTCCTTGATTTTCATTGTGGATTTGTAAGTCTCTCTCGATTCTCTTTCATCAAGCGAAAACCTTCTTACATCCTTTACTGAGGAATTGTGTGTCCCTTCAACGGATGTGCAAGGTGTATCTCGTGGCTGGTGAAGAACTTGAGTTGATTCCCTCAAACCTGAGGACTTCTGTTCCATGGATTTCTGGTGCCGTACAGGTCTGGGTGAGTCTATGTATTTCAATGTCTGTCCTCTTGCTTTGCCTCGAGTAGCAGTTTTGACTGATATGTCACGGGTTTCTCTGGAGATAGAGTCTTTAACAACATCCCGGAAATCAGATGACTGCCAGCTTGACAGCGAAGTAGGCATTTCCCTTCGATGGGTTTCCACGGTTGCGCTTTGGCCAAGGGAAGATGAGTCCAGCTGAGATGCTCTTGTGCTTTCTAGAGATGAGAGACTAGAAGAACAAGAGGAGGAAGATACCGATGTTCTGGATGATTCAATGGAGACTCTGTGCTTCTCTTTGGCGCCTCTCTTGTCCTGCAAATGTAAGTCAAATCACTTTCAAGTCCTTTTCAGTTTTATTCAACCAATCGATGGGATGTGTTGGACACTTACCACAGTTCTTGGTGATGCACGTTTCGCTTCGGTTGCAATGTTACCATTTTCACCTAGATGATAAACATGTTAGCTATTAGAGAAAAGCTACATTGGAGTATTTCAAATAACCATCAAGAAGACTCCAACTATAGTTTTTAGTTCAGTAATTGTGAAGAAGATTGCAATGACTTCTTAGTTCATCAGCAGAGATATTTCTAGGACCAGTTTTCTTGAACATGCTTCACAGAGAGCCTTAGCTAAGAATCTAATATGGCCTTGGGAGAAATATTATTTTTGGGTTGTATGTTAAATTGGTCTCTCTTCCTCATCGCCGAGCTCACGAAACTAGTATTGGTGCTTGCTCAAATCATTTATTTTTTAAGGCAGACTATAGTTTCAGATGACAATGGCTGCAAGATAAATGCTGGAGACCTGGAGTCATGAACCTAACCTCTTGCGTGTATACGTGTGGAAAATGCCGGAGCTCAAAAGCACGAAAAGTACCTGATGAAGGTAGTCTCTTCTGGTGTTGGCTGGTGTAGCGCCGGCTCCCGCTGAGGAAGTGGTGGCGTTCGAAGAGCTGAAAGATACCATTCATGCATCCCATCTGCTTCCTGATATCCGGATGCTCATCTGACAAGTTGTACGCAAATTTTGCTGACATTTTCTCTTGCCTCTTCTCAGGGCTGAGCGGACAGAAACAGTACCGAATTAGACAAAAGAGATGGTTGACCTGCATATACCGTCTTCATTCTGTGGTTCCAACCTTTACATTATGAGCCAATTCAGAAGAAGACATAGTTTTGAGCCTAAGAGACAATGACCAAGTTTTACTCTACTTTTTTATTATGACCCTCTGGTTTTCAATGTCAAGCACTGCTCAAGTGGTGACTATTTCATTGGTATTTTCTATGTTGGAACCCAAGGGACCTTTTTAAGAGAATCCAAGTCCCACGCCACTCCGACCAACTCTTATTGGTTACCAAGTTCTACTCTGATGTGAGTTAAATTGAACCCCCCTTCTATTTTTCATCTAGTTACAAGGAATTAGAGACACTTACATTTCTCCTTTGCAGGTTGCCTCTTCCAAGGTCTTTCTGGGTTCCAGAGAATTGTGGTGTTGAATCTATATTAAGCAAAGACCGGAAGTAGGCAGGCAAGAGTTCCTCATCATTTCTGCGCAGAGGAACAGTAAGATGATTGCTATCTGGGTTTTTCACAGGACAAGGGCAGACAATATCTCTGTAAAAAGCCAAAAGAAGTAGAGAAGGGATAAAAAGGGGTGTCCGGCTCAAAAACAGTCAATAGTGGCCCCTCACTTTAATTCTCTTGGCAGTTGAATGGCAATTTCCTGCTACAAGACGTAGACGAATTGATGTAAATCCAGGGTTTAAATCCCGACTGGTGTAATAATTTACTTATAAAAAAAACTTCCTACAGGTAGGAAGTTATAGCAAGAACCAAGAAGTGATGTTTTCTGGGTTCTCTAACAGAACAGAGAGGGGTGTGCTTTGTCCTTTTGGCCCTCCAAGAGAAAAAAAGGGAGTTTAGCTGATATAGGACAGTGCATAACTAGAGGAGGGAGAGGGAGAGGGAGGGAAAACAGAGAAATTGAATTATATTATTATATTGCAGAAAGCTTGTACTATGTAATACGACTCTGAAGCAAAGAGCAAATGGTGCCAGCCTTTATTTATTATCGTCTGTCCTCTTACGTATGTGAGGTTGTAGGATATATAATACGTGAGTCAATAGTATAAACGAGACTCAAAAGTCAACTTGAATATTCATTAGATGAATTAATTTAAGTTCGATCATCCGTGTATTATTACAAAAGTGTGAAACACTCCACATTTAGTTTTGATGTAACTGAAGTTCCGGTACTCAAAACTTGGTGCCATTGTGATTTTGATTTTTCAACCTCCTTTTTTACTTTTTTTTGATAATTTTACTTTCGGTATCATTAGTTCACATTTTTCGACTCACTTTTTTTTATTTGGAGTAGGAGCTTCCAACTTTGCTCCCAATTCTGGGATTTTTTTGAATTGCGCTGACCCAGTTTGAAGGTTTCTCTCGGAAACAACGATAACACCTATAATTGGTTAATTTGCGACTTTTGTTATTAGTTTTTTGGGCTTTTTAAGGGAGAAAGAGTAATAAATTTAGAGGCCCCAATAGAAAATTGTGGTTTAGAAGAGGTACAAATTGATGAGAAAAGACGTATGGATTAAAGGAGAGAGGAGGAAGAGAAGAGTCCAAGTAGTGGATGTGTGGGTCAGATCTGATATGGTCATTTTCATGTGGACATAGCAAAGTGGTGCAGGTTGGGACCTTACTCTTTCATTACCATGTGGAGTCTGTCGGAGTTTGGAAAGTGCAACAAAACAAAGTGGATTGATGTACTGTAAAGCCATAATACGTACTTCCTCTACAATCTCTCCCTCTTCCCAATAATCCATTTTTTTTTATCCAATTGTTATCTTTATTTTAATAGTAAGGTGATTCAATTAGTATTTTTTTTGTTTTGATAAGTAAAGTATTGTATTCTATCGAAATATTCTACTAAGGGAGAATACATCAAATGTGCCAGATAGCGCATTTCAACAAGTTCTGCGGTGAAAGACGCTATCTAGGGACAAACACCAACTTGTCGCCAAAAGAATCAAGTCAAAAAGTCCTAAGGTCATCAAAAAGCAGACTTGAATATACACCAGGCCAAGGGCAAATCGAAACAAACAACCTCGCACAGACAAAGTTATGGAGGGTCGTAAGACCAAAAGGATCCATAACGCATGCGACTTCCTTGATCACTTAGAGAATTTTTGATGTGTCCTCCTTCCAAGATAGGTCCATCACAATATCAAGTCGCCAAGTCTCCGCGGCAAGTTCCGCTTGGAGGGCCTTGTCTTGAATCTCCATGACTTTTTAGGCGAGCCGATTCAATTAGTATCTTTCCTCTCAACTTTGCTTTTGCTGTTCGGGTATCAGAGCCTAGTCAGGTTGCCCCCTATATTTTTATTTTATAGTATAATAAATTTATCTCTTATAAATAATATGATATGTGTAGGAGATTCGTGGCTTGTTTTACGCGATGGTATAATAGTACATGTAAGAGATTTAGGCTCGTAGCCTCGTCTATATATTCTTATATCTCCACATATCATAGCGATGATCGTTTGGATCCCATGAATATAGGTATTTTTGATCAAATTACATATTGTATCTTCTGCATCTCTCGTACCTCCACTGTTATTTGTTATATTTTTAAAAGGGAGTATGGACATTAAAAACATTACATTTGCTGCCATTCAAGATTTGACACCACCAAAACAAAAATCTTCAACATCCCTATCTGTATGTGCCACATTGGCGTTGGGACATAGTTTGGACATTGCAAGTGATTGCTTTTTGGTTTGGTACATACTCCCATCTTGTCCCGGTTGAAACGAATCCTAAAGTACCAAGTTTGAGATGAGAAAGGAAGTGCTCCAGCCTTCATGTTAAACACAAAACTAGAGAAATCCTAAGGTGTAAAATACCTCTATCTGTACAAAAATGAAAGACAAGTTCGTGATTTAATATAATTGCATCATCTAATTTTAACACAACTATGTTTTAAAACCTCGAATTTAGAACTGTGTAAACTAAAATAACTTACTACCAAATAATTAAGTATTTGGTGGTTGAATCAATGAGTTCTTTATACATGGATATTTCGTAGGATAGGGTTCGTATAATTGACCTACTTGATCTCCCGATTATACAAATGGATTTCAATTCGATGAGAATTTTAACAACCACGTGAAGATTTGCAAGTGATAATAGGATCATAAAGGTAACGTCCTCGAGTAGATTTTAGGATTACGATAATGGTGCCAGTTGGTAACATCGTGCCATTGACGAACCAAATAACTACTAAGAGTTGGAAGGAACCAACTGAAGCAAATTATGAAATTTAATTTTCAAAAAGTTATATCCAACTCAAATCTTGATTCGTCTTTACAGTAAATGTTCAGATATAATGTTGTATAAAAAAAAGAAAGTTAATTTCAGCTGTTGGATAAAATATGTTGAGTATTAAATAATTGTTTTTGTGAATGACAAGGTATAAAATCTCTAATAATCGTATTATCGAGAGAGAGAGGATGCCTTCCTTCCATGTTTCACCATATTAAATGATAGTTGAACATTTATTGGGGGTTTTCTCTTTTTCTTTAATGGATTTGGATTTTGAGACTATTCAAAAAAGAAGTAGTAGGATTTTTCAATTTTGCATTATCTTTTGGTCGAAACCACGGAGAATTTAGACACTTATTATACCAATTAATTAAATGGTGAAAAATAGTCCCACCCAAAATTTAAAATTGTCGACTTTGAGTGTTCAAAACTCTTGTTAAGTTAAAACTATAATTTTTCGGTTCATCCAAGTTTTTGATATTCAATATTCCATTATTAATTAATTACTCTCGTGATTTTAGTACTTTAGATAAATTGTGGTCCTCCCTTAGTGTACATATCTAAGTTGACTATGATATAAAATATTTAATGAGTATCCATTCGTACACGAGTAAGTTCTCTTCTTGTATTTTGTAATAAGTACAAATGTGGTCCTCAAGAAGATCACCCGATACGATTTTTCTATCCTTCCATTTTCCCGGACTTCTGCATCATCATGGAAATTCTATATTTCAAAAGCAACTTTTTTACGGAAAAATTTAGAATTGAATTCTGAACTTCCAATTCATTAGACAAGTGCCCTTTGGCATATAAATCGTGTTTTAGACGTTGAAATTTTTTTTTTTTTGGCTTTTTGCTAAGCCAACTGCATTAATTTAGCCCAAGGTAAGGCCTAACCTCAAATTTATCATCTTATCAATTTTTTCTGTGATACTATTTTTGTAATAATGGAGGGTGTAGAGGTCTCTAAATCTTTAATAATCAAATATTAGTCACAGTAGAATGTGGGCGAACTAATCCTTTTCAAATCAACTGAATACAAATCTGAACAAGACTACATCGATTTCTCGATTGATTATGTAAATGGTAAATAAACTGAGCGTCCTATTCTAATTTGATTAGAAAAATTCATAGTAGCGAAAAAAGGAAAAAAAAACCAGCTTCGATTTTATTTTGGTTTATACCACTTGGTATCTGGTCTACTGAACTAACTAATTCAAGTTCGAGTCGGGTATGATATTTGAAAGATGACAAAGTTCTTCCAACAAGTTTTGAACACTGTTGCAGTGCAAAAAACTCAAACCGAGACCTGATTAAGCTAACGCAATTCTCTTGTCAGTTGTCAAAGGACATTTAGCGCAATGACACAAGACGTTGTCAAATTCAAGAAAATCTACGGTTAAAACGCTGGCAAGTATATACACGGTATAAAAATTTATCTTTCAAAAGAATTCTCTTGTCAATTACTTTAAGTGCATGTTGATTTTTAGGTACGTAATTAAGCAAGACAATTAAAAGAGTAGCAAATCACGTGATTGCTTATGAATAATATAAGTCTGACTGTAATGGCGGCTTTTAATTAATAGCCCAGAACATGGCCATCAAGTGGTCTACGTCATGTGGTGTTCCTCACAGAAAAGACGGAAAAGTTCAAATTTTAAGAGATTTGTTTGGTTTACCGAATTATAATTATTTTTTGAAAAAATTATTCTCAAGTCTTTCGGGTTTACTTAAATATATTCAAAAAATCTCTTCTGTTTGTAAAATATATGCCGACGTCTCTCTTGTTTACTTTTATTATACTTTCGGATCCCTGATGCATGTTAGCAGCTATTTTTTTCATTTTTGTTAGTGAAATGATCAAAATACCCTTAGAAAAATATAAAAATGCTAACATCATCTCTTCTTCTATCTTGTAGCATGTGACATCATCTCGATAATTTCTCTGGAAAAAAATTGCATCTTTCGAAAAAAAATCAAGATCATCTTCTTCGTCCTCATTCGATTTCCACCAACAAATCCAGAAACCAGACGAATCGACACACAATCCCTCCGACCCCTCTCTAGAACCAGTCCTTAAACGACTCCATCTGGAGTAGCTCCAAGGGGTTGCCCGAGGAGAAGAAGAACTTCGACGTTCGCGTAAGGGCAGAACTGTCATCTGACAACGGGAAGAACTCTGATTGGAATAGGTTCAACGACGTCGGATGGATGCTTGGTTTCTCCAACCCATCCCCTTCCTTCAACAACGTCAGCACTCAGAAGGTTCTCGGCCCCGGGGCCAGCGTCGACGAACTGGTCAACGACGGGTTCAGCAAGGGGATCTATTTTGGATCCGTCGAATCCGCTTGGCTTCAATTTTGGATCTTTCCAGATCTGAGGACAGGGTTTAATCGATGCAAAACTGTCAGAGATGGTGGCGAGGTTGACTGAGCCGATGTTGGAGGCTACCCACCAATGCTGGATGGAACTGTAGCTCATTCCGTCGGAAGCAGTCATCGTCGAAGACAGTTGAAGATTGAACGGAACTTCACCCGTCCTTGAATCCACCCACCAAAACTCACTTCACATATGGAAGAATCCACGAAGCCGAAAAATCAAAATTGGTTTTAATTGACAAAACCCACTTCACATATAGAAGATTTGTTGAAATTGTCGAAAGGGCTTCTCTGGCTACTTGGCTTCTTTGGGTTTTTGGAGGGTTTCGTTTCGAGAGGGAACATTTGTTGAAATTGGTACTGGAATGGCTACTGGGGGGTTTGTTTCTATGGTCTGTTAAACGATAAAGAAGAAGAAGAAGGAGATGAATCGCACGAGGACGCAGAAGTTGATGTTCGATTTTTTTTGAAAGATGTATTTTTTTTCAATGAAATTATCGAGATGGCGTCACATGTTACAAGGTAGAAGAAGAGATGATGTCAGTGAGTTTTTTATTTTTTGTTCTAAGAATATTTTCGTCGTTTCAATGACAAAAAAAGAAAAAATTCATTTAGGGACCCGAAAGTATAATAAAATCAAACTAGAGGGATGTCGGCGTGTATTTTGCAAACAGGGAGAACTTTTGAGTATATTTAAGCAAATCCGAGGGATTAGAGAGTAATTTCCCCATATTTTTTTCTTCCTCCATCTCTTTTCCCGCTTCCTGCATGATCCTTGCCGGCAATTGCCCCCACAACTTTTTTTAAATAAATTACTATAAATTAAAAGGTTTATACCATTAAAAATACATGTTCTTAACCACTAAAATTACCTGTTTGTCCTAACGAATAAAAATTTACAAGATTATCTTACTATTACCTATTCACATCCCACGAGTTAAAAATTTAAAGCCCGCCCTGATTCTATGTCATTTATCTTTTTATATGTCTTCTACTATTTATTATTCTAACATATAATATATATATATGTGTATGGGGTTCTCTCATGCCTATCAATCGATACATTTTCTTCTATTATATTATATATATACCGTGAAATTTAAGTATTATTTAATATCACCAAAAAATATTTGAGATGATTCATTCTCTGGCTCTAATAATTTTAATTTGGTTAAGGACAAACTACTCTCTACTTTCCTTCAATAATCTCGAACCCCATTTCTCCTACAATGCTTCCACGTCCCCACCAACGCGATCATAATATAATAGACCCAAAAATCTACACAAGAGCTTCTCCAAGACCTATGGATAAATTATTGTCCGTCCACCAAACGTGTCCAAAATTTAGTGGAAATCTAATGCAAAAACATGTGCAAATGTGTACCAATTATGTGAAGTTAACACATGGGTTGTAGCAATAAAAGTTGTGATTGAGATGGTTAAGGTCCAAAAAGTTGGATAAAATATGGATTTGGAAGGTGCACAGTCACATGCCCAATAAGTGATATCGTATGACATGAGGGATGCCGAAGCTTCATTAGGCATGTACCAACTAGGCCATCTCAATCATGTCTTAAAGTATTCTCATGTCGCAGTTAACCATCGATTTCAAGTTGAAGTTTAGGAAATGTGGTCACATTAAAAGTGGGCAGGAGAGTTTTTCCATTTTTTTTTCGATCTGTTCAATAGATCAATCGATATAATGAATGTCAAGATATATGCTAAACGATTTCAGTAACTTGATTCACAGAGAAGGAATATCGCACATAAAAATTTAAAATAATGGTTAGAATTATAAGTGATTTTTCAGTGCCAGTGGAAAGATGAGATTTGAAACATGATCTCTCGGTTATGAAAGGTCTAACCAAAGGACTTACATTCAATTACTTTGTAAAATTGTTTAATTTTTTTATGGAGTCGAATATTATTTAGAAATGATTCTCTTAATAATATATCTTACTTATTAGAAAAATTCCAACAGATTAAACTTGTTTAATTTGAGTGCCATGGAAGTGAAGAAGTTAAAAACATTTGTGCCTTAGTTTTTAATAAAATGGGTAACCCATACCATATCTTATTTCTTATAAGCACTCCAAATTATACTTATTAGCAGTCCAGAAAAGAAATTTAAAATTTGATAATCAAGAATCAAGAAATTGATGATTCAGACTCCAATGAGCAAACAATCATGCTCAGGCAATGGGATAGATGAAAAATTAAATTGATGTAAATGTTGCAACTCAAACTCCATATCCAAGACCAAATCAAATGTAGGGTTCCTTTGTTCTAATCTTAGGAATTTCATACAGTTCCCCCAAGGTCGTGTAAGCATTAAACATGGGCTACTTTCACTGGTACTACTAAGATTGCATTCAACGAAGGCCAAGTCAAGATTCCTTCTTATCCCTTTTTTCCTTTTTAAATACCTATTTCTTCCATGACCAGAATTCCGAGGTCGCACTTAATTTCTTGGGAAAAGTCTACTTTAGTACCCTATGGTAAAAAATTGATCAATCGAGTCATACTTATTCCAATTAACATCAAAAAGGTCCTCGGGCAGCTGCCCGGACCTGCCTGAACCTACCCGAACCCTGCCTGAACTACGTGGCCAGCCACGTCACCAAATTTTGATGACATGGCACCACATGGAGAGGAGGAGGAGGAGGACGCAGGGAGGAGGAGGAGGAGGACGCGGAGAGGTGGAGGAGGAGGAGGAGGACGCGGAGGAGGAGGAGGAGGACGACGCGGAGGAGGAGGAGGAGGAGGAGGAGGATGCGGAGGAGGAGGAGGAGGAGGAGGAGGAGGACGCGGAGAGGTGGAGGAGGAGGAGGAGGAGGACGCGGAGGAAGAGGAGGAGGAGGAGGACGCGAAGGAGGAGGAGGAGGACGCGGAGGAGGAGGAGGAGAAGGAGGAGGATGCAGAGGAGGAGGAGGACGCGGAGAGGTGGAGGAGGAGGAGGAGGAGGACGCGGAGGAGGATGAGGAGGAGGAGGAGGAGGAGGATGCGGAGGAGGAGGAGGAGGGAAGGAGATGGATGTCCACGTGGCGCCACATCATCAAAATTTGGTGACGTGGCTGGCCACGTAGTTCGGGCAGGGTTCGGGTAGGTTTGGGCAGGTCCGGGCAGCTGCCCGAGGACCTTTTTGATGTTAATTGGAATAAGTATGACTCGATTGATCGGTTTTTTACCACAGGGTACTAAAGTAATTTTGGGCGATACCACAGGGTACTAAAGTAGACTTTTCCCTAAATTCTTTTCATCTCCATGTTGATTAGGCCATGTTAGTTTTTTTTACCACTTGATAATCTGATAATTTGGATACTAACTAGTAAACTAATCTAGCTTTAAATCGAGTATGACATTTGAAACGTATCAAAATTTTCATAACAAGTATTTAACACTGTTGTATTTTTAAATATTTAAGCTCAAAATTTCTTAATTAAGTTAGATGTAAAAGTATTCGTTGGTATTAGGCACCATCAGTTAAGGCTAAGCGAGAGCTTTGATATACTAATTTAAGGGAAAAAACATGTGACAGAGTGCAGCTGGCTTAGTTCCCAATTAAGTATGGCATAGTTTTAGAGATTACCAAGGCGGTGAGATCATCATGACGGTACGCAAACGTAACTAGCTAAGCATAAATTAATTATCCAGCTTTACGCATTACAATATATATTTTTTCCAATGATGAACTACAGGAACCCTGTAGACTATAGTAAGGAGCCAGGTAGAATATTACTTAGGATTACTTTATTTTTTATTTTCGTATATATATATATATTGCGACTTGTTTTTCTATTTTTACCAAAAAATATATTTTTTTATATGTACTTGTTGTCATATTAATCCTTGCAAGTCTTTTCTCGTGGGTTTCAAATTAAATCGTTGTAGATCCCTATGACACTATATATTAGGCCTAACCTCCATCTGACATGACAAATCATTTTCGAGAAACCCGGCAGGACATACACGAATTCAATCAAGAAACCGATGAGAGATCAATTAAATTCTGACGTCCTTGTTGTATAATTGCTGCTTTGGGATGTCAGGTAATAACGTGGAGGGCGACCGATTAAACTGTACAACAATTATTTCTTCAACCCCTAAAAAAAACAATTTATTTCTCCTCTTTGTGGTGGAATAGGTTGATGAAAGAATTTCTAAATAGTAACTTCAAAATTTTAATACAATTGGTAGATCTATTTTTGATATTTATTAAGGATATTTTACAAACACAATTCGACCGGTCGGGTCACTACCCAGGTCATTTTTCACTTAAACTCATATGGTAGTTCAACCAGTCGGACCCAATTGGATCGACTGGTTGAGACAAAACAACATTTTTTTAGGTTTATTAGATTAAAGGTGATGAATACTTGTAAATTCTAAATTTTGCAATAAAATTATATTAGAATTAGAATTAGAAATATAAATATTAGAATTAGAATTAGAAGTATATTTTGTAATAATATTTTAATACTAAATATAATTAATAATATATATTTATTTAAAATATTTACACCCTGGGTGAACTGGAAAACGAGAAAAAACCCGGGCCGTCCACCAATTTATTTTTAAAACATTGCTTATTAAAAAATGCATCACACTTGCAACTAGCAATGTAGTTTGCTCTAAAGGTATAAGAGAAATTTGAGATGAGGAGTGACTAGGACTCGATCTTGGTCTCGACAAAAATCTACTTATAAAAAAATAGCAATGTAGTAACTTCAAGACACCTTTCTTAAACAAAGGGACCAAAATTTGCACACCTACAAACTGTAAATTAATGAATATGTGAATTTTTAAGATACAAACTGTAAATTAATGAATATGTGAATTTTTAAGACTCCATCAAATTGGCAGCTACCATAGTAATTTAAACGTTTCAAAAGGTGGGAATAGGCAATTGGATCCTAAAGATCATACACAATAATAGTCGATACGATGACGAAGAAGAGGATGGCAGTGTGTTGGCATTAGCTAGAAAGTCATAAGCACAACGATGTAAAGTTCATCATGGATGCTTCCTGTCAGACGTTAGGTTGAAATTTTGCAATGCTCCCATGTCCAACTGGTTTCGTCCGGTTGGGTTTTTTTTGTGAAAGCGACCGTGGACGGCTCATGTGGAATTTCGTTACCCCTCCTAGTACACCTATATAATATGTTAATATGTTTACATGTTAATTTTATTTGGTTATGTCTATAATTAGAAAGGTATTGTTTGTGAACTTACAGTAACCATATATAATGATTCTGTTAGGTTATAAAGAAACCCACTTGTGATTTTTTTTTGTTATATCACCTGGTATCTGGCCCATTCGACCGACTCATCTAGATTCGAGATATTTTTGATGTTTGGATATTGATTTTTCAGTAAAACATAAAGTGAACTCTATGCTCTACCTAAAAATGATAAAATCTGATGGGTATTTTTTTTTAAAAAAGTAAATTTTATTTATGATATTTACGCCAGAAGATGAATCCGCAATCTCGTAGTCATCGGCCTCTTCAAAACTCTGATATAACGAAATACATTAGAAAAAAATCACACCAAAAAAAAGAATACCGTCAATAGCATCACACTTACAAAGATCATTTCCGACCCCATGATACAAATGTTAGAGTCAAACCAAAATTCCCCAAATCAAAACACAAAGTGTCAAGATTTGAAAAAAACAAAATTGGGCCAACAAATGTTACAGGAAAGGAAAGAGCCGAAGCCCAGGTCCTCTGTAACATTTGTTGGCCCAATTTTTTTTTAAAGTACTAATCAAACAATGCATTCCTTTGGTTGCTTCCCTTATGACCTTGCCACTCCAGGCAAATCACTCTCCAATGTAGCTTGCTGTTCTTATTCCCTCTGGTTCTTGATGTCGTAGCGAGCAATTCCCGTGGCGGATAGAATGCATCACGCTTGTTCAGCATGACATACCGAGCTGATGATCTGGCCACGACTAGGACGCAGCGAGCTGATGACCTGGCAGTAAAATTCCCACGTTGCACTCTTATCAGTGATAGCTGCTTGTCCAAATGGATTCGCCGCTACGAAGTCCGGAACGCTGTCAGCTTCTGCCAGTTCTTGGAGATTGAGTCTGAGTTCGCCTCTCTCACCTGTCAATGAATGGACATTGGCACACATTTATCGTTCCGTCATCGTCACGAAGGTGTTTTATGGCAGTGCATTTCTCACCTAAAGCATTGTCATAACAATGTCGAACCCGGAACGGATGAGGGAAGATTGCAGTATGGTCCTACAAAGTCAAATATTAAGTGCAAGACCAGCTTAGATCGTTCACTAAAACAAAAATGACTTAAGCAAGAAAAGGCAATTTCATCACGTTGACTTACAGGATTAAGCAATGCCTTATAAGGAGAAGCAATGTATTCGATTCATTGAAGTATCCTTCCTCCCAAGGAAGTTCAGGATCATGTTTCTCCCAAAGTTTCCTCAGTTCTTTGAAGTTATAAACCTCGGTCTCGTGCATGTTTTCGATAGTTCCGAACTCTGCTGTTGTGCAATATGAAACATCCTGCATAATTATATTGAAGTCGAATTTGAATCTTTGACAACGATGAGTCGAATTACGAAATGAGTGTAACAAGGTACTGAGTTCGAACCCAACAAAAGAGCAGCTTCGACTTCATGTCCCCCATCAAATAATCTACAATTCTGACCACCGTTTCCCTGAAAAAGTTGCAGGACATTTATTTGAGGACTCAGGATTTTAATTTACTGTAGTGAAATGACAGCAAGTATAACAAGAACAATCTCTTCACAGTAAATTCTAGAACAGAATTGTGATATCATACTTGGTTCCTGAGGACCAAATTCCGACTTCGAACCGGTCCAAGCAGAACTTCAGGAAATCAAGACAAAATGGCCTCCTAAAAACTGATTTAGACAAGGCAATAGAATCAGCTTCACCAGTCTACGAAATAAACCAAACTAATCAGCAATACCGGGACTCACTTGGTTGCCTTCTGATGTTTAGATCTCCCTTCAAATCTGTTGACCGAGAAGGAACTATATCCACAAGTAGCCCATTCAGATCAAGAACCAGAAGCTTTTTCTTCAATTGAATTACAGGATCAGGTCTTGGTATCGGATGTACGACCGACGGGTCATTCTCTTCGTCATCGATAACAACAGGTGCTATAACTCTTCCACAGTTCTCCTCAGATAAAGCAACAGTAGACATGCTGTTCAAAAGATTACACCTGATTCTATCACCTTTGTTAGTATATATGTGGAAACTCTCACAGTACCATGAACATTGCTTTCCCTCCGTCCCTTTATTTAAATCAACTTATTGGCTCGTGGAGAAGAGAAGGACCTGAAAGGTCAAAGCTGCGTCGATGAAGGAAGCTTCGCATCATTTCCCAGTGATCACAACCTTTACATTATATAACAAACATTGACCACCTTCCTCTATCTTTCCCTCCATCTCCTGCGGGTTATTAAAGCTCCCACCTTTGTTCTTTGTTTCAAATTTCCAGCTTCCCCCAGTAGGTAAAGTTCGTACCCTTTACGTGATGAAATTGTTTTGTTGGACATTTGCCGATCTGGGTTCATTGAATTTTGAGAATTGGAGTGGAGAAAAGAGTTGGAAGATCATCTTGTTGTTCGAGTTTTATTACATTGGTTTTGGTTCTTGGTCAACCTCGTGCTTTGTCTTTCAAAGAGGGAGTTTGAACTCTTTTGGTGCTTCATGTACATCCGATACGGTTCCTGAATCGCCGGTTACGGGTAGAAAAACAGCCAACCACGGATTAGGAAAACTGTAAAACATAGCATTACCGGCCATCTACATGAAAAGCTGATTCTAACCGAACATATCTGGCCTAATGGTACAAAGCTGACATGGTAGTTAAATTTTGTTGGGAGAAGTATATAAGCTGGTTAATTTCATTTTTGACAACAGACGAGTTAGAGAAAAACCAGTATAACCAACACACAATTAACTAAAAAAGTCTCAAGTTCGAGTCTAAGAGAAGTGGATTAGTCGGTGTAGTAAATATTCGAATGTCAGATAGTACACACAGACAAAAAACCAGTATATAAACTTTTTAAGCTTGAATTCTCTTAAGAAAATCTTCAGTTGATATCGATATATGTTGACGAGATATTATTTTAATTTTACTAGATATTTTGAATTAGATTACAATTATATTTAATTTTAATAAAAATAATTTTGTTGTTCAACTGAGTGTTGAAGTATTAGGCGAGTGTTAAGAGTATTAGGTGGTACCGAAAGAAAAAGTCCCCTTTTTTTAATTGACGTCATGCTTCAAAGATAAAATATTAGTATCAGAAATGTGGGTCTTTCTTTAATAGCAGTAGATTTAAAATTTCTTACTTTGCAGAACATGTGATTAACTAGCTGGCTTAGTGCCCAAGTATGGCATTCAAAATATTTTGTATACATTAATTGAAAGCGATGAGATTAGCTTGACTACCGCACATGTAAAGTAGCCTAATCAAATACTCCCAAGTTTAAAATAATTGTCGAGATCTAAGCCTACAAAAATTATTTCTTTTCATTTGTTCTACAACCTTTTCTATTACTGTTGCATTTTCTAAGCAATTAATTTAGAATAAATTACAATAAACTATTTTCTTGCACGTGAAAGTCCCAGAAACAAATTTCTTTTCTGTGGTAGGGTGGAGGAGGGAAATCTCATGGATCAAACAATGTTGTTATGACCAAGCAATTCAAAATGAAATCTCATATCGGAAATGCATTAATATTAAAAATCGATGACAAGAATTCTGTCATTATTTGAGATCCTACCCAATTCGAACAAACAATCTTTTTCTTTTCATGGAATGTTGTACCTTTTTACCTTGTCGAAGGAAGAGCCACCTTTTTTATGGTAATTCTTTTACCAACCGTTAGAACTTCCGCCGATTTTTATTACGTCTTCAAATCTTTTGGCAGGAAGAACAACTACCTATGCTCTAGGCAAAACACTGTGTATGATAATATAAACCATAACCCAGCTATAAAAGCTTAACAGAAAATTTTGGCAATGTGCCATTGGTTTACAATCCAAATACCAAAAACGACAAGAGAAAGCAAATAGTCTTTCCGATGCATCTCCCTGTTGTTGTTGTTCCCTCTGGTTCTTGATGTCATAGCGAGCAATGCCAATGGAGGTCAGAGTGTTTTACACTTGTTGGGTGGGACGTACCGACATGACGGCCTGGCGGTAGAATTCCCATGTTACACTCTCATCACCGATAGCCGCTTGTCCGAACGGATTTGCTGCAACAAAGCCTGGAATGCTGTCAGCTCCTGCCAATTCTTGGAGATAGAGTCGAATTTCGCCTTCCTTGCCTGTTCATCAATGGACATTCAGTTCTTAGTACATGTTATGTTTGTGCCAACACATCAACATACGTTTATCGTTTTTAGCAGTATACAGCATGGTTCGGGTGTGTATAGATCGAGTTTTCGATTAGTAAACAAAAAGATTTCCGCCCAAGAACCACCACATCAAAACAGATAATTCAACAGTGTTATTTGCTTTAGGTTTCACTATCAAGAATCATGACAATGCATTGCTCACCTAGAGCATCGTCATTTGAATGTTGAAACTGGAACGGATAAGGAAAGATTGCAGTATGTTCCTACAAAGCCAACGTTAGGTCAAAGGATCATTCACTAAAAACACAGATGGCTTATGCAAGTGTTGATAATAAATTTATCCAGAGTAACTTTTGCACGCAGTAATGTGGACTTACAGGGTTAAGCAATGCTTTATATGGAGAATCGTCAATTAGCAATGTATTCGATTCGTTGAAGTATCCTATCTCCCATGGAAGTTCGGGATCATGTTTTTCCCAAAGGCTCCTCAGATCTTTGAAAACCATGGTCTTATGCATGTTTTCGATAGTTCTTAATTATATTGAAGTGGAATTTGAATCTTTGACGATGATGAGTCGAATTACGAAATGAGTGTAAAACGAGGTACTGAATTCGAACCCAACAAAAGAGCAGCTTCGACTTCATGCCCCCCCATCAAATAATCTACAATTCTGACAACCGGTTTCCCTGAAAAAGTTGAAGGACATTTATCTGAGGACTCAGGATTGTAATGTATTGTAGTGAAATGACAGTAAGTAGAATCCTTCACAGTAAATTCTAGAACAGAATCGTGATATCATACTTGCTTCCTGAGGACCAAATGCCGACTTCGAACCGCTCCAAGCAGAACTTCAGGAAATCAAGACAAAAGGGTCTCCTAAAAACTGATTTAGACAAAGCAAGAGAATCAGCTTCAGCAGCCTACGAAAGAAAGAAAAAACCAAATGAATCAGCATTATCCGGACTCACTTGGTCGCCTTTTGATATTTAGATCTGCCTTCAAATCTGTTGATGGAGAGGGAACTATATCCACAAGTAGCCCATTCAGATCAAGAACCAGAAGCTTTTTCTTCAATTGAATGACAGGATCAGGTCTTGGTATCGGATGTACGACCGGCGGGTCATTCTCTTCGTCATCAACAACAAGAGATGCATGCTTACCTTCACCCACAGGTGACATAACTCTTCCACTGTTCTCCTCCTCGTTAGATAAAGCAACAGTAGACATTCTGTTCAAAATTTGGATTTAGCAAATCTAGAAGATTGAAGAAAGGATTGCAATGGACACCTGATCAACAGTACCATGAACTTTGCAGATAATGGAACATGAAATTAACCAGCTTACATGCTTCTCCCAACGAAATTTAACTACCTTGTCAACTTTGTGCCATTAGGCCAAATATGTTCCGTTAGAATTAGCTTTTCATGTAGATGCACGGTAATGCTATGTTCTACAGTTTTTCTAACCGTAACCGGCGATTCAGGAACCTCTTCCCTAACCGACACACAACTAAACTAACCGTCAAGTTGAAAGACAAGGCACATGTGATAAAACATGTACGAGATGATCTTCCAACCCTTTTCTCCACTCCAATTCTCAACATCCAGCGAACCCAGATCGGCAAATGTCCAACAACACAATGTGATCACGTAAAGGTACGAACTTTACCTACTTGGGGAAGCTGGAAATTTGAAACAAAGATAGAGGAAGGTGGACACTGTTTGTTATATAATGCAGGGAAAGATAAGAGGTCATTCTTGGCCTTTCGGGTCCCTCCTCTTCTCCACGAGCCAGTAACTTGATTTTTTTTTTGTCAAAGAAAATTTAGTAGGTGGGTTGGCCTAAATCCCCGGGATCTTGACAGTATTAGGATTCGATCCCTCCTAACTCAAACTTAAGGGCGGACCCGTTTCTATCCAGCCACATTTGCGTTGGTAGCCAGTAAGTTGAATGGAGGGAAAGAAACTAATGACAACATAAGGGTTAGAGAAAAAACAGTATAACCAACACACAATTAGCTAAAAAGGTCTCAAGTTCGAGTCTTTATATAATATTGAGAAAGTTTTGTCATGTTTCAAAAGTAATACCTAGCTCAAAACTAGATTAGTCTGTTTAGTTAATATTCGAATTTCAGATAGTAAAAAAAAACCAGTATATAAACTTTTTAGGCTTGAATTCTCTTACAAAAATTTTCATTTGATTATGTTGAAGAGATATTATTTTAATTTTACTAGATATTTTGAATTAGATTACAATTATATTTAATTTTAATAAAAATAATTTTGCTGTTCAACTGAGTGTTAAAAGTATTAGGTGAGTGTTAAGAGTATTAGGTGGTATTGAAAGAAAAAGTCCCCTTCTTTTAATTGACTTCATGCATCAAAGATAAAATATTAGTACGAGAAATGTGGGTCTTTCTTTAATATCAATAGATTTAAAAAATTTTACTTTTCAGAACATGTGATTAACTGTATGGCATTCAAAATATTTTGTATGCATTAATTGAAAGCGACGAGATCAGGTTGACTGCCGCACATGTAAAGTAGCTTAATCAACTACTCCAAAGTTCACATTAATTATCCAGCTCTAAGCACTGCAAAAATTAATTTTTTCATTTGTTCTAAAACCTTTTCTATTACTGTTGCATTTTTTAAGCAATTAATTTAGAATCATTTGCTATAAAATATGTTCCTTGCATTTGAGAGTCCTGGAAATCTTAGGAGAAAATGATTTGGTTAAATATACTCAAAAATTTTCCATGTTTAAAAAATATACGTCAAAGTTTTTCTTGTTTATTTTATTATACTTTCGGGTCGCTGGCTGACATCATTGAAATGACAAAAATACCCTTAAAAAAATCATCCATTCCTCCCGATCGTCCCAGCTTGCCGACGGCGACCCAACAACCAAAAATCCAAATCGAATTCATCAACTGTCTAAGGGTGACGGCGAGACGTTTGCTCCCAGATACGAATGGAAGTGGCAGTAGACGGTTGCTCCCAGATATACCAGCTCCCCAAGATGTTTTGTTCCAGCGCTGCCCAAGCGGATGATCTGGTCCTTTTCTTCTCCGGTCACTAAACCCTAACAACCCAATATCGAGAAAGGGGTGGGTATGGAAGCCAAAGGAGAAGAGAAGCAGGTTCAAGTCCGGTTTGTAACAAAATTGAAGTGGTCGTTCAAGGCTCCGGCCACCACTGTCATTGTCCCTGCCAATAGCACCCGCTTGGTTCCCTCCTCCATCGTTAATAGCTTCCTTAGGGCCCGTGACCTAAAAATTGATCCTTTCGAGCATGATGAAAGTTATTGAGCCTAGTAAAAAATCAGCCCAACAACGTGTGAAGCCCATCACTCAATGTGGAAAATATCTGGCTCCAACAACTTGGTGACGTGGACGATTCTCTTGTCCTCTATCATTGCCTAACAAACAAACCAAATGGGCTCCACTTGTACACTTTTCCCTTTATTTCCCTAGGAAAACTGTAGATAAATAGTACATTTGTTGGCAATTGTAAATTAGTTTTGTACAGATAATACAAAACGAGAGAGACAATGTTCTTCCTCTCAACCACCAAATTCCTTTTGTCTTCTTCACTAATTTTATCCTTTGAACCTTCGAATCTAACCTTCAACATGGTATCAGAGCACAACTACGCTTTTGTGCATTTTTTCCCCTCTTTCTCCTTCCCCTTACTTTTGGTCGTGTTCTGTTCTCTCAAAATGGACTCAACTACTCCTGTGACGGGATCTCCAAGCTCCAACACACCCAGTCAAGGGAATGTCAGTCAAGGTTCGGGTATGGAGATCCAGGTTCCTCCTCTTTATCTCCATCCCAGCGAGAATCCGACTGTGGCTATAGTAACTCCCCTATTAGAAGGAAGCAACAACTTCCATTCTTGGAGTCGAGACATGAAATTTGCTCTCCGGTCCAAGAATAAGCTCGGCTTTATAGATGGTACGAATCTGATCCCAGCTCTAGATGATCCTCAGTATGCGAACTGGGAACGTTGTAACACTATGATCGTAAGCTGGATTTTGAGATCTGTAGTTCCTGAGTCCAGAGTTCATAAATCCAGGTTGTCCCTGCCCTTGATTCTTGAACCTCAGACTCAGTCCTTGCTAGGTTCACATCCATCAGTTAACTCTCTGAAGCTAAATCACAATCAGGTATATCTTTGGCATGCTAGGTTAGGCCACTTGCCTTCAGCTAAGTTGTAACTCATCCATCGTATATAACCTTCTATTTCCCCTAATGTAGACAGTCACTGTGAAGTCTACCACCTATCCAAGCATAGAAAATTACCTTTCCCTCTTAGTTCCTCTATAGCTAGTACATCTTTTGATCTCATACATACTGACATCTGGGGCAAATTCCATCTGCCTTCTTATGATGATTTTCAGTTTTTCTTGACAATACTTGATGACCATTCTCGTACCACATGGGTTTATTTAATGAAATCAAAATCAGAAGTTGCTTCCTTGTTATATCACCTTTATAAGTTTGTTTTGACACAGTTTGGCAAAAGAATTAAAACCATACGAACCGATCAAGGCTCAGAGTTTATACTTCGAGATTTTTACCTTAAACATGGCATCATACATGAAACTAGTTGCATCTATACGCCTCAATAGAATGGTAGAGTTGAACGCAAGTATCAACATTTGTTAAACGTAGCCAGAGCATTGTTAGTTCATGCGTATTTACCCCTGATTTTCTGGAGTGATTGTATACTCCATGCAACATATTTGATAAATCGCATTCCATCTACAGTTTTACAAAATAAAATACCACATGAAATCTTGTTTAACAAATCACCTAGACTAGGTCATTTATAGATTTTTGGTTGCTTATATTATGCATCTACTCAGATTCATGATAGAATCAAATTTGATAAAAGATCAAGGCAATATGTCTTTATAGGCATTCCTTTTGGGGTAAAAGGATACAACCTCTATGACCTCCAAAGTCATAGAGTTGTATTGTCAAGAAACGTTGTCTTCCATGAGGATATATATCCCTTTCAGAATAGTCACTTGTATGATTCCAATATATATACTCCATATGATTCATCTTTGACCTCTCCATCTTCTACTACACCTTTGTTTGATGATCCTATAGATATAAGTCATATTCTCCCTAGATCTCAACCTATAGATTCTAGTTCTTCATCTGTAGATAGATCTCTCGATCCCAGTCCTTCATCCGTAGATAGGTCTCCTAGTACAATTTCACCTCTTCATCATCATCCATCCTCTGCAGAATCCTTCCCTGATAGTTCACATGCTTTTCCTGACCTACCATCAACTGAGTTTGATGCTCTCCTTCAACCTTCAAGGATCAGAAGGGCCCCTAGATACCTTGAAGATTATATATGTAATTTGATACCCGGGCATACCAATCATTCTCAAGGTGGTGGTAAGTCTACTGTATATCCTATTACTGACTACTTTACACTTAATCACTTGTCACCTGCACATAGAGCTTTTAGTGTGTCTCTTCTTAGGTCCCATGAGCCTGCCAAATATCAGGAAGCATCCAAGTTTGAGCATTGGACACAAGCTATGCATAGTGAGTTGCAGGCACTTCAAGACAACAACACATGGGAATTAGTTCATCTACCACTTGACAAGGTTCCAATTGGATGCAAATGGGTATACAAAGTGAAATACAAGGCAGATGGCTCTGTAGAACGACATAAAGCCAGGCTAGTAGCCAAGGGCTACACACAGGCTTATTTCTCTCCAGTGGCTAAGCTATCAGCTGTCAGGCTTCTTCTTGCCATTGCTGTACACTGGAACTGGATCTTGGTTCAGTTAGATGTCAACAACGCCTTCTTGAATGGTGATTTGAAGGAGGAGGTCTATATAAAATTGCCACCAGGCCTTCAAATTTCACCAACAGACAGAGGCAAAGTCTGCAAGCTGAGAAAGTCTCTGTATGGTCTTAAACAGGCGAGTCGACAGTGGTTTTCCAAGCTCACACAAGCCCTGCTTCAAAATGGCTTTACTCAGTCTGTTTCAGATTACTCATTATTCTTCAAGTTTAATGGCTCAGCTTTTACAATTCTGCTAGTATATGTTGACGACATAATACTATCTGGGAATGATCCTTATTCTGTTGAGGAAGTCAAGCTCTATCTACACACTCATTTTAAATTGAAGGATCTTGGCAATCTCAAATACTTCATAGGATTGGAAGTAGCACGAAGATTTGATGGACTGCATCTAAGTCAAAAAAAGTACACACTCGAGTTGTTAAAAGATGCAGGTTACCTTGATTCTAAACCTGCAGCTACACCTATGGAATATAATTGCAGACTTCAGAGTCATGAAGAAGAAGGCACTTTACTGGATGATGGTCCCATTCTCTTAGAAGATGAAGATTTTCAGATGACTTCCAATGAACCTATAACTTCTTCTACTTATCGTCAGCTGATCGAAAGGTTGTTGTACTTAACCAATACCAGACCTGATATTACCTTCGCAGTTCAGCAGCTTAGTCAATTCATGAGCAAACCAACAGATCTTCACATGAAAGCCGCCTATCGAGTGCTTCGTTATTTAAAGGGACACCCTGGTCTTGGATTATACTATTCTGCTACATCTGATCTCAAGCTCAAGGGATTTTGCGATAGCGACTATGGCAATTATGAAGAAACTAGGCGTTCTATCACAGGGTACACTGTATTTTTAGGAGATTCACTTATCTTGTGGCGCTCCAAGAAGCAAACCATAGTCTCCCGTTCATCATCTGAAGCAGAGTACATGGCTCTTGCTTCTCTAACCAGTGAATTGACATGGCTGCAGAAACTTTTTGTCAACTTCCATGTGCCATCATCGGTTCCCAGCCTTGTTTATTGTGATAGCCAATCTGCAATTTATATTGTAGAGAACCCTGTCTTTCACGAGCGGACGAAGCACGTCGAGATTGATCTTTACTTTGTCCGAGAGAAGGTGCAACGAGGTCAACTCCGTCTGTTTCATGTCAACACTTTAGAACAACCAGCAGACGTTTTCACTAAGTCACTTCTCCGGCCTCGACATTTCTTCCTACTTTCCAAGTTGGGAATGTGTGATCCCCGAGGGGGGGGGGGGGGTGATGAAAGTTATTGAGCCTAGTCAAAATCAGCCCAACAACGTGTGAAGCCCATCACTCAATGTGGAAAATATCTGGCTCCAACAACTTGGTGACGTGGAAGATTCTCTTGTCCTCTATCATGTGCTTCCTGCATGTGGCCAGGAGGAAAGAGAGATTGCCTAACAAACAAACCAAATGGGCCCCACTTGTACACTTTTTCCTTTATTTTCCGTGGAAAACTGTAGATAAATAGTACATTTGTTGGCAATTGTAAATGAGTTTTGTACAGATAATACAAAACGAGAGAGATAGTGTTCTTTCTCTCAACCACAAAATTTCTTTTGTCTTCTTCACTAATTTTCTCCTTTGAACTTTCGAATCTAAACTTCAATAGAGCAACCAACTCATGACACCCAGGAAACAATCAAACAATTGTTGATTTTAATTTTCCTTTGGAATTAATTGCTAAGCGGGTCGGGAAAAATTTCGAAGGTTGAAGATGACTGAATCAAGGGGAAGAAGAAGGTTGAAGATCTCATTTCAATGATAAAAATGAAAAAAGAGCTGCTGACGTTAGCTAAGGACCCGAAAGTATAATAAAATCAAACAAGAGAAATTTTGGCGTATATTTTTCAAACACGAAGAACTTTTCAGTATATTTAAGGAAAGATGCAGGACTTCAGAGTAATTTCCCTTTTTCTTATCTGTGCTAGAGGAAAATCTCATGAATCAGACAATGTTATTATAACTAAGCAATTGGTAATTACTAATTGAGTTGTTATAACTTAATGAATTTTTATAGCATAATTCAAAATAAAATCCTGTAAATGCATTAATATTATAACTCGGCAACAAGAGTTCTGTCATTGTCTGATATTCTAACCGGTTCGAATAAACATTTTTTTCATGGATTGTTGTACCTTTTTACCTTGTCGAAGAAATAGCAACCACAACCACCTGTTTTATACGTAAAAATGTACACCAATAATTATACCTCCCAAGATTTCAATCTTGCACTTCCGTCAATTCCAAATCATTTGGCAGGAAGAGCAACTATCTATATTCCAGTAACCAAAGTGAGTTCTAGGCAAAACATTGGGTATGATAATATAAACCTAACCCAGCTATAAAAGCTTAACAGAAAAATTTGGCAATGTGCCATTGGTTGGCAATCCAAATACCAAAAACGACAAGAGAAAGCAAATAGTCTTTCCGATGTATCTCCCTGTTGTTGTTGTTCCCTCTGGTTCTTGATGTCATAACGAGCAATGCCAATGGAGGACAGAGTGTTTTACACTTGTTGAGTAGGACGTACCGACATGACGGCCTCGCGGTAGAATTCCCACGTTGCACTCTTATCACTGATAGCCGCTTGTCCGAACGGATTTGCTGCAACAAAGTCTGGAATGCTGTCAGCTCCTGCCAATTCTTGGAGATAGAGTCGAATTTCGCCTCCCTCACCTGTTAATCAATGGACATTCAGTTCTTAGTTCATGTTCTGTCTGTGTCAACACATCAACAGACGTTTATCGTTTCGTCTTCAGCATAAAGGTGCTCTTTGAGCAGTATACAACATGGTAATCTCGAGTTTTCAATTACAAAAAAGTTTCCACTCAAAAACCACCACATCGAAACAGATAATTCAACAGTGCTAGGTGAAATTCGTATTTACTATCAAGAATCATAACAATGCATTGCTCACCTAGAGCTTCGTCATTTGAATGTTGAAACTGGAACGGATAAGGAAAGATTGCAGTATGGTCCTACAAAGCCAATGTTAGGTCCAAGAAGCATTCACTAAAACACAGATAGCTTAAGCGGGTGTCGATAATAAATTTATCCGGATTAAATGTTGCACACAGTAATGTGGACTTACAGGATTAAGCAATGCTTTATATGGAGAATCGTCAATTAGCAACGTATTCGATTCGTTGAAGTATCCTATCTCCCATGGAAGTTCGGGATCATGTTTTTCCCAAAGGCTCCTCAGATCTTTGAAAACCATGGTCTTATGCATGTTTTCAAGAGTTCTGAATGTAGATTTTGTGCAATATGAAGAATCCTGTGTAAATTATATTGAACAGAGAAGTAAACTTCAAAATAGTTCAAAGAAGAAACTTGTCATGAAATCTTGGACATGCTAATGTTGAGGCACTGTTGAATATGAATCGTCGAAGATTATGCGTTGAATTACTTGTGCATGAAACTAATCAAAGACTATGATGTTCTGAGATGAGGATAAATACTGAGCGCTAACCCAACAAAAGAGCAACTTCTGCTTCATGTCCCCGAACAAATAATCTACAATTCTGACTACATTTTTCCTGAAAAAATTATAGCACCTATTTGTGAGGATTCAAGAATAAGTAGCGGATTGCATTGAAATGACAGAAAGTAGAATGAATTGGGAATCCCTCAACAGTAACTTCTAACACAGAAGTATGAAATCATACTTGGCTCTCGAGGACCAGATGCCGACTTCAAACCTCTCCAAGCAGAACTTTAAGAAATCAAGATAAAAGGGTCTCCTAAAAACTGAATTACACAAAGCAAGAGAATTAGCTTCACCAGACTAACGAAAAAACCAAAGGAATCAGCAAGCAGATGGCTAAATCCATCGCATCAGGGAACTGGACTCACTTGCCCGCCTTGCGATGTTTATATCTGATTTGAAATCTTTTGGTGGAGGGGAAATTACATCCACAAGTATCCCATTCAAATCAAGAACCAGAAGCTTTTTCTTCAATCGAAAGACAGGAGCAGGTCTTATTGGATGCACAACCAATGAGCCATTTTCTTTGTCATCAATCATAAGAGATGTATGCTTACTTTCACCTTCAGGTGACAGAACTCTTCCACTATTCTCCTCCTCAGATAATGCAACAGTAGACATGCTGTTCAAACGATTGCAACTAAGCAGGAAGGCCGTGCAAGGATCTGGATCATTGGCTGCGTGCAATTTTACTCGTTCTGCTCTGCCTTTTTTCCACTTTCTGCGATGCGAAGGGTGTACAATGGGATTACCATGAGCAGTAACCGTGCTGAAAAAACAGCATGCCTTGGATGAACAAATAGTCGGGCTGTTATATATCTGACTTACTTGTGCACGCTTTGGAAAGAACTGGTTTCCTCACAATGCTTGAGCACTGAGTATAAGTTCCTCTTAACAGATATCTCCGTTGTGTAACCTCTGTTTCATGCACTCTTCAAGTTTCGCCTGAAAATTTTGAAGCACGGCTATCTAAGTTTGCCCCAGATTTAGTGCATAGATGAAAACTTCATAGTACCAAGAAGTTTGTGGATAATATATGCTTCCCCTAAACAAAATTTTACTATCATATTATCATTCCAAGAGTAACTAAGAAAGTACACGAATGAAATTCCATAAATTAGAAGCAGCTTGTCATCTCATTGAATCTATTACATTAACTGATGGTCATCAAATATTCAAACATGGCATCACTCAAATGAATCCCACTAGAAGCATTGACCCGAAGTTTGCATGGTTTGCATCCCGTGTCTGCTACCATGCTAATATATCCATATCCAATGCAAAACCTTTAAGGCATTGGTAAGTGAAGTCTAATTCATTATTTACATGGCGTTCCTGTCTCATAAGAAATATGAGAATCATGCTCCAACAAGCAACAACTCTGATCTTCCTATCCATGCTTCTTTCTTGCTTCCCTTCCCAAATCACACAAGAACAAGTTGCAGCAGCAAGAATTCAAACCCCCTCTTCCCCAACCAACACAACGTGCACACAACTAAACTAACCGTGTCAAGCCGAAGCACGAGGATAACAAATCAATACAGAAGTCTGAATCTGATATCTAGAACCCATGATTGAACCAATAACCAAACAACAAATTCAAACAACTGTTATCTCTCCAGAAACTCCACCTATGAACAAGCCACGACCAATTTGCAGTAGCAAGAATTCAAACTCCCTCTTCCCCAACCAAAACAGAGTCAAACTAACCATGTTAAACCGAAGCACGAGGTTAACCAATCAACGAAGGAGACCGAATCTAATAACTAGAACCCAAGATTGATAAAATCGAAGTACTCGGAAGTTGGAAGCAACAACAAATCCAAAAAAAAATTCATCTCTCAGAAACTTCACCTAAAAATAAGCCATGAACAATTCAATATCACACAAGAACAACTAAGAGTTCAAACTCCCTCTTCCCCAACCAAAACACAACTTAACTAACCAATCAATGCAGGAGTCTGAATCTAACTAACAACTAGAACCCAAGATTGATACAGTCGAAGTACTTGAAACCAACAACCAATAGGATGACCTCCCAACCCTTTTCTCAAATCCAATTCTCAATATTAAACGAACCCAGATCGGAAAATCTCCAACAAAACAACGTCATCAGATAAAGTTGCAAGCTTTACGTACTTGGGAGAGCTGAGAGACCTTCAAACCAAGAACAAAGGTTCGAACTTCAGAATTGGTGGATACAGGGAGATGATGGGTTTAATGGGTTAAAGTGAGAGAAAAAGTCGCGAAGGTGGCCGGCCGCCGATGTTTATTAAATAACGCAAAGGTATAATAATAATCACAGGGAAACGATAAGAAGCTTCCTTCAATTTCATCCCACGCAACCTTTACCTTTCGGTTCCTTTTTTTTATCCTATTTATTTATTTATTTGATATTTACAAAGTAGAGGGAGGGAAGGGGAATAAGATAGGGAGACAAGTTTGGAGGAAGAAAAACCGAAAAGGTACGGAGCTTGACACCTGTCAGTTCGGGTTCGTTGGTTCAAGAAGACAACGACGGTCCGACTAATATTATGTTGTAATATTATTGTTGGGTAAATTAATAAAATTATCAAAGATAAAAGTAAATTCTGTAAAATTTATCATAAATTTTAAAATGATAAAATTTTAATAATTTATTATATCAAATTAACTTGACCATCGTAAACATCGGATTTATTTTTCACCAAAAAAAAACTTGACCATCGTAAATTTTTTCACCGAGTTAGTGTTTTTATTGTGTCTGGTTTGACTTTTTTGGAATCTGTGGCTCGGCCCAGGTTCCATGACCGATGTGGGCTTCTAAGCCCATCCTTTGCGAAAATGGCTCTTCAAGCGACGGGGAAGAATAACCTTGGGCCTGTTTCTGGGGTGTTGCGATCGTTTTGGTCAATTTTTGTGCCACGTAAAAATTTAATGAGATGAATTTGATAAAATCAATTTTTTTGGAAAAGTCTCATTTAGTATCCTGTAGTTTTAGGCTTACCGAATTAAGGCTATATAGTTTCGAATTATGAATTTAATACCTTATAATTTACACATTTTTTTTCGAGCATGTCTAGGGTAGCTGCCCAACCATCTAAATTTGCCATGTCATATTTACGATCTACATGGCGTACCATTTCATCTTTTTTATCCGTGCAATTGATGACGGTCTACTGTACTAATTAATTCATGGATAAGATTTTTAAAATGTAATAAAATTGATCTGCTTTACAACAACTTAGTATCTGCAACATCCTTGATCCTCCAACCTTGGTCAAGAAGGTGGTTTCTCATTCCCATCCCGAGAGAATGATCAAAGATTAAAAAAAAACACTCAATCAACTAATACAACTCATACGTACATATCGGTGTTCAAAATTGAAAATCAATTGTGTTAAAATTGACGGAAAGAGATTAATCATTTTTTGTGTTCTAATTTGGTTCCAACCTAAATTAATTAGCCAATTTCCAGGTGGGTTTGATAAAAATATTTTTGCCAAACATGATATCAAATTAATTTGAATCACATTATTTTTAATTAATAAAAATGTATCTTATGCTAGACACATTTGTGTTACATTATGTCATTTATAAAAAAAATCATATCAGACACTGTCCCAATTACGTACCCCGCCATTTGCTATTTAAAAACCTAAACATTATTTTTAATCGTCCAAATCTAATTTATTTTTAATAATCAAAATATACGCATTCTTATAATAAACTGGCTATGACATGTTCAATTCGGACCAAGTTATCCGACACCAGATAACCAAAAATTTTTTTTTCTCAAAAAAAGATAACCAAATAAGTATAAGAAGAATTTTCTCCCAAAAAAAAAATAAGTATAAGAAGAAAGAAAAAAAAAACCTCTTAAGTCCTCTACTAGAAATTGAAGCCCAACATCTGAAGCTAAAACCTTTATCCCCGTAAGCTAGGGTTCCCTTCTCTCTCTCTCTCTACCCGGAAGCCGAAACAATGACGACCATCGTCCCGACCACGGACGACCAGCCCCCGATCTCTGTCGTCCGCTTCACCTCCGAGATCGCCTGGGCCGATGCTGGCCCCGAGGTTCCCTCTCTCTTTCTCACACTAGTTTTTTTCCTTCTGTTTAGCACCAATTTGTTGGGGATATAGAAAAGGCGGCGTTTTTATTAACCTAGGGTTCTAAAGGTGCAATTTTTTTTTGTTGGGTTTTGTGGGTATGTTCATAAGGTAGCGGATGAGCAAGTGTACCGGCTGTGTATGGAAGCCCTCGAGTGTATGGCCTCCGGGAGGTGGTTGGACCTGGCCTCCTTGATGCTCACCTCCGCAGACCTCGTCTTCTCCAACCCGAAGGTCTCCGAGAAAGGTACGGCGTAACCTCCTTTTCGGAGTGGAAGAGATGTGATTTTTATTGATGCCCTTGTGGCTGAAAGTGTTTGTTGATTGAGATGTGTGTGGGAGAGGAGTGGATTCGTTGGATATGTGTTTTTCGGTTTCGAATCTGTGCGCTTTGTTGGTATCCTGTTGTTGTTTATACCTGTTTCCTCTATCGGAAGCTGTTACTTGAGATTGTAATAACCGGGTGATTTTATGAACTCAGGATAATTCATTCTCACTCCTATCTGCTTTCAGAGACACTGACTACACGTCTCTCTCTCTTTCTGATTGATCTACTTACAATTGTCTGGGTGCTAACTTTGGGTGTTGTTAATCTGTTTGTGACCATCCTAGATCTTGAATGTATTTTCACGGTTGTATGCAATCTTGTTACCAAGCCTGAAAGCGTGGATGAAGCACATGTGATAGCTAAGCTCATATGCTCGAAGATTGTACAGAATCCAACTGAAAAACCTGCACTTCGTGTAAAGATGTATGGCACTTCATCATGTTTAATTTTGGATTATCCTTTTCAGAATGCAAGCTGATCTTCCCTTTTGTTTTCCAGTTTGTTCAATCTGTACAATATGTTGGAGAATGCATACAGCCGCTTCTATGTTTACGTGAGAGTGCTAGAGTTGGCTCTGAGTGGAAAAGTTACAGAGTATGTTGTTCCTTCTGTCAAGAAGATTGATAGCTTCCTGAAAGAGTGGAATCTTGAAGTGAAGGATCAAAGGGAGCTTTTCCTCACCGTTTCTAATGTACTGAGAGAGAGCAAAAGGTACTATAATAACAATGCTTTCTCCACCTGATGCTGGATTAACTTTTAAATTTGAAACTGGGAGACTTTTAGAGATCTGTGCTCATTGACTTCTGTTTTTATACAATTGCACTCTTGGGGAATTTTAGCTCGGGAAAGGAATCTTTCAAATTCCTTGCAAAGTACTTAGCGACATTCACTGGTGAAGACGCAAATGCTATTGCTGAATCCAAAGACGAAGCTGTGCGCGCAGTGATTGAATTTGTCAAGGCTCCTGAGATATTTCAGGTACTATGGTGCCCTATCTTGCCCCATCTTAAGGGCCAAATTCTGTAGTCTGTCTTCTGTGCATGTGCAAGAGATGTAATCACCTTTCCTGTAGCTCTAACCGTGCTTTAGATAAGGTTCGAATATAAGATTTTATTTATTAGGTGTTGCTGTACTTGCACTTTAGAATTCCCTTTAATAGTGAGATAATATGGTAAGATAAAATGGTTTGAATATGCATTTATGGATGTTGTACATGGTAAGAAATGCTGTACTTAAACCTGCACTTGTGTTTTATTTTTTGCTTACTTTATGATGTGTTTGCTTTGAAGGTAATCTGTTTCGCTATTTCTGCAGTGTGATTTGCTAGATTTGCCTGCCGTAGCGCAACTGGAAAAGGATGCTACCCATTCACTGATATATCAGCTTCTGAAGATTTTTCTAACTCAGAGGCTGGATGCTTACATCGAGTTTCAGGCTGCAAATGCTGATGCATTGAAAGCTTATGGTATTCTTTAATTTAAAGCTGGGAGATAATTTGATATATCTTAAAAGTTTAGTGTATGATGAGATCTCTTCTCACTTTGTACAGGTCTTGTTCATGAAGACTGTGTAACAAAAATGAGGTTAATATCCTTGGTGGATCTAGCTTCACATGAATCTGGTCAAATTGCATATGACGTTATTAAAGGAACTCTCCAGGTATATTTGTTTTGATGAATTTGGTCAACTTGCATGTGGGACCAGCATTATTCTGGTTTATTGCAATAGATATCTTGTGTGCTGATGTTACTCCTTTTGACATGGCAGGTTAACGATGATGAGGTGGAATTTTGGGTCGTGAAGGCGATTACTGCTAAGTTAATTGACTGTAAAATGGATCAGATGAATAGAGTTGTAATTGTGAGGTAATTCCCATGTGGTTCTCTCTATTTTTGGCTTTTCGCAACATTTTTTTTCTTCTTAATTTCAATGGAAATCCATGATTATCTGTATATCTGGTCCCATTCCGACTTTGGTTTTGACTTGCAGCCGCTCTGTGGATCGGGTATTTGGGAAGCAGGAATGGCAAGCACTAAGAACAAAGCTGGCTACCTGGAGGGTAAAAATCTTAACCATTCCTCAAGTTTTAATATTTTTCATTCTATTCAAGTGCCATCTAGGCTTGCAGAAATAAGACGATTTCGGTGAATAAAATAGGCTGGCAAGGAACCAATATTGGTAATCGACAGCGTGCATTACAGGACGAAGTATCTTCTTTCTCGGTTGATCAACCGACAAAGAAGCTACTTCGTCCTGTAGTGCACGCTGTCAATTACCAGTGTTGATTCTTTGTCAGACTATTTTGTTCATCGAAATCGTCTTATTTCTGCGAAAGTCATCTGAATGTGTCGTGTGGTTTCTGTATTTCAGGGTAACATCACCAACGTCATTGATACTATCCAAGCAAACAAGTTGACTAAAGATGGGTCACAAGCAATGCAGGGATTGGCTATACGTTAGAAATCTTGAGCTAGAGAGTTTCCCCTTCACATTTAAATTGTGGCATTCAATTGTTCGTGTTTATTTTGGTCGGAAATTGTGATAACATACCAGCAGTTTTGGCAGAAGCTTTCAGTTTGACTATACTGATATGTTTCTGGAGAGAATCAATCTTCTATATTATCTTTTGGAACTTCTATATCATCTAGAAATACTTGTAGTTTGATATTAGTCCAAATAGAATCTTCTCCATCTGTTTAACCTCGTCCATACAAACCCCATAAAATATTTTATCCAGTGAAAATTTCGCATAGAATGATCATTTTTCGGAATGTTTTTGCTAGAAAACATTGTTTTTATGAAATAAATATTTCATGGGATAATTAATTTCAGATCTATGGTGTTTAGTATATTCGACTTTCATCTTCTGTTTTTTTGACAATCGATTAAAAACTTTCCGAAATTTGGTTTTATTACTCTCAATCCCTGATAGTAATAGGAGAGCGCTAGGACTAATGCTGCTTAGTACTTTAAGAAGCCCCTTGATAGATAAACACCTAAACTGCAGCAGGAGTGGGTCCTTGTAGTTGCCTCCTGACTAATGCCGTGTAGATGCCATCCTTGCTTAGAAGTTCATCATGGGTTCCGATTTCGGCTATCTGACCGTCGGATACGACTGCGACGCTGTCCGCAGTTTTCACCGTCGAAAGCCTGTGCGCGATAACTAGAACAGTCCTCCCCGTCATCAGGGAATCCATTGCGTCCTGTTTCACGAAAACAGACTTGTTACGAGTCCCATGAATTCGGTACTTGTTTCGACATTGATCCGCTCACCTGAACTAGGTATTCACTCTCAGCATCCAGAGCACTTGTAGCTTCATCTAGGAGCAACACTTTCGGGTTCATCAATAGTGCTCTCGCGATTGCCACTCTCTGCTTCTGCCCGCCCGAAAGGCGCAAGCCACGTTCCCCGACCACTGTCTGGTACTTTTCCGGGAAATTCTCTATGAATTCATGAGCATTGGCCATTTTCTGCAGCAGATTATTTGGTTAGAAGCTTGTGAGTGAGAAGGCTGATTTTCTGGTAGAGAATAAGAGGACAGGTCTTTACAGCTACAGCTTCAATATCAGAAGAGCTCGCTTTTCCGTTGAATCCATAGGCTATATTCTCTTCGATGGAACAGTTGAAGAGGACTGGCTCTTGGCTGACTATGCTGACCTATATCCGGGAAGACGAATGGTTATGCAGATACTCGAGATCAAGTCGTTTTCTTTTTGGCAACACGATCATGGGACAATTACCTTTCGGTGAAGAAATTCGTGGGAGACCTCTACCAGCGGAACTCCGTTTAGCGAAATCCTCCCCTTGAGGGGGTCGTAGAACCTTTGTATCAAGTTTGCTATAGTACTCTGCAAGATATATATGGAAACGGATTACAGTAGTCACGTTGAACTGCTGAAAAGATCGGGGAATGGAGTAACTATACTTTCCCTCCACCGCTGGGACCAACGAGTGCGACCTTCGATCCGGGACTCAACTTCAGCGAAATGCCCTGCAGTTTGATCAACGGGGTTCGACGTTATTGTTGGAAATCTGGCTTTCTTTGATTCCGAAATCTTAACATGACACAGAGACTAATCTTCTAATTCAAAGGTCAAGGCACAGGATGATATAGCAGAGCTGAAGCTGACATAAGAATTGATTCAGAAGCGGCCAGACGGATTAATTAGTACCTTGAGTACCATTTGATTTGGACGAGATGGATAAGCAAACCAGACATCTTCCAATTCCACATCCCCATCTGGATCGCTGAGAACAGAAAGCCACAGCAATGAGATACTTGTAGCATATGCTGCACTATGGAACCGTCGAAACAACTAGGATTCTAAGTGATATTGTCATAAATATCACTTAGAATCAAGCACGAGCCTCGCCGAGTATCCGTGTGCTTGTAAGCGGGGTCGAGAGTGAGTTACGTATGACAAAGAATTGACAAACTGTACCTCGTAGGGCACTTATCTCCAGATTTAGGCATTGATGATACACGGTCTAGGAGCTGGAAAACTCTCCTACTTGCCCCAGCAGCTTTCATTGCAGTTGTATATAATCCTGACAAAGAAGACACCGAGGATCCAACTGCAGGAACATCATACAGAGAAAATACGCTGACGATGTTAATACTCGACGAAGTTGCACGCTCAATTTTTAGCATGTAAAGGTGGGGAGAGCACCTGTGAGGCTGTAGAGAATGAACGAGGTCAGAGAGCCTGCAGTCATGGAGCCTGTTATTGTCAAGTATGCTCCGTAAAGCACCACGACGATTACAGATAGAGTTGATGCTGCGTTTATTCCTCCGAAAAATAGGCCAACCAATCTCTGCAATAAAAACTGGTTAGGCAACATATGCAGCAGCAATGCACATGCATTGTAGTATCCAGGAGAGAGACTCACAGCTTGTCTGAGTCCCAGCTTGAGCGTCTCATCAACTTTTCCCGAGTAATTAGAAACGACATAACTTTCTTGAGCAAAAGATCGGACTGTCCGAATGGCCCCGAATGATTCCTAAGAGATAAACATCGTTCAGGATGGGATATGAATACAAGAAAACACAAATAGACAGGTGGTCCTACTCCTACAACAGAAAGTAGAGAATGGATTACTTACCTCAGCTATCGAAGCAGCTACTGCAGCTGCAGCTTGAATTGCATGCGAAAGTTCACGAAGATACCGCCCGAATTTTCTCACAGAAACCGAGATGACAGGGACAACAGCCAATGACAACACTAAAGCAAAACAAAGGATGCTAAGCTAGACAGTTCTGATTCAAGTAAAGACTCCAACAACTTCATCTTTAAAGGATTACCTACATGTTAATTTCCAGGATGATGAGAACATGAAGGCTACCCCAATAATTGCAGTAGTGAGATTGCGTAATGCCTCGGATAGATTGGTCGTGGCAGCATTTTTTATCACTTGGGTGTCCTCTGACAACCTGCTGAGGAGTTCCCCTGTTCTTGTAACATCATAGAAGGCTATCTCCTGTGCAGTCAGGAAAAAATTGAAGACCAAGTTCCAAGTCTCAAAGACAGAATCACGAGAGTAAGAAACGGGTTCCCGAAGATCATTAATTGAAGTGAATCATGACTTTCTCTACTGAGCAGATTCTTACTTATTTTAGCATACAACTTTTTTGCACATAAGTAATTACCTGAGCAACAAGGTGACTGAACAAGTCTTTCCTCAGTCGAGCAACAACCCTTTCGCTAGCAGAAGCAAACAACCATGCCCGAATAGCGGTGCACACAGAACTGAAACCAAGAATTGTAGCTGGTCAGAAAAACGACATCTCATTAGCAACATTTTCGATGAGTGGGTAATGAAAGACTTCAAGACGTGGATTATTCACTGCCGATGGATTCATAAAGGTTTCTCATCTGCAGATTATCCATAATCAGTTGTTATTTCTTTTGTAGAGTAAGCCATTTGAAGCTCTGATTTGTCCCAAATTCGACAACTGCCCAGCCTTCTAGGCAGAAAAGCGGCATCTCAATAACTCCAGACAAGAAACTACTTCGGAAGAACTTAATGTATATGAAGATTTATTAATCAATGCTGAGGTGTTCATACCCTAGTATGACTATCAACACAATATCTAAGATGGTGTTCTTGACAGCATTGAGAGCTTCTGACTGCTCATCAGGAGTCCGAATGTCTCTTGATACAATATCGATGATCATTCCGCCATACTTAGGCTGCAATGTCAAAGTAGATAACTTGTTAATGAACAGTTTGAAAGTAATGGCGCAATGCATAACGACTAGGTAAGCTGTGATCAGCAGAGATCTAAACTTCTGTAAAACAGAACATAATGAAAAAGCGAAATAACTTACTATAAGTAAACTCGTTGTGGATGCTGCCAGCAAAGCAATGGTACCAACTGCTAGCTTCCCAGCATCAGGTTTCGCCTGAAAGTAAGAACAAGAGTTTCTGAAATCAACATCTCTTGTTTTGCCTTCCCATCGGAGCAAATTTCATCACTAATTTCCAGTCATACCAGAGAGAAAACTCTGCAAAATCCAACATTTGCAGCCTGCAATTTCAAAACACCATATTAACCACTCTAACAGACAAACAATTACACAACCAATAGTACTCCACAGAAACTCATTCACCTCAACTCCGTCTCCAAGCTCGAGATCATTGAACGCGCCATTAGGTGACTGCAGGTCCTCATTCGCTTTCTTCCGTGCCTACAAAACCAAGTTTAGGCAATCACTAAGCAAGCATGTACCCGCATTCGGATTTAATTCGGTGGAAGTAATTACCACTCCGAACCAACTTCTTGGTACATCACAACAATATACCTAACTATAATTCATTGTTAGACTAATTCCCGCGAAACCATCCTCAAAGATGCAAATCTTTTAGAGGCCCTCTTGATACGTGGACCACTTCTTCCTAATTATGTTGATTTCAGCTTTAACAATAATAATAAACCCTCGTGCATTTAGGTACATTGGTTATTTTTGTCTGTAAATCACTATTGAACCAGGAAATAACCCCAAATAAGCTTAAAGATTCTCCTCCTTGTAGAAGTAAAACCAGAACCAGACAACAAGAAAGGAAGAAAGTAAGGACCTCCTTGGTTAAGAGAGAAACTCTCTCAGTCCCTGAAGAGGAAATGGACCTTGTAGTCCAGTCCAGGTGCTGCTTCTTGCCCATCAACCACTAGCAAATAGGCAGCTCAAGTTCAGCTTCGAAGTGAACACCAGCTATATATATATGTATGAGTTTCCTCTCTCTTCCTTAATCTTCTTCTTCTTATGTTGTTGTTACAAAGACAAAAGACACAAATTGGTCGTTATATAGAAAACCAGTTGGTGAACTGAGGTATCATATTGGAAAGTAGTTGCAAGTCGCTGTAATATAATAACACATGGCATAAGCTCTCATCGATGTGGGGTCCAAGCCCCAGTCAGTCACGGAATTTTCTAGTCGGCGATGTGCATAGGAATTTAAACCTTTTTTTTTTATTGTCAAATTTTCCGACACTTTATGTTATTTGGTTAAATATCATTTTAAAAAAAATATATCGTCATAAAATTTTATTTATCACATAGTATTCACATGATCGACTATCATTTAATATTACTACATTCTAAAGAACTCGAATTCGACACTTATTAAACTATGACTATGTTCCACCAAAAAAAGCTATAATGACTATGTTATTCGTTCATCTTGTACGTGCTTGTTGGTGTTTGTATCACATTATATTCCGAAATAATAACTCAAGTTGTTGCCATTTACCGGAGAATAATGCCTAATACGGACGCGGATCCACATCATAAAGCTCATTAAAGTGTGCACTCTATTTAGGATTTGACCTAAATTGAGAATCAGTACAAGTGGCCATCATGTACTACATTTGGCTTCAGAGGCACATAAAATGGTGTATGGCCAGCATTTTAATTTAGGATAAGTAATTAAGTTCAAGAGACATCCTAGAGGAGGTATATACCTGAAATGGTTTCCACCAAAATATATATATATATATATATATATATACCTAAAATGGTGACATACTAGAATTTTCTTGTTTAAGCTGGATCAAACTAGATAAAAATTTGTTGAGAGAACTTTTTTATATTTAAAATGTTATACTTTGTTTCAAATCTAGATTAGTCGACATAATGATATTTGGATACCTGGTTTAAACAAAAAAAATTAAATTAGGGGTTAATTTCTCCCTTATTATAGAGACCTTGTGGGGTTAATTTCTAGTCTGTAACAAATTATTATATTTTATGGTTGTGCATCCAGATATACGCACAATTGATTAAATTAGGTCCCAGGCGAGAAATATCTAACACTGCTATGTTCTTACAGATTATAACTCGAGACCTATTGGTTAAATCTTGACATATGCTATTATATTGGCTAATTTTCACAACTTTTTTCTACAGTTACTTTTTCCAAGCAACTTTAGAAAATTTTGTATTTCTTATTCTCTTGGAGGCAATACATACCAAGTTTTTTTAAATAATAATAATCCGAAGTGGAACAACTTTATAAAGAGATTTTTCTAACATTTACTCTATTAACAAAACTATAATTTGAATAAATTTTCAAATAAATTTGAGCCATTTAATGTTCAAACTATTTCCCCCTGTGTGTGCTGTTCCAATTGAATATCAAACTTCTATCCAAAGTAATAATTCGTCAAAACCACATTCGAATTCATGCACTCCCATTAATTTAGTCCAACCCTTCCTAATAATAATAAAATAATAATAATGCAATACTTTCACAAGTTGATGACCTTTCCTCTAAAGTCTAGCCAAATTATATACTGGCATATGCAGCCACTTGCCTTCTTGGGTTAGTCAGTAGCCTTCTGATCAATTATTTATTTATTCATTATTAATATTATTATTCAAACCAAATCTTATTATTTATTTATTAATTCAACTGCCATCGTCCAGTTAGAAACATCCTCGTATACTACTTGATCCGTGACTAATAATTTTGTTTATACCATATTACCTATTATTTGAATATTCACAAACCAATTTTAGATTTGAATTAGATAAATTCAACACTAATATATTCTAATGATTCAAATTTGAGATTTTTTTTGGTGGAAGTGGAGGGGCAAAGACCCCTAGGTGTATAAACAAAATGGCCAATTACAACCTACTAAGTACAAGATCCCCTCTCGGCCAAGGTTGCGACCGTCGGCCTCGTCAAAACCCTATCACGAGAAAACCCAGTGGGAAAAATCCGTGATAGGGAAAGAATGCCTCGGGAAGGAAAGTCCCCCCTTGACCTTTGGTGTATCGCATAACTTGGCCTTGCACCGTCACTAGCTAATACAACTCGGGAAGGAAAATCCCCCCTGGGCTCCGCACCATCAACAACCCTATGCCTACGAGTACAACGGGGGAGGCTGATGCCCCACAAATTATCCAAGTATACATCAATACAATCCGCCTAAGGGGCATCAAGAACGACATACTCAAAGGAAAGCTCAAGAGCAAGCTTGGATAGCACATCTGCACCCAGTTACCCTCACGCCAGGTGTGCTAAAGATCGATCTCCCAATCCTTCTCCAGGAGCTCCCTCGCCCTCGAAATAAGGGTAGCGAGAGGGTGGGCTCGGTCAATAGGCTGTCCTACACAGAGGATGGCTAGAGAAGAGTCCACCTCCACCAGGACCCTCCTGAACCCCTTTTCCCAAGCTAGCTCGAGACTAAGGATCAAAGCCCATAGCTCCGCAGCCAAGGAGGTGCAGCTCACAATGCCCTTAGCAAAACTGCATAACTAAATGCCACCTGAGTCACGGATGATACCACCAGCCCCAGCTGGACCCAGGTTGCCCATCGAAGCTCTAACGATATTTAGCTTGACAAAGCCCACTGCAGGTCACTGCCAAGAAACTAGGATCTCCCGCCGATGGGGTAGTGGAGTAATATGGTCCGCGAGAACATGAGCAAACTCCCGTGCTTGTGAAGTAATGAGGGAAGGGGGGTGCCCTGAGATGGTACCTGGCCGGAAGGCAGAGTCACTCCTCCATCGCCAGAGCCACCAGCAAGCAGTTACAAAGGTCATAGTCCATGGTGGGCCATCCGTGTGAGTGGTTGTGTCTGTAATGTTGGCCCAGAGCCACCGGCGAGGATCCATCTCAGTGTAGAAATCCCGAAGAGAGCGTGGCAAAAGAGAAGCCCATATCATCCTAGCGAACCTGCAATCACGAGACATATACATCAGAGACTCAGGCAAGTATCGTCCTCCGTGAAATGCCTACGTACCTGCTCCGCATTGGTCATCAACCTGTAGTGGCAAAACAACCAGATAAAAAACCAAATCCTCTCAGGGGCTCAAAGAGTCCAGATTCGTGTCTAGATCAGGTCAACATGCTGTATTTCCCCATTCCTGCATAAGATCCTATACAGGGACTGAGTGGAGAAATGCCCGTCTTGAGTAAGGCTCTAGGATAACGAGTTCGTCCATGCTGCTGAGACCTGCAAAAGAGTCAAAATCAGAGAACTAATGATATGCAGAGGGAGAAAGGCCTCTCATCGAGAAGTATCCCAGCCATCCCAGGGGACTAGTACTCAGCCATACGCTTCCCAGCTTCCTCGGCAGGGAGGTCGCAAAGGAGGTGGTTCCGAAGGCAAAGGAGGTGGTTCCGAAGGGGAGAGGGAGAAATTTATGGATCAACCCAAAAGGACGTCTGAAGCTCATTTCCTACGTTCTGACAAAGACTATAGGCAAGAATCGGTCGGGCCTTTACCATAGCCCGCCAAGTGGCAGAAGCACGACGCTTTGACTACAGAAGGTCAAGGTCGGTGCCACCTCTATCATACTTACCAATCAGAACACGCGCTCAGAGGGGGTCCTGAGACTAGAAAAATCTCCATGGCAGCTTGGCAAAAGATGCCATATTGACCTTCCGCATAGATCGAAGCCCAAGGCCACCTACATCTCTGAGAAGACAAATAGCATCTTAATCGACCAGGTGGATCCATTGATGGTCCTGATGGGAGTCCCAAATGAACTCGCGAACACAATAGTCCATATCCCAGCAGAGACCAGCGGGTAACAGATCCATCTGCATCGTATGAGCAGGGATAGAGGACAGAACTGAGTAGGCGAGCGTCAAATAACCTGCCCTGCTCAAGGATCTCGCCTTCCATCCAGCCATCTTGCCACAGAGCTTCTCTAGAATATAGTGGTACGACTACCGACGAGCAGCCATAGAAGTCAGGGGGATACCCATCACATCGCTGAGCTGCCTAGCAAGCTCCGAGCCAATGTTCTGGGAAACCATAACCTTAGACTTAGATAGACTAACACGCTGCCCCGAGCAGCCACAAAAGTCTCCAGGAGGTCTCGTACCACCTCGGCCTGAGCAACAATAGCCTAGCAAATGAGGATCAGGTCATCGAAAAATATTAGCTGGGATAGGGGGGAGCATGACATATCAAGCGGACATGGGCCCATCTACCATCTTGTACCAGTTGCTCAATGGCATGCGAGAGCCTCTCCATGCAAAGAAAAAAAGGTAAGGGGATATAGGATCACCCTGGCGAATCCCCCGGGTCGGAAGGAAGACATCAGTCTTTCCCCTGTTCCAAAGGACTCGCATCGAGGCAGTCGAGACACACTCCAGAATCAGGGAGACCAGTCAGGAGAAGCGTCTCCCTGAGGAAACCCTAACTAAGACGGTTATAAGCCTTCTCAGGTCAAGCTTAATAACCATCCAACCAGTATCACCCCTTTTCTGGGGCATCGAATGGACCACCTCACGAAGGATAACAATAATGTCAGACATATAGCAGCCTGGGATAAAGCTAGACTGGGTCGGACTGACCATGGCATCAAGGAGGAGCTTCGATCTGCCCACCAAGATATTTGTAGTGATCTTGTAAAGAATACTACAAAGACTAATGGGCCGGAAATGGGTCAACGACTCAGGCGAATGGACTTTAGGAAGGAGTGTGATCAGAGTGGTGTTCAAGTGAGGAGGGAGCCGCCCACTCCGAAAGAACTCCTGGAGTTGAGCACACACTGAATCACCAATAACTTCCCAGCACTTTTGAAAAAAGACAGCTTGGTAGCCATCCTCACTCGGGGCCTTATAGGGCCCTATCTGGAACAAGATGTCCCAGATCTCGGCACGAGAAATCGGATTACGCAAATGAGATAAACAACTGTCATCCAAGGCAGGAAAACCATTCCGGACCGGGAAGGCCGGCCGGCTCGGGTCCTACTAGTACAGTCGTTGAAAGTGATCGACAGTCAAGGAGCAAAGAGAGTCCTGATCCCAAAGCCACTCGCCATCGGGAGCGAGGATCCCACACACCCGGTTCTCACTTCGACGAACGATAGTCGAGGTGTGAAAGAAGCAGGTATTGCAGTCTCCATCATCAATCCACTATTTCCTAGACTTCTGCATCCAAAGGAGCACCTCCTGTTCAAGGATATCCTCCAACTCCAAACGCAGCTTGTCCTCAAGTCTGAGGAGGCCAGGCGTAACACCAGCCTCCAGTGACCTCTGGACACCCCCAAGTCTAGCAATGCACCTATCCGTACGTCGAAGGATATGGCCAAACACCTCACGGTTCCACTGACATAGAGCCGGAGTGAGAGAGTCTAAAGCACTGCTAGCCAAAGAGGGTCTCGGCCACTGGGTTTCAAGAAAGGGCATGAAGTCAGAGTGAAGCAGCCAGGCAACCTGAAAATGGAACGGCCTCTCCCTCCTACTCCCCCCTTCGCTCGGACAAAAGTCTAGGAGGATCGGGGAATGGTCAGAAGCCACCTGCGGTAAGTGCCTGACTACCGTCTCCGGCCAGTCTAAGCGCCAATCACCATTACACAAAACACCATCAAGGCACTTGAAGATCCTGGTATAGCTCTCACGCCCACTAGCCCAGGTAAAATTTGGCCCCAAAAAGCCAACATCGAGGAGGCCTAAAGTGTCAATGTACTGCTGTTACGGGAAAAAGAGAACAAGTAACCCGAGACAGATCTGGAGTGGTCGTCGCAAGGTCGGTCTAAAGCTATGCTAGGCTACCGGCTATGCTAGGCTATGTACTAAAGAAAAATAATAAAGATAGAAGAGTAGTTGTGTATTGTGTTATTGATGATGTCCGTCTCCATTGCCCGAGCTCCCTTTATATAGCACGTCTTGACCTAGCTCCATCCTTCCCATGCAAGATTTCCCATCTCGAGTGAATATTTCATTTCCAAATCAACTCGGCTTAGAATAGAAAAATATAAACCGTCTTTCTCATATGAACAGATCTCATCTTCGATTAGAAATATGCCGGTCGTGCCGACCAAGCAATTGTGTCCCAAAATCTTATTAAAATCTCGGAAATCCCGGCTCTACTTAGGAAAATATAAGCCACCTTGACCATCTCGAACCTTCCACGCAAAAACTCATCCTAAGCCCGTCATCGCCCAAACAACTTTCCGCCTTTAGGGTCAAAACGAACTCCAAAGAGCCCAAACCTCTTGCCTACACGGACCAAAAAGTGCCTCTCGCCTTGAAGCCCAAGATGACCTCCACGCCCGGAACCTTCTTTCCGCTTTCAAACACAAGGCGGTACCTACCGCCTACCGCTTCCAAGCCGCCGAGCACCTAAAATGGACTTGCCTTACTGCTCGAACCCTCTAGGCGGGCTAAGCCTTCCGCCTGCAGGCCCATAGGCGGTATGTGCCTACCGCCCGGGTTTCCAAACCGGCGCCATCCACCCGCTCGCACCAACAAGGCAGTATACCGCCTCCCGCCTTGAAGTGAACCGAGCTTCATCCTTTCCGCCCGCAGGCTCCTAGGCAGTATGTACCTACCGCCCATCAGGCCTAGGCGGCTCGTACTTACCGCCTACTAGCCCAAATGGGCTTCCTACCACCCTGGCGCCTTCTGCTTACATATCGAAGGCGGTATGCCGCCTCGTAATAGGCTAGACGGCCTAATGGGCCATCCACCAACGAGCCCGGGTCACTCAACTTAGAGTATTAATTTCGTACTTCAACAATATTCCCGCCTTAAGTTTCCCGCTGTTGACTCACGGACCAAAGTGTCCAACCCAGACACCCCACTTCAAAGGACAAAGCACACTCCGGGCTCCCGCCTCGAAGATCAAAGTGACCATCCGGGCTTTCGCCTTGTAGGTCGAAGCAACCATCCGGCCTCCCGCCTTGTAGGTCAAAGCACCTTTCGGCCTCCCACCTTAAAGGCCAAAGCGACATCCGGACTCCCGCCTCGAGGGCCGAAGCGTCCTTTTGCTTCCCGCCATGAGGACCAAAGCGTCCTCCCGCTTTGACCTATATTTTTGACCTGCTTCCGCTTCGAATATGAAGACATGATAAACTACAAAGTTGTAGATTTGTATCTTGGCTTCGCAGAGCAACTTGAATCGTCTCAATCCAATCTCCGGATAGAAAGTTATGAGCATTTTACTGAGGAGCATCACCCAGGCGGGCGGGAAGCGGACCGAACCGCGCTTCCGCCTTGGTCTTGCAAGCGGGAAGCGAACCGAACCGGTTCAAAGTATGCTCATCTTGAAGTAGATTTCTGACCACATTCTGCTTCGAATTGGAAAAAGTTGTACACTACAAAGTTATAGATATTTGTCTTGCCTTTCCATAGCCGAAAGAATCAGCTCAATCCAATGTTCGAGTCAAAATCTACCGCCGATCTACCAAAGTCCGTCAGAACTCAAAGAGCAAGCTAATACCAAGAGTTGACACTTTGTTTAGTCCCGCTTCTGATCCGAATTAGGCAAGGTTCTTGAAAACAAAGTTGTAGATACATGTCTCTCCTTTCCATACCCGCAGGAATCTCCTCATTCCAACCGGTCACTTTGGGACCACATCGGTCATCGGTCATCCGGTCACTTTGAGATCACACAGGATACCTCAAAATATGTTGCCAATGCCGATATTATTTTTGTACCTCAACAACTGCACGAACCGGATGTTTTGGTTAGAGAAATCACCCGAGCCCCCTTGCCTCTCATCAATGGACCGGATATCGTTGAAGTCTCCTCCAAGAAATTCGAGATATGTTACTAATTTTATTTGACAACCGTGGCCATTCCGGTGTGGCAAAAAGCTGACGGAATGGTGCATGCCATAGAATATCGTACGGCTAAAGTTGAAATAATTTTGGACCATCAATTCCGTCGTCGTCGTCACCTAGTACATGCCTTCATCTGTCGCCATCTACATTAATTTCATTTTTACAACCTCATGATTCCAAAATCGAGAGTAAAGACGGAAGTGCAACGACAAATTGGTACCACGTGTCCTTTCTTATCTTACCACCGAAGGTTGTACCAAATTGGCAATTTTTTTACCACCAAAAAAGAAAGGGCACCTTTTTATACAACCACATATAGTGTCACGTTTCCTATTGGAGTACATTAAATTTAGCGAAAATTTTATTTTGATATTATATAGCTCATGCCACTTTTATCTTAATTCGATGTAGTATAAAACAGGTAAAATTAATGATTGTGATTTGACCGTTGGACAATTTAAATATACTATACATTGCTATCTTTACGATGCGCTGCATGCCAACCCTAATTAATTACAAGTTATGTGTTGCTTATAAATTTTATCACATTAACGTACACGTGGAAGAGTAGAGATGCAACACGTGAATGAGCCTAGATGATGACATATTCGTCCTATTCAAGGGACCGGATTTAGTCCTAGAGGACAAATCCAGCACGGTGCTGTATGATTTTTATTGAGGGACACACCGAGACTATTTTGCAAAAATGCGGAAATACAGGAGGGCAAAATGAAAAACTCCTATAACCATTGAATCGTAACTGATTAAACTATTGAATCGTAACTGAGTAAATCATTGAATCGTAACTGGGTAACTGGGACGGTCCCAATTTATTCGGGACGGGAAAAAACGGACTATTGAATCATAACTAGGTAGACCATTGAATCATAACTAAGTAGGCCGTTGAATCATAACTAAGTAAACAATTAGATCGTCCAGGACGGTCCTGATTGGATTTGACCTTCCAAGACTAATCCAGGACCAAATCCGCTCTCCCTATTCAAGTATCAAATAGTCTAGCCCCTGATTTTATATATTTTTACTGTATGAGTGCTAAAGAAAAAAAATCTCAAACCACAAACGAAATTTTTTCTCTAATTTATTTTTGCAGAACTTATCTTTTCGTTCTCTTTTTTTTTGAAAGATATTTCATACCTAAATCAGCTTGTCTAGATGATAATCAATAATTTAAAAGCGGTAGAGGACATGCTGACATTGGACGAGCAATAAAACAGCGAAAAAGACGAACATATAGATGCGACCTCTTTAGCCATATTTTCCGAGGTGATAACCTGCCAGACATATACTGTATATTTGCATTACATATCATGTTCTTATTAACATTTTCAAAACCACCGATCACATTTACTAGAAGTATCGTGTATGAAATTTTTGTTAATATTAAGTGTGAGAAATTTTACTTTTGTGATCTAATCTGGCTGAAATTAATTTTTCACAATTGTTTGATGTCAAAAAAACATTTTTACAAACGCATTGCTGTAGAGCAGATATATCGAATTTTGTTATTTTAAAGCGTATTATATAACGAAGTTTTTACTAAACTTCTTATATATCATGTTTATCGGTGTTCTCGTAGAAACCAAAACGAGAATAATTGTCTTGTTCTAAAAAAAGAAAAGATAATTGTCTTTTATTATTGGTTGGGCTTAGAGAAGAACCCACTGAGAATTTGGGTCTTTTTGAAAAGCTGTTGAGGAAAACAGTTCGGCACCAACAACAAGAATTTAGTTCTATTTATTTATGTTTTTATAAGTACAATTTTTTGAGATCTTTTTATATTAATTATAAGTAAAACTTAGTCACATGTAACCGATCTAATTATTTTTATAAATAATTTTTACGGTGACTCGGAATTGAATCTCAGTCACTTCTCATCTTACAAGACAGAAGCGGAAAGAAGGAAAGCCTAATGCTGTACAGAGAAGGCTTTGGAAAAAACTAAAAGTGAACAACCTCGCTAATTATAACAAACCTGACCTACTCCGAAAGGACCTATGGGAGTTTCGAAGCTGCTACCTAGGGAACTCACCGAACCTTCAATGGGTCCCAAAAAATGTCCAGCTCCTGGAATCCAATGTCCTTGAGAGACCGTGACCAAAAAAGTCATTCGCGAGTGCGGAAAAAAATGGAATACTTGAGAAGCTCCTTACCGTACTATTTTTCCTCGAAAATCACTCGGTTCCTATGGTTCCATATTCCCCACATGATAGCTCCAAACAATGTGAACCAAACCGTCCCTAACATGCCACCACTTACCAACCCACGCTAATTAGTAAGCGCCGTCTCCATTGAAGAAAAACCACACCAAGACACACCGATCCGGTTCACGAAGTGATCCCAAATAGTCCTAGAGAAAGGACAGAGCATGAGAAGATGGGTAGCCGATTCATCCTCTATATCTAGGCAAAAGGGGCATAGAGCGTCCTAAGGTTGGAGCCTCCTCATCCGTATCAACACATCTCTTGTTGGGATGCTACTTTACAAAGCCAACCACAAAAAATATTCTACCTTTAAGGGAATCAAACCCGTTCAAACTTGCCTCAGTTCCAGAATTAAAGGCGAAGGCGAGAAGCTATTCATTCAAACCTGCCTCCTCCAAGACTTCGCAGAATGACCATTGTCATCCTAACTCCAACGAACCAAGTCCTTACGGTCCTGTCTCAGGTGCATAGAGTTAAGTTCATCCAAAAGTTGAGCAAGCAAATCCTCTTCGAACACTCTAAGAGACCTCCTCCAACGGTCAACCACCATTGCCCCCTGCTGTAAAGAAATCAAATACAGTCTACCAAATCTCTCCTTTAAACATGAGGACCAGTCCAAACATCATCCCAAAAGAATAGGTTTTTGCCATCTCCAATCTGTAAAACAATCTTGTCCCGAAAGTCAAGTTCGAACTCGCTTGCAGCCAACTCAATCCGGCTGATCCGCTCCCAATTACTACCTGGTACGTCAAGAGGGAAAGAGATAGTAGATGAGAGACGAAATTCATGGATCTCAGCCACCACCCGCGCCCAAAGCGACTCCTTGTTCACGCAAAACTTCCAAATTCATTTCAGCATCAACGAGTTGTTCAATACAGACAAGGTTTCAAAACCTAAGCCACCCACATCCTTAGGCCTGCAGACAGAATCCCAAGAAACCATCGAGCCCTTTGCAGTTTCCAAGTCATCTGACCAAAGAAAATGACGCATCTTCTGCTCAATAGCGTAGCAAATTCCTACGGGCTCCTGGAACATGGAGAGGTAATAGATTGGGAGGCAAGAAAGAATTGATTTGATAAGGGTCACCCACCCCCCAAAAGAAAGGAGATTCCCTGTTCAGCTAACCAATCTTCGATCAATTACGTCAATAACAGGCTTCCAACCTGACTTCAGCCTCATATTGTCACATAGAGGAGCCCCGGGTACCTTATAGGAAGGCATTCACATTTGCAGCCCCAAATTTTGGTCAAAATAGCCACCTCAGCCTCGCTCATATTGATAGGGATTGACGAGCGTGTCGAGGCCCCTCAAAATAAACCGATATTCACGGCTCACTAATTTGTAGTAAGAAAGCAGAAATACCGAGTCAGATCAAAGGAGGAACAAATACTCAATTAATCTAACTATTTAAACAAAAGTAAAAGGGGGGTTTTTGAGAGATTTGTAGATCAAACAAAATCAACAAAATGCAGAAGAGAGAAGTAAGAGTAAAAATCAATGAGAGAAAAGCGGCAGATACGAGATGGGAGTACCACGACAGGTTGGTTGATCACTGGATCACAAAAGATAATCTAATACATGTAGCAAGTAGGTGTAAATCTCCCGCAACCGCAAAGAAACCACAAACATCCAACAATCAACTAGCCAAACGACCGCCTAACTAGTTGTTTATTACCTAGTAGATAGAATATCAACCGATTTCTATTCTATAAGATAATAGCATTAAGAATAGATGTTCCTACTCCTAGCGATTATACTCAAAACGTTGGTATGTACGAACTAGCCTTACTTATTCCTAGTTAATTAGTTTGGTAACGACCGTTCCTCGCTGAATTAACCTTGCTCCTAGTTCAATTCCTAACTGCAATCGCTAATCAAGAATCAATGGCAAATCAGTTCTAGAATAAATTCACAACCGCAAAACTATTCAAGAACAATAATAAGCACAATGAATAAGTAAATGCTACTGAATTAAATTGAATAACCAAGATCCTCACAACCAAAACCTGGGTCTCCTCCCTCGAATCAACCTAGAGGTTTAGTTCCTCATAGTCTTGACAAAGGCAAAAATAAGGTATATGTTCTCTGGAATGAAAAGTGTCGTCTAAAATAAGTCTAGAGGGTTATATATAAGCCCTCCTAAGTGTAAAAACCTAGAGAAGCCGTTTCGAGAGTCTTCCGTGATGCAGAAACCGAATTTCTAATATTGTCCCGAATATTCGCTGATAATATTCTGCCAGATTAGCCTTCAGTATTTTGGTCATAACTTCCTCTTCCGATATCCGATTTAGGCGTTCTTTATATGCACGGAAAGAGGAAAGAAATATCTTCAATTGTCTGTCAAATACGCATCCTCAGATTCGACTCCAAAGTTGACCGAAATACCCTTCCAAGTCAGCTGTCCCTGCCAGACTTCTTCTCCAAGTATAATTCTTTCCAAATTTGCCTCCTTTTCCTACAATTTAGCACAAAGAACTTATTAGTCACCCAAAACTCAAATATTTACTAAAACGATGCTAAACTAAAGACAAACATGCAATAACGACTCGAAATCCTATGCGTTTAATACGTATTTTAGACACACATCAAACATCCCCACACTTAAACTTTGCTTGTCCCCAAGCAAGACTATAAACTAAGACTGACTCAAAAGACTCATATAGAATACGCAAATAGATATTGTCAACACGAGCACTAGCATTTTAACCACACTGAACTTAAGAACCATCAACAACAAACTATCCCTAGGAATTCTCATGCCAAGTCAATTTCACAATTCAAGTCTAGCCCACAAATTAAAGTAGTTCTCCATAATTTTAATCATTCAGAAAGCGGTGAAGACCACTAGAGACTCAACATCAATAAGCACCAGACATGACTGTATATTAAGGCACTTATAGTGCTGTTTAGCTTGGCCTCATCCCAAAACATTTTAAGTTAGCATGGTTAGCACTCAACTTGCATGGCACTTGGGACTTCACTCTTAGATGTCAATAGGCCGGGTTACAACTTTTTATTGCTCCGATTGTACACCTATAACGATCTTCAAGCTCCATCCTAGTCAGGCCGGAGGCAACATCAACTCCAATTGTTTACCTGACTACTGCCCTTCCGCCAGCATTCATTCACATTCCACCTCTACATTCCACATTCCGCATTTCAATTTTCCTTCCTTCCTTTCCCATTCCTTTCAAACATTTTTTTTTCACAACTTAGAAGGGCAGCAAGTTTTCTTATACGCCACTCGGTTAATCCTCACGCAAATCAGCAAAAATATTTTTATGATACAGGCGGGAGTTGGTTACTACAGCCGTGCCACCCGAATTCTCTCAAGTGTTATATCAGTCTTATACACTAGTGGTCGCTTAATCCAATTATAAGATTTTTGAAAAGCAAAAACTACTTCTCAATATGGGCTTTATCCTATCCTTGCTAATTTCATCTTGGCATGAGCTTTCCTAAGGATATTAAGTTACTAAGGGGTCAAAAATTCAAGGTTGCAAGTTTAAGCAGGTGGTTGACTCGACACACAAAACACACAAAACATCCCCACACTCAGAGAACAACATGTCTCTAAACATAATTATACTAGTGACTCCCTACATACCCACACTTAGAAAACAACATGTCCTCATGGTGTAGGTTGACTCGAAACATAACAAATAGAATAAAACACACAAAACATAAGAAGACGCGAGTAAACAAAACACAATAAATAAATGAAATTAAACAACACAAATGAGTTTAGGGTTCAAGGGCTCCCTCGGGTGGTGTGTCACATATTGTAGAAGGCGGTAGCTCGCATCCAGACTTGGTGAGAAGGAGGCGGAGCATGACTGTGGCGTGGGCTTGCTCGCGCTCTATGGTGGTGAGACGTGCCTTTAGTTCGCCTAGCTCAGATTGCACGAAAGAGTTATGTTCTTCCATCGTGGCCATTAGCGTGGCTAGTGTAGCTTGTATGACTCCCGCTGTGGTCGTAGATAGGGTTACTGGGACTCGATTCTCCTTTGATGCGGCACGCTTCTGTGGAGAGGTTAACGCTTGCCAATAGTTCCTCTCCTTTGCATCAATGAGTTTCCCACTGACGGTAATAATCTCTGCGCGAATTAGGGTTCCGTATGTGATGTGGCCGAGGGCCAATGGTGGAGAGATTGTCGTAGGGAGCGCATTATAAAACTTGGCAAGACCAGTGGCAAAATGTCCTAGACCAATGACACTATTTGAGCGAGTCAACGTGTTGTGCAGTGCCTGAAAAACTTGGTAGGTGGTGTTGACCGGCTTCTTTTCCTGCAAACATGCAAGCAAAAACAACTCTGGACCAGAGACTTTGTTGCTCTCCTGCTTTCCATAAATTCCATGACACATAAACTTGTGTAAAAGTAAATAGGCAGGGTCAGTGATAAATCCATTAGAGGGGTTTGTCATGCAAAAGTTCGCTAAGCCAGTCAACTTACACCAACTCTTTTTGTCACAAAACGTGGAAGGAATATCAGTACAACCATCTATAGGAAATCCAAAAGCTTTATTCATGATGATGTAGTCGATCTTATATTCTTGGCCATGCAAACGACATCGGATATATTTCAAATCGTTATCAATTTTTAGAGTAGAGAAAAATTCCAATGTGAGAGGTTCATAAGTGGCCAAAGGATTTTCAATAAATTTTTTCCATCCAAGAAATTCACTCAATTCTTCGATTCTAGTCTTCAATCCAATACTCTCAATCATGTGAAAGTCAAACCACTTATTTTGCACAATTTTTCTAGAGGAGAGAGATTGAAAACATTTACCCTCGCTGTCATCTCGGATAAGGAACGGAGCCTTGTACGTGTCGCGAAGATCAATTGTTGGTGCTGGATCATCTCCTCTCTTCCGTTTACCTTGATTTGCTGGTGCGGCTTTGCTCTTCTTCGGTGGCATGGGGAAATTAGAATGAAGCTTGTAGACGAGAGCGGGAAGAGGTTGTTCCTGTAAATCGTATTACTTGATTAGGTTAAGCATGACAATATTATAATAGAATAATGAACGAGAGAATGAATAAGGAAAGAGTTCTAGTCCCATTAAAATCCCAAAAAAGATTCCAACAAGGACCAAAATTGTCGGACACGGTAATGGCTCTGGAAAAATCGATCTCAGCTGAGCTTGTGTCTACGGCTTGGCTTAAACGGCTCGGCTCACGTCATGGACCAAAATTCTCTGTCCACTTCATAGCGGGCAAGCTTTGTCGCGCCGAGAAGGGGCTGAATTCCCTGTTCACATCGTGGCGTAATCTTTTTGTCGCTGCGAGGTTGTTGTTCGGAAATTTTAATTTCCTCGCTGCGAGGATTTTTTTCCGACGCGAGGAGCTGCCAAAATCTCTGTACACTTCGTCACGAGCAGCCTTTTGTCGCACCAAGAAGAGAAAAAAATTAGCTGTCCAATTCGCCGTGAGCAGATGCTTGTCGCTAAGAGACCCTTCCTCATCTTCTGTTCACTTCGTCACGTGAAATACTTCGACTCGACTTTCCTCTCTTTTTTTTTACCGCCAGCTGCTTCTTTGTTTCTTTTTTTTCTGTAAAAAAAAATCGTCGGCTTCGGCTTCGAGATGCACTCGGCTCCAACGGCTCGGCTGCAGCTTGGTGTAGAAGGAAAAACTAAAGTTGACGTGCTTGGTCGGCGCCAGGTGGCTTTGTCGGTGCGAGGAGAGAAAATTCCTCGTCACTTCGTCGCGAAATGGCTTCGGTCGATGCAATAAATTTCCAAAGTTTCTGTGCACTTCATGGCGTGGATTCCTCGCCTCGACTTAACCCTTTTCTTTGTTTTCTGCAAAACTAGAAGACATCGATTAGAAACTAAAAGAAAAATCTTAGAAATAAACTACAAAGATCTAAGAAGGGAAAACTAAATTGGGTTGCCTCCCAATAAGCGCTAATTTAACGTCAATAGCTTGACGGGACATCGAGATTACTCTGTAGTATATATTGGTCGTGCGAGATGCACAGTCTCATTTGGAGATCCTACAAAATTCTCAACGAAAGGTTTTAAACGATGTCCATTCACTGTAAGAATGTTGTTCGTGTTCAAATCCTGAATTTCAACAACTCCATTACGAAACACTTGAAGCACAATGAACGGACCAGTCCAACGAGATCGAAGCTTACCAGGCATAAGCTTTAGTCGGGAATTAAAGAGCAATACCTTCTGGCCCGCAATAAAGTTTTTGCGAAGGAGCAATTTATCATGTAAAATTTTGGTACGCTCCTTATACATCGCCGCGTTCTCATATGCTTCTAGACGAATCTCCTCTAATTCTTGCAACTGCAACTTCCGCTCTTTGCCAGCCATATGGAAATCCATGTTGCATCGCTTGATCGCCCAGTACGCTTTGTGCTCGATCTCTACAGGTAAGTGGCATAATTTTCCAAATACTAGGCGATAAGGAGACATACCTATCGGAGTCTTAAATGCTGTGCGGTATGCCCAAAGAGCATCGTCTAAACGTAAGCTCCAATCCTTCCGCGAGGGGTTCACCGTTTTCTCCAATATTTGTTTCACCTCCCGATTAGATACCTCTGCTTGTCCATTGGTTTGGGGGTGATACGTGGTAGCAACACGATGATGCACGCCATATTTCTTCATTAATGCTGCTATGGTGCGGTTGCAGAAATGAGTACCTTGGTCGCTGATGACCGCACGTGGAATGCCAAACCTACTAAAGATGTTAGATTTTAAAAATCCTGCAACAACTTTAGAATCATTAGTTCGGGTGGCCTTTGCTTCCACCCACTTCGAGACATAGTCAACTGTAAGTAGGATATAGATGTTGCCTAAAGAGCTGGGAAAAGGTCCCATAAAATCTATTCCCCACACATCAAATATCTCGCAGAAAAGTATAGGAACTTGAGGCATCTCATTTCTACGAGATATATTCCCTACTCGCTGACAGCGGTTACAACTCTTGCAAAATTCATAGGCATCCTGGAATAACGTAGGCCAATAGAATCCATTATCTAGCACTTTTCTAGCAGTTCTCCTAGGACCAAAATGACCTCCACATGCATATGTATGACAATAAGTCAAGATGGACTCACATTCAGGTAAGGTTACGCAACGACGGATGACTTGATCACTACCAATTTTCCACAGAAAAGGTTCATCCCAAATAAAGTATTTCGCATCACTACGAAGTTTATGCCTTTTTGCTTTCGTTAAACCAGGAGGAGTCTTACCAGTTACAATAAAGTTCACAAGGTCTGCATACCATGGTTCTTCGGTTTGGACATCGAATAGTTGTTCGTCGGGAAAATCATCTGAGATGGGTAGTGGTTCCTCAGCCCGTTCCAAGCGGCTCAGGTTGTCCGCTACTAAATTTTCGGATCCCTTCTTATCTCGAATCTCCAAGTGAAATTCCTGCAATAAAAGAATCCATCGAATTAAGCGTGGTTTAGACTCTTTCTTTGCCAATAAATATTTGAGTGCAGCATGATCAGAATAAACAATGACTTTTGTTCCTAAAAGGTAGGAACGAAATTTATCCAAGGCAAAAACAATGGCAAGTAATTCTTTCTCCGTGGTGGAGTAATTTCGTTGGGCTCCATCCAAAGTCTTCGAGGCATAATAGATGACATGACTGCTCTTCTCAACTCGTTGTCCAAGTACGGCTCCTACGGCATAGTCACTTGCATCGGTCATGATCTCAAACGGAAGATTCCAATTAGGTGGTTGCAGAATTGGGGCTGTGGTTAGCAACAACTTCAGTTTATCAAAAGCTTCATTGCACTCCTTACTGAAAATGAATTCCACGTCATTTTTGAGTAGATTGCTCAGAGGTAGAGCGATCTTAGAGAAATCCTTGATGAAACGACGATAGAACCCTGCATGACCAAGAAAACTACGAACTTCTCGAACATTAGTTGGATAAGGGAGATTAGAAACCAAATCAATTTTTGCCTTATCAACTTCAATCCCTTTTTCAGAAATCACATGTCCGAGGACAATGCCTTGGGTGACCATGAAATGGCATTTTTCGTAGTTCAAGACCAGGCTTTTCTCAATGCAACGTTGTAAAACTTTTGAAAGATTCTGCAAGCAGTGGTTAAAAGAATCGACGTACACGGTAAAATCATCCATGAAAACCTCAATGCAATTCTCTATCATGTCAGAAAATATACTCATCATGCAACGTTGAAAAGTACCAGGAGCGTCACATAAACCAAAGGGCATACGACGATAAGTAAATGTACCAAATGGGCAAGTGAATGTAGTTTTCTCTTGGTCTTTTGGATCAACTACTATTTGATAGTATCCCGAATAACCATCAAGAAAACAGAAATAGGGCTTACCTGCAAGTCGCTCCAACATCTCATCAATAAAAGGTAAGGGAAAGTGGTCTTTCCTTGTTGCAGCATTGAGTTTGCGATAGTCAATGCAAACACGCCACCCATTCTGGACTCGCATAGGTATCAGTTCATTCTTCTCATTCGCGACCAAAGTAAGTCCAGTCTTCTTCGGAACCACATGAATTGGGCTAACCCATTGGCTATCAGAGATGGGGTAGATGATACCCAAGTCAAGAAGCTTGATGATTTCTTTCATAAGGACTTCCTTCATGGCTGGGTTTAACTTTCGTTGTGGATCTCTCTTCGGTTTGGCATTTTCTTCTAAGAGAATTCGGTGCATGCATACGGAAGGGCTGATGCCTTTTATATCGGCCAATGTCCAACCAATGGCTGTTTTATGTTCTCTCAGCACTTCAATCAATTGTTGCTCTTGAAACATGGCAAGATCCTTGGAGATAATCACTGGTAGGGTGTCCTTATTGCCGAGATACACGTACTTGAGATTCTCGGGTAACTTTTTCAACTCTAACTTGGGAGCTTGTTCAACAGAAGGGAGAATATGTTCGTTAGTAACTGGTAAAGGAATTATAGAATTTTCATACCTTCTTGGGGCCTCTGTGAGTGAGTAAAGAGCCATGATAGTGTCTTGATCTTCCTCCACGAGTTCCATGATTGCATCTTGATCAATGGCAGAATTTTGAATCACCCATTCTAGAGAGTCCTTCACATATACTCTTTGAAAAGTAACTTGGACAAGCGGGTCAATTACATCAATAGAAAAAGTAGTTGCAGAATCTTGAGGGTACTTCATGGCATCAAATATATTAAAGGTCACTACTTCTCCATCAAATTCGAGTGAAAGAGTTCCATTATGCACATCTATTTTGGTTCTAGCAGTTTTCATGAATGGTCGTCCAAGCAAGATGTGAGAAAAATTAGAGCGAGAATCATCATCCAATCAACAGGAAAGATGAATTCATTTACTTTAACAAGCACATCTTTTAGAACTCCTTCAGGATAAGAATTAGACCTATCTGCCAACTGAATTATGATTCTAGTATCTTTTAAAGGACCTAGATTCAAAACTTTATAAATAGACAGTGGCATGACATTAATAGACGCTCCCAAATCAAGCATTGCTCTTTCAATTCTCGTATTTCCAATAGTGCATGGAATAGTGAACATACCTGGATCCTTGCACTTTTGGGGAAGCTTCCTTTTGATAATCGCTGAAGCATTTTCGCCCACTCTAACTTTGTCATCCATGCCTAACTTCTTCTTGTTGGTGCAAAGATCTTTAAGAAATTTTGCATACCTCGGTATTTGCTTGATGGCATCGAGCAATGGAATATTCACTTCTACCTTGCGAAAGGTTTCCAAAATCTCTTGCTCGGCAGCGTCCTTCTTTGCTTTAGCAAATCGTCCAGGAAATGGTGGAAGAATCTCTATCGTGGGCTTCAACTTAATGGGTTCCTTCTCTTTCTCCACCTCCTTCTCAATTTCACTTGTCTTATTCTCTTCTTGAGTATTCTCTTCCAGGACATGTGTTGCTTCCAAAGTTTTCCCACTTCGCAAAGTGATAGCACTTGCATTCTCTCTTGGGTTCACCACTGTCTGAGATGGTAATCTCCCTTGAGAATTCTTCATTTCTCTCACATAAGCGGTAATCTGAGACACTTGCCTTTCAACATTCTTGATACTCGCATTAGTTTGGTTAGCAAGATTTTGAATGTTTTGGTTAGTATTTTGAATACTCTGGTTGGTGCTGATGGCCAAAGACTTAATAAGGTCTTCCAATGATTGGGAAGATCTAGCAGCTTGTTGTTGAGGTGGCTCAGGCTTAGAGTTTTCATAAGCAGGTGGTGCTCTTTGATTTGGTTGTCCTTGAGGTGGCCCATATCTGAAATTGGGATGGTCTCTTGTGCCTGGGTTGTAGTAATTAGAGTATGGATCATACTTCCTCTTTTGTTGATAATCACTATTACCCACAACATATGCTCCTTCTTCAACATCAGGACATGCTTCCGAATGGTTCCCTGGAATAGAGCAAACACCACATACTATTGGCTTGGCTGAGCCATTTTTGAAGGCTGACTTCACAAATATTTCTAGTTCATTGAATCTCTCTTCTAAGTTAGAAGTGCCCACTTCATTGACTTTTTGCTCTCCCGAATTTTGACGTCCTCGTGTATTTTTAGCCATCCTTTCAATCAGCTGTTTTGCTTGAGCAGGTGTATTATCCATGAGGTCACCTCTACTGGCAGCGTCAAGCATGCTTCTTTCTGAAGGGAGGAGTCCTTCATAAAAATATTGTATGAGCTGATTCTCTGCAATTTGATGTTGTGGACAACTAGAACACAATTGTTGAAATCTCTCCCAGTATTCATACAACGTCTCGCCAGAGTGCTGGGTGATGCCACTAATCTCCTTCCTTTTTGATATCACTGTAGAAGCAGGAAAGTATCTATCCAAGAATTTCTTTTGCAATTCTGCCCAAGTCGTTATCGATCCTGGCTCAAGACTGTATAGCCAGTCCCTAGCTTTGTCTTCAACAGAGAATGGAAAAGCCATCAGCTTGACTAATTCTGTAGAGACTCCTGCTTGTTTTATAGTAAAGCAAGCGATGTGAATTCCTTGTAGATGTCTGTTGGCATTCTCTCCAGCTCGTCCATAGAAAGTGGGTAGCCGATGAATCAAACTTGACTTGAGCTCAAACGGAGGAATATTATCAGGAAGAATAATGCACAACGGTTGTTGGTTGACATCATTGTCTGCCATGGCGTTCATGGTAAGCTGTTGGTCTGCCATGTTAGAAATATCTTCAGGAGTGCTTTCAGTGTCAGATGAAGAAGTAGAGTCTCCCTCACTGGTAGAATCACCAGAAGCAATAGCTTGTCTTTTGGCCTTCCGGTTTGCCTTTGCAGTCTTCTCAATCTCCCGGTCAAGAGGTAAAGTACCTAAGCCTGAAGAACGAGTTAACATACAGAGTCAGATCAATCAAATAAATCGAAACCTCCCCGGCAACGACGCCAAATTTTGACGAGCGTGTCGAGGCCCCTCAAAATAAACCGATATTCACGGCTCACTAATTTGTAGTAAGAAAGCAGAAATACCGAGTCAGATCCAAGGAGGAACGAATACTCAATTAATCTAACTATTTAAACAAAAGTAAAAGGGGGGGTTTTTGAGAGATTTGTAGATCAAACAAAATCAACAAAATGCAGAAGAGAGAAGTAAGAGTAAAAATCAATGAGAGAAAAGCGGCAGATACGAGATCGGAGTACCACGACAGGTTGGTTGATCACTGGATCACAAAAGATAATCTAATACATGTAGCAAGTAGGTGTAAATCTCCCGCAACCGCAAAGAAACCACAAACATCCAACAATCAACTAGCCAAACGACCACCTAATTAGTTGTTTATTACCTAGTAGATAGAATATCAACCGATTTCTATTCTATAAGATAATAGCATTAAGAATAGATGTTCCTACTCCTAGCGATTATACTCAAAACCTTGGTATGTACGAACTAGCCTTACTTATTCCTAGTTAATTAGTTTGGTAACGACCGTTCCTCGCTGAATTAACCTTGCTCCTAGTTCAATTCCTAACTGCAATCGCTAATCAAGAATCAATGGCAAATCAGTTCTAGAATAAATTCACAACCGCAAAACTATTCAAGAACAATAATAAGCACAAGGAATAAGTAAATGCTACTGAATTAAATTGAATAACCAAGATCCTCACAACCAAAACCTGGGTCTCCTCCCTCGAATCAACCTAGAGGTTTAGTTCCTCATAGTCTTGACAAAGGCAAAAATAAGGTATATGTTCTCTGGAATGAAAAGTGTCGTCTAAAATAAGTCTAGAGGGTTATATATAAGCCCTCCTAAGTGTAAAACCTAGAGAAGCCGTTTCGAGAGTCTTCCGTGATGCAGAAACCGAATTTCTAATATTGTCCCGAATATTCGCTGATAATATTCTGCCAGATCAGCCTTCAGTATTTTGGTCATAACTTCCTCTTCCGATATCCGATTTAGGCGTTCTTTATATGCACGGAAAGAGGAAAGAAATATCTTCAATTGTCTGTCAAATATGCATCCTCAGATTCGACTCCAAAGTTGACCGAAATACCCTTCCAAGTCAGCTGTCCCTGCCAGACTTCTTCTCCAAGTATAATTCTTTCCAAATTTGCCTCCTTTTCCTACAATTTAGCACAAAGAACTTATTAGTCACCCAAAACTCAAATATTTACTAAAACGATGCTAAACTAAAGACAAACATGCAATAACGACTCGAAATCCTATGCGTTTAATGCGTATTTTAGACACACATCAGGGATAATCGAGGTTTTACCCAGATTAACCCGGAGCCCCGAGGCAAGATCAAAGATTGTCATAATTAGCTTCAAGTTTTGGATACTCCTCTCCAAGAACTTGGAGAAAAGAAGAGTATCGTCAGCGTACTGGAGAATGTTAAGCTTCAAATTCATTCTTGGAATCTCAATACCTTCGATCATACCCAAAGAATCAGCCTTAGAGATGATACCACATAGGCCCTCGGCTTCAATGAGAAAAAGAAAAGGCGAAAGCGAATCACACTGTCTGAGCCCCCTCTCCAACTTGAAAAGTTTGGAAGGCGCACCATTAATTAAGACAGAAGAGCGCGCACTCGTTACACATCCCTGAATCCAGCGTCTCCAATTAGCACCAAAACCCATAGCAACTAGAGTTTCCTCAAGGTAATCCCAGTTCACACTGTCAAAAGTCTTTTCAAAGTCAATCTTAAAAAAAATTGCTTCCTTCTTTGCCTTTTTCAAATGTTGGATGACCTCATTAGCCACCATAGCCCCTTCCGTAATCTGACGCCCCTCCATAAAAGTCGATTGCTCCCAACTAATCACCTCATGAATCACTCTCCGAAGTCGACGAGCCAAGAGCTTGGCGATAATCTTGTAGTGGCACCCAATCAAGCTAATCGGCCTGAATTTGTTAAGCAAAGAGGTACCCGCAACCTTAGGGATTAGAGCAATGAAAGGCGGATGCCCCTTCGTGGAGGACGGCGGTGGAGAAGAAATCTGATACGAAATCAAACACATCATCCTCAAATAAATCCCAACAAGCTCTTAGGAATCTGAAGTTAAAACCGTCCGGACCAGGAGCTTTGTCACCTTTGCAGCTCCAAATTGACTCCTTTATTTCTTCTCTAGTAGGGAACGCGTCCAACATATCACAAGATTCCTCCTTCAAAACATTAAAAATGGAGCCAGGTAGCCTCGGCCGAACACCATTAGGGAGTTTGAATTGCTGTTCAAAGAACCTGAACACTCCACTTTTAATCTCCGAAGGGTCTCTAGTTTTACGGCCACCAGTAGTGATGCAATCAATGTAATTACTCGATCTCCGATAGCTAGCCGAGGCGTGGAAGAATTTCGTGTTACGGTCTCCCCCTTTCCCCCAATCAATTCACGACTTTTGCTTCCACATCGAGTCAAGATCCTTTTGACCAGCAAAAAGAGCCTTCGTCCAACTTGATTTCAAGACCTTCTCCTCCACCAAAGATCTGTAAGCTCTTCTTTCTTATCAAGCTTATCAATCTCCTCTTCAGCAGTCTTTATTCGAGCCTCGACCCTTCCAAAATGAACACGGTTCCATTCTTTAATCTTCCCTTTTAGAAGACGGAGCTCATGGATGATGCGATGAGGGCCGTAAGTAACCCTTTCCAGGTCACTCCACCAAGCTCTAAAGCTAGGGAGGAATGAGGCATCCATCAGCCAACAGTTCAGGAACCTAAAAGGTTTCGGACCCCAATTGAAAGAACCCGACTTGAGAATTAAGGGATTGTGGAAGTGCCCACTGAGCACCATTGGGATAGAGATTTAACCACTCCGTCGAGACCAGAAACCTATCGATACGGCTTGCCACCCCGTCCTCCACCAGGTGAACCTATTGCCAAGGAGCGGAAGATCGATCAACATACTTTGGTCAATAAACCACTTCTCATCTTACCTTTCACTATACAATTAGAGCAAGTGCTCTTTCGTACCAGTCTAATTAGATTTGGGGGTTTCGTTCCCAGGTTTCGAATGTAAAAGGTTTATTTTCTTTTTTGTAAATTTTACATATTCTAATAAAATATCAACTTATCAAAAAAAATTATATACGATTATGCAAAGAAAGTCTTCAACCATTTGAGCATCTCACATTCAATTGCTATGGTCAAGAGCAAAAGTGCTACAATCTAATTTTTCTCCGCATTTTATCTTGATGTTGAATATTGATTAGTATATTTGACTAATCCGTTTCTTCGATTTTGTTAAGGGAAAAAAATAATACATTTATTTAAAATGGTAATCATACAAAATAAATTCCGTAAGTTCAATTGGAGGATCTATAATTCCACCAAAAAAAATTGGAGGATCTATAACTACATGCTTCGGTATAGAATCTAACCTATAAACTTTAGCTAACCAATCTTGTTACTCAGTTAGAAGTTTTAGAATTATTACCGGACAATGATATAAAAATCATAATTCGAATTATACTAATTATTATAAGAACTAAGCAAAGCCCATAAACGATGGTAGAAAACGCAGAATTAGCTAATACATCTGGCATTGGTCCTTAATCCAAACACATGCTACTTATCTTTCTATGTTGGGTTTTACACCCATGATCCACCATGTGGTGGCAAGCCCATATCATCTTACGTCCACCTCCTCCTTCAAGTGGTAATTGTTGCCACATCATCCTCTGCATGATGACGTGACAAAGCAAGCTAATAATAGCTTTGCAAAGTGGACAAAAATCACCACATGTGTGGTGACGTGAGAGGATGAAATTCTCCTTATAAAAGGAGAAGATAGAGGATGATTAAGGGTATGGAAAAATGAAGGGGTGAGTTTCACCACACATTGGGTTTATCTAATAATTCTCGATTCGACTCCGAGGTAGATAAATTCGTGGAAATTGTTCTCGATTCCAATATACCGTGAGCGAGAACCGACCAGTGACAAGAACTCCATTACGATCCTCAAGGAGATCACGCTTCAAGAGATAAGTGTAAGTACGTTTAAATAAATTCGTTTATTTAATTAATTTCTTGATTTCTTGATTATAGTATGCTAATTTACTATATAAAAATCATCATTCTATACCATATTAAGACTATTAAATCGCCCTCATAAATCTATTATGTTGCACCAGAAACGTCCAAAATTAATGACCATTCGGATGCAAAACCTCTGAGAAAACAGTGCCAGAATTCAACAAGAGCGCCCAGAGCAGACGCTGATAAGGCTATGCTCTTCGCTCGAAGTGTTCGCCCCAGAAGCGAATTCGCCGAGCCTCGAATCCACCACGATGTCGCTGCTAGTGCTGAACAAGTCTTCATTGTCGTCTGCCGTGGACGACCCTCCGTACCTGAAGGGGGACTCCATGTCCGAGGACTCCATACCAGCCTGATCATACTCCCCCAAGCCATGGCTGCCGTTGTTGTTGGACTTCATCTTCAGGATTTGCTCCCTCGCGGTCTCCTGCAACTGCAATGCGAACTCAAGCCACCATACCACATCGGTCATCGAGGGCCTATCAATCCCACTGTCTGCGAGGCAACGAACGGCCACTTCTGCGTACTTCCTGAGGCATTCCGGTGCTATCTTCCCGTTCAAGTTAGGATCAATGATTTTATTAAGCTTGTCGTTTTGGTAACTCTGCCTAAACCACTCAGCCAAGCTCACTGGGCTCTTGACCATCGATCGGATAACCGGCGGCCTCGCACACAGAACCTCACAGAGCACCACCCCGAAGGAGTACACATCGGATTTATGGGTGAGCTGCTGGCGGCGGTAGTACTCAGGATCCAAGTATCCGATGCTCCCTTTCACCACAGTGCTGATATGAGCCTTGGTGGTGCTGTTGGGACCGATCTTAGACAGGCCGAAATCCGACACCTTGGCGATCCATTTCTCATCTAACAAGATGTTGGTGGTCTTCACATCCCTGTGGATAACCGAGTACTTGGCGCCGGAGTGCAAGTAATGCAACCCGCGAGCCGATCCAATGCATATCTCGAGCCTCTGCGCCCACGAGAGCGGGGTATTTTCCGTGTTGTAAAGGTGATCGTGGAGCGTCCCGCGGGACATGTAGTCGTAGACAAGGATCATCTCGCCGTCCTCATTGCAGTACCCGATCAGGGACACCAAGTGGAGATGTCTGAGCTGAGATAGCATGTCGATCTCGGTCTTGAACTCGGTCGCCCCCTGCTCCGACCCCTGTTTCAGCCGCTTGATGGCGACTTCCGCCGACACACCGCTGATGAACCCCTTGTAGACGTCACCGAACCCGATGATGAAAACCTCGTCGAAGTTGTTGGTGGCGGCCTTGATCTGCGCCAGCGAGAAGTACCTGCACAGGCCCGAAGGCAAGGTAGCCTTCTGGCTCTTAGTGGACTTGTCCGTGGAGGTGGCGACCGTCGTGATAGAGTCCCACCACGGCGTCCAGCCGTTGCTGGAGGTGGTTGCATACTTGTCATTGACCTCGGCAACCTTCTGCTTTCTTCGGACGAGCAACAACGCTACGAACACAAGCACAGCAACAACAATAGATCCGGCAACCACCCCACCAATGATAATGAACTTGGAGCATTTTCTGCCTGAAGAACGAGCACCAGGACTAATGCTAGTACCAGGCGAAATGGGCGGAGGCGAGTAGAACCGCGTTCCTGCAAGGTCACCATCGGAGTTGTTGGCCTTGAGAATCTCGACTCCATTATGTATAGCATCCGAGTATCTCGTTTGCACAGGCGCCGGGTGGAGCTGAACGGAGAGGTTCACTTTGGTAGTCACTTGTGCTCCTTCCAGCTTCACAAACCCGATCGAGTAATCTCTGTACAACGGGACCCCAAGCCCTCCTCCGGTCCAACTCGCCACGTCGAAAGATCCATCGGCAAGAAACGTAGCCAAATAGATGGAAAAAACCAGATCGCCAGGGTCGGCGTACGCAGTCACCAGCTGGCAGAAGTGGAGCCTAACGAGGTACATGAACCCGGAGTCCACAGGGAAATTCCACGTCAGGTTAAACAGTTCGTTGTTGGTCTTGTTTGGGCCCATTGCTTGCGCCGTCCTGTACACCTCCCATGGGGCGGTGTAGTTCTTTGCGTTGTACGTGAACTTGAGGTCGATCGCCTTGGCTTCGTCCACCGGGTGTGCTCCGATGGAGAAAGGGTTATGCGCGTAGGCCTGCTCGGAGTTCCAGTTCCGGTACATTCCGGTGTCTTCCTCAGGCGGGACTTGTGACCCGCCGACGTTTATCCGGTACATGACCTCCAACGCGGTGTCGTTTCCTATGGAGTACGAGGACCCCGGGTTGTCTACCATGTCTAGCGGCTCCTCCGGGTAGTACAGGTTGGTTGGCATGGAGACTAGTTCGATTCCATTGACGAAGGCGTACGCGTTAGGGACCACCGAGTTCGGGGTGAACGTTACATTCAGGAGCTTGTCGTCGTCTCCAACGTTGACGACGAATTCCTTGACGTAGACACCGGATTCGGATTCCTCATCTGGGGTCCACGGCTCACCCGTGAAGTTGTTGAGGAGGGTGAATTCTCCGAGCCTAACGGAGAAAAGCGCGGGGTAGTGTTCGAAGCCCGGGTAGCTGGTGGTGGGGTAGAAGTGGAGGCGGATGAACTTTTGCCCAGGGGAGACAGGGAAGGAGTAGCTGAACTGGGAGGGGGAGATTCTCGCGGTGAGGTAGGGACATGGGATTGGCCTCGGGGTGGCTGGGAGGCAGCGGAAGGTGCGGACTTGATGTTAGTAGTGGGTGGTTCTGTGAGAGAGAATTGCTTGGTGGTGGTGGCTAGATCAGGTAGCCAGACTCGGCCGTTGAACTGCTCGCTCGACAAAGCGAGTAGGCCACAGGCGAGTGCTGTGTTCTCTGTGGGCTGGTATGGTTGCTGGGAGGTGACTTGTCCTGTTGTTGGGACGGTGAATTCGGTGAGAAAGACGAGCGAGAGCAGTGGAACTAGGACCATTTTTTTAGTGATTCCCATTTTTCTATGTGAGGTTATTTGAGAACTTCAGCTACTTGAAGTTAATGAGTGTGGTTGACTGCCAAGTCAATGTTTCAGCTAGAGAACACGTTGGAAAAAGTCCGGTTACGTGATAATTTGGTTCCTCCAGTCCACTAATAAGAAAAAAAATCAAGTGTAACCAAAAGGGACGCAATGGAAGTTGCCAAGAATTAGTCTCACGTATACTTCCTCCCGTTCCTGCTAATGTGGCTTTTCTTCAACGTCACAACGTCTAATTTGGGTGGTGGCAAGATTTTTATATCGAAAATTCGAGATGGACACCTATAATTAAAATAAAACAACACCTTTATATGACCACAAGATGGTTTTCGTTCCGTTAGCTTGGTGCGACAGTTTTTTTTAGTTTCTAATACCGTGTATTTAGCCCTATCCAATGGTAAATTTTTCAATAATTTTTACATACGTAATGCTCGAACTCAAAATTTCGAAGTTGATGGGGGACTTTAGTGGCAACACGAGCGAACTGCCTCCCTCCTCCACTTTGCATCCTGGGTTTGGGAGGAGATCCACGACGATGGAGAAAGTGAATGTGTGAACCGGCAGGTGGTTGGGCTGTCCCATGTTGTCAGGTTTTTTCTTTAAAAAAAATGAAATATATATTTTACCTACTTGTAGTTTCTCCGATTTCATTTTCAGGACATGTAGTTTCAATTTGGTAATTCAGTCTCTGTGCTTTAAAATCTTTGACAGTATACGGTCAACTCCGGATGACGAGAATAAAAATATCCACGTGGCTTGCCACGTAGGCTAATACGACATAGTTTTATTGTCATGTGGCAAGGTGATTGGGTAAGTTGTTTGACTCAAAACAATGTCATTTAAGAAATAATTACCAAATCAGTTCCAAAATGTTTAATACAATTTTAAAAATCTCTCGTCTTCATCTCTCCTTTCCTCTTCCTCCTTCTCTCTCTCCTGTTCTTGAAGAAATTCCCTAAGACTACCCACAACAGCAATTCATCCAATCCAGTTCACGGAATAAACAATTAATTTATCTCTTATCCATACCCAATCCAATCCAATATCATATTTTTCTACTCATAGCACCAACGTAGTTCACAGAATAAACAATTAATTTCTTTCTCATCCACATATTATCTACTATCATTTTTTAGAATACTAAATTAGATAGAAATACTCGAAGTACAAATGGAAGTCATAAATGATAAATTACAAATATGAAAATTTTAAATTACAAATACAGAAATTTCAAATTATATAATTAATTATTGTTTCCGAACTTTTGCCAAATATGCTCAATTAAATCACTTTTCAGAGGCGTTATGAGCTTCTCTATTGCGAAGTTGTTCCCTAGCAGTCATGTAGGTGGATAGATTTCCGATGCGTTCAGTAGAAAACTGAAAAGGTTCTTCATTGTCCTCTTCATTACGGAATTTGGCCGGATTATGATAAAAGAGATATGTGTCTCGTTCGTCCTCCACTATCATATTGTGCAATATGATGCAAGCCTTCATAATTCTTCCCATTAACTCCTTGTCTCAAAAAAGACATGGATGTCGAATGAATGCAAATGAATGACAAATTACATGAAATGAAGAACAAATTACATGAAACGACAAATTACTAATTAGTTTCCAAACACTCGAGACATTAGATAGCGCTTCATCTCTTCATCTTCTGGGGATAAGTGCTGTTTTGAAATCAAAGCAGTCAACATGATTTTATCCAACTCCATATTCTTCATGGCCTCCCTTTTTTCATCTCGCTGGATTCTTTGTTGCTCTCTTTGTTGCTCCAGCTCCATTCTCTTCTTCAAAATTTCATTTTCATTATCTCTGGTTATTCTCAACGCACGAATTTCTGATGCAACATCATCAGAGGCCTTACCTTTTCCTTTCCTTTTTTTGGCAGCATCTCTACCCATAGGACGGAAAATTCTTGAAGATATGGGGGTTGGATCTTCTGAGTTAGATGAGATTGAATAATCCCCTTCTTCGGTAGTTTTTGACCTCTTCGAGCTCGCACCACTTTCTATATCCTCCACCTCGTTCTGGGGAGAAAAATATGTTGAACCGTGATCTCCTTCTTTAATTTGCCACTTGGGACATTTACACATAACTTCATTAAAAACAACAAGGTCAACAAATTTTTTGCCACCATTCCCTTCATAAAGTGCTTGAGCTTCGGTCTCAACATCGGCGTCGCTCATGTTGCTCTTTTTCCGTTTCAGTGCTTTTCGGTATACAGTAACCCACTTTGCTCCATTGGCACTAAGTCGTGTATAACAACCTTTAATTGAAGGCACGTTTCTTTCATGGATCTCTCTCGGATTTTCTGCTTGAACATCATGGTACAAAGCACTCACTCGGGACCATAGCGAGGCGCTCTTCTGATTTTTTCTAATAACACTGTCTTAGCTACAATAGATGAAAGCTCACATTAGGGCGATGTCTTTTTTGACACCCCAACTACTTGGTGCAAATTTTTTAGTTTTTTTCTCCCTAGCCCTATCGAAGGACAAATGCTGTGGCATATTTTGTGGGGGTTGGTGTTGGAAAAATAAATTTTGGAAAAGATTTGGTGACAATTGAGAGGTATAAAAAGGTTGAGAGTTTGGATATTCTCCAGAATTTAGATAGTCTGAAGGATTATAAAATCTGAATGATTGATAATTTGAGAAATTATGATCATTTGAATCTACAGTAAAAATAATATAACAAAGAAAATTTAAAAAAAGAGATTATGTAATGAAAGAAGAGAGAATTTTAGATGGTGTATGAAAATATGTTAACATTGGATTCTATTTATAGAGATTTGAAAAATAATAATTTTCATAATTTTTTTTAGTTTTGTTAAAGATAAGGTTAGTTTAGATAACCACGAAAATATTATCCAAAAAATTTATTTTTAATGAATAAACATTATGCCAAATAGAACTAAATAGATAAATAAATATTAAAAAAAAGTGACGTGGTTTAAAGGGGCGCGCGCGAGCTCCGATCGAGTGAGGAGCATCGCGCGGCCCTCCTCCCCTTTTATTTTTTATTTTTTTATTAATAAAATAATCAGCCGATCGGGAAAAACCGCTGCTGCTGGTAGTCTAAAACGACGTCGATCCTCATCTAGTTGGAGATATCTTCAAGTTTCTTCAAAGATAAAAAATAAAAAACAAAAGAAGATCTGCATCATAAGTAAAGGAGAGCACAAAGAAGACTCCAGCTCCATGAACTAATCACTAAACCAATTTCACAAAATTCATAAAATCTCAGCAAAGAGAAGCAAAACAAGCAAGGGTATTGGAACCCAGAAATCATTTGCACATGTAAAATTTGGGTTACCACAAAAAAAGAGTAAAAGTTGGGTTGGCATCAAAATTGAATCTTTCCCCCTACATCGAGAGGACCCAGAAACCCATATACCAACAAGAAGGGAAGCAAAAGAACTGGAGAAAGTAAGAAGAAACTAACCTGGAAAAGGTTCAGTCTTCCCACTCCCAATCTATCAAATTACTGCTTTAATCAGGGAGAGGCGTTTCCTTGCCCTGGATTCAAGAACGATGGAAGGGCTAATTCATATGAACAGAAATTTTGAGCCTGAGACCGAGGAGGAGGAGGAGGAGGAGAGAGAGATGAAGACTAGGGGTCGAAACCCTAAATTTTGATCTTTACTTGATTAATTGTTTTTGAGGATTTGTTCAAGGATAGGAGAGGGGTAGTTGTGAGAGGAGGAGGGATGGGAGATATGAAGACGAGGGGTTTTTTAAATTGTATTAAATATTTTGGAATTGATTTGGTAATTATCTGTTAAACGACACCATTTTGAGGCAAACAACTTACCCAGTCACCTTGCCACGTGGCAATAAAACGATGTTGTACTAGCTAGGTGGCAAGTCACGTAGATATTTTATCCCCGCCATCCAGAGTGGACCGTATAATGTCAAAAATTTTAAAACACAAAGATTGAATTACCAAATTGAAACCACATATCCTAAAAGTGAAATTAGTAAAATTAAAGTGTACTTTTCTATATATAAAAAGACATTTGAGTGAAAAATTGTAGTCGTAGTTTGGTCTTTTCTACTTTCAAGTCTTTGAGAATTCATAATTAACTAAGAGGTCATTTGAGTTCACTTTGGATTATTTCGACCGCGTTATTCCCGGATATTTTTATGAAAATTATATGTTTTTTATGCTAACTCATAACTCTGCGCTGTTAGTTCTAATTAGTGCTCTTCATGACATTTATTCGGATTAATTTGCATCTGATGGGGGATCTTTTGGGGTAGCTTTGTATTAGAGGCGTTGGTAGTTTAATATTAGCGTTGTAAATATATTCTTACCTTGTTAGTAAAATTCAACTTATAAAAGAAAGAATGGATTGTTTTCTCGATTGGGATCGTCGTTATTGTCGTTATTTTCGTCCTTGTGATACTCCGTAAATGATATGTGTTGAGGCACAAAAATAATCCTTTGGGTTTTTGGCGAAGGTGACCGGTCCAGAAGATATCGAAGCCCACTTTGGGCCTGCTCGACCTGTTTTGGGTTTGAAAGAGGGAAGCTCGCGTTCGGATTGCCAAAGCGGTAGGTGCCGTCCCGCTTTGGGCTTGGTAGTGGGCGCAGTCCCGCTTTGGGCTTGGTAATGGGCACCGTCCTGCTTTGGACTTGGTAGTGAACACCGTCCTGCTTTGGGCTTGGCTTGGTAGTGGGCGCCGTCCCGCTTTGGGCAAGGTAGTGGGCACTGTCCCGCTTTGGGCTTGGTAGTAAATGATGTCCCACTTTAGGCTTAGAAGTGGCGGGCCGTGTTGGTAAAATGACGCTTTGATCTTGAAGGCGGAAGCCCAGTAGGGCACTTTGGCCCATAAGGTAGGCGCCCGTTAGGGCGCTTCGGGATTTCGAGAGGATAGCTCAGATGAGTGCTTTGGTGTTGCTTCGGACAATGACGAGCTTGAGACGAGATTTTGTGTGGGAGGTTCGAGAAGGTCAAGTCGGTTTACATTTTTCTAAGTTGAGCCAGGTTCCTATTTTGGTGGCAGCTTTCTTATTCGCTATCGGGTTACTTGGCTGGCATGGCTTCTTTTAAGGCCGAATTTTCTTATGTTTGGACGATGGTATATGACTTTCCTATATAAAGTCGGGCTAAATCTCTCTATATTAGCGACGGTAACAAATTGACGGATCTTGAGGGATTTAGTCTTTATTAAGGCAGATTTCTTGGGATCAAATTTTAGTACTGTTCGAGCAATAAAGGCAGCTTAGGATTTCCTACTTTGAGGACGGAAGGCTAGGTCAAAGCATCCTATATAAAGAGGGCTCAGGAAGAGGAGACGACATCACCAACATAACACACAACTTCTTTACTATCTTTATTGCTTTTCTTTTTCGTAGCTTGTAGCTTAGCATAGCCTAGCCTTAGCATAGTTACACTGACCTTAGGATGACTACTCCGGATCCGTCTCGCATTATTGTTCTCTTTTTCTCTTTTTCCCTGCAACAATATGTTATGTTTGATAGGTCTTAAGTGATTTGATTGGTACTATCCATACCAACAAGGTGCACCTTCTTTTCTGACACACATCCTGAAAGAACTCCAAGGTTAAATGCGCATGACTAGGAGTAGTCTTAGGATAGGTAACCTCCTGAAAAAAATTCTGGGATGCGTGTGAGCGAGGACAAAGTCCGCTGGAAAAAACTTGATTGGTCTGTAGAAACAGTCGATTAGATCACGAGGCGTTACAGTCCTATTAAAAACTATACACCTTTCAAGGGTTAGCACTTATCTTACAGAAATAATTAATTAAAATCGCCGAGCTTATAGATTAGTTGAATATTTACAATAAATTAATTAGAGACCTTAAAGTTTATGAAAAAGTTAAAATACATCCAGTATAAGCTACACAAATGTAATTGTCATAGATTTTAATATAGTTTAAGCTACTTCAGTTCTTTTTGTAGAAGCCGCCTCTTTAGGTGCCTAGCCTTTGCTCGCTCTTAGCAATCAAAGAGGATGCCGTTTGTGAGGATCTTACGGCCGAGGTTTGGTTTTTGGCGATTATTATGGATATATCTTTAGAAGAAGATGTCTCGTCCATTCTCCACGCGTTAAAGGCTTTGGCTCTAGGGTCCGATCAATTCTTACCTTTTGATCCTCTCTAGCTCAGATTCTTTCTTTGGTGTAACTAGGGGTTGTTGTTTTTTTGGTGGAGTCACTTTTTGGTCTTGTGCTAGATAGCACTTATCTTCGTTTTTAACTTAGATATGTGCTATCTAGTTCTTTAGATGCTCGATTATTGTACACTTCGTACAATTTGATGTAATTCCTATGTAATTACCTGTGACAGTTTTAATTAAAATTTACTTAGAAAAAAATAATCTTGATCTGAGAAAAAGAACAAGAAAAACAAAGAGAATTGTCCTTTATTGTTGATTGGGCTTAGAGAAGAACCCACTAGGAATTTAGGCCTAAACAGTTTGGCTCGCGCAGCGAAGCTTTAAGATACCTTTGTGCCACGGCCCATCTCTGTCCTTTTCTCTCTTTCATTTTAGGGAAAAGTCCACTTAAGTACACTGTGGTATCACCGATTATTACTTGAGTACCCTGTAGTTTAAAATCGATAGAACCGGTCCGACTTTTTCTAATTTTTATCACTTAGATCCACTCAAGTCCGGCTTGAGATTTTTTTGCAAAATGCGTCATTTTGACGCTTATGTGGACTGCCACGTCGTAGTGACCCGGATTAGTCATTGCTGACATAGCGATGGGTAAATTATCAACTTAGAACTAAATTAATTTATTATTTTTCAAAAAATTCCTTATCCTCCCATCTCTCTTTCTCTCTCTTCTTCCATTCATGTTCTTCTTCAATCTCCCCATTTTTTCCATCTTCAACCTAACAATAAAATTGGAATCCAACCCGTCCCCTCCGTACAGCCCCCCGCCCGGGTCCTCCCCCGACCCGAGCCCCCTCCCCGCCTCTTCCTCCATCTCCTCCTTCCACACCCTAGCCCTCCAGCACTCCCAGGACTTCCCCAGGAATGCCTCCACGTCAGCCGCCCAGCCTCTGCCCCCGCCCTTCCCCCGCACCACTGCGGTCACCACCACGCTTTGGGACCCCCGCGCGGGAGTCACCTGGAAGCGGAGGCGCAGGGAGTGAAACATCGACTTGATGGATCTCTTGGGGAAGAAGATGTGGGTGACGGCAGAGAGGGGATCCAGAGGAGGCGGTGGGTGGTCAGGATCAGGAGGCCCGATTTGTAAGGAGGGAAATTGGGGATGGATGAAGAGGAGGGTTCGGGTTCGGGTTGAAGAAGAACATTTCATTTCCCGGCTCTGCTCCCCTCCTCTCGCCAATCTCGGAGTCCATCCCTTTCGAGTCTCTCCGGTGCCCGGCGTTTTGCCTAAATCTCCCTGGTCCCAAGTTCCTTCTTAAACCCAAAAAGGAGGTAAATTTAATTTAATTTAATTTTTTCATTTTTTTTCTTTCCCCTTTCATATACCTTAATACTAATCGAGGAAACTTATATGGGTCGATTCCTGAGTTTTTAGTAACTTGTTAAGGTCTGTCTCTTTTCCCCTTTTGCCAACCTTCGCAGAACAAAAATGGGTCTTAATTATTTTGAGCTAATTTGGGAAAATCACGTGATTTCTAGGATGGGGGATGATGAGAAAGTTGGAGTCTTTGGTGGAGGAGACTGTAGCTTGCCCTGTTTGCAAAAAATGGGGAGATTGAAGAAGAACATGAATGGAAGAAGAGAGAGAAAGAGAGATGGGAGGAGAAGGAATTTTTTGAAAAATAGTAAATTAATTTGGTACTAATTTGATAATTTACCCATCGCTGTGTCAGCAATGACTAATCCGGGTCAATACGACGTGGCAGTCCACATAAGCGTCAAAACGACGCGTTTTGCAAAAAAATCTCGAACCGGACTTGAGTGGATCTAAGTGATAAAAATTGAAAAAAGTCGAACCGGTTCTATCGATTTTAAACCACAGGGTACTCAAGTGATAATCGGTGATACCACATGGTACTTAAGTGGACTTTTTCCTTCATTTTAGCCCTCGAAAAAAATCATTTTTTCCAAAGGGAGGGGTTAAGCCCCATAAATGTTAAGGGATAACTACCATTTGAATCCGGTAGTTTGCACAGATTTTGCAATATGAGCCTGAAGTTTAGAAACGGTTTTTTTGGTAGTTGTGGTTTCACGTTTTTTGCGTTAGATGCTTAAGAAGACTCTCGAGCCAAAAATCAGCTCTGAACCTAGAAACGACGTTGTCCGATGCTGAATTATCTCGCCACGGTAGAAATTTTTTTCCACTTGAAATGCTGACGTGTCACAAAAATAAAATATTAATTTCAATAACTTATTTTTTAATCTTTTTCAAAAATTCCTCCCTTATCCCTTCTCTCTCTCAATCCCTTCGTCTTCCTCCTCTCTTCTCCTCTCCTCTCCCTTATAATTACAGCCTTTCTAATTACATCCATGGCCAAAAATGGCATTTTTTGAAGCATCAATTGACGTTCATCTCCGATAGATATTAGCGATGTCGCCCATCCTCGTTATGTTGTAACGACTTCTTAATTAATACATCAAGGGGTAATCTAAATTTACCCCTCATTAGCACCCCAAAAAAAAGTTGATATTTTAAGTAAAAAGTTGTATTCGAGCGTAGTTTGGTATATTGTATTTTCAAGTCTTTTGAGAATTCATAATTAACTAACACGTCATTTGAATTCATTTTGTATTAATTAGAACCTAGCTTACCGCAATAATTAATTAAAACTACCGAGCTTATGGATTAGTTGATAAATTATTTTAAATTAATTAATTACACATCTCAAAGTTTATGAAAAGCGTAAAATAAATCGATTTTAAGCTAGACAAATGTAGCTGCAATAAATTTTACCATCTCTGTTATTCAACAAATTATAAGCCCGGTTAATTGATTTAGCAATTGTGGTTTGAAATAAAAAACAAACGAACATGCCTCCACAAAAGTTGGAACATATTTTGCGTTAGAAACATCTTAAATGAGACGAGGGACGAGGCGCAAATCTATCAGAGGAAAAACTATCAGGGACGAGGCGCAAATCTATCAGGGACGAGGCGCAAATCTAAACTACTGCTTCGTTTAATCCTAGTTTGTAGAGATGCTCATAATTAATGGATAAGTAAGTTTATTTCACTAGACAACGTCGGTTCACACACGAGCCAAACAAGAACAAGTTGCAGAAATCAAAAGAAAAGACCCTTGACCCGATCCATCCATCCATCCACAAGCTATATGAGAAGCACCCTACTAATAGTAGTTCAACGAAGGCCTCGTCACCGGAATCGAGAGCAATTGACCATTACATTTCGCGGCGTTTACTTTGTGTACCGCGTTTATAGATGCCGGGTTTTTCTGGAACTGGAATTTTGGCGTTGGAGCAAGGGAGGCAAGGCGTGTACTGGACAAGCTTGCCGCACATGTAATGCACTTTGCCGTTCTGTACGAAGTAGGTCCCGCAGCCCCCGTTGCCTGACAGCATCCGGGCGGTGGGGTGGGAGCCCATCTGAAGTTTCTCCAGCTGCTCTAATTCCTCGTACATCTCATCTTCCATTGGCATGCTGGTGTTGAGTGGAAATAGCCGCGGTGATGCTTTGGTTATGAGGAGGACGGCGAGGACGAGGAGGAGAGCCATGCTTCTTCTTATCACTGGATTGCCTTCTTACGTTGCTGAGCCTGGCCTCTCTCTCCTGTGGCTTTTGTGTGTGTCTATATAGTTGACCGTGGAATTGCTTCGGGTGGTTGTGCATTGTTATAAAGAATGCATGGGTAGTGTCGTGGGACCAGTGGCTTTGTTTTTTAACCTCGGTGCCGACGAGTTGACTTCGGATGAGGCTGGTTGGGACTTTGAAAAAATATCGACCACCGATTATATCAGTCATTCTTATATAGCGGCTTATAAAAATTACCGAATCATGGAGTATGTCAAAATATCATATTATTTTAAAATTTTGAGATGAATATAAAAAATTGAATCATAATATCAGAATAAATTTGATCTACGAATTACTGATTCTTGTTTTATGACATGTGAGACAAATGTTCAAACAACTTACTCGAATTCTATCTCATTTATGTTGAAGAGAGTTCATGTAATATCCAAAATTTTTGGAAATTAATAAATAAAAGAGATTTTTTGTTTGCAAATGTAAAGGTAAATTTCTATATATAGCAACTACTTGGCGTGGAATCTTCTCTTTGGAAGTTTCAACTACCGAATTTTGTAAAACTCTCTTGTAATAAACATAATGAAAAAAATTCATAGAAGAGAAAGAACACTCGACAAAATGAAAACCTCTCTTGACGTTTACATCACTAAACTTGAACATACTACATCAGGAGATACTCCATCAAGAAGGAAACGTAAATTGCAAGGATGTGCTCACCGTAGAAAGGTCAAATTGCTTTACATTTCTCTTTTGTTCTTACATACTATATATCCCTGTGGTCTTGCTTTTAAAATCTGACCGTATTTGGGATAATTTTTTTGAAAATTCTGGTCGCAATGACAAAATAGAAATTACATTAAGCTCTCAGATAAACGGTGAACATGGTATTCTAGTTTAAACAAAGGTCTTAACTTTGAACCCTAAAAATGTAGCAATGTAAGGGGAAAAATTTGTTACCATTCAAAGATTTTGCTGTTGTGAACATGGATGAGTCGATCTAGGTGTAATTTCGAAAGGAAATAATAGAATAGAGATTACATATTATGTATGGAAGTGAAAAATCACAAGTGAGTACGATATGAATTGAAAAACCTTAAAACGAAAAGCTATGCATAATTCCCTCAATATCTGAAACCATTATGGTGCGTAGACTTGGTCTGTGCATCATATTTGGAAGGAGGAAACTCTGGATTGGGATGCTGATGTAGTGAACTGTTTACATTAACTTCTCCTGAGAAGCTAATGACGGTCTTACCATCAAAAGAATGCAACTTCCGCTTGAGCTTCAGCTATAAGCTGATGAGCCCTTCAGCTTCACTCTCTGTCGATTCGTCTTCGTCTTCAGCTTCACTCTCTGTCGATTCGTCTTCGTCTTCAGCTTCACTCTCTTCCTCCTCTTGACTACTGCAGCCGATTCTTGCCTCCATCTCAAGTACTGTTTCCTTGGCAGCTGCGTCTTGCAATTTCAACGCCAACTGCAAAGCCCACACCACATCACTCATCAATGGCCTATTGACTCCACTCTCTGCAATGCAATGGAAAGCTACTTCTGTGTACTTCGTCAGGCACCCTGGTGCAATCTTACCGACCAAGTACAGGTCAATTATCTCGTCCAAGCTCCCACGCTGGTAGCTGGATCTGAACCACATTGGCAAACTAATAGGGTTGTCGATGTCTGACCGGATGATCGCTGGCCTTGCACATAATACCTCACACAGCACCACCCCGAATGAATACACATCAGATTTCTGCGTCAGGTGCTGGAAGTAGTAGTATTCAGGGTCCAAGTAGCCAAAACTCCCCTTAATCATGGTGCTAACATGCGTTATGGAGGAGCTAGTAGGGCCGACCTTGGACAGCCCGAAATCCGAAACCTTGGCCACCCATTTATCATCCAACAAGATGTTAGTTGTCTTAATATCTCGGTGTACAGAGTGCAAGTACTGCAACCCCCGAGCAGTCCCAATGCAGATTCGAAGTCTCCTCTTCCACGGCAGCCGTGGGTTAACAGTGTTGTAGAGGTGATCCCGTAGGGTTCCGCGGGACATGTAATCATAGACTAGGATCATCTCCTTCTTTCTGTCACAGTAACCAATGAGAGAGACCAGATGGCGGTATCGAAGTTGCGAAAGCATCTCAATCTCCATCCGTTGGCTCCCTGATCCGATCCTTGTTTTAACCGTTTTATTGCCACAGCAGTGGAAGCACCATTGTCAATGAGCCCTTTGTAAACGTTTCCAAACCCGCCATGACCAATAATGTACTCCTCATCAAAGTTGTTTGTCGCAGCCTTGATCTCAGAAAGTGAAAAGCAGCGGCAGGCTCCGGAAGAAGGTAGGAAGATTTGCTTGAAGTTTATTGAGGCCTTAATCATCTTCTTCCTCTTCAACTTCCTGAATCGGATTATAAATGCTACCATCAGAAGACAGAGAACAATTAGGCCGGATCCTGTACTGCCAATAATAGCATACTTGGAGATTGGCGAAGGGTGAACATAGTTGTGGCCGGACCCAGTAGTATTAATTGAGGAATTGGGATCGAATGGAGGTGAGTAGAAGTGGATCCCAGCTCCGGAACATTCCGGTGTCATCCTCAGGCGGGATGGGTTTCCCGCCGACATTTATCCGGTGCATGAGCTCCAATGCGGTGCCGTTTGTAACCCAGTATGGGGATCCCAGATTGGTGTTCACCAGGAATAGCTGCTGCTCCGGGTAGTACAGGCTGGTTGGCATGGAGACTAATTCGATTCCGCTGACGAAAGCGTACGCGCCAGGGACGGCCAAGCTCGGGGTGAACGTTACAAGCAGGTTCTTCTCGTTGTCTCCAACGTTGACAAGGAATTCCTTGACGAAGACAATGGATTCCGATTTCGTCTTGGTGCTCCAGGGGGAGCCAGTGAATGTTGAGGAGGGTGAAATTTCTAGCTCTAACGGAGAAAAACGCAGAGTAGGCTTCGAAGCCCGGGTAGGTGTCTGTAGGGTAGAAGCGGAGGCGGATGAACTTCTGGCCCGGGGAGACCGGGAAGGAGTAGGTGAACCGGGAGTGGGAAACCCTGGCCGTAAGGTAAGGTACTTCGGATTGGCCTTGGGGTGGCCGGGTGGCCGTGGAAGCTGCGGACTTGTTAGTGGCGGATGGCTCTATGAGAGTGAATAGCTTGGAGGTGGTTAGATCGGGTAGCCAGACTCGGCCGGACTCATTTGAGAAAGTGCTCCGGCCACAGTCGACGGCTATGTTCTCTACGGGTTCATAAGAACCCGCCATAGGAGTAGTGAATTGGCTCAGGAGAAGGGAAACAAGCACCAATAACAGCATTTTACGGTCCATAATGCAAGGGAAGAAAAGCTAGGATGGTTGTAAAGGATGAGGGTGTTGAGGAGGAACAAACGAAAGGAGTTTACATTTAGGAGATAAACTATTGCATCCAAAATAAGTTGATTCTATTTGTTACGGGAGCGGTAACTTAAACAACAAAATTTATAACACTCATACTAAATAATGACAGATGTAGAAAAATAATAACATTTGATTTGATAAAAAAAATATACATTTAAAGAATCGTAACGATAATTGCTATAATACATGAATATATATATATATATATATATATATATATATATATATATATATGTCTATACAAAAATATATAAACTGTATTAATTGTTTGCTTATCAATGAGATTTAATTGTTTTAGGAGAAGACAAGTCAAGTCGACTGTCTAAGTCTCTTTTTTTGCATGGTCAAGTCAACGTCTTTATCTTCCTTTTCTTACATTTGATCAAGTCAATGTCTCAGCTAGGGAACCAACTCATGTATGGTCTGATGGATACGGTGTTAGTCCTTAAGCATGAGGTGAGAGGATCGAATCTCATGACCGTCTAAGATCCGAAATTGTGGAAACAATTTAAACAAAACTTGACCCAAAAAAAATGTCTCAGCTAGGGAGGAGGTTGCCAAAGTCAAGTTGCGGAAAGATTGGTCCGAGTGCTCTAATAATTAGAGTTAATATTGTTGGGTTTTATTTTAGGATGATTTTTTAAATAATATTTTTTATATTCGTAAATCTTAAATCTAATAATTCTCAAGTACATTTAATTCTATTTTTTAAGCTTTAATATTCAGAGTTAGCATTATCGGACCCTATTTTAGGATGATTTTTCTTCAATATTTTTTACATTTGTAAATCTTGAACTCAAGTTTTTCTTAAATAAATCAAAATCTATTATCAGTTAATTGACTTTTTTTAGGTATAAATTTAATTGGTTTTCTTATGATCTTTTTGCTTTTCTGCTTACTAAGACGAAGTTTATTGGTGAGCGCGGCCGAACACTCACCACTAAAAGAAAAACGAAAAAGAAAAAAAGAAAATGGAGCAACTTTGGCCGAGCCCTCGACTAGCCGATCGAGAAATTAAAAATAATAATATGAAAATTAATATATTTTCTCTATAAATAGAGCCCAATATTGATATATTTTGATACACAATCTAAACTTCTCTCCTTTTTTACTACATAATCTTTTTATATTGCTTAGTTATATTATTTTTATTATGGCTCCAAATAATCCTAACTCCCTAGATTATCTACCATTTTAATCTTATTTTAGTTCTTAATCTTGTGGGGCAACTCCGGAATAGAGAAGCACATAACACTCTTATAAATGATTTGATTGAGCATATATGGGCAAAAATTTGGCAGTAGTAATTAAATATGTAATTTTTATTTTCTGAATTTGTAAGTTATCATTTCACGCATCCATTTTACCTCGATTTATTTCTTTCTAATTTTGTGTTCCAACTTTTGTAATCTTAATTTATTATTTTATTTTATTTTCTTATAATTATGGACGCATAATTTTATATATTCATTGAAATTTATATGTAAATATAAATTAAATTATAGATAATATGTGAATGAGAGATAAATTAATTATTTATTTGGTGAGCGAATTAGATGAGATCACCAATAAATATGGTAAAAATTTGAACTAGATTGAATAGTAATTTGTTGAAAGAGAAAGTAATTATTTACATAGTTTAAAAAAGTGGTCTGACCGGTCAGACCATGAATCACCCTCTCCAGCGGCCCATTTTTATACTGAAAAATGGGCTCCGGTCAAACCGTCCATTTTCTGGTCCGACTGGGCAGTTTTTAGCTTCATTCCGACCAGAAAATACCGGTTCGACCAGAACTTAAAAAATGGGCCAACTTATAAGGTCCCGACCATGGTTGTTAAAAGTGGGAGTAAAATCATGGAAGCGTACATTCATCCCGACCATATGTGAAGGTGGAGATTATGATGGCTGACGCATGTCCATTCATCCCGGCAATATGCTACATAGAGGTGGCCTTCAACGACGGGACCACAGTACCAATAAGGGTGGTCTGGAGCAACGTAGATGGCTGGTCTGCATGGTGTGCGAGTTCGGTCAAGCGAGATGTCCTTTCAATCCAACGACCGATTGGTGCCACACTCGGGGGGCAAGTACTCCCCCTTACTTATGGAGAATAAAGCAATAGGCAAGGTGACAAGACGATTGGAGGTTTGTACCTTGTCACCCTATAAGTCGGCCGGGTAGATGGCCTAGACCTCTTCGAGCTGCTCATCTTCATTCTAAGTTAGCTGGCGGGTGCCAAGTTGGAGATGAAGGACCACGTCAACACTTCTCGCCTGATCGTACCGAAGTGTTAACGTGCGGGGGGCATTGTTGAAGTATAAAATTGGTGCTTCGGGTTGTACCCACTTATTTTCGGGTTCGCATTGAGCAACCCATGTTCGGGTTGATTGAACCGCTTGGTCCACTTCAATGCGCGAGGCGGTATACCGCCTTGTTGGTGCGAGTGGGTGGATGGCGCCGGTTTGGGAACCCGGCCGATAGGCACATACTGCCTAGGGGCCTGCGGGCGATAAGGTGAAGCCCGCTTGAAGGGCTCACGCGGTCGATGAACGGGAGCATGCTTGGACTTTATGAGCAGGAGCCCGGTTTGGTCCGCTTCCCGCTCGCCTGGCTGGCACTCCTCGATAAAATGCTGATAACTTTCTATCCGAAGCTCAGATTGAGACGATTCAAGTTGCTGTGCGCAAGACATAGATCTACGACTTTGTAGTTTGTGATATCTTCGGATTCGGAACGGAAGTAGGTTAAAAATGCGGGTCAAGGAGGGAGAACGCTTTGGTCCTCAAGGCAGGAGGCCGGAAGGTGCTTTGACCTACAAGGCGGGAGGCCGGATGGTTGCTTCGACCTACAAGGTAGAAGCCCGGATGGTCGCTTTGGCCTTTGAGGCGGGAGGCCGGATGTCGCTTTGGCCTTCGAGGCGGGAGGCCGGATGTCGCTTTGTCCTACAAGGCGGGAGGCCGGATGGTTGCTTCGACCTACAAGGCGGAAGCCCGGATGGTCGCTTTAGCCTTTGAAGCGGGAGCCCGGATGTCGCTTTGGCCTTTAAGGTGGGAGGCCGGAAGGTGCTTTGACCTACAAGGCGGGAGGCCGGATGGTTGCTTCGACCTACAAGGCAGAGACCCGGATGGTCGCTTTGATCTTCGAGGCGGGAGCCCGGAGTGCGCTTTGTCCTTTGAAGTGGGGTGTCCGGGTTGGGCACTTTGGTCCGTAAGTCAACAGCGGGAAGCCTAAGGCAGAAAGATTGTTGAAGTACGAAATTAATACTCCAAATTGAGTGACTCGGGCTCGTTGGTGCATGGCCCATTAGGTCGTGTAGCATGGATGGCGCCGGTTTGGGATCCCGGGCGGTAGGCACATACCGCCTAGGGGCCTGCGGGCGGAAGGCTTAGCCCGCCTAGAGGGTTCGAGCGGTAAGGCAAGCCCATTTTAGGCGCTCGGCGGCTTGGAAGCGGTAGGCAGTAGGTACCGCCTTGTGTTTGAAAGCGGAAAGAAGGTTTCGGGCGTGGAGGTCATTTTGGGCTTCAAGGCGAGAGGCCCTTTTTGGTCCGTGTAGGCACGAGGTTTGGGCTCTTTGGAGTTTGTTTTGGCCTTAAAGGCAGAAAGTTGTTTGAGCGATGACGGGTTTAGGACGAGTTTTTGCGTGGAAGGTTCAAGATGGTCAAGGTGGCTTATATTTTCCTAAGTAGAGCCGAAATTTCCGAGATTTTAATAAGATTTTGGGACACAATTGCTTGGTCGGCACGACCGGCATATTCCTAATCGAAGACGAGATCTGTTCATATGAGGAAGACGGTTTATATTTTCCTATTCTAAGTCGGGTTAATTTGGAAACGAAATATTCACTCGGGATGGAATTTCTTGCACGGGAAGGATGGAGCTAGGTCAAGACGTGCTATATAAAGGGAGCTCGGGCAACGGAGACGATCATCAACAAGCACAACAACAAACTACTCTTCTATCTTTATCATTTTTTCTTAGTTCGTAGCCTAGCATAGCCGGTAGCCTAGCATAGCTTTAGACCGACCTTGGGACGACCACTCCGGATCCTTCTCGGGTTACTTGTTCTCTTTTTCCCGCAACAGGAATAATAAACAAACCTCTCAACTTTTACATTCAAACCAACATTCCTATGTGTTTCCTTTTCCTTTTTTTAATATTTTACATCAACATTCTGTAACTCCAACATCATCAACACGACACCCATCAAATAAACCCCAGCAAAATAACAAGGAAAAAAATTGTAAAAAAAAAAAGTCGCACAAATCGGTTAAATGACTTCCTTCCTACAGTAGCAGGCATGGAGGCAGTAGAATCCACGCTCAAGTTCCCTATGGAGTGAAGAGACTGATGCTTATCTAAAAGACTAAAACCTTTTGGGAAGATGACGAGTCCTTGTTGCTAGAGAAGAATGACCCTTTGTTCCACTTGAAAGAACCAATGCCGTGCTGTTTTAAACCAGCACTTGTAGCCTACAATAGATAAACTCGTTCTCAAGAACTAAGGTATCAGAAACAAATTCTACAATATGTCAAAACTTAGAGATTTTTTTTAATATGGTGAGTGAGTTTTTGTTGGGTTTGAATACAAAATGAATACATTTGGCCCAAAGTGTGAAAGCTCAAAGTGAAAGGCCCAAAAGTAGAAATGGAAAATGACAATCCCATATTGGAAAGTGCAACAAGATTTTCCTAGTTTATAAGGAGAAACTCCTTGTTAGCTAGGAAATAAGTTGACCACCTGGAAATCTAACTCGGACCGCTGCGAGGATGGTGCTACACCATCCGAGCACGAGCTCGCCCACGCGCACGTGCGGATCTTCGCGAGGAGCCTTTAGTTTTGGCAAATTCCCGGACGGGTAAAAAAAAACTTCTAGACCGCCGAAGGAGTGCGAGCAGGCTTGTCCACCGAACGGTCACGAAGGCAATAAAGATCTGATGGGGCACGACTTGGACTGAATGGCGAAGGGATGCGAAGCAGCAACTCTTCGGCCTACATGCAGACGGCAGGCCTGAGATGCCTCTTCGGAAGGGATGGAGTCCCTTCGGAGATGCCAGGCAGCCCCTCGGATTCCAGCCCTCCGCAGTCTATAAATAGGGCCTCCTGTCCTCATTTACAATCACCCCAACTACAAGTGCATAAGCATTCATTAGCATTGTAGTTCTCTCTCTCTCTCTCTCTCTCTCTCTCTCTCAGAAAAGTCCGAATATCCAAGGTTCGCCTGAAGCTTCGAGGGTCGTTGTGCTATGAACTCGGAAGCAGCCTAGTCGTTGTATCTTGGGTATGATTGCCGCAGCCCGTAAGCACTAAATACTGGACAATCTCGTCTTACGGAGAAATAGTCCAACTCTTGCCTCGACTATTAAAGATCTTAATCAAGTACATCATCTCCAACAATCAACAGTTTTATCATGGAAGTCTGAGTAGGGTTAGTATGTTTATGATAATTTTAAGCTTTAAAATGATGGAAGGTTATTTTTGTACTCTTAGGTATTATCTGAGATGGAAATTGACGCCAAGGACTAACGAGTTCGATTTCTCAAAATTCAAAGACTAATTAACTAATGTTTGGACCTCCTAGTACATTATATCAAAACTTAACAACTTCTTAGTTTTTTCCAAAAAAAAAAATTGAACCGCAAATCGAGTATCCACTAAGGAGCTTCTTGAAAAACATCGTCCACTAAAATTAGCAAATATAAGAAAATCAAACAACCTAATAATAAAATCCAATTAAACATTCACTAAACTAAATATCTCTTACACATGTAGGTGTAAAATTCAAGCAAACAACCAAACAAAAAAATTAACAAAACTTTACCGCAACAAATTTTCAGCATTTATAAATAATTTTAAATTAATGATATGGTAATTCATCAATCCTTCTCCATGTATTATTCGAGGATATTTAGATGCTATCAAAGTAAAGGGTCGTAAGCCTTCTTCCCGTAACAAATGTCCTTTTTCGAACTCAAAACTCAGAGGCGGTGAATGAAAATGAGAAGAAAATATAAAAAGCGAGGTAAAATAAGGTGAACTTATTATCTTATTTTATGCGAAAAACAAATTTTTAAAAAATGACCTAGACGCTCTGCTATTCAAGTGATGGTCCGACTAGTTAGATAGGTTGGACAGTCGCTAGTTTTAAAAATTTTAAAAATTGCATATATTATATCCCATCCCTTTGTCCCGTTGCTTTTTCTTTCCCATATTTCCAATCTAGATTGTTCTTCACCTCTTCACATGCTCTATCTTTTAACCCTCATACTCATTACGTTATGCTGTCTGATTTGTGGTCCGACTATTCTGACAATTAGTCCGACCGTATTTTTTAAAACCTTGGGAAATACCCAAATTGCACTTTTGTAATGAAATCTTCTTCAGGTTCCCAAACCCTATCTGTCCTGTAATGCTGGCATCTAATCGGCCAAGTAATACAAGACATTCGCTTACTTAGAGACGACTACTGCTTTGTTCAGGATTGATTCTTTACAGGGATGCCTAGAAATGCAAAAGTCCCTGCCTTTTTCCCACATGTACTTGATTGTACAGTTGACGTAATTCATTCATCTACTTGATGATACAAACTGTGTAACTGAACAGGCAACAAACATGGTCCAACTGCATTTCTATGAAATACTTACAATCGATCCAGAGAATGCCCTTTCCTCTTCAGCTGCAGCTTCACTCTCTGTCGATTCCTCTTTAGCTTCGCTCTCTTCCTCCTCTTCGCTACTGCAGCAGATTCTTTCCTCCATCTCAACGACATGTTCCTTGGCAGCTGCGTCCTGCAATTGCAATGCTAGCTCCAAACCCCACACCACATCACCCATCAGTGGCCTATTCACTCCACTCTCTGTAATGCATTGGAAAGCTAGTTCTGAGTACTTTCTCAGGCACTCTGGTGCAATCTTTCCGACCAAGTACGGGTCAATTATCTCATCGAGGCTCCCGCTCTGGTAGCTGGATCTGAACCACATTGCCAAACTAATAGGGTTGTCGACGTCTGACCGGATGATTGCAGGCCTTGCACTCAATACCTCACACAGCACCACCCCGAATGAATAAACATCAGATTTCTGTGTCAGGTGCTGCAAGTGGTAGCACTCAGGGTCCAAGTACCCAAAACTCCCCTTAATCACGGTGCTAACATGTGTTATTGAGGAGCTACAAGGGCCGACCTTGGACAGCCCAAAATCCGAAACCTTGGCCACCCATTTCTCATCCAACAAGATGTTAGTTGTCTTAATATCCCGGTGTATGATCATGCGGTTTACACCAGAGTGCAAGTACTGCAACCCGCGAGCAGTCCCAATGCAGATTTGCAGCCTCCTCTCCCATGGAAGTGGTGGGTTAACAGTGTTGTAGAGGTGATCCCGGAGGGTTCCACGGGACATGTAATCATAGACAAGGATCATCTCTTTCTTTCTGTCACAGTAACCAACGAGAGAGACCAGATAGAGGTATCGAAGCTGCGAAAGCATCTCAACCTCCATCCTGAACTCGTTTGCTCCCTGGTCTGATCCTTGTTTCAGCCGCTTGATTGCAACAGCAGTGGTACCATTGTCAATGATCCCTTTATAAACGTTTCCAAACCCGCCATGACCAATAATGAACTCCTGATCGAAGTTGTTTGTTGCGGCCTTGATCTCAGAAAGTGAAAAGCAACGACAGGCTCCAGAAGAAGGTCGGAAGTTTTGCTTGCAGTTTGTTGCGGTATTGATCATCTTCTTCCTCTTCAACTTCCAGATTGTAAATGCTACCACCAGAAGACACATAACTATTAGGCTAGATCCTACACCGCCAATAATAGCATACTTAGAGTTGAGGACGGACAGAGGAGTGTTAATAGGGAAATTGGGATTGGAATGGATCCCAGTCCCAGATAGGTCACCGTTGAAGTTGCTGGCCTTGAAAATCTCGACTCCATTAAGCATAGCATCGGAATATGTCGTGTACCGTTCAGGCGCCGGGTGGAGCTGAATAGAGAGGTTTACTTTGGTGGTCTCTTGCGCTCTTTCCAGGTTTGCCAAACGCGACCGGGTAATCCCTATACAACGGGACCCCAACCCCTCCTCCGCTCCAATACGCCACGTCGGCTGTTTCCTCAGCTAGGAACGTAGCCACATAGATTGAGAAAACCTGATCGGCAAGATTGGCGTACTGGATCACCAGCTGGCAGAAGTGGAGCCTAACGAGGTACGAGAACCCGGCGTCCACGGGGAACCGCCACGTCAGGTTGTTCCGCAAGCTGTAGTTCTTCATTCCTCCCATCATCTGCGCCGTTCTGTACACCAGCTCCGGGGCGGTGTAGTTCTTCGCGTTGCTCGTGAACTTGAGGGGTACGGTGTAGTCGGTGTCCACGGCAACGGCTCCATTGAAAAGGGTGTTATCCGCATAATCCTGCTCGGAGTCCCAGTTCCGGAACATTCCAGTGTCATTCTGAGGCGGGACTTGTCCCCCGCCGACGTTTATCCGGTACATGAGCTCCAACGCGGTGCCGTTTGTTATCGAGTACGGGGATCCCAGCCCGCTGTTCACCAAGTATAGCTGCTCGTCCGGATAGTACAGGCTGGTTGGCATGGAGACTAGTTCGATTCCGTTGACGAAAGCGTATGCGTTAGGGATGACCGAGCTCGGGGTGAACGTATCATGTTCTTCTCTTCGTCTCCAACGTTGACGATGAATTCCCTCACGAAGACAGCGAGTTCGGATTCGGTATGGGGTTTCCACAGGGAGCCAGTGAAGTCGTTGAGGAGGGTGAAATTGCCTTTGCTAACAGAGAATAACGCAGGGTAGGCTTCAAAGCCCGGGTACTTGTCTGTAGGGTAAAAGTGGAGGCGGATGAACTTCTGGCCGGGGGAGACCGGGAAGAAGGAGTAGGTGAACTGGGAGTGGGAGGCCCTGGCCGTGAGGTAAGGGACTTCGGGTTTGTCGGAGGGCGGCTGGGTTGCCTCGGAAGCTGCAGACTTGTTGGTGGTGGACGTCTCTATGAGAGTGAATAGCTTGGAGGTGGTTAGATCGGGTAGCCAGACTCGGCCGGACTCATCACTTGAGGAAGTGCTCCGGCCACAGGCGAGTGCTGTGTTTTCTATGGGTTGGTATGGATGCTGAGGGGTGATGGCTTGAGCCGTTTCCAGAGTGGCGACCATTTGGGCGAGGAAGATGAGCGACAGTAGCGGTAGGGTGATCCCCATCTTCTGTGAGTTGTTTTGGATACGGAGAATATGGTTAATTAATGAGTTGGCAATGGTTTAGAGCTTCAGCTACTTAAGAGTAATGAGTTTGGTTGACTTCCAAGTCAATGTTTCAGCTTTATGAAAAAGGTTTGACAAAGTCAAGTTGCGTGATAATTGGTACCATTGATGGGAAAATATCTGGGTCTATTTGGAGGAGGAAGAACAGTCTGTTGGAATAAATGTTTATTTAATGTATTTGGCCTAAGTTGGAAGGCCGAGTTGAAAAGTCCAAATTGAAAAGTTCAAGTTAAGAATGGGAGAACCATCACCACATCAAAAATTGTAAGAGATTTTTTCCTGTTTATAAAGAGACATTAAAAGTTCCACCTGAAGAGCTGACCGAGGCTGCCTGCGCCATCCGAGCACGTGCGTGTGCGCAGGTCACAATGGGCGCTTTGTGACGCACTTTGCACTTCGCGTACGCTGTGTCACGAGGAGCCTAAAAGCTTTGGAGGATTCCGGAAAGCTCCAGAGCACGGACGAAGAGGTGCGAAGACGGAGAAAGAGTCTAACTCTTGCCTCGACTTACAAGATCCTAATCAAGTACACCACTTCCGACAAACAACACAGTCTCTCCTTTTATCGTGTCGGAGAGAGAATATCCTTCAGCAGGCAGCAAGCAAGTCCTGAAAAGCTAGAAAACAAAGATGATACGGTATGCTGTTGAAAGAAATGCAATGGAAGTAACCAGGAATTAGCGGGTTTTTTTTCTGAATGGTGTTACTATTCACCCTTTTTTGTGAAAAAAGCGTCCGAAATGAAAGTATTGCGGGGACGGTGTCCACGTGGCACGGACGCCGGAAAAAGTCGGATCTTGGACCAAGATCCGACTTTTTTTGTCGGATGACCAAGATCCGACTTTTTAAGTAGGATGATATATCCGACTAAAAAAGTCGGATCTTGGTCCAAGATCCGACTTTTTTTCTCGGATGATATATCCGACTAAAAAAGTCGGATCTTGGTCGATAGGCCATATCCGAAATCTGAATAGGAGATTTCGGATATGACCAAGATCCGACATTTTTTGCCGAATTTATCATATTGGTCCAAGATCCGACTTTTTTTGTCGGATCTTGGTCGTCATATCGCCTATATAATGGATACCTCGCAGAAGCCTTTTGTCATCCATACGAAGACGTCCTGCGTACCACCATAGAAGACCCTGCCCAAAACCAGATAAATTAATTTACTTTAATATTTTGGTATATATGTAGAGTTTGTTCATTAATTAAAAATAATTAGTATATTTTAGCTTTGAAATTATTAATTGTTTCTATTTTTTGAGTGTGATATCTGATTGTTTAAAATTTTGTGGGTGTATATATGTAGAGTTTGTTCATTAATTAAAAATAATTAGTATATGTTAGCTTTTGAAATTATTAATTCCTTATATTTTTTGAGTGTGATATCTGATTGTTTAAAATTTTGTGGGTGTGCGAATTTTATAAACTGACCAACCCCAATGGCCAGACCGGTTTAATGAGTCGGGTCGGTCGGGTCGATCGGACCGGTCGGGTCGGTCGGACCGGTCGGGTCGGTCGGGTCGGTCAGATTGTGAATTTTTTCTTGGTAAATTCCGGAAGGTCGAGTACAAAAAGTGACCACCCTGCCAGTCCGATTAAATTTCATCTGGTTCTTAAGGTGGTCTCGGACCAAAAAATTGATGGAGAAGAATGTATGTTTATATGATATTTTCGTTAATATAAATTATGTTTTGTGTTGCTAATATAGAATTGCATACTGTTTTCTTTTGTTGTAGTATTCATAATGGCTAACCAGGTTATAAGAATAAAGTTGAAATACGATGGAGTAATTTTCAACAACAATGAAACCGGTTTTGATTACCAAGGTGGTAGGAAAGAGAAGTTGAAGTTTCATGCAGCATTTGTTAGATACAATATCTTGCGGAAAAAAGTTAACGAAAAGATCCCAATAGGTCCAAATGAAGAATTTGGGCCATTGATATTTAGATGTCCATTTGGAAGAGGACAATTTGGTCCAATGTTTATTAACGACGATGAAGATGTTAGGATAATGCTGGAGACCATGATTAACTTCTTTGGACCAATGGTGAAGGAGATTAAGCTTACAATCATTGTGAAAAAGAGGGTTAATAATTACAACCCGTTTGTCGTTGAAGCTGGTACGTCAACGGGGATGGATGTTGCTCATGAACCAATATTTGATTGGTTTGAAAATGATCCTAGAGAGACGGGTCCATATGCCACATACAATTTTGATCATGAAGACGAAGCAGAAGAAGTAGAAGACGAAGACGAAGCAGAAGAAGACGAAAATGAAGCAGAAGAAGACGAAGATGAAGAAGAAGTAGTAGAAGAAGAGGAACAACAATACCGAGAACAACAATACGGTGAACTCGCTCTAACTGATCCCGGTGAACAATCATCGATGACTGTTTATGGTGAAGAATGGGATTGCGACTGAGCAATAGATGGAAGTTGTTCTGGTTTGTTGAAAGAGGGTATGATTTGGAAGAGCAAATTTGATGCAAAGAGGGAGATCGAGGCGTTCGTAATGAACGATGGGCGTGAGTTTGTCCAAAAAGAAACAAGGCCAGAAACTTTTTCTGTGAAGTGTAAAAAATGGGAGACTGATGATTGCAAATGGGAGATCCGTGTCTCACAGGAAATAAGGGGCACACTTTTCAGTCCATGGAAAATCGTGAAACACACCTACCCACATACCTATGGTCGCCTACGAAAGTCGCAGGATCATAAACAACTCACTTCTGCTTTCATTGCACAAATTATTAAGAAACGAGTAGAGGAGCAACCAGAAATTCGTGTGGCCACTTTAAGGTCAGAGATCCACGACCATATGAAGTTTAGACCCTCGTATACGAAGACTTGGTGGGCAAAAGAGAAGGCGTTTCAAGATTTATGGGGGGATTGACAAGAATCTTACAATCGCCTTCCGCAATGGTTTGCAGCATGCAAGGCAAATAATCCTGGAACTGTTGTTGAATGGGAATATTATCACACCCTCCCTGGTTACGTGGAAGCACTAATTCCTGGAACAAAGATCTTTAAGCGAGTTTTTTGGAGCTTCAAGCCTTGCATTGAAGCTTTCAAACATTGCATGCCTGTCTTGGAGATTGATGGAACGTTCTTGTATGGAAAATACAAGCATGTCCTCCTGATCGCCACTGCAATTGATGGTAATAATGCTATAATTCCAATAGCATTTGCTCTGGTAGAGGGTGAGAACACGGATAGTTGGCCGTGGTTCATGAAACAAGTCCGGAAGCACGTCACGCCTGGCCGACATGGAATATGTGTTATTTCTGATCGACATGCTGGCATATTAAAGGCAATGAATACGGAGTATGGTTGGGGAGAAGACAGTGATACCGCCCATCGATATTGTCTTCGACACGTAGCAAGCAATCTTAACAAACACTTCAAAAATGACGCCATGAGGAATGTCATGAAGATTGCAGGTGACATGCACAAATGTTTTGTAGTCTAAAACTATTTTACAAGTTGTTACTCCACATTTAATATTTTTACTATGTTGGTTGTAGGAATGCAAGCTCAACTGTGGAAGTTGGAAGCTAACATGCGAGAAATATGGAATGTCAACCAGGAGGTCTTCAACTGGATGTATGAACAGGAATTGCCCAAGTGGAGCTTAGCGTGGGATGGCGGACGCCGATATGGTAACATGACGACGAGTTTTGCCGAGTGCGTAAATATGATCTTCAAAAAAGTTCGCCGTTTACCGGTGACGGCCTTGGTGGCAGAGACATTTAACAAGCTAACCGAATATTTTGAAGAGAGATCAACTAAGTGTATGAAAGAGAGCTGTACTGGCAAAATATTGATGTCATAGAGGCTCCTAAACAGGTTGGAGCGGTGGGAGGGAAAGGCCAATGGACATAGAGTGCGAGTTTCTGACAGTACAGTTGGATCGTACGAAGTTCGCACTGGGTACGATATGAGAAGACAAAAGGGGGACAGAAAGCATTCAGTTAATCTTTCCACAGGATTTTGTGGCTGCGGCAAATTCCAGGCTTACCACTATCCGTGCTCACATGTGATGGCGTGTTGTACTGAACTTGGCATCGATTACAAGATATTTGTGGATAAGTATTATCGCCTGGAAACCACGCAAGCTTGCTACCAACTGAAGTTTGTTCCTCTGGGCAATCCTAAATATTGGCCGTATCCTGAAGATCCAACGGTTGTAAGGCTCATTCCAGATGAAAGATTAGCGAGGGGTAGAGGACAGCCACGGAAGCGCATACATAATGAAATAGATACAGTGCCTTTCGTCCGCTGTATGCTCTGTAAAACAAGGGGTCACACAAAAGCCAATTGTACTAATATAAGAGCAGTTGCGGCGGCAAGAGCGGCTAAAGCAGCTAAAGCGGCAGCTGTATCCGTAGGGGCAAGTACGAGTAGACGCCGTCGTGGACGTTGAATTGTAATTAATTTTGAACTGAAAGGATTGTACTTTGTAATATTTTGTGAAACTCTATGTGGGTTGTGTTGAGTTTCTTTGTAACAGTCTGAAGTTTAAGTTACTCTATCTTAGCAGAATAATGACGCATTACACATTTTATGTATATGTTTATTGTCATAATTGTTCAGGTGTGCCGATGAGGAGAAGTGGCAAAGAGCCAATCGCACATGATGACGAAGAGCCGGAGCATCCTCAAATCGATTGGAATGCTCTATGTGGTTCTAAGTTTGGGTATATTTTCAAACGATTACAGAGGCTATCCAACGATAGATCAGAAGTCCCTCCTCAGAAACCTACCAAAAGCAACTGTTATTACAAGCTTGTCAAGCGAGATCCAGAACCGTGGAGTAGAGCCATGGACTTTCTGACAGTTGAAGGTATTCCGTATTTCTATATTGGATCACATAATATTTTTATTAAATTTTAATTTATTTTACAGGGATGATGATAGGAACCTGTTTTAAAGGGACAAGTATTCAGAGCTTCAAAAATACCTATAGTGGTACTACAGTTATGTCGGTAAGAAATTTTACATTATCCTTTAATTTGAGTTAGCATCATAGTCAATTTTATAACAAGTATTTTGTATTTGCTTGTAGATGGTTGTAGAGGTGACCCGTTTTCAGCGTGTCGGAATTGGCGCACTTGCGACATTAAAGGTACAATTAAAAGAATTTTATTTATTCTTACATATTTATGTTATGTGAGAAAATTTTTAAACTTTTAATATATTACAGGATTCTACAGGCAGTATTACTGGTACCATAAATGACTCTACCGGTCTTGTTGAAGCTGGATGTGTGTTGTATCTTAAAAATGTGAGCATATCCTTTTTTTTCTCAATAGTCCCAGATAGTTGTTTACTGATTTTCTGGTTCTTCAACAGGTAAAAGTTGACTCGTCCCCATACCCGAACAACAAATTATTTAGCATTACTGATGAGAACGTGGTTAAAGTGTTCAAGAAAAATGGAGAATCTGATGAAGATTCCCAAGAACAAACTCGTCCAGCACCATCCTATGATGGTCGTCGTCCTTATCCTCCAGTACCATATCCTGAGGGACGTGGTGCCGATTTGAAGGCACTATATGGCTCAGAGGCCTTTGAGTGGCTCCAAGAACAAAAGAGGTTAGAGCTGCATAAAAAGGAAGCTGAAGCTAAATCAGCCCTTCGAAGGAAAGCCATACGAGCTGAAGCAGACCGCAAAGCCAATGACATTTTCAACAATGAACCATGGACAACAGCTATTGAATTTGTTCTATCTCACGGTATTACGAAAATACTTATACATACTTGTTACTTACATTTATGGAGTATCTAATTTTTAAATTTTTTAGGTTTGATGTATGGAGCTAACGTTGATGGAGTATCTATTGAGGATGTAAAAACAATCTCTGAAAGCATCACAATTCCACAGGTAACATTTGTACATATGTGAAAATTTTGCAATTTGCAAGTAATGTTATTGTTAACTAAGAGACTTGCAGATGGTTCTGTACGTGAAAAAGAAGAAACATGTATACGGCAATAGTTTCCGAGCAGTTTTTCAGGTATTATAATATAATGTATTATTTATTTCTTAATCATATTTTTTAATTATCAAAGACTTCATATCTATAAATTTATGAAGGATCCTACTGGCGAAATCACGGGGAGTTTACAAGACATTGAGAGTACCTACTGTGATGGATGTGTGTTGCTAGTGAAAGATGTAAGCTTATATTATCATTACATCGTCGTCAGTAAATTATTTTAATATAATCATTGACCTAATTACGTATTTTTTGAACAGATTTATGTCTCGTATGAAGAAAATCGAATACATTTCAGTGTTGATCACGAGAATGTTAAACGAGTTTTCAAGGAATAGTGGCAAATATGTCCCTACCGGGAATTCTGATGAGAATTGTGACAACGTGTTGAGAAACATAAAGACATTTTTTTTATCTGTTATTTCAGATTGTTGTCATCCTATTTTAGTATTGCACTTCTTAGTTTTGTCATGTCGTATTTCCTTATACCGTACTTTGTTTAATATCTTGACGGCATACTTATCTAGAAAGGTATAACGTTTGAAAAGTTTCGAGAACTAAAACACAAATCATAAAAAAAGTGAAGTTAATACAGTCATAAAAGCATCCAACGAATGTCTAGTACAGAAGCATAAACTACTTCTTCTTCTTCTGAGGCTTCTCCTTTTGATGCTTATCTGCGTTAGCATTCGCCTTCCCCTTTCCCTTTCCAGGCACATTCAGGTGTCCTCCTGTAAAACATCGCACACCAGCCTCTCTAGCTCCCCGATTAGGCTGACGCCGGACCAGAGGTATTTCTTCATCCTCAAAATCGGTTGGATCGTCAAATGAAGAGTCACCACTACCATGAGTTGTAGTATCACGTGGCGAAGTCCTATTATAAAATATCATACAAATTTATCAAAATCAACAAATTATGTTATCAACACAATAAAGCCATACAATCAATTCAAAATTTTTAAATAAAATTCATAATTTACACACAGTTGGATTGTAGAGAACCAACCTCTGTGTAGGTGTCTCAAATAGTTGGGATGTCTGTACACCAGACCTGGTCAAACCAAAACTGGACTGCGTGTCGGACGTATGAGCCCCAGTTTGGGGCCAACCAAATATATTTTCCCTGAATAATGGATGAGCAGCGGAGGGGGCGACGCCGAAACCCGATCCGAAAGGGCCCAGTCCGTAAGAAAACGGCTGCACAGACCTAGCTGCCGTTGTACCGTCTCCAATGAGAACACCCCTAATAACAAACCCAAAAATTTATATAATAATGAAATCAAAACAATTGAACATATTGTAATAAAATTCATAATTAATACCACACATTAAGATAAACAAATACCTCTGCCCAGGGGGAGTAAACAGCTGGGAATGCGGCACCCCAGTGTGGGCTAGGCCGTAACTCGAGTACTGGTGTGACGGCTGGGAAGCGGAGCCGGGGGTGCCAAAATCTGTGTGCTGGGAGAATGGATGAGAGGCGGAGGTATCCATGCTGAGAGACGTCACTGTGTTTGCTGGAATCTGCGATCTCGACCGATAATCTTCCCAGACCATGGGCTCCACTTGATAACCAGGTACGAGCTCAGGCCGGGGTATTGGTTGCCGCTTGTTGAAAAGGGTGGTTTTGCGTCTCACGACAGATACCCTCTCTGATTGAGGAAGATCGTATGTCATGTGCTCCGCCAGTCCCACAGGTGCCTGGCTGTCGCGGAGACCTAGGTACCGTCTTTGCTCGCCGGCGAACCCAAGTGCAACCTGCGACAAATTCTGAATTTCTGAAATGTCTGAAGACCTGTGGCGTATATGCTCAACAACATCCGCCTACAAATAAAATTTTATTATCATTAGCATTGTGGAACATCGCTATTAAAATTAAAATAGACAACATCTTTATTTAACATAGCTAAATTTACTTACACTCATGTGTAACATTGCGCTAGCAGGGCTGATGAATCGCCGAGTAATCTTCCTGTACCAATCCATATATCCATCATGATAATGGATATACGGCGATGTAGGTACTCCGTGATACACATATCTTGTCCGAAATTCTACCCAGATCTTCACATGGCCTTCGTAAATAGCATTCCAATTTTGGCCAGCCTGACCCCGACCATCCACCGCACTATGTGTCGCCTCATCGATCTCAGGGCTAGCCGGAATACCCTGGAGTAATCCGAACTGTCGTAACACCCGATCAGGATAATGCCACTCCACATGCAAAAAGCATATCAACGGGACTCGTGCCAACCATAAGCCACAATCACGATGGCATATTGTCGGGAGATTGCTAAGAATCTCGTCGTTATACGGCATCCATACAACCTGTAACAAATGCACACAGTCGTAGCTCGTCCAAATGGTCATAGTTATATGTATGCAACACAGTATGATTTAAGTCAAAACTATTCATTAAAATTTAATAAACAAATTACTTACATCTGATTCTCTAAGCTCATCCAACCTGCGTCTGTAAACAGATACGGTTGTTATTTTTTTGCTGGCCGCTCTGTTAAATTTTCCACTCCACCTGCACAGTGACATAAAAATATGACGTCAATTCTATAAGATTAATCAGCGGCTACAGCGCATTAAGTAATAATTTGTACCTGATGCCCAGTGCTTGCCCAGGTTGTTGCACTGCCGGATTTAACAAAACCGGACGATTTGGGATGATCCGTTCCCAAGCCCACATACATACTAGCGTCATCGCCCCGGCAATAAGTGAACGTGTCGAGCTTGTGGCTCTACATAAATGGATGTACGTGTGTGACAAACACGCACTACCCCAGCTGTAAGAACCAATTGCCTCTACATTCTCTAGAAGTGGCAACCAGTATGTGTTCACCCTGGCATCACTAGACTCGGGAAAAAGAATGCATCCGATAAGTCACAATATGTTCGCTCGAACATATCGTTTTACAACCTCATCACCAGCATCAATTGGGATAGTAGCAGGGTCAAAATGGTCCTCGAACCATTTAAGGGCAATTTGGTTTTTCCAAACCATTCCAGGGGTATCTGCCGGGTTACTGCGAAATAGGCGTACGCAGAACTCGTGCCAATCAGGAGGTGTCTGCAACCCTGTTACTGGGTGACCATCGATAGGAAGCCCGAACAACACAGCAATGTCCTGAAGAGTAACTGTCATCTCACCCACAGGCATATGGAACGTATGGGTCTCGGGCCGCCACCGCTCCACCAAGGCTGTAACAAATGCTGTTTCGAGAACGACCCAGCCAATACACCAAACATCCCAGAAACCTGCCTCCTTCATATAGGCTATAAAGGCCTCGTTCTGCACATGAGACACCGTCCATTTCTGTCGGTGTATCTTCAACAATGTGTCCTGATTATCGTTAATCCCTTCACGAACCTCACGGTTCCACACGTCCTGAGAACGGTGCACATCCTGGTGCACTAATACCGACGTATCTAAGGGTCCTCCATTCCCTAGAAGATGCCCGTATGGCTGTGCATCCATATCTAAACAACACAATAGACATATTAGAACATTATATACCAATATATTAACAAACTTAGCAAATCCAACAATGTTAAACATTGAACAATTAGAACATTAATCAAAAAATTAATTAAAATAGCGTTATTACAGACCATATTACGGTCACATTGTTTAACGGTCAAACCACTCAGACCTTATTTTGGTCAAACTGGCCGGCCGGACCATCTTTCGGTCAAACCGGTCGGACCATCTTTCGGTCAAACCGGTCGGACCATTTTTTGGTCAAACCGGTCGAACCATTTTTCTGTCAAACTGGTCGGACCATTTTTTGGCCAGACCGGTCAGACCGAAATTTTGGTCGCACCATTCGGACCAAATTTTTTTTAACCAATTATCTACAAATTACAATTAACCAACATCAACAATTAACATCCCTCAAAAATAAAAATATCAACAATTAACCAATTAACTAACAACAACAATTAACCAATTAACTAACATTCACAATTAACTAATTACAAAATTAACTAATTAAAAAATTTACCTAATACGACGTCGGGGGCCGGACCGAGAGGCGGGCGAGCCGGCGAGCGGGGAGCGGGGGCGGGGAGCGGGGGGCGGGGGGCGGGGGCGGGGAGGGGGGGGGGCGGGGGGCGGGGGGCGGGGAGAGAGGGAGCGGGAGCGGGGAGCGGCGATATCGGGGATGGGAGTGTGAGCGACGGAAAAAGTCGGATTTTGGTGTTTATATGGACCGAAATCCGACTTTTTTTGTTGGATCTTGTTAGACCAAGATCCGACAAAAAAAGTCGGATCTTGGACCAATATGATAAATTCGGCAAAAAATGTCGGATCTTGGTCATATCCGAAATCTCCTATTCAGATTTCGGATATGGCCTATCGACCAAGATCCGACTTTTTTAGTCGGATATATCATCCGAGAAAAAAAGTCGGATCTTGGTCATCCGACAAAAAAAGTCAGATCTTGGTCCAAGATCCGACTTTTTCCGGCGTCCGTGCCACGTGGACACCGTCCCCGCAATACTTTCATTTCGGACGCTTTTTTCACAAAAAAGGGTGAATAGTAACACCATTCAGAAAAAAAACCCGAATTAGCCTCTCATGAGTACACGGTACTATTCGAGAACACCTTTGTAATAATATTTTTCATATTAGTAAAGTTTGATCTAAAACTTGTGAATTTAAATCCTTAAAATATAATTAAGAATATTAATGGGTAAGATTCGGGTAAAATTTATAAAATCCTGATTTTATCCTCTTTTTAAAGGTAAACCTAGATTCTTATTCTTATACTCTTTAAAAATAAGGACTCAGGATCCGAGTCCTAAAAAATTGGGATGATCATGGCAACACGCGAATTTTTATTATTTAAAATTATTAATTTTATAAAAATTAATTTGTCACTTAATTATTCACAAATAGCAATGAGGTACTCAAAAATATAAATGAAATTGATTTTGAAAATAACAGGATATCGAATTCGGAATAACCGAGCTTACAGAGGAAATAACAAGCAAACTTTAATTTTAGTATACCGTACTATTACTTTTTAACGTTTGACATATTTAATTTTTAAAATCGTGTAAAGCGGAAAATATTCTGAGAAGATTTTTATGGGTCAACTTTTAAATAATCTTTATTTAATTAGTATTGTTTATTAAATAGGTTGTTATCTTTTATTTATTATTCATGAACAAATAGTAAATTTAATTATTTATTACTTAGTAATTTTTTAGTAAATAAAATTTTACCCCTCAAAAGAAAAGAATATTGTAGTTTAAAATTTATTAAACCCGTAGCTGAAATTTCTAACGGTGACAATCACTCCCAAAGCTGTCGTTTTCTTACGCCAAAGAGTGAAACTGTCGTTTCAATAAAGCAAAGTTGAAGTCGATGGGCATGTGCAATTGTAAAAGCGGCTGGCCAGCGTGGCCTACAACATGTAAATTCAGTTTCGAAAAATGAAAACAAATTAAATATTCCATTGTTCCGTACAATATATTATTTCCCCATATGCCAATTAGTGATAGATCTTATTTAAATCATATTTTTATTTATGAGTCTTCTAATATTTTTGAGTCCCTTTTTCTTACGGGCTTTGGTATGGTAGAATTTTAACGGGTCCGACAGTCGCAATTTGTACAATGGTAGAATTGTACTATACTAATTAGGTTATATATACTATGATTTTTTAATACATTTAGCTTTCAATTTTTTTTTGTTAAGTTTCAGTTTATAGTGGAAGTGAGGGAAAAGGGCGTGTAAGATGGGTAGTGTTAGATACTCTTTAACTTATTAATTTCCGAAATTTTTGGATATTACATGAACTCTTGTCAAGATGAACTTTATAGAATTCGGTTAAGTTGTAAATTTTGCACAGTTGTAATTTTTCGGGTTCATGTGATTCGTGGATCTTGCTCAGATATCATATTAACGTTCACTTTTCCAAACAATATATAGCAGGAGTGAAAAATTGTAGAGTCGCAGTTTAATCTTTTGTAATTTCAACTTTCAAGTCCTTGAGGATTTCATAATTAACTAATAAGTCATCTGAGTTCATTTTGTATTATTTCGACCGTTTTATTCCCGAATATTTTTTTGAAAATTATATGTTTTTATGGCTAACTCGTAACTTTCCGCTGGTTAGATTGGATTGGTTTCTCGATTGGAATCGTCGCCATATCCGTCCTCTTGAAGACTATATTTTTTATGGGTTAGCAATAAGCTTACAGCAATAATTATTATTTTTTGAAATGTAAGTATTAATAATCGCTATAGAGTATACAATTTACTTAGTGTAATATTTCCTCAGCCATGAACTAATGGATGTTTGTCAAAATCCAATCACACCAAAATCCAAGGAAAAGAAAGTGAGGTTAGGAAAAAGCACTTCGATAGAAAAACTATCTTGATGTTAGATATCGCAAAATACTACCATACCGTTAGCAAGCTAGAAGAAAAACAAAAAGTAAAACGAAAAAAACAGAAACAGAAAACAAAGCGAAAAGAAACAACCGAATAATTAATTAAAATCACCAAGCTTATATATTAGTTGATAAAATTTTAAAATAAATTCGTAAGAGATCTCGAAGTTTATGAGAAAGTTAAAATACATCGAGTTTAAACTATACAATGTAATTATAATGAAGTTTAATAAAGAAACTGTTACCATCTCTATTATTCAACAAACTCTTGTCACGCCCCGATAAACAAGGCATGTCAACCACCGCGGGATAAATTTCCCGCAATGCATCTTTATTTCTCAACTCATAAAATCCATCCTCAAGTCATAAAACCATAAAGAAAATACGAAGAAAAGTCTTAATATAAAAAGTCGAATGAATGAATGCATGTCCTCGCCTCTAGCTCTCACACTCGATCCGTCCCCGTCGCATCTGAAACAAAATACGTATTTTGCTGAGTTTACGCAACTCAGTAAGCCGAACTCACAATTAAAACACATATACATGCATACACAAATTGCACCAAACCGAATCAGATCCAACGACTCAAACACAGACGGACTCCGAAGTACGACTATCGGGAAACTGTGGGGCACAGAAGACAAATCCTTAATGCTAGAGGCACAGAAACGAAAAGGACAGACTCACCACATGGCACAGATATCACCGATGCTCACATAGAATACGAAAATCCAGAGTACTCTACGGGCACAGAAGCATCGGGATAATCCCGACCAGAACCGACAGAAATATACAGATCACATGGCAGAATACCCATACTCGCATACAGATCGCATGGCAAACTTAAAACGAATTCAGAGGTTCGACTTACCTCGTTTCCTTCTAACCTAACCTCGTTTCCTTCTAACCTAACTTCAGCGATTCACAACAGATTCGGACAAGACAGCTTACCCTAGCATCTCGGAAGGTGTCGTCGTATTCTCCCTCGTCCCTAGGCTCGCTTGGAAGATCTCCTCTACCTTGGAAGAGAGAAAACAGAATTTCAGAAGGGTAAGCACTAGGGTTTTGTCCAGCCTTCTTTTATAGGCGAAGCTAGGGTTAAGGTTTGACAAAAATTTAGTTTAGTCCCTGGATAAATTACAGTTTGCGGCCCCCTAACTTTTAATAATTCATTATGGTTTCCTGGTCCTCACATTCTTCCCTCCTTAAATTGAAGTTTGTCCACAAACTTAATTAAATGAACTTACTTGGTTATTCGAAAAGGAAAGGGTACTTGTTCTTCATTTCTATCTCTAACTCCCAGGTTGCTTCTCTTTCTGTATGGTTGCTTCATTGTACCTTAACATATTGGATGGTCCTCTTTCGCAACTGTTGAGTTTTCAAGTCCACGATTCTCAGCGAAATTTTCTCGTAACTTATGTTAGGCCGTAGTATAGTCAGAATTTCATGAACCACCTGTCCCTCCCTTCGAATGTATTTGCGCAGCATGGACACGCGAAATACATTATGGATCCCGGCCAAGCTGGGAGGTGAAGCTAAACGGTATGCCAGTTTTCCGATCCGTTCCATTATGTCATAAGGTCCAATATACCGCGGACTGAGTTTTCCTCTCACCCCAAATCTCCTAACTCCCTTAGTAGGTGATACTTTCAGGAATACGTGATCCCCCACCTTAAATTCTAATTCCCTCCTGCGACGATCTGCGAACTTGTTCTGTCGATCTTGCACTGCCTGAATTCTCCCACGTATGACCGGTACCTTGTTGGTCAATTCTTCAAACATTTCTGGCCCCAGTATCCTTTTCTCGCCCACTTCATTCCAGCTAATCGGTGATCGGCATTTTCTTCCGTATAATGCTTCATAAGGGGCCATCCCTATACTTGCCTGGAAGCTGTTATTATATGCGAATTCCACCAAGGGAAGACGACTCTCCCAGTTTCCCCCAAAGTCTAGTACACATGTCCGTAACATATCTTCCAGACTCTGTATAGTTTGCTCGGACTGCCCATCTGACTGTGGGTGAAAGGCGGTACTGAGTTGTAACTTGGTCCCTATTGATCCCTGCTGACTCTTCCAGAATTTAGAGATGAACCTTGTGTCTCTATCAGAGGTGACACTAACTGGAACCCGTGCAAGCGCACCACTTTCCTTATATAGAGTTCTGCCATCTGCTCCATGGACATACCCATTTTGTAGGCTAGGAAGTAGGCTCCCTTGGTCAATCGGTTCACTACTACCCATTGTGATTTTCTCTCATTTCCACTCTGGAATATCTAGTGGTTGCAGAGACCCGGCCGGTCGTTGGTGTTCTGCTTTGACCAGTTGGCACACCATGCAACTAGCTACGTAGTCTGCTATTTCCTTCTTCATTCCTGACCACCAGAATTCTTGTTTGAGATCTTGGTACATCTTGGTTCCTCCCGGATGGCAAGTGTAACGAGCATTATGGGCCTCTCCCAGCACCAAGTTCTTTAATTCTTTCACGGCCGGAACGCAGAGCCTATTCTGAAAGTACAAATATGTATCTACTTTAATATGGAAGTCCTCAGTTACCTCCCCTTGTTTAACCTGGCGACGGGTGGTCCTTAGGGTGGCATCTCTTAGTTGTCCTTCCCCAAGTAGCATCCGCAGAGAGGGCTCTACGACAAGACTTGCTAACGTCCCTAATGCTGGCCCACTGTCTTCTATCCTTAATCTTCTTAACTCTTCCACTAACTCTTTCTGTTCCGTGGCTTCGTAAGCTGCAGTGTAAGAGTTTTTTCTACTCAAAGCATCTGCTACCACATTTGCCTTTCCCGGATGGAAGTGGATTCCAATATCATAATCTTTGATGAGTTCCAACCACCATCTTTGCCTCATATTTAGCTCTTTCTGAGTGAATATGTACTTGAGGCTCTTGTGATTGGTGTATATTTTACACCGAACTGCGTACAGATAGTGTCGCCAAACCTTTAGTGCATGGACCAGTGCAGCCAGTTCTAGGTCATGAGTGGGATAGTTCCTCTCATAGGATTTAAGCTGCCTGGAGGTATATGCGATGACCTTATCACCCTGCAGAAGCACACAACGAATGCCTCTCTTTGAGGCATCGCTGTAAACCACAAAGTTGACCCCTTCGGTTGGTAAAGCCAAAATCGGGGCAGATACTAGTCTTTGCTTCAGCTCTTGAAAGCTTCCTTCACACTCCTTATCCCACATAAACCTCACCCCCTTTTGGATCAATTGGGTCAAGAGCATTGCTATCTTCGAGAATCCCTCAACAAACTTTCGATAGTATCCCGCCAATCCAAGGAAGCTTCGTACTTCAGACACATTGGCAGGTTGCTCCCATTTCATCACTGATTCAATCTTTCCAGGGTCTACCAAAACTTCCTCCTTGGATATCACATGACCCAGAAAGGCCACCTTTTCAAGCCAGAACTCACACTTTTTTAAATTTGGCATATAATTGTTCTGCCCTGAGCGTTTGCAATACGACCCTCAGATGTTCTTCGTGATTTTCTTTACTAGTAGAGTATACCAAGATATCATCGATGAACACCACAACAAACTTATCAAGGTATGGTCGGAATGTCTGATTCATGAGGTCCATAAACTTGGCGGGGGCGTTAGTTAGTCCGAAGGGCATGACCACAAATTTATAATGTCCATACCGAGTGCGAAACGCAGTAAGGTGTACATCCTCCTCCTTAATCCTCAATTGGCGATAACCTGACAGTAAATCAATCTTGGAAAATACTTGTGCACCTTTTAGCTGGTCAAATAAGTCTTCTATTCGTGGTAATGGGTACCGATTCTTGATGGTGAGTTGGTTCAGCTCGCGATAATCAACACACATCCGCATAGATCTATCCTTTTTCTTTACAAACACACTGGGGGCCCCCATGGAGATACACTGGGATGGATAAATCCTTTGTCTAACAGCTCTTCCAGCTGTACCTTCAACTCCTTCAGTTCTGCCAGAGCCATACGGTACGGTGCCTTTGATACTGGACTGGCCCCGGGTATCAATTCTATCTGGAATTTGACTTTTCGATCTGGTGGTAGTTCTTGCACTTCCTCCGAAAAAAATCCAAAAATTGTTGTACAATTGGTATATCCTCCAGTGCCTGTTCAAGCCTTGTGTCCTGAACAGTGGCTAAAAATGCTGTTGCACCAGTCCGCACTAGTTTCCTTGCCTCCAGCATCGAGACTATCCAAAAATCTCCCTGCCCCAGCTCACTTTCGTATTGAATTACTGGCTCCCCTGAGATCTGGAAGGTTACGACCTTCCCCCTGCAATCGATCACTGCATGGTGTTTAGTCAGCCAATCCATTCCTATGATTACATCGAATTCCATCATTCCCATGACTCTGAAGTTCCCTTTTTGTTTGTGACCACATATTGTGATCTCACAATCCTTGCATAATTGGGTGATTGTAATGGTCTTTCCCAAGGGAGTGCTGACTGCTAACAGATCTTCACTCTCTTGCTTGGCGAGTTTATATTTCTTCACGAAACTTTCAGATAAAAAAGAATGTGTGGCACCAGAATCAAATAAAGCCTTCGTCGAATGACCGACTACTAACAGCTTACCTGATACAATATTCAAACCTCAAAATACTTAATAGTACAAACAACCTACCAACCAAACAATCCAACACGAAGCAAACAATCAAACACAAAGATTAATAGTTTCCTCAGGTGATCGGCTATTAATAGGATCATACCTGTCACGACGTCCCCTCCCCATCACTGAGCATCCTCTTAGTTCAATGCATAAACTCATGCCGGTGTTGTGGTAGTTTGGGCTGCCCCTGCTCGAGCTGGATTAGCTATGACTACCCGTGTTGAGTTTATTGTCGCATTTGGGCACCTTGCCACCACATGTCCTACCTTTCCACAATAGAAGCACGCCCCATTTGCCCACTGGTATTGCTCTTTACGATGTCCCCAGCGTCTACATCTTCGACACTGATCCATACTGTTGGGTAAGTTATTGTCAGCATTACCTCCTCACGTAGGGTTATAAGGCTTCTTTGTAACCTCAGCAGCTGAGCTTGGCCCCCCAGTATATTGTCCTACCTTCCTCTTTCCTGTCTCCTTATCAACCTCATCACGTCGCAGATTCTGTTCCACTGCTAACGCTCGTGTTAGTACTTCAGAGTACGTTGGGAGGAACAGTAGAACAATGTGGTCCCGAATCTCCTTGGCTAACCCCTCCTCAAATTTTTGAGCTCTGGTATCCTCATCCAAGGCTGCAGCTGACTTGAACACAGAGAGCCTAGATATGCAACAATTTATGTCAAATTCAACACTGTAGTAACGTGTATACTTAAGAGATATACCCGGTAGTACGTACCTAGTGAACTCTTGTTCATACTGCATAACAGTTTTGCCTCCCTGGACCAGCTGGTCAAACTGTCTAGCCTTCTCCCTCCTCAGTAGGGCGGGTTCGTACCTAGCACGGAAGTCTCTCAGAAATGTCTCCCAGTCAATCTCTGCTGCTCTGGGCTGGCGGGTTTACTGATGCATCTCCCACCATCTCCGTGCATCCCCAGTCAACATGTAGGAGGCATACGATGCATTATCCCGTGTTTTGGTACGAGCAATCTGAAATGCCTTCTTTATCTCCATTATCCAATCCTCCACCTGGATGGGATCCTGAGTATCTTCAAGGTAGGGGGCTTAGCTCTCTGAAACCTTCGATAACCATCCTCTTGTTGAGCTATTACCACCAGTGCTGCCATAACCAGTGCAGGTTGTTGCTGCTGAGCCAGTAGATGAGTCAACAAGTTGGTCACTAGTCCAGAATCAAGGGTGATTCCGGTGGCTGGTACCCCAGGAGGTACTAGTGGGGGGACCTCTTCCTCTTCCTCTTCCGATGGTTCATCCTCAAAGTATGGTGGATCATTATCCTCAGGCGGAGGCACACCACCTCCTGCAGCAGTAGGTGGTGGTAGGGTTCCGCTCCCTTGTGCTGCATTCTAAGCAAGAAAAGGTGCCGGTTCGGCAAGTGGTAGTAATGCGGGTACCTCTCCTGAGCTAGTTCTTGAACTTTGCCCTCTAGCCATCCTCCAAGTTTGTGGTGCCATGGCTCTTAAGTAATCTACTGTTTATGTTTATTAATATTTGTTAATGTCAACAATTAGTACATACTCCCACACAGGAAAATTCGACATCACTAAATCATAATCATCAAGATCTCATTCACAGATTCTCACTCCCAACTTCACGAAATCACCACATCACAGAATCTTAAATCACAGAAACACCATATACAGAATCTTAAATCACTGCGAATGGCTCCCCTAAAATTCCATTACTTGTCTAGGAACACGAAGGCTTGAAAGCCAAATCAAAAATTTTGACGAAAACTACTTAAATTTTTTGCTAAAACTTCAAATGGCTGTAACTTTCAAACGGTTGCGAATTTACTCCCCGAAATTCGATCACTATAGCAAAGCGAGAGAGTCTGTAGATCTTGAAATTCCCTTTCCGAAAAGTGGTTATAATAGAAAATCTGCCAAGCGAGTCAAAAGTTATGCCCCTTCAAAGTTTGAGTGGTTTTAGCCACTAAAATCACCAAATTTTTGACATCAAAACCATGGTTTCAAAATGATTTGCACCCCCTACCACTAGCTGTTTCCGTTTTTTTTCTTTTCAGAACAGTAGCAGAACAGTAGCATGCACCTTTCCATCTATTCGACCCATTTTCTCTCTCGATGCAATGCCACGTATGTATGCAGATGATTTTTTTATTTTATTATTATTTAGAAAAAGCTCTGATATCAATAAAGTTGTCACGCCCTGATAAACAAGGAATGCCAACCGCCGCGGGGTAAATTTTCCGCAAGGCATCTTTATTTCTCAACTCATAAAATCCATCCTCAAGTCATAAAACCATAAAGAAAATATGAAGAAAAGTGTTAATATGAAAAGTCGAATGAATGAATGCATGTCCTCGCCACTAGCTCTCACACCCGATCTGTCCCCGTCGCATCTGAAACAAAATACGTATTTTACTGAGTTTACACAACTCAGTAAGCCGAACTCACAATTAAAACACATATACATGCATACACAAATTGCACCAAACCGAATCAGATCCAACGACTCAAACACAGACGGACTCCGGAGTACGATTATCGGGAACCTGTGGGGCACAGAAGACAAATCCTTACTCGCACATGGAAAAGAGGTTCGACTTACCTCGTTTCCTTTTAACCACGTCAATCCGCGTCTCTCCTAATTTTTGGCGTCCTCCTCAAGTCCCTACAGATTGGTGATCAATCAAGCACTACGATTTATCCCCAAACTTCAGCGATTTATAACAGATTCGGACAAGACAGCTTACCCTAGCGTCTCGGAAGGTGTCGTTGTAATACCCTATGATTCGATCGACTAGCTCTACAGACCAACACGAGTCTTTTCCAGCGTGCTTTGTCCTCACTCGCACGCACCCTGGGAAACTTTCCAGGAGGTCACCCATCCTGATCCTACTCCCGGCCAAACGCATTTAACCTTGGAGTTCTCTCAAGATGTGTGCCAGAAAAGAAGGTGCACCTTGTTGGTATGGATAGTACCAATCATACCACTTAAGGCATTTCAGACAGTACATATCATTTACGGGGTATCACATTCACCCCTCCTTAAGTACGCGACGTCCTCGTCGTGTCAGACAGAATACAGAACAGTCCCAGAAGCGTATTTGCTCTGATACCATAATGTAATGCCCCGTGATTCGATCGACTGGCTCCATAGACCAACACGAGTCTTTTCCAGATGTGAGGACCAGGAAACCATAATGAATAATTAAAATTTAGTGGGCCGCAAACTGTAATTTATCCAGGGACTAAACTGAATTTTTGTCAAACCTTAACCCTAGATTCGCCTATAAAAGAAGACTGGACAAAACCCTAGTGCTTACCCTTCTGAAATTCCGTTTTCTCTCTTCCAAGGTAGAGGAGATCTTCCGAGCGAGCCTAGGGACGAGGGAGAACACGACGACACCTTCCGAGATACTAGGGTAAGCTGTCTTGTACGAATATGTTGTGAATCGCTAAAGTTTGGGGATAAATCGTAGTGCTTGATTGATCACCAATCTGTAGGGACTTGAGGAGGACGCCGGAAATTAGGAGAGACGCGGATTGACGAGGTTAGGTTAGAAGGAAACGAGGCTTGAGGAGGACGCCAAAAATTAGGAGAGACGCGGATTGACGAGGTTAGGTTAGAAGAAAACGAGGTAAGTCGAACCTCTTTTCAATCTGCAAAGTATGAACGTATTTTTGACGTAGTCCGTCCGTATTTGAGCATATTTGGGGTGTATTCTGTCTGTATTTGACTATTGTGAATATGTGTCGTATTCGTTTCGCATTCTGTCCTGTGATCTGAATTCGTTTTAAGTTTGCCATGCGATCTGTATGCGAGTATGGGTATTCTGCCATGTGATCCGTATATGTTCTGTCCGTTCTGGTCGGGATTATCCCGGTGCTTCTGTGCCCGTAGAGTACTCTGGATTTTCATACTCTATGTGAGCATCGGTGATATCTGTGCCCTGTGGTGAGACTGTCCTTTTCGTTTCTGTGCCTCTAGCGTTAAGGATTTGTCTTATGTGCCCCACAGGTTTCCGATAGTCGTACTTCGGAGTCCGTCTGTGTTTGAGTCGTTGGATCTGATTCGGTTTGGTGGAATTTGTGTATGCATGTATATGTGTTTTAATTGTGAGTTCGGCTTACTGAATTGCGCAAACTCAGCAAAATACGTATTTTGTTTTAGATGCGACGGGGACGGATCGGGTGTGAGAGCGAGAGGCGAGGACATGCATTCATTCATTCGACTTTTCATATTAAGACTTTTCTTCGTATTTTCTTTATGGTTTTATGACTTGAGGATGGATTTTATGAGTTGAGAAATAAAGATATCTTGCAGGAAATTTACCCCGCGGTGGTTGACATGCCTTGTTTATCGGGGCGTGACAACTTTAATCCCCGATTAATTGATTTAGTAATTGTGGGTTGAATTAACAACCGACGAACTTGCCTCCTCAAAAGTTGGAACATATTTTGAGTTAGAAAAATCTTTAATGAGACGAGGAACAAGGCGCGAATCCATAATATCTGACGGTCAAACTACGGCTACCTTTTGATTATAGTTTTTTTTTAAGGTGGAAACCTTTTATTATAGTTTTAAGTTGGATAATATAACATTTGACAAAGTGAGTGTTGTAATTGATATGAAACGCAAGAAACGGTTGTAGACGTGCTCAGAATTAATGGATAACCAAGTTTATTTTACTGCACAACGTCGGTTCACACACTAGCCAAACAAGAACAGAAATCAAAAGGAAAGACCATCGACTGGATCCATCCACAAGCGATATGAGATGCACCATTAACACGAGAACAATTGACCATTACATTTCGTGGGCGTTTATAGGGACCGCGACTGTCTGGAATTTTGTGATTTTCGCAAGGGAGGCAGGGGGTGTACTGGATAAGCTTGCCGCATTTGTAATGCACTTTGTTGTGTACTACGAAGGAGACCCCGCAGGTGGCGGTGCCTGCCAGCATCCGGGCGGTGGGGTGGGAGCCCATCTGAAGTTGCTCGAGCTGCTCTAATTCCTCGTACATCTCCTCTCCCATTGGCATGGTGGTGTTGAGTGGAAGTGGCAGCGGCGATGCGATGGCTGCTTTTGGCTGGATGATCGCGAGGAGGAAGACGAGGAGGAGGAGAGACATGCTCCTCCTTATCACTGGACTGGTTTCCCCCATTGATGAACTTGGACTCTCTCTCTCTCTTCCCTGTGCCTTTTGTGTGTGTGTGTGTTTAGGTAGATGGTTGGGTGGTTATGCTCTGTTATAAAGAATGCATGTGTGGTGTCGTGGGATCTGTAGTTCTTTTCAGCCCCGGTGCCGACGATTTGGCATCGGATAAGGCTGATTAAAATATCGACCACTTATTATATCGGTCATATTTATTAAACAACTATTATACATTTGGGAAGCGGAGAGAATGTTAATATTATTACATTGTTATATAACTTTTCAAAAAAATTTACTTTGCTATATACTATTCTCTTAAAATTTTAAATTAGAAAAATATTATAATATAATATCTAAGCAAATTTATCCACAAATCACCCCATCCGTTTTATGACATATGAGATGAAGTGTTAAAATGACATATGAGATGAAGTGTTAAACATTTTTCATGATAAAATGTACAAAATTTACAACTTAACCTAATTCTATGAAGTTCATCTTGACGAGAGTTCATATTATATCCAAAAATTTCGGAAATTAATAAGTTAAAGATTATCTAACGCTACCCATCTTACACGCCCTTTTCCTTCACTTCCACTATAAACTGAAACTTAAAAAACTAAAAGAATGATAAGAAGACTCATAAATATAAATATAATTCTATTAGACTTCTCTGATTGGCATATCGGAAAATAATATCTTGTACGGAACGATGGAATATTTAATTTTTTTTCATTTTCCGAACTGAATTTACATGTTGTAGGCCACGCTGGCCAGCCGCTTTTACACTTGCACATGCCCATCGACTTCACCTTTGCTTTATTGAAACGACAGCTTCACTCTTTGGGGTAAGAAAACGACAGCTTTGGGAGTGATTGTCACTGTTAGAAATTCAGCTACGGGTTTAATAAATTTTAAACTGCAATATTATTTGATAAGTAAATTTTTTTTTACAAATTTTTATTAAACAATAAATAATTAAATATACTATTTGTTCGTGAACAATAATACAAGATAATAATCTATTTAATAAATAATACTAATTAAATAAAAATTATTTTAAAGTTAATCCATAAAAATTTTCTCGGCATATTTTCCGCTTTACACGTTTACAAGATTAAATATATGAAACGATAAACGTTTGCCTGTTTCTACAAATAAATAAATAAATAAATAAACGTTTGTTTGTTAATTTTCTTAGTAAGCTCGATTATTCCAAATTCGATATTATCTTATTTTCAAAACCAATTTTATTTACATTTGCGAGTGTCTTATTACTATTTGTGATAATCAAGTGACAATTTAATTTTTATAAAACTAAATAATTTTCAATAACAAGAATCAGCGTGTCGCCGAGATCATGCCTAATTTTTTAGGCGTCAGATATTAACGGAGTCCCTATTTTTTAAAAATGATAAAAATAAGAATCTAAATTTACCCTTAAAAAAAAGTAAAAATATGGGTGTTACAGTTCCTACCTGAATCGTGCTATTACCATTCCTAATTATGTGTTAAAGAAGTTAAATTCGTAAGTTGTAGGTGGGAGTGGATTGAGCACGGAGTGAAGGAATCGATTCCGTACGGTTTGGAGTGAAAGGAGACCGCAGTGGCAAGCGTAGTTATGTGATAATGGCAAGTGCAGTTATGTGATAATGGCAAGCACAGTTATGTGATAATGACATGTGTATTTTTGACAGTGGCAAGTCCCCGTTGATGATAATGGCGCGCGTGGTTTTTTTCATCTTGGTCCCCCATATTTTAGCATTTTTGCAAAAATGTCACACTGGCATTCGCAGTTATGTGATAGTGGCATGCACAGTTATGTGATATTGGCATGCACAGTTGTGTGATAATGGCATTCGTACCCGGCCTACGTTTGTGCGTGGTTTTTTTCATTTTGGTTCCCGTATTTTAGCGCATTTGCAAAAAAGTCCCCGCGTGTCTTCATTCCGAACGATTCGGAATCTGAGCATTCCGTGCCCAATCCAGACCCGTTGTAGGTCAAACTTGTGAAAAATATCATTAGGAAATTGTTCCTGAATAGTATCGTGTACTCATGAGAGGCTAATTCCTGGCTACTTCCGTAGCATTTCTTTCAATAGAAAACCGTATCATCTCTTTGTTTTTTAGCTTTTCAGGACTTGCTGGCTGCTCAAGACTATTTCTCCCCCTTACCCGATAAAAGAAGAGACTCTTCTTCCTCCTCCAAGTAAAGCAGATATTTTCTCATCAATGGTACCAGTTATCACGCAACTTGACTCTATCAAACCTTTTCCTAAGGCTGAAACATTGACTTGGTAGTCAACCCAACTCGTTACTTTAAGTAGCTGAATCTCTATACAATACCCAACCCAACTCATTAATCAACCATATCCTCCATATCCATAACCACACACAGAAAAATGGGAATAACCCAGAAGCTGTCCCTACTTCCACTAATATCCCTCATCTTCCTCGTCCAATCGATCACCAATCCGGCAACGGGTCAAGCCACCACCGCCCAGCATCCATACCAACCCATAGAAAACACAGCACTCGCCTGCGGCCGGAGCACTTCCTCAAGTAATGAGTCCGGCCGAGTCTGGCTACCCGATCTAACCACCTCCAAGCTATTCACTCTCATAGAGACGTCCACCACCAACAAGTCTGCAGCTTCCGAGGCAACCCAGCCGCCCTCCGACAAACCCGAAGTCCCTTACCTCACGGCCAGGGCCTCCCACTCCCAGTTCACCTACTCCTTCTTCCCGGTCTCCCCCGGCCAGAAGTTCATCCGCCTCCACTTTTACCCTACAAACTCCTACCGGGGCTTCGGACCCTACCCTGCGTTATTCTCTGTTAGAACGGGCAATTTCACCCTACTCAACAACTTTACTGGCTCCCCCTGGAAAACCAGCACCAAGACTGATTCCGAACCCGATGTCTTTGTCAGAGAATTCATCGTCAACGTTGGGGACGACGAGAAAAACTTGAGCGTGACGTTCACTCCAAGCTCGGTGATCCGTAACACGTACGCTTTCGTCAACGGAATCGAACTAGTCTCCATGCCAACCAGCCTATACTATCCGGACGAGCAGCTATACTTGGTGAACAACGGGCTGGGATCCCCGTACTCGATAACAAACAGCACCGCGTTGGAGCTCATGTACCGGATAAACGTCGGCGGGGGACAAGTCCCGCCTCAGAATGACACTGGAATGTTCCGGAACTGGGACTCCGAGCAGGATTACGCGTATAACACCGTTTTCAATGGAGCCAATCTCGTGGACCCCGACTACACCGTCACCCTCAAGTTCACGAGCAACGCGAAGAACTACACCGCCCCGGAGCTGGTGTACAGGACGGCGCAGATGATGGGAGGAATGCAAACCTACAGCTCCCGGAACAACCTGACGTGGCGGTTCCCGGTGGACTCTGGGTTCACTTACCTTGTCAGGCTCCACTTTTGTCAGCTGCAGAGTGAATATAATGAAACTAATAAGCAGGATTTCTCCATCTACGTGGCTACTTTCCAAGCGGAGTCAGAAGCCGACTTGGCGTATTGGGCCGGAGGGGGAGCGGTTGGGGTCCCGATGTATAGGGATTACCCGGTCTCGCTTGGGAACTTTCCAGGAGCTAGAGAGACTACAAAAGTGAACCTCTCCATTGAGCTTCACCCAAATGTCGTGCATACGTCATATAACGATGCTATACTTAATGGAGCCGAGATTCTCAAGGCCAGCAACTTCGATGGCGACCTTGCAGGAACGCGGTACTACTCGCCTCCGCCCATTTCGCCTGGTACTAGTATTAGTCCTGGTTCCAAATCCAAGTTCGGTATCATTGGCGGGGTGGTGGCGGGAGCTATTGTTGTTGCTGTGGTTGTGTTCGTAGCTTTGTTGCTTGTCCGTAGAAAGCGGAAGGTTGCGAAGGTCAATGGCAAGTACGCAACCACCTCCAGCGATGGGTGGACGTCGTGGTGGGACTCTTTCACGACGGTTGCTACCTCCACCGACAAGTCCACTAAGAGCCAGAAGGCTACCTTGCCTTCGGGCCTCTGCAGGTACTTCTCGCTGGCGGAGATCAAAGCCGCCACCAACAATTTCGACGACGTTTTCATCATCGGGGTCGGCGGGTTCGGTGACGTGTACAAGGGATTCATCAGCAGCGTGTCGGCGGAAGTCGCCATCAAGCGGCTGAAACAGGGGTCGGAGCAAGGGGCGAACGAGTTCAAGACCGAGATCGAGATGCTGTCTCAGCTCAGACACCTCCACTTGGTGTCCCTGATTGGGTACTGCAACGAGGACGACGAGATGATCCTTGTCTATGACTACATGTCCCGCGGGACGCTCCGCGGCCACCTTTATAACACGGAGAATCCCCCGCTCTCGTGGGCGCAGAGGCTCGAGATATGCATCGGATCGGCTCGCGGGTTGCATTACTTGCACTCTGATGCCAAGTACTCGGTTATCCATAGGGATGTGAAGACCACCAACATCTTGTTAGATGAGAAATGGATCGCCAAGTTGTCGGATTTCGGCCTGTCTAAGATCGGTCCCAACAGCGCCACCAAGGCTCATATCAGCACCGTGGTGAAAGGGAGCATTGGATACTTGGATCCTGAGTACTACCGCCGCCAGCAGCTGACAGAGAAATCCGATGTGTACTCCTTCGGGGTGGTGCTATGTGAGGTTCTGTGTGCGAGGCCGCCGGTTAACCGATCGATGGTCAAGAGACCGGTGAGCTTGGCAGAGTGGTTTAGGCAGAGTTACCGAAATGACAAGCTTGGCGAGATCATTGACCCAAACTTGAACGGGAAGATAGCACCCGAATGCCTCAGGAAGTACGCGGAAGTAGCTGTTCGTTGCCTCGCCGACAGTGGAGTGGATAGGCCTTCGATGAGCGATGTGGTATGGGGGCTCGAGTTCGCATTGCAGCTGCAGGAGACCGCGAAGGAGCAAATCCTGAAGATGAAGTCCAGCAAAAAGGGTAGCTATGGCTTGGAGGAGTATGATCAGGTTGATGTGGAGTCCCTGGACATGGAATCCCCCTTCAGGTACGGAGGGTCATCCACGGCAGACGACAATGAGGACTTATTCAGCGTTAGCAGCGGCATCGTGGTGAATTCGAGGCTCGATGGATTCACTTCTAGGACAAACACTTCGAGCGAAGAGCAGAGTCTTATTAGTGTCCGCTCTTCGGAGGTGTTGAATTCGGGCACGGTTTTCTCAGAAATTCTGCATCCAAATGGTCGTTAATTTTGGACGTTTCTGTTGCAACAACTTAGATTTATAAGGGCGATTTGTTAGTCTTAAGATAATAAATAAAGGCAAGTAGCATGTGTTACACAATATAGAGAAGAACTGATTAGATCCAATGTTCAATCCACTGCAAATATAAGTTGGTGTCAACTATTTACTTCTACCAAAAATAGCATGTGTTTCACAAATTCGGTTTAATATATGTGCGGATGTATTAGCTAATTTTGCATCGACCTTATTATTCGGTCTTTCTACGTCATCGTCTGTTAATAAAGGGTGTAGGGACCTTTTGTCCCCTTTCTTCGACAAATTTTTTTGTCGAAAGGTAGTAGGAAAAGCCTAATGGAAATAGCGTGTGAGCCACCACCATGGAACTAGACTTTAGAGGACCAGTGAGCGTTACCACTTGCATGTGATGGGGCCTACAATCGTCCAATTTGGTAGGTCCCACCGTAGTAATAATCTGCCAAAAAATAGGATGGGATATGTTTGATCAAGTAATAGGAGGGAATAGCCCCACCGTAATATTAACTTAGAATTATCAAATTTCAATTTTTTAAAAGATTTTATTAAAGTTCGACTCGAAATTCGGTTGTCGAATAATAAAAAAAATTGGATAGACGTCCATGTTAATAAAGGAGTGGTCCATCAATGACCGAATACGATCGTATTGTCGTTGATCGTGTGTCCGGACTTCGGCAGAATGATTCAAATGACTGTGCTCGTCTTTGTCTTGACCATGCACTATTCTTTCGATCCAAGGGAATGAACCGTTCTTGGTTCAAGTAGTAAAAGTTATAGATTTTTAAATAAAATTTTGAGTACAACGTTTCTTCATCGTTAAATTTATATTTAGTCAGTGTTGTAAATAAGATGCATATACGAGGGTTCGAATTGGATCTGAAATAAGTTCAGTAGCACAATTAGGACAAAAGAAATGAGTAACGCATCTTAAATAATAAACTTGTAATAACATAGATTATGTATGAACCATTTTGAAAATACAAGATTATATAAATATTTTAACTGAAAAATACGAGCAATAATCGATGCCGTGAACAATGCTATATTCATGCGATAAATAACAATACATCATACAATAAACAATAGTACCATGCAGATAGCGCTGATAAAGGGTATACTAATTGATTTGGGGAAACGAAGAAATGTACGTGAAAAAAGCAACATAAAAAGTGCCTCCACTATTTTGCGTGAAGCTTCTTGGTCGTCCGATCTACATGCACATTACTATGCATAACTGCTCGAATATGACATTGGAATTGTCGTTGCCCCATTTGGTGGGGAATTCCCTGGGTTGCGCATGATGTTAAGTCGTTTTCGTGAAGTTATAGTCTTTTTTTTGTTAAAGAAATTATAGCCCTTTGGAAGTTGAAGAAGCAGATGTATTTGATTAGTCAAATATATCAAAATTAATATTCACGTTGGAATTACATAAGAATTTTCCGAGCAAAAACAGAGGTGTAGCAATCAATATCACTATCAAGATAGAATGTCAAGCAATTGGATTGTAGCACTTTTGTTCTTGACCTTAGCAATTGAGTGTGTGGTGCTCAAATGGTTGAAGACTTCCTTCATTTCCATAACCATGTATACAATTGAGTTCATGTCGTCAAAACAAAGATTTTTTTGTATATGATATTCAAAACTAAGTATCGATGCATCTTATTTATGGACAATTTTTCCAATTGTGTATCAACCACCTAGTCTGGAAATCTACTGACATTCTAAGTAATTTTAATTAGAAATTTCTTTTGACTCAATTAATGAGTTTTAAATCACACGATCCTAGTATAATTTCGCTACATCACATGATACCAAAGTGAATATTTCCATAAACAAAATGTGCTATGAGATTTTACTATCAATAAAATTAAATTTGTTCAAAAAATCACAAGATCAGATTGAATTCCTTCATTTCTTTGGAAAAAAGGGAGTCAATCCCTTTAAAAGAAAAATAAGAAAGAGAAAATGAGAAATTTGTATTATCACAATGTAAAATTAAATATAGTAATAACATATAAAGATTTTTCTATCGAGTTACTCTTTTACTGTCCCAATTTTTTACTACTAAATTTTACCGCGGTAGGATTTTGAACAGATTGATAAAAAAAAAACGTTACACTAATTATCTTGTAAATATTACTTTAGAGAAATTTGAACCAGATTTAGCTCGGACGATTCGACCTGTCGTCTACAAGAAGTACCAGCTATCTAACATCTCCAGACGACCGGTCACCTAGCTGCAGAGTTGGCACGCACAAACAGATGATAGAGTTAGGCAAAAACATATTCCACTCGTAACCCGGCCTCCAAACGATACAAAACCCGAACAAACGCGGACGAACCAGAAACAGCTTGGATGCGGAGGCGGCGACCTGTGAAGAAGATGAGCACCCAACGCCGGTATCACCATCAACCCAACGGTCAGTAAACTACTATTGGTTTTTCAGTTAAAGAAAGACATATTTTTTATGTGTCTGAAAATTGATGGAAGTCTAGGAAGTAGGGGGCAAGCGGAGACCTTTGTCGGAGATAACCGGAGTTTGCCAGCGCTGTAGAGAGCAGATTGACTGGAAGCGCCGTTACGGCAAGTACAAGGCCCTTTCCGAGCCCGCCAAATGGTATACCCTTCTCTTCGCGATTTCCTTTTGTTTAATGTGGTTAGGGAGGGGAATGGGGTGGAAAGATTGGAACTTTGGTTGGCGGGTCGTGTTTTTAGGAGGGAAGCTGAACTGGGTTTGGTTTGTATTTGGGTGTTGTGTTGAAAGTCAGGGGTGCTCCAAGCGCGCGGTTCGTCAGGCTTACCATAATCTTTGCCCTGGTGAGAGCTAGGGTGAATTTATGTCTGTTTCTCTAATTTGAGGGAGTGTGTGACCGATGTTTGACGAGTTTCCGTCGGTTTGAACTTTGGATGTCGTAGGATGTGCAGAGGAGCAGAATGTGTGTGCCAAGTGTCGTTGTCGGGTTGGCAACATCGTTGGAAGGTATGCTTCAGTGCAATACTTTTGTAGCTTGCAGGTAGTTTATATCATTCGTCTTGTTATTTGAATTCTTTTGTTTTTTGCGCTTTCAATTTTTCAGGGACATTGCTGAAGTTGAGGCTGAGCAAAAGCTGCTCGAGGATGTAAGTGCTTACAACAATATGCCAATGCAGATATATTCTCATTTTGTTTTTTAAGATTCTGCTGGTTTTGATTAGGGTAATGATTGGCTTTTGATAATTTTGCATTGCAGGCCATTAAGAACACCCGAGAGAGAAATCAGAGAAGTCTCCTTCGTGCGGTTAGCTACCATACGGCATACACTGCTTTACTTATATTAGAAACCAGCATTTGATTTTTATCGGGGACAGAAACACTCTTTGCTTTATACTGTTGCATTTTGGCTTAAGAAATTCCTATGTTGTCAATAGCGCGCTATAGCGGCGCTATGTAGCGTTTTGGGCACCCACCGCTACGCTATGCTGCTGTTAAACGCTATAGACAGTAGCGGCTATAGCGGCCGCTATAGCGGCCAAATAGCGGCCGCTATACCACTTTTTGGCCGCTATTTGGCCGCTATTTGGTCGCTATTTTAGATTTTGGCAAGAATTCCTTAAATGCCCCTGATTTTTTAACTGTTTACTTATTTATAGAGGGCATATAGGTAGTTTTGGGTATTGGGCAAGTGATTTTTTCCCTTTTTTCCAGTTGCCGAGTAAGTTAATAAGTTTTGGGTATTGGGTAAGTTATTTTTTTAGTTGCTGTGTAAGTTTTGGGTATTGGGTAAGTGATTTTTCCCCTTTTTTTCAGTTGTCGAGTAAGTTAATAAATTTTGGATATTGGGTAAGTGATTTTTTTAGTTGCTGTGTAAGTTTTGGGTATTGGGTAAGTGATTTTTCTCTTTTTTGACTTACTTTTAGTTGCTATGTTTGCAATTTGGTAGTTGTTCTGTGTTTTTTTGTTGCCCAGTAAGTTAATATGTCTATTTTTTAGTATTTATGTTTATTTTGTACACTGATTTTTAGTGTTCTCAATAGCGGTCATCCCGCTACCGCTATACCGCTATACCGCTATAGCATTTTAGAGGGGTAACCGCTACGCGACGCTATCTGCTATTGACAACATAGAGAAATTCTTAATCAATAACAACTAGTTTTTTGACTAGTGGAAGGGTTAATAAGTTGATCGATTGTGCAGAAGGAAGTTCTGCCTTTTTCTCTTTACCCGGCTCTCCTAGGAGCTACACTGAGGCCTCTAGAATATTTAGCCATCAGGAGCGCATGCATTTATAGGTGTTTCTTTAAGTACATGGTAGCACGAGACATGTTAAAAAGAACTGAATATCTCAGCATCTAAAAACATTTATCCACATGAAGTGAGATAGTGCCTGTACTATAGAATTAAATTAAAGTAGATGAATGATAGACTTTTAGCTTATGAAACATCTTTCAGTCAAGTACTTATTGTTTTACTTTTTCGTGCATTAGAAGTTAATACTTAGTTTGGTATGAAATATCAAAAATCCACCAAAAATTATGGAATTATATTGCTAATAAAAAAAATTCTTCAATATTAGTCAAATCTTTTGTCCAATTCCCCAGTCAATTGTTCTATTGCTGCTTTTGTTCTGTCATCAGTTCGACTCTGTCTTCCAATTGAACTGAATCTATGATGATTCATGAGAATTATAACCCAGAATAGTTTCAAAGTCTCTATGTCAAAGAAAGTATTTGGATGATTGCTTTATTTGGGTAGTAGTTTCAGGTTGGTAACATGCGATTTTCGTAAAAGCGAATAGAGACCTGTGGTTTAGAGACCCCTAAATAGGAGCTTGTGGTTACTTGCATTATAGAAAAGAAACCTTCCATTTCGCTGTTAGTGAGTTTTTTTTTTCCTGAAAGGTCAGTGTTAAGTCAATTGCCATGGCCATATGGTGTAGCATCCTACAAGTGCCTCACTATGCGACATGTTACAAGTTTTTAGGGATGAATATACTTTATATCCTTGTGTTAACCGAAAGCCTCACAAACCCCCGTGTTGTGAATAAGATCAAGGGTTTCATTGCGGGTTTTCATAACTCGGTGATTAAAATGTACTTAACCCAATTACCATCAATCCTATCAGTGCCTCACAATGTGTCCTGTTTGAGTTTTGCATAACCACATCCACTTAGTGTCCCTGATCGGGTACTGCAACGAGGACGACGAGATGATCCTCGTCTACGACTATATGTCCCGTGTGACGCTCCACGACCACCTTTATAACACGGAAATCCCCTACTCTCGTGGGCACAGAGGCTCACTCATCGGATCGGCTCGCGGGTTGCATTACTTGCACTCCAGAGCCAAGTACTCGGTTATTCACTGGGATGTGAAGACCACCAGCATCTTGTTAGATGAGAAATGGATAGCCAAGGTGTCAGATTCGGTCTGTCTAAGATTGGTCCCAATAGCGCCACCAAGGCTCATATCAGCACTGTAGTGAAAGGGAGCATTGGATACTTGGATCCTGAGTGCTAACCCTGCTAGCAGCTCACCGAGAAATTCAATGTGTACTCACTTCGGGGTGGTGCTATGTGAGGTTTTATGTGCGAGGCTGCCGGTTAACCGATCGATGGTCAAGAGACTAGTGAGCTTGGCAGAGTGGTTTAGGCAGAGTTACCAAAATGACAAGCTTGGCGAGATCATTGACCCCAACTTGAACGGGAAGATAGCACCGGAATGCCTAAGGAAGTACGCGGAAGTGGCCGTTCATTGCCTTGCGGACAGCGGGGTGGATAGGCCCTCGATGAGCGATGTGGTATAGGGGCTTGAGTTCGCATTGCAGCTACAAGACACTGCAAAGGAGCAAATCCTGAAGATAAAGTCTAGCAACAAGGATAGTTATGGCTTGGAGGAGTACGATCATGCTGATGTTGAGTCCATAGACATGGAGTACGCCTTCAGGTACGGAGGGTCGTCCATGACAGATGACAGTGAGGACTTGTTCAGCATTAGCAGCGCCATTGTGGTGAATTCGAGGGTCGATGGATTTGCTTCTAGGACGAACACTTCGAGCGAAGAGCAAAGCCTTATTAGTGTCCGCTCTTCAGAAACTTTGAATTCAGGCGCGGTTTTCGCAGAGATTCTGCATCCAAATGTTCGTCAACTTTGGACGTTTATGTTGGAACAACGTAGATTTATAAGGGGATTTGTTAATCTTAAGATGGTAAATAAAGGCAAGTTGCATGCGTTACACAACATAGAGAAGAATTGGTGAGATCCAATGTTCAATCTATTGTAGATGTAATTTGGTATAAAATATTTACTTCTATAAAAAATTAGCATTGTGTTACACAACTTAGGTTTTAAGCATGTGCGGATGTATTAGCTACTTTTGCATCGACTTTATTATTTGGTCTTTCTACCCTAGTTATGGGCTATTCTTAAGTTCGAATAATTTAGATAATCTTTTCATACGTCATCGTCTGTTAGCGTAGGGACCTTTCGTCGCCTTTCTTCGTCAATTTTGTTGTTGTTGAAAGGTAGCGTGCGAGCCACCACCATGGAACTTTAGAGGACCAGTGAGCGTTACTACTTGCATGTGGCCGTCCAATTTGGTAGGTCCCACGTAGTAATGACCTGCCAAAAGATTGGACGGAATACGTTTGATAAGTAAGCCGGGGCGAAGAGAATTCTTAATTTAATTAAGAATTATCGAGTTGGAATTTTTAAAAGATATTACCAAAATGGACAGTTGAACCAAAAAGATAATCTGAATAGACGTCCATGTTAATAAAGGAGTGTGGTCCATCAACGAACGAATACGATAGCATTGTCGTTTGATCGCGTGTCCGGGCTTCGGCAGAATGATTCAAATACCATGCACTATTATTTCAATCCAAGGGAATGAACTTTCTTGGTTCAAGTTCTAAAAGTTATAGAATTTTAAATTTATAACTTTTAAATAAAATTTTGAGTACAACTACAAACTTTCTTGAATGAAGTAAACTTGTTGCAAGATCATTTCGCTAAATTTATATTTAGTTATTGTTGTAAATAAGACACATATATCCATCTCAGAGGTTCGGTTTGAAACTGGAGTGAACTAAGCAGCACATAAAAACAAAAGAAATGAGTCATGGATGTTAAATGGCAAACTTTTAATAATATAGCAAATATATGAGCGATTTCGGAAACACAAAATTATATAAATATTTTAAATAGAACTTGCGAGTAATAATAGATGTTGCGAATAATACATTTACGCGATAAACAATGATACACCAATAAAATATGAAGAGGGGATATTAATTGGTTGAGAAAATTAAGAGGTGCATGTATAAAAAGCAATATAAAAAAGGATAATTACTTTGAAAATTTTGATATTTGTTATATTCGCCTTTCACATCTTATTTTTCGTTAATCGATTAAAAAACTAATAAATTAATAAATACAGAAGCTGACTAGAGTAAAAGTTCCCGGCGAAGAGATGCGACCGGAATTTCTTCAAAGACCGCCACCTCCATCGTCTCCCTTCGCCGTCACTCCACCGCCATCTTCTCCACCCTCCTCCGATACACACGTCACTCACTCTCGACTCGAAAGGACGCTTCAATCTAGACTCCAGAATGGCAACAACCAAGGGCGGACCACGAACCCCACGGGGCAGAGACGACTACGCCTTCGACATCTACACCCTCCATGTCCCCGACCTCCCACGGGGCCCACTCCCCGATCTGGCGGACGAAGTCCGCCTCACCGATGGTCTCTCCGTCAACTTCAACGGCCACTTCCTCTCCACCCCACTGGACAGAGATCTCGGCCTCTTCCGAAACGGCACCCACATCCACACCGTCTAACACGTGCCCAGGTCCTGACGTCCTCGTCTATTTCGATGAAGGACAGGCCCAGTTTAGTTGGGGGCATGGCGAGCGGATGCTTCGCCGGAGACGAAGATGATTATTTTATCTTTGATCTCTTAGTTTGAGTTTCTTTATTTTTTTTATTTTGATCTGATTTTTTTACTTTGATCGGAAAAGGAGAGGAAGAGTCGGAGAAGAAGAGGCTGGGTAGGAGAAGCAGACACCAAGGTATAATAATTTTTTTAGAATATAATAATAATAAATTAATTGATGATGTGAAAATTTGATGGTATAATAAAACCAAACCAAACTTTTTAATCGATTATCGAAAGACAGAAAGTGAGAGACGAATATGACAAGTACTAGGAGTTTTACAGTAACTATCCTTGTAAAAAAATGCCTTCCACTATTTTGCGTGAAATTTCTCAGCCGTTTGATCATATGCACATATAAATAATAAACTCCGGATAATACTATCTCTTATTAGTGTTACCACTCAACCCAACCTCCCTTGTTAGAGAAAAACAAAAGGAAAGAAAAAGAACTGCTCGATCGATTATAACATTGGAATTTTCGTTTCCCCATTTGGTGGGGAATTACCTGGGTTGCGCATGATGTTAAGTCGTTTTCGTGAAGTTATAGTCTTTTTTTTTGTTAAAGAAATTATAGCCCTTTGGAAGTTGAAGAAGCATATGTATTTGATTAGTCAAATATATCAAAATTAATATTCATGTTGGAATTATATTAGAATTTTCCGAGAACAAGTAGCAGTGTAGCAATCAATATCAATATCAATATCAAGGTAGAATGTGAAGCAATTGGATTGTAGCACTTTTGCTCTTGACCTTAGCAATTGAGTTGGTGGTGCTCAATGTTGGGTATGGAGTCTGAGTACGAGTGAAGTGCTCGGGTGGCTCGAGTGAAGAGTCGTAAGGATGGTCCGAGAGTTGATCGATTGGGTTCGGAGTCCGGGGACGCTTGGAGAATCAATCGAGTCAAGAGTCGAGTGAAGACGTTAAGGACATCCAAGGGTCGTGTGGCTCATGTGAAGAGCCTTGGGATGATCGGGGGCGATCGGGTCAAGTGTCGAGTGAAGATGAAGCGAAGCAAAGCGAGAGCCGTTGAAAGGCTGGCGCCTGCCAGCCAACTAGCGGCCGCTAGTTGGGACTTGCGGTCGCAAGTCAACTAGCAACCGCTAGTGGTGTCTCACAGGAAGTCGCTCGTGAGGCGACTAGCGATCGCCAGTTGATTGGCGGTCGCCAGTCCAGTCAGAAAAGTTCCTGGACTTGGACCAAAATGCCCCTCCCGATCCCAAATAGTTGCCTAGGGTTGTGGCACTATAAATACCCCTCTATGGCCTCCAAGAAGGGGTCAAAAGGCAAAGGCTACCCACTTCTCCAAGAGAAAGAGAGAAGAGGGAGGAAGAAGAGAAAGGCATATCCAACTGAAGGAGAGGCCAAGTGCTCAAGAGCTCTCCAAGTAAAGGAGAGTGGCCCATGTCCCCCTAGTTGCCCAACCCGAGTGAAAGGTTGCCCTCCGAGTGAAGGAGGAGAAGAAGAAGACAACCCAAGTGAAGGGTTGCCCTCCATGTGAAGGAGGAGAAGAATAAGTGTGCCTCAAAAGTACCCAAACCGAGTGAAGGGTTGCCTCCGAGTGAAGGAGAAGATGGAAGACCCGAGTGAAGGGTCTCCTCCAAGTGAAGGAGGAGAAGATAGAAGATAACCCAAGTGAAGGGTTGCCCTCCATGTAAATGAGGAGAAGAAGTAGACAACCCAAGTGAAGGGTTGCCCTCCAAGTGAAGGAGGAGGAGAAGAAGAAGAAGACCCAAGTGATGGGTTGCCTTCAAGTGAAGGAGGAGGAGGAGAAGAAGACCCAAGAAGAAGGGTTGTCTCCAAGTGAAGGGCAAACCCAAGAAGAAGGGTTAGCCTCTCTGAGTGAAGGAGGCGGTGCCTCCGAGTGAAGGAGGTGGTGCTCTCCGAGTGAAGGTGAGAGTTGCCGAAGAGTGGGTAGAGCCCAAGCCTAGGGTTTTGCCAAAAGTGTGAGCTCTCAAGAGTGTGGGTAGCCACGGTGAGAAGAGGAGGAGAGTGAGCCCAACGTAGGCATACATTTTTGTAAGAGCGAGTGTAGCTCGAACGGAAGAATAGTGAAATCTCTCCTGGCTTGGAAGCCCCCAGATGTAGATCGTTATGGATCGAACCGGGTAACCAAATTTGTGTTTTGCTCCTTGTACTTTCTTTGTGCTTTGTGCATTGTGTTTCTCGTGGTATCGTGGTTTGCTCGTATGTGTATTTCCGCTTGCGTTGCTTGGGTCCACGGGGATGTGAGTTATTTTTCCAACACTCAAATGGTTGAAGACATCTTCATTTCCATAACCATTTACAATTGAGTTCATGTCGTTATAACAACGATATTTTTAGTATATGATATTCAAAACCAAATATCAATGGACCTTAGTTATGAACAGTTCTTCCAATTTTGTTTTAACCACCTACACTGGAAATCTATTAGAGCCTCTCAAGTCTCAATAATTTTAATTGAAAACAAATTGACTGATGAATTTTAAAACACATGTTCTGAGTATAATTTTCGCTGTACTACATGATACCATATAAACTTTTCCATAAAGACTACTACCAATAAAATTAAATTTGTTCGAAAAATCACAAGATCATATTCAATTCCTTCATTTTATTTGGAAAAAAGGAGTCAATTACTTTAAAAGAAAAATAAGAAAAAGAAAATGAGAAATTTGGATTATCACAATGTAAAATTACATATAATAATAACAACGTTAAGATAAAAATTTGTCTATCAAGTACTTTTTTCCTACCCGAATTTTTTTTACTAAATTTTATCGTGGCAAAATTTTGATGAGACTAAACAGAAGAGAAATTTTTTGTCGTAAATATTACTTTTAATAAAATTGACTTACCAAAAAATTAGATATTTGAACCAGAGCGATCTTTGGACAATTCGACCTGTCGTCTACAAGAAGTACCAGCTATCTAACATCTCCAAACGACTAGTCACCTTGTCACAGAGTTGGCACCCACAAACAGATGACAGACTTTGGCAAATACCTATTCCCACTCATTACACGGCCTCCAAAACGATACAGAACCTGAACAAACGTGGACGAACCATAAGCAGCTTGGAGGCGGAGGCGGCGATCCGTGAATAAGATGAGCACCAAAAGACAGGGCCCACCAAAGCACCAGAACCGGGTCGCATGGAAACCCAACGCCGGCATCACCATCAACCCAACCGTCAGTAACCCACGATTACTTTCTCAGTTAAAGAAATATCTTTTTTATGTGTCTGAAAATTGATGAAAGTGTAGGAAGTAGGGGGGAAGCGGAGACCTTTGTCGGAGATAACAGGAGTTTGCCAGCGCTGTAGAGAGCAGATTGACTGGAAACGCCGTTACGGCAAGTACAAGGCCCTTTCCGAGCCTGCCAAATGGTATACCCCTCTCTTTGCGGTTTCCTTTTGTTTAATGTGGTTAGGGAGGGGAATGGGATGGAAAGATTGGAACTTTGATTCGCTGGTCGTGTTTTTAGGAAGGAAGCTGAACTGGGTTTGGTTGTTTTTGGTTGTTGTGTTGACAGTCAGGGGTGCTCCAAGCGCGCGGTTCGTCAGGCTTACCATAATCTTTGCCCCGGTGAGATTTATGTTGACTTTACGTCTGTTGCTCTAATTTGAGGGACTGCGTGACCGAGGTTTGACGGGTTTCAGCTGGTTTGAACTTTGGATGCCGTAGGATGTGCAAAGGAGCAGAATGTGTGTGCCAAGTGTCGTTGTCGGGTGGGGAATATCGTTGGAAGGTATCCTTTGGTGCAATATTTTTGGAGCTTGCAGGTAGTTTATATCATTCGTCTTGTTGGTTGAATTCTTCTTTTCCGCACTTTCCATTTTTCAGGGACATTGCTGAAGTTGAAGCTGAGCAAAAGATTCTGGAGGATGTAAGTGCTTACAACAGTATGCCAATGCAGACAGATTCTCATTTTTTTTAAGATTCTGCTGGTTTTGATTAGAGTATTGATTGGCTTTTGATGATTTTGCATTGCAGGCCATTAAGAACGCTCGAGAGAGAGATCGGAGAAGTCTCCTCCGTGCGGTAAGCTACTATATGGCATACACTGCTTTACATTGATTAGAAACCAGCCATTTTAGAATTTTATTGGGGAAAGAAACACTCTTTGCTTTATTTATTGCATTTTGGCTTAAGAATCTCTTAATCAATAACAGCTAGCTTTTCTTTAAGTGGAAGGCTTAATAAGTTGATGGATTGTGCAGAAGGAAGTTCTGCCCTTTTATATTTAACCGACTCTCCCAGGAACTACACTGAGGCCTCTAGGATATTTAGCCATCAGGAGCACATGCATTTATAATTAGGTGTTTCTACAATTACTTGTTAGCACGAGACATGTTGAAAAGAACTGAATCTCTCAGCAGCCGAAAGCATTTTATGCACAATGAAGTGAGATAATGCCTCTACTTTTATAGAATTAAATTTGATGAGATGACTAGCTTATGAAACAACATTCATTCAAGCACTTATTATTTCACCTTTTGTGCATTAGATATGAAACATTATAAATCCTCCAAAAATTATGAAATTAATAGTGCTAGGAAAAAAACTCTTCATGATTTGTCAACACTTCTGTCCAATTCCCCATTCAATTGTTCTATTGCTGCTTTTTTTCTGCCACCAGTTCAACACTCTTCCAATTGAACCGACCTAGGAAGATTCATGAGAATGCATTTATAACCCAGAATAGTTTCAGAGTCTCTTAGTCAAAGAAAGTACTTGGATGATTGCTTCATTTGGTTAGTAGTTTCACTTAGGTACCATGTGATTTCATAAAAAGCGAATAAATCCCTGTGGTTAACAGGTTTAGAGACCCCCAAATAGGAGCTTGACTCGTTACTTGTATTATAAAAAAGAAACTTGCCATTTCACACTGTCAAGTGAGTTTTTTTTTTCTGAAATTTCAGTGTTAAGTCAATTGACATGGCCATATGGTGTAACATCCTACAAGTGCTTCACTATGCGATGTGTTAAAAGTTTTTTTGGGATGGATATACTTTAGCTCCTTGTGTTGTTCGAAAGCCTCACAAACCCCCGTGTTCTGAATAAGATCAAGGGTTTCATTGTGGATTTTCATAACTTGGGGATTAAAATGTACTTAACCCAATTACAATCAATACTATCAGTGTCACACTATGTTTCCTGTTTGAGTTATTCAAAATCACATGTTACCTATTTGATGTCCTCGTGTTCTTCTTCTCCTGCTTTATTATGGCCTTTTGTTTTTCTCTTCATTAAAATTGACAGTTGCCGCATACTTGTTGCATCAGATGAACAAAGCTAAATCCCAAACCTCCGAAAAACAACAAGGAAATGAAGGTAGCAAGGTTGGTGACCTATTTCCTCATTCATCACTTGATGAATATGCCACAAAAATTAGAGTTCCGAGTCACGGTGCTAGTGATCATGTCAAGCATGATACTGAAGTGGATCAAGAAGAAGATGATGCTGATGATGAAAGCAACGACAACAGTGATAATGGAGATGAAATTGACAGTGAAATTGATGGAGGCGAGGAAGATGGTGCTGATAATGAGGATTGTGACAACTCCGAGAACGAAGAACTTGATCACAAGAAATGAACATGAGAAAGAAGAAAGAAATGAAAATGGGGACAGGATTCACTAATAGGATCCCGCACCATATGATTGATGCAATAGTTTGTTCATGTCAATATGAGAAAAGACATGATTGCTCATGGCGAAAATAGTCGCCTTTTTGTCCAAAACTGGCACTGATACTCTTTGTTTTTAGATTATTGATAACAATGATCACCTGCTTTCGAGACGTTTTCGAATGTTTTACTTGACTGGTCTATGACTTTCTAGTATCCCCTTGAAATGCAATGCTTGCACTTGCGACGTTCTTAGCTGATCTCTCATTTGAAAGTCTGCTTTGGTTTGTGTATGTGTCATCCTTGGAAAATTGGTAGGCGTATATTTTGGGTTTATCCTGCATATATCGGACTTTTCTTGGTCTAATACTACATGTGACAGATTCCCAATGACTTTTCTTGGTCTACTACACTTTTGTGACATTGACTTCTGAGCAAGAAACCATAGTCTTGGGGTCGAGCACAATTCAGATCAGCCGCTGGCGCACGGAAAAGCTAACTGCACGTAATCTTAGGATTAGATAATCTCAACACTGGTCTTCCATTTATAACTCTTTCGGTCTTTTGCAACGGGTTCTGGAGTAGATAATCTTCGGATTAACAATATTTTACCTGACTTAACCTGGATTAGTTAGTAGGCGTAATATATTGAGTGGTTTAAAGGGAACCGTGGTAGTGTTTTTCATAAGGGTAATCGTGATAGTATTAGGCGCAAGGGAACTGTTGTAGTGGACGATTTGGGAACTGACTAATTAGCTAAATATCTGCTAGCTAATTACTAGGACCAATTATTCCAACCTTGTCCCTAGCTGAGACATTGACTTGATCATGCAAAAACGAAGAAGAAGATGAAGACATTGACTTGACCATGCAAAAAAAAATGACGACTTGCCAGTAAACTTCACTCGTCTTCTCCTAAACAATATGTTAAGAATCATCCTTTACAATCATCCTAGCTATTTCGCCCTTGCACCATGGACAGTGAATTACTGGCACTCGTGCTTGTTTCCTTCCTCCTAAGCCAATTTCCTCCTATAGTGGGTATATATGCACCTGTAGAGAACATAGCCATCGACTGTGGCTACATCATTGGAGACAAGTATGTTGGGCACATGGTTGGTGAGCGCGCCTGGCTAGCTGATGATCGCATCAACACAGAGAATGTCACTTTACTGGAGCCATCGAATACAGACAAGTCCACGCCTTCCACAGCCTCCCAGCCACCACCCCAAGGGAATTCCCAGGAGCTTTACCTCACAGCCAGAGTCTCTCATTCCCAGTTCACCTACTCCTTCCCCGTCTCCCCAGGCCAAAAGTTCATCCGCCTCTACTTCTACCCTACAGACACCTACCCGGGATTCGAAGCATACCCCGCATTGTTTTCTGTTAGGACAAGTAATTTCACCCTCCTCAACAACTTCACTGGCTCCCCCTGGAACCCCGACACCGAATCTGAATCTGTTGTCTTCGTTAGGGAATTTCTTGTCAACATTGGAGACGACAAGAAGAACCTGAGCGTAACTTTCTCTCCGAGCTCGGCCGTCCCTGGGGCGTACGCTTTCATAAATGGAATTGAACTAGTCTCAATGCCAACTAGCATGTACTACCCGGAGGAGCCGCTACACCTGGTGAACACCGAGCTAGGATCCCTGTACTGGGTAACAAACGACACCGCATTGGAGCTCATGTACCGGATAAATGTTGGCGGTGCAGCCGTCTTGCCTGACTATGACACTGGAATGTACCGGAGCTGGGACCCTGAGCAGGATTACGCGGATAACCCTCTTTTCGATGGATACATATTTGTGGACGGCAGTAACGCGATCGCCCTCAAGTTCACGGGCAACGCGGAGAACTACACCGCCCCGGAGTGGGTGTACAGGACGGCGCAGATGATGGGCCCAAACAGGACCAACAACGAGAGGAACAACCTGACGTGGCGGTTCCCGGTGGATTCTGGATTCACGTACCTCGTCAGGCTCCACTTCTGCCAGCTGGTGCCTCATTATAATAAAACTAATGAGCAGGATTTCTCCATCTATGTGGCTACGTTCCTGGCCGATCAAGCCGACTTGTCGTATTGGGCCAGAGGGGAAGGCGTTGGGGTTCCGATGTATAGGGATTACCCGGTCGGGATGTGGAACCTTCCAGGAGCTAGAGAGACTACCAAAGTGAACCTCTCCATTGAGCTTCACCTAAATGTTTTGCAGACGATACACTCCGATGCTATACTTAATGGAGTCGAGATTCTCAAGGCCAGCAACTCCGATGGTGACCTTGCAGGAACGCGGTTCTACTCGCCTTGATCAAATCCCAATTCCTCAATTAATATTACTGGGTCCGGCCACAACTATGTTCACCCTTTCCCAATCACCAAGTATGCTATTATTGGGGGTATAGGATTCGGCCTAATAGTTCTCTGTCTTCTGGTGGTATCATTTATATTCCGAGTCCGGAAATTGAAGTTCCCAACCAACAACTCCAAGCAGAATTCCGGAGGTTGCCGGTGCTTTTCACTTTCCGAGATCAAGGCCGCGACCAACAACTTCGACCAGGAGTTCATTGTCGGTCATGGTGGGTTTGGAAACGTTTATAAAGGGCTCATTGACAATGGTACTTCGGCCGTTGCAATTAAGCGGCTGAAACAAGGATCAGATCAGGGAGCCAACGAGTTCGGGATGGAGATTGAGATTCTTTCGCAGCTTCGATACCTCTATCTGGTCTCTCTCGTTGGTTACTGTGACAGAAAGAAGGAGATGATCCTAGTCTATGATTACATGTCCCGTGGAACCCTCCGGGATCACCTCTACAACACTGTTAACCCACCACTTCCATGGGAGAGGAGGCTGCAAATCTGCATTGGGACTGCTCGCGGGTTGCATTACTTGCACTCTGGTGTAAAACGCATGATCGTACACCGGGATATTAAGACAACTAACATCTTGTTGGATGAGAAATGGGTGGCCAAGGTTTCGGATTTCGGGCTGTTCAAGGTCGGTCCTTGTAGCTCCTCAGTAACGCATGTTAGCACCATGATTAAGGGGAGCTTTGGGTACTTGGACCCTAAATACTACCACTTGCAGCACCTGACGCAGAAATCTGATGTTTATTCATTCGGGGTGGTGCTCTGTGAGGTATTGAGCGCAAGGCCTGCGATCATCCGATCAGACGTCGACAACCCTATTAGTCTGGCAATGTGGTTCAGATCCAGCTATCAGCACGGGAGCCTCGATGAGATAATTGACCCGTACTTGGTTGGAATGATTGCACCAGAGTGCTTGGAGAAGTACTCAGAATTAGCTTTCCATTGCATTGCAGAGAGTGGAGTGAATAGGCCACTGATGGGTGATGTGGTGAGGGGTTTAGAGTTAGCGTTGCAATTGCAAGACGCATCTGCCAAGGAACTAGTCGTTGAGACGGAGGCAAGAATCGGTTGCAGTAGCGAAGAGGAGGAAGACAGCGAAGCTGAAGTGGAATCGGCAGAGAGTGAAGCTGAAGGTGAAGAAGAAAGTATTTCATAGAAATGCAGTTAGACCATGTTTGTTGCCTGTACAATTACACAGGTTGTATAATCAAGTAGATGAATGAATTGAGTTGTCGATAGTAATGTTATTATTCGATTCAAGTGGTAAGAAATTTGGATTCGAGATCTTGAGTTTAAGTTTTATGAATATAAGAGATATCATTAATTCTCTACCGTGACATAGATAAAATGTATAATACCTAGATATTTACTGCGGCAGAGAATTAATGAGATTTTTAGCTTTTAAATAAAATTTACACTGTTATAAATATAATATTTTAAAATTATTATGATTAATAAAAATTTTACTTACGAGAAAATCTCATAAGATAACATTTAACGGAGCCTAAATTTCAGTTTTGGTGACTTCAGTAGGAAAGTGTGTTTATGGAATTTATGGTTCAAATGTTTTTTTCTGCTATATTTTGGTTTATACTGTATTATATCAGAAGACTTTTCTTGGTCTAATACTATTGTTACAGATTCGCAGTGGCGACTTGCTGTTGCAACGACGTGTTGAGAAAAAAAACGTGTTGAGAAAAGCGCACTTTTGTAACATTGATGCACGGAAAAGCTAACAGCAGAAAGGTTAGTTAACAAAAGCCTTCCATTTATATCTCTTTTGCCACGTGTTCTGAAGTAGATATCTTAAGATTAACAAAATTTTAGCTGATTTAACGTAAATTAGTTAGTCAAATAGCTGTTCCAAGAATCAAATAGGTGTTGTTTCTAAGGGCAATCGTAGCAAGTATTTTGGGGAAAGGGAATTGTGATAGTGGAGGAATGGGAAGTAGCTACCACTCTTTAAAGTGACGACTACATATTGGCCAAGCTAATTTGCTAAATATCTGCTAGCTAATAACTAGGACCAACCATTCGAACCTTGTCCCTAGCTGAGACATTGACTTGATCATTCAAAAGCGAAGAAGATGAAGGCATTGACTTTTTTTTTTTGAGAACATGATAAAGACATCGACTTGACCATGCAAAAAAAAAAATACAGACTTGCCACTCAAATTCACCGGTCTTCTCCTTAGCAAAATTAATAATCATCATTTACAACAATTCTAGCTATTTCGCCCTTGCACCATGGACAGTAAATTACTAGTGCTTGTAATTGTTTTCTTCCTCCTAAGCCAATTCCCTACCCCTACAACGATATTTTTTTTTATGTACTCGTAAAGAACATAGTCGTCGACTCAGGGACGGATGTAATTTAGAAGATGCCCCCACACAAAATTTTTTTTATGGGTATATATTTAATAAAAAAAGTTTACTGCTAATGATATTAACTAGTTTGTCCCCACAATTGAAAAAAAGACAAAATCGTTTAAGGGTAAAATTGACACAACAAAATTTTAAGATATTTTTATTGGCCCACAAACTCCTAAAGGAAAGAACCTATTTGGCCCACCAATCACAACCATTATGTTTTACCAAGAAAAGACTACCCACTTATGTAAAAACTCTTAAAAGGCTAAAAGACCAAGACTTCAACTCTAAAAAAAACCCTTCTTCCTCCAAAAGAAAAAGACTTTTTTTGTTTTCCAAAAGAACTCAGTTTACGATTCCTAAAGGTGAGAGTCTACCTATTTAATTTTTTTCAGCAATTCAATTTATGTTCTGAGAAAAAAAATTATATTTAGGTTAGTTAGTTTGATGTGGAATTAGGTTGTTTGTTCTGTGTTGTGGGGAAGAGCTTCTGATTTTCGTTTACGACCATGTGAATATATTTTTTTGTCAATTTCATGAAGTACATAAGTATTTTGCCCCTGTAGTATAAACTTTCTGGATCCGTCCCTGCATCGACTGTGGCTCAATCACCGGAGACCAAGTTGTTGCTCAGTTTGTTGGTGACCGCCTCTGGCTAACTGATATCATATCAACTCCGAGAATTTCACTCTCATAGAGCCATCCACCACCATTAAGTCTACAGCTTTCACTGTTACCTAGCACCGTCAGGCAAACCGAATTCCTGTACCTTACGGCCAGGGTCTCTCACAACGACCGAATATGATAGGATTGTCGTTTGATTGAGTTAATAAAAAGGTAAATAGACGTCCATGTTAATAAAGGAGTGATCCACAACGACCGAATATGATGGGATTGTCGTTTGATCGTATGTTCGGATTTCAGCAGAATGATTCAAACGACCGTGCTTGTCTTGGTTTTGACCATGCGCTTATTCATTCGATCTAACGGAACGAACCGTTCTTGGTTTAGTAGTAAAAGTCATAGATTTTAAATAAAAGTTTGAGTACAAAGTTTCTGAATGAAGTAAAGTTGAAAGATCCGCTTTGCGAAATTTATATTTAGTCATTGTTTTAAATATGACGCAAATAGCAGTCTTAGGATTTGAATTGGGTGGACTAAGCCCAACATCACCTTACATACAAGAGAAATGAGCCGCGCTCGTTAAATAATAAACTTGTAATAAGAGAATTTACGTATGAGCGATTGTGGAATACATGCCGCGAACAATGATACTCTCGTGTGTTAAACAAAGCTACCATGCTCCCGAAATTTTACGTGAAGTTTAGCGGCTGTTCGATTTATATACGCATTTGGATAAACTAAATAAACGGTCTCTGTAAACTCCAGATAGTACTAAACATCTTATTAATGTTACCATCAATCCTACCTCCCTTCTTAGACAAAGAAATAGGAAAGAAAAAGAATTGCTCAACTATGACATTGGAATTTTCGTTGGCCCATTTGCTGGGGAATTCTCTGTGCTGCGTATAATGTTTAGTCATTTTCGTAAAATTATAGCATTTTTTTGTTAAAGAAATTAAAGTCCTTTGGAAGTTGAAGAAGCAGATGTATTTGATTAGTCAAATATATCAAAATTAATTTCCACCAAAAAAATCAAAATTAATATTCACTTTGGAATTATATTAGAATTTTCCGAGCAAAAATAGAGGTGTAGCAATCAATATCAATATCAAAGTAGAACATGAAGCAATTGGATTGTAGCACTTTAGCTCTTGACCTTATCAATTGAGTTTGTGGTGCTCAAATGGTAGAAGACTTCCTTCATTTTCATAACCGTACATAATTGGACGGGTAAAATATAATTGAATTTATATCGTCAAAACAAGTTTTTTTATCTTTATTATTTAGAGTTGAGTATTACCGAACTTTATTTGGGACCACTCTCTTAATAATATTTTTTATAATGTTTGAACTCAAGATGAATATTAGTTCTATTACTACTTGGACCAACTCTTTTCTCATAGTACCACTTGAATTAAATCTCACTGATAAAATAACAATATTTTATTACACCTCATATCCTTTTTTTTATTTGAAAAAAAATGTACAACCAGATTCCTAAATACTAAAAAGTGATTTCTTGCCAAAATTTGATCGGCCAACTAATTTTGATAGCTAAGATCCCGTAGGACCCTTACGACCTAATAAATAATTAAGAGATCCAAAGACGAAAAAAATCTGATGTGTACTCAATCGGGGTGGTGCTATGTGAGGCATTGTGTGCAAGGCCCGCGATCATACCGTCAGAAGTCGACAACCCTGTTGGTCTGGAAATGTGGTTCATATCCAGCTACCAGAGCGAGACACTGGACGAGATAATTGACCCGTACCTGGTCGGAAAGATCGAACCAGAGTGCCTGAAGATGAAAGTAGTCCATAGAAATGCAGTTAGACCATGTTTGTTGCCTGTACAATTACACAGGTTGTATAATCAAGTAAATGAATGAATTGAGTCGTGGATAGTAATGATACTATTCGATCCAAGTGGTAACGAACTTAAATTTAAGGTCTTGAGTTTAAGTCTTATGAATGTAAGAGATATCATTGAAAGAGACGTCACTTAAAATAGAATTTGATAATATTTGAATAATTCACTGCAAAAAGATGTAGACAGTTCATTACATCAATAATAATTGCGTCAGGTGCCGAGTCCGTAGTGTGCACCGATCAAAACGTCTCTTTTCCGGTGAACGAATTGAACAGCAATACCAGCATTATCCCGGAGATAACCTCACCACATGAACCGAAATTCATAAATTTGTTCTAAACTTGTCCGAAGCCCGTACGTGCTGGAAGTGTACTTTTGTTCTCTGTTAACCAGATTATAGTTTTTTTAAGAAAAGCTTTATGTTCATATTCGATTACCGAGTACAAAAGGTTGTGTAGTTCTTTAGGATGGGATGACATTCAATCTTGGAAGAGAACCAAGTCTACACTGCTTATAAATTTAGTCGTCGATCTGTGATCTAATAAGTTGTCGTAAAAAATATTATTTTAGAAACCTTTCATCATAGAAAAGACAAAATTAAATTAAACTATGTACTACTCTTTGTTTCTAGATTATTGATAACAATGGTCACCTGCTCTCGAGACATTTTCGAATGTTTCACTTAACCGGTCTATGACTCGTTGGTATCCGCTCGAAATGCAATGCTTGCACTTGCAACGTTCTTAGCTAATCTTTCATCTGAGATGTCTGCTTTGGTACATGTAGGTATCATCCCCGAAAGATTGTTAAGACGTATTGTCATACCCCGTTAATGATCTGTCTGAAATGCTTAAGTGATTTGATTTGACTATCCATATCAACAAGGTGCACCTTCTTTTCTGGCACACATCTTGAGAGAACTCCAAGGTTAAACGCGTTTGGCCGGTAGTAGGATTAGAGGATGGGTGACCTCCTGGGAAGTTTCCCAGGGTGCTTGCGAGTGAGGACAAAGCACGCTAGAAAAGACATGTGTTGGTCTGTGGAGACAGTCGGTCAGATCACGGGGCATTATATTTGGTATCAGAGCAAATACGGTTCTAGGACTGCTCTGTGTTCTGTCTGGCGCGATGAGGACGTCGCGTATTTAAGGAGAGGTGTATGTGATACCCAAAAATGATATGTTCTGTCTGAAAGCCTTAAGTGATTTGATTGGTACTATCCATATCAACAAGGTGCACCTTCTTTTTCGGCACACATCCTGAGAGAACTCTAAGGTTAAACGCGTTTGACCGGGAGTAGGATCAGGATGGGTGACCTCCTGGGAAGTTTCCAGGATGCGTGTGAGTGAGGACAAAACACGCTGGAAAAGACTCGTGTTGGTCTGTGGAGACAGTCGATCAAATCACGGAGCGTCACATTTGGTATCAGAGCGACCTCGGCTTGTACGGTATGGTTCGGGGATCGAATGCACCTGCAACCGAGGGATTCTGGGACTGTTTGTATCTGGCGCGACGAGGACGTCGCGTATTTAAGGAGGGGTGAATGTGATACCCCGTTAATGATCTGTCTGATGCTTACGTGATTTGATTTGACTATCCATATCAACAAGGTGCACCTTCTTTTCTGGCACATATCTTGAGAGAACTCCAAGGTTAAACGCGTTTGGCCGGGAGTAGGATCAGGATGAGTGACCTCCTTGAAAGTTTCCCAGGATGCGTGCGAGTGAGAACAAAGCACGATAGAAAAGACATGTGTTGGTCTGTGGAGATAGTCGACAGATCACGGAACGTTATACATATATTTTGGTTTATAATATATTATATCAGAAGACTTTTCTTGGTCTAATACTAGATTGTTACAGATTCCCAGTGGCGACTTGTAGTTGCAACGACGTGTTGAGGAAAAAAAAGTGTTGAGAAAAGCGCACTTTTGTGAAATTGACGCACGGAAAAGCTATCAGCAACAAGGTTAGTTAACAAGAGCCTTCCATTTATAACTCTTTCGCCGAGTGTTCTGAAGTAGATATCTTAAGATTAACAAAATTTTAGCTGATTTAACCTAAATTAGTCAGTCAAATAGGTGTCCCGAGAATCATCATAGTGCTGTTTCCAAGGGCAATGGTAATAAGTTTTTTGGGGAAAGGGAATTGTGATAGTGTAGGAATGGGAAGTAGCTACCACTCTTTAAAGTGACAACTACATATTGGCCAAGCTAATTTGCTAAATATCTGCTAGCTAATAACTAGGACCAACTATTCCAACCTTGTCCATATCTGAGACATTGACTTGATCATTCAAAAACGAAGAAGATGAAGGCATTGACTTGGCCATGCAAAAAAACAATATAGACTTGCCACTCAAATTCACTCGTCTTCTTCTAAACAAAATTAATAATCATCATTTACAACCATTCTAGCTATTTCGCCCTTGCACCATGGACAGTAAATTACTAATGCTTGTAATTGTTTCCTTCCTCCTAAGCCAATTCCCTACCCCTACAACGAGATTTTTTCTATGTACCCGTAAAGAACATAGCCGTCGACTATGGCTCAATCACCGGAGACCAAGTTGTTGCTCAGTTTGTGTGTGACCGCGTCATAGAGCCATCCACCACCATCAAGTCTACAGCTTTCGCAGCTACCCAGCACCCTCAGGCAAACCTGAATTTCCGTACCTTACGGCCAGGGTCTCCCACTCCCAGTTCACCTACTCCTTCCGCGTCTCCCCGTGCCCGAAGTTCAACCGACTCTACTTTTATTCCACAGACACCTACCCGGGATTCGGACCCTAGCCGTGGGATCAAATTATCACGTAAATGGACCGTTTCCAAAATATCCCTAGCTGAAACATTGACCAACTTTAAAGACTCTACTACCCTTTCCCAACCAAAAAAAGACTACCCTTTCATTTTATTAGTCTTGTTAATAGAATCCACAATTCTATTGCGAATTGGATTAGTAAGCATTCTGGACTTTTTTCCATTGTTGACATATTCAGGTCAAGACTGCAACGAGTATTCCATAAATTCTCGTTTCGGTTCTTGACGTAGACTGATACCAGGATTCTTTATTTCTGGTTGGAAACTATCAAACCCTCCCGCGTCTCGACTTGATTTTCCGAGGCTTACACCGAATTATGTAATATTGAGTTTTTTAGAATACAACAGTATTAAAAAAAATTAAAGAAATTTATCACAATTTATAATATTTTATCGACTCTAATATAGATTAAAAGTAGAATTGAATATTAAAAGTAGAATTGAATTTCTCTGAACGTATTAATCAATTTATATCGTTTTTACCTAAATATCCAACGCGTTGGAATGAGGGTCAAGACTATCGATTTAATAAATATATGAATATCCTGTGAAATAAATAAATAAAATATATTGACTCGAGAGTCAACCAACCTCTTGAACAAATAATCAAATTTTCTTTATTTTCTTGTTTGGTTATTTGCTTGAAATGTGCACCTATATGTATAAGAGACATTCAGTTTAGTGAACGAATTTCATTTTCTTTTTATTAGTTTGTTTGATTTTTTTTATATATTTTCTAGTGTTAGTGAACGAATCATTTGCATTCATATATTCAATTAGCTCCTTAGCGGATAGTCAGTTAGCAGATCAATTTTTTTAAGTTAGACAGTTTTAAAATACTAGGGATCTCCTTGTCCGATATTTTATGACTCAAATTCTTATTTTTTTAGAAAAATAAGAATTAAGATATGAGTCTATCATAAAAAAAATCTATATTTTATAGATTCTGGTTGAGTCATACTCATTGTCATACTTTTTTTTTGTAAATGAATTAATTTGTATTGAAATAACAATATTTACAGCGTGAGGGATTATCACAAACATAACTAATCCCTCGAATGTAAGGAAGCCAAATATAATAAGAGGTCTTCATGTTATAAATCTGATATGGAGTTAGACCATTGAAGCCATTCGTAAATCTTATTCAAAATTCACTCCCAATTGCAGCTCTGGCCTTAGAAGATTGCACGATTTCGCGTTAACCAAACCTTCTTGCTTGTTCATGCTACCATGGGTAAGACCCATCCATTGCTCTAAGTGCCAGTTCAAGTAAGCATTCAGACACCAACTTGCACCAGTACATCTCACAAAATAATCTCAAATTGCCCAAGAAAAGTCACACAAGAGAAAGAGGTGATTAATTGATTCGTCCTTACACCCCAAATCGGACAAAGCGAGTCCCATGGAAGATGAGAAGCCCTCCTGATCAGGGAGTCTCTCGTTTTCAGTCGAACTTTCAAAGCAATCCAAAAGAAGCACTCAATTCTTGAGTGGAATGTCTCTTGTCCATATCCTTGGTGCAATTGAGCAACTTAAACCGCCAAGTGACCTGCAATTGAGAATTGGTTTTCACCATGAAAGTGCCATTCAATAGCAACAGGAATTGAACTCCCAATGCCAGCTCCTTGTAGCAGACGAAGTAGCTCCACTTCGAGGTCCTCCTCCCACACAAAGAGAGGCCGTCTCCACTTCAGCTCCCAGTGCCATGTGGAGTCAATCCAGCGGCCACACTCACTATCTTTGCTGCTTGGTTAACCGAGAGGGAAAAAAGCCTAGTAAACTTCTCCATCAAGGACTCGCTAAGCAGCCACTCGTCGGACCAGAAATTTGTCATCGGAGCCCAGCTTGAAACGGATACCAGTTGTGAAATCATTGAAGAGCATAAGGTGATTGGCAGGAATTTTGCAAATATCAGCCCAAATGCACCATCCTACTGCAATCAGAATAAATGAAGTTGAGGTAGGGGTGAAGTTGTACAAACCGGAAATCAAATTTCCCCAAAGAGTACATGGTTTCGCGAGCAATCTCCAAACCCACTTCAATAATAGCGAGTTATTTTTTAGTGCCAGATTTTCCACTCCCATGTGTCACACCTCGCACTTTCAGGTTGCATAGCATGCGTCAACACGCTCCACAACGCAGCTAAGGCGGAAGGTTGGTGAGGCATGCACATCAGCATGCATGATTGCGTAGTAACACAGGCGAGGAAATGCGGAACGCACATACCAACGTGCATTGGTCCGCAGCGACACAAGCGAGACAAGGTGGCTGCGTGTAAGCTAGCGCACTGCAGCAAGTAGCACATGCGAGAAGCATGCAGCGAAGAGCCACGAAGGGGAAGACTAATTCTGCGAAGAGTTACGAAGAGAATCAGCCAGCCAGCGAAAGGCTGCGAAGCCAGCCATCGAAGGGTTGCGATGGATTGCAAGGGAATAAACAGAAGGGCACCAAGGGAATAAACAGAAGGACACCAGGGGCCACGAAATAGGACACCCAGTAGGCCAATTCGGCCAGATTGTAAGCACCTAAGGTGCCCATTCGAAGTAGGAGTTGTACATGGTCTTTCGGCCAAAAGTTGTGTAGAAAGGAGGGCTGTCTGAAACTCTATAAATAGGGCCAGTCCTCATTGTTGTAGGGATTCAGATTGTACTTCCGAAATTGAGTAATAAACGCTATAAATCTATGAACTCTATCGCACTTACTTAAATTTTTTGCTGCGAGAGTGCAAGAGTTGGGAGGGGAAGGCTGACTTGGGGCGAGTTAACCTCAAGTGCCGGTGCGTCTAAGCAAAGTCCACAGTTTAGGCATGACAATTTGGTATCAAAGCCAGGTTCCGAAAGAGACCTTGGTGCATGGGAAAAATTGTTACCATGGCCAGCAACGAAGAGACTTTAACGGTGGCCAATCCGGGTGGGGACAAATACCCGAGCAAGGGATAAATCTGTCCCTCCGGATGCATTGGCTAATCTTAAGACAAGGCCTGGCCAGATTGAAAAGGCAGTATACGACTATACTGATAAGTTGGAAGATGTGGCCCTAACTGCTGAAGAAACGGAGGCAAGGGATAATGCGCTTCGTGGCGAGATGCAAGAAGCATTGGACGGGGAGCTAAACAAAGTTGCAGAATAACTTATTGATTTTTGTAAGACAGTGAGGGCTGACATCGCTGACTTGAAGGTGGAAGTCAAATTATGCAAAAGGGCGGTGGCGGGTGCTGACACAGGCGCAATTCGCAGAGGGATTGCCAAGTTCGAGCCCCATAAACTGAAGAATTTTTGAAGAATTTTAGTGGAGGAAGAATTGCAAAGAACCTCGACAACTTTTTGTAGGGTCTGGAGCATTACTTCAAAGCAACCAACATCGTCGAGGATGCTGCAAAGTTACGGATAACCCTATTTTACCTTACAGATACCGCTATACTGTGCTGGCTGGGGAAGCAAGGCGAAGTAGAGCCAGGGACTGCTACGGTAGTTACGTGGGAAAATTTTTGACGTAAAATCAAGAAGCAATTCTACCCAGAGAATGCGGAGCACGACGCACGTGCAAGGCTACGGAGACTCACACACAAGGCTGGTGTACGTGAGTACATTGAGGAATTTTCAGAACTGATGTTGGAAATTTTAGATTTGACCGAGAATGAGGCATTGTTCGCATTTGTCGATGGCCTACAACCGTGGACAAGGATGGAGGTGCAGCGACGAAATGTACAAGATCTTTCAATGGCAATGGTAGTAGCAGAGTCCTTGACTAAGTTTTGCAAGGCCGAATCCAGATCGAAGTGGGGGAAGAAGGAGCACAGCGGTGAAAGTTACGGAGAGTAAGCGTATTCACCACAACAGGCAGATTCCTGCTTCGACAAAGGAAGTGAAGGTGAAGGAAAGGGAACAAATTTACCTTCAAGTTCATTCAAAAAGAATGAGAAGGATGGGAAGGATCATGGCAAACCTTTTGCATACTTTATTTGCGAAGGACCACACCAGGCTGCGGAGTGTCCGCAATGGTACAAAATATTTGCAATTAGCCTAAAGGAAGCCGAGGCAGATGCAGAGAAGAATCGTGCAACAATGGTGCGATTGAGTAGAATGAGGATGGTATCAAGCGAGGAAGAGTTGGGGTCTCAAGACGAGGGGGCTGAATTCAATTTTTGGGATAACGGCATGTTGAAAGAGGAAGGCCAGCACATTGAGGAGGACCATAAGGGAAGTGGGGTGCTCTAACAGAGGATGCAAGGGCCCGTCAATAAGGTTGCTAGCACCAGATCAAGCCATGTCGAGGAGATAGGCGCAACATCACTTGCTGGGATGAAGTATGGATGGCACAACAGACGTGCACTACTTCAGAATTTTGCGCACGAGGAAAGTGGGCAAGAGGAAAAGGCAAAGTACTCCACATTGAAAGGAGGGGCTACGAAAGGGGTTACCCCAAAGCCTCAAGGTTTTGAGATGATTTGCGACAAGAAGTTCGTAAGTCAGAAGATGGCTAAGTTCAAAGCCGCGACGGGAACGTCGCGAAACTAAGTGGGGGAGAATGTCACACCTCGCACTTCCGAGTTGCGTAGCATGCTGCTAGGCAAGACTTGAAGGGCTACGAGGGAATAAATAGAAGGGCACCAGGGGCCACGAAATAGGCCACCCAGTAGGCCAATTCGGCCAGATTGTAAGCACCTAAGGTGCCCATTCAGAGTAGGAGTTGTACATGGCCTTTCGGCCAAAAGTTGTGTAGGAAGGAGGGATGTCCGAAACTCTATAAATAGGGCCAGCCCTCATTATTGTAGGGATTCATATTGTACTTCCAAAATTGAGTAATAAAGGCTATACATTTCTCAACTCTATCGCACTTACTTAAATTTTTCGCTGCGAGAGTGCGAAAGTTTGGAGGAGATGGCTGACTTGGGGCAAGTTAACTCCAAGTGCCAGCGCGTCTAAGCAAAGTTCAAAATTTAGGCGTGACACATGCCCCCAAATTCCTTCCGAGAACATACCAGATTCCAATTGACAAGAGATGATTTCTTCAAGTCCATGCTCCCATTCCGAGGGCACTTAAACATGTATTTGGATGTGCTTAGGACTATGTATGTAATTTTTTGGTGGGCTTACAGATATATTTTGGTACGTTAAGTTCTTTCAAATCGAAAAAATTACCAGAATTTTGGTTCAACTACTAATCAGTTACTTTTGGAAAATATCAGGATTAAAAATATTAAATGTGATGATTAATCCGTTTCTTCAAATATTTAGAATATTTATCCTTAATCTAATTATTTCCCAGAACTGTTTGGGCGATAAACATCAATAATTGCTAAAAGGAATCGTGATTTTTTTGGGCGAAAGGAAATTGTGATGTTGGACGATTGGGGACCACCGAACCACGCATTAAAGAGACAACTACGAATTAGCTACAATTGGGGCTCGGATCAATTATTCCACAACTTGACTTTTCCAACCTTGTCCCTAGCCGAGACATTGGCTTCACCATGCACAAAAAAAAAATTTAGACATTGACTTGACCATGCAAAATAAAGTCTCCTTAATTAGGAGAAAACTAAATAAGATCACTAGATAATTTTGGTAAAAATTTGCAATCTCACAAAAAAATAATTTTACAAATGTAAAAGTCATTATATCAATGATATTTAGTTTAAGTAGTAAAAGACTTAAATTCTGGGTCTTGAGTTTAAAGTTTTAATAATGTAAAAATCTTAATTAGGAGAATTACTCCTAGGACCTGACAAATTAAAGGACTGGTAGCCCAACGGCATAAGGCATTGTAAATATCTATGAAATTTACGGTTAAAACTCTGGTATTGTCATGGTGTAAAAATTATCTTTCAAAAAAAAGGACCCGACAATTTTTGACTCTGATACAAAGATTAAAAAAAAGACAATTACGAAATCGGTCCTAAATAAGGTCCAACAATGTTCTACTTATAATCTAAATTTTTTTAAAAAAATAAAGATTATAAGATGAAAGATCGTCTTATTTTGGATGCGCTAGTTTTTTATAATATTTTTTTTAGGGGTAAACTCTTTTTATAATCTTCGTTTGCTCTTTTCCCCCACGTACCCCTTCCCGACACTCCTCCTTCGCTTGACCTTAACGTATGAGATTTTTATTTTATTTTTAAATGATACATGAATTGTTTACAAAGAACAATCTTCTCTTTTCCTCTCGGAAGCATGAGTAATGTTTAAAAAAAGGGACCTCCGTGATTTTTTTCGTTATGTGGTCTTGGACTAATAGTCGGATTGAAAGATTTTTATTGAAAAAATATTTAATATTAAAATGTCAAATAAATATTATATCGTTTTATTATAAAATTTATGATTTATTATTATAAATTATAATTTAATTACTTTTAATTGAAAAAAATAAATTTTGGTTGGATTATAATTAACAACCATCTATTTCCTGCTCGTGTCCTTGATCTTGATCTTGATTTTGACAGACACCGAGACTTCATTTTGCACCGAATAAAACGACACATATTGGCTCGAGAGTCAACCAACTTTTCGTCCCTCCCTCGCTTGAGGAATTGAGATACAAACTTGCTAACCAAATTAATGATCATCCTTTGCAACCATCCGAGCTATATCAAACTCGCCCTTGCACCATGGACAGTAAATTACCAGTACTGGTAATTGTGCTTGTTTCCTTCCTCCTAAGCCAATTCAACATTTCTATAGCGGGCTCCTATGACCCCGTAGAGAACATAGCCGTTGACTGTGGTGGCTCAATCACCGGAAACCAGCATGATGGTCAGATTGTCGGAGAGCGCCTCTGGCTAGCTGATATTCGCATCAACTCAAAGAATTTCACTCTCATAGAGCAATCCACCACCAACAAGTCCTCGCCTTCCACAGCCTCCCAGCCACCACCCCAAGCAACGGATTGCCATGTCCCTTACCTCACAGCCAGGGTCTCCCACTCCCAGTTTACCTACTCCTTCTCGGTCACCCCCGGCCAGAAGTTCGTCCGCCTCCACTTCTACCCCACTGATACCTACCCGGGCTTCGGACCCTACCCTGCGTTTTTTTCTGTTAGCACAGGCAATTTCACACTCCTCAACAACTTCACTGGCTCTCCCCGGAATACCAACACCAAATCCGAATCCATTGTCTCGGTCAGGGAATTCCTCGTCAACGTTGGAGATGACATGAAGAACCTGAACGTAACCTTTACACCGAGCTCGGCCGTCCGTGGCGCATATGCTTTCGTCAATGGAATTGAAATAGTCTCCATGCCAACCAGCCTGTACTACCCGGACGAGCAACTATACCTGGTGGACACTCCGGGGGGATCGCTGTACTCGGTAACAAACGGCACCGCCATGGAGCTCATGTTCCGGATAAACGTTGGCGGAATTTCTGTCCAGCCAGAGGAGGACACTGGAATGTTCCGGAACTGGGACTCCGACCACGCTTACGCGGATAACACCCTTTTCCTTGGAGCCACTGCCGTGGATGGCAACAGCATGGTACCCCTCAAATACACGAGCAACGCGAAGAACTACACTGCCCCGACACAGGTGTACAGCACGGTGCAAAGAATGGGGTCAAATGCGACCAAAAACAAGCGGAACAACCTGACGTGGCGGTTCCCGGTGGACTCCGGGTTCATATACCTCGTTAGGCTCCACTTCTGCCAGCTGGCGTCTGACTATGCCAACCCTTCCGATATGATTTTCTCCATCAACGTGGCTACGTTCCTAGCGGAGGAAGAAGCCGACTTGGCGTATTTGAGCGGAGGGATTGGGGTCCCAATGTATAGGGATTACCCCGTCATGTTGGGGAACCTGGAAGGAGCACAAGAGACCACCAAATTAAACCTCTCTGTTCAGCTTCATCCGGCTGTTAGATACACGAGATACGTCGATGCTATGCTTAATGGAGTCGAGATTTTCAAGGCCAGCGACTACGACGGTGATCTAGCTGGGATCCACTTCTACTCGCCTCAATCCAATCCCAATCCCTCAATTAATATTGCTGGCTCCGGCCACAACTATGTTCACCCTTTCCCAATGACCAAGTATGGTATTATTGGGGGTGTAGGATCTAGCCTAATAGTTCTCTGTCTTCTGACGGTAGCATTTATAATCCGATTCCGGAAACTGAAGGCCTCAACAAACTCCAAGCAGAATCACGACTTCCGACCTTCTTCAGGAGCCTGCCGGTGCTTTTCACTTTCCGAAATCAAGGCGGCGACCAACAACTTTGATAAGGAGTCCATCATCGGTCATGGCGGGTTTGGAAACGTCTACAGAGGGCTCATTGACAATGGTGGTTCCACTGTGGCAATCAAAAGGCTAAAACAAGGATCAGATCAGGGAGCCAACGAGTTCAGGATGGAGATTGAGATGCTTTCTCAGCTTCGACACCTCCATCTGGTCTCTCTCATTGGTTACTGTGACAGACAGAAGGAGATGATTCTAGTCTATGATTACATGTCCCGCGGAACCCTCCGCGATCACCTCTATAACACCATCAACCCTCCCATTCCGTGGGAACAGAGGCTGCGTATCTGCATTGGGACGGCTCGGGGGCTGCAGTACTTGCACTCTTGCGCTAAACGCATGATAATACATCGGGATGTTAAGACCACTAACATCTTGTTGGATGAGAAATGGGTGGCCAAGGTTTCAGATTTCGGATTGTCCAAGATGGGCCCGAACAGCTCATCAGTAACGCATGTTAGCACGATGGTAAAAGGGAGTTTCGGGTACTTGGATCCTGAATACTACTACTTACAGCACCTGACACTGAAATCTGATGTGTACTCCTTCGGAGTGGTGCTATGTGAGGTATTGTGTGCAAGGCCTGCGATCATCCGTTCAGAGGTCGACAATCCTGTTAGCCTGGCAATGTGGTTCAGATCCAGCTACCAGAGTGGGATCCTGGACGAGATAATTGACCCTCACTTGGTGGGAAAGATTGCACCAGAGTGTCTGAAGAAGTATGCAGAATTAGCTTTCCGTTGCATTGCAGAGATTGGAGTGAATAGGCCACTGATGAGTGATGTGTTGTGGGGTTTGGAGTTGGCGTTGCAATTACAGGACGCAGCTGCCAAGGAACAAGTCGTTAAGAAGGAGGCAAGAATTGGATGCAGTAGCGACGAGGAGGAAGAGAGTGATGCTGAAGAGGAATTGGCAGAGAGTGAAGCTGAAGAAGAAAGGGCATTCTCTAGATCAATGAAAAGTATTTCATAGAAATGCAGTTGGATCATGTTTATTGCTTGTACAACTACACAGTTTGTATAATCAAATAGATGTATGAATTGCGTCGATAGTAATGATCGAAAAGGTAGTGGGCGAGAATTTTCTATTTGCCAATTTACTGGTTGGCGAGGATCACTCAAAAATAGAAAGGCCAACCGAAAATCCGGATCTTCACATGCGATAAGAAATGCAGGGACTTGTTCATTTCTTGGCATATGAAAAGAATCAATCCTAAACAAATGCAGTAAGAGAACTGGGACACCGTCTTCTATGTCTTAGGAAGCGAATATCTTGTACTACTTGGCTGATAAGGTGTCAACATTACACAACATTTTAGTAATTAATACGTGGTCGGGTTCGGGAACCTGAAGAAGATTTCGGAACAAAAGGGTGCAAATTGGTTATTTCGCATGGTATAAGGTAATAAATAAGAGTTAAATCTTTACAAAAATTGCCTTTTTTTCATGCAACCAAGTATCACGGTTTAATTTAATTTTGTCTTTTTTAGCGATAGAAGTTTCCTAAAACATCACTTTAGTTGTCAAAGTCTAAATCAAAGTTAGCTTTTTTTCAGTCTTTTTAATGTTAGCTACACCTGTGTCACGTTGTATATACAATTGAGATTTTTTAGGATATGAAAATTTTGGGATTTAGATTTAAGGTTGCAAATTGGAAATCTGGAATTTTTTAGGTTATGGTTTTAAAAGAGAAATATGATTTGTCATTGACTGATCTTGAATAGATCAGATTGAAAAAATTAACATAGTTAAAATTTGTCATATAAGTGTAACATGAGAAAACTGATAGCAAAAAAGAAAAAAAAACTAACATCATATGAATAGCTAAATCACATTGGATGTAGCTAAAAACGTGTAAAACTATTAAGTTATTCCGAAAATAACTTATCGAAAAAAAAAGTTATTCCAAAAATATTGTGAGGTTCCTTAATTCTTCGACCTTGATGGGCATGGGCCTCCTCACTGTCGTAGTTATTTCATTCTGAGCCAGGTACCCAGAGTTTAGCGTTTGATCTATTGGGCCTCACACAATTACTCAGCCAGAGAAAAAAAATCCCCAAATTTTGAACCCTAATTTAATTTAGAAATCCCCAAACTGAGCGTAATACATCTTCCGGTGGTCCCCAAACTTCTTTTTACTTTTTTTCGCATTTCCATTCGTCGCCTGTGAGTTTTAAATTCGGTAAAGGACATTTTCCGGGACACTGTTTTTCTATCTAAACACACTAATTTTTATGGTCAATGGTAGAATAAAAATTACACCACGGAGTCTTCTAAGAGCTGAGAAGTAAATGTGATAAGACTTTTTATAAGTATTAAGATTTTTTTTATTAATATTTTGGGTCGGATATGAAAATTATAATATCCGGATTATACATGTTTTTTCGTACCACCGATTGATCAATCAAGCGTATACTAAACGGAGTCTATGACGTTTGAATGATCTGATGTTCTCTCTTAAGGTTTTAGGTTGGTTGATTTTCCATACTTATAAATATGTTCTCCACTCGTATTTTAATCGATGTGGGATTCTGAAGAGTGCTCTTCTCCATTATTGACATATTCTGGTCAGAATTGCAACTAGTGAGTATTCAATTAATTCTCGTTTAGGTCCTTGACAGTGAAATCGATGGAGACGAGGAAGATGGTGCTGATAATGAGGATTGTGACAACTCCGAGAATGAAGAACTTGAAACTGAGAACGAAAATAATCACAGGATGTGAACATCAATTTTCAAAACTGTGGTCCGACCAATGGTCATACCGGTTGGATTGTTATCCGGGACCAAATTTAGGTCGAGTTTTACCTAAAACTCAGTCAGCAAATCGACTGGTCAAAATTTGGTTGAACTATCTGGTCAGGTACTTTCGGTTGAACCTGTTCGTCCAGATCAGAAAAATTAGTGTTTATTTTTATCATTTTTTGAATTTAATTTAGAAACAAAACCTTCACTTCTACGTTTGGAGTGTGTACATCATTTTTGAAACAAAACAAACTTATCTTTTTAACAATTCTCGATAATATGTTAAATAAGTCAAACGAATTAGACTAATATATCAAAAAAAAACCTGTATAATCATCTTCTTTTACTTCTACACTCGTTAAATTGATATTTGAAGACTTTACTTGGATAAATTGTATAATAAAGTTACTAAATATTTGAATTTATTTGCTATTTTATTATTATTTATGCTAAATTAAATTTAGTAAACCTTATTTTATAATATTAATATAAAAATATAAGTACTGGTATGACCGGGTGAACCGAAAATTTTTAAAGATTCCAGATCACCTTTTGGATGAGTTTTAAAAATATTGGTGAACATGAGGAAGAAGGAAAAAATGAAATTGGAGACAGAATTCACTGACAGGATCGATGGTACTTATTCGCAACATAGGATCGATGCAGTAGTTTGTCCATGAATAAAGGTTGCTATTCTTTGTTTCTAGCTCATTGATAACAATGATCACCTGCTCCTGAGTTTCTAATATCCGTTGGAAATGCAATGCTTGCATTTGCAACTTCTTAGCAGATCTGTCATCCGAAAGTGTGCTTCGGTACATGTACGTATCATCCTTGTAAACTAAAATTAATGGGCAAAGAATGGCTATAATCAATCAGTGATTATAGTTGTAACACGAACAATTATTTCACAAAAAAGTTACTTGGCTGTAATAGAGCATTCTCGGGCAGCGGATCTTTGTTGCGAGGCTTTAGTCCGTTGAGTAGCTCAGCAAGCCATACAAACAGAGAAAATAGCTGTTCTGATATAAATATCAAATTAAGTCCAAGTGATCAATAATTTTGCAAAAGAAATTGAGCACAGAGAAATGAGCAAAATCAAAAACTAAAATTTTCCAAACACATTGGAGCATCCATTTAGTGATTAAAGTTGCCGACATAACTATGAAGAAAAAGGGAAATGGTGAAACAGGGTTAAGGGAATTTACTGGTGGGAGCCAGGAACGGAAGAAAGCCCTCTTCGTGACAGCGTTTCAAAGAAGGAATGCTTGCGCATGTGTCCTTTCCATTTTTGCAATGTAAATTGAGTAATATTACAAGTTTATCACAATTAAATATGGATTTTTTTAGGACACTCGTCAGTTAATTTTGGAAAATATCAGACTAAATAATAATATAATTTTTAGTTAATCAATTTCCTCTAATATTTAGGATCTATATGTATTTTGTCATTAATCTAACTGTTTACCAAAAATGGGGCAAAATATCCTAATCACTTGATTTTGGAAAATATCATGACTAACTGTCTTGATTAATCTATTTTTTAAAATATTTTAAGACATGTGACTATTTTGTCCTTAAACTAACTATTTCCCAAAACTGTGTTAAATATTTTCGTTTCTCAAGGAAAATTCACAAAATGTCTCAGCCAATATTGACTAGCTCAATATCACGGTGGGAATATTATTACCCGCGGTAATAATATCACCGATGTAATGAGAAACGACAATAATTGCAAAAAGGAATCGTGATTTTTTTGGGCGAAAAGGAATTGTGATGTTAGACGACTGGGGACCATCGACCACTCATTGAAGTGACAACTACAAATTAGCTACAATTGGGGCTCCGACCAATTATAACAACCCTTTATTTTCTGCTAGTGTTCTTTATTTTTTTTATAAATTTTTAAATTTAGATGGATACACTTAAATTCAGAACTTTAGATAATATTGAGTTTTGTTCTTTTTATAGAAACAATTTTTTTCATTTCCTAAAAATGGGAGTTACCGTGTTGTTTTCCTGCTGTTGGGTAGTAGTGTCCTTGACTCGAGAGTCAACCAAGACCTCATTTGCACCGAATAAAAAGGGATACATTGACTCGGTTTTCAACCAAGACATCATTTTGCGCAGAATAAAACGACACACATTGACTCGAGAGTCAACCAACCGTCCCTCCCTTGAAGAAGTGAGATTCAAACTTGCCAACCAAATTTTGCAACCATACAAGCTATTTCGCCCCTGCACCATGGACAGTAAATTACTGCTACTTGTATTTGTTACCTTCCTTCTAAGCCAATTCGCCATTTCTACAGCGGGTTTCCATCACCCCGTAGAGAACATAGCCGTTGACTGTGGTGACTCAATCACCGGAAACTCGTATGATGGTCAGTTTGTTGGTGGCCGCCTTTGGCTAGTTGATGATGACATCAACTCATTATATTTCACTTTAATGGAGCCATCCAACACCAACAATTCCACGAATTCCACAGCCTGAAATTCCCAGGAGCCTTACCTCACAGCCAGGATCTTCCATTCCCAGTTCACCTATTCCTTCCCCGTCTCTCCGGGCCAGAAGTTCATCCGCCTCCACTTTTTCCCTACAACCACCTACCCAGGCTTCGAAGCCTACCCCGCCCTTTTCTCCGTTAGTACAGCCAAATTCACCCTCCTCAACAACTTCACTGGCTCCCCCTGGAGCATCGACACCGAGTCCGAATCCGATTCCGATGTCTTCATCAGGGAATTCCTAGTCAACGTTGGTGACGACGAGAAGAACCTGAGGTTATCGTTCACCCCGAGCTCGGACATCCCTGACGCGTACGCTTTCGTCAACGGTATCGAACTAGTCTCCATGCCAACTAACTTGTACTATCCGGGTCCCCGTACTGGATAACAAACGACACCGCATTGGAGCTCATGTACCTGGTAAACGTCGGCGGGGCACAAATCCTACTTCAGAATGACACTGGAATGTTTCGGAACTGGGACTCCGAGCAGGGTTACGCGGATAACCCCCATTTCCATGAAACCAGGGCCTTGGACGACAACAATACGATCGCACTGAAGTTCTCGAGCAATTCAAAGAATTATACTGCTCCGGAGAATGTATACAGGACAGCGCAAGCAATGGGCTCAAACAGAACCAACAACATGACATGGCGGTTCTCAGTGGACTCCGGGTTCACGTACCTCGTCAGACTCCACTTCTGCCAGCTGCAGCCTCCGTACGCAAACCCTGGCGTCATGGTGTTCTCCGTTTATGTGGCTACGTTCCTAGCGGAGAAACTAGTCGATGTGGCGGGTCGGGGCGTAGGAGGGCTCGGCGTCCCGTTGTATGGGGACTACTCTGTGGAGTTTGGAAACCTGGAAGAAGCCCAGGAGACTACCAAAGTGAACCTCTCTGTTCAGATTCATCCGGCTGTTGGCTACACGGAATACTCCGATACTATACTTAATGGAGTCGAGAATCTCAAGGCTAGCAACGGCGACGGTGACGGTGACGGTGACCTAGCTGGGATCCACTTCTACTTGCCTCAGTCCAATCCCACTTCCTCAATTAATATTACTGGATCCGGCCACAACTATGTTCTTGAGCATGCTATTATTGGCAGTGGGACATCCGGCTTGATAGTTCAATGTCTTCTGATGGCAGCATTTATAATCCGATTCCGGAAATTGAAGGCCCGAGCAAACTAAAAGCAGAATAAAAAATTCTGACCTTCTTCCGGAGCCTGCCGGTGCTTTTCGCTATCTGAGATCAAGGCTGCCACAAACAACTTTGATGAGGAGTTCATTATTGGTCATGGAGGGTTTGGAAACGTTTTTAAAGGGATCATTGACAATGGTGTCACTGCCGTGGCAATCAAACGGCTAAAACAAGGATCAGATCAGTGAGCCAACGAGTTCAGGATGGAGATTGAGATGCTTTCTCAGCTTCGACACCTCCATCTGGTCTCTCTCATTGGTTGTTGTTGGCAAGCTAAAACAATTCAAAATCTACACCCGGTTGTTGTGAATATCCCTTTGTTATCAATCTTGCCTTTTTCCTTTGAATTGATCCATCCGGGTTGTGCTTCACTTTGTAAATTCATTTGACTTCAATAACATCTCTATCCTTCGGTCTTTCAACAAGTTCTCAAATCTGATTTTTCTCTATAATATCAATCTCTTCTTGCATAGCTATCCTTTAAGCTTCTTCTTTCATTGCTTCTTCAAAGTCTTCGGGTTCCTGAACACAATAGTTACACCTAGCATAAACATCACTCAAACTTTTGTATTTCTGTGGAACTTCTTCATCACTTTCATCACCATTATAGCTTAATTTTTGCTGTAAAGTGGTAGCCGCATCATCCTTATTCACCTCCCAATTCCAAGTAGCATTTTCATCAAAAGTCACATTCTGACTTATGATCACCTTCTTGGATTTTAAATTGAACAACCTATAGCCTTTCGACATAGAGCTATAGCCAATAAATAAGCATTCCTCACTCACCTTATCAAGCTTGCGCCTCTTCTCTTTTGGAATTTGAGCATAAGCCATACACCCGAAAACTTTCAAATGATTCACCGATGATTTTCTTCCACTCCAAGCTTCAAATGGAGTCTTATTCCACACGGCCTTGGACATCTATTCATCAAATACACAGCTATATTTACAGCCTCTACCCAAAAAATCTTCTCAAACAACATTGATTTTGCCATTTTTTTTACTGTTTGGTTCTTCCTCTCAGAAACTCCATTTTATTGTGGAGTATAGCCAACTGTGAGCTGTCTCTCCACTCCTTCATCTTCACAAAACTTCTAAAATTCTCTTGAAGTATACTCCTTTCCCCTGTCACTTCTCAACAAGGCTTTTAAACTTCTTAAAAACTGAAAATACTTCAGATTTTTGCCTCAAGAAATAAATCCATGTCATCCTTGTATAATCATCAATAAACAAGATGAAGTACCTATTTCCAGAATGAGTAGCAATGGACATAGGCCCGCAAACAATGGTATGCACAAACTCCAACTTCTTCTCAGCTCTCCATGCAACTCCTTTTGAAAAAGACTTTCTATGATGTTTTCGAAGTATACATTCTTCACACACTTCATTCTTGTCAAGATAAAAGGAAGTCCTTGCACCATCTTCTTTTGTTGAAGCAATTTGAGACCGCCGAAATTTAAGTGGCCAAGTCTTTTACGCCAAAGCCAAGAATCATCACCATCGTTCACCTTCATTGCAACATTCCTGGCATACTTAAACTCAAGTGGAAAACATCTATTCACCATCTCCACTTTAGCCAATACTTCATTCTTCTCCTTCTTATCGAAAATAGTGCAAGAACCAGCCTCAAAATGCAATGCATATCCATATTCTACAAGTTGTCCAACACTTAACAGATTTTGATCAACATCGGGAACATACAAAACTCCATGAATCTTCTCCATTCCTCTCTTTGTTTGAACACCTAGTGACCCAATTCCTTTTACTTGCATAAAAGTTCCATTTCCAACCTTAACCTTGGATTGAAATGTAAGATCCAAGTCAAGGAAAATACTTTTATCCGCTGTCATATGGCTACTACAACCACTATCAATAAGCCACCTCCCACTTTTCTCCATTACGCTTTGACAAGCATAAAACAAATTCCCTTCACTTTGTTTCTCCTCAACTGTACTAGCTTGTTGATCAACCTTCACTCTACAATCTTTCTTCATAAGTCCAAGTTTTCCACAATTATGACATCTTGGTCTATTCTCATTATACCAACAATCTTTAGCAAGATGACCAAACTTGTCACACACATGACATCTTCTTAGTGATCGTTTTTCACTTTGCTTGTTGTCATAACCAAATCTTCCTCTACCTCTCCCCCTTGAACCTTGCCATCTTCCTGTTCCTCTTCCATGCCTACTACCTCTAAAAAATTCTTCCCTCTTTGGTGCATTGCTCGTCGAACCTTGCTCGTGACTTTTGGAGTCAAGAACAAGCTTAGATTTCAAGGCACTCTCAACAGAATTTTTTGAGTGTATTGCCATTCTTTGCTCATAAGACTTCAAAGAACCAATCAACTCTTGCACTCCCAAAGTTGCCATATCCTTAGTTTCTTCAATCACAGCAACAATAGGATCAAACTTTTCAGGAACACTAATCAAAATTTTCTCTACAATTCTCTTATCGGTGAACTCTTCACCATAAGTCTTCATTTCATTCACTACATCAACAAATCTAGTGAAAAACTCATCAATCTTTTCATTTTCTTTCATTTTCAGATTCTCAAACTCTCTTTTCAAAGATTGAAGTTTGACGGCTCTTACCTTCTCATCTCCTTGGTACTCCTTTTGCAAGGTCTCCCAAGCTTCCTTTGCTTTTGTGGCTCTCATAATCTGGGGAAATATCACATCAGAAATACCCCTATGAATCATCCCAAATACAACTGCATCAAGAGTCTTCTTCTCTTTTAGCTCTCTCACTTGAGCTACTGTCAAATTAGCATCTTCGGATGGCTCTTCATACCCCTTTTCAACCATCTCTAGCACTTGAAGTGATTCAAACAAAGTCTTCATCTTCACACTCCAGAAATTATACTTTTTTCCTTGAAAAAGAGGAACTTGAACTGAACTCAAACTTATAATTTTGTTGTTTGCCATAGTGGGTCTTCAAACCACTCTTTCTTCACTTTCTAACTCACTTTGATGCTCTAAAAATATGTAGCTCTGATAACAGAATGTTGGCAAGCTAAAACAACTCAAATCTCACTCTCTAACACACAAACAAGAGCTATTCTGGTGGTTAAAATTCTGCTGATTTTTTTTACTCTAACAACAAAAACAGTAGCACATTAGTCAACAGTTATTGTGACAGCAAAAATGAGATGATCCTAGTCTATGAATACGTATCCTGTGGGACCCTCCGCGATCACCTCTATAACATTGTCAACCCTCCAATTCCGTGGGAACGGAGGCTACGAATCTGCATTGGGACGGCTCGCGGGCTGCAGTACTTGCACTCATGCGTTAAACGCATGATCATACATCGGGATGTTAAGACCACTAACATCTTGTTGGATGACAAATGGGTTTCAAAAGTGTCAGATTTCGGGTTGTCCAGGTGGGCCCCAACAGCTCATCAGTAACGCATGTTAGCACCATGGTAAAGGGGAGTTTCGGGTACTTGGATCCCGAATACTACTACTTACAGCATCTGACACATAAATCTGATGTGTACTCATTCGGAGTGGTGCTCTGTGAAGTATTGTGTGCAAGGCCCGCGATCATCCGTTCTCAGGTCGACAACCCTGTTAGCCTGGCAATGTGGTTCAGATCCAGCTACCAGAGCGGGAGTCGACAACGAGATAATTGACCCGTACTTGGTCGGAAAGATTGCACCAGAGTGCCTGAAGAAATACGCGGAATTAGCTTTCCAATGCATTGCAGAGATTGGAGTGAATAAACCACTGATGGGTGATGTGGTGTGGGGTTTGGAGTTGGCGTTGCAATTGCAGGACGCAGTTGCCAAGGGACAAGTCATCGAGATGGAGGCAAGAATCGGTTGCAGTTGCGAAGAGGAGGAAGAGAGTGAAGCTGAAGAGGAATCGACCGAGATTGAAGCTGAAGCTGAAGCTAAAGCCGAAGTGGAATTCTTTTGATGCTAAGACCAATATTATCAGCATTCATAGGAATGCAGTCGGGCCATGAGACTAATTTGATTTCATATCAAAAGATTGATTGTGAATGGATATCAGAACATTATCAACAAAGAAACTTTTGCATTATACAGGTTTCTTCTCAACATCAGCATCTCAATCCGGAGTTTCTTCTTACCAAATCTTAACACTTCTGATGCGCAGACGAAAACCAAGCAAGTCTGCGCACCACATTGTCTTTTGGTAGTGAATAATTTGAACAGCATTACCCAAATATAACCTTGGATATCTTGAACTATCATGAGTTGATGTTTCAGATCTTGAGGGATTATGTATAGCTTTCCGTTTTAAGGTTTTTCAATTCATACCATATATGTCTCACTTGAGATGTTCCACTTCCATGCATAATATGTAATCTCTATTCTTTTCTTTTCTTTCGAAACCGCAACAACTACTAAGCCTACTAATCTATCTTCGAGCCAGAAAAAATATTTGAATAGTGGCGAAGTTATTCATGACAAATTTTTAATATTGCTGCATTTTTAGGACACGAACTTAGGACGTTGATTAATCGAACACACTCCTCTTGACAGTTTATCCAAGTGTTTGTCGGTATATATATTTCCCGTTTTATCTGAAGTCAGATTTTAAAAGCAATCTAGCTAGCAGCCTAGTTGGTGGCAGATGAAAATTTGGCACAAGGTCAAAGGGATATATTATGCAAGAACGCAAGAGAAAAGTAAGTCTGACCTTTTTACGGTGAGCACAGACTTGCAATTTACGTTTGTGCTTGATGGAGTACCTTTCGAAGGAATTAATAAAACCAGCCATTGAGATTCTAGCGAAGCTCCAAGACAAGTGGTACTAAACAATAAATAGATTAAAGATCTTGGGAAGATAAAACAGGAAAAAGAATGAAGTTTGTTCGGGTTAGGTTTGGTCTCTTGTTAGTAGTGTGTTTGTTCGCTGCTTGTGGAGGCCCTTTGTTTTGTTTTGGTTTTTCGCAGTAGGCCTTCTGCGGTTTCTTGTTTTATTGCAGCCTGTAAATCCTGTCTCTATCTCTTAATAAAATTTATTTACCTACCCAAAAAAAAGGAAAAAGAATGAAGTCTAGGAAGATCTAGATCAAAGTTACCTTCTCAAGTCAATGTAGCCAATATCTGAGCTCAATTTAACGTGCTCATATGATCTTAGAAAGAGAAACCATCCAAGAAAATGCAGGGACATGGTACTACAAGGTCCTCGAGATGCTTTCTTGGAAGCCTACCTATGATGCTTTATTTTCTCTTCCTGATTAGCCTCCTCGCGACTGTGATTCTGAGCTCTATCGTTGCGTACCCTCGCTTCATCTACACCACCGACGTGACAAACAACAACTCCAACGGCCCTGTCGTTCTGCCTCAATCAGTCCATAACCAAGTCTTTAAGCTGCAGATGCAACTGGTGAATCCTCTGCGGGAGTTGCACAATAACGATTCGGAAATGAAGACGCTAACTCAATTCTCGAATCGTAGTACTCCGGATAGTCGTGTCCTTGGACAAACTCGAAAATACTCTGTCTAGTACGCGCAGCGCTGGTTCAAGCATATACCAAAGGGATTCGATGAAGTTTGAATAGTCTGAAGTTCTCTCTGCTTGCGCTCTTCTCCATTATTGACGTATTCAGGTCAGGCTTGCAACGAGTATTCTACATTGTTTTTAAAAATGACCCGGAGGCCGACCCGGGATTTGCTCTGACCTCCGAATTGACCGGTCCAACCGGCCAAACCTGAACTTTTTATTTTATAATATATTTTAATTTCTCTCTCATCCACATACAACCTAAACTAATTAAATATTTTTTTACTCATAATGGTGACCCTAGTGTAACCAGGTTACCAAATAAATAATTGATTTCTCTTTCATCCACATATTATCTATTATCAATTTATGTTTATATATAAATTGCATTAAATAACGAAAATGATGCGTCTGTAATTATAACAAGAAAAAAATGTACAATAAAAAAATTAAGATTACAATAATTGCAATACAAAATTAGAAAGAAATAAATCATGTTACAAATGAATGCGTGAAATGATAAATTACAAATTTAGAGGATGTAAATTACATATTTAATTACTAGTGCCAAATTTTTGCCATATATGCTCAATCAAATCATTTTTAAGAGCGTTATGAGCTTCTCTATTGCGAAGTTATTCCCTATTAGTCATATAGGTGGATAGGTCTCCAATGCGTTCAGTAAAAAACTGAAAAAGTTCTTCATCGTCTTCTTCTTGTTCTCCGTTTCTTCTTCTTGTAGGTTTATCATCTAAAAATTCTGTCGGATCATAATAGTGGAGGTACGTGTCTCGTTCATCCTCTACTATCATATTGTGCATGATGATACAAGCCATCATAATTCTTCGCATTAAATTCTTGTCCCAAACAAGACATGGACGTCGAAGGAAGGCAAAACAAGCTTGCAGAACTCCAAATACTTGCTCGACATCCTTTCTAACAGCCTCTTGATATTGAGCGAACAACTTATGCTTTTGGAGTTGTGGAGATGTAATTGACTTGACAAATGCAGCCCATAGAGGATATATCCCATCAGTTAGATAGTATGCCCTATCATTTTGGCGACCATTCACGATGTAACTCACTTTTGGTGCTCGATCTTCCAATACATCATTAAAAATAGGAGATCGGTGGAGTAAATTAATATCATTGCACGTACCTGGTGTTCCAAAGAAAGTATGTTATATCCATAAATCATATGATACAACAGCTTTCAAAATGATTGTTGCTTTTCCATTCCCAGTGCATGCAGTCAATACTGCCTATCATGCCCAGGAATCCACGTTGTTCCCCGACATAAAGTAGTCTTACTAAATCTTGTTCATTGGGCCTTCTCAGGTACTCGTCACCGAAGTAAGAAATGACACCTTCTACAAAATTAATGAGAGATTCCCTTATAGAAGATGCACTCATTCTCAAGTATTCATCAACAACATCGTTTGATGTCTCATAAACTAACACCCTTATAGCTCCAGTACATTTCTACAATGCTGAAAGACCTTGTCTACCTGCTGCATCCGATCTTTGTTGAAAATATTCATCAGTGGCACTAACCCCCTCCACTATACGAAGGAATAACGATCTTTGCATGCGAAATCTACGTCGGAAGATCTCGGGTTTATACGTTGGCATGTTGACAAAATAGTCGTTCATCAAACGCTCCTCACCAACTTTGCGTTCCCTATTGAAATATCGTCTTCGCTGTGTATGAGCTTGATCTCCGACAATTAGATTAGGATTATGAATGATAGTATCCTCGATTATGCGATCAATTTATTGATTCTGTTGAAGGACTCGTGCTTCCCATTCATCAAATTCGATGAAATTGGAAGCACCAGAACTGGAATATGAATATGAATCTGAATCTACTGATGTATTTTCAGTAGAAGACATTTGTGAAGTGAAATGGATAAACTATTTTGGGTAGGAATTATGTTGAGAGAAAAAAGAGAGAATAAAGAGATATGAAGGGTGTGAAAGAGGTAAAAGATATTGGGTATGTTTAAGTTTGATACGAATCCAATATTATATAGGATGTGAAGGATAGTGTAGAGCCAAAGTTGAATTGACAACTCATTGGCTACGAGACAAGTAGCATGTGAAGGATATTGTAGAGCCAAAGTTAAATTGACAACTCGTTGACTACGGGACAAGTATCATGTGAAGGATAGTGTAGAGCCAAAGTTGAATTGACAACTCATTAGCTACGGGACAAGTAGCCTGTGAAGGATAGTGTAGAGCCAAAGTTAAATTGACAACTCATTGACTACGAGATAAGTAGCATGTGAAGGATAGTGTAGAGTCAAGGTTGAATTGACAACTCATTGGCTACGAGAAAAGTATCATGTGAAGGATAGTGTAGAGCCAAAGTTGAATTGACAACTCACTAACTGGAATTACAAGAACTTAGGAACAAATTACATAAATTAAAAGTCTTACAATACATCAACTAAAATGACACAAACTAAAATTACATGAAAGTAAACTCATCACTTTCCAAACACAACTGACATTAGATAGCATTTCATCTCTTCATCTTGTGGTGTTAACTGATCTTTTGCCAACAAGGTATTCGGCATGAGTTGATTCATCTGCATAGTCTTCCTTTCTGCCCTTTTTTGTTCAAGCTCGAGTCTACTTTATTCTTTTTTGTGCTCCAGCTCAAGTCTATTTTGTTCTTTTTTGTGCTCCAGCTCGATTCTATCCCTTCCCAATTTGCTCATAACTTCAACTTCATTATCCTTAGTGAGTCTCAATGCTCGAATTTCTGCAGCAATTTTATTAGTAGAAGAACATTGTGATGCCTTACCTTTTCTTTTCTTTTTTTCGGCATCATCTCTACCTATAGGATGAGAAATTGTTGAAGATCCGCTGATTGGAGTTTCTGGGTAGGACGGGATTGAATAATCCCCATCTTCAGTAGTCCTTAATCTTTTTGAGCTACCGCCACTTTTTTCATTATCCTCTTCATTCTCCGGACGGAAACGTGTTGAATCATGGCCTAGTTTCAATGCCAACTTGGGATTTTTACACATAACTTCATTAAATACAATAACTTATTGCCACCCACTTCATAAATTATTTGAGCTTCCATCTCAATATCGCTCTGGCTCATTCCACTCAGTTTCCGACCATATGCTTCCTGACATGCAGCAATCCACTTGTTTGCATTAAAATTAAGTCGTTTCCAACGACCTCTCAATGCCTCCACGTTTCTTTCGCCGAACTCTTCCGGCTTTTCTGCTCGAGCTTCATTGAACAAATTACTGACTTGTGCCCACAGCAAGGCACCCCTTTGATATTTGCCAAGTATCGAATCTTCGCTAGCGAAACACCAAGATGACATTAGGGCTACATCCTCTTTCACACTCCAGCTGACATTTGGTGCCTTCTTTTGAGGATTTCTTTTTTTTTTGGACGAACATTTTGAAACAAATTGCGGGCGGTGTTTTATGAGGTTTGGTGTTCATGGATAGGAATTTGGGTGAGATTTTGAGATAATTGGGAGTTAAAATAAGATTGAGAGTTAGGATACTCTCCAGAGTTGTGAAAAGCTTTAGAATTAAAATAAGCTTGAAATTGTTGATAATTTGGAGAGTTGGGATTATTGGAATCCATAATAGAAATAATATAAAGAGATTATGTAGTGAAAGAAGAGAGAATTTTAGATTGTGTATCAAATATGTAAATGTTGGACTCTATTTATAGAAAATTGGAAAATATAATTTTTTTATTGTTTTTATTTTTAGTTTTGTGAAAAAAATAACTTCAATTTTTAACCACACAAATTATATCCGAAAAAATCTATTTCAATGAATAACATTGTGTCAAGTATTACTGGATTAGATTGAAAAAAGCAAAAAATAATAATAATAATATAATATGCCTTAACCCAACCGGTGTGTGAGAGGCGGGAGACACCCTCTGCACAGGTTTGGGCGAGCAAGGAGTTTTAATTTACATTTTTCTTTTTAATTTTTTTTTGTCCTCTTGCTTAACCAGGTGGAGAAATGGCCACCACTGTGAGTGGTCTCGTATAGGTGAGAATTAAGAAAATGAGTAAGCCGTTTTTTTTTTGTTGAGAAAATGAGTAAGCCGTTGGACTTGACAAAATAAACAAACAGAACAGAACAGGCCCATGACCATATACTACAAAACTTCAAGCCCATCTTAATTCCTTTTTGGTCTCTGGGCCATCTTAAGCCCATCTTCTTCCCCCAACTCTCGAAACCCTCCCCTTCTCAAATTCCATATCTATCTGCATCCTCCATGCTACAAAATCACATCAAACACATCCAAAAAAATTAAAAAAAATTAGGATAAATTACTCTTAAATTCCTGACATTTGGTCACCCTCCTCCTAAGGTCCTAACTTTTGGAAAATGACTATCCCGCCCCTAAGTTTTGATGATAATAGACTCTCGGATCCGTGGTACCGGAATATTCTATATTCTCTAGCCAACCTCTACTTGAAAAGACTAAAATGTCCTTCCCACTTTAAAAAATTACTCTCCCTACTCCTTCTTCCTCCCCCTTCTTCCCATTACAACTCAAACTAAAAGAACCCAAACCTAAAATCAATTAAAACTAACCCAACTAAAACCCAGTAAGACAAGCCAAAAAGACGAAGGAGCATACGAGGGGTGAGGTACTGGAACCTCTTTGACATGATGTTTGACGCGGTGATCACCTCGCTAGCGGTTATGGGCTGATAGATTTTGAGTTTTTGAGCTTAGGGAGCTTTGTTAATGGCAGAAAAATTAAAGTAGAGGAGAGAAGGAGACAAGGGATTGTGAGGAAGAATCAATCTTCCATCATTTTTCTCTTACTTTCTCTATACAAGTGTTCACCTATTTGTATTGGATCTATTTACACGTAAGGAAAGAGAAAGAATAAAAACAGAGAAAAGGATCTGTATAGTGAGCTGGCTAACAAACTATTCGAGTGCATTTTTCCTTGTGATGCGGGAGCGGGACCCACACGTTCCCAACCTAAAAGCAATTTGTTTGTGTGGTCCCTACTGCATTGCTTTCATCCTTATCTTCATGTGCCGGTGGTGCTGCCTGGGCCTTGGAAGAAGATGGACTTAATACCCCCCCCCCCCCCCCCCCCCCCCCCCCACAAGCTGGAAGGTGAGGGTCGAGCATTCCAAGCTTGGAGGTGAGAAGCTGATGTCGAGAAGAAACAAGACCCTTTGTCAATATGTCTGCAACCTGGAAGTCGGTGCCGATGTGAAAAACCTTCAAGAGTCCGCGTTGAATCTTCTCGCGGACGACATGATAATCAATTTCTATGTGCTTTGTGCGCTCGTGGAAGACCGGGTTCTCGGCTATGTGAATGGCACTCTTGTTGTCACAAAATAAGAGAGCCTGAGAAGGATGAGGAACCTGAAGGTCGATGAGGAGAGACCGCAGCCATTGCAGTTCACATGTGACATCAGCCATGGAGCGATACTCGGCCTCGGATGAAGATCGAGAGGCAGTATGTTGCTTCTTGGAACGCCATGAAAGCAAAGAATGACCAAGGAAGACGGAGTACCCAGTAATGGATCTACAGGTGGTTGAACAATTGCCCCAATCGCTGTCACAAAAAGCCTTCAACTGAGGCTCAGAATCAACAGGATAATGGAGACCAGCACCAGGAGAACTTTAGAGATATTTGAGTACCCGATGCGTAGCTTTAAGATGGACATCAGTGGGACAAGAGAGAAACTGGCTGAGCTGGTGGACCGCAAATGTGATTTTAGGGCGAGTGTTGATGAGATAGATCAATCGACCATTGAGACGACGATATGTAGAGGAAGTGATGACCTCGTTAGGGTCTAAATCCCAGTCGTCGCCCTCATCAAATTCGGGACCTGCATCAAGAGGAACACCAGAATCTGCAGCGAGATGCAAGTTAGCTTCATGAGGGGTGGAAACGGGTTTGGAACCAAGGAACCCAGTATCTCGGAGTAATTCCAAAGTATACTTTTTCTGGCAAAGTAGGAGACCAGAGGAATTGCGAGCAATCTCCAAGCCTAGAAAGTACTTGAGCTGGCCCAAATCCTTGAGTTTCAAGTGCTGGTGAAGGAAGTCCTTGACTGATTGAATGAGAGATAAATCTGGTCCTGCGAGAACAATATCATCGACATAGACTAGTAGGACAACAAACTGGTCAGCAGAGCCTTTGGTGAATAAGGAATGATCAGCTTGAGATTGAGTGAAGCCAAAAGGGAGCAAGATAGAGGTCAATTTTGCAAACCATTGACGACTTGCTTGCTTGAGACCATAAAGAGACTTCCGGAGGCGACAAACCAAGTGTTGCTGGTCTGGAGCAAGCTGCAAACCCGGTGGTGGAATCATGTAAACCTCCTCCAACAAATCACCATTTAGAAACGCCTTGTTCACATCCAAATGATGCAAATGCCAACTACGTTGCACAGCCAAAGCAAGAAGAGCTCTGACAGTGGTTAATTTGGCAACCGGAGAAAAAGTGTCAAGGAAGTCAACACCAAAGTTCTGGGTGTATCCTTTAGCAACCAACCGGGCCTTGTAGCGTTCAACAGAGCCATCAGCACGATGTTTCACCTTATAGACCCATTTGCACTTGACAGGTTTCTTGCCAGCAAGTAAAGGCACTAACTCCCAAGTACGGTTTGACTCGAGAGCAGTAAGTTCATCAGCCATAGCATCAGTCCAGCAGTCATGTTTAACAGCATCTAAGTAGGTCTTCGGTTCTAAAGAGGCTAGCAGACTTAATGTAAAAGCACGATGAGAACTAGAGAAATTGGCGACACCAAAAAAAGAAGAGATAGGGTATAACGATGGAACCTGGCCTGAGAGATTGGTAAGCTGAGCTGAATTACAGATATAATCTATTAAACGAGTTGGAGGAGCTCTGGCTCTTTGAGATCTTCGGACAGGAACATCGGGTGAGGGTGGAGGCAATGTGGAAGTAGGTGGTGGTGAGCTCGCATTTGGTTCATCAAGACAAACGTGTGATCTGCCAGGAATAGGGTCAGGTGGTGCAGGTGAGAAAGAGGGAGGTATGGTTGACTGGTCTGGGGAAACAGGATAATCAGAAAAGTGATCGGTGAGGGGACTAGTATAAGGAACAACTAAATCAGTTGGAATGAATGGTTGGAAGACAGTAGGATCATAAACATGTTGATTTTGAAAAGGAAACACATCCTCATAAAAGTTGACATCCCTAGAGAAAACAATGGTATGATTATGTAAATGGTAAAGTTTATATCCTTTAATGTGATGAGATATCCCAAGGAATAAAAAAGGTGCACCTCTTGGGTCAAATTTTGTTCTTCCAGTAGCCAAAGTAGATGCATAAAATAAGCATCTGAAAATGCGAATATGAATCAACTTTGGTAGCTGGTTGTGCAGGACCTCATATGGACATTTGTTTTATAAAATGATGGAAGGAGTCTGATTAATTAAGTAGGTAGCATACAAGATGCAATCACTCCAAAAAAACCAGTTGCAAATGAGCTTGAATGCAAAGTGATCTAGCAATGTTGAGTATATGCTGATGTTTTCGTTCGACTCGCCCATTTGTTGGGGAGTTTGCACACAAGAAATTTCATGGTGAATACCTATTTTAGCAAAGAAATCATGCATGACAAATTCCTGACCTTGATCAGTACGGATAGTTTTAACTTTGCAAGAGAATTGGGTTTCTACCATGATGCAAAAATGCTCAATAATGGACCGAGCGGCTGCTTTAGTTTTCATGAAAAAAGTCTATAGGGCTCTGCTATAATCATCAACAATCATTAAAAATATGAGAAGCTGTCATATGAAGGAATGCTATATTTACCCCAAATATCAATATGAATAAGATCAAATATATGATGAGCAATATTGGCACTAAGAGGAAAAGGTAAACGCTTGTGCTTGGCTAGATGGCACACCTCACATGGTATGGGAACTAAAGGATCAATACTAGGTTCATAGTGCTTCATAGCCTGCAACTTAAGGGAAGGTAAATGACCTAATCTACTATGCCAAAGGGCTAAGTCGTTACGAATAAGCTGTAAGGTGGCTGCGGTATGGGAGGGAATGAGTGGAGAGGGTGTGGGATGTCCTGTGTATAGAAGATAGAGCCCATTTGTAGCCTCAGCCTTACCAATCATCTGCAGGGTGATAGGGTCCTGGATCAGACAAGAAGTAGTAGAGAAGTGAGCTACATACGATGATGATTCAAGTAAATGACTAACAGACAGGAGATTAAAAGTGAAGGTTGGTACAAATAGAACATCTTTAAGGACAAGAGAACCATTCAAGTGAACTGTGCCCACATAAGTGGCTTGCACACGTGATCCAGTAGGCAGAAGAATATGGGTATCATGAAGTGATTTATGATCAACAAACAAATCAAGGGAACTAGCTATGTGGTCAGTGGCACCACTGTCAATTATCCAAGCGTGACTAGGGAAGGTGGAAAGGGCACCTATAAAAGAGGTTATAAATGTACCTGAGGAGGAAGAAATATTGGAAGAACTTGAGTTAACCTGTGGCAAACGTCCAGTGGGACAGTTTATGGATTGTCTAGTAACATTGTTGCTAGACATGGAAGACTGCTGCAAGAACTGAATAAGGCCAAAACATTGCTCCGAAGTCAAGCACAACTTAGAGAGATCCTGAGACAAATCAATTGTGCCCTGCTAAGATTCAGATGGTAAACAGTTAGCCATTCGCACATCTCCTTGGCCATTGCCATCACGAGTTGGAGTTCTGAACTTAAAGCCAGGTGGGAAGCCATGTTTCCTGTAACACTTGTCAACAGTATGACCAAATAAGTTACAGTAAGTGCATTGAGGCTTTTTCCCGTTGGAGTTCCAATTCTTCTTGTAAGTACCTGCACCCTGAGCAATAAAACCAGTAGAATTTTGCCCAGATTCGTGGACAACTCCATGAGTCATATGAACTGGTAAAGCAGATGGAACACTCTGCTGCTCATGTTGATGAGCTAGATACAGAGCTCGAGTCAACGTAGGGAGTGGGTCACTTAGCAAGATCTGAGAATGCACACTAGTATAATTATCATTTAGACCTTTGAGAAATCTAATAACCTGGTTAGTATCATAATATCCCCTGACAACATGAATAGCGGCACAAGCATCATCATCCATGTCCTCGCCATCTTTAGGTTTAATACACTCACAACTGAGAATGGGTTGGAGTTCCTCTAGCTGATCCCAGAGAGTTTGGAATTGAGTGAAATAACTGGTAACAGATAGCGCACCTTGGTGAAAGTTATGGATCTCCTCGAGAAGATTGCTGATACGGATCGCATCTCCATGACCAAATCTTTGCTTCAGATTGTTCCAAGCAGCAGATGCACTTTCAAATCGGTGAAGAGACTGGGCAATAGAAGGCTCAACAGACCTGATAATCCAGTTAAGCACCATATTGTTAGATCGCTTCCAAGCCGAGTAGTCCAAATCACTCCGGCGAGGGACCTTGACCGAATCATCAATGAATTGATCCTTATTCTTGCACCCAAGAGTAAGGAGCATGGATTTACTCCATGAATAGTAATTTCCCCCATTCAAGAGAGGAGAAACAAGAACCAGAGTGGGAGTTTCACTAGAGTGAAAATAGTAGGGGCTAGACTCATCTGTGGTCCAGCTTGAGCTCTGATTCTTCTCCATCGCACAGCTACGAAGGATCTACCCCACGATCTAGTTGGGGTGCTCTGATACCATTATAGATTTTGAGTTTTTGAGCTTAGGGAGCTTTGTTAATGGCGGAAAATTAAAGTAGAGGAGAGAAGGAGACAGGGGATTGTGAGGAAGAATCAATCTTCCATTATTTTTCTCTTACTTTCTCTATACAAGTGTTCACCTATTTGTATTGGATCTATTTACACGTAAGGAAAGAGAAAGAATAAAAATAGAGAAAAGGATATGTATAGTGAGCTGGCTAACAAACTATTCGAGTGCATTTTTCCTTGTGACGCGGGAGCGGGACCCACACGTTCCCAACCTGAAAGCAATCTGTTTGTGTGGTCCCTACTGCGTTGCTTTCATCCTTATCTTCATGTGCCGGTGGTGCTGCCTGGGCCTTGGAAGAAGATGGGCTTAATATGGGACATGAGACCATCCCCGTGGTGGTAGCCGAGACCGGGTGGTCGAGCTGCTTCTCCACCGCCGGGGAGGTCGACGCCAACCCGGCCTTTGCCGAGATGTACCTCCGGGGACTTATCGAGCACCTCCGGTCTGGCGAGGGGACGCCATTGAGGAGGGACAGAGTTGCGGCGGCGTACATCTACGAGCTCGTGGACTAGAACACCAGCGCCAACGGGGTAGAGTTCGGGAAGAGGAATTGGGGGATTTTGCACCCTAACTTGACCGCCATGTATGAGGGGATCCACTTCAGTACAAGCAACGGCTGGGCCCTCGCCGGCTTCCACACCTACGGCATCGTAGCGGGGTCTCTGCTTCTGGCGTTCGGGTTGCTGTTTGGCAGTTGGAAGGTATCATAATTGAATCGCTTCGTACTTTTTTGTTGTTGCATATTAGTTCTTTAATTGTTTTTAGAAGTAGAGATTAGTACTATAATTGCTGGCTAGCAATGTATACTGGTTTTCTTCGGAGTGACATTTTGACATGCCAAATACATTCTGATTTGATATTCGTCTTACTGAGTTCTAGTTGGGTTAGTTTTAATTGATTTTAGTTTTAGGTTTTTTTAGTTTAAGCTGTAATGGGAAGAAGGGGAGGATGAAAGTTTATGGAGAGTAATTTTTTTAAGTGAGAAGGATATTTTAGTCTTTTCAAGTGGAAAGTCACTAGAGAATATAGAATATTCTGATACCAGGGACCCGAGAGTCTATTATCATCAAAACTTAGGAACGGAACAATCATTTTTCAAAAGTTAGGGATCCTGGGGGATCACCTATCTAATATTTTACTCATTTGCACCATAGGATCAATGCAAGTAGTTTGTCCATGTCAATATGGCAAAGACATTGTTTAGGAGATAGCTTGCTCTTCGGTGGGTACTGTGTACCAGGTTGTTTAGGTGATAGTTTGCTCTTTGGTTGGTACTCTTTCGGGATAAATTTAGATAGTATTTATCAAGTTAGTTATTTTGATAGATTTTATCTAGCTTCTATGGTTTTGTAATTATCTGGATGTAACTAATTTCGGAGTTATTTTGAAGAGTAATACAACTTTTTTTTAGGGGTAAATACTTCTATTTCATTAAAAATAAGATAGGTAGCCAATACATCCATGGAAACAACTCAAGAAAGCAACTGACGAAAATAACCTAAGCCCCAAAGTATGCAACAGCATGAGATGGAGCACTACTCACCTAGTCCCACCACCCTCCGCCTGGCCCTACAAAGTGCCTGAGCTACCTACCTTTCCTAGGGTTCATCGTACATCAGTACGAGAACACTACCCACCTAACAAACTACCCTTCAACACATAACACTCTCCTCGCACAAGTACGAGGTTGCAGCCGCCGGCCTCGGTAGAAAACTATTCCAGAAAACCCGCCCCTACCGGGAAAAAACCGGATATAGGAAAAGAGTGCACCGCGGTAAGAACCCGCTCTAGCGATAACACTGCTAAACCTGAGTGTTATATGTTGCCCCTGATACATCCGCACACCCCTTGCACAAATAGAAATCCATGCCCGCCTTTCCCTACCCAACCCACCCCACCCTTTAGCAGTCAGTTACGCCTTCACAGCCTCTCCTTTGATTTTTCGCAATGGCATCGCATATGTCCCGAGGTGGAAAAGAGAAGAATTGATATTGTCTCTCCCCTTCCAACTACATCTTTGCGAGAATGTGAGCCGCTTGGTTTGCTTCCCGCCTGGCGAATGAGAAATAGCTACCAAGAAAGCCCTGACCACCCACTTTACAGTCCTCCACGAGTAGAGCCAAATCACTTCTATCGACCACCTGATTTGTTCAGAGCCTGCACTAAAGGTAAACAGTCAGATTCTAAAACAACGTACCTTAGCCCAAGTGCCTGGCCAAGTTCGACTCAAACTAGCATCCCTCGGGCTTCAAGCATAGTAGGGTGAATCAGACTGTGAAATCTCCGGACAAAACCCACCATAAACTGTCCCCTGTCATCTCTAACAACTGCACCAACTTGCGCCTCTCCAGATCGAGCAATCTCAGCGTCCATATTGATTTTAAACCATCCCGCTTCTGGTGGGCGCCATAGCTCTGTTGGCCTTAGCCGTGGAGAGGGTACCGAGTCAATGGCAGACACATAATCCCTCCACAACCGATTGACCGTCTCGAGAGCACCTTGGGCCCTCTCCAAAGTTGTATTTTGAAACACCACCTCATTTCGCACCTTCCATATTCCCCACAGCCAAGTCCCTCTCCTACCTTGCTCTTCCCTATCAGTCGTCTCAAATAGCCTAGTGAGAATTTGGGCCGAAGTAAGTCCATGTAGAGGTCGAATATCAAGTCCTCCCACAGACCATAACTGTACCGCTGCTGAGCACTCAAAGAAGAGATGGACAGCTGATTCTTCATTCCTGGCACAAAGAGGGCAGCTCGTATCCAATTGAATACCACGCCTTGCAATATTAGTACGAAGTGGCAAATTTCTATCTAATAAACGCCATAGGAACGACCTAACCCGAGGTTGACACAAAAGATTCCATACACGCTGCCACATCTCTCTAGCATGGATCTGAACCTGAGCCCACTCTGAACCTCGCCACCAAGAGTAATACAACTTTACTTATAAAAAAATATGAGAAAGATATGATTACTCACGGTGAAAATTGTGGCTCTTTTTGTCCAAAACTGGCTCTGATATTCTTTGTTTTTAGATTATTGATAATAATGATCACCTGCTCTCGAGACATTTGTGAATGATTTACGTGACCGATATATGACTTTCTAGTATCCGCTCGAAATGCAATGCTTGCACTTGAAACGTTCTTAGCTGATCTCTCATCTGAAAGTCTGCTTTGGTATATGTACGTATCATCCTTGGAAGACTGTTAGGCGTATATTTTGGTTTATCGTGCATATATCAAAAGACTTTTCTTAGTCTAATACTACACGTTACAGATTCCCACTGGCGACTTTCAACGACGTGTAGTGCACTTTTGTGACATAGACTCGACTTCTGAGCAAGAAACCATAGTCTTGGGATCAAGCTCCTTTTCAGACCAGCCACTGGCGCACAGAAAAGCTGAATTGCAGGTAAGGTCAATTAAGAAAGGCCTTTGCAACGGGTTCCGGAGTAGATAATCTTAGGGTTAACAATAGGGATAAATACTCATGAGTTCTATATTTTGGCATAATGAACTAAAAAATCTTCTCAAAAGTAAATTAATATCTGAATTTCAAGAAATTAAAACTATTAGTCCCGGGGTTGGATTGGATATAGACTGCCCCCATTCCAAATCGTTCGGAACGAAGACACGCTAGGTTTTTTTGTAAAAATGCTAAAATACGAAGACCAAAATAAAAAAAATCATGCGCAAACACAGGCCGGAAACAAATGTCATTATCACATAACTGCACATGCCAGTATCATAACTGGGGCATGCCAGTATCATAAACGGGACATGTCATTGGGACTTTTTTTCAAAAATGCTAAAATATGAGGACCAAAATAAAAAAAATCAAGCGCACCAGTATCATAAACGAGACATGTCGCTATCACAAAAATAAATGTCATTATCACATAAATGCGCATGCCATTATTACATAAGTGCACATGCTAGTGCGGTCCCCCCTTCATTCCAAACCGTTCGGAATTATTCCTTTACTCCGGACCCAATCCAAAATTCATTAGTCCCTATAACTAAAAATAATGTTTTGACCTAAAAAAATGTCTGCAAATTTTTATTTTCCAAAAATACCTTTTTTATATTCCAAAAATACCTTTTGTAATATACTTGCAACAAAATAAACCAAATTATCACCAAAAAAAGGCAAAAAATAAAATAAACTACATTAAACAAAGACAAAAACGAATAATCATCTTTATTTATTTGGCCTCGTAAGTCGTCTCTTTCTGACATATCTCTTCCTGGTTCTTCCTAGCACAAACAATACCCGACGGCGATCCATCTTCAAGATATCATTATCGGTTTGTTCTGTTCCTTTAGAGAGAGAGAGAGAGAGAGAGATGCAAGGATGTGGGCTGTTCTTATTCCCTCTCATGGCATGTTATATAACCGTATTTCGTCTCCAATAACCATATCTTTCTTATTACCAAGCGAAGTTTCAAGTTTTAAAAGTTTTTTTAGTTCCTGGTATTTGTAACTAGAAAAAATAATCAAACCCACTTGAAATCTTTTTCTCCAAAAAACATAAGATCTGGGCTAAATAGTCATTGGCGTGAAAGGCAATGGTCAGACTTGGGTCTGATTGGGTCATCGTAGCAAAGGAAGGGGATGAGTCGGCGAGTGTAGTCAGGGAAAATTTCCATGAGAGAGTTTTTTTTAAATCACATTTTAGTTTTTAAAACGATTCTGATTTACTTTTCAAAATAATAATCTGATAGTATCCGAATATTTTTAACTCTTGATATTTTTATTGGGTAACTTTTTCTATGGTCAATTAAAAAAAAACAAACTGAGTCAACCATTGTAAAAAGTAATTTTAGGTTGATTCAAGGAAAATGATAGTGATAGTTAGTTTGGTGGGTGTCCCAATATATCTTAATCGTCATGGTTTTTCGGCGACCGGGAATTGTGACAGTGGACTGGAACTGGCAGGCCAATTACTAGGACCAATTATTCCAACCTTGTCCCCACTTGATCATGCCAAAGAAAAAGAAGATAGACATTGACTTGACCATTCAAAAAAATTTTGAATTGCCGGTCAACTTTGCTCGTCTTCCACTTCAAAAAATTAAATCTCGATAAGCAATTTAGACCGGATGCGCAAGTCCCTCTCCTAAATAAACTACTTTTTCTAATCTTCATTTGTTCTTTCCTCAATGATCACTATGGACAGTAAATTACTGGTACTTGTACTTATTTCCTTCCTCCTTAGCCAATTCACCATTTCTATAGCAGATTTCTATATACCCATAGAGAACATAGCCGTTGACTGTGGCTTCATAAACGAAAATCAGTATGATGGTCATTTTGTTGGTAACCGCTTCTGGCTAGCTGATGATGTGAACTCAGAGAATTTCACTTTACTAGAGCCATCCACCAACAACATATCCATGCCTTCCACAGCCTCCCAGCCACCACCCGAAGAGGATTTCCAGGAGCCTTACCTCACAGCAAGGATCTCCCATTCCCAGTTCACCTACTCCTTCCCCGTTTCCCCGGGCCAGAAGTTCATCCGCCTCCACTTCTACCCCACTCACACCTACCTCGGCTTCGAATCCTGCCCCGCTTTTTTCTCTGTTAGCACAGGCAAAGCCACCCTCCTCAACAACTTCACTGGCTCCCCGTGGAACCCCGACACCGAATCCAAATCCGTTGTCTTCGTCAAGGAATTTCTTGTCAATGTTGGAGACGATGAGAAGAACCTGACAGTAACCTTCACCCCTAGCTCGGTCATCCCTGACACCTACGCTTTTGTCAACGGAATCGAACTAGTCGCCATGCCAACCGGCCTGTACTACCCGGAGGTGCCACTACACTTGGTGAACACCGAGCTGGGATCCCAGTACCGGGTGACAAACGACACCGCACTGGAGCTCATGTACCGGATAAACGTCGGCGGTGCAGCCATCCTGCCTGACGATGACACTGGAATGTACCGTAACTGGGACCTTGAACAAGCTTACGTGGATTACCCCCTTTACTCTGGAGCCAAGGTCTTGGACGTGGACAAAACGACCACCCTCAAGTTTACGAGCAACGCGAAGAACTACACCGCCCCGGAATGGGTGTACAGGACGGAGGAGACAGTGGCCCCAGGCGGGGACAACAACCTGACGTGGCAGTTTCCTGTGGATTTCGGGTTCACGTACCTCATTAGGCTCCACTTCTGTCAGCTGTTGTCCAACTACGCCAACCGTAGCGATGTGGTTTTCTCCATCTATGTAGCTACGTTCCTAGCGGAGTTAAGAGCCGACGTGGGGCATTGGAGCGGAGGAGGGGTTGGGGTCCCGTTGTATAGGGATTACCTGGTCCGGTTTGGGAACCTGGAAGGAGTACAAGAGACTAGCAAAGTAAACCTCTCTGTTCAGCTTCATCCGGCGCCTGGCTACGATGCTATGCTTAATGGAGTCGAGATTTTCAAGGCCAGCAACGGCGACGGTGACCTAGCTGGGATCCACTTCTACTCGCCTCAATCCTATCCCAATACTATGTCCGTCTTTAACTATGCTCACCCTTTCCCAGTCACCAAGTATGCTATTATTGTGGGTGTAGGATCCGGCCTAATATTTCTCTGTCTTATGATGGTAGCATTTATAATTCGATTCCGGATATTGAACGCCCCAACCAACTCTAAGCAGAATCACAAATTCCAACCTCCTTATGGAGTTTGTCGGTGCTTTTCACTTTCCGAGATCAAGGCTGTGACAAACAACTTTGATCAGGAGTCCATTATCGGCCATGGCGGATTTGGAAAGGTCTATAGAGGGCTCATTAACAATGGTGCTACTGCCGTGGCAATTAAGCGGCTGAAACAAGGATCAGATCAGGGAGCCAACGAGTTCAGGATGGAGATTGAGATGCTTTCTCAGCTTCGACACCTCCATCTGGTCTCTCTCATTGGTTACTGTGACAGAAAGAAAGAGATGATCCTAGTCTATGATTACATGTCCCGTGGAACCCTACGGGATCACCTCTACAACACTGTTAACCCTCCACTTCCATGGAAGAGGAGGCTGCGAATCTGCATTGGGACGGCTCGCGGGCTGCAATACTTGCACTCTTGCGTTAAACGCAGGATCATACATCGGGATGTTAAGACCACTAACATCTTGTTGGATGAGAAATGGGTTTCGAAAGTTTCAGATTTTGGGTTGTCCAAGGTGGGCCCAGAAAGCTCATCAGTAACACATGTTAGCACCATGGTGAAGGGGAGTTTCGGGTACTTGGATCCTGAATACTACTACTTGCAGCACCTGACGCAGAAATCTGATGTGTACTCATTCGGGGTGGTGCTCTGTGAGGTATTGTGTGCAAGGCCCGCGATCATCCGTTCTGAGGTCGACAACCCAGTTAGCCTGGCAATGTGGTTCAGATCCAGCTACCAGAGCAGGAGCCTCGACGAGATAATTGACCCATATTTGGTCGGAAAGATCGCACCAGAGTGCCTGAACAAGTACGCAGAATTAGCTTTCCAATGCATTGCAGAGACTGGAGTGAATAGGCCACTAATGGGTGAGGTGGTCTGGGGTTTAGAGTTGGCGTTGCTATTGCAGGACGCAGTTGCCAACGAACAAGTAATTGAGATGGATGCAAGAATCGGCTGCAGTAGCGAAGAGGAGGAAGAGAGCGAAGCTGAAGAGGAAGAGGAAAGGGCATTCTCTGGATCGATTGAAAGTATTTCATAAAATTGTAGTTGCATCATGTTTGTTGTCTGTACGGTTACTCAGTTTGTATAATTAAGTAGATGTATGAATTGAGTCAACAACATGATAATCCGCGAATTTGTTCAAGTGATAAAGGATTTTTTGATAATAATTACATCAGCTGTCGAGTCCATAGTTTCCTCCGATCAAAACGTTACTTTTCCGGTGGACGAATTGAACAGCAATACTAGTGGGCCAGGATTTTTCACTTGCCAATTTACTGGTTGGCGAGGATCACTCAAAAATAGAAAGGCCAACCGAAAATCCAGATCTTCACATCCGAAAAGAAATGCAGGGACTTGTACTGCTTGACTGATAAGGTGCCAACATTACAGGACATTTTTGTAATTAATACGTGGTCGGAACAAAAGAGTGCAAATTGGGTATTTCGCTTTGTATAAGTATAACTGAATAAGGTAATAAAAAAGATTTAACACCTAAAAAATAGGCAAGTTTTATTTTTTATTATTTTTGCGCATTTGTTAATCGTTTAATTTAATTTTGTCTTTTTTTGGCGACAGAAGTTGCCTGAAATTATACTTTTGTTGCAAATTTCAAATCAGAGTTAGTTTTTTTTTTCATGGTCTTTTCAATATTAGCCACACCAACCCCATGTCATATAAGCATTTGAGATTTTTTTAGGATTTGAAATTTTTGGGATTTCAATTTAAGGTTTGGTTGCAAATTGGAAACTTGGAATTTTTTAGGTTATTGTTTTAAATTATATTTTTTAAGTTAGACACATCAAAGTTACCCAGAATTTGAAATGATCAAATTGAAAAACCTAGCCTAGTTAGAAATTTGTCATACAAGTGTAACTTGAGAAAACTGACATCATACGAATAGCTAAATCACATTGTATGTAGTTAAAAAGGTGTAAAACTACTAAGTTATTCCAAAAATATTTTGAGGTTCCTTAATTCGTCGACCTTGATGGGCATGGGCCTTGTCATTGTCTTAGTTATTTCATTCTGGGCCAGGTACCCAGAGTTTAGTGTTTGATCTATTGGGCCTCACACTATTACTTAGCCAGAGGAAAAAAATCTCTCAATTTAGAACCATAATTTGATTTAGAAATCCTCAAACTGAGCCTAAATACATCTTCCGGTGGTCCCTTCTCCAAAACTGAAATCACTTATAGGATCGATGATAGTAGTTTGTCCATGTCAATATGATAAAAACATGATTGTTCATGCCGAAAATAGTCGCTCTTTTTGTCCAAAACTGGCACTAAGACTCTTTGTTTCTAGATTACTGATAACAATTATCACCTGCTGTCAAGACCTTTCGAATGTTTTGGCAATGTGGTTCAGATCCAGCTATCAGAACGGGATCCTGGACGAGATAATTGACCCGTACTTGTTCGAAAAGATTGCACCAGAGTGCGTAAAGAAGTACGTAGTAATAGCTTTCCAATGCATTGCAGAGATTGGAGTGAATAGGCCACTGATGGGTGATGTGGTGTGGGGTTTGGAGCTAGCTTTGCAATTGCAGGACACGGCTGCCAAGGAACAAGTCGTTAAGAAGGAGGCAAAAATTGGATGCAGTAGCGACGCGGAGGAAGAGAGTGATGCTGAAAAGGAATTGGCAGAGACTGAAGCTGAAGAAGAAAGGGCATTCTCTAGATCGATGGAAAGTATTTCATAGAAATGCAGTTGGATCATGTTTATTGCCCATACAACTACACAGTTTGAATAATCAAGTAGATGTATGAATTGCATCTATAGTAATGATCGAATTCTCTTAAAAACACGATAAACCGCGAAAAAGTAAAGTAGAAAATTTATTCATTTCGAGTTCGTCCAAGTAATAAAGGGTCTTTCGATAATAATTGCATTAGCTGCCGAGTCCATAGTTTTCTCCAATAAAAACGTTTCTTTTCCGGTGAACGAATTGAACAGCAATACTAGTGGGCGAGAATTTTCTACTTGCCAATTTACTGGGTGGGCGAGGACACTCAAAAATAGAAAGGCCAAGCGAAAATCCGGATCTTCACATGCGAAAAGTAATGCAGGGACTTGTTTAATTTCTAGGCATATGAAAATGCAATAAGAGAAGTGGGACACCGTCTTCTATGTCTCAGGAAGCGAATTCCTTGTACTACTTGGCTGATAAGGTGCCAACATTACACAACATTTTAGTAATTAATACGTGGTCGGGTTCGGGAACCTGAAGAAGACTTCGGAACAAAAGGGTGCAAATTGGTTATTTCGCATGGTATAAGGTAATAAATAAGAGTTAAATCTTAAAAAAAAATAGACAGGTTCAATTTTCTATTATTTTCATGCAACCAAGTGTCATGGTCTAATTTAATTTTGTCCTTTTTTAGTGATAGAAATTTCCGAAAACATCACTTTTGTTGTCAAAGTCTAAATCAGGGTTTTTTTTTCACGGTCTTTTTAATATTATCTACACCAGTTTCACGTTATATATGCATTTGAGATTTTTGAGAATTTGGGATTTAGATTTAAGGTTGCAAATTGAAAATCTGGAATTTTTAGGTTATAGTTTTAAAAGAGAAACATGGTTTGTCATTGACTGGTCTTGAATAGATCAGATTGAAAAAACTAACCTAGTTAAAATTTGTGATATGTAACATGAGAAAACTGACTGCAAAAAAGAAAAGAAAACTAACATCATATGAATAGGTAAATCACATTGGATGTAGCTAAAAACGTGTAAGACTACTAAGTTATTCCAAAAATAACTTATCGGAAAAAAAGTTATTCCAAAAATATTGTGAGGTTCCTTAATTCTTCGACCTTGATGGGCATGGGCCTCCTCACTGTCGTAGTTATTTCATTCTGGGCCAGGTACCCAGAGTTTAGCGTTTGGTCTATTGGGCCTCACACAATTAATCAGCCAGAGAAAAAAAAATCCCCAAATTTTGAACCCTAATTTAATTTAGAAATCCCCAAACTGAGCCTAATACATCTTCCGGTAGTCCCCAAACTTCTTTTTTACTTTTTTTCTCATTTCCATTCGTCGCCTGTGAGTTTTGAGTTCGGTAAAGGACATTTTCCGGAGTGAGGCTTACCGGTATGGCTAAGTTCTGTATTTTCACTCAATGTTTTTCTATCTAAACACACTGATTTTTATGGTCAATGGTTGAATAAAAATTACACCACGTAGTCTTCTAAGAGCTGAGAAGTAAACGTGATAGACTTTTTATAAGTATTAAGAATTTTTTATATCAAAATTTTGGGTTAGATATGAAAATTTTAATTTCCGGATCATGCATGTTTTTGGTTCATACTACATATATAAGAAGATTTTTCTTCCCCGCAAAAAAAGAAGACTTGTTCTTGGTCTAATTACATGTCGCAGATTCCAACTGGCGACTTGCAACAACGTGTAGAGAAAAGTGCATTTTTGTTGGCATTGACTCGACTTCTGAGCAAGAAACCACAAGCCCGATTCACATCAGCCGCTGGCGCACGAAAAAGCTAACTGCAACAAGGTTAGTTAACAAGGGGCTTACATTTATAACTCCTTTGCAACGGGTTCTGGAGTAGAATTATCTTAGGATTAACAGTATTTTACCTGACTTAGTCATTGCATTGAGTATTCCGATAATGTATTTTATAAGGGTAACCGTGATAGTTTTTGGGCAAAAGGGAATGGTAATAGTGGACTATTGGGAACTAGCCACTACTCATTAAAGTGACAACTACATATTAGTCCAACTAAATTGCTACATATCTGCTAGCTAATTACTAGGACCAATTATTCCGACACTTGAATTTGTCAACCTTGTCCCTAGCTGAGACATTTGACTTGATCATGCAAATTAAGACGAAGATAAAAACATTGACTTGACCTTGCAAAAAACATATGGACTTGCCAGTCAACTTCATAATTTACTTTGGATGCAAGTCCCTCTCCTAAATAAACTACTTTTCCTAATCTTCGTTCCTGCCTCAATAATCACTATGGACAGTAAATTACTGCTACTTGTATTGGTTTCCTTCCTCCTGAGCCAATTCACCATTCCTACAGTGGGTTTCTATGTACCCGTCGAGAACATAGCCGTCGACTGTGGCTCAATCACCGCAGGAGACCAGTTTGTTGGTGGCCGCATCCGGCTAGCTGATGATGGCATCAACTCAGAAGAGAATTTCACTCTCATAGAGTCATCAACCACCAACAAGTCCACGTCTTCCACAGCCTCCCAGCCTCCCCGATGGGATTCCCAGGAGCCTTACCTCACAGCTAGGGTCTCCCATTCCCAGTTCACCTACTCCTTCCGCGTCTCCCCAGGTCAGAAGTTCATCCGCCTCCACTTCTACCCCACCACCAGCTACCCGGGATTCGGATCCTACCCTGCGTTTTTCTCTGTTAGCACAGACAAAGTCACCCTCTTGAACAACGTCACTGGATCCCCATGGAACCCTGATACCGAATCTGAATCCGCTGTCTTGGTCAGGGAATTTCTTGTCAACGTTGGAGACGACGAGAAGAACCTGACTGTAACCTTCACCCCGAGCTCAGTCATCCCAAACGCCTATGCTTTTGTCAATGGAATCGAACTAGTCTCCATGCCAACCAGCCTGTACTACCCGGAGCAGCCGCTATACCTGGTGAACACCAAGCTGAGATCCCCGTACTGGATAACAAACGGTACCGCATTGGAGCTCACGCACCGGATAAATGTTGGCGGTGCAGCCATCCTACCTGACGATGACACCGGGATGTTCCGGAACTGGGACTCCGAGCAAGATTACACGGATAACACCCTTTTCAATGGAGCCATTCTCGTGGACGCCAACAACACGGTCACCCTCAAGTTCACGAGCAACGCGAAGAACTACACCGCCCCGGAGAAAGTGTACAAGACGGCACATATGACGGGAGGAAACACGACCAATAACGATCGGAACAACCTGACGTGGCGGTTCCCGGTGGACTCTGGGTTCACTTATCTCGTTAGGCTCCACTTCTGCCAGTTGTTGTCCGACACCGCCGACCCTTCCGACATGGTTTTCTCCATCTATGTGTCTACGTTCCTAGCGGAGGAAACAGCCGACTTGGCTGGTTGGAGCAGAGGAGGGGTTGGGGTCCCGTTGTATAGGGATTACCTAGTTGGGTTTGGGAACCTGGAAGGAGCACAAGAGACCACCAAAGTAAACCTCTCTATTCAGCTTCATCCGGCTGTTGGGAACACGACTTACTCCGATGCAATGCTTAATGGAGTCGAGATTTTCAAGGCCAGCAACGGCGACGGTTACCTAGCTGGGATCCACTTCTACTCGCCTCCATCCAATCCCAATTCCTCAATTAATACCACTGGGTCCGGCATTCTTGAGTATACTATTATTGGGGGTGTAACATCCGGCCTGATAGTTCTAACGGTAGCGTTTATAATCCGATTCTGGAAAGTGGAGGCCCCAACCAACTACAAGCAGAATCACAACTTCCAGCCTTCGTCCGAAGCCTGCCGCTGCTTTTCACTTTCCGAGATCAAGGCTGCGACAAACAACTTCGATCAGGAGTCCATTATCGGTCATGGCGGGTTTGGAAACGTCTATAGAGGGCTCATTAACAATGGTTCTTCCACTGTGGCAATCAAACGGCTAAAACAAGGATCAGATCAGGGAGCCAACGAATTCAGGATGGAGATTGAGATGCTTTCGCAGCTTCGACACCTCCATCTAGTCTCTCTCATTGGTTACTGTGACAGCAACAATGAGATGATCCTCGTCTATGAATACGTATCCCGTGGGACCCTTCGTGATCACCTCTATAACACTGTTAACCCTCCAATTCCGTGGGAACGGAGGCTGCAAATCTGCATTGGGATGGCTCGGGGGCTGCAATACTTGCACTCTTGCATTAAACGCAGGATCATACATCGGGATGTTAAGACCACTAACATCTTGTTGGATGAGAAATGGGTTTCAAAAGTTTCAGATTTCGGGTTGTCCAAGATGGGCCCGTACAACTCATCGGTAACGCATGTTAGCACCATGGTGAAGGGGAGTTTCGGGTACTTGGATCCAGAATACTACTATTTACAACACCTGACGCAGAAATCTGACGTGTACTCATTTGGAGTGGTGCTCTGTGAGGTATTGTGTGCAAAACCCGCGATCATCCGGTCAGACGTTGACAACCCTGTTAGTCTGGCAATGTGGTTCAGATCCAGCTACCAGTGTGGGAGCCTTGACAAGATAATTGACCCGTACTTGGTCGGAAAGATTGCACCAGAATGCCTGAAGAAGTACTCAGAATTAGCTTTCCAATGCATTGCAGAGAGTGGAGTGAATAGGCCACTAATGGGTGATGTGGTGTGGGGTTTGGAGTTAGCGTTGCAATTGCAGGACGCAGCTGCCAAGGAACAAGTCGTTGAGATGGAGGCAAGAAGTAGCTGCAGTAGCGAAGAGGAGGAAGAAATCGAAGCTGAAGAGGAATCGGCAGAGACTGAAGCTGAAGAGAAAAGTATAAAATAGAAGTGCAGTTAGACCATGTTTGTTATCTGTACAATTACACAGGTTGTATAATCAAGTAGATGAATGAATTGAGTCGTCATGATACTATTCGATCCAAGTGGTAACGAACTTAGATTCGAAGTCTTGAGTTCAAGTCTTATGAATATAATAGATATTATTGAAACGTTACTTAAAATAGAATCTGATAATATTCGACTGAAAATATGATAATTCAAAAACGTTGGCAGTTCATTACATCAATAATAATTGCATCAGGTGCCGAGTCCGTAGTGTCCTCCGATCAAAACGTTTTTTTTTTTTTCCCATGGGATGGGAATTCTGATGACACTCGGTCACTTAGAAGAAAACCTAGTCCACTCTGTAAATCTACTTTCGTCAAGTTCTTTTAGACTTTATAGTTTATATTATTAGGCCAAATATTCTTTAGGGCTTGGTTATTTCACACGTGAAGTTATTCCAAAGAAACATGTTTGGGTCCATGAGTCTTCGCCTTGATGGGCATGGGCCTCGTCATTGTCTTCTAGTTATTTCATTTTGAGCGCGGACCAGATCCTGTAATTTAGCAAATGATCTATTGGGCTCGACACGGTTACTTATACGGAGGGGAAAAAAAATCCCAAATTGAGAACCCTAATTTGATTTAGAAATCCACAAACTGAGCCTGATACAGTCTTCCCAGAGGTCCCTTCTCCATGTTTCGGTTCTGGTTAACTTTTTTTTATTTATTTATTTCTCATTTTCATTCGCTGCCTCTGAGTTTTGAGTTCGAAAAAATGACGTTTTCTGGAAGGAAGGCTTACCGATATGGCTAGAATCTGTATTTTTACTCGATACACTGTTTTTATGGTCGATGGATGAATAAAGATAACACGACGGAGTCTTCCAAGAGCTGAGAGATAATAGTAAGAATTTGTCGGGTATGAAGATTCTAATGTCCGGATTTTTATCAAGCATATACTAAAACGAGTTGATGAAGTTTGAATGATCTGATGTTCTCTTTGAGCAGATTGTAAACGCTTGATCTGAAGTTTGAACTATTTGATATTCTTGTTGTAAACACTTGATCATACACCGGGACGTTAAGACAACTAACATCTTGTTGGATGAGAAATGGGTGGCCAAGGTTTCGGATTTCGGGCTGTCCAAGGTCGGCCCTAGTAGCTCCTCAATAACGCTTGTTAGCACCATGATTAAGGGGAGTTTCGGGTACTTGGACCCTGAATACTACCACTTGCAGCACCTGACGCAGAAATCTGATGTTTATTCTTTCGGAGTGGTGCTTTGTGAGGTATTGAGTGCAAGGCTCACGATCATTCGGTCAGATCCAGCTACCAGAACGGGAGTCTGGACGAGATAATTGACCCCTACTTGGTGGGAAAGATGTAACGTACTTAGTACAAAAATGAATAGAAATAGGAATTGTAAGGATTTTTAGGTAAATGTTTAGCTTGGGTATAAATAGAAGTAGGAGGGACATAGAGAATATTCTAGACATTGTGTAAAATCATTATAAAAGGAACAGAACGTTCCCTTCTTCCTCTCCTCCTCTCTATATCTCTTTTCCCCCTATTTTCTCCTCCTTTTCGTGATTAGGGTTCTTGATAATTAAGATCATAACAAATTGGTATCAGAGCACATCTTTCCTTGGAATCCATCAAAAATGTCCAAGCTAAAGGTTGTGAGGATCATTCACGAGTTCGAGCAAGAGGTGAACCAAAGTTTGGAGGCCATTGACGAGCTTCGTGACGTTTATGAGGAGCTCAAGCGGAGCTCAGAGCAGTAAGAGATTCGCATTAACAAGAATATTGATGAGAAGTTTGGCGAGTTGAACATGAAAATGGAGGTGATTCTAGCGATGTTGACTAAGGGTAAAGAGGTAGAGGTCGATAGGCGATCTCCCCTGCTTCCTACACCTCCAAAATCCTCAAGAATGGAAGCTTTAACCTTTTGTTTTGGAAGCAAAGGATATGAGTCTATTGTGAAAGAATTCAATCAACTCAGGCAAGTTGGTAGTGTTGATGCTTATGTGACTAAATTTGAGGAACTGCGTGGCTTGATGAAGATTGAGAACAGGGGTTTATCAAAAAGATACTTTGCTTCTTGTTTCTTGGCTGGTTTGGAGGAGGATATCCAGGCTATGGTGTCAGTAGTAAGCCTAGGGACTTTAGAGGATGTTTTGAGGTTAGCCAAGCTTAATGAGACTACAATCTCTGCCCTTTGTAAGAGGAAGTTCAAGGGAGGAGATGTGAGTGGAAGTTCCTTGAGTTCTGACAGGAATAGTTCTAGCTCTTTCAATTCCAATAGGAATTCTAGTACTGGTCAAGCTGTTAACTCTTCGCGAACTAGTGCAAGAAGTATGAATTCTAGGCTTGCAACTAAGGAACCTACGTGTTGGACGTGTGGGGGCCAATGGTTTAAAGGCCATGTCTGTGCAGATAAGAAGGGTGCTACTTTGAACGTGCTGGACGAAGCTATTGACGATGAGAGGTGGGAAGGTCCTGAAGATGAAAATATCCACGAAGCTATAATATCTCTTCAGGCGGTTGAAGCTGTAGATAAGTCTACAAGGTGTGGTATATTGAAAGTGAAGGGCAAAAGCAAAGAGAAACCCCTGTTGGTGTTGTTGGACTCGGGTAGTACTTTTAGCTTTATTGACAAAGCAATAGTTCAATCATTGTCTCTTAAGTCTGAACCAAGTCCATCTGTGGAAGTAACTGTGGCAAATGGTGAAAAAATGACAAGCCAAGAGCAATGCAAAAGCTTTCAATGGGAGATGGGAGACCAGAAATTTAAGATTGACCTCAGGATCTTGAAGTTGGGTGGTTATGATTTGGTCATAGGGATAGATTGGATGAAAGGAGATAGGCCTGGCACATCAGTAGAGTTTGATTTTTGGCAAATGCAGGCCACATTGAAGAAGGATGGACAGATTACTGTGTTGAAGGGGATATCTGATGTAGAAATGCAGAAGTTACAAGAATCTAGACCTCATGTGACAAGTGAAACAACAAATGGAGAGATATCTTTCATGGAATGTGATCAAATCCATAAGTTTGTGAACAAGAGGAAAGGTTGTGCAATAGAGGAGGTCTTTTGGGTATTGCAGGAGGAAGATGATCACCAAAAGCTGTCTTCTATAGTTCCACTGCTGCAGCAATCGCATTCAATTCTTGCTGCAAATTTACATATCACGATAGAATCCCCACTTGAGGGTGTATCTTGGATGACGAATGAAGTACTTGAACATCCTGGTGTAAAAAGGACAAGTGCAGGTTCGGGGCTACAAATTCTTGCAAATTCACAGGCACTCTATCTGCATATTTTTGTAGACTCAGGCTCTGCTACAACTTTTGCAACCTCTGGCCAGTCAATGCACAAAATTGCAAAGTATATTATTGACCAGGGAAGTCTTGTTGCTACTGCTACCGAAGCTCTCGTGTCCAGAGTTATGAATGCAACTTTTACAACCCTGGATAAATTGGAATTCAGAAATGGAGGCATGAGTATGCAACTGGGTGAATTCTTGTCTTTATCAAAAGCAAGGACGAATGGCATAGAACTGGTTGTAGTCCGATTGCCATCCCAATTTGTCACTTAACATAAAATGGCTGTCTTAGTGAAGCGCTTGATCGACTTGAACAATGGTGAGGCAGAAGCAGTCAAGTAAACCATTGAAGACTTCTCTGTTGATGTTCAGCCTGATGCAGATAGTTTACTGAACAAAAAGGCAATCACTGACATGTGCTTCTCTGTATCGGAAATCATCAGTTCTTTGGAAGCTAGAGCAAGCTTGTTTCCATTCGACACTTATGATTGATTATGATCTTTGTGGACAAGGATCTTTTGAAGGCGGGAGTTATAACGTGCTTAGTACAAAAATGAATAGAATTAGGAATTGTAAGGACTTTTAGGTAAATGTTTAGCTTGGGTATAAATAGAAGTAGGAGGGACATGAGAGACTATTCTAGACATTGTGTAAAATTATTCTAAAAGGAACAGAATGTTCCCTTCTTCCTCTCCTCCTCTCTATCTCTTTTCCCCCTATTTTCTCCCCCTTTTCGTGATTAGGATTCTTGATAATCAAGATCATAACAAAAGATTGCACCAGAGTGCCTGAAGAAGTACTCAGAAGTAGCTTTCCGTTGCATTGCAGAGAGTGGAGTGAATAGGCCACTGATGGGTGATGTGGTGTGGGGTTTGGAGTTTGCGATGCAATTGCAGGATGCAGCAGCTGCTAAGGAACAAGTCGTTGAGATGGAGGAAAGAATCGGCTGCAGTAGCGAAGAGGAGGAAGAAATCGAAGGTGAAGTTGAATCGGCAGAGACTGAAGCTGAAGTTGAAGCTGAAGAGGAAAGTATACCATAGAAGTGCAGTTAGATTAGACCATGTTTGTTGTCTGTGCAATTACACAGGTTGTATAATCAAGTAGATGAATGAATTGAGTCGTCGATAATAATGATATTGTTTGATCCAAGTGATAAGGAACTTGAATTCGAGATCTTGAGTTTAAATCTTATGAATATAAAGAGATATTATTAAAAGAGACGCACTTGAAATAGAATTTGATAATATTCGACTAAAAATATGATAATTTACTGAAAAAAAAAGTAGATAGTTCATTACATCAATAATAATTGCATCAGGTGCCGAGTCCGTAGTGTCATCCGATCGCAATGTTTCTTTTCCGGTGAACGAATTGAACAGCAATACCAGCATTATCCCAGAGATATAACCTCGGATAAAAAATTCTATTCACCACAAGGACCGAGATTCAAAATGTCATCGATTGTCTATTAGATGATGGGTGACAGATTTCGAAGGGTTGTATGCGGATGACAGATGATGAGAACGTGTTAATGACTTGTCTAATAGTGGGTTACGTGGGAGATACTAGTTGAGGCGGTTTAGTGTAACAAGCTATAATCAATTGTAAACAGTATCTGTTGTAAATAATAATACAATTGTTTACTATTCTAGTTTCTCTCCCTCTTATCTTGTTCTTCCTTCTCTGTTCCCTTCTGTGTTTCTCAAGAAACCTTCCCATCTTCTTGATTTCATTCCGTGACCGTGACAGTAAATTTTTTCTAAACTTGTCCGAAGTCCGTATGTGCTGTTCCAATTTTGAAGTGTCTTTTTCTTCCCTGTTAACCATATTGCTTTATGCTTATATTAGATTACCCATTGTCTAGTTTCATAGCATGGGAGAATTCTGATGACACTTAAATCACTTCGAAGAGAACCTAGTCCACTCTGTTTGTAAACCTACTTTCATCAAATTCTTTTAGGTTTTGTATTATTAGGCCAAATAGTCTTCACCACTTAGTTATTTTACACGTGTGAAAGATAAAACCAACTTACTCGGAGATACTTTCTTGACCCAGGCTCAGGCCAACACAACCCAGGCCTATTCACACCTCCAGTATCATTAATGCTTCTCCTCCAGGATCCACATCACTCATTTCGGAGATTCGCATAGAGAACATGAAGGCTCCACTTCATACCACACAATTCACAGCGAATAATGTTTTTAGGCCAGCTGGTAAAAAGCGGGTTGGATTAGGTGCTGTTGGGCCCCCAATACCAATTTGATAACTAAAAAAGGCCCGGCCCATCCTCCCTTCCTTTTTGGTTAATTTTCACTTTGGTACAAGATATTTATACGCGATTTTATTTTCGTACATTTTAATTTTTTCAGTAATGGCTAAATTTCATTTTGGTATTAAAAAATTTTACGCAATTTCATTTTCGGACATTTTAATTTTTTCCAGGTACGACTTAACTTTATTTTGGTACTTAATATTTTTACGCAATTTAATTTTCATACATTTTAATTGTTATTGAAGTCTTATTTCAACGGCACATCAAATTTTTCAACGACAAAATTCACAACGGCACATCAAGTTTTTCAAAGGAAAAATCTCAACGGCACATCAAGTTTTTCAACGGCACATCAAGTTTTCCAACTCAAAAATCAAAACGGCACATCAATTTTCAACGGTAAATTAGGTATTTCAACAACACATCAAAAAATCTCAACAGCACATCAAAAATTTTAACAGTACATCAAAATTTTCAACGGCAAATCAGGTTTCCCAATGACATTTCAAAATTTTCCAACGGCTCATAATCATAACGTCACATTCGATTTTCAAAAGGCAAAATCGTAATTCATGTAGATTGTTAAATTTCCTTCCCTAAAATATATTATAATTGCAAAAAATTCAAATGAGTCATAAGTTGTGGTCCGTTGAAGTTTTAATAGTTATAGTCCCAAAAACTTAAAAAAAATTGTCGGCTAAAATAAGAAAAATGTACGAAAATAAAATCGCGTAAAAATATTAGGTACCAAAGTAAAATTTACTATTTTTCAAAAAAAAAGTCTAGTATGCGAGCCACGTGTCAGACGCACCCAATCTAAGGGTTTTGGATTGAGTAGGGACTACTAAAAAGTTGTCCCTACGGAGGGGACTCATTCAGAGCCCTTGGATCTATTTTTTTAATTAAAAAATTTGATCCGATGGTCAATATCACACGAAAGGTATTTTTGACCATATATCCCAAAAAGTGCCAACTAAGATTCCACCCACATTTATTCTGCCACCCACATTTATTCTGCCGCCCACATTAATTCCACATTAATTTCACTTTTTGACCATATATCTCTTCCTCTTCCCCTCTCTTTCCTGGTCACTTTCTTTTCCTCTCTCTCTCTCTCTCTCTCTCATCCCATTTCTCTCACCGGAGAAAAAAGAAGAGACCGGGAGAAGAAGCTTCGCCGTCGGAGTGAAACTGCCGATCACTCCGTTTATCCGTACACGTGTACGTTTATAACGCTCTCTCTCTCTCTCCGTTTCGTTTTAGATTTTTTTTGTCCTTTTAAATTCCTCTGAAGTTCACTAGTATAACTCATAGTCAAGAGCGGTTACGCGTTGGATCTAGCCTCGGCCCGGCGAAATGGGATGACCTGGCCGGCTAAACTACACCAACATTCTCGACACCGCCACCAACGGCCTCTTCTACTACCTCTTCGGCTCCATCTACGCCATGAACATCATGTTTACCACCATGATATTTTTATATTTGTACAATAGTATTTTTTGTATTGGTATATTTGTATACTCATACTGATTTTTGGATGTAATGATAGTAGTTTTTCAGATGTAGTAATACTGGTTTTCAGTTGTAATGACATTGGTTTTCATATTTAATGATACTGGTTTACAAATGTAATGATATTAGTTTTCATATTTAATGATATTGGTTCGCACGTTTACTTATAGTGGTTAGCATGTTTACTGATATTAGTTTTTGGATATTGATTTTCCGATGTTGGGATATTGGTTTTTGTATGTTGGGATACTGGTTTTCGGATGTTGGGATATTGGTTTTCGTATGTTGGGACATTGGTTTTCGTATGTAGTGATATTAGTTTTCGTATATATTAGTTTTCATATATTGGTTTTCGGATATTGATTTTCGTATATTAGTTTTCGGATGTTGGGATATTAGTTTTCGGATATTGGGATATTGGTTTCTGTATGTAGTGATATTGGTTTGCGTATATAGTGATATTGGTTTTCGTATGTAGCGATATTAGTTTGCACGTGTAGCGATATTGGTTTTCGAATGTTGGGATATTGGTTTTCGCATGTAGTGATATTGGTTTACATGTGTAGCGATAGTGGTTTTCATATATAGTTATATTGGTTTTCGGATATTGGAATATTGGTTTCCGTATGTAGTGATATTGGTTTGCGTATATAGTGATATTGGTTTTCGTATGTAGCGATATTAGTTTGCATGTGTAGCGATATTGGTTTTCGAATGTTGGAATATTGGTTTTCGCATGTAGTGATATTGGTTTACATGTGTAGCGATAGTGGTTTTCATATATAGTTATATTGGTTTTCGGATATTGGGATATTGGTTTCCGTATGTAGTGATATTGGTTTGCGTATATAGTGATATTGGTTTTCGTATGTAGCGATATTAGTTTGCACGTGTAGCGATATTGGTTTTCGAATGTTGGGATATTGGTTTTCGCATGTAGTGATATTGGTTTACATGTGTAGCGATAGTGGTTTTCATATATAGTTATATTGGTTTTCGGATATTGGAATATTGGTTTCCGTATGTAGTGATATTGGTTTGCGTATATAGTGATATTGGTTTTCGTATGTAGCGATATTAGTTTGCATGTGTAGCGATATTGGTTTTCGAATGTTGGAATATTGGTTTTCGCATGTAGTGATATTGGTTTACATGTGTAGCGATAGTGGTTTTCATATATAGTTATATTGGTTTTCGGATATTGGGATATTGGTTTCCGTATGTAGTGATATTGGTTTGCGTATATAGTGATATTGGTTTTCGTATGTAGCGATATTAGTTTGCACGTGTAGCGATATTGGTTTTCGAATGTTGGGATATTGGTTTTCGCATGTAGTGATATTGGTTTACATGTGTAGCGATAGTGGTTTTCATATATAGTTATATTAGTTTTTGTGTCGTCGTCCTCCGAATTTTAAAATATGCCGTCCGACCGGTCGGACCAGGATACGGGTGTAAATGCATACCGGATTTTGACCAAAAAATAGTTACCTTGCGAACCGAACTAAATTTGGTCGGATAAAATGGTCAGACCAAAAATCTGACCAACCAAAGGTGGTTCACTCAAATTTTTTAATAAAAAATACATATCTGGTCCGATCCGGTCTAATATTCCTATTGGTTATATTCAAATTAAAAATCTGGTCCGACCAGTGGTCTGTCTGATTGGACTTGTTGACCCAGAGTACTATCCAAAATTCGTATTTTCAAGACCATAAGTTTTCTTAAGTGGATAATTTTGAATTTTGAAAGGAAGATGAATGTGAAGAATCAACCAATAGTGTGATTTTGGGTTTAGGGAAACTAATTAATTATTCCTCTCTCTTTTGCTTGTGCTAAATTCCAATATTACCCCTGAATATAATTTTATTACCCAAATTATCCTTTTACTCCCTTTGATCCATTTCAGTGGGGACAATCCATGTCCCCACCTAATCCGTGCCCCAATCTAAGGGCGGGGGTTCAAATTCAGTAGGGACATAGGTAATCCCCACTGAAAGGGATAGGGGCAATATTGGAAATATAATGATTAAAATAATTAAAAAAAATATCAGCAAAATAATACAATTTATGGAAATACAAGTATGGGAATATTGGTTTCCATTTTCTCGGATATTGGTTTTCATCTTCTATGCTATTGGTTTCATTCTACTATGATATTGGTTTCATTCTACTATGATATTGGTTTCCATCTTCTATATTATTGGTTTCATTCCACTATGATATTGGTTTTATTTTACTATGATATTGGTTTCCATCTTCTCGGATATTGGTTTCATTCTACTATGATATTGGTTTCATTCTACCGTGATATTGGTTTTCATCTCCTCCAGTATTTGTATCCCATTATAAGTGAAAAAGTATACCATTTGAATGTATTGGTTTCATTCTTCTCGAATATTGATATCATTGTTCTAGCATATTGGTATCATCCTACTTTAATATTGGTATCAAGGTACAAGTGCAAGACAAGAAAATCCCACTGGAACAAAGCCACACGAGATAAGCACTGCATCACCATTGGAAAACACAAGAGCTAAGTGGATAAGAAAAAGGGGGCGGCGGCGGATCGAGGATGTGGGGGTGGGATAAAAAGAGAGATGATTTTTTTTTTGTGGGATTATATAGGAAAATGGTGGAACCTTAATGACTATGCTTGGATAAAAACTCGAAAATACCCTCAACAGATTCTGACCATCAGATCTATAAAAAAAGAATTTGATCAAATCTAAATGTCCATATTTAGTCCATACCATGGGGATGATTTTTATGTAGTCCCTCCTGAATCCAAATCCTAAGGGCGGTAGCAAGTAAACCTTTGATTCCACGTGTAGGAAAAGAGGCAGTATAATATATGCCTTGTGCTTCGTAATCAACAGAACAATTAATAAAAATAGGAAAGAGAATGTTTCTCTTCTCCACCAAACCAGCTCGAGAACTTTCCAATCTTTTCACCATTTTCACTATTTCTTATTGACATGGTATCAAAGCCAACTTACCGATTTGAGAAGATCCTTGGAGCTCGACGGACGACAATGAGGACTTGTTCAGCGTTAGTAGCGGCATCGTGGTGAATTCGAGACTCGACGGATTCGTTTGTAGGACGAACACTTCGAGCGAATAGCAGAGCGTTATGAGCAACCGCTCTTCAGAGGCTTTAAATTCAGGCGCAATTTTTTCTGAGATTCTGCATCCAAATGGTCGTTAATTTTGGACGTTTATGTTGCAACAATAAGGACAATTTGTCACTCTTAAGATGGTAAATAGAGCATGTGTTACATAACATAGAGAAGAATTTTAGATCCAATGTTCAATGCACGTTGGTGTAAAATATTTACTTCTACCAAAAATTGCATGGTTTATACAACTTTGGTTATAAGTTCTACGATCCCACATCTAGATCAATTTTTGAGTCGGAAAATGCCCGGTTCTTTGAGGATGTTGAGCTTGGGAGGGAAGATCAAGTAAGGGACATTTCTTTTAAGGAGGAATCAAGCACGATTCCCAATATTCCTTGTGACAATGTGCAGGTTTTAATACCTGTCATTGCTCAAGAAGGAAATACAGAACCTCAAGAGGAGAATGTCGAACAATCTCCCATTCAAAATGAGGTAATCATTCTTGATGAACAAGCTCTACCACCTCAAGAACCTATGCCATTAAGAAGATCCACTAGAGAAAGGAGGAATCCATTATCAGATGATTATCTTGTATTTCTCCATGAACATGAGTTTGACATTGGCGTAAAAGAAGATGATCCAATCAACTTCGAAAAGGCCATGGAAAGTTCTAAATCTCTAGAGTGGATAAATGCCATGAATGAAGAGATGAAATCTATGAAGGACAATGACGTTTGGGATCTTGTCTCGTTGCCTGAAGGAGCGAAACCTATTGGTTGTAAATGGATATTTAAAACCAAGCGGGATTCGAAGGGTAATGTAGAAAGATATAAGGCTCGTCTTGTTGCAAAGAGTTTCACATAAAAAGAAGGTATTGACTATAAAGAAATCTTCTCTCCAGTTTCTTTGAAGGACTCTTTTAGGGTTATAATGGCATTAGTGGCACATTTTGATCTTGAGTTGCATCAGATGGATGTTAAAACAGCTTTTCTCAATGGCGACATTGAGGAAACAATTTATATGGTGCAGCCAGAAAACTTTGTTTCTGGAGATCCAAAGTCTATGGTTTGTAAACTTAAGAAATCTATCTATGGGCTTAAGCAAGCATCTCGACAATGGTATTTTAAATTTCATCAAGTAATTAGCTCTTATGGTTTTAAGATGAATTTGGTTGATGAATGCATATACCATAAGTTCTGTGGGAGCAAACATATTTTTTTGGTTTTGTATGTGGATGACGTCTTGCTTGCCAGCAACGATATTGAGCTTTTGCATGACACCAAGAGATTTCTAGCTAAGAATTTTGAGATGAAAGATCTTGGTGATGCTTCTTTTGTTTTAGAAATTCAGATATACCGAGATCGTTCTCGATGTATTCTTGGATTATCACAAAAGACCTATATCGAAAAGGTTCTTAAGAGATATGGCATGCAAGATTGCAGACCAGGTGATACCCCTGTGGCTAAGGGAGACAAGTTTAGTCTCGAACAGTGTCCTAAGAATGTTTTGGAGAAAGAAGAAATGCATCAGTTTCCATATGCTTCAGCAGTCGGAAGTCTGATTTATGCTCAAGTTTGTACGCGTCCGGATATTGCGTTCATTACAGGAATGTTGGGTAGATATTTGAGTAATCCAGGATTAGATCATTGGAAAGCAGTCAAAAGAGTCATGAGGTACTTACAGAGAACAAAAGGACACATGCTCACATATAGGAGGTCAGATCAACTTGATGTCATTGGATACTCTGATTCTGATTATGCTGGATGCCAAGATACCATGAAATCTACATCTGGTTATGTCTTTCTGCTTGCTGGAGGAGCAGTCTCATGGAAGAGTGCTAAACAGTCAATTACAATATTTTCTATCATGGCAGTAGAATTCATAGCATGTAATGAGGCATCTAGTCAATGAGTGTGGCTGCGAAATTTTGTCACTGGACTGCGCATAGTTGGAGGCATTGAAAAACCTCTCAAACTATATTGTGACAACAAGTCCGCAGTCATGTATTCTAATAACAATAGGAGCTCTACAAAGTCAAAGCATATAGATATCAAGTTCCTAGTTGTTAAAGAAAGAATTCAGGATGGTCAGTTGTCTATAGAATATATTGGGACAAACTCCATGATTGCGGATCCGCTTACAAAGGGATTGACACCCAAGGTGTTTCATGAGCATACAGCTCGTATGGGTGTTGTCTTCATTGAGGATATTTAGTTTTAGTGGGAGTTTGTAATTTGGATGTTCTGATGGATATGTTTTGGTTATTTTAGTTTATGGATATTTTGAGGTTATTTTCTGCAGAAATACAGTTTGTAGTTTTTATCCATACTCTGATTTTGTTTGGTTGATCTCACTAAAGTTTTAAGGTTGGACCAGTTGGAAATAGACATGTTTAGGTCACATTACATGAAATTTTCATGCTACACATCCACATCATAATCTATGTCATTCAGTTATATCGCATTGTGACCATTGTTGGGTCGAGTTACGAAAATGAATGTAACAAAGGCTTCTTTGATCCTATGTTGATATGATTGATGGACGAGATTGGTTATAGATGCATTTCAGTAATGACAGCAAAATGAGCTCAATAAGGTATCTATTACATGATTATAAGGTTACACATATAGCCCAAGTGGGAGATTGTTGGATCCTTAATCCAACATTGGGCTTATATGTGAAATAATCATATAATGGGCTGTCATGTTCGGTTGAGCCCACTCGAAAGTGATCAAATAAGTATTCGGGCTTTAATGTATCTAATAGGGTGTGGGCCTTTAATGTGTAGAGACATTAGGTAGATTACGATTTTGTTATGGGCAAAATCGTAATTTACAAGAATAAGGGTTTTCTCCTTATATAAGTAGGGTTATGGTCCCCGGGTTAGACATGCCGCCACACTATTCTTCCCATTGAGATTAGGTTAGAGAAAACTAAAAGAATTCTCTAAGGCACGTCATAACCTGGAAGGCTAACCCATCTTTCTCGATCAAGTTCTCTGCTATGGATTCAGGTACGCTTCCGTATTAAGTCTGTCTTGATAATTTACATGAGATCTTGGGTTATGCATTATAGATTATTTATATTCCAACAAGATTATCTTTTCATACATCATCGTCCGGTAATAAAGGGCGTATGGACCTTTTGTCCCCTTTCTTCGACAATTTTTTGTTGAAAGGTAGCAAGAAAAGCCTAATCGATGTAGCGTGTGAGCCACCTCCATGGACAGAGGACCAGTGAGCGTTACTACTTGCATGTGATGGATCCTACAATCATTCTAAAACCGTCCAATTTGCTAGGTCCCACTTAGTAATAACCTGCCAAAAATAAGGATGGATGCTCTGAATAAAAAAAATTATTCTAATTTAATTAAAAATTATTGAGTTTGAAGATTGAGTTAATAAACAGGTAAATAGTCGTCCATGTTAATAAAGGAGTGGTCCATAACGACCGAATACGATGAGATTGTCGTTTGATTGTATGTCCTCAGCAGAATGATTCAACCGACCGTGCTTGTCTTTATTTTGACCATGCGCTTATTCATTCGATCTGACGAAACGAACCTGAAGGTTTCAACGCGTAATTAATGAGTAATTACGTGTTAAAGTTGGATAATTAATAAACTAATTCGTTAATAATAAATTACTTACTTGTTGAAGCAAGAGGTCCACAGGTTCGGGTCCACAATGTTTTCGTGCTGATCGAATTACGATCACGTTTAAACAGATTCGTAATTGATTTTCACGAGATTTCCTCTATAGAAAATCTAATCAAAATTCAGGAACTAATCTAGAATTTTTCCTTTCTTATTGAGTGGTTATGGCAAACTTACAAATTGGTCCAGCCAGATTTTCCCTTTTCCCCGCACACCAGAATGCGCCACGTGGCACTACTGGGCCGCATGTCCGCCACGTGGTCGGAACTGCATGTCCGCCACGTGGCGTGCCACGTGGCACTCCGGACCACATGTTCGCCACGTGGCGTGCCACGTGGGCCGCCACCTTTGGCGGCAACTGCGTCAGCGCCACGTCACGCTAATAATAATTGCCTATGCACAATCAGGCACAATAATAATTGCCTGATGGGCCCAAGGTCCAACATCTCCCACTCAATTATTATTGACCTTGATCAACAGTTATCAGATTTCTTTAAAGGATTTCGTGCGACCAGCACACGTCGAGTATGTTAAGCCAAATTCAAGAGCACGGACACTCAGGCTACTTGAATAGTAGCCTCTCGACAACCTTCTTGTATAATGTATGCTATTACCCCAGGACTCATGTCACATTCCATTGTTCACATTAGTGATTTCAAACAATTATATTCGGGTTTACTCTTGTACTTTTCAATACAATTGGTGCACCTGAACCACGAAACTCAGAATGTGATGAACAGAGTTCCTTCTCCCTTAACTATATTTTTTTCATAATGATACAGCCTATTTTTCTGGTCAGCCCTGCCAGGTCGAATCGCTATGCCATAACCTTTTCATGAACTTTCCAAGCTAGCAGCACTGGATCATACTTCCAGAATACGTTTAGGATCTTAAGGGTAGGTTTCGGGAATCACAGTTCTCGAAAATTGGTCTCACACCAGGGATTGTAAAATCACTCAATATTTTCATCCCATCCAGTGGTCGAGTAGCACACATGATATTGATCACGTGTTACGGTGTATATTCCTTTTTAAAAGAACACATGTCATTTAACACCATACTAGAGTATCAGCCTTAGCTTAACTCTAGGCTAATAGGACAGACAGTATGATAAGTTCCACTTATATCTTATCATATGGATTGTAGAAAATCCAAATGCAGCAACATATTCCTGCATCTCATAAGGAAACTTGCTCTTGAGCAAGATGGCATTCCGTCATAGGACATGCACTTATGAATGTCCAATAACTGCCTCATCTCATCTAGGAATCAACTTTTTGACTCCCACTGAGGTAAACACCTGTGTGAGTGGGCTACTTCTCTGTCCGACATGTTTCATAAATAACTCATATTGCCAAATAAAATTCCTTTATTCCAACTAATTGGATTATAAATGAAACCGTAGTAAACCTAGTGACTTAACATGTTTCTCGAACACTTTTCGAGGTAATGCTTTAGTCATTGGATCTGCGGCCATATCTCGTGTAGATATGTATTTCATACACAGTTCTTTATATTTTATTAAATTTTTAATAAAGTGAAATTTAATATCTATATGCTTAGCCCTGCTATGGAATCTAGGATCCTTAGCATATGCTATAGCCGCCTGGTTGTCGCAGAATAGACTCACGGGCTCCGTCGAGTTGATCAGGGAGAGATGGCTTAAGAATCTCTTCAACCATACTGCTTCTTGTGCAGCGTGAGCTGAAGTTACATATTCCACTTCCACTGTTGACAGGGATACACATGTTTGCTTCTTATTGCTCCATGAGATAGCACCCCCGTTCAACAAGAAAATGAATCCAGATGTAGACTTTTTCTTATCCACATTGCCTCCCCAATCAGCATCAGTATAGCCACTTAATATCAGGTCACGGCCTTGATAGGACAAGGAGTATTCTGCAGTAGTGTTCAAATATTTCAAAATCTCTTTGATAGCTTTCCAGTGAGCACTGCCTGGATCAGACTGATATCTGCTTGCTATCCCAACATCATAGCAAATATCAGGTCTAGTACACAATATTGCGTACATCAGGCATCCAACTGCATTAGCATAAGGAATCTTCTCCATGTCCCCACGTTGTTTAGCTATTTTTGGGCACATGTCCTTACCCAAATTATGACCTTTTACCAATGGGACGTACTTTGGGTTACTGTGATCACAATTGAAACGTTCTACTACTTTGCGAATATATGTCTCTTGTGAAAGAGACACTATTCTTTTCGAACGATTCCTTGAAATCTTAACTCCGAGTATGTAATCCGCTTCACCCATGTCTTTCATTTCAAAGTTGGAAGATAACCAATTTTTAATTTCGACAAGAAATTCCATGTCATTTCTAGCTAAAAGTATGTCATCAACATACAAAGCAATGATAACAAACTTCTTTCCTGATCGCTTAACATACACGCAGTGATCTTCGTCTATCATTATAAAATCATGCTGCATGATCATATTATGAAAGCGAATATACCACTGTCTAGACGACTGCTTAAGGCCATAAATTGATCTATTCAATTTGCAAACTTTGTGTTCACAGCCTTTTTGAATGTAGCCCTCAGGCTGAATCATATAGATTTCTTCATCCAATTCTCCATGGAGAAAAGCAGTCTTTACATCCATTTGATGTAATTCTAGATTCATGTTAGCAACCATAGCTAAAATGACTCTAATTGACGTAAATCTAACAACAGGTGCAAAAGTCTCCTCATAGTCTATCCCAGCCTTTTGTTTGAATCCTTGGGCAACCAAACGCGCTTTGTATCTTTCGATACTACCATCTGCATTGCGCTTAATTTTGAGAATCTACTTATTCCCAATTGCCCTACGCCCCTTAGGTAGGTCAACCAGATCCCAAACCTGGTTTTTGATCATGTAAGACATTTCTTCCTCCATTGCATTCATCCATTCATTTAGTTTTGGAGATGACAAAGCTCCAGATACATTCTTTGGTTCATCTTCATCCTGTAGGATGGCCAGAAGAATTTTACTTGGTCAACCAAATTTTTTTAGTGATACCAAGAATGCATTAGCCTCGCCTTCGATGTCAAATCGTCGGCGTGGTATGCTCGTTCTGCTAGACCTATGGTATTCTCGGTTTTGATAAACATCTCTCATATATTCATCATATCCAGGAATCGCACTTCCACTGGGTGGAAATATCGTACTCCCACTGGAATAAGAAATTACCTCCCTTTCAGGATTCAGATCACGACCTTCCGGATCATTTTGAGTTGGAAAATCTCTATCTTCCTCCTCAATTCTCCCACTCGGAAGAAGTGATCCAGATGATTCTGGTTCATTTGTCTCATAAAGGGTAAGGTCATTACTAACCTCTCCCAACTTTGGGAATTCATTCTCCAAAAATGTGACATCACGTGATTCAAATTCTGTTACAAGTCCATTGTCCAGTTCACACACGAACACGTACCCTTTAGATACCTCTGGGTATCTTATAAAGATACTTTTTCTACCTCTCGGTCCTAATTTACCGAAAGCACTTGAGGTAGAATTGACATATGACGCACACCCCCATGGCTTAAAATAGGATAAATCGGGCTTCCGATCTGTCCACATTTCGTAAGGAGTAGCTGTAACAGACTTAGAGGGAACACGGTTTAGAACGTATGCGGCAGTCAGGAGCGCATCTCCATAGAATGATATAGGCAAATTGCCTCTGCCATCATCGATCTAACCATATCAAGAAGGGTTCTATTCCTTCTTTCAGCAACTCCGTTTTGCTGTGGTGTATAAGGAATGGACAACTGATGTTCAATTCCTTTTTCAATGCATAGAGCTTTGAACTCATCAGAAAGATATTCACGGCCATGATCAGTTCGTAAGGCCTTTATCTTTCTGTCCTTCTGATTCTCAACAAAACTCATGTATGTCATGAAGCAGTTTAAGGCTTCAGACTTGTGAGAAATCAGGTATATCAGACCATATCTAGTATAGTCGTCAATGAAGGTGATGAAGTAATATGCTCCATGCCTTGCCCTCACGTTCATTGGACCACATATGTCAGAAATGGACTAATTGTAGTAGAAATTTGGCTCTAGCCCCAGTACCAAAAGGTTTCCTAGTGTTTTTCCCTTCTAGACAGGATACGCATCTAGGTAATATAGATTTCTCTATATTTCTCAACAGTCCTGCCTTAGCTAGACGGTTTAAACGATCCTGACCGATATGGCCAAGTCTAGAATGCCATAGTTTAATATCATCCTCCTATGAGTTTGAACTAGTGACTAAGGAAAAACTTTCACAAGGATTGATATCCAGAATCAAAAAACCTTCCGATATATATCCAAGGCCAAAATATGTATCATCCAAAAATAATCTAATGGTGTCGTCCTCAAACGACAATCGAAAACCTAAAGACATTAAGGCCAAAATAGAGATCAGGTTCCTTCGAATGTCTGGAGCATACAACACGTCATGTAAAAGAAGGGCACGACCACCACGAAGGTGTAATCTACAAGTGCCCAGGCCTTTCACATCCACGCACGAGTTGTTACCAACAAAAATAGTTTTTGCTCCAGCCGGCAACCGCCTGTATTCAACGAACGAACAACAGTCTCTAGCTATGTGGTCTGTTGCTCCTGAATCAATCACCCACATAGAATGTGACTCAGTTAGAAGGGTACAAGAGGATACATACAACTTACTCACACTTGAGTTTAGATGTACCTGCTTGGGCATCTTGCAATCTTTTGCAAAATGTCCCTTCTGTTGACAGTTAAAATATTTCACTTTTGAAATGTTAAATCGCTTGTTCTTTTTAGCCTTGAAGCCATCCAACTTGGTTCCATGGTTTTCAGCCTTTGGAGATTGTTTACACTTGCCCTTCCCTTTACCTTTCTTCTTTTTCCCACCACTCCCAGTCGAACAAATCGAATGGGCTTCAGGGTGGGATTTCATAGCTATGAGGCGATCTTCCTCCAGCTCAATGTGTCTGGCAACATCATCAAATATTACCAAATGATCGGAATGGGTAAGATTCATCTTCATCTGTTCCCAACTTGGTGGTAGAGAACGGATGACAGCTTGAATCTGCTGCTCGTTGCTAAGTATGTGACCAGCCTCTGCTAGTTCACTGATCATATTGGACATCACTCTCAAATGTTTCCTCATGGGAACCTCCGGACGCTTTTTAAATGTATCAAACCTTATGGTCAAAGCACGCAGCTTTGACACTGAAAGCTTTCCAAATTTTTGTTTGAGAGCATCCCATAACTCTTTCGCGTTGTCATGTACGCGAAATTGTCGGGTGATATCATCCATCATTGAACTTAGCAAAATCAATCGAGCAGTAGTGTTCTTTCTCTTCCAAATAACATAAGCTTCTTTGTCTCGCCTATGTTGAGCAGTTGTGCCTTCTTCAGGCTCATCCATTATTACATGTATGTGCTCCAGAACCTCTTGTTCCTCAAGCACATATTGGATTTTCATGCTCCAATTCTCATAGTTTTCACCGTTGAGTTTTAACTCACGGTTTAGCTCAGCTATGATAGATCTAGAAGCAACTAACATCTCTATAGAGATTTTTTAATATGAGAACATATTAGAATTTTGATTTGGCAATATGATACAATTTAATATTCACTCATAACTTTTAACGATATGAAGTCCTTAATTAATCTCAAAATCGAAGTGGGTCGCGGGCATGCTTCCCCTCACCATTCAAGTATTAATTTTAAACTTTAACCGTTTGAAGTTCATCGATAGTAAACTCAAGTGGAAGTAATTAAACAAACATCTTTATTTAATTACATGTTTGGCACATGCATTTGTACACTCTGAGTGTGCTCGTACATGCACAAAAACTCAGACAAGATCTCAACCTATTGTACAAAAGCCCCCCAAAAATAACATATGTACATGGGGACAGTTAAACATAACATGTAATCACACAGGGATCGGATGTCCAGGCGATCCAGTAGGAGAATCCAGATACATATCTGGATCCGGGTCCAAGGACGATCATGTGGGGACCTGGTGCGAGGACGATCCGGTGGAAAGTTCCAAGTTCACCGCCGGAACTGGGATAGATTCCATAATCCATATGATCAGGAGCGGAGGAAAACTATAATAGTATTCCTTAGCGAGGTAGCGGTTCAAGATCAAACCGCTTCGCAACTCCAAAACAGGAGAAGGTATCATTTCTCTGCAAAGACCCCTCTCCTCGAGATAGTGGATCAACCCATAGAGGGCATCTCTATGGGTATTGAACTCGGGCTCCGAGAAGACACACATATCTTCACGGATTTTCAGCGTGTCCAGGAGGTCTTGAAACATGAAGGGCCAGTCCTCTCCATGATCATATCCTCCGGCCCAGATGCAGTCTTGCATCTCCCGGTGAACAGCCTCGATGTGCTCAACGATAACATACATGTCATCCTTAGGCACACGCAGCGGTAAGCGGCGCTTCAGAACCTTTTGTCGAAGTTCTGTTGTACAGAAGTTCAGATACCTTCCTCCAGTAGCCATCAAATCTTGCAACAATTGCAATTCAATTTCGAGTTAATTCTCATATTCTCCCAAAATAGGATTGAAAAACTCATTTTTCAATCTTTTGATGATCATACTATGGATCAATTCAAGTGATTTTAGTTAAATTTAACATATCTCGGAACTCGTTCCAAAATATTTTCTTTTTAAGTTTATTAAAAATATCGTTATAATTTTAATAAACCTAATTGACAAAAATTTCTCAAAATTTTTATCAATTTATTGGATTTTAATTGAATAAAAACTGATTTTATCCAATTAAAAGAGGAAAAACCCAATAATTAAGTCAAAATTGACCATAAATTGGGTTGGGTCGAACCAAGAAACCAGACCAATCCATCCAGTTTTTTGATTTTCTTGACCCGGGTATAAATATTTTTGGGAAAAATTGTGAAATTATGATTTTGCCCCTCGCATATTTTCCCCTTCAACTTTCTCTTTCTTCTCCCGCGATCGCCGAAAAACCCGACCGCCGCTCCGCCTACGACCGCCGAACAACGGCGGCGAACCAACGGCCGAGACCGGTTGCGTTCGACTCGTCGCGGCCTCGCGAGCACGTCCGTATCAGCCTCGTGAGCTATCGTGCGGCCGTTCTCCGTCGCGGTCGTCTTCTCCTTTCCGGGCCTCTCCGCCGTCGTAGGCTTTAATCTCGCGATTCCGGTGACGTCGATCCACAAACGTGGTATCGGAACGTCGAGGGAAAGCCGGAGAATCGACTATCGTCGATCTACGGCGTCGAAATCGTCAGATTTCTGACGAAATCGACGGAATTCGATTTGGGGAAAATCGCCCGATTAGGGTTCTGTTGATTTGGGGATTTATGGGCAAATTTCCAATTAATCCCCAAGTTTTTCAAAAATTGCACCGAAGTCCATGACACGCAGGTGCCACGTATGCGGTCAAATTTCTGATTGGTACCTTAAGGTTTCGCGCGTGCGCGAATTTGCCCGCGCGGTTAGGCAAAATTTAATTTAGTCCCGCTGGTTCTAAATTAATTATATTAAAGTCCAACAGATTATGATTTTCAATAAAATCACAATTAATACGATTTTTAACCCAAAAAATCACATAATTATTTGAATTAAAACATCATATTATTATCAAAATATGGTTTCAACCATGCTCTGATACCAATTGAAGGTTTCAACGCGTAATTAATGAGTAATTACGTGTTAAAGCCAGATAATTAACAAACTAATTCGTTAATAATAAATCACTTATTTGTTTAAGCAAGAGGTCCACAGGTTCGGGTCCACAATGTCTTCGTGCTAGTCGAATTACGATCACGTTTAAACGGATTCGTAATTAATTTTCACGAGATTTCCTCTATAGAAAATCTGATCAAAATTCAGGAACTAATCTAGAATTGTTTCTTTCTTATTGAGTGGTTATGGCAAACTTATAAATTGGTCCAGCCAGATTTCTCCTTTTATAGGAAAATCTGGCACACCAGAATGCGCCACGTGGCACTACTGGGCCGCATGCCCGCCACGAGGCGTGCCACGTGGCACCTCGGAACCGCATGCCCGCCACGTGGCACTCCGGACCGCATGTCCGCCACGTGGCGCCACGTCAGTGTCGCCACCTTTGGCGGCAACTGCGTCAGCGCCACGTCATGCTGACGTGGCGCCTACGTGGCATCGGGCCGTTCTTGGTTTAGTAGTAAACGTTGTAGATTTTAAATAAAAGTTTGAGTACAAAGTTTCTGAATGAAGTGAAGTTGAAAGATCCACTTTGCGAAATTTATATTTAGTCATTGTTTTAAATATAACGCAGTTACGCAAATAGCAGTCTTAGGATTTGAATTGGGTGGAATAAGCCCAACATCACCTTACATATAATAGAAATGAGCTGCGTGCATTAAATGATAAGCTTCTAATAAGAGAGTTTACGTATTGTCGAAACAAATGGTTATATAAATATTTTTATAAAAAAAACACGAACAATAATACATGCAGCAAACAATGATACTTTCATGTGTTAAACAATGGTACCATGCCCCCGAAATTTCAAGTGAAGCTTTGCGGCTGTTCGATTTATACACGCATTTGGATAAACTAAATAAGCGGTCTCTTTTAACTCGGATAGTAATAAATAATAATGTTACCACTCAATCCAACCTCCCTTCTTAGACAAAAAATATGAAAGAAAAAGAATTGCTCGACTATGACATTGGAATTTTCGTTGGCCCTTTTGCTGGGGAATTCTGTGTGCTGCGTATGATGTTTAGTCGTTTTCGTAAAATTATAGCCCTTTGGAAGTTGAAGAAAGAGATATATTTGATTAGTCAAATATATCAAAATTAATTTCCACCAAAAAAATCAAAATTAATATTCACTTTGGAATTATATTAGAATTTTCAGAGCAAAAATAGAGGTGCAGGAATATCAATATCAAGTAGAACGTGAAGCAATTGGATTGTAGCACTTTTGCTCTTGACCTTATCAATTGAGTTTGTGGTGCTCAAATGGTAGAAGACTGCATTCATTTCCATAAGCGTATATAATTGGACGGGTAAAATACAATTGAATTCATATCGTCAAAACAATTTTTTTAATCTCTATTATTTAGAGTCGAGTATTACCAAACTTTATTTTTTAAAATTCTATTACTATTTGGAGTTGACCAACTCTTTTCTCATAGGTATCACTTGGATTAAATCTCATTGACAAAATAACTATATTTTATTACACCTAATATCCTTGTTTTTTAATTTGAAAAAAATGCACAACCAGATTCCTAAATACACAAAAGTGATTTCTTGCCAAAATTTGATCGACCAACTAGTTTTGATAACTAAAATCCCGTAGGACCCTTACGACCTATTAAATAATTAAGAGATCCAAAGACGAAAAAATATTTAATAAACTAGAAGATAATAAAAAATTATATCTCTCCTCCCTTCCTTTCCTCCTATTTTTCTTTTTAATATATTTTCTAATTTTAAAATTATTTAAGAATTGGAGGATGTTTTTGTCCTGAAATTTGGTTGGCCAACTTGCAGGGACTTGATTGTACAAATTTCTACAATTCAAAGGATGACTTTGTACTTAGATAGACTCAACGGTTGTTCATTTCTCACCTCAGAGACCCAAATATACTTAACCCATTAACTGATCAATTATCTGCACTTTGACAATATTTTACCATCCCGACTTCTAAAATTGCCAACCAAAAAAACATTATTTTCGGGAAAAAAACACAAGATCAGATTCAGTTCCTTTTTTCTTTAGAAAAAAGCATAGTTTTAAAAAACGACCCGGAGGCCGACCCGGGATTTCTCCCGTCCTCTGGGTCGGCCGGTCGGACCGGGCAAACCACCGGTCGGACCAATTTTTTTATTTTTAAATATTTTAAATAATATATATATGTAGGTTAAAATATACTTATTTTCCATACAAAAAAAAGTAGACTTAATTTTTTATCTCTCCACTTTATAAATCTACTTTTATTTATTTATTTATTACTTTATAAATTTGTCAAATCAATTTTTTTCCTCGAAAACTACCCAAAAAAGTCAATTTTGCCCATTTTTGTACTAACAGGGTTCGACCGGTCAGGATAGACCTCAAAATCGGCCGGTCCGACCAGATTTGGTCTGGTTAGTACAGACTCCGGTCAAAAGCCTAAAAAGACCCGGTCTAGTGCCCGTTTCGCAGTCCAACCGGTCGAATCACCGGTCGAACCACCGGTCGGACCGCGTTTTTTAAAACCATGGAAAAAAGGAGTAAATTCCTTTAAAAGAAAAATAAGAAAAAGAAAATGGAAATTTGAACCAGAATCACCGACAATTAGGCATGTCGTTTACAGGGAATATCAGCTTTCTAAAATCTTGAAACGACCAGTCACCTAGTCACAGAGTTGGCACCCACAAACAGATGACAGACTTTGGCAAAAACCTATTCCCACTCATGACACGACGACGAACCAGAAGCAGATTGGAGGCGGAGGCGGCGACCTATGAAGAAGATGAGCACCAAAAGACAGGGCCCACCAAAGCACCAGAACCGGGTCGCATGGAAACCCAACGCCGGTATCACCATCAACCCAACGGTCAGTAAACTACTATTGGTTTTTCAGTTAAAGAAAGAGATCTTTTTTATGTGACTGAAAATTGATAGAAGTGTAGGAAGTAGGGGGAAAGCGGAGAGCTTTGTCGGAGATCTTTTTTATTTGTCTGAAAATGGATGGAAGTGTACGAATACGAAGTAGGGGGGAAGCGGAGACCTTTGTCGGAGATAACGGGAGTTTGCCAGCGCTGTAGAGAGCAGATTGACTGGAAACGCCGTTACGGCAAAGTACAAGGCCCTTTCCGAGCCCGCCAAATGGTATCCCCTTCTCTTCGCGCTTTCCTTTTGTTTAATGTGGTTAGGGAGGGGAATGGTGTGGAAAGATTGGAACTTTGATCGTCGGGTCGTGTTTTTAGGAGGGAAGCTTAACTGGGTTGGGTTTGTTTTTGGGTGTCGTGTTGACAGTCAGGGGTGCTCCAAGCGCGCGGTTCGTCAGGCTTACCATAATCTTTGCCCCGGTGAGAGCTAGCACGAATTTATGTCTGTTGCTCTAATTTGAGGGAGTGTGTGACCGATGTTTGACGGGTTTCTGTTGGTTCGAACTTTGGATGTCGTAGGATGTGCAAAGGAGCAGAATGTGCGTGCCAAGTGTCGGTGCCAGGTGGGCAATATCGTTGGAAGGTATGCTTCAGTGCTTTACTTTTGGAGCCTGCTGGTAGTTTATATCAATCGTCTTGCTGTTTGAATTCTTCTTTTCCGCGCTTTCAATTTTTTAGGGACATTGCTGAAGTTGAGGCTGAGCAAAAGCTGCTTGAGGATGTAAGTGCTTACAACAGTATGCCAATGCAGGAATATTCTCATTTTGTATTTTAAGATTCTGCTGGTTTTGGTTAGGGTAATGATTGGCTTTTGATAATTTTGCATTGCAGACCATTAAGAACGCCCGAGAGAGAGATCGGAGAAGTCCCCTCCGTTCGGTAAACTACCATACGGCATACACTGCTTTACATGGATTAGAAACCAGCCATTTTTTCGATTTTTATTGGGGAAAGAAACACTCTTTATACTGTTGCATTTTGGCTTAAGAAGTTCTTAATCAATAACAACTAGTTTTTTGATAAGTGGAAGGGTTAATAAGTTGATCGATTGTGCAGAAGTAAGTTCTGCCTTTTTCTCTTTAACCGACTATCTAGGAACTATACTGAGGCCTCTAGATTATTTAGCCATCAGGAGCACATGCATTTATAGGTGTTTCTTCAAGTACTTGGTAGCACGAGACATGTTAAAAAGAACTGAATATCTCAGCATCTAAAAGCATTTATCCGCATGAAGTGAGATAGTGCCTGTACTTTAGAATTAAATTAAAGTAGATGAATGATAGACTTTTAGCTTACGAAACATCTCAGTCAAGTACTTATTATTTTACTTTTTCGTGCATTAGGAGAAGTTAATACTTAGTTTGGTATGAAATATCAAAAATCCACGAAAAATTATGGAATTATATTGCTAATAAAAAAAATCTTCAATATTAGTCAAATCTTCTGTCCAATTCCCAGTCAATTGTTCTATTGCCGCTGTTGTTCTGCCACCAGTTCGACTGTCTTCCAATTGAACTTACCCATGATGATTCATGAGAATTATAACCCAGAATAGTTTCAAAGTCTCTATGTCAAAGAAAGTACTTGGATGATTGCTTTATTTGGGTAGTAGTTTCAGATCGGTAACATGCGATTTTCGTAAAAAGCGATTAGAGACCTGTGGTTTAGAGACCCCTAAATAGGAGCTTGTGGTTACTTGCATTATAAAAAAGAAACCTTCCATTTCACTGTTAAGTGAGTTTTTTTTCCTGAAAGGTCAGTGTTAAGTCAATTGGCATGGCCATATGGTGTAGCATCCTACAAGTGCCTCACTATGCGGCATGTTAAAAGTTTTAAGGGATGAATATACTTTCCTTGTGTTAATCAAAAGCCTCACAAACCCCTGCGTTGTGAATAAGATCAAGGGTTTCATTGCGGGTTTCCATAACTCGGGGATTAAAATGTATTAACCCAATTACAATTCCTATCAGTGCCTCGCTATGTTTCCTGTTTGAGTTTTGCAAAACCACATGTTACCTATTTGATGTCCTCATGTTCTTCATCTCCTGCTTTATTGTGGCCTTTTGTTCTTCTCTTCTTTAAGATTGACAGTTGACACGTACTTGTTGCATCAGATGAATAAAGCTAAATCCCAAACCTCCGAAAAACAACGAGGCAGTGAAGGGAGCAAGGTTGGTGATGAAATTGACAGTGAAATTGATGGAGGCGAGGAAGATGGTGCTGATTATGAGGATTGTGACAACTCCGAGAATGAACAACTTGATCACAAGAAGTGAACATGAGGAGGAAGGAAGAAATGAAAATGGGGACAGAATTCACTGATAGGATCGATGCTACTCATTTCTACCATAGGATCGATGCAGTAGTTTGTCCATGTCAATAGGAGAAAGACATGATTGCTCATGGAGAAAACAGTCGCTTCGCTCTTTTTGTCCCAAACTGGCCTTGATACTCAATTGTTTCTAGATTATTGATAACAATGGTCACCTGCTCCTTGTTTTGAATGTTTTCCTTGACTGATCCATGACTTTCTATTATCCGCTTGAAATGCGATGCTTGCTTTTGCAACTTTCTTGGCTGCTTTTTCATCTGAAAGTCTGCTTTGGTACATGTACGTATCATCCTTGGCAGATTGTTAAAGCGTATATTTTGGTTTATCCTGCATTATATCAAAAGGACTTTTCTTGTTCGAATACTACATGTTACAGATTCGCGGTGGCGACTTTCCTTGGTCTAGTACACTTTTGTGACATGGAATTGACTACTGGGCAAGAAATCATAGAATTAACACAAAAAAAATTATCCGACCTAATCTGAATCAGTTAGTAGTCAGTCAAGAGGGTATTTCAATATCACGCAGTTTAAATGGAATCGTGATAGTTTTTGATTTAAAGGGAATTGTGATAGTGGACTACTAGGAACTTGGCTACCACTCGTTAAAGTGATTAGTCAAGCTAATTTGTTAAATATCTGCTAGCCACTGACTAGGACCAATTATTCCAACCTTGTCCCTAGCTAAGACATTGACTTGATCATGCAAAAAAGAAGAAGATGAAGGCATTGACTTGACCATGCAAAAATAATAATATTGACTTGCCAGTCAACTTCACTCGTCTTCTCCTAAAAAATTTTAATAATCATCCTTCACAGCCATCCTACCTATTTCGCCCTTGCACTATGGACAGTAAATTCATAGTACTTGTACTTGTTTTCTTCCTCCTAAACCAATTCACCATTTCTATAGCGGGTTTCTATGACCCCGTAGAGAACATAGCCATCGACTGTGGCTCAATCACCGGAGACCAGGTAGCTGCTCAGTTTGTTTATGACCGCCTCTGGCTAGCTGATGATCGCATCAACTCGGAGAATTTCACTCTCATAGAGGCATCCACTACCAATAAGTCTATAGCTTCCACGGCCACTCAGCCACTCTCAGGCGAACCCCAAGTCCCTTACCTTACGGCCAGGGTGTCTCACTCTGAGTTCACCTACTCCTTCCCGGTCTCCCCAGGCCAGAAGTTCATCCGCCTCCACTTCTACCCCACTCGCACCTACCCGGGCTTCGAATCCTACCATGCGTTTTTCTCCGTTAGCACAGGCAAATTCACCCTCCTCAACAACTTCACCGGCTCCCCCAACATCGGCACCGAATCAGAAGCCATTGTCTTCGTTAGGGAATTCCTCGTCAACGTTGGAGACGACGAGAAGAACCTGCGCGTAACGTTCATCCCGAGCTTGGTCATCCCTAATGCGTATGCTTTCGTCAACGGAGTCGAACTAGTCTCCATGCCAACCAACCTGTACTACCCGGGAGAGCCGCTAGACATGGTAGACAACCCGGGGTCATCGTACTCCATGGGAAACGACACTGCGTTGGAGCTCATGTACCGGATAAACGTAGGCGGGTCACAGGTCCCGCCTGAGGGAGACACTGGAATGTACCGGAACTGGGACTCCGATCAGGCCTACGCGCATAACCCTTTCTCCGTCGGAGCACAAGCCGTGGACGCAAGCAAGACCATCGACCTCAAGTTCACGAACAATGCCAAGAACTACACCGCCCCTTGGGAGGTGTACAGGACGGCTCAAACAATGGGCCCAAACAAGACCAACAACGAACTGTTTAACCTGACGTGGCGGTTCCCGGTGGACTCCGGGTTCACGTACCTCTTTAGGCTCCACTTCTGCCAGCTGGTGGCTCGGTACGCCCACACTGGCGATCTGATTTTCTCCATCTACGTGGCTGCGTTCCTAGCGGAGGAAGAATTCGACTTGGCGAATTGGGCCGGAGAGGGAGGGGTTGGGGTCCCGTTGTATAGGGATTACCTGGTCGGGTTTGGGAACCTGGAAGGAGCACAAGAGACCACCAAAGTGAACCTCTCTGTTCAGCTCCACCCGGCTCCTGTGTATTCGAAGTACACCGATGCTATACTTAATGGAGTCGAGATTTTCAAGGCCAGCAACTCCGACGGTGACATAGCCGGGTCTCACCTCCATTCCAATCCCAATTTCCCTATTAACACTCCTATGTCCGTCCTCAACTCTGTTCACACTTCCACAATCTCCAAGTATGCTCCTATTGGCGTAGGATCCGGCCTACTAGTTCTCTGTCTTATGGTGGTAGCATTTACAATCCGATTCCCGAAGTTCAAGAGGAAGAAGATGATCGAGGCCGCAACAAACTCCAAGCAAAACTTCCTACCTTCTTCAGGAGCCTGTCGGTGCTTTTCGCTATCTGAGATCAAGGCCGCGACCAACAACTTCGACCAGGAGTTCATTATCGGTCATGGCGGGTTCGGAAACGTTTATAAAGGGCTCATTGACAATGGTGCCACTTCCGTGGCAATCAAGCGGCTGAAACAAGGATCGGATCAGGGGGCCAATGAGTTCAGGATGGAGATTGAGATGCTTTCGCAACTTCGTTACCTCCATCTGGTCTCTTTCATTGGTTACTGTGACAGAAAGGAGATGATCCTAGTCTATGATTACATGTCCCGTGGAACCCTCCGCGATCACCTCTACAACACTGTTAATCCACCACTGCCATGGGATAGGAGGCTGCGAATCTGCATTGGGACTGCTCGGGGGTTGCAGTACTTGCACTCTGGTGTAAAACGCATGATCATACACCGGGATATTAAGACAACTAACATCTTGTTGGATGAGAAATGGGTGGCCAAGGTTTCGGATTTCGGGCTTTCCAAGGTCAGCACTACTGGCTCCTCCATAACGCATGTTAGTACTATGGTTAAGGGGAGTTTCGGGTACTTGGACCCAGAATACTACTACTTACAGCACCTGACGCAGAAATCTGATGTGTATTCATTCGGGGTGGTCCTCTGTGAGGTATTGTGTGCAAGGCCTGCGATCATCCGTTCTGAGGTCGACAACCCTGTTAGCCTGGCAATGTGGTTCAGATCCAGCTACCAGAGCGGGAGCCTTGATGAGATAATTGACCCTCACTTGATCGGTAAGATTGCACCAGAGTGCCTGAACAAGTATGCAGAATTAGCCTTCAATTGCATTGCAGAGACTGGAGTCAACAGGCCACCGATGGGTGATGTGGTGTGGGGTTTGGAGTTGGCGTTGAAATTGCAAGACGCAGCTGCCAAGGAATCAGTAGTTGAGATGGAGGGAAGAATCGGTTGCAGTAGCCAAGAGGAGGAAGAGAGTGAAGCTGAAGAGGAATCCACAGAAAGTGTAGCTGAAGCTAAAGCTGAAGTGCAATTGACAGAATGCAGCTAAAGCTGAAGTGGAAGTGAATTCTTTTGATGGTAACGTTTGCACTATCATGAGTTGATGGCTTCAGATCTTGAGGAATTATGCATACCTTTTCGTTTTTAGGTTTTTCTATTCATACTGTATACGTCTCGCTTAAGATTTTCCACTTCCATACATAGTATGTAATCTCTACTCTTTTGTTTTCTTTCGAAACCACGACATCTACTAAGTCGACTCCATGTCCAAGTCAGACAATATCTTTGAATGATGGCAAAGTCATTCATGACAAAATTTGAACATTGCTGCATTTTTATGAATCGAACTCGAGATTTTAGTTAATCTAAAGTATCATTCTTGACAGTTTATCTAAATACTTGTCGATATATGTAATTTCTATCTGTTATTGCGATCAGAATTTTCAAAAAAAATTATCCCAAGGCCAGATTGATAAGCAATCTAGCTAGCAGCCAAGTTGGTAGGAGATGACACATTTTTTCACAAGGTCAAAGGGATATATTATGCAAGAACGTAAGAAAAAAGTAAAGCAGTCTGACCTTTTTACGGTGAGCACAGCCTTGCAACTTACGTCTCGTTCTTGATGGAGTACCCTTGAGAAGGAATTAAGAAAACCAGCCATTGAGGTTATAGTGGAGCTCCAAGACCAAGAAAGTGGTACTAAACAATAAATAGATTAAAGATCTTGGGAAGATAAAACAGAAAACAAATGAATTATAAGAAGATCTAGATCAGAGTTACCTTCTCAAGTCAATGTAGAAAATATCTGAGCTCAATTTAACTTGCTCATATGATCTTAGGAAGAGAAACCATCCAAGAAAATGCAGGGACAAGGTACTTCAAGGTCCTCAAGATGCTTTCTTGGAGGCCTACCTATGATGCTTTGTTTCATCTTCTTGATTAGCCTCCTCACAGTTGTGATCCTGAGCTCTATCGTTGTGTATCCTCGCTTCATCTTCACCACCGACGTGACAAACAACAACTCCGAAGGCCGTGTCGTTCTGCCTCAATCAGTCCATAACCAAGTCTCTAAGCTGCAGATGCAACTGGTGAATCTTCTGCGGGAGATACACAATAACGGTTCGGAGTTAAAGACGCTAACTCAATTCTCGAATCGAGTACTCCGGATAGTGGTGTCCCTGGACAAACTCGAAAATACTCTGTCGAGTATGCGTAGCGATGGTTCGAATAGTAAAGGAGTTAGCGGAGTTGACAAAGATTCTGGCGAACCAGGAGAAAATGATGATGAAGATGACTTGGCGGGCTTAAAGGTCTTCAAATCAGGTGAGCTTCATACATATATGTCACCAAAACCAAACAGGCATGCCCGGAAGAAGATCTTTCTTGGGGTGGAGGCAATCGCGCCTTCCATAGGACTAGCCTGCCGCCATGTCGCTGCGCAATTAGACCGTTTCATGGCTTACAAAGTACATGGAATGTGTCCGGATGATTGGAACCTGGCTCAGAGACTCATTGCTTCTGGGTGTGACCCTCTTCCGATGAGGAGGTGCCTGTCAAGAACACCACCAGAGTACAACAATCAGCTTCTTATCAACTCTTCCCTTTGGATCCAACCTAACGACAGTAACATCTTGTGGAGCCATTACAGATGCAAGAGCTACTCTTGCCTTGTTTCTAATGAAACAATGGACCAAAAAGGCTTCTTCAAGTGTGCCGATTGCTTCAATTTCTCGACGCCGGGATGGACTACTCCAACCGACGAGTCTGTTTCAGCAGAATACACCATCGATGAAGTTCTCGGGTTGAAGCCTGGAGAGATCCGCATCGGACTTGATTTCAGCCCGACAACCGGAACATTCGCCGCCCTCATGAGAGAAAAGAATGTTACCATTGCATCAGCAACCTTGAACCTGGGGGCACCTTTCAACGAGGTGATTGCTTTGAGAGGCCTACTGTCTCTCTACCTATCAGTAGGGTCAAGGCTGCCATTCTTTGACAATACGCTTGATATCATCCATACCACAAAGTTCTTAGATGGATGGATTAGCATGGAGCTTCTCCAGTTCGTGTTGTCTGATTGGGACCGTGTTCTTCGACCGGGAGGGCTCCTATGGGTCGACCGCTTCTTCTGCAAGAAGGACGACGTGCAGCTATATCTGCAAGAGTTCGAAAGGCTAGGCTACAAGAAGCTGCTATGGAGAGTTGTGCCCAAAATAGATAGAGCTGCAGATGAGCATTTCTTCTCTGCAATTCTGGAAAAGCCGGTCCGGAAATGATTCTACCAGATCATCAACCTTGTCATGTTGGCTTCCAGAAGACCAAGTACCCCTGTGAGAGTGTAACTTCATTCACAAGTTGTAGAATCAACCACTTATCTATCTCCAATTCTCAGTTAGTATTAGGATTATCAAGTACTGGCCTCTTGCAGAGTACAGATTCTTGAGGCCAAGTAGATCAATTTCCTTTATGAGAAGTTCATTTTGCATTTCTGTAACCTGCTTTGGTATCATAAACATTTGAAGCTGCTCTGAGTCGGAAAACGCTGATATTAGCGCATCCTTGATCAGGGTAAGTTCGGCTTTTCAGGTTCATGCCTCCACAGTGAACACTATATACTCAGAGAAAGGGAAAAAGGAAGTCCAAATAATGAATTCACTTGCTCAATTGAAGATGCACCAGTGATATCAACTGATACAATTATTACTGTCTCTAATTCGTACCGGTATTCCCTATTAAGTAAATCAGAAAGAATCAATTCTTAAAAAAATTAGCTCATCCGAGACAATTTCTCAAACTAAGCAACTATTCATCGTCTCATGATTAGGACTTATGCTCCATAACCCGTGAATGCTATGATGGCAGTCATTACATTTCTGTATGTGTTTCTTCATCTGTAAAATACATCACCTTCGCTGGCATATACCAAGTCGCCAACTTCACGGTCAAAATCTCCGTGTTTCAAGCAGCAAGAGAACATGCTTTGAGACAATGGCAGACTAAAACCCTAATCATCCGTGGAACACAACCGTTCTGTATGCGAAACAAAAACGTTCTTAGAGCATATACAAGCTTACATAATCAGAGCATTAAGAGAGGAACATCTAAAATTTTATTTCAGCTAATTCCAGAACGCATATGCAATGTCAAAACAAGCTTTGTGGGCTAATGGGAAAATGAGAGAATCAGAAGCTACCCATTCACTCTCAGAATCGTGAATTCATAATTTAACAAACTTCAAGCCTCTATGAAGACAAAGCTTGTGCTAACCAATTCATACCAAAATATACAGAGAACAACATATATTGGTAATGGAAGAGAGAAAAGAGAACATACTTAAGTACTCGTAGGCCAATATCATGGAGGTTCCCCATGCCGACATGCTGAAAAATCTAGGACCCAGCCCTCTATAAAGACCAGTCCAGCCATCTTCCTTGATTAATGTTTTTACAACTTGACTTGCAGAGGGTCTCTTTTCATGCCCCATGACCTACATGGACAAGTAATTTACAATAAACAGAGAAAAAATTAACAGAAAAAGGATCGAGTGGCAACTTGATACAAAAAGTATGCATGCAAAAGAAATGGCGATAGCAATAACAACGAAAGAGGTGAGAGAGAAGACTGTACAACATCATGTGTCGTAAATACCTGCAAGCGAGTCTTAATAGTATCCAGAGGAGTCGTGATACTGGATGCTGTTGCTCCGGCAATTATGCCCCCGGCAGCTTGAACAAGCACTATTTTAGACTCACTAGGCACAGCTTTCTGGTCAGAGTCTAAAAAGCTGTCGAGAATCCCAGAGGGTGCATTAGGCGTTAAATGTTAGTTAAAAAAAGATTGGATCAAATGATTGCAAAGTTGTGAACAAGATCATGTATGACATAAAAAGGAATCAATACCTCGGGAGGTAATATGAGCAATGCCGTAGAAAACTCGAATTTCTGATATTTGTAGTCTGCTATACAGTAGTATCTTGATTTATTAAGCTTATATGTTTTATTAAGTAAAAAATAATCATCATGTCATTAGAAATCACAGACAGACTAGATTAATGCACCAGAAGAACATATACTGAAGCAAGATCTCACTATTGCACGTCAAATGGAGCATAAAGGACCAGTTTGGAAGGTCCAAAACATTGATCTTGGAAAAAGAAAGATACCTCACCTCCATATGACGCGCTGGCTTGAACCATAGCTTGCCCACCATACAGCACTAGATGGAGAATATGTCAGGACAGATAAACCAAATCCTCTATACAATCCTCTAATTCCATCAGACTGTATAACCTTCCGTGCAACATCCAGACCCCCATTATAAACGGCATGGCCGGAATATCCTTGAACCATCAACTTCTGGCTGATCTGGAAAGGACTATTTCAAGTCAACATCAGCTTGTTTCAAGCATCTTTCAAGTAAGAATCAGTTGCACCACAGCAAGAGGACACATACCACATCAATTGGAACAAAAATACCCTGAGAGAAAAGCGAGGCAGTCATGCCAGCGATACCGTTGGCTACTGCTGCTTTTGTAGGTTCAGACCATTTAAAAGGTTCGACCAAGTTAAATGCAGCAACTTTCGTCGTCTCTAGAGCAGTAAGAAAAATGATCCTAGTAGGAACTGCACCAGTGATGACAGTACCAAACCCTTTATAGAGACCAGGAACCCCATCGGTTTTCAATAGGCCCTTAATGACAGAAAAAGCATTCTTTTCCACAGTGTCCTTGGTAGCAACCTGAAGTCTGGTTTTCACAACTGATACAGGATACAATGCGACTGTAAGCCCGGAAAAGATGCCAGCTCCCACAACATAGAACTTAGTCTTATCGAGCCTGCATGACAAAACATTAGACAATACGCTCTGCTCAGCAAGAAGGAATGAAACAAGAGTATTCCTAGCTGGAATCTAAACCAAAATCCTCATTCCAGCAACAGAAACTACACAAGATCCACGAGCACGACAATCTTGAACACCGTCCAATGTCCCACAGACTAACTAAATCGTTATCACAACCCCAACTAGCCATCCCCCTATAAGATCAATCTCTCCAAAACATCCCCGCTCTGGCCAGAACAACACATGCTTAGCCATATACCCATTCTTTCCCCAACCAAGGCGGGCGGGGCGGCCTCACAATGCATGGTCAAGCAGAGACGCAATCACGCACACAAACTTCACCCCAATTGGTTACCAAAGAGCAGAAGTCCAACCCCATTTCAGCCTTAGCCACTTCTCCTCCTTAAACAACTCCATAAAAAGAAACGAAACTCCCCCACCCACAAATTGAAATGACGCCTATAGGATTCAAATGGGGCCCTTTGCACATTGGAAAAGCAAAGAACGGGCACAAAACTAATAACTTCCTCGAAGAACCAAGATTAACCCACAAGAAAAAAATTAGAAGAATTACTTGTCCCAGTTAATTTCGGTCTGGTCAAAGGAGCGAACCCGGGTGGTAGAAGTTGCCGCTGCGTCCATTTCTTCTTCGTCCTTGGGGCCTTGTATGTGGGGGATCCGGTCCAGGGAGACCCTTTAAGCCTCTTTCCTCTTCTGGGTTGAAAAGTGTCAATCTTTCTCAGAAATTTTGGTTCTTTTAAAGTTTATTCAATTCTTAGAGGGTGCGAGCTTAAAGGGTTTTAAGGGGAAATTGGTCAGAGGAGGAGGGAGGAGGAAGACGCATGACCCACCTGGAAATGGCATTTCCCACGTTTCTTGGAGCAGAAACAATTCTTACAAAATTGTTCTTTTGTTTCCTTTCCTTTATTGTTTCTTTTCTCCTTTGTCCGGACCTAATTATCTATTAATAGGAGGAAAAAAAATTTTAGTTTAACTAAATTTGAGTCCAAAATGTTGTATTGTAAAATATTTGGAGATACAATTTTGTCATTATTTTAATATTGTAATTGACTTAAATTTATATTAATGGACTTTGGACATTTCAAACAAAAAAGCTTAATTATCTAATATCCAACAAAGTAATCTGAATTTCTTTATGTTTGGGACAAACGAGACTTTTATTATTTTTATTTTTGTACAAAGGAGACTCGTTTAGGGGTGTGACAATGTGAAATATAATATTTCAAAGTGCATCCAGTTTATGTTCATATTTGGCAACAAACTTGGCTGACTATTCTTGTAGCCAGGAAAACATGATGCAAATAGAAATATCTTCTTGTTGTATTTTATATATATATATATGTATGTGTGTGTTGTACCCTTCCTAATTAATTTAATACCGCCATTCTAACTAAAAGAATCAAATATGTGGTTGTCATAAAATACGCAATTATGGTGCGTAGTCAGAATTGAATAATAGTAAAGGAATTAAAACATCTCTTGTCAATTTAGTTTTCCATTCTCGAAACAACTCCATCCTATTTCCTTTGCCGCACCAATAAATATCCATTCTAACTTGTGATTTTCAATGAATTTAATATAATGGTGTATGTTTTTAAGGGTGTAACGATTAATTCGTGTTCCATAAAATTTTATTTAGTCATTAATATCTACTCAATTTGGAATGTTGAAGTTCGAGAAATCCTTAAGAAATATGTCTTTGATCATTTGACTGACACTAACTCTTAATATTAATTTGATATACAGTTTAAATAGCAAGAAATTGATTACTTGATTAGGCCTACCATTTTTCCAAATTTGTGCCCGAGGCAGCTCGATGTGTTCTTTTTGGTATCCAAAGGCGGCTCTTTATTCGTAGAGAAGTCGACCCGGCGGAATGCGAAAACGTGTTTGACCCGAAACCAGGTTTTTAAAAATTAGAGGGCAAGTGTGTGTTGTGCCCAGGCCCTGTCATGGCCTTTGAAAGAATCAATCAACTAATCAGAATGTTTTCTAATATTACAAGATAAAAGTTTATAAGGATTCTCTCAACAACAAAAAAAGACAAAAGTTTAAGCAGATTATCAATTTAGAGTTGAGTTGTAATTTTTGATTAAGAGAATTCGGTAAAAGTAAAGGCCCATGGCCCTACTAACAAGAGGAAAAAGAAATTAAAGCCTAAGTGGTCGGCCCGATCCGTCTGCCCAATCTTATCCATTCTCAGACAACAGGGTCCCGGTCCCAGTCCCAGTCCCAGTCCCAGTCCCAGCCCGTGACATTTCTTCACTTCACGACTCTTCCGCAGCCCAACCCTTCTCCTCTCTTTCTCTGTCTCCTTCCCACACAGCTAAAAGACATAATGGAAGAAAAACTAGTTAAAGATTATTGTGGACCATCTCTCAGCGTGGCAACCACAAAACGGGTAATTACGTGAAAGATTGTTATAATTTCTAATATTATATAAGAAGTCCAGACCACAGTAGTAATGTATATGTTTTAAAATTTTGTATAAATTTTTTTAATTCTGTTTAAATTATATACGACTGTTGGAGTGCGAAAATAACTTGTTGGAAGCTCGGGGTCGACTAAGGCAATCATTGAGGTACCTGTACTTGGATGTCAATTTGTTTTGGCTGGGTATGCTTAAGGCAGCCTGACTACCCTCATCCTCAATTCAGTTTGAGTAATATCAGTCTCATTCTTGGCTTAGTTTACCCTCAACTTCAAGTCAGATTGAATATCCTCAGCCTCAAGCTAGCTTGAGTGTCCTCAGCCTCAAGTCATTTTGGACACCCTCAGCCTCAAGTTAGGTTGAGTTCCCTTAAGGCAAGCAGGCCTCCCTTAGGTCAGGTCGAGCAATTGGAGGGAATGAGAGGGCCCTCTTAACACATATCAAGTTGGACTTCCTCAGTCTCTTTGAGGAGCACCCATACTTGGTAGATCGACCGTAACGCTCAACCCGGACCTCGGAATTGTTGACAGGCAAAATAATTTACAAGGTTGGGGCTTCGAGTATGGGAGTTAGGTGCGTGATTGACTTCACAAGTTTGAGAAGGTGAAGCCGAATGGAGCGTTTATTCTCCTAAAGCGAGTGAGGTACCAACTCAATGGAGGTGAGCCCGACACCAACTAAATGCGGCGCTAACCGAGGAGAGGCAAACCCGGCGCCAACTGAGGGAAGGAGAGTGTGGCGCCAACTGAGGGAAGAAGAGTGCGGCGCCAAGTGAAGGCGGTTGAAGGGGCTTCGGCTGTCTCTGGTAAAGTGGTCATAACTTTTGACTCGGACCTCGGATTAAGGTGATTCTTGAGCCTATGGAAAGATAATAGATAGGCCTACAACTTTGTAGTTCATCACTTTTGCCGATTCATAGTGAAAGGAAGTCCAAAACCGGCGCCAAGTGAACCCAGCGCCAAGTGGGTGAAAGAAAACCCGGCGCCAAGTGAAGGCGGTTGAAGGGGCTTCGGCTGTCTGTGGTAAAGTAGTCATAACTTTTGACTCGGACCTCGGATTAAGGTGATTCTTGAGCCTATGGAAAGATAATAGATAGGCCTACAACTTTGTAGTTCATCACTTTTGCCGATTCATAGTGAAAGGAAGTCCAAAACCGGCGCCAAGTGAACCCGGCGCCAAGTGAAGGCGGTTGAAGGGGCTTCGACTGTCTGTGGTAAAGTGGTCATAACTTTTGACTCGGACCTCGGATTAAGGTGATTCTTGAGCCTTTGGAAAGATAATAGATAGGCCTACAACTAAGTAGTTCATCACTTGGGCCAATTCAGAGAGCATGGATGTCTAAAACTGGCACCAAGTGTGGGAAGCTAACCTGGCGTCAAGTAGAGGAAGCAAATCCGGCGCCAGGTTATATCATAGTGAAAGGAAGTCCAAAACCGGCGCCAAGTGAACCCGGCGCCAAGTGGGTGAAAGGAAACCCGGCGCCAAGTGAAGGCGGTTGAAGGGGCTTCGGCTGTCTCTGGTAAAGTGGTCATAACTTTTGACTCGGACCTCGGATTAAGGTGATTCTTGAGCCTATGGAAAGATAATAGATAGGCCTACAACTTTGTAGTTCATCACTTTTTCCAATTCGTAGTGAAAGGAAGTCCAAAACCGGCGCCAAGTGGGTGAAAGGAAACCCGGCGCCAAGTGAAGGCGGTTGAAGGGGCTTCGACTGTCTGTGGTAAAGTGGTCATAACTTTTGACTCGGACCTCGGATTAAGGTGATTCTTGAGCCTATGGAAAGATAATAGATAGGCCTACAACTTCGTAGTTCATCACTTGGGCCAATTCAGAGTGCATGGATGTCTAAAACCGGCGCCAAGTGTGGGCAGCCAACCTGGCGCCAGGTAGAGGAAGTAAATCCGGCGCCAGGTCATATCTTTTGACTCGAATTTTGGATTAACGTGATTCAAGTTGCTGTGTGATGGTAAGACATAGAGCTACAACTTTTTAGTTTATAGATTCTTCAAATTCGAGGCAGAAGGATGTCAAAAAGTTACTTGAACCAGATGCGGCATCGGACGAGGCACTAAATGAGGCGCCAAATTGAAGGCACCTAAATCCGGCGCCAATTGAAAGTACCAAATAGGGGCACCGATTGCCATTAGCTCAAGTAGAAAGCTAGTTTCCTCTCACTTCAGGTGAGACCAATCTCTTGAGGCTAAATGTAGCGCCCGGTGTACATGAGATAAGGTGGAAGAGACCGGGTTAGCACAGACTCTACATAGATGGACGGAGATACGAAGAGACCAAGTTTAAGGCGGACTCTTGAAGGGATTGGAGGAGCTCTGGGATACTCGATACACCCTGGGTTCTTAAGAGACAAGGATAAACCCCGGCACGACAAATTCGAATTAGGCGGGGATAAGCGTTGGAAGTCCGTTTCCAGACGAAGATAAGCATTGAAAGATATAGGCTTCGGGCCTTCGAGTTCAGTCGGGATAAGGGTAAAGCCTGGCTGAAGATAAGCGACGAGGACTCCGAGTCCGACTACAATACGGCTAGAGCGAAGCTGAGGCGATCTTCATTTTCTATATAAGCAAGGCAAGGGGCGAACAGAAAGATGATCCACAAACCAAATCACAAAATCTCTATCAAGCTTCGGCTTTTATCTTAGTTTAGGTTAGTAGTAGTCTCGGCTTCGGCCAACCCTTGTTACTCATAGCGTTAGACCGACCTTGGGACGAGCACTCCGGGCCGTCACGAGTTCGATCGACGTTCTCGCACATTTTTATCCCAACAACGACTCAAAACAAAATTAATTAATCTTATCCGGACTCCTGCGGTCCAACTCAACTCATATCCGAATAAACCGTCTAGTTAGTGTCCCAATGGGCTGAGAGATTTTGTGTGAGGTGGATGGGCCTTGGGGTTCTATTAGGGTTGGCTGAATCGTTTTAGCAGCTTAACTTCAGATATTCTTTTCCAATCGAGGATTGTGTCTGTGAATTTTACTTGGGTAAGATTTTAGGGAGGCCGCAATTGCATTCTATTTGTTTACCTTTTTAACTTCAATGTATTTAACTATTTATAGAAGGGCTGCGTTAAGAAGGAAGAAAATATGATTAGGCGAGGGAGGAAGGAGTTAAAGCTGGATCAATTCCTATTAAATGCTTGGTCTTGCAATTTAATTCTGGACCATTTTTTCTCCATTCCCGTGTCCACCCCCCATCTTGTCCAATTAATGGACATAAATGGGGCGGGACCCAACACTTTTTTCAACGATTATCTCTGGGTGTCTGGTCCAGAAGGAAACCATTCGGCTGGTTCCTGTTCAACTTGAGCTACGTGCTGAGATAGAAGTACCGAGTATTTTATTCAAAACCCAAATTTCTTCCTACAAATGTACTTGGCATATCCCAGAATCTGGAACTTGCAAGTCAAATGAGGCTTTGATAGCTTCACATTCTCCGGAATGGCATCTGCCAGAAATACCTAGAAAGAAAATTCATGGATAAACTAGTATAGGGTCGTTCCATCTTAATCAAAGTTCTCGAATTCGAAACTTCGGAAACTCGCCAGTATTAAAAGTGGGTAGTAAGAGTTCTTCTTACCTTTGTCACCCATCATGAGATCCCTTCTTGCCTTGACCAATCTGATCATTTTCCTGCTTGGTTGCACCGCCTTCATTGGCACAGGTCAGTAGTCCAACACAGATTTAGCCAACTCTGTATTTATAATGAGGTTTCTGTTATGCTAAATTGAGTTTGGAATACTCGACACGAGTTTGTCTCGAGTCGAGTTTCGTATAATGATAACAGTAGGCCATAGGATCAATCCGCTCTATCGTTTAGCTTAATGATTCATTCCTCTTCCCTTCTTTTCCACAGGAGCATACGATCCAATAGATCCAACAGGAAACATCACAGTCAACTGGGATGTTTTTAGCTGGACTCCTGATGGCTATGTTGTAAGTACCTTCTTCGTATGCGGATCGATTCTAATCTGATTATAGTTCCAAATACCGATCTTCACGTATCAGAATTGGCAATGTCGATACTGCATTTATCAGCTTTGACAATGCGTAAATGCCGATCTTCTCGTATCCGAATTGGCAATGTCGATACTGCATTTCTCAGCTTTGACAATGTGTAAATGCCGATCTTCTCGTATCCGAATTGGCAATGTCCACTTTCATTGACTGCAAAGTTTCTTCGTGGTGAGCAGGCCACTGTTACAATCACCAACTACCAGCGGTACCGCCACGTTCAGTCTCCCGGATGGTCGCTAGGATGGACGTGGAGCGGCAGGGAGATGATCTGGGCCATGGTTGGTGCAAGAGCATTATCTCAAGGAGATTGTTCTCGTTTCAAAGGGAACATCCCGCATTCTTGTAAGAAAAGCCCCGTGGTCGTGGACTTGAAGCCAAACACTCCCTACAGCCAGCAAGTTGCAAATTGTTGCAGGGGGGGAGTGATCAGCTCCTGGCTTCAAGACAAGGCCAATGCAGTTAGCTCCTTCCAGTTAAGTGTAGGACAGGCAGGAACAACAAGTAAGACGATCCGGATTCCGAGAAACTTCACGTTGACTGCACCGGGACCCGGCTACACATGCCAGCCTACAACCATTGTCAGGCCAACAAAATTTATCACCCCAGATGGCAAGAGGTTCACTCAAGCTCTAAGTAAGTCTAGACACTTCTGTCTGACGAGGTTCATTTGGCCGAAGTTTGATATCATTTTTCCTCATTGGTTGACTTTTTTTTTTTTACTAACCTATTGTTTGGTCCTTGCAGTGACTTGGAGATCTACATGTTTGTACATTCCCTCCATGGCTCCGAAGAAATACCCTTCTACTTGTTGCGTCTCACTGTCAACATTGGGAAGTAAAAAAACGCTGTCATGTCCAACATGTGCCTGTAATTGTCACAGGGGCATCTCTGCTCCATCAGGAAAACTGTGCACAAGGCAAGTTTAATTTTCCGCCGGTGAACCTCCGTATCAGAATCGAGTACTGTCAAAACCTATCGATTTTTATTAATTTCTGTATACATATTCTCAAATGATTCCTTTGAATTTGCAGACAAAACATGACTCATTCAAGTTCGAGTCTGGGAAAGCCGAATCGGACACCAGTATTGCAATGCACGAACCACATGTGCCCGATTACAGTGAATTGGGACGTGAAGCATAGCTATAGGCACCATTGGAGCGTTCAGATTACAGTTACCAATTTTAACAACCACGTGAACTACTCACAGTGGAATCTGGTTGCCAAGCATCCCAACTTTAATCATCTCAACCGGGTGATAGGCTTCCACTATAGGTCAATTCGCACTAGAACAAGTAAGTACATGTACATATAGAGTAACAATTTCATTTCAATCCGGTTTGGTTTTTCCTTCATGAGATAGAGAGAGTAATTTGGAATTAGCGTCAATGGAATCTGAATCTCTGGTTTCTTATTTTTTGTAAAACTAGGTTTTGACATAAGTCAAGGGTAGTATGGCGAAGTTTGATAGAATAAAGTAAGGTTGAGTATTTATATTTAAGTGTATAATCTTGTTTAGATAAAAAAATATATATTATTCTATGATATTTATGTAAATTTGTTTGGTTATATGGAGTGATGTAGATTATAACTACTATGCTTTTATCTAGAACTTTCTATCACTCAATATAGCTCCGTGTAAATTTTATTTAACTATGCTATATCAAGTCACCTTACTATAAATTATTCTCTAAATTTTCATATCCAAACAATGTGCGTATTTTTTCTCTCACAATCTTCGAGGCGAATTGTTATCTATCGTAGTTGAAGAGTTTTATTCGAGTACAAAAAAAAATCGATATTTGTTTGAACCCTGAAAATATTTTCCAACGCATATCCGAAATTGATCTTCTAATTCTACATGTTCGGCAAACAGATGACACTGGTATGTTTTGGGGAACAAAATCCCACAACAATGAGGTGCTTTTGGAAGCTGGCTCTCGTGGCTATGTTCAAGCAGAGCTAATTTTTGGGAAGAAGAGAGGAATTTATTTCAGCCTCAAGAATGGTTGGCCATTCCCAAGGATGATCTATTTCAATGGCGATACATGTTCCATGCCATCTCAATCTGATATGAATTCCCTATTTCAAGATTAGGGTCACTTTGTTGGTGTACTTGTATCCATGTTTTGATTTCATGAATATTTTGAGGAATTAAGGGACTAGAAATGCACTATTTTCAATGATGTCTGGATGATCTTATTCATATTTGAATAAATGTATTTATATTTTAGATACTTTGAATTGTCTGTTTGTATTGAATACTCATATTTTCATATGACATGTGATATTAGCGATATATCTTTTTTAATATTATTATTATATATCTTTTATGACTTGCATTTAAATCAAAAACAAATAAAACTCGTACAATTCACGGATCATAGCATCGCTTTACATACTAAACTAATAATCTTTGTACTTGCAATTGGATACAACATCTATTGAAATCTCAAGAGGAATTGCATCTTATTCGAAAAATGCACTCGGTTTAAATAGAATTTTATCGAATTGTATAGTCAATTGCATTCAATTAAGACGTGCAGAGAAAAATGTATGCTTCACCGGAGGTTTTTTTTTTCCCTTTAAGCAGCGTAAGAAGCATTTTAGTCAATCTAATAAAACACCCAAATCCAATTTAAAGTAACTTTTATTAGTAAGACTCCTAGCAGAACACGACATTTATAGCAACTTTTGTTACCATTACAGGTTTTATTCCATAGCAAGTTTCAACGACTAATAATCAGGGAGCGGATTTTGGACGCAACATTGGACTTTTGAGCTACATCGTCCACATACGTGTACGTAGCCACTGCAACAATTAGCTGTGTCATTTCCATTTCTTGAAGGGATACAGTTGGCATTAATAATGACAAATAGTTCAATTTCTATACTACGCGTTGCGTAATTCTCTCTGTGTTCATAAATTTTCTAAAATGATAAAAACAATTATCTAAATGATGAGGAATGTTAAAATTTAATGATATAACTATCTTAATGTTAAATTTTTAAGAATAATTTGTGTTATACTCGCTTTTTTGATAATTTTTACACCATCATTCATCTATAAATTATCTTTTTATAATTGTCGTCTTATTACAATAAAATATCTCACCTGAAAACATTATATATAAAAAGTTGACGAGTTAATATAAGCAAAGAAAAAAATAACAAATTTATCGATTTTTAGGTTTCTTAAATAAGACTATAACTAAAAAAAGTCAATTGAATGTAGTAGCAAAATTTTCTAGTTTCACTAAGATTTTGTTAGAGATTATATAGCATTAATCAGAGTTCTAAAGTTTAAAATCTAAAATTGATCACTATTAAATTTGACTGAAAAAATATGTTACTATTTAAAATTCTACTATATGGATTGCACATTACACTAAAGTTTTTTCATTCCAATGCTGGATGCAGCATTCAACAACGGGAAACCAACATCGGAGCGTGTACAAGCGGGAACTTTATGACAAACACCATATAATATATATATAATTAAGTGTTAAAAAAATATAATATAAGATTCCTCGAGAACGACAACCTCTCTACAAAACGACAGACAAACCGAAGCCAACCATGTAAACCCTGTGGGCCCCTACCTCCCACTGATTTCCCCAGTCAACCAAAGTACATTTCCAAGTGTCTTGATTTGCTTTTCATTCTCCAGAACAGTCGTAGATTATGCCTTAAAAAAAGGACTAAAAGTAAATTGAATTTAGTTAAAATATATATTTTAACCTTTTTTTTGAAACCGGAAGCTTTTCCTGCATCACTATATGGTATAGCCAACTGTCACCTGTCAATTTACAAATCCTAACCAATTGCAGAAACCCCATTAAACCAAAACCCATCCTTATACTCGTTCTAACCCAACAATCATTACAATAACCCCGCAAAGATTATGACGTTATTGCCAATTTAGTGAAAGCGATGGGACGAAAGGCAGATCACTAGGTGCATGTAGTGCTTGGTATGTTTCTTTCCCCTTTGCTTCACTAATAAGTATTGGGTCACCAATAACAACGCGTTCTAATTTAGAAATCTCGAATTTAGTTCATTGAAAATTGAAGATGTTAAATATTTGTTGAAAAAATATTGTTATTTTTCGAAAGTCTTTGTCCGGGACAAGTTATGGTAATAGTAGTAATCACCATCATTATTACTCTAAGCCTTTTTTTTTGAAAGGTACTCTAAGCCTTTATTGTGATGGTAATTAATATTTTTGGTAAATTGAATTCTGGGTTTGTGAATCCATCCTTTTCTAAAGCCCTTTTTAAAACTGACTTTCTTGGGTAATTGTGATGACATATGTGAACTGATACACAAAGGAACACAATTGTTCACTTCCTCTACGCGGTTTCACCTTTTTTTTTCCTGCTCTTTAAAGAAGGAAACTTGACCTTGTTTCTTCACAGGCAAGGGTTTCCTCGTCTAGCCATTATGGGGGTCATCACCAGATTCACCATTCTCATTGTTTTTGTGGTCTCTTTGGCTTCAGGTTGGTAAAGTTTGGTTCTTTGTGTTTCTGGGTCCTTGTAAAGTTTGAGTCTTTGTGCTTGCTACCCTTTTTTTAATTTCTTTTTCCTGTGCATTAGGGACCCATTTGGCTTCTGATGGCTGAGAAAATAGTTTCCCTTTTTTTTTACATTACCCACAGTAATTATTATTTTTTTGTGAAAAATATAAGGAACCTGAAACTTGCATATTTTTGCTTCTGTAACATATAATCAAGAGGAGTTGGGTGGTGTGACTTATTGGTGATGAATTCTTAGTACATGCAGAGTATTCTGAGTTTTGGTCTTTGTGTGCTAATGGAGAATGTTACTAAAATTGCTGACTGGCTCCCTGAGATTGATTACGTGTATTTACTTAATGATGTTGTGTATGACATGGGAATGCCTTCTTATCCGGATCGTTCCGTTTTCCTTAAAATTCGGTCTTAAATGGCAGAGACATCCCGCGAACGGGAAGACCGGTATGCTATTCGGATTGATTCGCAGAATATGGCACGGCCTTGTTAAATTTTGTAGCTTATACTGATCCTTTCTGCATATCCTGTTCGTCGAGTTCTTGATGCCACTGTTTTGTTTACAATTCACCACTGCCCTTGTTCCCTAACTCTTATATTTCCTCTTTTGAAGCATATGATCCTCTTGATCCAAACGGAAACATCACGATCAAATGGGATATTATGAGCTGGACACCTGATGGTTATGTTGTAAGTACAAAATACAATTAGTGAATTTCTTTTATTCGTCTGCAGTGTTAGGCATGCCTTCATTTCTTTGGTATCTCAAAAGAATGAAATGCTTTTATTTTGTTGCTCGTGTTCATTTTAACTAGATGATACATTCATTCGAGTTTCCCGGACGTTTAGACTCTCTTCAAGTGGCTTTATCTTTTGAGATTGGTGTGTAAAGACTAAACCAAATTTTCGTATGTGCATTTGATACTTTGCAAGACCATTGGCTTTGCAACCTTCTGAATTTCTGATTAGTTAGCATAACTGAGTTGGAACAATTGTCAGAGCCCTTAACCCTGATATGAAGTTGTCGATATAGATCCTAGCACTTCATTGTGCTCTGTCATGTTGTAAATTCTCGGAAGAATCATATTGTCTAAATTATTTGTAATAGTTCCCCATCAGGTCTCTATTGGTCTCCCTACTCCTATTGTGGCACCTTAAGTTATCCTTAAATTGTTCTGCTTTCTATCCGCGTTGTGTGATACCATCTCTTTTCTCTATAAGAAATTGTTCTCTGCTTACTGCTTTAGTTGAAATACGATCTTAGAGAAACATCTATACCATTTGCAGGCTGTTGTCACAATCTTGAACTTCCAGAAATATCGTCACGTTCAAGCGCCTGGATGGTCCTTGCGATGGGTTTGGAAAAAGAAGGAGGTCATATGGAGCATGTTGGGGGGTCAAACCACAGAGCAAGGAGATTGTTCTCAATTCAAAGGGAACATTCCGCATAGCTGTAAAAAATCTCCGACAGTGGTGGATTTGATGCCCGGGACACCTTACAACCAACAACTTGCCAATTGCTGCAAAGGTGGTGTGCTCAGTTCGTGGGTGCAAGATCCAGTCAATGCAGCAAGCTCATTTCAGCTTAGCGTGGGTCGAGCTGGAACCTCAAATAAGACGGTCAGGGTGCCTGAAAATTTCACATTATTAACACCGGGACCCGGCTATTCTTGCGGACGTGGAAAGATTGTTAAACCAAGTAGATTTATGTCTGCAGATAAGAGGAGGGTCACTCAAGCTTTAAGTAAGTTGATTACACGAGTTCAATAACTTTTTGTAATTTAATTTAGCTCCTGAAGGATAAGTTCTGACCTTTTTTGTGCAGTGACTTGGAATGTAACATGCACATACTCGCAATTTCTGGCTCAAAAGACGCCATCCTGCTGCGTCTCTCTATCATCATTCTACAATGAGACGATAATTCCCTGTCCGACCTGCTCTTGTGGCTGCCGAAGTTATGGTACCCAGACTGAGAATTGTGTCGAGTAAGTGATTGTTTTCTGCTCTTCTTCTGTTTCCTAGATGCTTAACTATGCTTATCTTGGCAATATTATTGACAGTCTTGCTAATATTTGAAGGTTTTTTTCTCGATTTTGCAGTCCAAAAACGCCACAAATAGCTTCGGTTGTTTCGAGTTCTGGGAAGAGTAGCTTGAACCCTCTTGTCCAGTGTACAAACCATATGTGCCCGATCAGAATCCATTGGCATGTTAAGCTGAACTACAAACTATACTGGCGGGTCAAGATCACAATAACGAATTTCAATTACAACATGAACTATTCACAGTGGAATTTGGTTGCTCAGCACCCGAACTTTAACAATCTGACCCAGATTTTCAGCTTCAACTATGCGCCACTGACTCCCTTCACTGCTGATATAAGTAAGTTGTTCCCCCGAATCGATCTTACTTATATTTTAGCTTTCACACCTTTTGTTATCAAACGAATGAATCTTGCGAAGTATGTTTAGGCTTTGCATGTCGGAAATTCTTGTCTAGGACATGATACCTGCATATTCGATTCTGTATTTAATCTTCACTTGTTTCCTTATAACAGATGACACTGCTATGCTATGGGGAGTCAAGTTCTACAACGATTTACTCATGCAAGCGGGTCCATCTGGGAATGTTCAGTCAGAACTGCTGTTCCAAAAGGACTCCGTAAGCTTCACCTTCGAGAAAGGTTGGGGCTTCCCGAGAAAGATATACTTCAATGGCGATAACTGCGTCATGCCGCCTCCGGATGACTATCCGTGGTTGCCAAATGCCAGCTCTCGCCATTTTATGTCTCCGGTTATCCTAGTAATGGCTTTGCTGTCTGCACTGGCGTTCTTACATTGTTACACCTGAAGTTGCATCGATCACAGAACGTGCAGCATTCTAACGCTTTTTGACCTGACCGACCTGACCTGAAGGTGCACATTCGAATGGCTCATGCATGAGATGAGATCCAGCAGAGAAAGGGTTAGAGGTGCCAGTATATGTATATGGGCTAATTTTTCCACCATTCACTCTTTGTAGTCCCACACTTCATGTGTTGACCTTGTATATTTAGAATGATGCCTAGTAACAGCCAACTTTTAAGGAAAGGAAATCATTGGGTTTCGCTAACAACTCGGCTCCCATTTACCGTAAATTTTCATTACTTATAAACAAGTGCACCACGTTCGCAACTATACGAAACATTAATATTCAATTCCAAACCATCTGCAAGTTCATCTGATATCTGTTTGCTCATATTGCCTATTTGAAGTCCTCCATTAAATTACAAAGTCTATGTACCTGTCACATTTTACATGTAAGCTGCAGAAATCAGCAGCCATATTGGCTCAGAAAGAGAAACAACGCTGCGATCATCAACATGGATAAGGAGAAAGTGCGTTTCTCTGCAGAACTTGGCAGGAATGGATATGCATCCGGGGGCGGCAGCATGCACTCGTCGCCATTGAAGTAGACCTTCCGAGGGAAGGCCCACCCGTGCTGCAACGTAAACGTGTTATGGTCCTTCTGAAGTAGCACCTCGGATTGCACATTCCCGAATGGACCGGCTTCCATTATCAGGTCATTGTAGTACTTCGTGCCATAGAACATACCGGTGTCATCTGCAGCACAAACATTTCATTTCAAGTTAGTTAGCTCGTCTTGTTCAGTTGTTGGTGAGACAAATGGAACTTTGTGTCGTTGCGCACTTATCGAATCATAGGGAACGATAGGCTTGTAATTGAAGCTGAAAACTTGAGTGACATTGTTGAGATTGGGATGCTGTATGACAAGGCTCCAGAGCGAGTAGTTCGTCCTGTAATTGAAGTTGGTGATGGCGATCTTCACACGCCAATACTCCTTGTAGTTGGTCTTAACATGCCAGTGTATCCTAACCGGACACATATGGTGCGTGCATTGGATCAGAGGCGCGTTGTCCTTCCGCGTGATGTTTTTTCCGACAACTCCAAGGATCTTTGTGTCGCTCCTGTTCCAATACCAGAAGCCTGGATGAATACATGTCCATAAATCCGAACTACCACTAATCGGATACATCACAGGTTCGAGGGAGTGGAAGAAGCTGCAAGTTACTTGACACAAGTGTCATTGTTCTGGCAACCGCAAGCGCAAGTTGGGCAAGGAGTGATGGTGTTATTGTAGAAGGATGAGAAAGAGACACAGCAATTAGGATTCTTCCTGGCAAGAAATTGTGAGTAAGTGCAGGTAACGTTCCAAGTCACTGCAATAGCAACACGAAGATCATCGGTGATTAGCCGCTGCAGAGTACTAACAAGTGACAAGTACAGGTACTTGGGGGAACAGAAACTTACTAAGGGCCTGAGTTTTCCTTCTCTTATCAGGTGCTATGAATCTAGTGGCAGGAACAACCTTAGCAGGGCCACAAGTGTACCCGGGTCCGGGGCCTAACAATGTGAAGTTCTTGGGAAGTTTGACAGTCTTGTTCGAAGTCCCGGCTTGTCCAACAGTGATCTGGAACTGAGAGATGGAAGCCGACGGATCCTGCTCGCTCCAAGCGGAGACCACCCCGCCTTTGCAGCAATTCGCATACTGCAGGTTGTAAGGAACGCCAGGGAGCAAGTCCACGACTGCAGGGCTCCGCTTGCAGCAATGTGGTATGTTGCTCTTGAACTTGGAGCAGTCACCTTGCTCTGTGGCCTGTGCACCAGTCATGGACCATATGATCTCCTTCTTGGCCCACGCCCACCCGAGCGTCCACCCGGGGCTCGCTATGTTCCGATAGGCCTGGAAGTTGTGGAGTGTCACTGCAGCCTGAGAGAAATAATCATTTTTTTCTAGTTGGTAACTTAAACCAGATGAAAAAAATCGAAGCCAAGCCTCTGCAATTATTTGATGGATTTTATACTCACTATATAACCATCTGATGTCCAGGACATTATATCCCATCTAACTGTAATGTTTCCATTTGGATCCAAAGGGTCATAGGCAGCTGCAATTGTAAAAAAGGGTCAGAAAATTATGCAGTTTTATTTTCGATGAGTAGATGTTTCTGCCAAGATTCGAACCCTCGTCCTGAAATACAAACCCGAAAAATTATGCAGTAATACCTGCACAAGTAAAGATCACAAGAAACAATGATGCCAATAAAGTAAATTTCATCTTGGTTTAGAAAAATTCCTATGCTATGGAATTGTAGGGTTCTTGGAAGTGCATGGACTAACCAAGTTTTAGCGTGGGAGATTATTTGGGTACTTATAACTTAATGTACATGGACAATTTGCCTAAGGAAATGTGTAGTATATAGAGACGGGTCACCTACTGGTTGTTAAATTGTTGTGAGTATTGCAACGTCAATCTCTTTCTACTCTACCCGACTCGAACCCGGATATCGGGTGATCTATTTCTCCCAAAATCTCATTTCCTTTTCTCTGCTTCCCATGTATTGAAGCAACAATTACGTGGGAGCTAGCGTGAGGCTTAGGAGCCGTTAGCTTCTCCATTTGTGGGAAATGTATGTCCATTTCAAATCAGATTTATCAGCGGACAGATGTTCCACTGTCTTAAGTGATTACGAGATTAAATGAAGTTCTAACATGAACACATCACAAGGTTGCATTAAAAAGAAAAACGTCGCACTTGTAGTAGTTGGCATGTGTTTTCACGAGGATGGCCATTTCACACACGTTAGTAAAAGAAGATAATGTTTTATAATTTCGAGATGCTAGAAAAATGAAAATTTGTACATCCATCAATACTCGAGCAGAAAATTACGATTACTTTATCGATAAAGTTTCGATACGAATTTCTAATATCATTGACAATGAGGTTAGCAAGTGCACGTTAAGCTCACGCTTGACCCCTAAAAAAAGTATGCCTCAATTTGCTCGGCGTTTACAGTTTGGGCTTGATCATTTAGGCTTGTTCAGGCGCACACAACAAGGCTTGGACAATTCTTGTCAAGGCCCATAACAAATGTGAGTTTTTTTCCCCCGAATAATGTGAGGTTTTTTTAAAAACACCCTCACATTGGGAAATTTATTGAACAACCGATGAAAGTTTGAGTTTAGATAGATTTAATATCATTTAAATTAGAGATTTTGGATTAAACTAAATTTTTTTATAGCACAATATATATATATATATATATGCTCTTAAAAATGACAATATATTTTATGAGAATTTCTATTTTTTTGAAACGGAAGGACAAGTCCATATATATATATGATAATAAACTAACTCATCATTATGATGGCTATTATTTGGTTACTATTTGGCGTGGAATTCCTCTTTCGAAAGAGATGAGAATTTCTGCATTCCATAGAATAAAAGTATAAAACCTAATGCCCAACAGTTTTACAATATGGTATTTGATGCGGGGCACGAGAGTCCAAGTGACAATTCATGCACAGAAGATTAAAAACCGGATTCATGTATTGTTGGATAAATCCTCTTGTTTGTATTTAATTTTGGCGTCCTTTGAATTTCATGTTAAGGCTATATATAGGGCCTTTGTAAAATATTTCAAAATGGTTGTCTTTAGGGGTGAGCATTCGGGATATTCCGATCCCGAATATCGATCCCGAAAAATACCGAATACCGAATTACAAAAAAAATTTATACCGATCCCGAACCGAAATTATTTCGGTATCTACCGAATACCGAATTAAAATTGTGGTATAATACCAAAAATCCCGAAAATACCGAATTTAAAATCCCAAATCAAAAATCCTTATTCAAAAATCCCAAATTGAAAATCCTAAATCAAAATCTCAGGTGGAAAACCCTAAATCGAAAACCCATCTCCCGCGAATGCAGGAAACCAACATGACACAAATTGACAATTTAATTGCAAAACCCCCAAATACAAAACCCTAAAATCGAAGGGGAAAGAAGAGAAACTGTGAGAGAGAGAGCCGAGAGGGAGATGGATGTGATGGAGGAGGACAGCTACGGTGGTCGCCGGTTGGTGTCTCATGGCGGTGGCTTGTGGAGGTGGTTCGCCGGATTTGGTTGGTGTGTGGGTTAAAGAAGAAAGAAAATGGAAGGGGAAAGAGGGGAAACTGAGAGAGAGCCGAGAGGGAGAGGGATGTGGGTGGGGAGTGGATTTTTCATTTTATATATAGGTTGGTAAACTTATATTTTAGTACTTCGAGATTTTTGGTATTACCGAAATAATACCGGTATATACCGAATTTACCGAAATTTTCACAAAAACCCTACCGAATTAAATTCCGAATACCGAAATTCCGATCCCGAACTCCCGAATACCAAAAAAATACTGTAATACCGAATACCGTTTGCACACCCCTAGTTGTCTTGGTTAATATAAAATTTGAGTATTGAGTGTGTTGCTCTACTTATCCCTAATTTTATCGTTGAGAGTACTATGGTAGATCGAAGAATTTCACTGCTCGTATCTTGTGAGATCAATAAATCTGTTGTTATTTATCCCGTCGCATTTTTGGTATTCTTGACGAATCAACGGACCCGTCGACACATATCATTGGCCCATTTCTGATATTCTCCGCGAATCAACGGATTCGTACGACCCCATATACGCTGTGTCAGTATTCCATTAAGCCACATTAACTTTCTAGCTAGCAACCTATTCCTAATATTTCGTTTCTTATAAATATCCAAGAGGATTAAGACTAAGACAAGCCTCTTCTTTGGTCAGGAAGAGGTTCTATTCAATAACAAGAGGATTACGATAAATATTTATAAGTCACTCACCAATTATTGATAGTCCCATTCTAGGGTGTAACCTATGAATGTTAGGAATTGTGTGAACAAATTAACCACGCAAAAGTCAAAGAATTCGGTTGGTTAAGTTCCCTACTCTACGCACTCTGCGGTGCCATTTTTTTGGGGCCTTTCGCTAGATAGGAATTGAGCAATTTTTTAAGGTATAATTCGTTTCTTATTTATACTATTACTTATCGAATTTATGAGTAATTTTAATGGACGAATCTGATTACAAATTTTTGTTACCAAAATTTATTTTTGTATATAGAATCTCTAAGAAATAGGAAAGATTAAATATCTAAATAACAAGTAACCTAGACTTTTTACTACTTGGTTGTAAATGTTAATATATATATATATATATATATATATATATATATATATATATATATATAATTAATCTATATTTACCCAAAAAAATTCTCTACTCAAACACAGCAAACTCGTTAGTACACTTTCTAACCAATTGACTTTCATCCACGCATTTCCGTCTTTTGGTCGGACCATCATTTCTCTTCGCTTCGGTGTCCAACCCCCATTCACCTTGTTGCATAGCATATTCCACCGAGGTCACTATCCGCTCTCCAAAATGTCTGGCTGTTTTTCAATAAGACAGATCGAGTGAGGAAATTGTTTTACGTTCAAATTTTGAAAACGTAATTGTATGAAACTGAGTAAGGAGAGTTTGTGCCTTTTGCATTTCTAAAACGACCGACTTAATATAAACTAGTTAATTTAATAGGTATTTATTTAGATACCGAGTGATTTTGACAAAAAAAGTCTTGTGTTTCATTTGGTGTATATCCGAAATTAGTTTACATCCTTTCAATCAAGGCTAAAGTACATTTATTTCTAATCTTTCTTTCTCTTTCACATGGAAAGAGTGAGGCTATTAACGTGCAGTAAATAAATCTAATAGACAGGGTTAGCTCTGTAATTGAATGGAGCCACAGCGAAGGAACTATATATATATATATCGAGAAAAGGATTTGGCTGGTTTTGCAAAGGCCCCAACAAAATAAGGAAAGGGCAAAGGGGAGAGAAAAATTACAGAAAATTAATTGTTTTATTTTTTATTTTATTTTATTTTATTTTCTAAGACTTGGGAATATTTTTATCCTAAAAAATTGGTCAAAATTAAGATATCACGTGATTATTAAATAAGATAAATTTATGTTACTCGGTAGAACTTTTTTAAACCACAAGATACTACTCATATGTAAATACGCTCAAAATCATATGGTACTAAAATAGATTTCGGTTACTAATGAGAGTTGGTCCAAGTAATAAGAGATTTAAATTTAATAAATAAAATTTTGAATTCAAATCTTACAAAAATAAAAAATATTATTCTAATCTAATAATTCTCAACTTTTAATATAGACTTCGGCTTTAATTAATTATTCATTCCTCGGCAACAAGATCCCAAAAACGCAAGAAAGCTTGCAAGGCAATGGGCCCACATTTCCATCATTTATTTATGGCCTATTTATGGCCTACTTATATACCTGCCTTGTTTGGTCATTCCTCCTATATTTTCTCCTCCCAAAAACTCTTCCAACTCCACACACACTTCTCCCTCAGTCAATTTCCTCTCCATGGCCACTTCACATAAATTTCTCCTAATCGCTTCGGCCGTTCTCTTACTTGTTAGCCAAACAACGGCCTGCTCTAATGGCCAGTGTAGGGTTCGTATCGGTCCACCATTTACTGTTCAATTTCACTAACCATAGGGTAAATTGGTTTATAATAAGTTTTGTATACTTTATTATTTGGGGTTTCGACGATTTTGCAGCTGCTAGATGAGTGTTCATCGGATCAAGATTGCGAGGGTGGGCTCTACTGCTTCTCTTGCCTTGAAGGATTTCGAGGGTCGAGGTGTGTTAGGTCGTCCATCACTGACCAGTTCAAGCTTCTGGTACGTACCCACCATTAATTTTTTAGACGTGAGTGTTGGTTGATTTGAAGAATAGTAGATTAGTGATTAGATGGTGTGGTACCCGGACTGCTCAATCCAAAGGAGAGCAAGAGACTTGTGGATACTGTTTTCATTTTGTCAACGTACGATGAAACGAGGGACATGCGAGTAGCAACGAGTTACGAGATTAATCCGTTATAATATTATGTTAAATCTTCATATCCAATCCAAAATCTTAAAATATTTGATTGATAAATTTTTGCGCTTAAAGATTGTATATGATATTGATTGGATTCACAGAGAATTGTGGATCTTGATTATGGGGGCAGTTTCTAGCTAGGAAAATCATGAAGACGTAACTCTCGCATGATTGTAGCAAGTAATTTATAACCTTGTACAACCTACGTTCGGTCAGTTTTCACTACGCTGTTCTTGTCCTGTTTTGGTGGGTTTTGTGGCGTTGGTACGTCCACCGATGGATTGGGAGTTGTCCGTATCAGATCAAATGTTACAATATTTGGAAACGTAATGTCGCTTACCTGGTCTAATAGGTAAAGAAATTGGATTCACAAAATTAGATTAAATTTGTGTAATTAAAATTTCAAGAATATAAAAATATTATCTAGAAAATTTTGTTCTAAATAGAACTCGAAAATACTCTAATACGTTTTCTAACAATATCTTGTGTTGTTGACATGCAGAATAATTCTCTTCCATTCAACAAATACGCATTCCTAACAACACACAACGCATTCGCAATTGACGGGTACCCATCTCACACCGGAGTTCCCAGAATCACAATTACCAATCAAGAAGACAGTATCACACAGCAGCTAAATGTACGTTATTACTATTAACTTTTCCAACAATTCCTTTTTCGAAAAGGATCCATCCGTTAAGTATTTATTGTATATATGGAGAAGATTTCGAATTAATCAAAAAAATATGTGGTTTATTACAGAATGGAGCTCGAGCACTGATGCTTGATACATATGACTTCCGTGGAGACGTTTGGTTGTGCCATTCTTTCAAAGGCGAATGCCACGACTTCACCGCATTTGTTAGTACTAATTACTTCCCATCCATTCCCCATATCATATTTGATAGAAATTTAATAAAACTCCTTCCACAACTATGACTCGTCTAGTAAAATGTTGAGATTTCATTATTTTATAAAAGGTACAAGTCTATTTTATTGTGTTGTGGTTTGGTTGATTTGTAAACTACTATATTGTTGGGACCAAATGAAAGAGGTTTTTATAGTTGATACTTGATACTCCACTATTTGAACAATGTTTTTGCCAAAACTATACATAAGTATCATTAAATTTAGATTTTTTTTAAATCAAAAAATATTATGAGAGAGGGAAAGAAGTTTTTTCGTATTTTTTCTGGTTCATTTAAAAAAAATTATTCTTAAGGGTAATTTGACAAATAAATTATTTAGATAGTGAAGTGTCAACAAAAAAATTATTTGTTACTGCAGTTGGACATTTTTTAAACAAATTGTAGTACAAAACACACAAAATACTAGAGTAGCCTTTTACTTTTTCAAGCAATAGTGAATCTTATGGAATTCACCTTTTTTACTCCTAAATTTTATTAAAATATTTAATACTACCGATATCAACAAGTCTTTTTATACTATTAGTTCAAATTTTGATTTCGTGTCCTTTATTTTTCAGGGCCCGGCAATTGACACCTTGAAGGAAATTGAGGCCTTCCTATCAGCCAACCCACAAGAAATTGTCACAATAATCCTGGAGGATTATGTGCAAGCTCCAAATGGGTTGACCAAGGTCTTCAACGACGCCGGATTGAGGAAGTACTGGTTCCCTTTATCAAACATGCCTAAAAATGGTCAAGATTGGCCCCTAGTAAGTGACATGGTCAAAAATAATCAGAGGCTAATTGTGTTCACGTCGATTAAATCAAAGGAGGCATCAGAAGGCATCGCTTACCAATGGAATTACATGGTGGAAAATCAATGTAAGTACGTAGATAATGACCCAATTAAGAAGAAATTATTTTGTTTCGTGCTAAATTTAAGTACGTGTGTCGTAGGACGATTATTTTTGGATTATTTATTTATAAGTTTTTTATGATTTTGGCGTGGTCTTTAATTACGATTTTATAATTATTTTTCTGAGTTTATTAGATATTTAATGTATTTTAGATTCTAGTTCTATTTTTCTTATAACCTTACTCTATATAAGGTTTGTTTAGTACATAGTTTAGAAATGATTATTGATTATTATTCAGGATAATAATATTATAGCGAAAACTTTGTTTTCAATTTTAAGAAGTGAATTTTCTTTACAGTTATATTTTTCTCTAGATTCACTCGCATGCCTTGAACAATGATCCTCTCATACACTGGTAGACTGACCGCCCACGTATGCAAGTTATTTATTCAGATTATTAAATCGTTTCTGCTTCGCTTTGTCATTGGTTGTACGTTTTCTTCAATTACAACTAACTGGATTAGTCAGTCTTTCATGTCTAATTACAATAATCTAATGGGTAAATATTCATAAGTCCACAAGTTTTGATATAATGTACTAGTAAATTAGTCTCTGTATTTTGAGAAATAGAATTCATTAGTTCATGAGACCAATTTTTAGCTCAACTCAAGTTAAATTATCACATAAAATTATCAGAATATCCTTTACTCACTTTCAAATTATTACCATGCTAAAATACGTCAACGACAAGAAAATAGCATGTTCTAAAAAGGCGGGGGTAGAAAAACCCAAAAGCTTGAGACTGTAAATTGGATAGCTGTTTAACTAATTGGTCAAGCAACTAACAAGGGAAATCGAAACGTCGTTAGTTCTACAAGCGAGAAGTACAGAGATGAACGAAGCAATCCTGGTTAGGGATGGGGGAAATGACAGTTCAAAGTTTCTAGGAAAGCCAAAAAACTTTTGCAGAAACGTTGAGCTCCTGGCTTATATATCATCTTCTTGTGCACCTGGCTATGTTCCACGACGTGCCAGTGCTGAAAGGCGAAGCTGTCCCCACCTTTTTAGAACATGCTATTTTCTTGTCCTCGAGGTATTTTAGCATGGTGAATTGTTTGAAAGTGAGTAAAGGGTATTCTGGTAATTTTATGTGACAATTTAACTTGAGTTGAGCTAAAAATTAGTCTGAGGGACTAACGAGTTCATTTTCTCAAAATTCAAGGATTAATTTGCTAAGGACCGGACATACTAGTACATTATATCAAAATTCAGGGACTTGTGAGTATTTACCCCTAATCTAATTGTATTTTACCATTTTCTTTTAACTGTTGCAGATGGAGATGGCGGTATGAAACAAGGAAGTTGCCCAAGTAGAGCAGAATCAGCCCCTCTAAATGATACAAGTAAATCATTGGTTTTGGTGAACTATTTTAGGTCTATACCAATTAAAGAGCTATCGTGTGGGGAAAACTCAGGGGATCTTGTCAACATGCTTCGTACTTGTCATGGTTCTTCCGGCAATAGATGGGCCAACTTTGTTGCTGTTGATTACTACAAGGTATGAATACACGTTTTGTTTTCTGAGTTTCAGTCGGGTAAGATAAAAAAAAAGCGACGACATCTGTGTCCATTGCCTAATACATTCGGTGATAACAATGTAACTTGTCTTAATTTTGGATAATTCAATGCAGAGGAGTGAAGGTGGCGGGTCGTTCCAAGCTGTAGATACGCTCAATGGGAAATTGTTATGTGGGTGCGATGATATCCATGCATGTGTGGTGAGTTTGGATCAAATCTTTTTAAAGGTTAATTTATCTTTAATACCAATGTTGACAATATTTTATTATTTAATTGATTTGTGAATTTTTTTTTATTTTATTGCAGCCTGGATCAACCTCAGGGGCGTGCACTGCATGAATTCATGCAAAAATATGATGCGAGGAGTCGGAAAATTAAAAAAAAAATTGGTAGCGTAAAGAAATAGTTCAAAATGGAAGAAAGCCATATGAACCTTTAACAGTTTCTAGTCGAGCTCTTATAATTGTCAATTTCTCGACCCCAAAAAAATGGTCAATTTGGGCCCCTAGGATCGAAACATAAATGGATCGCCATTAAAACCCGTTTTTATATATTTCCGATAGCTGCCGCTTTTCGGCACCAAAATACCGTGCCCTAAGGATCGCTCATGACTTCTGGAGGATTCAAACTCTGAGGTTCTCATTATTGGGGGCGATTTCAATGCTGTCAGTCAAGGAATTGAAAGGAAAAATCATACAAATGATCACTCACAGTCCACAAATTCTTTCAAGCATTTCATAGAGCAATGTGGGTTAATTGATTCGCCCCTACCCGAATCACACCCAATGGGCACTTTCCAAAGGTTGTTCTGATCATCACCCTGTCATTTTGAAGAATACTTCTCAGGATTGGGGTCCCAAACCTTTTCGTTTCATGAATTGTTGGCTTCAGGAACCTGATTTTCTCAAGTTGTGTCAAGGGTGGTGGGAGGAGATGGATGCAGTAACTTTTGGCTCTCACAGACTCATTTATAAATTAAAAGGACTAAAGCTAAAGCTCCAGGAGTGGAATAAAGTCCATTTTGGAAAGCTCGAGACCCGTTTAAGGAAAGTGAAAATTGAGATTGACAGGTTGGATGTGGAAGGGGAGGACATCCTCTTGACGGGGGCGTATCACGTCATAAGAGCGAATTTGAGGTATGAACTGATTTCCATTCAGAAGAAACTGGACTCCATGTGGCGTCAGAAGTCAAGGCTAAATTGGGGTCACGGTGGTGATCGAAACTCAAGATTTTTCCATGCCATTACCTGCATTAATCGTGCTAGAAACTATATCGGGTCTATTAAAGAGGATGATAGACTGATCACTGAGGCAGGAGAGATCAAAGCACGCATCTTCAATCACTTTAAGCAGGTTTATAGCCATCATAAGAAGTCTCGACCCTCAATTGCTGCTAATATGTTCAAAAAGATTGATGATTCATCTTGCGCCCGACTGGAATCTTTACCCCAGAAGTCGAGATTAAGGGTGCCGTGTGGAGCTGTGCGGGTGATAAAGCACCCGGTCCTGATGGCTTTAATTTCAAATTCATCAAGGCTTCTTGAGATTTCATCAAAAAGGATATTTTCGCTAGTGTCATCCACTTCTTCAAGACTGGGAAATTACATTTGCTAGTGACCTCATCATTCGTGGCCTTAGTACCAAAGAAGCTGGGAGTATCGAGCATGTCTAACTTCAGGCCAATTAGCTTGATTGGGTGCATCTACAAGATCATCTCTAAGCTACTCTCTTTGAGACTTGGACCAATTCTGAGTCAGGTGATTGGACTAGAGCAATCCGCTTTTCTTGCAAGGCGATAAATTACTGATTCAATTTTGATTGCTAGTGAAGCTGTAGCTATGCTCAAATGCCTAAAGAGGGAGGGTATTCTCATAAAATTGGATTTTGAAAAACCTTTTGATTCGATAGATTGGGATTACATCGACGAAGTTCAATTGGCAATGGGTTTTGGCACGAAATGGAGGGGTCGGATTAGAGAATGTATATTAACCGCTAAGATCTCAGTTCTTGTCAATGGCTCACCCACTTCTCAATTCCAGTTGCAACGCGGGCTCTGTCATGGTGATTCTCTATCCCCTTTTCTTTTCATCATGCCAGCGGAAGGTTTAAGCATCCTGATTTGGCGAGCTCAAGAACTGGACCTAATCAAAGGATTTAGGATACCAGGTTTACAGTGCAGCCTGAATTTATTGCAATACGCAGATGATACTTTGCTTTTCTCTGAGAAAAATGAAGAGAGCATTGAAAATCTGAATTTGATTGTGTCAATCTTTGGTTCAATCTCTGGGTTGAAGATTAATTCATCTAAAACTTCAATGGTGGGAGTCAACATTGAAGTTGTCTGGAAGCTCAAGTGGAGCCTGGTTTCAGAGGTATGGGAGTTGCAGATTTAACTCTTATGAATAACTCCTTACTTCTTAAATGGGTGTGGCATTTTTTCAAGAATTCAACCTCTCTTTGGGCAATTTTTATCGCTGGATTGTAAGGTTTTACACCTTCGTCCTCTTTCTCGTACCCTGTTGCTTATGGCAACAGTATTTGGGCTGATGTTTGCAGGATTCCTATAGCCAACTCAATTCTTTTTGGTTATTTTCTAACTGGTTTGAAGCTGAAATTGGGTACATGAGAATCTATTTATTTTTGGACATATATGTGGTTGTTTGACGGAACTCTTAGAGAAAGATTTCTAAGACTTTATCTACTGTCAACTCAGAAATTGGCAAGAATCATTGACTGCGGTTATAGCGAACACTTGGGATGGAAATGGATACTGTTTTGGCGTAGAGCTTTACTCGCATGGGAAGAAGAGGAAGAGTTAACCATGATGCAATTGCTTAGGAATGTCAATCCTGGTGGGACAAGTCCGGATGTGCTGCAATGGCAATTTTTGGGGCAAGATGACTTTTCTATTTCAGCTCTAAAGATGATATATCACTCTGGTTTACAGGACTTCCAGCGCTGTCATCTTGCACATCTAATCTGGACAGGTAAGATACCGTTTAAAGCGGAATGTTTCATATGGATTGCAATGAAAAGAAAGTTGCTCACTAGGGATGTCCTCATTCGAAGGCATAGATTGGATCCTTGGGACTCACTTTGTCTAATTTGTGGCGATATGGATGAATCCATCGATCATTTATTTCTCACATGTACCTTTGCCAAATCAGTCTGGAATTATTTTGCTCGTAAAGTTGGTGTATCTTGGTGTGAGAATTCTTCCTTCACGGATTTTTTGGAGGATTGGATGGGACTCGTGCATGATAGGATGATCAAGAAGGTTTGGTTTGTATTCTTTGGAGCGATCCTTTGGGGACTTTGGAATATGAGAAATCGAGCAATTTTTCAAGGCGAGCGGTGTAACAGGGAGCTTCTCATTCATGCTATTACTAGACAAGTTCAAGAATGGCTTAAATGGACAAATTCTAGAGAAGATTTTGGTCCCCAAGATTTATTTTTGTACATGGAATCTCTACGTGATATGGGAGATTAGTCATGTAATTATCGAGTATCGTAGAATTTTGTACTTCTTGGTGTAAATATTTTGGGTATATAAAATTAATCTATTTACTAAAAAAAGATCGCTCATGACTTATTTTGGGCCTCTTGAAATTTCCATCCAACCAACATCCTTGCATCCTGTTGGAGCACGAAATTAATTTCTCAGATTGATGACGATCTATCTCCGGATGTGCGGGAATTGGCTCGGGCTCGTCGGTACGTGAAGTTCGGGCGAGAGGCCCCTCTCGCTCACATAGGTGAGTCTGAGCAAGAGACTCTTCTCGCTCACGTTGGTGAGCCCGGGTGAGAGGCTCCTCTCGCCCACGTGGGCGAGTCTAATCGAGAAACTCTTCTCACTCACATAGGCGAGAGGCTGGTGGGAAGCACGAGCGAGGAGCCGAATGAGAGGCCTACGGTAAGAGGCTGAGCGAGAGGCCGAGTACGAGAGGCCAAGCAAGAGGCCGAGTGAGAGGCTTATGGTGAGAGGCCGAGTGGCGAGAGGCCGAGTGAGAGGCCTACAGCGAGAGGTCGAGCGAGAGGCCTACGGCGAGAGGCCGAGCGAGAAACCTAAGGTGGGAAGGGGAGAAGACGAGCGAGGAGCCTAAGGCGAGAAGCCGAGCGAGAAGCCGAAGATGAGAAGCTAACTTGGACCCGAGCGGGAAGCTCATTTGACCTTCGTAGGCGGGAAGGCAATTCCGGGAATAGGTCCACTTTTGTTGAGGAGGTCGTTAGCTTGAGCCCATTTTGGGATTCACTTTGGGCCTGACGAGATGTCCGTCTTGGGCGATGACAGACTTGAGTCAAGATTTTGCGTAGGAGATTCGAGAAGGTCAAGACGATCTATATTTTCCTAACTTGAGCCGAGATTCTCAATATTTGGCAAGACTTGGTAAGTTCATCTTTAGGCCGCAATTACTTGGTCGTCGCATTTTGAAAGCTTCCTATTCGAGGACGGGATCTGCTCATTTAAGGAAGACGGCTTGTACTGAGCTGAGAGAATCCAGTCATATTAGGAACAAATAACTTAAAGCAGATCTCTCGGGATTGAGACTTGGAGCCGAAGGTCTTGGAGGCGGTTTAGGATTTCCTATTCTAAAGGCGCGGAGGTTAGGTCAAGACACTCTATATAAGGAGGGCTCGGGCGAGAGAACGGACATCGACAAACACAACAACCAACTACTTTTCTATCTTTATCGTTTTTCCTTAGCTCGTAGCTCGTAGCTTAGCATAGCCTAGCATAGTATAGACCGACCTTGGGACGACTACTCCAGATCCGTCTTGAATTACTTGTTCTCTTTTCCCCGCAACACATCCGAACTCCATGATATTATTTACGAGAAAAAATTGACATAAAGCCATTTTTACTTATTAAAAAACCATTCTATTGGGGTTTAAACCCAAAAAAACTGATGGTTAATTCAAAACTTCAAGTGGCAATTAAGAAAAAAAAGTTGTAATAGATTTATATAATAAAGGTAAGAAAGTTATTATTTTGTTAAGTATTGAAGATAAATAGTATAAATAAAGAAATATTTATATAAGAGTTATTTCTTATATAAGTTTTGATAATACTTGATTGGTCATATTTAAGAAGAAAAAGAAAAGGAGAAAATTTTTTTTTTTGGTGGAAGTTAAAAGGAGAAAATTTTGTGCTCAAGGATTGGCTACAGGCAAAAATAGAGAGTTTAATTTGACCCAGCAACGGATTTGGGCCTAGCTAGTTGAGCAGTTTCATCTTTATCTATATTGGGCCAAGCTCAACAAGTCAATGGATTGATCATTATCCAGTTTCACAATTCTCAGTCGGAAATCAAAATTTTATACCATTTGGTAATGCATAGCTCGCCGAAAATGAACTTTATAAGATTTATACAAACTCAAAAAATAGTGAAATTCAAACCATCGATATACCAAGTTTATGAGCATAGTAATAAAGACGTATGCTTTTTTTTAAGTAGATTGAGATATTTCATCCTTTGGAAAACACTACACCAGCAATGGGCATGATGCACCATATTAAATTGATCCATTGGAAGTGTTCTAGACGATTGCAACCAATAAAATTCATAAAAATAAAAATAAAATGAATGTAATGATGATAATGTGTTGCATGACTCGAGGTAACTTTAAAAAAAATCAACCTCTTGGAAATAATGGATCAATTCCGGCACATGCCTCTATGAAGATATGTAATTGCAATTAGCAATTAGTCAGGCATAGATTTGTGAGCTTAATTAGAAGATCATCACTTTTGGGTCTAAGTTTATCTTTACGTTAGTTCCTGATGGTGAGGGGCATGTGACTTGGTGGGTTATAAGGATGGATCTAAGACATGACAATTACAAAATGATTAATTGGTGCTTATAGTAAGTAACATTTTATAAACAAGATCTTGCATGATTAACCCACTATTAATTACTTTTTCGGTGGGAACAAACCTCGATTTTGCTTTGATCTGTGAGAGAATTATCAGGCGGCTACTTTTTGGGCAACAGTATACATTTTTTTAATAAAAAGAACCCACCAATGTACATAAATATGTTAAATTTCATTTAACCAATGGTTATCCGATAAATTATTTAGATACTGCAGAGAATATGTTGTGTTTCAAATCTTATAAATGAAAAAAATGATAATAATAAAATATTTTTTAAATAAGATGTGATAAACTCGATTATAATATCATCATGAAGAAGAAAGGCTTAATTATGATATTGATAGTGGAAATACTTTATCTTATCTTTTTGGGTTGACCAATGTGAGCATGGAACCTGGCTATAACATCAATATACATAAATTTGTGAAGTACGATATGGCATATTCCACTCAAATTAGATCAAATTATTCTTTTTTCGATCCACATATATTCCTAGAGTTCATATCAAGAAAATCTATTCCAAGAGTTGTCACAGATATTCCAATTGTGTAAGAAAGAACTACCGGACTTATCAAAAAGAAAAAGAAAAAACGACCGGTGTAAATTAGTCATTTTTTTAGTGGCCATGAACATATCCGGTTTCCATGCGACTTGGAAATACTTTATTGGAGATTTGTAACAGGTCAAAGCATCAATGCATATAACTTATATCATTTTTTAACTCAAATGTCAATACTCGACTCGAGCATATGTTAGTCGGCTCAATAAATGTTCTGTACGAGGTTGACAAAAAGATTATCAAGAAGTGTGTGTACATTTTTTTGTTAGAGGGTTGTATAGATATCTCAAAATTGGTATTTTCCCTCCATTTTTTGTTTTTTCAGATTACATAAATTAGTGGTCATTTTCAGGTTGGCCATCCGTCTGGTACTTGTCAATTGAGCAAAAAAAATCGTACCAAAGGACGATTAGATATGCCCACGAGGGGGTAACATGCAATTGGGAGGCATCAATTTCCGTTATTATTGTTGTTTGTTGCCCAATTGCAACCCCACAATAGATGAAATACAAGTCTTTATTGTGGCCAAGATGACCACCGGATCACATGGGCTTCTGGTACCTTCTTGAGAGATTGTTGTGATTAAGAATACATAAATGTTAAATATTTGTTACGAGAATTTTAACATATTTTACCCAACTCAATCCTAAATAAGTCAACTTGATGGATGCTCAGATACAAGTAGTATAACCAAAAAAACAAAAGGTTTTGCCTACTGTGGCTATATATTAGGTGCAAGAGCAAATGAGGGATTTGGGATTGTTTATGAGGCATATTGTGATAAATAAATTGGAGAAAGGAACAACAGCAAGGACAAGCACTTGGGCATCAAACAAATTGGAATTGGGACCCTTGCACACATGGGAGTTGGGGCTTTGGAGGTGGTGGTGGGTATTTTGGTGGCTTTGAGCTTTGTGACAATGTGGAGCCAACTAAAGAAGGGGGAGAGAATCTTTTGCAAGATGTTGGTTGGAAGCACACACTTTGGATGTGCCAGAGATTTATTTGTTATTTTAAGCCTTATCCTAAGGATTGGTACCACAATTTTGAAATGTAAAATTAATGAGAGTTGTTCTGAATAAAGTAGATATTTTTGTTTATCGGATCTAACTATGTTCGACTTTATTATCTATATATGATGATCAATTGAGCAACATAAGCACGAGTTATCAGTGTGCATCTTTTTTTTTAAATCAGTGTGCATCTTAGGGTTAATAGAATCATTCACATAGTTAGAATATCATATTCAATCTATCCCTTTAAAGCAATAGATAAACGAATTTTTACACATAAAATAACTAGTAATACTCACGACCAATGATTTGATAATGTCAATACGCTAGATTTGAGTTAGCATTTACATTAGAGTAAATACGTGACGATTGCTCCCCCACCTAAAATGATCGTGATCACATGATCTAACTCGGGGGCATAAACTTGATCAACAATTGAGTTCCTCGCCAGGAATGCTCAAAATTGCACACGAGTGTTTTCACTAGCTTTTCCCAATTTGATACCGAGGAACGAGTCTCAAGGCTCTCTTCAAAAAGAGTATCACAACTTTCCCGATACTTTTAAAATCAGGGAGATCATGCCATAAGTTCATATTCGGTCGTCGGAATAGAATATTTTTTCTTCGTAAATTCAATACAATGAGCTCGAAAAGTTATGTGAAATAAGAAAACCTATTTACTCCCAACGCCTAATTACCAACTCATCGTCATTCAATAGTTTTTGAAAATTAAAAAAAAAAGTTGTCGCGTGGCAGCCCAAGTAGTGTCCACTTAGCTGGTCGCTTCCCATGTTCTTTTTTCTGTTTTTGAAAACTAGCCATTTAAGAAAATAGTTAGTTTTTTATTCAATACTTTTTTACCCTAAAAATATCCGTTCATATGTTTGCTTCTCCACCTTTTGTACGTCCATACTTTTGGAAGATTCGGGGAGGTTTACTTTCTCGAATTTTTTAATTTTCAACACATTTTTTAAATATATATATATATGTACAGTACACATCTATGTAATTGTTGTCTAACTGAATTATCTTATTTATAACATTTCAAAGACATATTATTTAATTTCTAGTATTTGGGTTACATATTTATACTAATCTATTGATATTTGTGTGTGTGTTTTTTTTTAGGGTTAAACATGACGACTAAATAAAAATGGTTTTCATGAACTTGGAATTTTGAATTAGATAAAATAATTTATTTATTCTTCCGATATAGTATAATCGGGCCCAACAAAACAGCCCAGCACCGGATATGCTACAAAACCCATCTTACTCATGTCCCAATGGATATGTCATATATGAAAAAAAATGTTTTGGGGTATAATTTATTTTAGGGTGAATTACCTTCAGATCCCTGGATTTTGCTTAAATCACAATTTTAGTCCATTCCACCTGTCTACGGTTTGGAAGGTGGAGCCGGAGGCGGAGTCATCGGATGCCGACGACGACGAGGAGGTCTTGGGGTTTTTTCTGGACCTGGATTAGAAAGGCGGAAGACAAACCCCAACGATGGCGGAAGGAAGACAACCAAAAGATTAAAAAGCTTCTCATTTGAGAAGACAAGGCCGGAAGGAAAATAAAAGGCCCATCCTTTTCCTGAATCCAACGATGGCGATGCTACCAATCCAAATAAAAGCCTAGCCTTTGGATTCTCTCCGCTTGTTCAACTCGTAGCTCGGCTTCTCCTCCGGCGGTGCCAGTACTGCTCGTCGCAAGGCTCTTAGAGGAGCTGTTGCTATGGCCGACATCAGAACGGTGTGTTTTGCTATACAAGACGGCGATCATCCATTTTCTATTATTTAGTTTAGTCCATTAGTGGGAGGTAGGCCTGGTGACCTCCTGGACGCCTCCCCCCTCGCCGGAATGGGTGTGTTTCCTGGGAAAATTGCTTGAAAACATGGAAAAATATGGTCAAGGAAAGTGAACATATTTTTTTTCTTTTTTATTGAAAGGTATAATTGTCTAGGAGTGACCTTAGAGTTCAATAAAAGTAAATTAGTTGGATCAAATTTTTTATTTCGAAATAGCAAAAACTAAAATACTGATTTAAGTAAATCTCAATAACCTGAAAATAATTTACCCTTTATTTTAATATTGTTCGATTTAATGTTTCGAGCAATTATCTTGTGCTTTTGTTTTGTCTTCTTTCTGCAATAATTTTTTTCAAATTTCTACATTTAGTTTTTTTTTTTGTTACAAAAATATGAGTTTGATAACTTCTGTCAGAAAAAATAATAATGAAATTACAAGGCACTTCGTAAAAAAGGTGAAATTATAGTGTACTAAAATAAATTTTTTTAAGGGTACTCAAATGCACTGTTTTAAAAAATAACCGGATAGTAAACCTTGATTCTTCATGTTTTTCTGTTCGCCCAGTGTAAGTGGCCGGCTTGAAGATTTTTAATAAATATATATTAATCTTATGGTTAATTATTCTCAGATCTCTGTTATTTAACGAAATAATCAATTTTATTTTTTGTTTAATAATTTTTATGGACCTTCCTAGTTTATAAAAATACACCTCTTATATTTCTGGCGGACACACCACGGATGTCATCGAAGTCAACATAACTTTTTAATGACCATTTTACCCTTTTCAATAAAATTTAAAAATAGAAATAATCTTCATGTTCCCCGACCACAGCGACAGTCGTTCTCCTCCCCCCGACGCCACCTGTAATCCAAACTGACATCACCATCAACAAACCGGCATTCGCCATGGCTACCACCATTATCATTCCTGTTTTCACCTCCCAATCCAAATCGACCCAATCTCTCTCTCTCTCTCTCTCTCTCTCTCTCTCTCTCGCTACAAGAAATCGACCCAATACCCAAATATGACCCAATTAGGAAGCAACAGCCAAGTAGTAGCCTTGTCGCCCCCATTTTTTAGTGGGTCGCCGCCGAGCAGGGTAGCTAACTCACTGACCCAATTAGGGTTCATTCTCTTGTAATTAGAGGGATAAAAGATGAAAATGAGTTGCTGAGATGGAAATGGGGGAAACAAATTTGGGATTTGATTTTCCAAATTTTGTGATTTGGAGTGTCAATTGGTTATTACTTATTAGAGAGTGAGTTTGAGCTGGGAAATTGTTTCCCGATTTCCCCTTCTCCATGTCTTCTGTAAGTATAACGAGTCTCAGGTTGGGAAGGAGGAGTTCATTCTCTTCCTTTTTTATTTATTTCAAGCTGCTCCTTTTTGTAATCATTAGGAGGGGAAAAACTTGTACAAAGTCGAAGTTGTCATTTTGAAGAAGATGAAAGCTTTAATTTTGATAAATACCCACGGAAGAAGAGGAGGGAACTTGCGCAGGGGAAGAAGATGGAGTTTTGTTTTTTTTATGAAAGGGTATAATGGTCGTAAAAAAATTAAGTTGACTGCTGACGTCAACAGCGGGTCCGATAGAGACTTGAGAGGTGCATTATTTCAAATTAGGAGAACCCATAAAGATTATTGAAAATAGTAAGGACTAAACAAGGTATTTTGTTAAATACCAGAGACCTGAGGACAATTTACCCTTAACTATATCTTAAAATTTCAGATAATTTTAAATATAATATAATTTATTACAAAACTTGTCAAAACAAATATTGAAATCATAATTTAATAACTTTTAATCGAATAAAACTAAAAAACATTTTTTTTCTAACTTATCTAGCACTCAAATGTCCGGTCTGTATGGATTGGGTACGAAATGCCCAGATTCCGAACCGTTCGGAATGAAGACAGGCGGGGATTTTTTTACAAACGGGCTAAAATACAGGGACCAAAATGAAAAAAGCCACCCACAAACACAGGTCGGATACAAATGCTATTATCATATAAATGCGCATGCCAGTATCACATAACTACACATGCCAGTGTGACCTTTTTACAAAAATGCTAAAATACGGGGGGACCAAAATGAAAAAACTACGCGTGCCATTATCATCAACAGGGACTTATCGTTTTCACAAAAACAAATGCCATTATCACATAACTGTACTTGCCATTATCACATAACTGTGCTTGCCATTATCACATACCTGCGCTTGCCGCTGCGGTCCCCTTCACTCCAAACCGTTCGGAATCAATTCATTCATTTCGTACCCAATCCAAAGCCGATCAGTTGAACTACTCCTCAAAAGTATTGCCCGTCGATTGACCCACCATCAAGGGTTAGATTGAAAACAAGGTGAGTTTGGTCCCAAGTCACGGTCGGATTGGATCACCATCCAGATCATATTTAAAAAAAAAACAGTAGACCAATTTTAGTCTCCACCTTGTCCTTGGTATATGGCTGGGATTTCGGGATTTAGAGTAGACAAAATGTTTAATGTGATGTTTCATAACAGCTTCCCTTGAATTAGGGCAATGTTAGTGCTTTAACCCTAGCTTATTAATGTATCTGTATTTTGCTTTTATCTATTGTAACACTTGGATTAATGCTAGACTTTCAAAAAAGTTGGAAAGTGCAAGGAAAAAAGCAACTCAAATCTCATACATACAGTGACTTTTGTTTTTGAACTATAATTTTGTTCGAATTAAATTCCCTTTAAATTGTATCTATTTAAAAATAATTGTCCAAATTTTAAAAGAAAGTTAAATCTAAATATAATTAAGCCTAATTTAAAACTAGCTAAATAAACAATCAGTCTTCATCACACCACGATGTCTGCGGTAATTTATTAAAGAAAAATAACAGTGGGGAGGTAGGAACTTTTTTTTGAAATTTCCATATTCATAGAGGAATTCTATCAGTTATTTTTAGCAATGACTGTTTTAATAATGTCTAGTTCGCATCCAAATATCTCATTAACTTCGTATTTCTTAGCGTTTTGATAAAATTGTATCTTACTGCTTGAATCAACCTGCATAGAACCGGTATGTTGCGTTGGTAACATTATATTATTGCATGGTTCAGAGGCTTTTTATTTTGCCAGTATGGTTCAGAGGGACTTAAAAAGAGGGAAGAGGACCAGCAAGCAGACGCAGTCCAGTCCAAGCACACGTGAAGTGGCCTCTGGCATCTCTGGGTGGCTCCACTTCCACTTACAAACAAAAACTTGTATTGGCAACTCTCACCCACCACCCATTCCTTTTGCGACTTTTCTTCCCTAGAAATCTTAATTTTTTTTACTTGCAACTCAAAATGATTGACTCGGTTATTTTTTTAAGTAAAAAAAATGTCATATGTTCTACTTCGTGTACAGTGTTACAAAAATTGCTAGCTGATACGGTATACATTTTGATAAACACCACTTTTAATATGGAGGTTAATTGAACTCTAGAATCCGATATCTAGATCATGATGATTAAACTCTCAACTAAAGAGGTCTTCTGTACGTAATAGTTAGTTGTACAATATAACTTTTCTAGTTAATATCTTCTAATCCATACTCTATCAAAAAATTCCTTTGTGTTGAATCAATTTGTTCACTATTTAGTTGATTCAGTGAGTGTTGATGTTGAGAATCTCACATCGGTTAAAACACAAGTGGGGGGCAAGTTCATAAGTGTGAAAAATCCACCAACTCATTGCCTTAAGATTTTGGGTTGGATATGGAGATTCTAACATGGTATCAAAGCGGGTTGATCTCGTGCCCATTGTTGAACTCACACGACCCTCATTTCTCGCACGTTGGTGAAGTCAAAGCCCGTGCCACACTTTGGTGAAGTCAAAGCCAGTGCAATCTTCGACCCAAGGTGGGTCTCGTTTGAGGGGGCGTGTTGAGAATCCCACATCGGTTAAAACACGAGTGGGGGGCAAGTTTATAAGTGTGAAAAATCCACCAACTCATTGTCTTAAGGTTTTGGGTTGGATATGGAGATTCTAACAATGCGGGTCTCGTTTGAGGGGACGTGTTGAGAATCTCACATCGGTTAAAACACGAATGGGGGGCAAGTTTATAAGTGTAAAAAATCCACCAACTCATTGCCTTAAAATTTTGGGTTTGATATGAAAATTCTAACAGTTCAAACAACACGTAATTTAGAAATGTATATACAATTTAAAATATTTGATTTACACTTCCATTATATTCTAGATATATGGTGGATATCACTTTCTATCTCTTAACAATATTTTATTTAATTTTTCAACTATACAGTAAAGATATAATTACAAAAAAGACATGTATCCTTTCTTGAAAGGATATTTAATAAATGCCCAATATGGAGAGACACACACGGGTGGAGACGAAAATGATAAGATAATGTTCCTAAGGGAGAAGTTACTCCGGGGATGAAAACCGAAACGGTGACAGTTAGAAAGGAGTAAAAAGACAGAAGCCAGATAGAGAAGAAGGTTGATGATCTAGAAATATCTGGACACTCGCTAAATTAACTAATTTAATTTTGAGTTAGGTAAAAATTTTGAAAAATTATATAATCTTTCTAACAGAAATTTAAAATTACTCTATTTTAGATAACTCAAAATCGAAATTTTTTGTTAACTTAAAAAACATTTTTTGGTGTTTTAAGAGAGAAAAAGTGGAAAGGACAAATAAATCAATTCGGGGAATAAAGACAGATGCACGTTGACACAAGTAGCCACACGTGCACTCAGTTTCATCATTGTGGTTCAACCCCACCACCTTCCCCATTTTATTAATTGTCTGGGTCCTACATTACAAAATAATTAACTTCGCATTTTTTTTATAGATAATCTTAATTTCAATATTTCTTCTGTGTACATTGGATACGGCGCCCGGTCATACATTTATTTTAACTGCAAATAATCGACAGTTTTTATTTGAAAATTATTAATTTTGACAACAGTTATAGTTCGCGAATGTTGTCGTTAATTACTGTCACGGTTAATCTATATATATAGAGTAAAAGTTTTCTAAAGTGATATTATTAAGATTGAAGAAAAAGAGAGGTTATTAAATAAGAGAGATTTATATTTTTTTCATCAAAAAATATTAAAATTGAGTTTTTGAGAATTATTTCATCTATATTTGAGTCACCTAAAATCTCGTCTTGTAACATTATTCAAATGGCACACCTAACTGAGATGTTGTTTTACAATAAGTCATTGACCACAAAGACCATTTAAAACATAATTTCGAAGGTGAATGATGATGTAAAATCTATTAAGCAAGCAAGTCTAATACAAACTATTATCTTAAAATATTTTTTGGATTCCTGAAGTATGTAAAAATATATGTATTTATTCAAAAATATCACTTTATGCAAAAATTGGGATCGAGATTTTGTACTAAATTTTGCTGAAAAGGTATTAGTTATTACGATAGAGGGGTTATTAAATTTTAACTCTCTTCCCGACTCGGGACCGGAGCTTTTTATCAATTTAGAAATGTTATCACTTTAGAGGTGATCACTTTACAGATGTTTTACTATAACGAGAATTATCACTAATGGTAAAACTGACAGAAAGAAATAAAAAAAACTATTATAAAAATTCTATTTTTATTTTTATTTTTAATCGTTACTCCTTCTAATTCCACTGTGATCATTCTAATTTCAAATCCTGATCTGAAGAACTCTGGAAATGTAACACAGAAAAAAAACGTCAGGTAAATAGCAATTGGACCGTATACATCCCAAAATAAATATGGTGACAATTGGTGGATGGAGATAGAGAATTATGGGAGGTGGGGATGGTTGGTTAGGATTCAATAATTCCATGGGAAGAAATAATGGCGACGGAGAGGTACCAAATCCTGGCACGAAAAGGGCAGAAAATAACAAGAAAGAGGCCCTCGTGCAACTAAGCATTTTCAAATTGAAGTCAATGCATCAATGCATATCACATTTACCGAACGAATTAGTCCGGTAAAGAATTTGGATTCTCCTAAAGAGTTATTTTTTGGTTTATATTAATTAATTGTCGATATACTGAGTCGATTAATCTAGTTTTTAGCTGGATAAATTTTTTGACCGGTGACAAAATTTTATGAACAAGTATTTATCACTCTTGATTACCATATAATTCAAATCGAGACATCGTTAAACTAAAATAACGTCCTCACCAGTTGTTAAGTGTATCATTTCTCAAAGAGATATTCAATTTGAGGCTTACCAAAAAAGAAATCATTATCCATATACTAAGATATGATAGTGTTGAACTACGAAAGCGAAAAAATTTCGCATCACAGCTATTATGGTTATCATTGATAATTTATTGCCAAATTTTAATTATAGGAAACATGTAGCCACCATGCAGGGAGAGGTCATTATCCAGTTGGGCATGTGTCCGTGTGGTTGGACATTCCTTTCCTTCTCATTTGCTCCCAATCACCAATCAAACAAATCGACCAAAAATCACCAACCAAACACCTTTTGCCATCTTGTAATTAATTCCTCAGATATATTTTTATTTTTATTTTCCTTGATCTATTTTAATTGCATGAATTTGTAAAAAAAAATGTTTGAGAAACTAATAGTCTTAATTGTTGGAACACTTTATGGGAGAGGGTGAGCTGTAAAGATGGGTCTCATCAAAGACATTAATTGTAAGACATCGATTTTGGTGCTTCCCACTGACTTTTTTGAAATATAATAAAATTTTTAATAGTGTTGATGTAATAAATAATACATCAATTTCTATCATATTTTACTTTTAAAAAATAAATGATATGTAACTTTTTAATCACATATCACCTATTCTAAAATTTGTCCATGTCAAACAATTGATATATCAAATCACTTAAATTTTTCTTTAACATATCAAACATTTTTTTATATTCATTTTAAAAAAATAGATACGTCCAAGAATTTTCTTCCGGCAGCGAGGCACTCGTGCACCTTTTGGGTGGATATACTACTAATCAACTCAAGTCACACCTAAGTACTATTTAAGAGATTTTTCTCGATAGTATATTTAAAATTCTCGATTGGTATTTCCCTTGTTGCTTTGTGTCTATATTGTAGCTTAGTTCGCTTTGTTCCTTGATAATTATCTCATCTCCACTCTTAACTGTTATGATCTGGTCTGGATTCCGTATCTAGTTGTCATCGTTATCCTTATTCGTGTCGGCCTGGCTCCTCTCAATTATTGTTTATTTTCAAGGATGACGCCTCTCAATTATAGGTTTTATACATATAAATATACACACAAATATGTATGCATGTATAACCATCAATTGAATATATTAAAAATCGTTGCCCTTTTTCCTTACCAGATGGGTGGCCGCCACCTCATCTTCTTTGTGCTCTCCATCCTTTCAACTAATTATTGGTCAACTAAAAGCGATGTGATGCCATAATTCCCAATGGAGCCCAAAATATTGGCAGTTACAAAATCTAATGAAACACGAGGGAAAGAATCATGAGCTGAATCCTACTAACATTAAAACCTATTTATGCTAGTTCTGTTACAGCCAAAATTTAAGCATGATGTGTGAGATTCAATATGCAACCTAAAAATTTAAAATAGAAGTTCTGTTACTTTTGGCCTAGATTGAAGTCGTAAAAAGGTCATACTGTAAAGTAATGCTACATATGAGTTTTATTTGTCGACCGAAATTTTTTTCATTTCTTAATAATGAAGTAGGATCAAGTTCATTAACTTATTATCCTAGATCGAAACAAATTGATAAAATGTCCTACCATATCGCCAATAAATCTAACATGATAAAAATTAGTACGAGCTTCGATTTTGTTTCACGGATCATAAAATAAGTGTTGTTTAACAATAATTCGATTTGACTTTCGCTCATCTATATAATCATTCAATCAGGCTAAAACTTTATCTTGTACCATGAAATTCAACCATATAACAATCCATTGCCTTACCCCTCAAAAAAAAAAGAAGAAGCAATCCATTGCCTTGCCGACGATACAAATATCCGTGTTACTCATTGTAATCGTCCAACGAAAACGATGGTTGAACAAACTGCTCAATCACTTTTGGAAATTAGCAAAATTGCGCACTCGTGCATGGTTCGTGTCAAATCCTTTTCCAAGGATCCACACTTTTTGTTTAGAGTCACCATCCAGATCTCCTTTGGACCCACTCCAAGACAAACCACCATGTTTAAGAACAACCAAAAGTCAAATAATCACCCACAAAAAATTTAATTGGGAGAGTGGGAAAAAAGAGCTAGCAAATATTAGGTTGTCGATGCTATATCAAAGTATTCGCTCTCATAATATGTAACGTTGACATCTTGTTTAAATACATACTTGGACGATATAAAGGGTGAATTTTCCTGTTATATACGTGATATCCTTCAGAAAGTGATGAATATATTAGAAGTTAGAACTTCGAACACTATTTGCTGCTCGTTTGGAACCAAAAAGGTAGCAAAGACACTACTCAATTTCGATACCTTTTGTCTCATTTCGTACCACATACATATATGTACAATGTGCTTTGATTTTGACTGGTTCATATGTTCACTTATCGTACGGAGCCGACCCACAGCAAATCACATAAAAAAGATAATGTTCATTTTCCATGTTTCGATACCTTACAAATTTTAGAGGGCAACCAGACAAATTTTAATTAGAGGGTAGCCCCACAATTTTATTATTTTGGTTGAGTGGGCTGTAGCTATTTATGAGAATCGTCAGCTAGGGATCGGCCAAGATTGGAAGATGCTACGGATTTAGCTTCTCTCCTGTTTTGGCATTTGTATGTATTTTTTATTTATGTTTTCAATTTCATTTCACAACCAGGAAAGTCACGGTAAAACAAATTTCCGAAATCTAGAAATGGTTTTTTATACCACGTCCCGTAGACAAGAGAGAAACCCAGTTGCCCTTGCAAACCAATCAACCATATAATTGCTGGCTTGAGGAATTAGGTTCTCGATGGTTTTTTTACAGAGTGGAAAACCGAGGGTTTTTTTTTGGGCTTAGAAGATTTTATTAAGGAGAGAGATTGTAATACACAGCGAAAAGGAAAATAATAGATATTTTCGCATTCTTCACTATTACAAGGTCACACTCCGAGTATTGTAGTTGGTCTATGAAAAAGTTAATTTCTATTACTATACAAGAAGTACCGTCTTAAAGAATGCGTACAAATAATAAACTGCTAATCATAATGTGAGCTAACAATCTCGATCAAGTTACATGCAAGATGTTTTTTAAAAGATAAGTTACATACAAGATGTAGCTAGGAGGGGGTCTCCAATGGCCAACCTAGCCTAGAGAAATCTTTTCTGTGACAAATTTATTCAAGGCATAAATATCAACTGAAAATGTTGGTTGAGATAGTACAATAATCAAAAAAATACAGACAAAGACGATATAGTGCTGGTTCAAATTGACACAAAGAGACATTATAACACATATAAAAGAATGTTAACAAAACTCAAAGACTACAAAAAAAGGACTTAACAGAGCCGGACTTAACAGTTTAGGACGTGGACCTCTAGATTAAGCCAGCGTGGTCTGCCATGCACCTCTAGACTAAGGTGGTGAGGTCTTCAGCAAAGCCGGACCCTAGACCTCCAGGCTTAAACCCTAAATCCTTTTTGTGGGCGTTGACGCCATCTTACAAATTTACGGATCCATTTTTATACAACCATATTTTATTCGAACGCCACCAAACAAGATTTTAAATAATAACAAAATTCTGTATACAAAATTTTAATAATCGGTTGATATCAACTAGTATTCAGATAACAATTGAACTGATTAATATAAGTTCGAGTCTAACAAAAATTTTAAAAATAACAACCCGCCTTTTATTTAATCTACAACAAATGTTTCACCGGTTCATATAAGTTTCTGTTGGTTAGTGTGAACTAGTTTGATGACATTTACACGAATTAATTCTAAAGCTGTTGCCTTAGTCGCTAGGTCTACAGGGAGTCTACATATATGGCATGTGTGTAGCTGGAAATGGATCTTAAATTACAAAGGATCACGATCACGCACACAGATCAATGTACTTGTGGAGGAATAAATATTGATTAATAGCTTCCATTATGTGTTGTTGGGGTGGGAATTTAAAAAGGACAACATTTGCCGTCCTCTCCATCTAATTCTCCTCTGAGTCTCATTTAATGAACCATTTGTTTCTCTTGTAAGGTCGCCAAACGACACTTAACCATGCGCATGCAAGGGAATAATGAATCCGTTCTCCATGCAAGGAAGAGGAGGGGAAAAGGTTAGGAAGCAAAGAGAACGAAGCTTTAATATGGTTTCTGTTCTTCGTTGTCCTTGTTTCTTTAGAAATAAAAGTCCACCGGTGCAATACTAGGATTTTTCATAAAATCACCCATCCTAATACTACTTTCATCGAAATGTATTTTCATGAGATTCATTATATTAACACACTTATGATAGCACCTTCTTCGTTGTCATTGTTGGTTATAGGAGAAGTTGACTATTTTGATTTATTTTACTTTGTTTTGGTTTTATATACTATCTGATATCTAAATATTTAAGGTGGTGCCGATAAGCTCAAGTTTTAGTAAGATTAAACTTCTAAAAAGTGTCAAAGTTCTCTGAACAAATATTAAATACTGATGCATTCTCAATAACTCGAATTCCAGATATATATTAAATTAGAATAGCCACTTACTAGTTTAACTAAGTGCTCTTATTTTGAGAATATCTGTTTAAAAATGAACAAGTTGGTACATTTTAATAAGGAGATATTATTACACATTAAAAATATGTTAATTTCAATCTAAAAATTCTTAACTCGCACTTATTCTCGTTTAAGTTACGAAAAGTAAATTAGTACCTTATTTTTTTTTATTCATTGAACTCTGCAGACAAAATTGATTTCTAAAGTGATCAATGTACTGGAAAATAATGAAGGATTCAGAAATTTTGGCTAGTGAAATAAACTTATTTTTTTAATTACATTATAAACTTTAGATTTTTATGGCAACCATCTAATTATAAAGAAATAATTATTCTTCATGCAATTATTTTTTTCAAAAATTGATTGAGTGGGGTAACTATCCAACCTAAAAATAACGTTGCTCCTCAACATTTTAACAATTGTTATATTTTTAGGGTAAACTCCACTTTGCTAATATGTAATTTCAGGAATTTTGTTCTAGTAATTTAAAGATATAAAAAATAATTTGCCTATAAAAGATATAAAAATATCATAAAGTTCATTGTCGATTTCTTAAATATTTTTATATCTTTTATTGTCTCTATTATATGTTCATCGTAGGAGATTCAATTTTTAAGGAGCTGAAAACAAAACAACAAGTAATTAACTTTGGATTATTTTGATAGAATAAATAACTTTGGATTTGTTTGTGAACAGTCTTATTAAAAAAATTAAGTGAAAGAGGAAAAATATTAACGTGTCTATAATCGGATGTAACTTCATACAATAAATTTAAAAATAGAAAATTAAATGGCGACAAATTAAACAGTAAAGAATATAATTTTCCTCAACCGATCTGGTGACCCCTTTTCAAAATTTACTGTAATGAATTTAGTTAAAGTTGCATGAATTGAGGGTTGTGCGAATAAAAATAAAAATTTATTATATTATCATGTTAAAGTCTTCGTTACCATAACTTAAATCTCAACAATTGTATGATTATTTTGTCTATAATTGATTATTAATAAAGAATGTCATGACCGCCGTATTTCTCAAAAAAAGAAGAAGACAATTACCATGATTTCCCCCGACAATATAATCAATGAGTACCAATTGGAACAGGTTGCTTAATACTTGTGATTATATGAATTGCGACTGATGATAAGGCACATGCGAGATTCCCCGCAAATTTTTCCATATCCATGACCAAAGTTTATGAGATGATTTCTGACCACTTTTTATGATCAATGTGTTCAAATTTGGGAGCCTAAAATGCATCAATCGACAAAGTAGTTACATAAACATTTGTATTCTTTGATAGTTCAATTTTTTTATATAACCACTTGTCTGACTAATCGATGTTCGAGTTAGATAAGATAATTAAAAAATAATATAATTTTTTTAACAAATACTTAATACTTTTACATTTCTAGGAGTTTGATATCAAAATCTCTTAATTAAATTATAATAATGTTCTTGTCGGTTAATTTGCGTGGTTTTCGATAGATCCAAATATCTAATCGTACTAATAAGTCCAGTTGATGTGATTAGCAACAGTATATATAGGTACTGCTAAATTCGACCTTAGTGAGCATCATTGTCGGTCCGATGTTGATTAAAATGCAAACGAGTTGTTGTCTGTCTTTAATTTGTTTCTTTGTTGTGATTTGGTCTAAAAGGGTAGGCTCATATCAAGTCTCGGATACTGCCTAAAATATTTACTGTGTCGGAAATTGTTAAATTATAAATCTTAATTATGGTCAAAGATATCGTCGAACCTTATTTAACGATGATTTTTATAATAATATTTTGTTATTCGTTCAACCCGAAATTATATGTAGTTCAGATGATGTATCAAAATCTCATAGATATAAGAAGTTGCAAGATTCGAAGTGCTTTGAGTTTATTCTGTGTAGTTCATAAACCATTTTTTAATATAATTTTTATTCATATAATGTTAGGTCGACAATTGTAAATGTTGTATGATTTACTGTTAGTGAATTTTGCACGTTCTAAAAAAATAAGTGCATGTATTATATATCTACTTAGGCATGATTTAATTTCATTTAATTGATCAATTAATTTTTCCCGTAAAAAAATTATTATATTAGTAATTCTAGTTGAACTTTAGAGTTGTAAATATAACTAATCGAATGCCAAAATTTAAACACAAAAAAAGGCCACAATTTCACCCAAATTTTAGAGGCCATAAGTTTTTTAAAATACCTTTTTGTATTAACTATACAGTGCCACGCCTACATGTATCTGTTTTTATTCGGCCTATTTAGTAATTCATATTGTATTAAAAGAAAATATGCATTGATGAGACACTAAGGCATAGGCTCAACTGTATTATATCAGTTTTATCATAATTCAATACGCAACAGTGTTTTATTGTACTGCTTTCATCTTAACAAAATTTATCTCCTTACTAAAAAAAATGCTATTTTTTCATCTTGGCCCGATGTTCAAGAAAATATTTTTTATGGATAAATAAAAATAATATTTGTTTTGTACCATTAGAAACCCATCATGTCCTGGATAGAATATATACTTTATGGACTACATACTATTACGGTTAATTTTTTGCAGTGGTGCCAAAAATTCCGACAATTCCGAGAATGGAGTTGTCAGTTAAAGTATTATCTGTCTGGGGTTGGTTAGAAACTGCACAAAATATTGCGGTTTCATTTTGCAAAAATCGCACAATTTTGTGCGGTTTTAGTTGGAGGTAGTAGCCAAGTTGAGCCGGCTAAAAGTGAGCCAAGGAAGCCAAAAAACGCACAAAATTGTGCAGTTTTAGTTTTAGCCAAAAAAGATCAAACAAAAATATTATGCTCTTGTTCTAATTCGAACTCAAGACCTCCCCACTTATTAATAAGAGTGCTTTAACCAACTGAACTACTAGAAATTGTTGACTACACATTTAAAATAAATTATATAATATATAAATACGGATTCACTAATATTAATATTATTACTATTTATTACATTTAATGGTATATGATTATTACAATTAATATTATTAATTAAGAATAAATTAACTAATTAACATTCGGAAAGACACATATAAATATTAATAATTACCATTTATTATAATTAGTGGTATATGATTATTATAATTAATATTATTAATCAAGAACAAATTAAAAAATTAACTAATTAACATTCGGAAAGACACAAATAAATATTAATATTATTACCATTACCATTTATTACAATTAATTATATTAATTGTAATAATTATATACCACTAATTGTAATAAATGGTAATGGTAATAATATTAATATTTATTCGTGTGATCTTTTTTGGCTCACCTTTAGCCGGCTCAACTTGGCTACTACCTCCAACTAAAACCGCACAAAATTGTGCAGTTTTTTGCAAAACAAAATCGCAACATTTTGTGCAGTTTCTAACCAATCCCAGATAGGGAATACTTTAACTGACAACTTCATTCTCGGAATTGTCAGAATTTTTGGCACCAGTGCAGAAAATTAACCTACTATTACTAGCTGCATGCTTGGGGTTAATTAAAAAAACAATTAAAATGAAAAACTGACAAAATTTTGATTAATAATGTTATATTGAGTAGTGACAGCGAAATCCATTTTCATGCTTCCACATTTACAATTTCACGTAGAATTTGGTAAATGTCACATTTTGAACGTTGTAGTTAGATGGATTTTTTATGAAATGGGTAAAAAAAAAATATTTTTTCTAAATAGGTAAAAAGTTATACATATTCTCTAAATAAGTTAAAAAATTATTTAATATTAAAATATTTTGAAGGAGGCGAATTTAAAAAGTTATACATATTTCCTAAATACTTAATTTATTTTTATTTTGTTTCGAATAAAAATTTATTGTTACCGAATTTAATCGTTGTATCGTAAAATTTATCCCAAACTTGGTAAATCGTTATATATTAGTATAATGGCAACGTTTAAATTGTTATATTGTAAATTCGGTATCGATAAATTTACGTTATATCGTAAATTCAATATCATTTTTTATAGGTACCGATATAATTCGATATTGTTGTATCATAAATTTAATATACTATTATTAATTAATTGTTGTCATTATACTAATATAATATATCGATAAATTCAGATGATTTAGTACTTGGATAAATTTACGATATAACAATTAAATTTATCGATATATATAAATTCAGATCATTCTATGACCAAATAATTTTTTTATTCCTAAATTTTTATTCCTAATTTATCGATATATATCATTTTAGAATAATGCGAGTAGAGATAAATTCATGAAGATTAAATTCGGTATTAATAAATTTTCATTCGAAATAAAATAATAATAAAAAATTAAGTGGAAGCGCCCTGACAACATGGCGCCTCCACTATATATATATATATATATATATATATATATATATATATATATATATTTCCATAAATTAAGTGGAGGGCCCTGACAATAGGGCGCTTCCTTTAAAATATTTTAATATTAAATAATCTTTCAACTTATTTAGGAAATATGTATAACTTTTTGTCAATTTCAAAAAAAATTCCGATGGTTTTGTATTTGAAAAAATAAATAATTACATTGATTGAAACAAATAATACAATAATTATACAATAGAACGATGCATAAGAGAATATTCCTATTGCATTATTCATATATTTTGCAAACAGATTCAAAGCAACAAACAAGTTTAGTTGCATTGCACCTTGACCAGATTCAATGGGACATGTTTTTCGCATTTTCAAACATCACCTCAGGCATTTCGTGAATATTTTTTTTAACCTCTTGTATTTGGTCAAATAATATCCGATCTTATTTGAATGATGTTCACTTAGACAGAAAAACTAACTATGGTTAAGATTTTTTACCAAAAAAGTGAAATGGAGAAACGTTTGTCACAAAAATGGGCAAAGCAAAATCACGTTGTACTTGAATAAAAACGTACGGTAGCAAAATGAACTTTTCTTTTCCACAATAGTTCAACAGCACATGCCACAGAAACATATTTCCCAAATTTTCAAGTGGAACAGTCCACGGTTTTTAACCTCCTGCCACAATGGGACAGTCCAATTTTTCAAACTTGGGGTTTGGAGCTAACGGTAGAAAAAAGAAAGAAAGGAAAACCCATCTCCCAAATTCTCTCTCTATATTTTTTATAGATTATTTTTTGTTGATTAATAGTAATATTTGCATATTACAAAGCAAAACTTGTGTAAATTTTTTTATTATGAGGTTGTAACCACTAACCTGATTAAAATCTAACACAACAAGAAACAAACTGTATCAGCGAAAAAGAATACCGAGCATTAACGGCGCTAGAAATAAAACTCTCTCTATCTCTCTTCCTTGTTCACATGGTAACCAAGGGGATGTCTTGTAGTGGCATTTTGTAATTCCATTTGTACAGATCTTGTTGAGAGGCATGTGAAGAGGGTACTACTACTCCCTTTTCTTTTATAGGCCCAATCGGGTTGTGTGCATGTGCCTCTTCACATCCAATCCAACCCCCTTTTTTAACCCTTTAGTTAGCCCCTTTCCTCTCTAGTTTTATTATCAATAATTTCCAAATCATTTCCTCAAACCCACCAAATACCCCCACCATAAAGAAACCTCATCTCTCCCCACCTCTCTATTTTTTAGTTAAAACTGTCAGATTCTATTTTGAAAGTCATTTTTTCAACTGTGTTTTCCGTTGGTAAGATTTGGACAAACTACCATAATTTTTGCATTCTCCCTTTTGCACCTTTCCCTCCACCTAATGTACCCCACTAATTAATAACAATCTCCAAACCCCTCTCCTTATGCAAACATTCCTCTTTCCCCCATTTGAAAAGAGTTTGAGCCCCAAAGTCTTCTGTTGAGTCAGGTATGTAGCCCATTTCTTCAAACAAATATATATTTTTAAAAAACAGAGAATTTAATTGTCAAGGTGAAAAAAGTAACTTTAACATTTATGTTTCTGAGTAAAAGCCTTTATTATCTGAGGTGGGTTTAGAGTAAATAATAGTAGGGTCCCTTCTTCCTGGTCGGATGCATGGTTTGGCCTATGTGGCCATCCTCCCCCCCTCTCTCTCTCTCTCTCTCTCTCTCTCTCTCTCTGAACACACAAATTGCTTCCTCCAAAAGGCCTATAAATATGAACATGCTCCTCTTGGTCTAAACCAGATGAAGCCCACACAAACCACTAATAACAACAGCTAATTCCTTGGAGGAGGAAGAACAAAGGCACCACCACCCCCAAGAATGGCTGTTGTAGTGATTGCCCTTGTCTTAGTCTTCTTGGTGCTCTGCCTCTCCTCTGCTTTGCTTAAATGGAATGAGGTGAGGTTCAGGAAGAAAGGGTTGCCCCCTGGAACCATGGGATGGCCAATTGTTGGTGAAACCACTGAGTTCCTCAAGCATGGACCTGACTTCATGAAGCACCAAAGAGCAAGGTGTGCTTCTTTTATTTACATGGTCCTCTGTTTCTGCCCTGTTTTTTCGTATTCAAATCCCTTATCACTTGGACCAACTCTCGTTGTTTTTGCGGGTTCAAACCCGACCACCCGGTGAACCAAGTGTGGTAATCTGTACCTGTAAAGATAGGCAGGCGTGCACCTATACAGTTTCAGTGTCAACATTTTGTACGCAACTATTGAACTCTGTAGTTCCGTCAATTCTTATACGTCTTTTGTTAGGTACGGGAGCTTCTTCAAGTCCCACATCCTGGGGTGCCCTACGATAGTGTCCATGGACCCAGAGCTGAACAGGTACATCCTAATGAACGAGGCGAAAGGGCTCGTCCCCGGATACCCGCAATCGATGCTCGACATCTTGGGCAAGTGCAACATTGCGGCGGTCCACGGTTCCACCCACAAGTACATGAGAGGAGCCCTGCTCTCCCTCATCAGCCCAACCATGATCAGAGAGAAGCTCCTCCCCACCATTGATCGCTTCATGAGAACCCACCTCTCCAACTGGGACAACCAAGTCGTTGACATCCAGTTGAAGACCAAAGAGGTATATAATTCGGTATGCTCGGGTATCCGCTGTTATATTCACGGATATAGTTACTGATCAGTACATTATTTTGTCACATTTTGTAGATGGCTCTCCTCTCAGCTCTTTACCAGATTTCCGGCATCGAATCAGGATCGTTGTGCAAGGCCTTTGTGCCCGAATTTTTCAAGCTGGTTCTAGGCACTTTGTCACTGCCAATTGATCTCCCGGGAACCAATTACCATGGCGGGGTCCAGGTGAATATCGATTTTTCGAATCGTCGGTCCATCTTTTACCACTTGAGTCGGGTTTTAAAATCGCCGTATATTGTTGTGCAGGCAAGGAAGAACATTGTGAGGATGTTGGGGCAACTTGTGGAAGAGAGAAGGGCTTCAAAGGAATCCCACAAGGACATGCTTGGTTGCCTGATGAGAACTGAAGATAACAGATACAAGCTAACTGATGAAGAAATAATTGACCAAATAATCACAATTTTGTACTCTGGTTACGAGACAATTTCTACTACCTCAATGATGGCCGTTAAGTACTTGCATGATCACCCAAAAGCCCTTGAAGAACTAAGGGTACGTTGTTTTTCCGAAACTATCTGGTATCCGAACATCAATCCGGTGCATGCAATATTTTGTCTATGGTACTAATGATGGTGTTATTTGGTTTTGAAGAAGGAGCATTTTGCAATTAGAGGAAATAAAAGTCCCGAGGAACCAATTGGCCTGAACGACCTCAAGTCCATGAGATTTACACGAGCGGTACGGTATCGTTGATTATAAATTGTGCCTTTTTAAAATTAATTAAGCATCTGTAATTTTTCTGATTTGTGTTTTTTTTTCCTCATGCAGGTTATCTTGGAGACTTCGAGGTTGGCTACAATCGTCAATGGGGTCCTGAGGAAGACCACAAGAGAAATGGAATTAAATGGCAAGTACAATCAATATACACCATATTGAATTATAATGTTATTTATTTTAATTTATTTTTTGGAAAAAATAATGAGAAATAATGTGAAGAACATGTCATGGAAATATAAGATGGGTTCCTATGTGGACCTAGCACTGATTTGATTTATATAGCATACCTACCAATCCAGCGAGGCCATTCCCTAGATACCCCAGGTTTTGTAATCTATTATTTTGACAAGAAAGTGGGCTTTTTATTGAAAGGAATATTTCATCATGTTCTTAATTATTATTGCTTAGATAATCACTTGGATCAACTTTGTTATAACTTAATTAAAATATCTCGAGTTCAAACTATTGAATAACAATGTTACATATTTGTGAGGATAATGTTGTTATCATTCATAGCCGTCTCAGAGGTGGTTTTAAAAATATTATTCACTTTTTTTCACCATTCATTATTTATTTGTAATGTTTTTCTTTTGGGACTTGACTTTTTGAAAGAAACAGTAAACCTTTTAACTTAATAGCTGTTTTTCCCGCCTTTTTCATTTTATTTATTTTTGTGGGCCTGCTTAAACAAAGTTTAGTAGTGAATTAAGAATCATTACTACAATTATATCCAATTAATTAATAATCCCTTTTTCCTCTTGTACTTGCAGGATTTACAATTCCCAAAGATTGGAGAATATATGTATACACAAGGGAGTCTAATTATGACCCCCATATGTTTCCGGACCCATTTTCCTTTAATCCATGGAGATGGCTGGTAAGCCCAATTAATTAATTCCCATTACTCTAAATTCTAATTTTGTATATTAATTTTTCAGCTGAAACCAACTAATAATCGGTGATCCGACTAATGAGATTACAAATTTGATTTTTCCAGGACAAAAAGTTGGAGTCCCAAAACCATATCTTCATCTTTGGAGGCGGTTCTAGGCAATGTCCTGGAAAGGAACTAGGAGTAGCAGAAGTTTCTACTTTCCTTCACTATTTTGTAACTAGATACAGGTAAGTTAATCATAAAACAAAAATTATTTAGCATATAGTTTTATATATCTCTCTAATTAATTAGTCAGCTGATTCTGTTGTTAATTGATTTGCAGATGGGAAGAAGTTGGAGGAGACAAAGTAATGAGATTTCCAAGAGTTGAAGCACCAAATGGGCTACACATTAGGGTCTCATCTTACTAATTAACCAACCTATATAATTCATGTGCACATATGAGATGAGGGAGACAGAGAGAGATTGGGGAATGTACATAATTTTAATTCCTCAAAGTATATGATGTAACCTGTAATTTTCTACACCCACACTGATGTTGATTAGAAAGTGAATGACACCAAGACTTCCATTTTTGGGTACTTTTAGTTTCTCTCAAAAAAGTTCTCTCTTTATTTGCCTTTTTTTATTTGAAAATGTCTCGTTACTTTTTCACTTTTCTGGTGAACTTGTATCATTTACAATTTAGAATCAAACATTAGCGATTTTTTTTTCTAAAAGGAGGGATTGAAGATGCCCCCAATTATTTATCAGAAACTTGGATCGATACAACAACGAATCTTGAAAAAGAGATGTTGCTTGGATCCTTGGACATTAGCACTGTCTGGTCTTAATTAAGAGGTTGACGATATTTTTTTCATGTATAAAATTTGAACTCAAAAATTCTTATATGACAAATTTTCATCATGTTTTTTTACCATTTTGATCAATTCTGATTCGCTATTTTTTTCACTTTTGAGGAAGCCATGATGCTAAGTGGATTATCAATCAAGAAATTGGCCTGTGACCCACCCATGGCATATGGTAACAAGTACCAACCACTATTATAAGTGTCCCAATTGCCATGAAAGACATTGACATGACGATCAATTTCAATGTCGGATATAACCAGTGTATTTTTTTTAAGATTAAAATAGCACTTTCATTAAACATGAAAATCATACAAGATTAGAACGGTAAGCTCGAAAAGAGGGAAAGAAAGAAGATCATCCTCCGCAAAAGTACATAATCTAGCCGTTTTATCAAGCCAATTTGCCACACGATTAGCTTGCCGTGGCGTATATACAAATTTATACTTAGGTACACTTAGATATAACCAATGTCTTGTATAACATATTATTGTTAAGATAAATAGTAAAATAGGTCAATACGCATATGTTTTCTTTTTACGCTACTCCAAAGCGTACCATAGTACTATCTGATGCCATCATGTCGGAGTTATAAGAAAATATCCTATTAAAGACAAATAATTTTTTTTGGAATCTATAGTTCCACTACGTACAACATTCAAAAGCCAACATACATGTCGGAAGTTGAATGGTTCAAAGTGATAATTGTTGTTCGTCGGAGTTTGGTGTACTTGATTAGGATCTACGGCAGTCGAGGCAAGTGTTAGACACTTTCTCCGTAAGACGAGATTGCCCCGTATATTTCAGTGCGGTACGGGCTACGGCAATCGTCCCCAGATACAACGACTGTAAGGGCATTTCCAAGAACATTGTACACGTATCTCGAAACTTTCGGGCGAACCCTTATATACCCAGAACTTTCGGACGGACTTTGTGAGTGAAGAACGGGGGGAGAGAGGAGAAGACAACAATGCCTATATAGATGCACTTGCTACTGGGATGAGGATAATGGCAAGGGGGCAGGCCTATTTATAGGCTGGAGGAGGCAGGGAGGCTCCTTCCAGGCGCGCCCAGGCTGCGCTGGCGCCCTTTCGTGAGAGATTTCGCACCCCTTCGACTTTCTGGAAGTCTCCTGCACATTCCTGCTCGTCGTGCCTCTTCGGTGGCCAACCTGAAGGTGCTCGCAGCTCCTCGTCACTCCGGTAGCTGCGCAGCTCTCTCCGAACCCGGGCAAAATACTTAAGGCTCTTCCAGCTCCTCGCGACGATGCGCACGTGCGAAGTGCGAAGTGCGCCACAAAGCGCCCATTGCGACCTGCGTCTAATGCGCCATGCGCACGTGCACGTGCGCATAGCGTGCGCGTGCGCGAGCGGGTGCTCGTGCTCGTGCTCAGACGGTGCTTCGCACCGTCCTCGCAGCTAGTGGTGGGTCAGCCTTTTGGGTAGTCAATCAAGTTGAGAGGTAAGGAGAGGAATTCCTTATAAATAAGGAAATCCTCCTTGCTCTAAATCAATGTGGTACACATTCCTTAACTTGACTTTGGGCCTTCTACTTGGGCCTTTCCAATTTGGGCCAAATACATTAAATATGCATTCAACCCAACAATCTCCCACATGAATGATGATTAATGCATGCAGACTCTAATCGAAAGTTCTGACGTGTTATTATTGCATCTAGACAGGTAGCTTGTGGCTTTGAACCTTCTATAGTAATATGTTATCGGATTTACTCGCTGCTCGGTGAACGTGATGTCTTGAACCATTAGCTTTTGGCGTAAACCAAGACAATAACATTTACACAATAATAACCCTAGTATATTTGGGTTCTCACGTTGTGTTCGTTTCGGCCATGGACCGTATCTTGGATTCATAAGTATTTTTTCCCATTTGAAGCGGCCTCACTTCACACTTACATAGGTGATCTCCCATCAGGAGTATCCTGCCATACTCCACCTTTATCAAGGTATAAGAATCATTAAAAGCGTAATGCTTAACCTTACCACACTGCTGCAGGCTAACACCTGGGCAGCTTCTGAGAATGAGATAAGTTCCAGGTGATTAACTGGACCCCCCATAACTTAGTTGTCTCATTGAACCAAGTTTGTGGGATCTCTACTCATCATGGTTGAGTTACAGCTATGGACGTTCTTTAGTGTGTGGATTTTAGTCCCATTCCCCTTACTGCGTTGTACATTTGATCTCTATTGATTCCTTTCGTAAAAGGATCAGCTAAGTTGTCCTTGGACTTTACGTAATTAATGGTGATCACCCCACTAGAGATCAACTGTCTAATGGTATTGTGTCTCCGATGGATATGTCGAGACTTTCCGTTGTACAATGTACTTTGTGCTCTCCCGATTGCAGACATGCTATCACAATGTATCAATACGGGAGGCACCGGTTTGCTCCAGCACGGAATATCCTCTAGGAAGTTTCTGAGCCATTCAGCTTCTTTCCCAGCTTTGTCTAGTGCTATAAACTCTGACTTCATGGTGGATCGAGCTATGCACGTTTGTTTAGAGGACTTCCAAGACACAGCTCCTCCTCCTATGGTGAATACGTATCCACTTGTGGATTTGGACTCCTTAGTGTCTGATATCTAGTTTGCGTCACTGTATCCTTCTAATAAAGCTGAATATTTAACATAATGTATCCCATGGTTTATGGTATGTTTTAAATACCGCAAAACCCTTTCCAGAGCTAGCTAGTGATCCTTCCCTGGATTACTTGTGAATCCACTAAGCTTACTAACTGAGTACGCAATATCAGGACGTGTGCAGTTTGTTAAATACATCAAGCTCCCGATAATTTGCGCATACCTCAGTTGAGATACTGGGTCCCCTCGATTCTTGGCTAAGTGTAGATTCAAATCTACTGGAGTCTTCACCAGAGGTTTGTCAAAAGCTTCAAATTTTTTTAGCACGCTCTCCACGTAGTGGGATTGCGTCAAGATAATTTCGTCAGCTTTCCTAGAAATTTTTATTCCTAGTATGACGTCTGCCAGACTCATATCTTTCATGTCAAAGTGGTTCTTTAACATGTTCTTAGTTTTTACAATAACCTCTTTATTGCTTCCCATAATTAGTAAGTCATCTACGTAGAGACATACAATTACGTAAGCTTCAGGTGTGCCTTTAATGTAAACACATTTATCACACTCATTGATCTTAAACCCATTCGACAGCATTGTTCTGTCAAACTTCTCGTGCCACTGTTTCGGCGCTTGTTTTAGCCCGTATAGTGACTTGACTAGCCGACACACTTTATGCTCTTGACCGGGAGCCACAAACCCTTCAGGTTGCTCCATGTATATCTCCTCTTCCAGTTCTCCATTTAGAAAAGCTGTTTTTACATCCATTTGGTAGATCTCGAGATTATAGAGTGCTGCGACAGCTATGAGTACTCTAATTGATGTGATTCTTGTGACCGGTGAATACGTGTCAAAGAAATCATATCCCTCCTTCTGTTTGAACCCCTTAGCTACCAATCGAGCTTTGTACTTGTCGATTGATCCATCAGCTTTGTATTTCCTTTTTAGGATCCACCTGCATCCCAAAGGTTTGCAGCCCGGTGGGAGATCCACGATTTCCCACGTGTGGTTTTGCATAATAGATTCTATCTCACTATTGATAGCTTCCTTCCAGAGAGGAGCATCTGGACTGGACAATGCCTCTTGAATTGTCCTGGGTTCATCTTCTAACGCATAGGTTAGATAATCTGGACCAAAGGATTTGGTTACCTTCATCCGTTTACTACGTCTAAGTTCATCATCTTCCTGATTTGACCCTTGCGTAGTCTCGTGAGCCCTTTTCTTTGGACTCCATTCCTTTCTTTCCTTATTAGGAAAGCTATTCTCAAAGAACGTTGCGTTCCTTGACTCTATGACCATTCCCATGTTTATCTCAGGGTTTTCAGATTTATGCACCAAAAATTGATAAGCACTACTATTTTGTGCATATCTGATAAAGATGCAATCAATGGTCTTGGGTCCTATTCTCACCTGCTTAGGCTTAGGTACTTCGACCTTTGCTAGGAACTCCCACACTTTAAGGTAACCGTAGGAAGGCTTTCTTCCTTTCCATAGTTCATATGGGGTTTTATCCCTTTTCTTGTGTGGTAATTTGTTTAGAATGTGGTTAGCTGAGAGCACAGCTTCCCCCCACATGTTCTGGGGTAAGCCCGAGCTAATCAACATAGTGTTCATCATCTCCTTAAGAGTTTGATTTTTGCATTCAGCTACGCCATTCAATTGATGTGAGTATGGAGCAGTCGTTTGATGAATAATCCCATGTTCTTGACAGAGTTCATCAAACAGAGCTACATATTCTCCCCCTCGATCACTTCAGATCATTTTGATTTTCACGCTGAGTTGATTTTCAACCTCATTCTTATATCTCTTAAAGGCATCAAGAGCTTCGTCTTTGCCCTTTAGGAGATATACGTAACAGTATCTCGTGCAATCATCGATAAACGTGATGAAGTATTTCTTCCCGCCTTTAGTTTGCACGTGTTTCATATCGCAAGTGTCCGTATGAATTAACTCTAAAGGCGTAGTACTTCTTTCCACCGAATGGAAATGTGCTTTAGTCATTTTAGCCTCCACACATACTTCACATTTATCGGATGGGTTGAACTCTAGATTCGGTAACAAATTTAAACTTACTAACTTTCTCAGCGAGTTTAAATTTACGTATCCTAATCTACCATGCCATAAATTAGAACACTCGGCCAAGTAAGAAGAAGCGTTAACTTTATTTTCACCGTTAAAGGTGCGATGTACAGTTATTACATTCATCTTAAACAACCCCCTCTCTAGATAACCCTTTCCTATGAATTGACCCGCTTTGGTCAGTACAAACTTATCAGCCTCAAATACAAGCTTAAGACTGGCTTTGCTTAACAGTGAGCCAGAAACTAAATTCTTGCGGATGTCCGGGACATGCAGCACATCCTTGAGGGTCAGCTCCTTTCCTGAGGTCAGTTTCAGGACCACCTTATCCAGACCGACGATCTTGGACGTTGCGAAGTTTTCCATGAACAGCTTTCGGCCGGTGATCGGGATATAGCTCGAGAACATCTCCTTGTCCGAGCAGATGTGGCGGGTAGCTCCTGTGTCCACGAACCACTCTCTCGGATTATCCACCAGGTTGGCTTCAAACACCACGGCTGACAGATCTATCTGGGACAAGTCTTCAGCCAGGTTAGCTTTTCCTTGGTCGTCCTTCTTCGGCTGGCGACAGTCCTTAGCCATGTGTCCGAGTTTGCCGCAGTTATAGCAGTCATCCTTGATCTTCTTGTTCTTTTTCTTCTTGGGCTCTTGCTTCTCCTGCTTATCCCCGGACTTCTTCCTCTTCTTGCCACCTTTTCCCTCGAGGTGCACGGTGGTCTCAGAGTTGGCCTTGCCTTGCTTGACTTTAGACTTTCGGTTGTCTTCCTCGATCCTAAGTCTCACTACCAGGTCTTCCAGGCCCATGTCCTTCCTCTTGTGCTTGAGGTAGCTCTTGAAATCCTTCCAGAGTGGGGGGAGCTTCTCGATCATCGCAGCTACTTGGAAGGACTCGCTGAGTTGCATCCCTTCGGCTTGGATCTCGTGATGGATCAGCTGTAACTCCTGCACTTGGTCGATGACCTTCTTGGAGTCCACCATCTTGAAGTCGAGGAATCGTCCAACGATGAATTTCTACGTCCCGGCATCCTCCATTTTGTACTTCTTCTCGAGTGAACTCCACAGCTCCTTAGCAGTCTTGGCTTCCGCATAGACGTTGTAGAGCATGTCGTCTAGTCCATTCAGGATGTAGTTCCGGCACAGGAAGTCGCTGTGACTCCACGCATCGAGAGCGTTGATCTTCTGTTGATCCGTCTCATTTTTCGCTATCTTCGGTGCTTCCTCTTTCAGGAACCGAACTAGGTTGAGCGTGGTCAGATAGAACGTCATCTTCTGTTGCCACCTCTTGAACTCGGTACCGTTGAACTTGGCCGGCCTTTCGGCGTGGACAGTTCCCGGGACCGCTGGCATTAGTACGGTGCTTGACGATGCCATCTTCAAGTACACTATCTCGTCTTACGATTGTTGTTCGTCAGAGTTTGGTGTACTTGATTAGGATCTACGGCAGTCGAGGCAAGTATTGGACACTTTCTTCATAATACGAGATTGTCCCATATATTTCAGTGCGGTACGGGCTACGACAATCGTCCCCAAGATATAACGACTGTTAGGGCATTTCCACAAACGTTGTACACGTATCTCGAAACTTTCAGGCAAACCCTTATATACCCAGAACTTTCGGACGGACTTTGTGAGTGAAGAACGGGGGGAGAGAGGAGAAGACAACAATGCCTATATAGATGCACTTGCTGCTGGGATGAGGATAATGGCAAGGGGGCAGGCCTATTTATAGGCTAAAGAAGGCAGGGAGGCAGCCACCCCAAAGGGACTCGTCTGGTCGGCCAGCAGGCTGGCTGGCTACGCTCGTGGCCCTTAGGTAGCTTCTGGATCCTTCCAGGCGCACCCAGGCTGCGCTGGCGCCCTTTCGCGAGGGATTTCGCACCCTTTCGGCCTTCTGGAAGTCTTCTGCACATTCCTGCCCGTCGTGCCTCTTCGGTGGCTAACCTGAAGGTGCTCGCAGCTTCTCGTCACTCCGGTAGCTGCGCAGCTCTCTCCGGACCCGGGCAAAATACTTAAGGCTCCTCGCGACGATGCGCACGTGCTACGGTAATCGTCTCCAAGATACAACGACTGTTAGGGCATTTCCAAAAATATTGTACACGTATCTCAAAACTTTCGGGGAAACCCTTATATACCCAGAACTTTCGGACGGACTTTGTGAGTGAAGAACGGGGGGAGAGAGGAGAAGACAACAATGCCTATATAGATGCACTTGCTGCTGGGATGAGGATAATGGCAAGGGGGCAGGCCTATTTATAGGCTGGAGGAGGCAGGGAGGCAGCCACCCCGAAGGGACTCGTCCGCTCGGCCAGTAGGCTGGCTGGCTGCGCTCGTGGCCCTTCGGTGGCTTCTGGATCCTTCCAGGCGCGCCCAGGCTGCGCTGGCGCCCTTTCGCGAGGGATTTCGCACCCCTTCGGCCTTCTGGAAGTCTCCTGCACATTCCTGCCCGTCGTGCCTCTTCGGTGGCTAACCTGAAGGTGCTCGCAGCTCCTCGTCACTCCCGTAGCTGCGCAGCTCTCTCCAGACCCGGGCAAAATACTTAAGGCTCCTCGCGACGATGCGCACGTGCTACGGCAATCATCCCCAAGATACAACGACTGTTAGGGCATTTCCAAGAACGTTGCACACGTATCTCGAAACTTTTGGGCGAACCCTTATATACCCAGAACTTTTGGACGGACTTTGTGAGTGAAGAACGGGGGGAGAGAGGAGAAGACAACAATGCCTATATAGATGCACTTGCTGCTGGGATGAGGATAATGGCAAGGGGGCAGGCCTATTTATAGGCTGGAGGAGGCAGGGAGGCAGCCACCCTGAAGGGACGCGTTCGCTCGGCCAGCAGGCTGGCTTGCTGCGCTCGTGGCTCTTCGGTGGCTTCTGGATCCTTCCAGGCGCGCCCGGGCTGCGCTGGCGCCCTTTCGCGAGGGATTTCGCACCCCTTCGGCCTTCTGGAAGTCTCCTGCACATTCTTGCCCGTCGTGCCTCTTCGGTGGCCAACCTGAAGGTGCTCGCAGCTCCTCGTCACTCCGGTAGCTGCGCAGCTCTCTCCGGACCTGGGCAAAATACTTAAGGCTCCTCGCGACGATGCGCATGTGCGAAGTGCCATGTGCGCCACAAAGTGCCCATTGTGACTTGCGTCCAATGCACCATGCGCACACGCACGTGCGTGTGCGCGTGCTCGGACGGTGCGAATCGCAGCTAGCGGTGGGTCTGCCTTTTGGGTAGTCAATCAAGTTGAGAGGTAAGGAGAGGAATTCCTTATAAACAAGGAAATCCTCCTTGCTCTAATCAATGTGGTACACATTCCTTAACTTGACTTTGGACCTTTCACTTGGGCCTTTCCAATTTGGGCCAAATGCATTAAATATGCATTCAACCCAGGAATAATAAAATTGATAATTGTAACACATGATCTTGGATTCGAATATTGTAAATACATCAATAAGAAAGCCTTCTAATATTTAATATTTTAATAAATGTGGTCTGATTGATGATCTGATCAATCGAACCATAACATACGTAATCCCAATCATTTTTAACGTAAATTTATATGGTGATTCAACCGATGGTCACTAATCTAGACTTTATGAATCGTTTTGCCCGTGGCCTGTTTGAAGAAAGCCCTTGGACCATAAGCCGTTTTCGAGTACTCTTGGGCTAATAAATGGGCCATAAATTCCTGGTTACGAAGAAAAGATATTTAGAATTGACTGCCTTCTTCGGATGCCTTAGAATATTATAGGAAAGGCAGTTTAATTAAAATAGGAAAATTATAAAATGCAGTTTAGTTCAAATAGGAAACTAACTAATACAGTTTAATTTAAATAAGAGGATTTAGCTATATTAAATATTTTAAGGGTGGGCATAGTAGAGATTTCATATTTTACTAAGGGTGATTTTGGAAGGAAATTATTTCCATCTGAGGTTTCACATTAATGTAGATATAAAAATTGATATATATTTTTTATAACCAACAAACACTTTGATCAATTGGTAAGAACGATATCCTACCTTAATCAAGAGATATTGAGTTCCAATATCAGTTCACTATTTGGATTAATGATTTTGGTTAAGTTAGGATTTTTTTACACATAAATGTCCGGCAACATTCGGAGTTATCCCGAATAAACCCATAGAATTAACGTACGAATATATAATTTAAGTCAAGAGTTATCTTTATTACTAGATTTTTTATTTTAATATTGCGAGTTACACCAGTTCTATTTTCATTTTCTCTGTCACTCGTTCACATAAAATCCGACTAAAATTCGTCAAAGGCCACACACGTATATACAATCTACCATCATTAAATTTAAACTAAAATTTTCAAAATAAATAATAATTTATTTAAACTAATAACGCCAAAAAAGAAGAAGAACAGTTCCCGAAAGTTCGCATTAACAATATTAATACATCCACCTCTCTATGCATGCATAGACACACAATTGAACAATCGAAAACGCAAAATCCATGCGTTCATTTACGTTTCCCTTATTCCCCAACTCACCACTTATGCACCACAAAAATAACCTTATAAACACATTAAAATAATAAATTAATAATACACACATATTAACAAATATGAGTTTTATGTTCTATCTTAACTAATATATTTCGAAATTTAATATTTTAAAAATGCAATACTATCAAATATTTTTTAGAAAATTTTTATCAACTATCAAATATCCCACCAAGCTCTATCCTAGATTAATCACTTTATATAAATAATAAATTCCCCTCCTCACTTTATATAAATAATAAATTGATCTATTTTGAACAAGTCTCCGCCCCAATTAATCACTTTATATAAATAATAAATTCCTTCCATACATTCTTCCTCCACGTCTCTCAACCCTTAATTACCCTTCCCCTCCTCTTCCGCCCTATTTCCCGGCCTCCTCACGTCCCCCCTCCCACTTCCCTTATATATATCCTCTCCATCCCTCTCCTCTTCTTCACTTGTTATTTCATTATAAAAAATCTTATCATATAGTTTTATTTCATATAGTTTTATTTAATTATCATCCAAAAAACCATGGTTGAGCCAGCCACGGACACAAGGTCAGCCGCTAAGCCTGTGGCTCTCCTGAAGGATGAGCTAGACATAGTGATTCCGACGATAAGGAACTTGGACTTCTTGGAGATGTGGAGGCCCTTCTTCGAGCCCTACCACCTCATCATCGTCCAAGACGGCGACCCTTCGAAGACCATCAAGGTCCCCGAAGGGTTCGACTACGAGTTGTACAATAGGAACGACATCAACCGCATCCTCGGACCTAGGGCTTCATGCATCTCCTTCAAGGACTCCGCGTGTCGGTGCTTTGGGTACATGGTGTCCAAGAAGAAGTACATCTTCACCATTGATGATGACTGCTTCGTAAGTTGATCAATTGTCTCGCATTGGTTTTTTGGGTAAAATTTTCGGTTTTGGTGTGACTTGATTCGTTGTTTCTAGACAGGATTTATTGTGATTCATTTCTTTCCGTAAAACTAGATTTATTTCATTATAATTTAGAGATCAGATCTGATGGAAGAGGAAGTCTATGAGAATATAGATAAATGATACTCATTGCAATTTAAATAACCAAAGTTAAGGATAAGAATATAAGAAAAAAATGTTGTTATGAATCATAAACTAATTAAAATAACTCAATCACGTTGGATGGATGTGCATCAGAATCTTATAGATTTATCTCATTAGCGACATCTATTTAACTTGCTTAAATTTTGTCAATGTGTCATGACTAATCTCGCTCGAACCTTTACACTAAAGGTTGCTAAGGATCCATCAGGGAAGGCGATCAATGCACTAGAGCAGCACATAAAGAACCTGTTGTGCCCATCCACACCCTTCTTCTTCAACACCCTCTACGACCCTTTCAGAGATGGCGCGGATTTTGTGCGCGGTTACCCTTTCAGCCTCCGCGAGGGCGTCCCCACCGCGGTCTCCCATGGACTCTGGCTCAACATCCCCGACTATGACGCCCCTACTCAGCTTGTCAAGCCCCTCGAAAGGAACACTAGGTACCACTTCCGCATTGTGCGCTCATTTTGTTTCGTCAAAAAATATTTTTTCGCTTCGAAACGAGTGTGACACTAATGTTTTTTTATCAGGTATGTGGATGCTGTGATGACTATTCCCAAGGGCACTTTGTTCCCTATGTGTGGGATGAATTTGGCATTTGACCGTGATCTGATCGGCCCGGCAATGTACTTTGGTCTCATGGGCGATGGCCAGCCAATCGGCCGCTACGACGACATGTGGGCTGGCTGGTGTATTAAGGTAACAACATTGCTTCCAAACACCCATCGTTCGATATTGCAAGTTGGGTTCGAACTTGAGATCTTTAATAAAAACGACAATGGGTGGTAATTTAAAGATTTCCAAACGAAGATCTTAGATTTAGACCCTAGATTCTGCGTTACGGATCTAGACCCGGACTAGGTCTTCTGGATTTAATCCAACATGCATGTCCTACCTATGAACTCGTTCTTTTTAAATATAATATATTAAAAAAGTATTCACATTTATTTTTATTTCGACGCTCAACCCTAAATATATTAACACTTAATTTTTGTACCTCAACGTTATGAATTAAGTAGTTGTCTTTTTTTCGAGTGAAAAAATAATATTTATATGTTAATTTAGATAGATCTAAGTAGAGTTTTATTTTCTCGGTAGCGTCGGGTTTGGATCTATGACGACCTATTCAGGCCGAAACCCATACCCTATTTTTAAAAATTGACACATACTCAATAAAGCAGCCTAAGAGTATGATCCATGAGATCTAGATCAATCTTTTGAATTATATTGCAGTTTGGTTCAAACTCGAGACCTTTAACGTGCGATTTACTTTGGCAGGTGATCTGTGACCACTTGGGGCTAGGGGTGAAGACAGGGCTGCCATACATCTTCCACAGCAAGGCAAGTAACCCATTTGTGAACCTGAGGAAGGAGTACAAGGGCATCTTCTGGCAGGAAGAGATCATCCCTTTCTTCCAATCCGCCACCCTCCCCAAGGACTGCACCACCGTCCAAAAGTGCTACGTGGAGCTCTCCAAGCAGGTCAAGGAGAAGCTCGGCAAGGTTGACCCTTACTTCGACAAGCTTGGAGACGCCATGGTCACCTGGATCGAGGCCTGGGACGACCTCAACAGCCCTTCGGGTGCTTCCAAGGTTGTTCCCAATGGGAAGAAAGCCTGAGGGACAGAGAGGAATTCTAAGTAGTTTGTGATCTTATTGCAATTTGTGGGGATTGTTGTTTTAATTTTGGATTATGTTTTGAGATATAGGAAAAAATGCAACACAGTTTTAATTTTAGACATTCATGGATAATTTTTTTTTGTTTTGATAAATTTGGCCGATGGAGCGTGGCTTTGATTTAGACAATTTGTTTGCAGTTTGATTAGTTTTCTAGGTTGATATTACTTTCTCAACATTGTTGCACTTCGACTATACCAAATGCTCACCAAGTTCGTTGGATATGATAAGCCCGTTTCATTCGATATTTTGGTTAAGCTTAAATAATTCCGTCATCATTTAAAGAAATTGTTGAAAGATGCTGTGCTACATAATTTATCCAACAAATTTTTTTTATAAACTTATATTATCACTGACTCTTTTAATATTGTATTTTCTTTTTATAAAGTTCGAGTTCAAATACATTCTCATTATCCAATTAAAATTTTCACTCAACCAAAATGAGGAAAAAAGTTTGGGATGAGTACCGCCAAAACAAATAAGTCTACCAAGCTGACCGAAAGAACAGCCATATCAAATAATTATTGGAGTTTCAGTAATCAAGATGATTAGCTTGAAGTTCAAGTGCAATATCCAAATTAACATTTGCCACTTAAATATGGACTCTGGATGGTTATCCCATTTTTATGAACTGGTTGGAATCATTAAGGTGGGGGCAGTAATTAGTTGTTGACTTTGATACCAGGACTGGCCCCGTTATGAATTTGGAAGAAATGTACCAGGGGTAAAAAAGGAAAGAAAATAGAATGAAATGAAGACAAAAAAAATTTATCGCCGTTGCCGGGGATCGAACCCGGGTCACCCGCGTGACAGGCGGGAATACTTACCACTATACTACAACGACTTGTTGGACTTTTGAATGACATGTATATATATTAGGTTCGAAAAGTTATACAACAGAATTTATTATAATTTATACCCCGATCCGTGGAGCCAACTTACTATATATTATAATATAATACATCAACCGAAGCCTCTCTCTCATATGAATCATCATGCAATAACACTTTACAACAAACTACATATCAAAGTGGAAATCTAGTTGAATTATCCAAAGGAAAAAAGAATCCAACTTTAGCTACATACAGTTTTATGAGCTTTTTTATCGAAAAACAAATGTATCACCAGAAAAAAATATCTTAAAATTACATCAAAATTTGGCACAAGATGATGCTCCCTCTTATAATGCCTCCAAGTTTGTTGGCTTCAATGGCATAGCTTTTACAATAATGGTTTGAGCACAAGAAAACCAACATAGGATGCAATCAGACTTATTTCTGACAAGGTTCACAGGTCGTGTCCTCTTGATCGTCAGCCTTTTGACGCTTGGATGCGGGGTCGGTCTCGCCGTTTTCGTGGCTTAGATGTCCATTTACGGCCTCTGGACCCAGAAGGGAGATGTGCTTGCTGGTGATTGTCCGACCAGCCCTTAGCTTCGGACCCCAATGCCTTTCGGGGTTGGGAAGGAACCGAGCCACCTTCTTGGCCTGCGCCTTGCTAAGAGATGCCACGGCACGTGAAAAATCTGCCTGCTCAAAGAGAACGCGAGATCCTCAGTTAGTACAAGTACACATGGAACTTGTAAGAGCCCAAGCAGTTCGAGCTCCAATGAAAAAAGGTGAGTATATATGCTAAATGGAAAGAGATGGCATACCCTAAGGACAGGTTCTTTGGCAAGTATCACACTACCTGGCTGATCAGGTGCTTGAGGCTTCACTGGATGATTTTTAACCTGCATCAGAAAACAGAACTCATTACGTTCCGACACCGCACTAGATGCAGGTAGTCCCCTTAACTGGAGCTTTGGAAGACCATGATATTCGTTAATTGTGTGACGAGGATTCACTTTCAAGATGCCTTGGTGGTGAAATGGTAGACACTGGGAGTATGGAGAAGCTTTTAAATAGTTTATCCATTATGACACATACTTGATCTCTATTAATATAAATATAGTGAAGTGAAGGCCCAAGACCTATTCGGACTGGTTTCAAAAAGAAAACTTATTGAGGAGCAATACCAACCTTTTTGATAAAAGAAGAAATTGGCTATTGCTCTTTTTTCAGCTTTTGTGAGAGTTTTAGTTAACCGAATCCCTTGAGATTGAATTCGTGTTCCTATTAACAGAACGAAGGGAAAAACTAAAGGAATTTGAAAGCAGGAGTCCTTACCCAACATCTCATTATATCCCAAATGACATCCATGGGAGCATCTGACTTCAGGCCCAATGGATTAACATGGGTTCCAGAGATCTTATATCCCGCGTTAATTACTGCTGAGCGGAACATCACTGCTGATGGAGAAGTACATTTTAGTGTTGCACACAGGTTGTGCAAACTCAAAAAGAGAGGAACATCTGGCAATTCCTGCAAGCAACGGGATAAAGGGCGAGAACGTTGTTAGTGCACAGTCTTCCCGAACAAAACCTGTTTCCAGCAAGTTGTGAAACATAATAAAACTAGAAAAAATAGCAGACCAGCTTTTAGCATGAAACATTTTTTTTCCACAAAAAAAGTGGAATCATGATAGTCAAGACAAAAAGGACAACTGATTAATACCTCCGATATAGTTGTCAGTACAGCTGAGATGCGATCATAGGCAGGATATCTATCCTTCATCGATCTAACACCATCTAGAATACAAGAAACCCAATCTTCATCATGAATGGGAGCGGACCATATGGGCCCACCCATATTGAATTTCTTCCCACAGTCACTGCAATCTTGAGCAACGGCAGGGCCAAAACCAGGCAAGTATCTCACACTATTGTTCTGCCGGTCATATAAAAGAACACAATGAGAAACTTCCATTCACTAGAAAATAAAGGAATCACTGGTACTGGTGCAGATTGCAGAACATTAACTAAACAGTCATATTAGAATGTGAATAGGATATTCATATCAAGTTTGCAACATGAGTTATTAGAATCAAGATAGCATTTCGTAGAATTTTGTTTCGCGTATTTATCTTATTCAAGTCCAGTAGACCACTAGGTGGAGTTGAAGTAGTATGGTCAACTAAAATAGAAGAGAGGCTAGGTGAAAGTTTAAATATAAAGATAGTAACTAGTTAGTTATAGCCAATAGCCAACAGCCAATGTGCATTCAGAAGGTGGCAAACAAGCTTGTCGCCCCAAAAGTCACTGTCAGCCAACAGCCGCTATAAACTCAACCCATAATTTTTATTGTATATTTTCTTTTGTTCACTCATAATGCCAATAAAAAGTAACATGGACTGATAAGAAAAGAATGCATACCTTGGCAATGGTCCTCCCAATAGGCTGAAGATGAAAGGAATCACAACCAATGCACTGATAAACATACGAGAGCTTAAGAGGGGTGTTCTTCATTGCACCAGCAGAACTACAACCAACATTTCTCAGGATTCAGCATAGCAAGAGATAATCATTCTGTTCAAGTCACATAAGACATAAGAGAGGCTGCCTACGTGTATATGCGAACAAAGACTCGAACATAGAAGTCCATTTGAACAGAGAGCACAGGGACTATATACCGCTTGTAACGATTTGCATGGCTCTGCACAGCAGCAGCAAGTAAGCTTTAACACAAACCAGGAAAGTTTAACAATCAGTGAGACCAGAAAAACAATGCATCGAGCTTTTCAACATGTTTGGAGGCTTTTATGATCACGATGTTCCAGTAAAGAACCTAAATCACTATATTTAAAGCAAAGCGTCTGCAAAAGCACATTGGGAGAATCTCTTTGAGCCATTCCATTTTACAAGTGAAAAAGCTTTTCTTAAAAGCGGATAAGACCAAGTATCCTTGGGTTATACTTCTGCTGGCTGTCAATGCATAACTGATCCATTCTTCCAAAAGGAACACTCAAATGAATGCATTTAAATACCTCAATGGAAGCAAGGAGGATCCTCAAAGCCATTTCATGGCAATATTTCCCTCTCAACGGATAGGAGCCATACCTATTGTTAAACGTATATGTCAAGGTAAGCCACCCATGAGAAGGAAGTATATCAGGAAAAGGTGAGAGTTGCATTATCTTACTTGGAATAGCAAACCTCGCCATTACCTCCACAAAGCACAGCCATATCTGTTGCAGTGCACATTAGAAGGCCACCATCTGCAACTGACTGAACAGCAGAATCCAGAAAAACTGAAGGAGACCCATAAGGATCAAGATCAACCTGAAAATTTGTTGTACGAGAAAGAATGTGAGAAATATCTTAGTTTCCTGAAGAATGATTCAGATAACACAAAGTATCTGTGTAATATGTGTGATCATTAAGTAAGGGTACAAGAAAAAGTTGGATGCAATGCACTTATCATGCAGATTTGATGATGAAGATTATACTTTCTCTGATATCAGTTAATAACACAGATATTAGAACCCAAGTAACTGTTGGAATTATAAAAAACCTACTCTGAAATCTTTTCGGTACAGTGATGAACTGTTCATCAGAGTTAAAATTACATACCACGTCAAACTCTTTCGGATGTGTAAGCATATAAACACGTGCATCTGCAAGATTTGATTCCACCTTTGCAACTGCCACGGAACCGTTAAACCTTATATTTCTCCTGCAAGCTTCCACTGATGCTGAGGAGGGCAAAAAAATAATCAGTCATTAAGTACGATAGCTTAACAAACACCACGTGATATACAACAATGAGGCACAAGCTCCCTAGGGGTTGCATGTATATGTGTGTGTGGGTGTGTGTGCGTGTGCGTGTGCGTGTGCGTGTGCGTGTGCGTGTGCGTGTGCGTGTGCGTGTGCGTGAGCACTTGTGTTCATGCAGATTCCAGAATTGTTTTTTATAGTGCATCCCACTAGAAGCAAGAATGAAACAAACACCAATAAAATCACCTTGTAGCAGAAAAATTCAAGAATCAGACAAGGTTTTGAGCACATTAAGCATTTAATAAACTGACCTTTATCATTATCCAAGGCTACAACTTGGCCAATTCCTTCCACTTCACGTGCATATCTTAGAGCTCTCAAACCAGAAGCTGATAATGCCTGTGCATCCAGATGGAAAGGTCAATGAGTCATGATACATAGATAAGAGATGTATACTACAATATACCAGAATGATTAACCAAAAGATCATGTTCGTGTAGGAAAGGATCCAATATGAAACCTCAAGAACTCGCGGAGGCTTTAGCTCCCCTCTAACTTTCTCCTCCTTGGGCTTCAAGGGCTCTTCTGCAATGGTACAAGGTTCATCATGTGATATCTCTTCTGACACTTCCCGTTCTCCGTTCGACTTCCCGTTCACCACATCAGACTTTTTGGTTTCTTCTTGCAGAGGAGACCCAGGGACTACCTCCTTCTCGGATTCCTTCCCTGCAGACTTTGTTCTTTTTGACAGCCTCGCATCATGCTCTTCTTTGCGCTTGGTTAAGAATGCCCGCAAAACAGCTATGGAAATGTCTCTGTTGTTAACCTAATAAATAGAAAGTTGAGCCATCAGCATCATCTTTCTGCATACTAGGAAATCATCCTAGTCCATCTCCTGCACTAAACACAACACAAACAACTGTCCAAACTATCCAAGTTACACTTTCAGTAAACCCGAAGGTACTTTTCCAAAACAAAGCAATACGATACAGCTTTCAACTGAAAATGTACAAAAATCAAGGCTTAAAAAGGCGAGCATCTCAACAGAACATATTACCAACAATTCAATAGTCATAACCCACATAGTTCATTCTCCACACTTGAACCAAAAAACATCATTAGAGAGAAACATGACTGGTCAGAGCAACAAGCACCAGTAAATTTCCGATCTTTGGAGTTCTCAAGTAGCCTGTGCATATGCAACCAATCAAACGTCACAAAACCGCCAGGAGCAACCAACTCCAAACCACCAACAAGCCACCTACCTCAAAAAGGAAACACCTACCCACAAAAGTAGAAATACAAAGGAGCCCAAAACAGAGGCAAAGGAAGGATTTTGCAACCTGGGTGGTGTTATAAAATGCCTCATTCAATTATCATAATCCAACAAAGTTCACTCTCCACAGGAATACCAACATATCACTAGAGTGAAATAACTGGTCAGAGCAACAAGCACCAGTAAATTTCAAATCTTTGGAGTTCTCAAGTAGCTTATGCAACCAATCAAACGTCACAAAACCGTCAGGAGCAACCAACTCCAAACCACCAACAAGCCTCCTATCTCAAAAAAGGAAACACCTACCCACAAAAGTAGAACTACAAAGAAGCCCAAAACAGAGACAAAGGAAGGATTTTGCAACCTGGGTGTTGTTATAAAATGCCTCATTCAATTATCATAATCCAACAAATTCCACTCTCCACAAGAGTACCAACATATCACTAGAGTGAAATCACTGGTCAGAGCAACAAGCACCACTAAATTTATAATCTTTGGAGTTGCCAAGTAGCCTTTGCAACCAAACAACACACCACAAAAGCAGAAACAGAAAGGAGCCCAAAACATAGGGAAAGGAAGGATTTTGCAACCTGGGTTTTGTTATAAAAGACCTCATTCTTAGCGTGCATAAGGATCTCAGCCTCCCCTTCCTTGATAATGGTATAATCATCAAGATCCATTACAATTCCTTCTCCCCCCTTTCTCTATATCACCCACCAAGCTTCCCCTTCCTTCCTCCTTCAAAGGCACCCACTTTCCTTAAATGGGTTCTATGAGAGGCAGCTCGAAGCTCTAGGGGAAACGGGTTTTGTGGGGTTTAGAAAGTGGTCAGCTTTGGGACCAAAAGCAATGGGAAATTGGGAAGGTGGGTTGGGTTTGGTCTTTATATGTGGTGGTGATCGTGTCCTGGTTTGGTTGTTGACGCTTTCTCCTTCCCCTCGTTGGTCTTTGGGTGAACCAGGTTTTGGGGATTTTGGCTTAAACCCTAATTTCCTGAGGATGGCGCACGCTAGCTTTGAACAAGCGTCGTCGGCTAAAGTGCGCTTGCGAGCCGAGGTTTGATTGGGTCTTGAGCTCGGTCGGTGGTTTGGGATCTCTCTGGCAATTTATGAATTAGAAATTTAGAACACGGATAAAAAATTATGAAAATTTTGTTCTGTTTGAGGATTATGTTTTTTTTAATAAAATTTTATGGTAGATTTTATATGATTTATTTTTAATTCTCTCTAGTCGCAATAAATGATAATGTCGCAAAAAAAAATATTTATCGTATAAAAGCATGTGTTACTAATGTCAAGAACAAACCGACTAGATAACAAGTGTTATCGGGGTCAACACTAAATCTGAAATTGAAATATATTTCTTGGGTATCCGAACGTTGATTATCCTCAATTCTAAAACCGATTTTTTCAAATTCAGATAAGGGTTATCATCAATCAGAATTCCATATTTCAACTTCCATTAATTTCACGATAGAGATAAGGATGGACATAGATTTATTAGTTATCATTAGTGTTTGGATTATTATTATGAGTTTAATTTATAATAGGATTCTATTTTTTTTATAAATAAAATTTAGGATTTCGCTAATTTTGTATGATGTTTCCGGTATTTTGTTAAATCAATAGACTTGTCTTGTTGTCACTATCTAAATATTTCTAAGAATCAACGGATCGAAACTCTTATTGTTGTGTATCACTTCATCACCAAAGACCAAATCCTTTTCATCAGAAGGCTCTACCATTTGCCTTTCAGGTATCTTTTGTCCCTGCTCCCCCTTTGTAATTCCAGATCATGTCTATTTCTTCGTGGGTTATGGAAAATTTGGTGACTTTTCCCGTTTTGGTTAGGGTATGGTTTCTGGGTTTTCGTAAAGTTGGGTTCTTGCTGGTTGTTCAGGTGCTACTTACTTAGTGGTGAAGCTTGAAGCATTTTTTTTGTTTTGATGGAGGGTGGGCCCATGGGGTCAAAGGGTTCTGTCTGGTTACTGTTAATGGTGGACATAATGCTGGTTGATTTTCGGATATTTGGGGGATTTCTTAGATTGGTGGTTTTGGGTATGGTGTGTTCGAATGGCGTTTTAGGGTTTAGGACATCTGGATAGGGATCTCTCTCTCTACTTTGTCATTGTTTTCAGAAACAACTTGTAGTTGCTGGTTTTAGGGTTTGGTTGCCCTGTGGTTTTCGGATTTTCGTCTTTTGTAACTGGAATGCTTTTGTCGGTATGTTCTTCAACTGTCTTTTGTCTGCAATTTGTTTGCAAGTGTGAACCATGATGTTAGAATCGTACTTATATTTCAGAACAATGGCCTCAAAAACAAGTAATGCTGCTACTCACAGCGCTCAAGTGGTTGCAAATGCCTTTGTTGAGCAGTATTACATTATCCTTCTCACATCCCCGAAGATGGTTAATCGATTTTACAAGGATTCTAGTATGTTAAGCCGGCGAGACGCCAATGGAAAAATGTCGACGGTCGCAACTTTGCAAGTATGTAATATGGTTACAGCTCCATTGTTCCTCACATCTCATATTTTTTTGGTTGGTAGAGGCCATAACCAACAGTAAGGAAGTTTGACAGTGATTATTTTACATGGATCAGGAAATCAATGAGAAGATACTCTCCTTAAATTTCGAAGAATATAAGGCAGAGATAAAAACAGCAGATGCCCAGAAATCACATATGGGAGGGGTCACTATGTTGGTGACTGGTATTTTAACTGGCAAGGTCAATTCAAGGAAGAGTTTCGCCCAATCATTTTTTCTAGCTCCACAAGACGATGGTGACAACTCCTATTTTGTCTTGAACGATGTTTTCACGTATGTTGACGATAACAAACCAGTGCCAATCCTGGATCCGGGTATGAACTTCTTGTTGTAATTTATCTGTTATTTGCTTAAACTGGACTAATCGTTTCCACAGATCGAGTGACCGAGTGCGAATATATATTTCGTTGCAGAACCCTCCCATGTTTCTGATCCTTCTGCACCAGAACCTTCAGCTTTTATGGAAGCAATTGATGCTGCAGAGTCTGACGAACGGATTCCAAGCAAAAATGAGACGGTAGCCAAATCCCTTCCAAGTAGGAGGAGGAGTTGGATAAGACCTTTGCCTATCGCTAAGGCCTTTAGGGTGTTACTGCATGGGAAGTAGTGTTGGGAACCAGAGTGGACCCAAGCAATATCCACGACACACAAGCGAACCACAATCACAACGAGAAGCACGAACTAGCAAGAAACCAAAAGGAAAAGCACAAGAGACAAGATGTTTGGTTACCCGGTTCGGTCCACAACGATCTACGTCCGGGGACGTACCAAGCTATGAGAGAGTTCACTATACTTTTGAGCTTCACTTGCTCTTTACAAGAAAAGGCCACACTTTGGCACCCACACTCACCTAGAGTTTTCTCTTCTATTCTTGTTCTTGGGGATTACAAATGAGTTATAAAGGGTATTTATAGAGCCAACAAACCTAGGAAGCAAAAGCAACACGCAGGGGTAAACTTGTCCGAAGTTCAGCAATTTTTTCCGTTCGGACTGGCGACCGCCAATCAACTGGCGATCGCCACTGGCCTCGCACAGCAGCTTCTGTGACTCTTCACTAGCGACTGCAAGTCCCAACTAGTGGCCGCCCACCAGCTCTTCAACAGTTTTCGCTCCCCGCTTCATCTTTGCACAACGCGTACCGTCTCGGGTGACCTGTTACGGCATAACGAGTGCACTAGTGTTACGCCTCTCGAGATCGATCGAACACCACCACTCGTCTCTTGATCCGAATGATCTTTGAACATCCCCGAGTACTAAATCAATCCAATCAAGTCCCGAACCGCTTCTCAGGCTCTAAACCCACCAAGTAGGAGAAAGAGATAATGAAAGGGATGAGGTAACATCACGCTTTAGTAATGGAGTTAGTGAACCCATTTTTATGGCTAATGGTATAATTAGTCGAGGAGATGCTAAGAAATTTTATGGCTTCAGAGAAGATTATGAGATAAGCAATGTTTTAAAAAAGAGCCAGAGAGCGATCCTGCTTTTCGAGTCACGGTTCCACCGTAATTTTTTTTAACCAAATATATCACTTTAAAAAAAAATTGATACAGATACAAGAGAAACAATGAATTCTTTTTTGTGATACTCAAGATAGTAATTAGATTTTAAATTTTACAGATTCAGAAGATAATGTTTGCATACATATTTTCTTTGATAAAATTTCCATATTTAAAAGTTCTAAACTGAGTTCCTACATTTGACTTTGTCTTTTGTGCTATTAATAGGACTTGTGAGAGCACAACGAATCACCTAACCAATTTATTATGATACCATGTTAAAATCTTAATATTCAATCCAAAATTTCGAAGACATATCGATTACCCAATTATTCTCCGCTTCTAATGTAGAATTCTCCAATACATATATAATTATTAAATCTTAATTACCAACATTATTTTTTTCCCTGGTTCATTCTATTACCAACAATCTAGAAGTAAAAATTACTCTCCTAACCAAAATATTCGGCTAACTACAAGGGTATACTATATATGTTTCGCCAATCTAGAAGCTCTTGTACGCGATATTTGTGTCACTCTGTCAAGTGATAAGCATGTAGACATGATGTAATAGCAAACAATAACATACTAAATTCCTCAAAAAAAAACAATAACATACTAAAAAGATATGATTTGGACTAGCAATAACAACTAGACAGGTGGATAGTTTTTAAGTAGTCCACACTTTGGTCAAAGAAAATCGTGTACCAAAGGTCAAAATTTTGGACCTCTGGTCAACACACTGTCAGGTACTTAAAATGCGTATTTACTATTTACGTGATTGGTAAATCATTAAAATAATGGATCACCAAGGTCCTCAGTTTTGAAGGGGACCTGAAGACCCATAATAAAGTTTACATTTTTTTTTCTGGATTCAATCCAATATCTCAAGGGCTTTGGTACAAATTTCAAACTCATGAATGAAAAAAAAATATTGTTAAAAAAATTATCCATTATTGACTTTGAAAAAATATTGTTAGAAAAATCATCCATTTGAAAATTATTGTTAGAAAATATTTACATCATGTCAAGATTTGAACCTTATACTTCTAAAAAATAGTACATATGCAATATTATATTTTTATAAATATGAAATTATATTCTCAAATCTCATAAAAAATCTAACCACGAGCAAAATTTATTGGAAATATAATAGTAAGGAAAAGAGTTGCCTAGATAAGACTACCTACGTACGGTACCCTCCACGTACTAGGCCACTAAGTCTTTACAATTTACTAAACATTTACCTACTTAATTTTTTTCATTGATGTCTCTGGCTGACAATATTCATGTAACATAGCGTGATTTGACCGACTCTCTGCACAAATTAACACAGTTTTTTGTGTGTGTTTTGTCTTCATTCACACACATTCTAGAAAATACTTTCCATGAGATTACCCATCCTGATCCTACTGTCTCGGCCAAATGCGTTTATTTTTAGAGTTCTTTCAAGATGTGTACTAGAAAAGAAAGTGCATCTTGTTTGTATGAATAATACCAATCAAATCACTTAGGAGTTTCATACAGAACAAATCATTTTCGGGTATTACAATTTATGCTTGAAATTATATCATACACAACTCCAAATTTAAATTTCGTTTTAGATGCAGATTTAAAATATTGACACGGTTAACGAGTAAACAAAATGTCCGAATTCAGATAATGAAAATATAACTATGTTATCTCTCGTATTATTATATTTGTAATTAATGACTGAGTCGATGAAATGATTTGTCATCCACTTTCTTTATTTTTACAAAATTATCGGCGAACTCAACCAGTCTCGGTAAAACACAGGTGCTTAGAGATTGGTCAGCCGAACCCCTTAATTCCATATATATATATATATATAGACTGAAAGTCAAAGGGAAGATTCTTTTTATCTTTGAAAAGCCCATCAAACAAAAGTGGAGGTGTCGCCTAAGCAGATGTCCCGGCTGGTATTTGACAGACGAGCTGGTATTTCATCAGCTGCAAGTTTTTTGCCGGTGATGAATTCAGTCTTTGAAATGGATCCTGCAATAAACTGAAATTTGCTTAAGCCTGCTTGCTTTCGTCTGAGAGTTAGTCAGTAAGAATCACTTCAGTCAATCGATTGGTGTTCAGTGCATTGGGCTGGGTCAAGATAAAAGTGTTAAAAGGATATATATAGATTTTCTAAATCTTAGTTGTCAAAAGAAGTTGGTGGAGGAGGCAGCTGAATCATCTGCAGCACAGTAGTACGTATTAGGCAAATGGGATTTATCTTTCCTAGGCTCAGGAGCGTAGTAAGGGGTCTTTGGTGCGAGAAGGTTCATTTTCTCTTGTTGTGACGCTTCCAAATTCAAGAATACGGCCGATACGATTGATTGGTCTATGTGCCTCTCTTATATATATATATATATATATATATACTAAAAGTCATATTTATTTGGTAATAAGTTACTGCCAACAAACGCTTATTAGATTATTAAATATTGTGTTGTTCTCTTCAAAATTTTAAAAACATATCATCATTAAATAATTTTTGAAAAAACTTAAAAATATTTTAAACCTTCACCGATTTAAAATCTGAATTAATCGATCTAATATACCAAATACGAGGTGCTATAAACCAAAAACTACAATAATAAAACTAAATAAGCATTTTCGCAAAGCCGAATAAGCATCGGCTTGGCCCGCGGGCGTTGGGCTATTTGTCAATTTGGGTCCTACGGGATATTCTTTGGTGGGCTCATGGCAGATTTGCAATCTGATCCAAACCTTTATATTTAGTCACTTTCCTAAAAATTCACTCCCAAGTTTCCAACTCCTGTAGGCTATACTTGCAATTGAGCTTTATAGTTTCTACTTTCTGGCGAGTTCTGGAAAAAATCATCTCTATAGAAAAGTTTTTGATTTTTTTTATCAAACACTTTTTTTTATTCAGATACAAGAGAACTAATGAATTCTTTTGGGTAATACTCAAGATAGTTATTAGATTTTAAATTGTGTAGATTCAGACGATAATGTGCGTATACACATTTTTTTTGATAGGATTAGTATCCAAAAACCCCAAATCACTATTTAAAAATTATAGACCGAGTTCATGTTTTATTTCTTGACTTGACTATGTCTTTAGTGACATTAATAGGACACACACAACAAATTACAAAATAAATCTATTAAAATTTCTATATTCAATCTATAATTTTGAGTTCATTGATTTGTAAATTTTCTAAACTTGTAAAACAAAGTTTAATTCTTCTCAGTTTTCAACGTGAGATTGTCCAATAAACTGAGTTCCCGTTCTGTTCTATTCCTGGACTTGACTTTGTTTCTCACGCCATCAACGGAACTCGCGTGATTATAATGAACCACATAACCAATTTATTCTATTCTCTATATTGATTAATAATTTTTCATCACTCGTAAAGCTAAGTCTAAACTCTTCTCGCTTCCAACATGAGATTTTCCAATACATACAAATTTTTTTGTTGGAGTAGAAAATTAATTCGCTGATCTGTTAAACCTATTTAGGTGAAAACTAATGTTTTAAAAATTGAACCGGAAAGTGACCCTGAATTCTCAAATTTTTCAGCTCACCCGGTCGGGCCGCCGGTGGGACCGGATATTTTTCATTTATTATTATTTAGTAAAATTGTAGGTGGGCTGAAACAATATGGGCTTCGGTTAAAGAAAGAAAATAACCCTATGGGCTAAGCCCATTAATTTCTCCTTCCATATAGGTTTTTAATATATATAAACAATAATTTTTCCATCTAAGTTTTTCTTTTTCTAGAAGTCCATCTACGTTTTTTCTAGAAGTCATTAAAAATCACAAACCCATACTCTCTCTTCCGACCCTCCACTCTCATCTTCTCCATCTTCACCTAATTAATTAAGAGAACAATCAATATGAATTTAAGAGATTAGACAACTAGACCCAGACTCTCACGGTGAGAGACCTACTGCTGGTGGTGGTGGGCGAGCAGTATGCGAGGCGTTTGGCAGCGGCGCGAGGAGGTAGGCGTTCTTCGAGCGGTGCCTGGAGGTGGGAAGCGGCAGCTTCTTAAGTTGAAATTAAATTAGGGCTTTGTTTAAAAGCTCTTTTTGGGTCGTTTTATTTTAGGGTTGGTTTGTCTTTTGGCTTTTCTTTTTTCGGTCGTTTTGTTTTGGGTGCTTTCTTTTTTCTTAAATTTGGTCGTTTGTTTTTTCTGCCCAGGGTGAACTGGGTCAGCCGGAGATAACTGACTGGGCAATTTGACCAAATTTTGAACGGTCAAACTGTTCTCTGGGTTTAAGACAAAAATTGAGACAAAATTTGTTTTGGGTAATGGTCCGACCAGTTGGCCCACTGGTCGGACTGTAATTTTTAAAATATTGATAAAAACAACTGTAACTTGCTGCTCAAGTATTGGATTGAATTTCAAAAGCTACAGAAAGATAAGACATAGATCTACAACTTTGTAGTTCACGACTTCTCCAAATTCGGCACAGAAAGAGGTCAAAATTGGGTTGAAAGTTTCGGCATTAGATTTTTCCTTATTAGGTCGGGAATATGTTAAGTTTTCCTATAGTGAACACGGTCTAGAGTTTTTGTATTGTACTTGGACTAACTTTTTATATATAATGAGAGCTTAAAAATAGGAGAACGGGCAATCACAAAACAACACATCAAACATTCAATTTAGCTTATTAGCTTAGCGTAGCTTTTATCTTTTATGTTTTTCTCTTTCCCCTCTCCCCTATATATAAAGCTCTTGATCCTCTACCAATTTTTTTCTTTCCTACTAATTCTGATCTCTTAATTCTCTTCTCACTCTCCCATATTCATCTTTTCTCCCTATTCGTTCGATCGCTCCTGGGACGATCGCTCCGGACCTGTTCTTAGGTTCATTTCAATGTTCTAACATAATTTACCCACAATATATTTTTGGCACGCCTGGTTGGACTAAGGAAGGCGTCTGAGAAGAGTGGATGATTTGTCTAAAAATACGAGCCTTCATATATGGTTTCGTTTTGCTCCTTAAAAGGGACGAAACTGGTCAAAAGTTGTGTGAAAGATGACGTCTAACTAGGTCAGTCAACTTCGAAGGGTGTTTTGATCCTTTTATGAGGCGAATATGAAAAACTTTATAGTACAAAAATTAAATAACGGTTTTTTCTCTTTCTTTGGACACCAAGAATGCCGCAATCGGAGTTCGTACCAAGAAACTACGACCAAAATACTACAGAATGGTCGATCTATAAGTTGATTGCAAATTCAATTAACTTTGGAGGACATTTTGGTCTTTTTTTGGCTTAATTAGGAGACAGCTATTTCTGACGAAATTGAAGATCTGTCTCTGAGCTTTCTGGAGACATAAAGTCGCTTCAATCAGAGTTCAGACGAGAAAGTTTAGACCAAAATACTAAATTCATGTCAAAAAATCCATATGTCGCGGCTACCTTTGATAAAAAGGCTGAAAACATATCTTATGTGGTGAGCATACCATATTTTACCACCGTATGCAACTTATAGGCGCTCTTCCCAGCGATGTCTTCAAAGGTGCCTTGGGATTCTTATGATCGAGATATCGAGGGAAACAATCCTTTGTTTGGCCCATTCGGTCTGATGACACCAATAGAAGATCCGCCTTATAAGTTGTTAAAACGAGGTAAAGACATCAATTATTGCTCATCCAGCTCGGTTCCAACCCATCAACAAATCATTAGGGGCAAGAAACAACAAGTCAATAGTTGATCGATACCACGACCATCCAGTTTTTAAGGCCAGCATCCGAGGAAAAGGAAGAGCTAATCCGAACACAAGTCATATAGGCAACCGAGACCACTCTAAGTGCCATATCAAATACGAAAGGCATCCTAAGGCCTCAGCTGGCTAAGGAAATCTTTGTGCCTTCACCAGGAAAGGAAATTTTAGGGCATCCGCCGAGTCAATTGTTGCAAATGAACAAGTCCCACTTTGTTGCACGCGTAGTAAGCCTCCCTCGCTTACCCAATTATGTCCTGAATCAACGAAAAGATATAGGGGTATGAAGAGCGCTACAATGTTGCAGTCAAAGCTCCTACGTTGGCCGAAATTATTTCAGCTAGGGGGGCAAGACAAAGTCAAGACTTCGACTCCTCCTCAACCAAGCAAGAGTACGGTGAAGCGACAACCTAATTGTAACGCCCCGTGATCTGACCGACTGTCTCCACAGACCAACATGGGTCTTTTCTAGCGTGTTTTATCCTCACTCACATGCATCCCGAAAACTTCCCAGGATATCACCGATCCTGATCCTACTCCCGGCCAAACGCGTTTAACCTTGGAGTTCTCTCAAGATGTGTGCCAGAAAAGAAGGTTCACTTCGTTGGTATGGATAATACCAATCAAATCACTTAAGCATTTCAGACAGTACAAATCATTTACGGGGGTATCCCATTCACCCCTCCTCAAATCAGGTCGGTGACCAGCTCTGGACCCTAACCCGTTTATAGCACAAAATGAGCCTAGCCAGCTTCAAACATATTTTAACTTTACAAAATCGTCAGTCTCAAAAACTAAATGAAATACAAATATTTTATATCGTTCCCAGGATCAAAGTGAACTCTGTGGCTATGGAGCTGCTAGATAAAAGAGAAAAATAGATGCTGGAGACTTTATGCAAGTCGTGAAGAATCAAATAGACTTGACACCAACAAAGCTATCTTTGGATGGACATAAAGTCATATAAATGAACCTGCAAAACTGGTGAGAGGGGGGTGAGTGTTTTGGAACACTCGTAAGTACATAAAACATAACATATCAGTTATGTCAAATATATATGGGAGAGATAAAACTTAACTATATCCCACATCAAACTCAACCAATACTAACACAAAGCTAAGACAACAAAAGACCATCTCATAAATAAAGTCATAAGAGTAATCACATATCAAACATAACCAAAATTTCAGATAGACCTTCATAAATATATAACACAATTCGGATGAACTTCAGATAGGCCAAGATAGTGTCACTCTCATACCGACACGAGGATACCATATCTTAAAGGCACCATCAAAAATTAACCCCACCGGCCAAATATCATATCGTATACATATCCAATGTATCCTCAGTATATGTGCACATATGCCAACAGTCCTGGTTGGTCACGGGTAGACCTCATCATCCGCCATCACACAAACAACGTACCAAATATTTCAAAACTCACATAGACCAAAATATATTGGCCATATATCTAAATATATATCAAAGTAACCCCAAGCTAGGAAATGCATGTTCTCTAGCTGGCCATGGACATGTGTCACACACTTCACAAACTAATCCAAATATGACCAAACATAACATATATGAATATGATGACTTCATAACCAAAACCCATATGCATGAGACACGCATATTTAATATATTTTTAAAAAGATCTTTAAGTCCTCTACAATCTGTATCAAAATACCGAAGTTCAATTCGGAGTCCAAGTAGACTTACCAAGTACTTCTTCTTTAACTAGTTCAATTGTATCTCCAACAGACAGCCCGATGTTCGTACCTAATTTCACGATGACTCCTTAATCAAAATAGAACATATAATATATCTTTAAAAATCTCTTTGAGTCCTCTACGACATTCATGAATAACCTAAAGTCCAAATCGAAGAAGAAATCAACTTACCGAGCCAATCTTTCTTGACCTGATTCTTTCTCTTTCATCTTTTCTTTCTTCAATTTCGGTTTCTAACTCTTTTCCTTTTGTTTTATTTCTTTTTTTGTACACTTTCTTGACTTATAATGTCTCTGGAAGGATACGAATCCATAGATATTTTCTCCTTGTTTCACTTTACAAGGAAGGCAAATGTTAACTTGTGATTGGTTCCACCTCCCGTGTGGCCCAATCAGAATTTAACAACTTGAATCTCATTTTTTACTAACTTATGTTATTTCTTTTGTCAAAACTTGTCAACTAACTAATTGTAGCCCTATGTGTTTAGTTTTCAAATCATATTCATTTATCAAATTCGGAGTAATATTGAGATCGTTAGGTCCATTTTACCGAGCACGTGTCTGTGCTGTCCGAATTTACCCAACCATCTTCATAACACTTGTGAATTAATTAAGTATGCTTTGTTGAGCTTGATCTAGAATCCTTAGAAGGATAACTCATATCTATACACACTTCATAAAGGTGTTGAAACATGAATTTTTGTTAAAATAAACACTAAGAAATCCAACCAAAGCACTTAAGAACCGATAACATGATGTGTTGCTTATCCACTTGTCAGGCTTGGTCCAAATTGCTAGCATGAAAAATCCATGTCTATCAAAACTTATAGCTCCATATCTTACCTTTCAATACCATTTTGAATCATCTCCTTTGAATCTCAGGTGAAGACCTTATGCTCAATTCATCATACCAAGCTTGGAATCGTCCGAGGTAGTCCGAGATACCGAATGCTTTCCTTCCAACTTTTTTTGCCACTCTATTTACATAGCAATGTAACTCCAAATACTAGACCAATAGGTCAATACGACTAAGTATACTTCACTTAAGTCAAAAATATATGATTAACGGAGTAGGGCATTTTCACTTAAATCGGAAACATATGATTACCGGAGTAGGGTATAACAGTAACGTTCCAGTTCAACCTTGATTGATAAAGGTTTCAAATTACAAGGAGAGTCCTCAAGTCACACACTGCTTCAGTGGGTGCACACACATGGAAAAGGATGGAGGAACATGGTCAAAATCAGCCGACAACGACAAGAGATGGCCTGAGTACGCAAGGGTTAGGAGAGATGTGCTCTCTTGATTGGCGACCGAGCAAGGAGTTCTCCAGGAAAAGAAGTCCTTCAAGGTTTGGATGCCCAAGGAAGAACTTACGCAGCCCAAAAAGGAACCATGTGAGACACGACCTGCATCGAGTGATCTGTTTATAAGGTATTACACTAACGTTCCAGTTCAGCCTTGATTGATAAAGGTTTCAAATTACAAGAAGAGTCCTCAAATCACACACTGCTTCAGTGGGTGCACACACATGGAAAAGGATGGAGGAACATGGTCGAAATCAGCCGACAACAACAAGAAATGGCCTGAGTACGCAAGGGTTATGAGGGATGTGCTCACTTGATTGGCAACCGAGCAAGGAGTTCTCCAGGAAAAGAAGTCCTTCAAGGTTTGGATGCCCAAGGAAGAACTTACGCAGTCCAAAAAGGAACCATGTGAGACACGACCTGCAACGATTGATCGGTTTATAAGGTATCAAAGTTACCAAATGAAGCCTATGCGTAAGGAGGTGCCAATAAAGTGGAAACCACACTTAGGGGACAAGTGTTCGGAGTTTCATTGACCGACTCTTACGAAGACTCAACAAAAAAGGTTGGAGCAAAAAATTTAGAAGCAAAGGAAAAAGCTTAGAGACCTTTAACAACAATTGTATGGTTCTTTCGAAGAAGGGCACGAAACTCCTACTCAGTCGCGAAATCCTATTATTGAATAGGTGATCTGCATGCCCACAACAGCTAAGTCTCGACCGGTTTGATGGTACATTTTCTACATATTTACGGTCTTGCCTTAGCCGGTCATATGTGGAGTAGAGTTAACTTTTCGCATGTTTAAGGACGGATACACGTCAACGCTTTTTCTAGCATCAAAACATTGACGTGTGGGGGGGCATTGTTGGAGCGAAAAATTAATTCGCCGATCTGCTGAAACTGTTTTAGTAAAACAGTTGTATCGTGCTGCTCAAGTATCAGATTAACGCGATTCTAAAATCTACAGAAAGATAAGACATAGATCTACAACTTTGTAGTTACGACTTCTCCAAATTTGGCACGGAAGGAGGTCAAAATTGGGTTGGAAGTTTCAGAAGTAGATTTTTCCTTATTAGGTTAGGTTCTCCTATATTGAACACGGCCTAGAATTTTTGTATTGGGTTGGGGCTAGCTTTTTCTATATAATGAAAGCTTAGGCATAGGAGAATGGACACTCACAAAACAACACATCAAACATTCAACTTAACTTCTTAGCTTAGCTTAGCTTAATTTAATTTTTATCTTTTATGTTTTTCTCTTTCCCTTCTCCCCTATATCTTCAATAAAGCTCTTGCTCCTCCACTAATTATTTTCTTTCCTATCAATTCCGATCTCTTAATTCTCTTCTCGCTCCCCCATATTCATCTTTTCTTCCTATTCGTTCAATCGCTCTTGGGACGACCACTCCGGACCCATTCCTAATTTCGTTTCGACGTTCTACCACAATTTACCCACAACATTCTCAAATCTTAATGACCAACATTCTTTTTTTCCTTGGTCCGTTCTATTACCAACGTTCTAGAAGTTCCTGTACGTGATATTTCTGTCAACTTTTTGGTAAGTGATAAGCATGTAGACATGATGTAATAGCAAACATCATATGATTTTGGACTTGCAATAACAAACAGACAGATGGATAGTCTCTAGTCACACTTTGGTCAAAGAAAATCGCGTGTCAAAGGTCAAAAATTTAGACCTTTGGTCAACACACTGTCAGGTACTTAAAACGTGTATCTATGTGATTAGTAAATACTTAAAATACTGGATCACCAAGGTCCTCATTTTTGAAGGGGAACTGATGACCCATAATAACGTTCACATTTTTTTTTTCTGGATTCAATCTAATATCTTAAGAGTTTTGAGTACAAGTTTCAAACTCATGAATAAAAAAAAATATTGTTAGAAAAATCATTCATTTTATAAAAATTGATAATATTGAGACTGAATTTAATCGTTGTCAATAGATATGAAGCTAATATCATATGGTCATAAACCAAAGTTGATCATTTTAATCCATTTTTTCCATCGGACCAACTCAGAGAGATTGTTACATGACGTTATGGCCGGTAGTTAGACCATTAATTTTAAACATAAAAAAATTCAATTTCCGTACCAAAATCAGCAAGATCTTGAACTGTCTCCACAACTTTTTTCATGCCTTTCCATTAATGTAAATAAATTATGTCACACACCACCACATTTATAGACATTTCTCCAATAAACAATTTACCCCGACCAAGTAAGATATGCCCTCACACTATACCAAGATTCTACTTACAGCAATCCAAGAGGACAGGTGTAGCCTAGGTGACTCAATGGGCACGTCCCTTGTCGAATTTTTATATATTTCCCATTACCCGATCGTACTAGAAGCTTCAATTGCGCATGATTAAAAAATAAATAAATGTACCCTAAAACATGAAACAATTTGCAATACATTGCATTCAAGGATCGCCCATCTCAACACATGGAGCCATTCCATTGGAGGTGAAGCCGTTTTCGAGGGACAACCAACTTCCACTTACCAATTCTGGGGTTGCATTGATAATTATTGGCTTAATTTAATCTCAAAATTTACACGTACGTGTTAATTAAGGTTGCGGCGTCTTTAATTATATATAGACTAGTAATATAAGTTCGAGTCAGATAGACTTTTGAATAATGATGAAACTTTCCGAAAAAGTATTTAACGTTGTTGTTTTCCCAATAGCTTGAAGTAGAGAACTCTTGGTTGAACTAGAAAAACTCTCTTGTCAAGTATTTAACGTTATTACGTCTTGGCTAAAAAAAGGCTATTGCGCCTGCAATGACTTGAAGTCGAGACCTCTTGATTAAGCTATAATAACTTCATTACTAATTAATCTAAGTACGCATTAGTTGTGACACTTGTTTGTTGCTTATTGGCTAGGTATTAATATCTAGGTGTTATTAACTAAGGACACTAAACAACACCACCTAGGGACGTAAACCCAAGGGGAGTCAGTAAAGATGGCTGCTTAGAAAGGAGCAAAAAGCTAGCTAGCTAGATATCATTCCTAGCTTAGTGCTGATGAGATCATTCCAATGGTTCATTAAATAAAACAATTTAATGAGATTGCCCTACTTAGGTGCTGGTGTATATATATGGGATCCTGTGTGTACATGTGTTGTCACAGAATTAAGGAAGCAAAAGGTTGGTGAAGTGAGAGATTAAATAGAAATCTTCCCTCAAAAAAGAAGAAGATTGACTGGAAATAAACTAAAGAGAAGATGGTAGCTATGATGGGTTGGGCTAATCCTGATCAACAAGGGTGGAGGAAGGGACCTTGGACTCCTGAGGAGGACAAGCTGCTTGGTGAGTCCGTGAAACTGCATGGAGAAGGAAGGTGGAGCTCAGTGGCTAGAGCATCAGGTATTACTGTTCGGTTCAGTAGATGTCCGAATATTATGTTATTTCGATCAATCTACAGTTTGCTAATTTATTTGGTGTGTGATGATGATCAGGGCTGAATAGAAGTGGAAAAAGCTGCAGGCTGAGGTGGGTCAATTACTTGAGGCCTGGTCTTAAGAAAGGCCAAATTACACCACAAGAGGAAGGCATCATCATTGAATTGCATGCTATATGGGGTAACAAGTAAGCACTTCTTTTTGAGCTCATCAATTGGGTCTTGTCTCGTTAATTGTATCATTGATGACATGTTAGACATGTTGGTATTTTTCTGTATAGGTAAAGTTTTACAGATTGAACTCTGGACGTCTGTCAATTTTTCTATGTCTTATGTCATTAAAATAAATGTCATTTCTTGACGTGTTTTATGTAGGTGGTCAACTATTGCCAAATACTTACCCGGAAGAACCGACAACGAGATAAAGAACTACTGGAGGACCCATTTCAAGAAGAGGGAGAGGGCCTCACAGTGGCACGCCAAGAAGAGAGCTCAAATTATGAAGCAAAAATGGCAACAAGACCAACAACAACTAGCCATGATGGTCAACAACAATGAGATCAAGATGGCAAATGAAGGGACCAATAATGATATTAACCACCATGAGAATATACTTGCAATGTGCAATTCACCAAACTTGGAGGACCAATATCAATGCATGACAATTATGATGCCCCAATATGATGATGCTGTTATTACATCAAATTATGATTGTAATAATCACAATTGGGCCCAGGACCCTGAGCTATGGGCTGGGCTCTGGGACTTGGATGATTGGGGGATCCATAACGTTGACCATGGTAGCAGCGTTGACAAGTTGGCCAGCATTGAAAACCAAGCCCTAGCTGGGGCAAGTTTTAGTGATCTATATGGTGGTGGAGGGTACATTTACTGAAGAATAATTAGTGTCAGCAGTATTTTTCTTTTGGTGGTGTAATTGGTAATTTCTGGATAATGGTAGTTGATTGTTCTCCTTTTTTTCCCTCTCGTTTTTTTAGAGTAAAAAAAAGAGTCGATCTTTTCTCAAAATTTTACTTTTTGCTGGATATTGGAATGTGAAATCTAGAAGAATTTATTCAGTGCATTAGTTGTATAATTATTGATGGCGAATAATGGTTTGCCTTAACGCAAGGAGCTTTGTAATCAGAACCTTATTTTATATTTAGAATCGTTAAATTGACATGACGAATTAACTTATCGTTAGGTATACATCCTCATGTAATCAAGGATCTTCGCGACTCCTTTTGTGCTATATCGGGTGAAAATGCACTTGGGTGTAATAAACATTCATTTATAAAAATAGTCTAAATTTTGTACTATATCGGGTGAAAATATAGTAAATTTTGATATTTTTAATGATAAAATTTGTAAAAAATAGAAGATATTTAGAATTGTTAACATTATGCACTAAATATAATTATTGATATAGTTACTTCAAAAAATTTCTTATATAACTAGAAAGAGTCAAACAAGTCTCAACGAGAATTAACAAGTGTCGTAAGTTCTGTTGCCTGAGAGAGAGATATTACTCTCCGACTTTAAGTAGCAATGAGTGATGGCATCCCCCTGAAGTAAACATTGTCAACTAAATACGAATGCTGCCTGGAACTCTATTTCTGGGGAAGCTGACATTGCTGTGCTTGCATGAGATCATCTAGGGAGTGTGATAATCAAGTACTCGTGCTACTGGCTCTTCATCAGCACTTAAGGCTGAACTTGAAGTCATTGGTGAGGCTGCTTCTCTTGTAAAATAGTACTTTCCATCATTGAATCAGACTGCTTGAATGCGGTGGATTTTCTCACCAAATTTACGAGCACACAAATAGAATGGGCTATAGAGGATAAGGCTTTGGAGATCCAATCTACTCTTTTGAGTTTATCTTTGTGTAAACTTGTATATATACATAAAGTTACTAATAGGTAGGGATGGCAAAAAGATCCAGATCCAGTGGATCAGACCCTTACCCTACCCTATGGTCTTGGGTATGGTATGGGTTTGGGTCTATCTATATAGATAGGGTCTGGGTCTGGATATAGTCTATATGAATCCAGACCCTGACCATACCCATAGACCCGTTAATTAGACCCTACCATAATAAGTCCCTAGTTATATCCTACTTATATTCATATTTATATATTTCTAAGAATATTTAAATAGAACGCAAAAAAAATTAGCCTACACATAAAAAACCTACATGATCACTTAAAAAAGATGTAGCAGCTGACATTAAAATAAATCTAGCAACATATGTTTTCTATGTTGCAGTCAAATGTTATCCATTTGAACCACACTTATTTAGTTGGTTTAGAGTTTATTCTCAACTTTAATTTGATATTATCATTTTATCACATAGACTTTAAAATGGGAGATTTTTAATGATTCACGTTAAATTTTTTTTTTTATTATATTAAAATGATAAAAGTATGTTGTAAAGCAATGGATCTATGGGTAAGTCATGGATTTTTGTTTGGACCCTAGGGTCCGGGTCTGTGTCCTATTCAAAATACTCATAGGGCCGTGGATAGAGTTTGGGTCTTATTTCTAAATCAATGGTTTGGATTTGGATCATATAGATCATTACCATACCATACCCTACACATTGCCACTCCTAGTAATAGGGTAGTAGAATGGATAGCTAAAACTATTTTTCTTCCTTCTGATCTTGAGAATTTAATCCATAATCTTTCTTTTGAACTTAAAGAGTTACTCTTATATGACTAATGATTAATGATATGACACTAAATTTTACCTTTCAAAAAAGACCAGAAAATATAAAGATTTCATCTATTCGCTCTTCCATCCATTTTTAAAAAAATTGCCAAAAACAAAAACCCAGTTAATATTTAGAAAAAAAATACGAAACGGACAAAAAATGGAAAAATGGCCCATACAGGTCTCGAACCTGTGACCTTCGCGTTATTAGCACGACGCTCTAACCAACTGAGCTAATAGGCCGTTTGTCATATTTTCACACTTGTATTTTTATTTCTTTTAGCACAATGAAAAGGAGACAAAATCTGAACCGAAGGAGCAATTTATTATCCAGGAGGAGGACACGAGAGAAGAGGAAGCAGGAAGAATGTACAGCATAACGCCTAACGAAATAGCAGGACTGGGAGTTGGAGCTCTGCTCTTGGCTGCCACCATTTACGCCCCCAAGATCGACTCTTTAATCTCTTCCTCCCAAAGAAGGTCACCCCCCTCTTCCCCTTGCACTCCTTCCTTTTACTGTTATCGTACGAATACGAAGTTGGTTCGAATGGTAAGAGAATTCAAGTCATATAACACTCGGTGGTACTAGACATTGTCAGAATAGGGAAGGAAGAAAAAAAAAACCCTGCAATTGAGCTGCTAAAAGCTTAATTTGGGCTCTGCTCAAATGGTTTCCTTTTACTCTCTCCTTTTTGGAGATAAGGTGGGTATGTGTTTCTGGTTTCTGAGTTTTGATACAGTTTCGAACTTTTCGAGAAAACCCCTCCAAGATTGAGTCTTTGTGTTGAAGTTACTTATGGACCCTATGTTTGTTTCTGTGGTTTATTGTTGTCGAAATCGGAATTCGAGACTCTGATGCTGGAGATAGAATGTTATTGATCAAAATCTGGCAAGTCGGAGTTTCGTTGCTTCACCGAAAGATGCAACTTGGCGTAGAACAAGGATGGATCACATGACGTGTTTGCGAGCGACTACATGTTTCCGCGTGTTGTTGGTTGTGATAGTCGAAACTCGAAACTTTATCAGCTTAATACGATCCAATTATGCAATGGTTGCAGGATCAGGAGATCGGCTAGATTGTACTTAGAAACTGTTCTAACATAATCCTTGTGTATGCTGACATTTGTGTCCATGCGCTGTTGGGAAACTTGCAGCTCGCTGGGGATGTGCAAGAGATGCGGAGATCTTAGGATGATCGCGTGCTCCGGCTGCAAAGGAACAGGACGGATCAAGGCAGGAGGGCCAATGAACTTAAATGTCATCGATGATTTGTACGAGTCCCTGGGCGGTGAATCGAGGGCCAAAACCATGCCGTGCTCCAAATGTCAAGCTAAAGGTCGTTTCTGCTGCCCTGATTGCTCCAAAGTATAGTCAACCAACCTAGTTTCTCATGATCCTGCTGGACGGAAAAAACTGCAATCCCTCTCTGCTGCATGCTAAAATTTGATTACATTTCTCTTCCGCTCATGGAGTCAGTTCATAGTTAAACCTCTCAAAATACTCTGTTCCTCGTGGATAATACTTGCTAGAGAGACTTTTGGTACTACTTAATGTCATTTCCCGTTCGAATCTGAATTGGTAGGCTTAGTGGTTGTCCGGATACGGGGGTGGTTTCAGCCAAAATATGAACATAGGCCATCACCACCAAAAGGAAAATTTCAACCCGTACCATGAAGAAAACATGTACAACATATGTCCATATGACAGTTCAAGCCCTTCCTTTATTTGAAGAAGTACTCTTCCTGGGTTCATACAACCTCCCCTTCACATTTAATGAACTTGCCACATTATAAAGTTCGAAGCGTTGCCGTGTCATTCATGTGATTTGAGGATGAACTCTGACCTGAGTGGGGAATATGTATTAATATTCAGAGTTTCTAAACGATAAAAGATTTTGATTTTTTAAACAAAGTCTTAAGTTAAGAACTTGTGAAGTAAAGAATCCTCTAATATGCTATGACAGTGGATATCAGAGAGTAATCGGAAAAAAAAAAAGGGACGTGGAGTACTTTGGTTTTTTTTTTTTTTTTTTGAGGGGTAGAGTACTTTGGTTTAGTTAAGGTAACTAGTGGACCAAACTTTTCAGGGTTAGCGATCATCCAAGTACAATTTCCACCTTCAAAAAAAGTACAAAATCCACCTGAAGTTGTATAGTTTAAGTGTACAAGGAACTGAAAGGGAAAAGTTCACTTAGATATTTGAACGATTTTCATTCAATACCACTTAGTTTAAAATAAATAAACTATATACTAGTGACAAAGATTTCACGGTTTTAACATTTTAATAACACCGACATTTTTTTATGTGCCCGATGAAGTACCACAGTGAACTTTTCCCTAATTAAAAAGGATTTGACAAGGGTTGAATAGCCGGATTCAACTGTTGGGTAATAATATATGCACAAAAAAACACAGAATTAAATCCACCGGTGATGCAGCGAATAAATATTATTACACATTTTTAAATCAGGACTGCTAATTTTTTGGATTTTTTAAGGAGGTGCGTTTACTCCCGCAATGTTTAGTGAACTTTCTGTTCTTGGGTTAAGATTTGTTAAAGTTTAACAATTTTTTAATCAAATTTTTAACAAAATTCTCACAATAAATATAAATATTGATTTGTTTTCAATACTCTAGTTCGAGAATTCGCAGAGAAAGAAAAGACCGTGCTGCTTGCAATTTTTTTTATTTAAGGAAAGTAGTATTGGACGTCGGAAACCGTTGTGGTCTCGTTTTACCCACCTCAAAAACCATTTGCAAAATTTTTATTTATTAAGGAAAGTAGTATTGGACGTTGGAAACCGTTGTGGTCTCGTTTTACCCACCTCAAAAACCATCTAATGTGCAGAAGTACACTGCACCAATAATATATATAAATACATAATTAAAGTACTACATATACTATATTAGGTAAAACATAGATCATTATCATCCAAATATTCTCTTAATCAACCACCATATAAAATTTCCTTTGTGGTCTCGCTTGTAAGCTTTATTGCAGCTTTACAGATTTGCTTTGTAACATGAATTAGTTATACCTGTATATTTTCTGAAAGTAAATAGTCCACGATTCGAGCAAAAAAGTTATTCTAAATATAATTATGATGGAATTACAAAAAATGTCATCTACAAAAAATAAACGTATCGCTCTATATAGTTACGTATTCTCAAAATTCAAGATTCGAAATATTTAATCAAGTTGAAATAATTCATAACAATTTTTTTTGACAGGTTGAGATGTATATTAATACTTAAAAGTAATATTTACAAATTCATAACAATTATTTTAATGGTAGTAAAAAATCTCTTTCAATTATACTTGATATGTGGCTCTCGTCAGTGTTGAGATGGACAGGACAGTGACGCACCCATTTATAGCACACTTGGCCCAAGTTCAGTTCATCGTAATGAATGTGGTCGTTGAACTGGTGGGGAAAATTTGAGTGATCTAATTACTCTTTGGCAAGGAGATATGTCCGATCTTCTTAATACTATTAAGGTTGTAGTTACTCGGTTGTGAATTTAACTAGGCCAATCTTTCGTGGACTTGTTATTTGTATAGGTTGAAAGTTGTATCTATGGTACTAATGGTGTAATGTTTTTTTAAATAATACACCTTTTACTTTCAAAAAAAAATGTTGGCCGTCCTGGAGGACTAAGCAGAAAATTACACTAGTACGTACTCGATGTCACTATTCATTTGCCTCGCCAAGATAATGCTCATTTTCATCGTCTATTTTTAAGTTTTTTTTCAATCTCTATTACTCATAGTCGAGAATTATTCACTTATAGAAAAACTACCCTCTAAAAATTATCTTAAATAAATTTAAATTTCTTACTATTTAGATAAACTCTTGAAATTTTAACCTAGAAAGATTATATAAATCTCTCTCCCCTTGTCACTAGGGAAGATTGGAATATATGCACATCCTTTAATTTGATTTGTCAGATGGTTTTGATGCGTGTGTTTGAAATAATAAATATTGGATTATATAGCATAATTTTTTTTGAATAGTAAAATTTTACATTATGGTAGGGTCTGAACCTTGGACCTCATATATATTTATAATGTCTTATGTTGTGGGTTACAAGTCTTTTGGAGACCGGATTCAGTGGGGACTAAATAAAATTTGTCCCCAGGTGGGGACTAAATTTTGGGCCGTCAGATTTGATTGTCTTTAAATTTGATGGTCAATAACCTATCAGGTGATATTGGTTTACATGTGAAATTATATTGGTTTGTATTAGGCTGATTTACATGTGAAGTGATATTGATTTGCATGTGAAATTATATTAGTTTGCATGTATAGTGATATTGATTTGGGTAGTTCCCATAGGTGGGTAGGGATGGCAGAAATAGCCATACCCTATAGGTCGGAGGACCCTACCCTTACCCTACGGGTCTAGGGTATGTTAACTTTGACTGGGTCTAGGGTAGGGTGTGAGTATGGGTCCATGTTTAGAAGTAGGGTCTAGGGTAGTGTATGAATCCATAGTTGGACTCTGTGGGTCGGACCCTACCCTTACATTTTTACTCTACTTTAGACCCTACCCTAATTAGACCATATTGATAATATATATATATATAATATACTTTATGATTAAATGTAACATATTTATTATGTTATTACACAACCAGATTAGAAGATGTCGTGAACGATGGATCACTAGAAACTGACATTCTATATATTTTTTTTGTTGAATTGTTTATATACTTCAAACTCAAAAGAAAAAATCTTGTACTATTGAAATTAAATTATAAAATTTGATATTTCATTAATTTTCTATTGAATATTTATGTGTAATGTAGTAGATGTCTTGAATTTATTTAAATTTTATATAAAAATTAATTTTTGATTAAAAATTATCAAAAATATAACGTTAAAAAGTCTGACCCTGCAGACCCTCGATCTCCAGGAGAGTAGGGTATGAATCTAACAATAAAAAATTTATAGGGTCGAGAGTAGGGTATGGGTCTAACTAAAAAAACTAGAGTATGAGTAGGGTCATACCAATACCCTAACCTACCCTACCTATTGTCATCCATATGGGTAGAGGGTCAATCCCCACCAAATCTGCCCTCAGTCCTTTGGCATTATATAGCATAATTAAAGAATCAGATCATAAATACGTGTAACATGCTCGTTTAGATATATGTTTTCGTGAATATGAATCATACTTTGATTATGAGATGTTAATATATGTGTACTGTTTATAAATTAAATTACTTTAGTTATCCTTTAATTTAAAATTTTAGATTAATATAGATTTTTTAACAAGTTTAAATAATAAAAAATACGAAATTTTCTTTGGGTGTTGTGCATCATGCACATGAAAAGGACAATTACATCTTTTGGAGCAAATTATAATAATCAAATATATACTAAAATTGTTACAAGTGGTAACAGAATTTGATTAGTTAAGAAGATTTTGGTCCAAGTCTTAAAAATGTAAAAGATACTATTGAAAATATGGTCAAGTAAATAGATTAATTAAAAAAATATCAAACATGTTCTGCAGAGTTTTTGCCCAAAATGGTGCTACAGTACAACTTTTTTACCATTTTATTGAAAAATTCTGGATATGGTGTTCTCTCTCCTCAGGTTGAAAAAAAAAATTGACCTAGGACCAAAATCGAAAAAATATGACTTTTATTATCGAAGAAATCTTTTCGATCTGAGACCAAAATTGAAAATTTTTTTTGACTTGGGACCAAAATCGAAAATATTTTTTGACCTAGCACCATTATTGTACTGTAGCAGATAGTGAAAGCGTATTGTAGCACCATTATCGAAAAAAGAAAAAAAATAATAGAAATGTATTATAGCACCATTAATAGTGAAAAATCTAAAAAATTTAAAAAATGGGTCTTAGATTCTTCTTCTATTCTTGAAAAATTTTGTACTATAGCACCATTATTTTTGTTAAAATAATAAAAAATCTAAAAAACTCGAAAAATGGGTGATAGATTCTTCTTCTATTTGTGAAAAAAATTTCCTCACTTTTAACAATTTCATTATCTTTGTTAGGTTTTTCAATTTTTTTGTGGGTTCTCATAAAATTTTTTGTGGGTGAAAAATGGTACTACAGTACGCTTTCACTATCTGCTACAGTACAATAATGGTCCCAGATCGAAAATTTTTTTTGATATGAAGAGAGAGAATATCATATCCAAAATTTTTTCAATAGTAATACTAAAATGGTAAAACAATTGTACCGTAGCACCATTTTGGGCAAAAGCCCTTTTCCGGATCATCCGGCCATCTACGACCACTTTGTGATGTGGGACCAAAAGTTGCTGTCTTATAATGTGATAAAGAATGCACGATAATGTTGGTTCAACGTCATCAAATAGTTTCACCGATGAGACATTATTTATTTAAATTGTTTGCCCTCCGAACGAAAAATAATATACATATTTCCTCATTCGACGACTCAATTTCTCGAAGCACATGCCGGGCTCCACCAGTTTAATCTTAAATTTTACACTTTTTCTAAAAAATGTTTTGGCGTTACGATTAACAAAAAAAATGGATTAGAAGAATGTACTAATGAGAAGTTAGTTTAGTTAGAAAATTATTAGTCTAAGTAATGAAAATGTAGTTATGTTAAAATTTGACATAAGATTTTTTTTCTAAATCTCAATTAACTTTTTTTTATAGCACCTAGCATTCGGCCCATTTACTGTTTTGAGTTAGGTAAATTTTTTAAAAGATGACAAAATAATTTCAACAAATATTTAATACTACCGAATTTTCGATATCTCGAACTCGATATTAAAAACTAAAATAAATATGAGGATAAGACCTCCCAATTATTGCACAGTAACTTTAACAAAGCACGCGTTCCCGACATATGTCAAAGTACCGAGCACAAAACAACGACCGATGCTACTGTTCAGATACTTCGCCGTAGGGGTGGCCCCCTCCTGTCGTACGGATAACACCCGTCAAAGATGTCTGCGTCCGGCCAATCACAGCTTGACACGTCCCTGCCCCGCAGGTGGGTGTATTTGGAAATTGCACCCCGCGGGATAATGGCCAGTCTTTGGAAAGATAACAACAGTGTTACAGCCCCCACAACGTACACTTATATGTACTTTTCGGAATTACACATTACCCAATATTAATTTAATCAGATCAAATTATAAAATAAATTGATTTTATTCATAATAAATTTAACGGGGTGAGATTCGGTGTTACTGGGGCCTAGCAGCATGGTGTTGCTAGCAACTAGCGATGATACAACACACGACTAACAATTGTATAATTGAGACTAACGATGGTACACATTGTGACTAACGATGGTACACAATGGTACATGATGCGACTAATAATGATACAATTGCGTTATACAATGGCGCAAAAGGCGATATGCACTCGTATTTGGCGTTAGACAATGATACAATACACAATTAGCAATGGTACAACATGCGACTAACAATCATCAATACGCGATTAACAATGGTATAACTGAGACTAACAATGGTCCAACGCACTTTTACATACAAAATTACAAAAAATACATATGCAATCTCCAATATTACAAGCTGCCATCGTGCGAGCAGACGGGTAGGCATTGTCTGGACCTTGTTCCTCGGGGCTAGCGGCATTCAATCCGGACTCAAATTTAACACAATTAAGTTTCTAGACTTGAATTTCAGATATTTCATGAATTTATAATAATATTTTGTCAATGAATTTAGTGACAGATAATATGGTCTAATTAGATTTATTTTACCAAGTTTTTTTATGAAAATAGATTTATTCAAACATAAATTTAAAAATGCGAAAAGTGGAAAAGTGAAAAAAATTGCTTAAACAGAATATGAAACAACCGGCTACAAGAAGAAAGGGAAATCGTCTTTTTTTCTTTCAGCAAAGATAATTTCCGGGGAAACAAGCTGAGCCTAAATAACATATGACATTCCTTGGGAACCATTTTTGTAAAAAAAATTCATCGGATCCCCAATCCAGTACGTTGAGGATTTTTGTCTGTTGCGAAGAGGAGATGGTTTTTGACGAAAAGAGAAAAATTTGCCCGAAGTGACTAGATAAAAGAAATCGAGAATATGTAAAAAGTCCGTTTGTACGCTTAAAAATACTATTAGTATCTAATTCAAGAACATCTCATGCGAGCTTTTTTTTTTGTGTGGTAGATTTTGTACTGACCGTACTTGATTGATGAACTGCAACTAAAGAAAAGAATGGAGCTTTGGAACACTTCATATGGGACGGGACTGGAGGCTTAAGACGCCTTTACAACGGTTGTTTTTTTACGGTAGAGTCTAAAACTATCAAATCTTATTTAAGATTGTCTAAATAATATATTTTTTTACTCATAAGTGGAGATTATTACATCTCTATTTACGATTGTGGTGAATTTATTTAAAAATTTAAAAATTTTACCTATCCGTTACCTAATTCGGTAGTAAGTTATCCAGCAACAGACCTTTAATTTCAACAAACACACCATTAACCTAAGACACAACCTCAATTTTGGTGAGGGAAATCGAAAAGAAAGGTAACTACCTCAATATTTCTTTTTAAAAGGGCAGCATTTTTTTCTTCCTTGAAAGATTAAGATAGCCACACATGATCAGAACTTGGCTGATACTTTAATTGGAATAATAATTAAGAGGTCGTAGAAAAATTGACTACCTTAATCTACACGGCTGCTCAATTAGCTGTCTTTTATTTCCCTATTTGCCCATCTAATTTTAGCCAATTATTTATCATCCATGGTTCATTTCTATTCTAAATTCTCAATTTACTAAAAAAAGATGAATTCTCAAGGCACTTCAATTTGTTTGGAAAAGGATACAAATATGTTATTGAAGTATACCAAAAATCGTCCGTTGGATAACAACTTAAAATAGAATGTCACCACCTTTTCCCCCGTATTTTTTTAATACTTTTTTTTGTGGAATTACTTTTATTACATTGACTAGTCCGATGCCTACAAGTTTCATGTGGACTCTTACATGTGATTACTAGAGACTTATAAAAGAAAACACATTTGACTATGTTGAAGTGCAAAAAACACTTTAACTTTGGCTAGGTGGAGCCAGGTGTTGAGGCGAAATAATTATCTATCTTCGGAAGATAATTTAATTAAGAGTCGAGTACGGTTCGTGATAGCATAATTAACTTTCGGAATTTATCAACCTGTTTTGATCTCCACGTGGTGGTGAGTTGTCGACCCAATTGCCCGTCGTCGACCTGGACACCAACTAAGATCCAATCGTCGACCTGAACACCGAGTGAGGTCCAATCATCGACCGAGGAACTGACTGAGGTCCAATCGTCGACCGTTTGCTTGGTGGAGGTTGATCATCGTCCCGATCAATTACGATCATCAGGCTATAGTAAATTGACCATATCTTGTGACTCGTACTTTCGATTGGGATAATTTAAGTTGCTATGAAAAGTTAAGATATAGACCTACAAATTTATAGTTTATAACTTTGGTTAATTCGGAAGCAAAAAGGGTCTAAAGTTTATTTGAAGTCTGGGTCGATAATCTGGCAAGGATCGTCGACCTGATCTATCGGACTTTGGAAGAGTGGCTGTATCTTGTGACTCAGACCTTGAATTAAAGTGATTCAAAGTGCTGCAGAAAGCTAAGACATATAGCTATAACTTTGTAGTTTATGAATTTTGTTAATTCAGAGACTAAAGAGATCTAACGTTCGGTTGAAGTCAAGGTTACTGATTTGGGCAAGATCGTCGACCCAGGAGCTACGTGATGGTCGATTGTCAACCCGGGAGCTATGTGATGGTTGATTGTCGACCCGAGAGCTAAGTGATGGTTGATTGTCGACCCAGGGAGCCCATTGAAGTCAAATTGTTGACCCGGGGACAACCAAAGGTAGGTGGTCGACTCACGTTGGGTCCTTGCAGGTGGTGGGTTGACAACCCATTTGGCACTTTAATAAAGGATTATCATTCCGTTAAGGTAAGAGGGTATTTTTCTACCAGGTCTCCATTAGAGTAACATCGTCAAGCCTGGTGGTTCCCTTGAAAGAAGACGTTTACGAAAGCAAGGAGGGTGAAAGAGACCGGATCCAAGCGGACTATACGTAGGTGGACGAGGATATAAGGAGACCGAGTTCAAGGCGGACTCTTGAAGGAATTGGAGGAGCTCTAGGAAACCTGATGTACGCGAACGCTCAAGAGATAAGGATAAGTGTGGAGTCTCTGAGGAAGACAGGATAAGCTTAAAGAGGTCAGATAAGCTTTGGGGTCCTCAAACCCGATCCAAATAGGGATAGGCATTGGCGAGGATAAGCGTTGGAGTCCCCGAGTCTGACTACAACACGGCTAGGGTAAAATGGAGGCAATCTTCTTCTTTTATATAAGCAAGGCAAGGGGCGAGCAGAAGGGACATCATCATCCACAAATCAATACACAAAATACTCTCAAGCTTCGGCTCTTATCTTAGTTTAGGTTAGTTGATAGTATCGGCTTCGGCTACCCCTTGTTACCAATAGCGCTAGACCGACCTTGAGACGAGCACTCCGGACCGTCACGAGATTGATCGACGTTGTCTCCATTTTTTATTCCAACAGACTACTAGGGAAATCCGTTTAAAATAATAATATTTTATTTTATTGTTTGCCTAATTCCCCTAGTTACCGAATACCATTTAGATGATTAACTTTAATTTGAATCAAATAAATCTACAACGAACAACAAAATTCTCTCTACCAAATTATAACATGGTTATATTACCGCGATCACTTATTGGGAAAGGGAAACAAACACCTTTCATTAGGCTAATTATGATAAATATAATATTTTCCTTTTATGATAATAGAGTTTTATGAATTTGTGTTCTCTTGGTCCTTTAGATAAAAAAATTTCATAGGTTGGTCCTTTAGATAATTGGTTGTTGCACTTTTATTTTTATAAACCAACTCTCTCTCAAATAAAAATCATTAATCCAAAATTTGCATGGTATTAACATCACCTACGTGTAAAAATGAGACGAAGTGTGTAAATATAATGAGTCACAATATCAAATTATTCTGATACTATATCAAAATTTTCATATCACAAACGATGGAGGAAACTGGTCGCGGTCACACCCTGATGGTTTATGACTTGCTTCCGTCATGAAACGAGGGCACTGTGAAAGAGCGTGCATGAATAAAAAGCAATTAAACTAATTAATCTCACGGGAATTCTCTATTGATTTGATGAATTGTTCTCATAACCAGAAGCCAACTGCACATATCCGAAGTGATAAGAGGAGACAAGAGGGACTCGACGCACCGCAAAATGGGAATAATGATGGCTTGGCATCTATCAAAATTTAGCCAAAATTAGGTAGTGTTAGCTTTTTTACGTCTAGTAGTTTTGTGCTCTTCTAAAGAAAGGCAACAATGCACTAGCACCCACTTTCAATGGTCTCTCTCTCTCAATAGACATGCTAATTGCACTCACACTTTAGTGTTAAAGCTGATCGTGATATATCGATTACGTAAATCAACTGAAAACTTATTACTTTAGATCAATTGAAAATTTCAAGTTTTAGTCATCATGAATGTTTAGTTGATCATGACAGGGCAACTTGAAACTTTGGCTTAACTCAACTTGTTAGATTTTTTCTCCCCCAATTTGATTTTCCCATTATTTTTCAGAATCAATTATCTCCTATTTAATGTTAATTAATTAGTACGTATAATATTAATGGCACCATATAATTAGTAATATCCCACCAAGTGCATCAAGAAATTATTTCAAGGAATTATAAGTGCAAAATTAGTAATGATTCACATATCCAACTCGCTCTATATTTTGACAATGGGTTAAAAATGGAAATCTGTTTATTAGAAACAAATAAAAAAGATCCCTATAATTTTTTTACGATATCAGCGTGACAAAATCACCCTTGCCATAATTCTTTGAGTAGGGGCACTTTAAAAACAATATTCTACTTATGATTCTACATCTGAATATTTAAACAAGCTTCTTGGTAGTTACGAGTAAAATAATATTTAATCCTCGTAACTGAAAGTAATGGCAAATATGGTTGTTGCTTTCAGTTATTGAGATTTATTTCGCAATAGTGTCTATTCATTGGGTGCAAATTGAACATTTTGTAAATGTTTAGTTGCTATTCCAAAATTAAGTAGGACAACCATATCTAATAACACTCGCATGGCTCCACTAATCATATAAATTTTAAGGAAATTTCAACTACCAAGGATAATATCTTGATGAATTAATTTTAATAAAACTTACCAGAGAAACTGTGAGAATGTAAATTTCATCATAAAATTTATAATATGGTGAAATGTTAATTCTTAAATTTATCATTATGATGTGACTATGGCATAATTTTCCATAATACTAAAGTTCCTCCTTTTGCAGAAAAAATAAAATGCTTCAAATTCCTTAATAATATGAAATTATATACTTTATTAGAGTTGCATAAGCCTATTCATATTATTTTACGGGACAAACAAATATTCTTTACTAGGAATCTACTTTGCCATGGTCATTGACAACCATAAGCCATAGAGAGTGTAGTCAAATCATGAAATTGCTAGTTTTGTAAGAAGAAAAAAAAATAAACGATATTATAAATAAAAAAAAAGTTTACTAAAGTACCCTGTAATTTCATGCTTTGTTACTATAGTACTCAGTGGTTTAACTTTTTTTTTAGGTGACATCGAAAAGTGATACTTTTGGTGACAAAATTTTAACTGGGATTAATTTTTCTAACCTGACCATACACATCAATGCCACATCGTATTTTTATATCCTAAGTGGTGATGACGTGGCAAAATTATAAAATCTCAAAAGTCAAAATTACAAAATTGTCACATCGTCAAAATTTTTATAACTAGTTTTGGAGGTTTCTAATTAGGGTTAGAAAAATAAAGGGATTGGGATTTTGTAATTTTTTCACGTCATCGTCACATAGGATATAAAAATATGACGTCGTGATGACGTGGCATCTATGCGTATGGTCTGGTTGGAAAAATCAACCATGATTAACAATTTATCATCAAAAGTGTCAATTTTTGAAAACTCTGTTATCTAAAAAGAAAAAGTCAAATCATAGAGTACTAAGGTAAAAAAGCATGAAACTAAAGTGTATTTTAGTGAACTTTTCCCTTATAAATAACACTGAAAATACTTTGAGATTCCCAACCAATGAGAACGGGACACGTGTTAATCCATTTTAAGGTTGGTGACGACGTTCTGCTGCTTCTGAAGACAGACAGAAATGACAACCCAAAAACTTTCCTTCACGGTAAGAAAAACAAGAGGTTCCACTTCGTTCCTTGGCGCGTTTGTTCACTCTCACCAATTATAGTATGCCACGTTTAAAACTATTAGGCGCGTGTTCACACAGATGGATATTAAATGTGGGGAGTGTGGTAGAAGGGAAAGTAACAGTAACTATTTTTTTGTGAGGTTAAATAACAGTAACTCGATGGAAGTTTACATGAAACTAGAAAGAACAACCAACCCTAGCATCTGTCAATTCAGTTTCTGAATTGATGTATTTTTTATATATTTAAAGTCAAGTATTATCGTATCTTATTTATATTAAATAATTTTTTTGTATTTTTTTTACATTTGTAAAATTTTAACACAATAACTTCCTAACTAAATCTAAGTCTCTTACCATTTGTAATAATCCATTTTCGTGAATGGTGTAGTTGTTTTTCTTACAAGGTTGGATGAAAAAAGCTTATAAAAGCACAAAAATGAATTAAATTGAAAAGGGTGTATATAACATAAAATAAAATGAAATCATGAAAGAAAAAAAGATAAAAAAGCTTAATCCTACTCCTACCAAAACTTGACCTTAAAAATCACATCTAAGACAAGGAAGACAACACCTAAAACACAAGATACCTATTACCTCATCTCCCATCTTCCATCCTTTCTTCCTTCTCCCTCCCTCCCTCCCTCCCTCCCTCTCTATCAAGAAGTTTCCCTCTCTAGGGTTTCTTCTTCAAATTATCGAACTTTCCCTTGTTTTCACATTTTTGGTTGTGGTTGAGCTCTGATCCATAAAAAGCAAGATCAACATCACCCTTAGAGGAGAAGTAGAGGAGGAAACCAGAAAGGATTTAATCTAAAAGGGGAGAGATAAGAGGATGAGGAATTTTACAAAAGAAGCAAACATTATTTATCATCCCCATAGCTTAGCCCTATAAGCATCAAACAGGAACCAAGTTCATTTTGGTAGTTAAGACTTTTTTCTGTCCCTCTTTTTGGAGCTCCTATTTTAAGAGAATAAAGAGGGAAGAGGAGAGAGAGAAGAGAGAGATGGGAAGAGGGAGAGTTGAGCTGAAGAGGATAGAGAACAAGATAAACAGGCAGGTGACATTTGCAAAGAGGAGGAATGGGCTTTTGAAGAAAGCCTATGAGCTCTCTGTCCTTTGTGATGCTGAGGTTGCTCTCATCATCTTCTCCAACAGAGGCAAGCTCTATGAGTTCTGTAGTACCTCTAAGTATGACCCTTTCCCTCCCTTTAATTAAAAAAACTAACTCTTCATATATATTCATGAGTATATTATATATGGTTAATGTTCTTTAAATGAAAAAGAGGTAATTTTGTGTCCAAGAATATGCTAACCCATCAATTGGGTGATGGATCTTCTTTTCTTGATTTTTGTTTTGTTGGTTTAATTTAGTTTCTCCTTTCATGGATAGGCTAGGTTTTTTTATTGGCTTATATATGATTGATCTTAAATAAGCCACCTAAATTTTACACTCTCTTCAAGTCAAAGTTGTCTCCTTTTTCATCAAATTATTTGGGATGATCTTGTTTAGTTCTTTTCCCTATTGATTTCTTCTTCAGAAAGTTGAAGTTTTCCTTTTCATATCTTGACAGATCTGAGTCTAAGTATTCTTCTACCTTCCAATGTTCATGGAAGGAAACCAAAAAATGAAATATAAAGATCCACCCTTTAGCTAGAATCCCCCAATTTCTCTCCTCCTCTTGTTCCATCCTCCACCCCACTTCCATTTCCTTCATAATCAAATGAAAATTCAGTAGAGAGAAATAATTGGTACAAGCACTAAGGATTTGTCACGAATTGACGGAGGTCCAGTTTTAATCCATGTCAAGTGTAACTAGGTGTAAAAATTTATCTTTACAAAAAATCGGTACGAGAACTAGCTAGTTCCTGTTGGATTCTTCAAGAGATGGATTCCATAATGGAGTGCATCGGATTTTCCAACTTTAAGGCATCTAACTGCGACCAGTGTGTCAAATTCTGTTCTCTTAGGAGAAACACGTGAAGACGTGTCTTGAAAAGCATGGGAACTTGGTGAAACCTGCTAGGTATAGAAAGTTCGTCACTTGTTGTTGTACTATGCTTTTAAACCCCTCTGGGATCCGTATAGAGACACTCCTTTCAATGAAGAAAAAGGGTATCTTTGTTGAATTTTTTAAGCAATATAACGAGTTCCAAGTTTCATTATTATTGTTATTTTATTTCCTCTAGAAGATGATTAAATGATTATGTATCTAGATGTGTCGGAATCAGATCAGTAGATGAATCTTTCTTTTGAGGGATTTTCTCCCTTCTGTTTTGATTTATATATGAATCAGTTTTTGAGATTTCTTATCACTAATTTTTTTAAATGGTCTTAATTTTTTTGTCAAAATAATCATTTGATCGGACATCAGTCTGACTAATCCAAATTTAAACTGATTAAAATTTTTAAGTAGTGAAAAACCTCTGTCTAACAAATATAATATTATTGTATTTCGATGCTCTAACTCAAATTATAAACTATAACAACACCATTGTCAATTAAATGGATCTTAATTTGCTGTTGCTGATAGTTAAGATTACCAATGTTTTGCTAATAACTCCTCTCAACAAGCACATTCATGCAACTATTATATTTATTCTTGTTTATATTCAGTAGTGTTTAACTAAGGATGCATGAGTCTTACATCATTAAGCTTCTCAAATTTCATAAATAAACACATGGAGTTTAGTTAGAAGCTGATTCCAACAAGTACACTAGCATTGTATATAAAGGATTAGACTTCACTCATCAATTTTAGTCAATCTTATATTACTTACACAACATACACTTCCCCTATCAATTATTAAAGTTTTAGGTTAGATACAAAAATTCTATAATGGCATCAGAACATAGCGTAGCCCATCCAGTAATAATATAGAACCAAGTTTGGCCTTTGAAAGCTTATGAGAAACACCCTTGGCATGGATTTGGTTACATCCATGAAAATACACAATAAAACTGTATTCTTCTTTGTTTGATCTAGAATCTCTAGTTTATGTGGTCAGGATCAAGATTGTTAACTTCTCAATGTAACTTCAAATAGAGGAAGATGTATAAGCTAGGGCATCCCTGCAACTTGCAATGTCACAAAAGTTACAAACCCAACCCTAAAGCTTTCTACAACATCTCCTTTGAATATATCTTTTGCGAATCCAACTTGTTTACCATATGCATGTTGTATTAACACTATATAAGTCGCAATAATATTAAATATTTGATGGGAAAACTTTACCACCATTCAAATATCTTGTCTTGCTCGAGCCCAGATTAGTCGGTCCAATGAATATCTGAATATTAGGTAGTATCAACAACAAAAACTCAACAAGTGTATCCTACACTTGAACCCTAACTTGGATAGGGAGAGAGTCTGGTCAGATGTGTGTTGACTGTTGTAGGAAGATCATACCCTACCAGTAGGTTTTACTGTTTTTTCTAGCTGCATCATTTTTAGTTTTTTTTTTCTCAGATAAGTGCATCCTTTTTAGTTAACAAAGAAACTAGACCACTTATATCACAATCAATTTTTTTTTTACTTTGTTTATCACCTTCTCAAGTTTGTTGTTTTTCTTCTAAGTACATATTTTTATTTCTTTAAGTTGTGAACTCTCAGCTTGTAACACAATTCCAGATCACACATCATCTTTTGCCACTTTATCTAGACCTTTAAGGTGTATCGTTGTTATACTAGTTTTTGACGGTTCAAACACAGTAAATAGGTCAACTTTTCCAACTTTTGATCAAATATTTATTAGGCCGATTAATTCACTTTTGAGCAAAACATAAGATAGTGCCAACTCTTCTAAATGTAAACAAAAAAGTACACTGATTTTTCTTTAGTATCTCAATGCAATTTGTGTGAGTTTTAGTCTAGAAATTGTGTAGTAGATAACCTATAATACATATCAAATTTAATTCATCACGTATTTGATTATGGATTAGTTTAGTACTATATCTGCACAAGGAATATTGTGATATTTCATGTGAGACTTGACAATTTAAACAAGACTTCATATGGATGAAAATTGCACAAAAAATGTGCTAGCTGTGTTTTGAATCCATTTAAGAATCGAAATATGCCATTCACATCTTTAAATTGCTATTGAATTGTGGTTCAAGTGGGCGAGGGACGAATTTAGGAGTAAGAAATTATGATCCAAATATTATAATTTTTGACTTATAATAAAATGCTATGTGAGATAAGAGCACGATCATCTTGTATGAACAAACATTAAGTTTAACAGTAATAAGTCATTATAATTTAACTAGAGATTTTAAATTTGAGCCATGAGAACACATCAATGTTAAAAATTTGTTAATAGACTTTTTTTAAGATACATTGAGAAATCTTTACGACCATTCAAATATCATGTGTGGCTCAAATCTGAATTAGTCTACAAAAATATCCAGATGCAAAAAAAAGTACATAATAATCTTTAATTAATTGGTAGATTCATTACAATACCACACTTGGCAGATGGATTTTGTTAAAAAAATAAGTATATGTTTTTACTCTTTGGGATTTGAACCTAGCTCCCGGACAACAATCTCTAATTCACTTCAATTTTTATTTCTTGAGCTACGCCTCAAAGGCTGGAAAGAAATCGAAAGAAAAGAAAGTGGAGTCAACTGACTTTACTGCCTCTCCTTTCAGCATGCTCAAGTCCCTGGAAAGGTACCAAAAGTGTAGCTATGGTGCAGTGGAAGTCAATAGACCTGCCAAGGAGCTGGAGGTAAATTAATCAGCTTAATCCTTTCCATTCCATCTCCAATCTTGCTTCATTGTAATCTATAGCAATATTAACGCTAGGCATTCTTTTCGTGCAACGGTTTTTTTCCACCGAGTATTACCGTTGCAGAGTTTTACTGAGATTGTAGTAAGGAATTCTATAATGTATATATTCTATAATTACTACTAACATTAATAACATATACCTATTAAAAAAAGCATATCATGTTCGTCAAATTGTTTATGATGTTTGGGATGGATTTGGAATAAGCAGAGCAGCTACAGGGAGTACTTGAAGTTAAAGACCAAGTACGAGGGCCTTCAACGGACTCAGAGGTACCTAAATTAATTAATTTTCATCCATTTTGTACCTGTGTAAGATAGATTTATGCAGAGTCGTTAAAATTTGAAGTCTCGACTGTCCGAAGGTGGGATAGTTAGAGATTATTTTGTGGGTTTTGAAACTTATGCAAATTTTTTATTTTCTTTTGGTTTTAATGAAACTTGCTTAATGAAAAAATTTCTTGATTCTTAAATTAGTAAAAAATAAGTCTCGAATTTGATTCGTAGGAGAGACAGATAATAGATAGAGGAAAGAAAAAAATTGTCTATTGTCGTTCGATCTATTTGCTCATTGAATTTTTATGGTAAAAACACACTCTAAAGTCTAAGTATTACCAATATATGAAAGGGAGTATCCAAATCTTTTCGCATTAACAAATGGAATTAGTTATGAACCCAATTCAATATTCAAGAACTTTCTCAAACAATATGGTAAATTGTAATTTGCCAATTACAGGAATCTTCTTGGAGAGGACTTGGGCCCTCTGAACACAAAGGAGCTGGAGCAGCTAGAGCGTCAGTTAGAGTGCTCGTTGAAGCAAGTCCGGTCCACTAAGGTAAACAACATTATTTAATTGGGCCAAGCAATTTGCCTGTTTCTAGAGCCCTGTGGATGGAAAACAAAAATTTTTTAATTACCCGAGATATTAAAATTTTATTATTCAACCTAAAAAATTTAAGGTAATATAAACACGGCCCGTTAATCTCCTGCGATTTATGCAAGATTTGTTACTCCAACACCCAGTTGAAACGTAACGTGTGCCTTTCTGCAGACTCAGTACATGCTGGACCAGCTTGTTGATCTTCAGAACAAGGTACCTCCCAACTGAAATCACCAACAAGAAATGTTCATATATATATATATATAGTTTTGTTTTGTTATATGTCCCATGTAATAATGAACTATTGTTGCTGCTTTGGGAACAGGAGCAAATGTTGCTGGAATCCAACAGAGCTCTGTCAATAAAGGTAAGTCGGGTATCCAATGTACCGAATTCCATCAGAACTCTGAAATGAAACACGCTTTTCGGACAAGGAGGTGCAGTTTTTACAAGAGATCGTTTCGATTCCAAAGAACTAGGTCTATGATCTGTAGCCAAACCCTTTCTAATATTGTACATATGACAGCTGGAGGAAATCAATGCAAGGAACAACATCCGACCATCATGGGAAGGCAATGAACAGAACATGTCCTATGGTCACCAGCATCATCCTCACTCTCAGGAGCTCTTCCAGCCTATAGAGTGCAATCCCACTTTGCAGATTGGGTAAGATAAGATTCCCATCTGGGTACCTAATTGTGATATCTCCTATAATAAGAGGTCGGGTTAGGAGTTTGTTGGCTGGTTATAGCTTTTGGCCTACGTACTCTCGATGATGGTCTCGATCCTGTAAATGTAGATCTTTTGAGTGAACCATGTATATTGTTTATCCTCTATTTTTCCTATCTCTCGCTGCTATTTGTTATATGTATTTAGATATTCATGTTTTCGCTTCCGCTGCCTAACCTGATTGTTACAGGTACAATGTCGGTTCGGACCAGATATCCAACACAACTCACGCCCACCACCAAGTCAGTGGGTTCATCCCTGGATGGATGCTGTGAGAGCTTGCTGGTGCTCATCTGCCCATAAAAGAGGACTCCCTTTGATCCATAGCGGTGTCCTCCTTTGCTTTTCTTGGTGTTTGCATTCTATATAATGTGTATATGAATGAGACTTCCAAAGAGAGAGCATGTACCTGCTTATTGATTACCATATGTAACTCTCCAATGACTTGTCATTTTAGTCCATAAGAAAGGACCTTCTTGGCCAAAAGACTTCAAGGCATGTAAGTTCATAATTATTATTTGGAAAAGCTTGTGAGAGACTGTATTACTCTCTATCTTATTCAATCTTTTCAACCTGCTCGAAACGTGGATGTAGTATACACTTTTCCGCATACCACTTACTAAAAGGTTTTAGATTGGATGCGTAAATTTTACGTAGTACTAGAACAAATTTATCTCATATTCAACCCAAAAGTTATTCGACCCAAAATACAAACAAAATGACTATAAATTTTGGATTGAATACGCAATTTTTGGTGAGTTACAAATTGGTTGACCCATTCTGCATTTTTTCCTTCAATATAATTATTTTGATCATCTACTGTTTTTTGGAAGGTATCTACAATAGTTTACATATCCGTTCATAGGGTATGATGAAATTTTTATTCAATAAAATTTGGATATGCTAAGAATATCTTATGTATGTTTCATATTTTGTGCTGGACATTAATTATGTGATACAAAATCTCAGTTGATAACTGGCCTTATTTTTTATTAACCCAAGATTTGACCCAAAATAATCTGACGAATTTATGACGGAGGTAATAATAGTGCTTTTTGGTTCATTTTCTCCATTACCAGACTATATATTTTGAGAGATATCAGAGAATAATAGAGAACCGGGCACTATGTTTTTCTGGAAAACATTTACTGCATAAAAATAATTTTCGCTTGTTTTTGGCACTAGTTAAACAGCTTATATAGTTGTATTAGAAAAGGGATTGACATTTAATTAATCACTACTGAGATCTAAAAATTATAAATGCTAAAAATGATCATTATGAATATATTCTTATATAGCATTTCCAATTACAATATAGGCCCACCTTTAGCAGAAGAAGAATACTTCTGGATTTCGAATCTGCCGTTCATTTCAATTCCCCAGTTCAGTGTTTAAATTTATGTCGAATATCCGACACTCACTAAATCAACTAATCTGCATGTTTATAGAACATAAAACAAGTAAGTTTCATTATCTCATTTTCTATCTCATTGGTTGCAACCAGCTATAGTTGCGTTATGAGTGAATCCATGGTTACCAAAATAAGGAACAAGATGCCAATTAAATACTTGTATATTTAAGAAGACGACATCCGCAAACAGATAAATTAATGTGTACAACAATTCACCAGCCTTTCTTATATCGACGTGAAAGATTCCTAACTGAAAGAGACTGTAGGGATGTAATTTTTTTAAATAATTATTGTACCCTTTTAAAATCTACACAAATACTCAGATTAATTGATAAAAAAGTTGTTCTAGCATAATTAAAAATTACGAATTCGAATTCTATAAATGTAACAATGTTAAAAATATATTTGAGCCAAAAAATATTTCACCTTCGGTAAGGGCGGAGCCAGAAAATTTGGGGAGTGGGGGCAATATAATTTTTTTTCAAAAAGTTCAACGTACGTAAATTGTAATTACAATATTTATAATTGTCCTCTATGATTACTCATGCGTTGAATCATTCCATAATAGCTACATTGTCAATACAATCAAATACGTCTTTCTCGATATATGTAATTAAACAATCAGCTAGCAATTGATCTCCCATCTTGTTGCGAAGATGATTCTTCAAAATATTCATGGCAGAAAAAGCTCTCTCAACACTTGCAGTCGCAACCAGCAATATCAAAGCTAATTTCAGGAGCTGAAATACCGTAGGATAAATGAGATCTCTCTGTGTTTGCACTAATTTCTGAGCCAAAATATCAAACCTCTTTATATCATAAAATTCATCATTAGATCTTATGTCAGCAATATAATTATCTAACTGACTACACAGTGTCAAGATATCCAATGACGAAGCCTACTATCATCACCCAATATGTTCGGTATCAGATAGGAAATAAAGTTCTAACCAATGATAAATTAGAGACAAAACCTAACGACTAATCCAAACCCTGACCTAATGGAAATAATACAAACAATAAGGATAGATATCATATACGTGACCTTTTAATCAAATAAAGAAGAAAAGATAACTCACCCTATTCCAAGTTGACCCCTAAACGCGTTCTGGACTGCTTTGGATTGGACGTTCAGTTTCTTTCTTTTTTATTTTTTTGAGGGAGCTCTAGGGTTGGTTCTTTATATGAGGAGGAACTGCAATTCAAAATATAAAATCAGTGATTCTATTCAGAAAGGGAATAGAACTCTTTTGCATATGGTCAAATTCTATTCGAACTCGATAACTTGTTTGACATTTGAAATACATACTTTCTTGGGCCCGACTAGCATATAATAAGTGGGTAATGAACCATTCTGATTTTAATTATTAGGTTGATTAGTTTTTTAGTGGGGTCAATTTTTAATTTTAGTGGGGACATACATTAAAAATATATCTAGTTATCAAACCAAAAAATTTTAAGTGGGGGCAATTGCCCCCACAATATTAAATATAGCCCCCCTCCTGATCTTCGGTACAAGGCATAAAAGAATTGACAGAAATTGAGAAATCAAGCTATGGCAGTTAAGAGTGCTAAATGGTAAAAGTGAACATTCCAAGATAAAATTGCAAATTTTAGTGAGAAAAAAGTTGGCTTTTAAATTTTTTGAATGAGGATACATCTTCTCATACCCTTAAATAGGCGATTAGGCTTATTGGCTCAAGTTTTTTAAAGGTAAATATTCTTTATTAATATAATAAAATAGCAATACTAATACTAATACTAAATATTGACTAAAGTTGTCTTCAAATTAGGAACACTAGCTAGTAATCTTCCTTTTTAAGGGACAAAGTAGGATCAGATCTGAAATCTACATGGTCGATATGTTATCGAAAAAAATGTCCGTTCAGAGTATTGTTGATCACATCTTATCCTAAAAAAGAACATTAAATCTACTAATCTCTTACCATCCCCACTTTCCCACTACCATATTTTTTCTTAATTAAAGACTTTGAATTTTGTAGTTTCTAGCAAAATGGTCCCCATTGTTATTGAGATTGGTATGTGTCGTACGAGGTAATTCCACAAATACATTAATATCCGTCCTCGGGAGGCTGGTTTCCAAGTGAGTGGTTGATATTTTAGGTGTTGGAAGGTACAAAATCTGAACATAATAAGAATTAAATTTTCCCTGCCATCTTTCAACCATAAATTTTCCCTGTTCTCTATTGGGACCACTTTTATTAAAATCTTGAAAAGCATGAAATCCAGAGGGTAAAGCAGCTAATGACAGTGATTATCTACTATTCGAATAACTAACTGAATAAAATCTTGCCGTGTATCACCATTATCCCATCTTATAATTGATAACCCTCCTGGGGATAAAGTCTGTGGCTATATTAGTTAATACTTGATTATAAATATATATTTGTACATGTTCAATACAAAAATTGAAGTCCATCAATTATATCTGACCTGTAGTATAGTTAGGGTCTTAATTTAATTATTTAGAATTAGATTCTCATAGGTCCTTTTCTAATAGCACCCTTCCTAATAGGTCAAGCCTAGTTTAGGTTAATCTCATATTTCACAAACTGTACTACTTTTTCGACGACTTTGACAATAATTCCAGTAACAAAAAATAATTCACAAAAATTTTAAAAACTTAAATAATTTTAAAAAATCAGATGTAATAAAAAAGTTAAATTTAAAAATCAGATTAACAAATTTGTAGGGAAAGTGACCCAAATTTCTTCAAATTACCCCACCAGTGAGGTTATTTTAAGGAATTTGTAACAGACTAACAGGGTTGCTTGTGCTTTTTTCTGTTGTTTTAGTGTTTTTAATTATAATTACCGTCTTTATTTTTGTCATATCCTTTTTTTGTTTTTTCAGGATTGTAAATAAGCGAGCCTCATCGCTATTAGTTGGTAATGAGTGGTTGACTTTTTTGGTCGATAATGAGTGGTTGATTCTGTATAGCAATACTATCGAGACAACTCATTTTTCTATTATCATTTTTTAATGGATTTTGAGGTGATTAGATTTTTAGTGAGACTCTCGACTGCAATCCTAATACAATCGATAAGTATCGGGAAGTCAAGAAGGATTCACCACCGGTATAAACATTACTATGCATTAATAAATAAATTTACCTTCCAAAAAAAATAGTTTTCCGATTGTTAAGAGACTATTTGCCTCGAGCAATCATAGCAAGACTTAAGAATAAGGCTTGACCAAGGAACTACGTAAAATTATCCTTTTAATATGAATTTCTACCTATAAAAAATTGATTAATTACATTTCTTGTATATACTAATGGCATCGGAAACTAATCTGCCTAAACATTTCACATTAACAATAATAAAGAACTATATTTAAAGCACTTAGCTTTTCTTATAGTTCACAAGATCTAGTCATTATCATGCAAATTTTGTCAATTGATTCTAACAAGATTTTTTTGATGTGTCTTGTTTATTTTATTCCGAGTGGCCAATTGCCTAAAATTTTCAGTTTATTCAGACTTTAGCTATTAGGCGGGAAATTATCAATGTTTCTAAAAACGCACCGCAGAACAAATCGGTCTACTTTATATGTCCCAAGTTGATCGAAACTTTTTAAAATAATTGTGTCATTATTTATATTAGCATTAAAATGTCAAATCGTTTGTTGCAAAGTTTATAGTACCAAACTTTTAGTTTTATCACTTTTAATCTTCAAAATTCTAAAAGTTATTTTTTTATTGATCAGTTGATCTGAACTGGTCATTCCAATTGTTCTCCAAATTTACTATGAAACGAACCATTCTCGGTGTCGAGTTGCAGTCCAACCTATGAAAATCATATTTTGTAATACAATGGAAATTATTCTGAGGAATACACTAATTACATAGTCTATTTTGGGTTGACTGTTCCGCAGAGCCTGTCCTAGCTCTTGATTGAGCACCCAGCATGTAAATTCACCTCTCTAGGTGGGTGTAATTTGTTGGAAAATATGGGTTGGAGGATGAAAGAACAATTTTGGTGACTTCAAGGATCTTGTAAGGATTCTTTTAAACAAATAGTTTGACCCTCCGGATAATCTGCGAGTACAACGGGTCTATGAACGTTTGTCGTCAGGATACAATAAAGCCTCACACCGTCGTCGAGTTCAAGGATTGTACTACCTTGACCCGACCAAGAACACACTATGAGAAAAATCTGATGATGCTTAGAGATGAAATGAAGGTTGGATTGATTAGAAGTTAGATTATTGGATTGGAGATGAAACTCGCTATTTATAGAGATTGGCACTACCAAGTAATGCTATTTCATCACCCAAGAAGTTCCCGGAACAATTCACAAAGTTGGCTAATGGGGGTCACTTCCCTTGAGTTTAAACTCAAGGGACACTAATTTTAAAATGAAACAAAAGGCCATGGGCGTGGCCTTCCCCGCCACGGGCGTGGGAATTTTTGGAATTTCATAGACAAGCGGGAAAGCTGTAGATCGTGAAATTTTTATTCTGAAAATATATTATAATAGCAAAACGGATAAACGAGTCAAAAGTTATGCTATTTTAAAAATATCCAACATAATTTGTAGGGTCCGAAAGCATTGGGTAGCTTATTGGTGGTGAGCTTCCTGTTCTCTCGTGGACTGCTTCTGCTATGGACCAGTTGCTTGCTGTTGGCATGCTGGAGGATGAGCCTCCTCCCGAGGATGCAGTGGCATCTCCTGTAGTTGATTTGAAGCCTCCCGCTGTCATGGATGGGTCTAATATGCAGCTCCGCGCTGCAGATGAGTTGGCAGCCCTCAATTCCCTTTTGGTTGCTGCTCATTATTGGATCAACGTGAAGCTTCCTACTATTTTTTAGGTCGAGTTGCAGCATCATGTCGATGCTGGTTTGGTTCAGTTGCAGGCTACGATTGGGGTCTCACCTGCTGAAGCTGGTTTCACAAAACCTGGGGTCCCTTTGAAGTCTCCTTCTGCTGTTGTTGTGGCTTCACCTTGTTCAGGGTTGATGCCTTCTGCTGGTCTCGAGCAGTAACTCGTTGCTCATTCCTTTGCTCTTCTGTGTATACAGGAGTCTCTTGAGGATGATGGGGTGGAAGTGGCTGAGCAGGTCATTGATGGCTTGGTTGGAGGGTTATTAGATGATGCTGGTTCTTCTTCTCGTTTGCATGATGATCTGGAGTTCCTAGCCTCAGTTGGAGTGACTAATTTACATAATTATGGCTTGGCGAAAGGGGCTAATGCATCGATCTTGGGGGCAAGGCTTTCACCTGTTTTGGATCAGCCTCCTCCGGTGGCCAAGAGGAAGAATAAATGGAAGTTTATCATGATGACCCCGATTAGATCTAGTTGCTAGGTTCGAAAACCCTCTGCCAAAGTGGCCGCCCTCACGCTGCTTTCGTCGAGGAATCACACTCCTCCGATGAAGCCTCTTTCAGTGTAAAGCCTAAGCTCGCTTATTTATATCTTGGAGAAATTGGATGATGATGCTCTTCAGGAGGAACTAACATCTGAGGCTTGGATGTTTGGCGATCATGATGGAATTTTTTTGGGACGAAGATGCATCCTCCATCCTCATGGAAATTAAGGCTTCTGCTCGAGGGTTTGTCCACTTCATCTCGTTTGTTGCTCACTAATCATGGTGAGTTTGCTAGGTAGGTAGGTTGTTGGGTGTTTAGTATTTTAGCACCTCTTTGGTCTTTTTGGTTCCATTTTTGGAGTATGTTTAGAGGGGGAACAATTTTAATTTTGGTGTTACCTGGGTATTGTACTTAGATAGCATTTTATTGTGTTAAATATGCGTTATCTATTATCTTGGATGGACTTGGTACTTTTTTATCGATGATGTAATTAATCTTGGAATTATTTTGAGTGGCAATACAATTTAGTTATAAAAAAACCCCTTAACCTCATCAATTTACTTATCAATTTACATATGTCGTAACCTCATATGTTGTTATATGAGGGTTAGAACATTCTAGGCGGGTAGATCTCTCTAGGTGGGTGTTGTTATTTTTTTAGAATAGTGGCACGGAACCTATATTAAAGTACTGGATTACAAAACATAAGCAAATATATAAACAGATAAAGATAACACCTAGCGGAAAGCCACAACCAAACCAAAGTAAACAAGGTGGCACGGGGGGAGGCAATGAATGGTCGAGAAGCTGCAAGAGCTAACGACCAAGGCGAAGTTCTACCGAGACAAGCAATGGCTATAAACTATAGGATAACGTCGTAGACGCAGTCTCGTGGGCATTTGAATGCATATAAGATGCACTCAAATGAGAGCCAAGGTCGAACGAGTTCGACCGAGACAAATTTTTCCACCTGCAACAACAGTAAAAGTATCGAGATTCTCATAGATCTCGGATCGAGGTTAGGCCGATCCAAGCAAAAGCATAAACAAGGGACGATTAAACCTAATCCCGAAAAGGCCACCAGACAGAAGTGGCTCGGGAATAAATCTAGCAAACAAAAGCTTAACAATAGTAAATAACAAAGACCATCACAATACCTGAACTTAAGAGCAAAACAAGAAAAAAAAATGTAGAAAAGCATGAAAAGTAACCGGAAGCAGACCGGAGGGGAGGTCGACGATGACCAACCCCTCCGGTCGTCACCAAGAGCTGCCTCTGGGTGACCCAAGCTACGGCTGGGAGAAGTGGCCGTTGCTCGCCTAATTGGAAGCTACGCCCTTCTCTGGCTTGAGCAGGTTGTGGATGACGAGGTCGGCGTTGAGCAACTGTCCAAGTGACAAGAACGGCCTGCGGCTAGGACAAACTAAAAGGCTAAGCCGGTTGATCTACTCAGAAGATCCGAGCAGCGCTGGGCTTCGCTAAACTGGACCTCCAAAAGCTGGGACCTTCGGGAAAGGAGAACGTCAACTGGCGACCGGTTAACCAAGGACGACGGAAAAAGAGAACGTCAATCGGTGACCGATCTGAGATCTCCGAAAGGGAGATGACAAGGGAAGAGGGTGGAGACGATGACGGTTGGAGGCTGGAGATGGTGGCGGCTGGAGGCTGGAGGCAGTTTTTGGAGGAGGGTGAAGGGTGGATGAGAGTGGAGGCTATGGATGAAAGAGGAGGATGGAGGTGGAGTGCCTGAGAAAGAGGAAGAAGTCTGGCGGCAAGGAGAGAAAAAGGGCCAAAAACTCTAAAGAAAATGCTCCAACAAAGGAGAGAGAGTCTCTCTCTAAAAATAGAGAGAGAAGTGAATTACGAATTGACGATAATTAAAAAATTCAAAATTAAATAAATTAAATAATTAAGAAATTAAATAAAAAAATAGGTGGGTGTTGTTGGGCAGTCCGTTGTATGCTTGCCTTAAGCCAGCACGGGCTTGGGTGATTACTTTGATGTAATGTGTACAAGGGGTTTTATTAATAAAGTTTTATTTACTTCTTTAAAAAAAATTTACCTAAAAAAAAAGCATGTAAATTTACCTCGGTTTCAATCCGGCGGTTTAGGTTGTTTCGGAAATTTTTAGGGTTTGAAAAATAAACCTTTTCCGAACTTTTTATGGGGTTCATTTTCATGTTATTTTGTAGTTTTATTTTTTGCAAAACAAATTAGGCGTCCGTGCCATCCACAAAAATTGGACTCTGCACAAGAATAATACTCTAAAAAAGAACAAGAAGTTGCTTTCAATCTAGTTTGTTTTATTTCAAACAAAATGGTCACTTTTTCTTTTGTGGAAAACAAAATGGTCACGTTTATATAAGATACTGATGTGATTTTTCTCGGCATCTCTCCGGGGTTAGATTCGGTGTTGATGATTAACAATGCTACTAATAATGGTACTAGTACAACATGCGATTAATAATAGTATAATCGTATTATACAATAGTGTAATATGTGACATATAAATTTTTTTGTAATTTTTTATGTAAAAATCGTATTGTACTATTATTATTTTTTGAGGGGAAACACTATTGTTAATTCCAGTTATCCATTTTTTTTCTCCAAGTAGGGGAGCAGTATCCCTCAATCTCATAGCAGGATTCCACTGGCAACGACAACAAGTTTATGTACGGCATGTCTCATCAATGGGATTGGGCAGTTGGACCTGACCACAAAATTACCAATTTGTAGTCACTTAGGCCAATCCCAAATGGACAACACCTCACAAAGCCACCTTGTCCTTTTCCACTTCATTCGTTTCACTTTTCTTCTCGCCGCTGTTCAACCCAAAATACCAAAGTAATTAAAATCCAAATAATCTAACTACTTTTGTTTCAAAAGCACTATTTCTGAACACTGACTTGGACTTCTTAATCTAAATTTTGGGGCGTTCGGATCACAAAAGGTTACTAATTCTGGAAGAATTTTAAAGCATTTGCAATTTGCAAACTATCCATGCTCCAACTTGATAGTAACCACAAAATAAGGTTTTCCTTAATATTTCTTGATGTTATCGAACATTATTTTCAATTTATTTCGGTGATGTAAAACAATTAATTAGGCCCCTTTCCTTTTTTTGGGTTTAACTATTGGCATCCGGCCCACTGGGCTGACTAATCTAATTCGAGCCGGGTAGCATCTTTGAAAAGTGGTAAATCTCTCCCAACAAGTAGGCCCTTTTCCTTGCTTTTAAAAGGTAATTAGGTCACTTTTCAAACGCTTCTATATATTCTTTTTAGTATGTGCATGTAATTTTTTGAGATATATAGAGAGAGGATGACATTGTGGAAATTTAACCAATTGCTTTTTTCTTATAAGATAGTGTCGGTTAACTCATTTAGTTGAAGTTGGTTGTGCACCGGCAGGTATTTACATGTTTTCTGATTTCCAACGTTAATTGGGATAACATATGGAAAATAAACTTGCAGTAGGAGAATTTTTTTACCAAATGAAGATTTAGTTGAATATATATACTTCAGCGTTGCCCCTCAAAAAATTTAAATACTTTAAGGAGCTCCACATGAACAGGACCAAAAACTGTTCTCTCTTTGTGAGGCATTAATTTCATTCCTCTGCTTCTTTAGTTTCTTTTTCCATTTATACAAACCTTAATTAAACCAACAACTGAGAATGAAATTGATCTAGTTAAATCAAAAAATATCGAGTTCGAATTTTTTAGAATGAATATCGGGTACATCCTTTTTAAAGGGTAGTTTACTAGATAAATGTGAATATGACACCCTCTCCCTCGCATCTTTTCCTCCTTTTTGTTTCTCTCAAGAATGGATCACCACCGAACGCTCTCTCTAAGCTAGGGTTTCTTGGGATAACTTTCCTCCAAACTTCTTTCTATACATAGTAGTAGCTACTACTTGGAAGCTAGCCACATATCTATAGTTAAGAAGAAGAACCCAAATTTAAGAGAAGAAAATTGTATATACAATGGGAAGAGGTAGGGTTGAATTGAAGAGGATTGAGAACACAACAAGCAGGCAAGTGAGCTCGTTCTCTGGAGAAATCTGACACTCGATTTATATGTAATATGTAAATTCGACGGTTAATAAAATTTTACCTGCAGGCAAGTGAGCTTCTCGAAGAGGAGAAGTGGACTACTTAAGAAAGCTCGGGAGATCTCTGTCCTTTGTGAAGCTGATGTTGCCTTGATCATCTTCTCCACTAGAGGCAAGCTCTTTGAGTTCTCTAGTACTGATTCCAGGTAAATTAATTTTCTTGTTGGTTATACATCTCTCTACAAGGTCCCCGATGTGAAATATATTTCTGTTTGTTTTAATTTAATTTCTCCAATTGATAAAGTATTTTACATGTTTAAACCAGTTGATGGTTGTATATTATTGTTGAATTCTTGAAATTAATTTTTTTATTAATTTATTCAATTTTTTGTTAAAGGGAGCTGTATATATATTCATGACTCAATGTATTTCCTCATTCTCTCTCTTTCTCATACATACTTGTCAGAAATTAAGGTTCAAAGACTTTTCACTTGTCTTGTGCTGATGGAGAACTCCTGGCTAGATTGGTTTCACTAAATAATTTTCTTCTCCTTCTCGTTCTTTGTATTTTCCCTCCAATAATTACTTTAAGAAAAAGACATTTCCATAATTAATTTGCAAATGTAAGAGTAATGTTCATGTTTTAGTTTGGGCTACTTTTCGTACTTCTTATGGCAAGATACATTGCTTAGAATTAGTGGGAGAAATTAACAGAAGCTAATTAAGGAACTAACCGCAGATACGGTATTGCATTCACACGTACACCATCACAAGAAACGATCATCAGTATATACAGTTAGTAATGGCCTTACTCTCATTTTTGGTGTTCGTATCAACTAATATATGTATCAACTAATGTATGTTCTAGTAGGACAAGATCTTTACATGATGTCAAATTTTTCGTATTTAATATTATTATGTTTGTTTTTGACAATACAAAAGTTATTTTGACAGGTGTTCCCTAGACTCATTTTGCACCCAATATACGTTTTTTTTAAAGAACCCAATAATTAATTTATTGAGCTAAAAACCAATAGGTAGAATTGAGGTCAGAAAATCTAGCCTATGGCAAAAGGGATTTTCTAGAGCAACGTGTCGCTGTTTCGTGCGTTTGAAGCGCATCTGGTTTATAACCTAGGACTTTGGGACCTTAAACGTGGCCGGTGGCCCCCTGCTGGCCGTGCTCCGAGGATTATGTCTTGTTCTAGATTATGTCTTGTCATGTCATGTAATGACCCAAAGGGCTAGCGTTGGCTTTTTTTGGTGATGGTAGTCCTAAATCTTATCTATTTTTTCAGTAGTTTGTGTTTTGCCTATTTAATGACAGAACGTCTCTCTCCTAGGCAGGAAACCCTAGCTAGAAAGAGAATTAATCTACTACTATGCCTATCATGGGCTGAATCTGTTGAGAAACAAAGCTAGTAGCTTCTAAGATTAAGTTGGAAAATCGGCATACAAAAGTGAAGATAGATTCGGTCGTGCATGTTGTAGCCAATTGGATCGGGCTAAAACCATTGGAATGACACTTCTAAACATCTTTCCTTCTTGTCACAGCATAGACAACATCCTTGCAAAATACAAACGGCACTCTTACACCGAGCAATATGTACCATCCGACTCTGAACAACAGGTATCTTATTCGGGTTATTTGAATTTTATAAGTGATCTCACGTTCCACAGCTCTATAATGGCCTTACTTGTAGGAATTCCCTGAGTATGCAACTTGGATCAACATATTTCATGAACAACTTTTTCTTCTTACGTACATCGAAACCATCGTCACATTGACGTTAATCGGCAAAGTACTTTGACCATGAACTTGCATTGGTGTAATGAATGGATAAGCTACACATAAATTGGTAAAACATGTGTTATGCTTATTTTGGATAGCTTTAGACATCGTTGCTTTTCTCTAACAACCGATGATGTACCTTGTTTATTCTATTGGAATAATATATCTCATCCACTTATTTTTTTTAATTCTTTTTACATTGCTATAATTGTCAGGTGGCTAAGACATGAAAGTTCTAGATAGATTGTACTCATTAAATTTTTGGCTTGCATAATTTAGAGAAGCTGGTCTCTGGAACAATCCAAGCTCTTGTCTAGGGCTGAGATCCTCCAAAGAAGTATAAGGTAATAATCCAATATCTCTCTCTCTCTCTTTCCCATGAATTGTTTTTCTCATTTATTTTGCAAAAAAGGATGATATTTTGTTATATATGACATAGATAAGTTCCATTTGGTGTTTCGTAAAATTTATGAATTTGAGCACCTTATTAGCTATGACATTATGCATAAAAGAGATAGTAAAGATATTAATTCATGCATATGCATTTTAGAGTACCCACATATACTTTTTTTTAACTAATTAAGAACTTTATTAATAAGAAAAAAAATTACAGAAGGAGATGCAAAAAGAGAAAAGAAAAAAAAAACTAAGGCCTAAACAGGCAACCATAGAGGTTGACCCGCTGCCATAACAAGATATTCTATTCGAGCATACCCGCAAGTCGGGTGATCAAGAACAGATGTTAATCGAAGCCCATGGCCTAAACGGGCAACCATAAAGGTTGACCCGCTGCCATATCGAGAACTCCATCCAATCACACCCACAAGCCGGGTGGTCAAGAATAGATCCTAAACTATAACCTTCACCCATATGACTCGTGAGAGTCATATTCATCGAAGCGGGCCTGATTCAAAGAAAATCTCTCGACCCAAATGTTAAGGCCCACCAGATACAAAACTAGATCTTTCGCCCATGTAGAACTATCGAAATGGGCCTGGATCAAAAGAAATACTCTCGGCCCAATAAAGAGGAAGCACGCGGCTCGATCACGAACACCAACAGCCGCCGAAACCCTCGTCATCCCGTCCGACAGGAGGTGGCGCCTGTGAACGGTGACCACGAGCCACGAAAAAGGAGGAACTAGGAGAAGCCGGAGGAGAGGCGATTGAGGACCGGAACGGTGGCTGGTGGAGTAGAACCCCTAGCCGCGGGGCTAGGGTTGAGAAGTCGCGGAGAGGAGCCCCACACTTGAACGGCCCGATCCGGCCAAAAGTACGTCATGTGAGGGAGGCCAGCCCTCTCCGTAGCAGATGGGTGCCCCGCCATGGTCACCGGCGGCGGACCCACATATACTTAGGAATGTAAAACTGTTAAATCTGGATAATGAAAACTTTATATCTTTTGCGGTTACGGATTGAGTCTAGATTAATTTGTTAAGTGAGTGTCCGAAAATCAACCGGTTTTTACAAAACATAAAACTTATTTGCAGGAACATGAAGGGAGAAGAAGTGGAATCTCTAAGTCTCAAAGAGCTTCAAGAATTGGAGCTGCAAATTGACACAGCTCTCAAACGCATACGCATGAGAAAGGTGAACTTAAATTAATCAGCTACCGTCTCCAAATCTCTTGCCATATACAAGTGTTCTTGTAATATAGATATCAATGGAGACTAGTGTCTTTTAAGCGGTGTCGGAATTCGCCATTTAAATTTGATTCAAGTGGTAAAAGATCGAGGTAGGATATGGATAAACCCAGAAACATGGTTCGGAATCAGTGCTAACTTAAAAGATATGATGTTGGAATTACCTCTGGAACTTTCTTTCCTTTGTATTACTGGAGCCAACAAGTAGGTATATTGGATTAATGAATTGGAAAATATTGTGATTTTTACAACAAAATTGAATCAAAAAATTGGATCAAGCTGTGGTCAGTTCATTGAGTAACTGCTTGTAAAACAATCTTCTAATTAAGGTAAAAGTAATTTGGACTTGTGTTACCAACCAAATAGAAATTATATATAGAGATTGAAGAAGAGGGGAGAGAGAGAGAATAGGTTATTTCATTACTCTATTTTTTGCTCATCAAATTAATTGAGCCTCAACCAAGCTCAAAATAAGCCTGAAAGAAACAGCTTTATGTTTTGAGCAAGTTGGGAATTGTGCTTCGATGTTTACGTTACAATTTTCATATTCAACCCAAAATTTTAAAGCAATAGGTTGATGATTTTTCAACACTTTTAAGTCCACCAATGTGGTAATCTCAATTGGAGAGAATCTCACATCGAAAGTGGCAAGTGTGATGTGCTTATTTATAAGTGTGGAAGATCTAGATACTCGTTACCTTGAGGCATGGTTATCAAAGTCAATTGCTTGTAGGGGCCATGTTAAATAGGTCGGTCGATTTTCAATGCTTATAAATCCACCAATGTAATAAATTCAACAGGTTCTTACTGATGTTGGTTTATAAATTTTGGGATCACAGAGCAACCTTCTGCATGAAGCTGTATCCGATCTGCAAAAGAAGGTAACATGTTCATCATGGCTAAGAACATACAGTGATGGTTTACTTTGCACCAATTTTGCTGTTGGTACTGATATAATACCGCGTGACGTTATTTTGTGATAATATCATGAGAATACTTGTATGTTTGCTGTATGTTTCGTACTTCGATGGCCATACGCTCGCCATCGATGCTTGTTAAGTATGTTCTTGGTATCGTAATATACAAAATGCATGTGACATCGAACACGGTTGATGATATAAATTGCAGTATCATTAAGGCATGTTCCTGTCATTTCCTACCCAGAAAAAAAGTCTTTGGTGGTGTTTTACATGAAACTGTAGTATTTATGGTCCGTTGTGTGTTGATCCGAACTAAGCTGATATCTTGTTGCAGGAGAGGGCATTGCTGGAGCAAAACAACTCGCTAGCCAAGCAGGTAATATGGCAGCAATTCTGCAGAGAGAAGCTTACGTAATAAACCGCGTCATTCTATACAACATTCGAGTAAGAATTTATATTCTTCAGCTCAAGGAGAACATGAAGACGATGGCCGAGAAAGAGCACCTGAAGCAGCGGTCCTTAATTTGTCAGGCCAATGCAGCACCTGCAACACCACCACCAATACCAGCTCCGAGACTGACTTTAACTAATACTTGGTAAATCCATGCAACCATCTTACTTGTGAAGTTAATATATATATCCTCTAGACCTTGTAAATGACTGAGCAAAACAGTCGAGTTGGTACACCAGATAAACTCGCAACTGACGAAGACGAGTCGAGAAAGATCGTATCAGCTAGGCTAGAAATTGACAACCAGAATGCTGTGACTAATTTTGCAGGAGGGCTTCTGGGGCAAGAGAGCCATCAAATGAGGAAGAAGTAGAGGCAGAGGCTCCCCTAAGAAATGCCACTAGATCCACCATCCCATTTTGGATGCTACCTCTTTTTAACAATAAAGAGGGATGAGCTAATAGCAAATCTTCTTCTTTTTATTTTCTCTGCGTCAAATAACTGCCTGTTTGTGATAATTTAAATTAATTTCCTTGGTTTAATCTAAGTTTACGTTGATGCAGTGTATTATGTATATCAGAACCAACTTACTTTAAGAAATAAATTTCCATTTCCCTCGGAAGAAATTGCTTTTACAAACTACCCATTTGGGTATTATTATCTGTTCCTACTCTTCCCAATCTAGAATTATTCCCTCGGTCACTTCCTTCGACTCTTTATCGAAGAACCATAAACCTGGTCTAGTTTATTTCAATGTCTTATCTTGCAGAAGTGGACCATGTCCTATTCTGGTCAACTTATGAACTTTTTTTTCTCAAGAGAGGAAACGTATCAAAGCGCGTAAAACAATGTCCTGTCTGACACTTAAGCCTCCATTCGAAACATCTAGTATCCTGGCACTCGCTAACAGACTTATCTAGTTTCAAGTCCAGCCGAAGCTCAAATGGTTCCAAGGAAGATGTGTTTACAATTCATCTCATTAACTGTGAATCCATTTGTGATTTCAATGAATATGATTTCCGTCAGACTCCAACTGTGAGCTCGCATTGTGACAAAACTTTTCATATTTACCAGGGACAGACAAACGCCAACATTCACAAAAAAGGGAGGAAAGAATAAGAAAAAGAAGAAACTCTACAGATTTCTGTGCTAACCCATCTTTTCTAGCTGTTGGTTTCATCGACGACAGGAGCCTCTGAGCAGGATCACGTTGTCTCATCGAATACCATCACCTGGAGAAGACAGCAAAAGTAAAAGGGATGTTGATTTCAGAAACTTTACGTGATCAAACTTGGTCTATTGCGCTGTTTTCTACAAATAAAGCTACAACTCGTGATCCCGAACGAACAATTGGCACAAGGATGATAGTAATTGAAGTAGCACCGCGGAAACAAAGAGATTATTATGGGACTACAGCAGTTGATCTAACCTTCTAAAGGGAATAGGCCACTAGGATAACTGCAAAATAAGGTATAAACATCTAAACAATCCTAATCAGCCACTAAAGAAGCATAAATTTGCAAATAATGCCTCGTAGGACCACAACCAAATTTGAAAAGAAACTCGGCTCCAATAAACTTAAAACAACTTGTCCTTCAGCAGCAGTCATTAGAACAAAAAAAGGGGGCAGTCGAGAAGCTTAAAGCAACATCAAGAAAACGATGTTTGGTGATAGCCCATTACTCATCATGGAATTTAAAAACCAAATTGCATTAACAAAAAGCTGATTCAGCATATGAACACGACTGTCACGTGATAACTTCACTAAACTAGCAAATATGCCAATTTATTTCTCATAAGTGCATAAAAGGGAATTCTATGTAGAACTTAAAGTAGGATTGGAGTAAATATTACCTTGCCACATACGGGGCAGCTATCACTTCTCTCCATCCACTCGTATATGCAACCAAGGTGAAAATGGTGAGAACACTTGGTCATTATCCTGGGGTTTTCTACAGTATATTCTGCACAAGTTAAATGAAGAATTAAGGGCCCCAACGAAAACATACTAGTACTTGGTGTGTTTGGTAATTGCAACACACAAAAACTTACAGTAATTCATCATTACATACCTTCGAGACATGTTGGACAGACATCATCATCTTCTGATACGGAATAAACATATCCGATCCCACTGGAAACTTTCTCCGATGAGATCTTTAGGGAAGATCTAGCACATTGTTCTATGGATCCTTCTTCACAAGCAGATGCATTCCATTTGTCTCTCATACTGAAGGACTCGGAATCAGCTTCCATATCACTTCGTAAAGGTTCAGTGTCTTCATTTGAATGGCTGGAACCCTTCTCGCGTCTTGAGACAAGACCCGCACGTTGCAAGCGAAAATATCTGGGGTCGGCATCATAAGGCAAGGGCCTTGGAGGAGAACGGAACATGTCAGAGAGAGAGTTGTCTAGGGAAGGAGAAGTTGTGGATGTTGCCCCCTGGATGGATGCAGAGGCAGAATGGACCTCTCCTCTTTGGAACAATGAGGCATACTGCAGTAATGGGGAAAGATGGGAGACACACCGTTGGAACTTGGAATTCCAAGAGAATAGATAAATGTAAAAGCAATTCAGGTTCAATTCTCAGCCAAGGGTGTTTTAACTAAATTCTTGTGTTTCATGGACTTAACTCCGAAGAACTCTGTTATAGAAATCAGAATATTCACATCAGCAGAGTTACAAACAAAGACAGTCTGGCAACCTATCCATTTGATACCAAATTTCTAGGACCACGCGCGACAAACGTATTAGGCCTGAAACGCAGTCAATCTACAAACCATTTAACTCGGTACAGGCAGAAGCACACAGAATGACTAGTGCGACAACAAACCAGTATACCTTTACTCAGAATCCAAACCCTGAATCCAGTAAATTGTAATAATTTTTCTTACTGGTGAACAATGGTCATACAACATGCTGTTCATAACCCCAACCTATCCATAACAGTGTGATGGTCGACATAGTTGTCTAAGTACAAGAATAAAAGAAGAGTGGGCAACGAGAATCTGGAGAACAAGAATCAAATGACATACCACATTTAGGAAATTCTGGATAAAGCAACGAACACACGTGCAGTTTCTGTACACAGCACTCTCAGGATTTACATAATCTTCAAAATCATCCGCATGGATACAGCAACAAACAGAACCCATGGTGTCAGCTCCAATCCCTTTCTTCAGCTTAAATCAGTAACTAAGAAACAAGCCCTCTCGGAGACTACACCCAAAGCCACCAAGGAGAAGCCACGCAAAGCACTCTCGTCAGATAAGAACATAAGATGAGAGAGGACTAAGCTCGCAGAAGGTAAGGTCAACCGGCCCCTGCAAACTAGCACCCTCCCTCTCTTATTCTCTATATTTTTCAAGTGCAACGTGCTCGGTTGAATAGCCCCACAGACACGTATAATTCCTCACCTGCAAATCAAAATATACCAACTGTAAAGTAGAGGAACCAACCAAGGAGAAACAAACCAACAAGGTTCAAGCCATCCAACAGACAAAACCTATCTCATCAACAGAGGTTCAAACACAACTACATAAGCCATCCAATTATCCGCAACTTCTCCCCAATAAGTTGAGGGCTAATTGATGAAAGATTGAGACTTTGCTTCAAACCTTTAAAAGGGGTGGGTTCTTTCCTTTAATATAAAGCAATATGATTTTTTAGGAACAACAACAAAATACTTTCACATGTGCATCATCTATCTAACCAACAAAAGTCAAAAGCAAGCCAATCAAATTCCATTCAAAGAGAAGAAACCATGCGAAACAACAGGCAAAGTCAATGAACAAAGAGATCAAAACCCAGAAACGTCAATGGACCGTCCAAACGAGAGGTACCCATCTCAGATTATGAGATTCCCAGATGAAATTTACAAGCTTTAATTTGGAAAGGAAGCATATAAAAGGCGGAGAAGAGAGGGAAGTACCTAGCCTAGTAGGAGAGGAGGGCAGGTGCCTGCCTGGTTTAAGATTATAATTAAATTAACTAGAGAGCTGAGATTTATATATATATATATATATAGAGAGAGAGAAATAAAAAGAACCCAATTATATTAAGTCGGTGCTTACCACCACAACAGAGAGAGAGAGAGAGAAAGAGAGAGGATTTTTTTAATATTATTTAGAAAAGCTATGATTCTGCTAAATCAACTTTTCTTTTATCTGATTATTTAATAGTGTACAAAATAATGTCTTCCCCTTAGTATATTCTTTTTTATTAAATTTGCATTGAGGTCTCAATAGTTTGAATCGTTTCTTTATATAATGCTACAGAATCGATGTGCAGATTTTGCTTATTGGTTGAATTTCTTAAGAGAGTTTTGGAATGTTATCAAAAAAATTATTTCCAGCTAAAGTTCGATAGAATTAATCTCTATCCGTGAATATTATAATGTACATAGGAAAGAATTGATTACTTACTTGTATGGCATACATTTTTTATATATGCTATGATGTTGACCGACGTTTTCTTAATGACGTAGACTAGGGATGTATTTTCTGGCCGGCTATCCCTACCAAATAAAAAATTAAGAAACTAAGAACCATGGTATAATTGTAAGTACTCGTGTATCAAGAAACTAATACTTGTTGGGAGAGCTTTGCCACCTTTCAAAAGTCCTACCCGGCTCGAATTGGATTAGTCGGCTCAGTGGACCGGACACCAATGGTTAAAAACCAAAAAAAAAAGTACTCGTGTATCAATTAGGAAATAATTTTATAATTCTGTTGGATAAGGGAAGGGCCATCGATTAGTTATAAATATAACATAAATAAAAAGTACCTTTTTAAATAGGAAAAAAGTCCTTAATACGATATATACGAAAAAGTCTCTTCACCTGATGGGAGCTCGCCATTACATCATCAACTTTATGGAAATGGAAGGACGGGAACATATGTGCCTTCTGGAGGGACTCAAAATCAACTCCTTGAAAGACAGGTGAATCTAATATATATGTTTTTTCTCCAATGGATTATTGGCTGTTCTGATGCATTTAGGCATGCTTGTTTGCAGAATGCTCACGTTCAGCAATTTTTGGCGACTGAAGTTGCTTTAAAGAAAGCTGCTGAGGCAAGGGACTTGTTGCAAAAGCTTTTACAGCGGTTACATGGAAGTGGTGATGGAGTTTCTTCACACTCACTTGGCATGGGAGGTGGATCACAGAATATTGGAAGTCTCAGGCAATTCGAGGTATTTTCATGATTTATTAGCAGCTATTACTTGCTTTAACGATATTATGGATTTAATTCTTGATCAGAAATCTCTGTAGTGAATTGCCAGTATATGCTTTGTTCCACTTGTCCGTAGAGGGAATGCATTATTACTTTTATTCCTTCCAATTATTTTTGAATGGCTTGGTCATAAGAAATTGGATAGCTAGAAGCTACTGTATAGGTGTACGGGGCACTCTCTTCCTTCTTATGTTTATTATGAGATACTCTCTTCTGTTCTGGTTGACTTACCTATGCTATATGATACTATGGTGAGTTATTGCTCAGACAAGTCAGTAGGCAATTGCCTCGGAAGTATATCTTGCCTCTTGAACCTGTGGTTTATTTGATGCTCCTAGATTGGTGATCGAAAATAGTTTATGCGCTTGGTAAAACAAGCAGAAATGGCACCGGTCAATCTTGTTACCTGTTCATCAGAAATCAATTGTTAAGGGAATAGTATCATTCTACGTTAGATGGTTGTTTCATGTGTGACGACACATCCTTGGAACCTGCATCTCATGTTTTGCAGCCTGTTATTTTGACTACTATGGGACCTTGGACATATAGCTTCGATGCAATCTGCTGATTCGTAGAATAATTACTTTAAAATTTGACCCTTTTCTCTTGGTGCAGTTGGAGGTTTGTGCCAAGGAAAGGGAGGCTGCAGGATTGAGGGCAAAGTTTGAATTTCCTGATGTCTGAAATTCAACGCTTGAATAAGTTGTGTGCTGAGAGAAAAGAAGCTGAGGAATCTTTAAGAAAGTAGTGGAAAAAGATTGAAGAATTTGATGCCCGAAGATCTGAACTAGAAAACATATACAGAGCTTTACTAAAAGCAAACATGATACGCTATACCCTTACAGCTTCTTGCAAAATGAAAAGCTTGGATTCAATTGATGGTGCACTATTTTGAGGTGGGTCTTCAACTTGCAATAATCTTTGCTTTAACAGATTAAGGACTTCAACCTATAGGTTTGCCTTTATGTGGACACATTAATCGATATAGAACTTGGAAGAGAGAACATCATACAGTGAATTTTTCATCCAGTGTCCTTTGACATGTTGGATAATCATATGTTTTGTCTATTGTATTCTTCTGTAGGTCTCTGATATAGTAGTAATTGTGTTACATGGATAGAGTTGCTACAAGGAAGGAAATTGGTTCGTTATTTTGATGACTTGATTTTGCTCGTAGGATGCAGCTACATTTTGGGATCAGCAGCCCTTGGCTGCCAGAGAGTATGCATCAACCACCATTATTCCTGCTTGCAGAGTGGTTCTAGACATTGCAAATAGCGTAAAGGATCTTATTAAGAGAGAAGTTGAGGCTGTTGCTCACAGTCCTGATAACAGTCTTTACATGCTCCCTTCAACGCCTCAGGTCATTGAGTTATCAGACTCTTACAAATGTTTAGAATTGTTATCTTGTCACTCACAGTTGGAAAATCTATCAGGCACTTCTGGAGTCCATGGGATCTACAGGATCCACTGGACCTGAAGCCATTGCTGCTACAGAAAAGAATGCCGCTTTACTGACTGCAAGAGCTGGTGCTCGGGATCCTTCAGCTATTCCATCCATATGTAGGGTATTGGCTGCCCTTCAGTATCCTGCAGGTGAGTTGTGCATTAATGATGAACAATAACGTGCTATTCCCCTGCAAAAAGGCACTTTTATCCTCTTGGCCATATTTTAGCCTAGATTTTGCCAACAGATACGAGGATTTTATCAGTTTATTCTCATCAAAATAAAGAAACTTTTTTGTGCTATACGAATTGCGTTCTCGCATATGCTACTAGGGGAAGCCATCCATATGTTGGCATCATTGCCTGATTTGTCTGTAAAATCTGCCTTTTGCAGTTATTATCAAGTGTTGGCACTACTTTGTTTTCTGCTTGTGCTACATAATGTTTCTATGACTTTGTTTTTGCTTAAACATGCCAATGACTTTCGCATTACAAGTATGAAAATGGACTTGTAATTGGTTCCTTGTTCTTACCAGATTCACAATTCTATTTTGTCGAAGTTGATGAGTTTCCATCTGCATATAGGTTTGGAGGGTTCAGATACTGGCTTGGCATCGGTACTAGAGTCTTTGGAATTCTGCTTGAAACTTCGTGGTTCTGAGGCAAGTGCACTAGAGGATCTGGGGAAAGCAATCAACTTGGTCCATGTGAGGAAAGATCTGGTTGAAAGTGGGCACTCCTTACTCAACCATGTCTATCGTGCACAACAAGAATATGAAAGGTACTTGAAAGTGCCATGGTTCTATCAGGTTTCCAGCCTCTACTCATGGAACTGTTGAATTACCGAATGCGTTAACTCATACCTAATATAAATATAACAATCATACAATTTTTTTCATAATTCAAAACAAATAATATACTCCCAGTTCAAATAAAGTTTCAAATTCACACCAACAATTTAGAACACAACCATAATCCTGAGAATTCATGTTAAATGAATCAAAAACTTAGATAATTTATTAGTAACACAACCAACGGCAAATGAAATCCAAAATCCATATAACTTATATCATAGTTCAAGTACAACAATACAACACCCCAGATAAGTTCGTCGGGAGGAGAGTACTTTTGGCAGCTTTGTAGGGATAATGAGATTCACTTGTACGTGTGTGTAAAAAGGGTGGGATGACTGAAAAAATAGGTATATATATCTCTGTGTGTGTAACTGTGAACTCTAGATGTGTCTTATTGGCAAAGTTCGTGGACCAATGGGTTTAGGGTTCGGATTTCACCCTATGTGTCTGGGTCTTTCTACAATCCCTATAACATATTTTGCTCCCCATAGTTTGAGTCATCTCAAATATCACATTTCTTAGTCTTCCGATCATTTAACGGGAATGTGAACACTGTGTTTTTCCTCTCTCTTAAGCATACTACACTAGCAAAGCATTTCTCATTCTGGCAGATGCATGTACAGAAATGCATGCTCATTTTATGCTTAACCGCTCCCGTGCATACACACTTGCTAGTAGCTCTTGCTCATCTAAACACACAAATATACATGGTTGCTACTACATTAAGCTACTGATTGATATCTTCTGTTTGCATTTTGATCTTATTCTTCTTGGAGGATTTCTAATCTCTCAAAGGGTGTTGCTCCTTGCAGAACAACGAGCTATTGTCTGAGTTTGGCCAATGAGCAAGAAAAGGCAATAGTGGATAAATGGTTACCTGAATTAAGAACAGCGGTGTACAGTGCTCAAAAGTGTTTGGAGGATTGCACATATGTCAGAGGTTTGGTAAGTTTGAATCATCCTGGAGATCTATGATCTTTTCTTGTGATCTGCATGTTGATTTAGGTTCTGGAATTCAAATGCAATTTATCTTTTGTTCATTGATTGAATTTCTAGGGAAACCCTTTGCTTAGGTACCTCCATTGGACAAACTCTTATTTTAGGCCCTGCCTTCCAAAGGGAAGATTAATGGCATAATATTCCATTTAATCAAGTATTTTTTTTTCTGTTGCCGCATATGCATTGGTCTATGCTTCAAATCCTTTGGCAGAAATTAGTCGTACTTATATTTTGATCACATGAAGGTAGTTTTTCTGTTTCACATTTTCGGAACTGACATGTCTCCGATTTTAAACTTGTTCTGCAGCTAGATGAATGGTGGGAGCAGCCAGCATCTTTGGTGGTTGACTGGGTCAAAGTTGATGGACAAAGCGTCGCTGCTTGGCACAATCATGTTAAGCAGCTTCTTGCATATTATGATAAAGAGCTCTTATGAGCTAATATCGCGGTGGCGCAGGAACATTCCGAGAAAACCTTGTACGTTAATTAGCTAGTATAAGAGGCACCTAATAATGTGGTTTTGATTATACAAAAAGGTGAACATATACCGGTGGGCACCACGTTATCCACGCCTATCAAGGCTCGTCGAACTGAAACAAGCAGTGTACTAAATTCCTTAAATAAAAAAAAGCAAAGTGTACTAAAAGAACTTGAGTAATTACTCTTAGGTCTTTTGGGTTTGGTCATCCTACCTTTCGCGTCCCTCAGTTTTCAAAAATGATTTTCTCGTCCCCCGTGTTTGGTTTTATTATACTTTGGGGTCATTGTTGTCAGAATATGTCATTTTCTCCAATGAATTCCCACTTAAAAAGACCAAAATGCTCATCCTACTTAAAAAATAATAAATCCCTCTTTCTTCTCCACTTCATCTTCTTCATCCCACTTCATCTTCTCCTATAACCTTCAACCAAAATCAAAACTCAAACTCAAACTCAAACATTTTTTGTGAGAATCAAAACTAATTAGAGCGAATCAAAAATTGAAAAATTCTACTTATTGAAAACTCCGACTAGAGAGAATCAAAAATCCTACTTATTGAAAACTCCAACTTCAACATAGTATGCTGAGTTTTTTTGAAATTGTCAATAGAATTAAATTGTATGATTCGATTGGAAAGAGACTTTCAAGGAGTGATTGGTCTTTCAGAAAATCAAGCCAACAAAGAGGGCGAAATGGCCCTCTTTTTTTTCATTGAGTCACTCATTCTCTTGTTAACATATATTGTATATATACCATATATAGGCAGATGATATGTCTATCTCAGACTTAACCAGGAAATTAACAAATGAAAAGTCTAGAAATCATCTCGTTATATCATCTTATTTATTCATCTTTACAAAAATTTTAAAATTTTAATTCATTTGCTAAAAAAGGTACTAAGAGACCTATTAGCGACAAAATAATAATTGTCGTGTATCATTGGTTTACTAATCGAGATTATATAGATATTTTTTATTCAATATCTTTAATTAAAGGTATAAGAGGATTCACTAAAATATTTTTTTTTTTTTGATAGAAGACTAATTGATGGAATTATTAACAGAGTTGGTACTGGCAGTTTTGTTTTTGTCGAAAGTTTGAAATATCTAGGCGGATTTAACCGCTTGTGCTCAAGGTTTGAATTTGTATAAAAAAGATAGTATGGATTTGAATTTTTCTTGTAGCTCGACTTCTTCCTCTTTTGAAAATTCTACCTTACCTGATGAATCTAATCGCTTTGATAGGTATAATAATAGTACTTTTAGGAGTTACTTTAGCTCTTGCACAATCAAAATATTCATCATAGCATCATACATTTTTTTCTTCTCTCGGTATTGATACTCCTTTTTTTCTTCTGTCATTTTTTCTTCTCAGCAGGATCTATCGGTTTATTATATGTGATGAATATTTTCTTCCATATTATATGTGATAACCGAGAAGAAAAAAAGGGTGTGTGTCCCATTAAAATGGTCTTTCCTCCCTCTCTGTTGTTTTACACTAACAATGTGGCATATTTTCTCTTCCCTTAAAAACTTTAAAACTAAATTGTTAGGGATTGTTCCAAATTCCTAATTAGAGTAGGGCTCTATTTCCTGATCAGAATAGAGTACTAGTCTCCTATATATATACGGCCTATGCCTAGGTCTTATTTGTACTAGTTGAGAGTTGTGAGGTAGAGAGAACCCTCACGGAGACCTTGTAACCGATTGGACTCACATAGTGGACGACTCTCCTTTGCCCGTGGTTTTCTCCCCGTCTTGGGGTTTCCACGTAATTCTTGTGTCTCGTGTTTTACTCGTTTCGATCTTATTTCTCAACAATTGGTATCAGAACCGGATCTGAGTTTCGAGTATTCGAGTTTTGAAAAAAAAAATCCGTGAACAGTAACCGATTTGGGGAAAATTGGGATTTAGGGTTTCGAAACCCTTGGAGCCGCCAGCCACCACCGCCGACTGCCGCTCGTGTCCTCGCCGTCGCCTAGAGCAGGCGACCACCGCCTGCCGTTGAAGAGAAGCTCGGCGTCGGGGAGAGGAACTGCCGTTCGCGAGGAGAGAGAGAGTGCGAGGAGAGAGAGAGAGAGCTCGGAGGGAGCACGCCGCCGTCGTCGCGCCGCCCTGCCGCCCTTCCGTCGCCCGCTGCTGCCCGGAATCACCGCCAGCCGCTGAGAAGAGAGGAGAAGGTCGACGGCGGAGGAAGAGAAAAAAGAGAGAAAAAAAATGGGAAGAAAAAAAATGGGGAGAGAGAAAGAGGGATTTTTTTTTGGGTTGAAAAAAAAATCATATTCCCGAGTTGACTTGGTCAACGGTTTGACTGGTTGACTGAAAGTCAACTGTTTTGGCTGATTTTGGTTTTCTAACCTATTTTGAGCAGTTTTTTTTTCTTGGTTCGAGTTGTTTCAGGATGACTTTGATGAAGTACGAGATTCCTCAGTTGACGAGGAAAACTAATTTTTCCCTATGGCAGGTCAAGATGCGCGCTATTCTGACACATTTAGAGCTGGATGAGACTCTACTTGATGAAAAGTCGATGCCTTCGAGTTGGGATACTGCGATGAAGGCGTCAAAGAACCGTAAGGCTGTGAGTCAGATCCAGTTGCATCTGTCAGATGATATTTTGCGGGACGTGTTGAAGGAGACAACAGCTTCCTCATTATGGGCAAAGCTTGAAAAGTTGTGCATGCCCAAGAGTTTGACCAACAAACTGTGCTTGAAGCAACGACTATTTTCTATCCGGATGCAAGAAGATAAGTCTGTTCATAACCACCTTAATGAATTTAAGGATATAGTGGCTGATCTTAGAACTCTGGATGTGAAGTATGATGATGAAGATCTTGCTTTATTGTTATTGTGCTCGTTGCCTGCTTCTTATCAGCAATTCAGAGATACTCTGTTGTTCAGCCATGATACTCTGAGTTGGGATAATGTTCATGATTCGCTCTTGGAGAAAGAGAGAATTGATAAGCACACTGTGCGTTCCTCTGAAAATAGCCAAGGGACTGGCTTGGTTATGAGAGGGAGGTCTAAAGAGAGGAATGCTAAGTCTGGTTCGAGGAAGAAGAGCAGAAGCAAATCAAGGTCAAGGCACAAGGATAAGACTTGTTTCAACTGTCATAAGGTTGGGCATATTAAATGGTTCTGTCCGGAGTTGAAGAACAAGAAGAAGGGCAAAAAGTCCAGTGCTCCGAAAGGAGAAAATTCTGATAGCGGCAGTGCTAGTGTTGCCACCACCACTCAGAAAGAAGAATCTGATGGAGACCTTTTGTCTGTGATTGATGGGAAGTCTAAAGTTGATGCTGCCTGGGTCCTTGATTCTGCTTGTACGTTTCATATATGTCCTATCTGGGACTGGTTTTCAACATATGAACGTGCGGAGGGTAATGTTCTCATGGGAAATAATTTTGTCTGCAAGGTTGTCGGTATTGGCACAGTGAAGATCAAGATGCATGATGGTGTCATTCGAACCTTGACGAATGTGAGTCATATCCCTGATTTGAAGCAGAACTTGATTTCGCTGAGTACTCTTGATACATTGGGGTACAAGTATACCGGAGAAGGTGGAGTTCTTCGTGTGAGTAAGAACTCATTAGTGCATATGAAGGCCAAGAAAGAGGTTGGAAATCTGTACGTTTTGCAGGGTTCTACAGTTACAGGGACTGCTGCTGCTGCATCTGGCTCGTTGACAGATTCTAAGAATACCTCATTGTGGCATATGCGACTTGGTCACATGAGTAAAAAAGGCATGACCGAGCTGAATAGGAGAGGATTATTATGTGGACAGAATATTGGGAAGCTAAAATTTTGTGAGCACTGTGTATTTGGCAAGCAGAAGAAAGTCAGTTTTCAGAAAGGTGTGCACACTACAAAGGGAAAACTTGACTATGTTCATTCTGATCTTTGGGGACCGTCTCAGGTTGCAACAAAGAATGGTTCTAAGTATATGCTGACTATTATTGATGATTATTCGAGGAAGGTATGGGCGTTCTTCTTGAAGAGTAAGGATCATGTCTTTGTCACTTTCAAGCAGTGAAAAACTATGATTGAGAAGCAGACTGGGAGAGATGTCAAGCATCTCCGCACAGACAATGGATTGGAGTTTTGCTCTAGTTGGTTTGATGAGTTCTGCAAGAATGAGGGTATTGACAGGCATAAGACAATCCCTGGTACACCTCAACAGAATGGAGTCGCTGAAAGAATGAATAGAACTTTGTTGGAGAAAGTTTGTTGTATGCTGTCAAATGCTGGTTTGCCTAAGTCATTTTGGGCTGAAGCTGCTTCCACTGCCTGTCACCTTGTCAATCGTTCACCTCATGCATCACTTGATGGCAAGGTACCTGAAGAATTGTGGTCTGAAAATCCTCCTAATTATGCTGATTTGAAGATATTTGGGTGGACGCCTATGCTCATGTGAATAATGGCAAGTTAGAGCCAAGATCTGTGAAATGTATCTTTCTTGGCTATGCTTCTGGAGTGAAGGGATACAAGTTGTGGTGTCCCGAGCTGTCTAAGGTCTTGTTGAGTAGGAATATTATTTTCAAAGAGACAGACATGCTGAGTAAGAGGAAGGATGTTTCTTCATATGGTGTTACGAGTGCTCCAAGTGTGGACTTGCAAAAGTCAAAAGTGCAGGTGGAGTTTGATGCTGATCCAGAAACGAGTTCCTTCTGTGATGTTGATTGCCATGATCCTACTCATGGTGGGTTGTCTGATGGAGCTGAGAATGTTGGCACAGTAGAGAGGGAGCCAACATATTCTATTGCTAGAGACAGGCCCCGAAGAATTATCAGGCCTCCACAGAAGTTGGGTGAGGCTGATATTGTTGCTTTTGCCCTGAATGTGGCAGAAGAAGTTGATAGCTGTGAAGAACCGTCTAGTTACTCAGATGCTGTAAAGTCGAAAGACTCTGCTAGATGGTTGGTTGCTATGGAGGAAGAGATGGAATCTCTTCACAAGAACAAGACTTGGGAGATTACTAAGCTACCTAAGGATAAGAAGGTTGTCAGCTGCAAGTGGGTATTCAAGAAGAAGGACGGTATACCTGGAGTTGAAGAGCCTAGCCTTGCTAGAGGATATAGTCAGATTCCTGGTGTGGACTTTAATGAGGTATTTTTACCAGTTGTGAAGCATACCTCGATTCGTTCTCTTCTTGGTATTGTCGCTATGCAGGATTTGGAGCTTGAACAGCTTGATGTGAAGACAGCTTTTTTGAATGGAGAGCTTGAGGAGCGGATTTATATGGCACAGCCTGAGAGTTTTCATATTGAAGGCAAAGAAGACCATGTGTGCTTGTTAAAGAAGTCCATGTATGGCCTTAAGCAGTCTCCGAGGCAGTGGTATAAAAGGTTTGATTCCTTTATGATTTCTCATAGTTATGAGAGGAGCAAGTATGATAGTTGTGTTTACCTGAAAAGGCTACGCGACGGTTCCCAAGTGTATTTGCTCCTGTATGTGGATGACATGTTAATTGCTGCAAGTGACAAAGGAGAGGTGAGGAAGCTCAAAGCTCTGTTGAGTAGCGAGTTTGAGATGAAAGATTTGGGTCCTGCTAAAAAGATTCTTGGTATGGAGATTGCCAGAGATAGAGGAGCAAGGAAGTTATTTCTGAGTCAGGAGAGTTACATTGAAAAGTCAGCTGCTGAGGTCGATTACATGTCTGGTGTTCCATACTCCAATGTTGTTGGTTCTCTGATGTATGCTATGGTTTGCACACGCCCGGATTTGGCCTATGCTGTGAGTGTCGTTAGCAGGTTTATGATAAATCCTGGAGAAGGTCATTGGAGAGCAGTGGAGTGGATTATGAGGTACTTGAAGGGTACCAAGGGCGTGTGTCTACAGTTTGGACGCACCAGTGATGGAGTTGTTGATTTCGTGGATTCAGATTATGCTGGAGATCTTGATAAGTTCAGGTCCTTGTCTGGATATGTCTTCACTCTTGGAAGATGTGCTATCAGTTGGAGAGTTTATCTACAGGCCACAGTGGCGTTGTCTACCACTGAGGCGGAGTACATGGCTATAACTGAAGGTGTGAAGGAGGCTATCTGGTTGAAAGGTTTCTTCAGTGAAATCTGTGAGAAGCTGCAGGTCAGTACAGTGTACTGTGATAGTCAAAGTGCTATCCATCTCACGAGGGATGCTATGTATCATGAGAGGACAAAGCACATTAATGTGAGGTACCACTTCATTCGGGAGCATGTTGCTCAAGGTGACATTGTTGTGAGCAAGGTGGGTACCAAGGACAACCCTGCAGACATGTTGACGAAGTCGCTTTCTGGTACTAAGTTCGAGCATTGCTTGAACTTGGTAGGTGTTCATGCTTGATGCTGATTGCCCTTAGGGGCTGGTGGTGAAGGTGAAGCAGTGTTGATGTTGGAGTCATAGAATTTGGTCCAAGGTGGAGATTTGTTAGGGATTGTTCCAAATTCCTAATTAGAGTAGGGCTTTATTTCCTGATCAGAATAGAGTACTAGTCTCCTATATATATATGGCCTATGCCGAGGTCTTATTTGTACTAGTTGAGAGTTGTGAGGTAGAGAGAAACCTCACGGAGGCCTTGTAACCGATTGGACTCACATAGTGGACGACTCTCCTTTGCCCGTGGTTTTCTCCCCGTCTTGGGGTTTCCACGTAATTCTTGTGTCTCATGTTTTACTCGTTTCGATCTTATTTCTCAACATAAATGAACTAAAACTACAGCCGCTCACACATCCTCTCTCTCCAAGTTTATCTCCAGGCAATTTACAGTAAAATCTGATCGCACCTCTGCAGTTCGCTCTCTCCCGCTCCTGCATCTCCAAGTCGCTGTAAGTTTGAATCGTCTCTCTTTCCCCATCTTGCTCTCGCTCTCCCTTTTTAGGGCTTCGTTTTCTAGTTTGACATATCTTTAGATCTCGCTCCCATTGGCCGCTTCTTTTCCCGAAAGTTTCTTTTGATCATAATGCCCTTTTTGTCAGATCAGAATGGGAAAATGATAGCTAACTGTTAGGGTTTCAGGTTTAGAGTTAGGGATTTGGGTTTAGGGTTAATAATAGCTAATATGCTTGCAATTCTCGGTTAGGGTTAATGTGTAATGATATGCGTGCATCTTCTTATCCCTTTATATTCCCGGTCAAATTTAGGGTTAATGTGTGTTGATATGAGTACAATTGCCGGTCCAAGTTAGGGTTAATGTGTAATGATATGCGCGATCTTCTTGTCCCTTCATATTCCTGGTCAAATTTAGGGTTAATGTGTGCTGATATGCGTGCATCGGGTTAATGATACTTTATTGTGCTCTCTATCATGATCTCATGTAGTCTACAATAATGGATAGATTGGCAATGATCCCCAGCAGACAAACTCCTAATGAGAAGATGTCTGAGCTACTGGAGTTTTGTGTGAAACCAAAACTCTTTATCAACCTCGTCTTTCTACCCATCATATACATGTACCTAGACGACATGACAAGGCATTTTAGGGTTGGCGACAACAAGTGTTACAGACGAAACACATTTGGTAATTGTTATTTCTATCTTATTGTTCATTTGGTAGTTGTTATTTTACATTTGGTTATTGTTAATTTGTAATTGTTATTTTTATTTCACATTTGGTATGGTTTTGACAGGGGAAGTTGTTGAAGATGATTTGGCAAACCTCCTTTTTGTTCTCTTATCATGGATGATTGTACTAGTTCTTAGTTTTTGGTTAGTAGTTGTGGTTCACTGACTGTCTTTTGGGTTGCACCTAGGTGGATATCTAGGTTGCATTATCTGCTTGTACTCTTTTTCTCTGGTGTTCCTAGGTAGTTCATACTTGTTGTTGCTTTCTCTGCAACTACACTCTGGCACATTGTATTCTGTTATTTTTAATATACCACATCTACCTTTCAAAAAAATGGTTATTGTTAATTTGGTAATTGTTATTTCACATTTGGTAATTGTAATTGGTAATTATAATTGTTAATTATTAAATACGTAATTGTAATTTTTATTTCACATTTGGTAATTGTAATTGTTATTTCACATTTAGTTATTTCACATTTGGTAATTGTTATTTCTCTGTTATTGTTATTTCACATTTGGTAATTGTAATTGTTATTTCTCTGTTATTGTTAATTTGGTAATTGTTATTTCACATTTGTCTTATGTGCTATTGTCCTCCTTTTGTAGGCCGGAGACGACGACTTCCTCCTTTTGTGGGCCGGAGACGGTGACTTCCTCCTTTTGTGGGCCGGAGACGGCAACTTCCTCCTTTTGTGTGCTGGAGACGGCGACTTCCTCCTTTTGTGGGCCGGAGATGGCGACTTTCTTCTTCTCGGAGACGACGACTTCCTTATTTCTCTGCATATTTTCTGGCTTCCTCTCTGTTATCCTATATTGCATATTTGATTTTCTGATTTTGTGTTTCAAGTGTGCGTGATGATTGAGCTCAGGGAAGCGGAGGATGCTTTTGTTTGCTTGATGTTATAAAGGATGCTTTTGTTAGTTCCAACTGATTGTAGCTTTTCGGATTTGTGATCGTAGTCTGGAGGAATCTCTCGATGAACTTTATGTTTGCTGGTTGGTGCTTGTTACAAGTTCATTGTAATAGCTTTCTTTCAAATCTTTTTGCACTTGTTGCAAATATTGAGCCTGCAGCATCTAGTTTTCTAAACTTTTGGCTGTAAAATCTGCTAGGTGTTAATATGCCTTCTCTCCATATTTTCTATTGCTCAAGTGTTCTTTTAGCCTTGAACCTGGATTGAAGCTTAGTTGAGTTGTATCGACTAGTCTAACGTTCCAAGCTTGAAAAATAAAAATCAAATTTTGTTATTCGTACCGAGTTTCATTAGCAGTCTTTTTCTTTTCTTTTTTTCCATAATGTTGGCTGATGAATACGAAAATTACTTGTCTTTCTATCTTCCAATATAATACAATTGTTTAGTTCCCCACTGGTAAGTAGAATAGAGGAAAATGTTATGAAATGTGTCTGAAATAATTAGTAGGTGGCAATTTAGAGATAATATTTTGGAAAATAATAAATTTTAAATGACAGTAGGCTATTATCTGTCTATAATTGTTACTAGCTAGTTTCATGAGACTGTCTTTAATAAACATACACGTTTTTCGGTGTATGGATTTATGTATTGATATGGGATGCGATTATACCAGCATTAATATATCGAATTTTATCAAAACTTCGTAATTAAATGTAATTGGACAAGTTAGTACTGGAATTGATGACCTCTTGAAAAGTTCGCTTTTTGCCCCTATACTAAGTGGGTTGATTTTCTTCATGGAGATGAGTACTTTTATTTTGTCGGATCAGCACGAAGGTGGAAGAGTAAAATAATAAGAAAATTTTCTGGTTGATTAAGAAATGTAATTTTGGGTTGCCATATAAATTAGGAAAAATTTTATGTTTTGTACTTGCAGTTTCATATTTTTTGCGGGATGATCATGTAATTTAGAAACGATTTTTTGAATCCTGTGGTTACACCTTTTTTCACATAGAAGCTCGGGACCTCCCCGAGCCAAAATCTAATGTGAACCTAGAAACGATGTCATTTAACTGGTAATATGGCATGCCACATCGAACTCTTTTAATCGATTGGCAATATGAGGTGTACGAAATTAAATATTATTTTTAATCCCATATATTTTTATAATTTTTTGAAAAACCCTCATCTCTCTCCGTTCTCTTCTTCTTCTTTTTTGAATATCAAATATTCAAAGTTGAACGCTCAGACCCTATTTTAAGAAATTGCTTTTCTAGCAATTTCTTCTTCTTCTTCTCCTCTCTCCCCTCGTGGCTTACAAAGATCCTCTCTTTCAAAGCACAGGTAAAATACATTACATATATAAAAAAGTACAGTCCATTGTTAGTATCTTCATGCTTTGGTAAAGGGAATTTTTAGTTCTCGATTCTGGATTGGGTCAGAACCACTTCTTTTGGTTTGATTCTGGTCCGGATTCAGAGTTTAATCAGATTGGTTCAGATACGTTTTTTCTCCTCTTTTTAGTTCTGATCAGAGTTTGATTCTGGTTCGGATCCTGAGTCAGAATAGTTGAAACCAGTTTGTAGCTATAAGAATTCGGTCAATACGACTAGCAGAGTTGTTTCTCCTCCGAGTGTATTTTTGTCCTAGCAAGGGCAAGTCAACCATCTCTGTCACGTGGACGAATCTCTTAAATTCTCTCATCTCAGAAGAATTTCTTTCATCCCTATTCCTTCTTTCTGCTCCTGTAGTGACTGCATTAAAATCACCAGTTATTAACCACATAGAGGTCGTGGCAGAGTTCTTGAAGTTGATAATTTCCTCCCAGATTTTTAATTGCTCTTGTTCAGCATATGGACCATAGACATTGACAAAGGAAACCTCAGTGCCTATGTCCACCAAATTCCCAGTTATTGCCAACCACCTCTGTCCTTTGTGAATTCCTAGTACCTAAAAAAAGCAGGGCTCCAAATACTAATTATCCCACCGGCTGCGCCCCGAGCATCCATAAAATCCCACTCCAATCTCTCTAGTCGTGCCATTGTTCATGTATTATTGTTCATAACATGTTGTACCGCTCTTCGGTTCATATTGTTTACTACATGGTGTATCATTGCTCGTTTATAATGCCTAATTCTTATAGTTTCATGTGCAACCCTCTTTGTTTGTTTCAAGCACAGAGCTATGTTTTTAGATATGTTCTTTTATTCAACAAGACAACTAAATCTTTCCAATAGTTTTTTAAAATGTTTTGGAAGTGTATGGGGAAAAAGGCTCATAAAATTATATTCACGAATCAAGACCATGCAATTGGGTCTGCCAACAGACGAACAAAAGCGTCGAAGATCTTTGCCTTATTCTAAGCCAAATCGTGGTCACGCACTCACCAGTGATAGGTTTACTGTGTCATATTTTGCGGTCACAATATTAGTTTTAAGCCGAAGTTAATTGTTATCACATCTTGCGAAAGACATCGATTTTCTTCGGTTCTGAACTTATTTCGATCTTTTGCTTTTGAAGAAGCTCGGTATTGATAAAGGCTTTGTGTTCAAAGGGCTACTTGCATCATTTCTTTCATATGCAAGTAGCTGTTTGGACACAAAGTCTGACACCAAACTTCTTTACAAGCAAAAGAAGTTAATAAGTTCAGAACTGAAGGATATCGACAAGTCTATCGCAAGACGTGATAACGATTATCTTTGCTTTAAATTGATATATATTTTAATCACGAAATACAACATAGTTAAGCTGTCTTTGGTCTCACTGGCGAGTGCTTGTGTTGCATTAGATTGGTAATCCCAACAATGCACATTATAATATTGCTTGCTGAGAGGGAGTTATTAGCAGAAGATTGGTAATCCCAACTTGACAACAAATTAAGATACAAGTAAGACAACTATTCAAACCTAATATCTTGAGTTCGAACATCGTGAATACAACAATTTCAAACATTTTTAGGTGGAAATTTGCCATTATTTATATATCCTACTTGGGTCAATCCAGATTAATTAGTCTACTAATTCCTGCCAAGAAGGGAGAAAATCCCGCCAAGAAAAAACAGATTAATCTACTAATTCCCATACAAATAGATACTTAATTATTTAATCACTGGTCGCAGCTGGATGCCTTAAAGTTGGAAAACCCAGTGCACTCCAATATGGAATCCATCTCTTGAAGAACCCAACAGGATCTGGCTAGTGTTTGAACCAATTTAGTTCCCTCTACTGAATTTTCATTTAGTTTTAAAAGGAAATGGAAGTGGGGTGGAGCAAAAGGAGGAGAAACTGGTGGGAATTCTGGCTGAAGGATGGATATTTATGTTTCATTATTCTTTGGCTTCCTTCCATTGAGCAGAAGGAAGGTAGAAGGACTAAGCCAATAAAAACCTAACCTATCCATGGATGAAGAAACTAAATTAAACCAACAAAACAAAATCAAGAGAAGAAGATCTGTCACCTAATTATGCATATAACTGGGCACAAAAATACCCTTTTTCATTTACACAACACTAACCATATATCTATCTAGTAATATGCTCATGATTATATAAGTGGTTTATTACAATTCAATACTGAAACTTCCATTACCTATCACTTAAGAATCTCTCCCTCTCTCTCTCCTCTTCCTCTTTATTTTCTTAAAGTAGGAGCTCCAAAAAGAGAGAAAAAAAACCCAACAGCCAAAACGAAGTTGGTTGCTGCTTGATGCTTATAGGGCTAAGCTATGGGGATGATATATACTATTTCCTTCTTTTGTGCAATTCCTCATCCTCTCATCTCTCCCCTTTTGGACTAAATCCTTTCTTGGTTCAAAGCTCAAACACAACCAAAAATGTGAAAAACAACACGCCACATTAATTGAAGCACACGGCATCCTCTTGGGCATTGACTTGGCGCGATCTCCAAGGTCATCCTGGAGTCGGACTGTCAACCTTTGGTGGTCGGGCAAGCTTAAAGATCACAGCGACCTTTCGACGTTGGTCCAGGACTGCCTGCCTCCAAGCTGCGGCTTCCTTTCTTCACTGCGACTCGCTACACCTTTGTGAGGAGAGAAGCTAATACGCTTGCTCACCAATTGGCGAAGTTGGCTCTACCTTTAGAGGTAACCACTCAGTTTCAGTTGTTCTTTTCTTCTCCATCAATGTGAGTATTTTAACTATTTTTTTAGAGATAGTTGTCCTGCAACCCAAGCAAATACCTTGGTCCTAATGGCCCTGTACCTGTGGGCCCCCAGGAGCTCGGAGACACTGATCTTGTTGATGTAAATCCAGAATCGCCTCCACTGTTATTTAATTTATTATTTTTTAAAATTCCCTGCAACATCGTCGGAAGCAGGGATGAAGCAGCTGTTCCACTTTTCGTTCTGTGAATTGTGAGTTTGGTAGAGAAAGACCCTTCTGGTACTCGGCTTCTTCAAAATCTGTCCGGTTTAGGACTCTCTTGAAACTCTCAGCTGCTGAATTTGGGTGGCCTCTAGCGATCGACACCTGCAATTCAAAGTACAAAGAGAAACTTCAAATGACCATTGCAGAGACTACCATGATCCTTAGAAATTCTGCATCGTTAGAGAATGGAAGCTCCTGGGATGATTTGGTTCTTAAAATTTGACAAAGAAAAGCCAACATGTCAGCTCTTTCGGGACGACAGATCTACCGATATGATATGAAGCGGATAGATTTGTTTGCCCTTACGCTTGGAAACTATGTTTCTAGTCTTATGATACAGAAAAAGAAAGCGTGATTCAACAAATGCATGAGCTATATTACGCGATGAAAACATGTGATGTGCATTTATCTTCCTCATCGGGTGCTAGTTGTGGAATATGATGAACTAACCCAATGGCTCTTCGGCAGTTCAGAAAGCCAAAATCTCCATTCTGTCATTGGCTTGCCATCAACTTTAACCAAGATGTTGGTCCAATCTGTATGATGAAACTCGATTTTGTCCAGTCCGTGCGCAAGTCCACCGCCTGTAGCTTTGACATAAGCTTCTTTGAGACACCAATATCTGCATGGAAAAATTAAGCACATATTACACAGATGCAGTTTGTAAATACTCATTGGAATCAAAGTGCTCTTCATCATATATACCTGAAAAAATCTGTTAAATTTTCTTCGTACGAGTCACTTTTAAGTATATTTTCCCATTCAAAACTTGAGAAGTACGGAGTGAAGTTTCGAAGGAACTCCGGGATGGTTTCGTCCTGTGGTTTGTCACAGGAGATGACATCCACCCCAATCAGGCACAGGGGCTCAGATGCTATCAGCACATAGTCACCTTGATGAGATACATTGAAGTTGAAATTGGGAAACTGTGGTTCATCAGTATGGCAATCCTGCAATCCATCAACATAATCAATGGCTACCGCAAAAAGATCTTGCTCCTCCTCGAGTAGATTGGTTGAAACGATAGACAAGTTATATATCCGAAAAAGTCGACATAGTCCAATGGACATCAATCAGAAAAACAGAGATTTTCAATCATGAAGAGGTCCAGGAATCCTACCAGATATGGCTTCCCCTCCATCGTCCTCCTTATGACGATGCCATCATACGGGATTCCCAACACCTCGTGTACAAGAGCATATTGCAGCAGTCGGCTCACAAGTGCGCGCTTCCTGTCTTCCATTCTGATAAATCTACCAACGGAAACAGAACACGAAACTCGTCGTGAACTTCTCGAAAACCTTTCTACGAATACGCCAAGGAGTATAACAAGCATGACCAGGCCACATTATCCAAGACCATCCACTTAAGGTGCAGTTGGACACAACATCTCTAAATCTTCAAACTACACCCATCTAAAAATTGGCTATTGCCTTAATCTCACCAGCTGGTAGAGAGTTCAAGAATCCATAGTCAGAGACCAACACAATTGATCTAATTTTCCCCTCTCAAAGTCCAATCTTTATCTCAAAATAACTCTCCCTTGCCATTTACAATCCCAATGAGAAGAATCAATATGAGAACAACAAGGAAAAGGGTTTTTTCAAGGCATCAATAGAACAACAAAACTCCATTAAGGCACGATCCTGTTCCAAACCAAAGTTCAAAACTTTTCAGACATCAAGACATAAAGATCACAACTTTATGTTCTCCTTCACTTCACCATTAGACCAAAAAACAAAAATTAAACCCACAAAGTATAGAAGTCCTAAAACTCCAAAAAGACCGACCTGGTTATGGAAGGGTGTTCAAGTTGGGAGAGGACAGAGAGAGCTAAGGAGAACTCAAGGGGAGATGGGTCCCACTCTGATATGTCTACCAACCATCTTTGCACCCCTTTCTCCATCTTTCCTTTGCTTACTCAGAACATTGCACCAACCAGGTGACACTTCGTGGGAAAACTTAAAGAGAGAAGTGGGTCATTGCATAGGTTTCTTCTCCCCCAACAAAAGGAACAAGACCTTGTTAATTCTCTGGGAAAATTGCTTGTTGGTGAAAAAGACAGTTAATTAATTGGCTGCTGACCTTTTGTTTTCCAAAGGTATAAAATTGGTTTTGCACTTTATACTCATTCAAAAGATTCTAATTGATATATTTAATAAAAATTGAGCCTACTTAAGCATAAAATTTGGTGGGCAAAACTTTATCGGTTTTTAGAGTTTGCTAACTTGAATCTAAATTTATTTTTTTAGAATTGAATCTAAATTTGTTGACCGAGATAGTTTTAAAAAACAAGAGTTACTTAATTGATATATTTTAAATTACAATATAGTTAAAAATATATTAAATTACAAAGTATTAAAGTGAATTAAAAAAAAACAAGTAGCCTAATTGTAACCGTGTTAAAAATTATGAATCTGCCAACACTGCATTATCTATTTCGGTAAGAGCCAAACACTGAATTTACAACAAATTGATTTTGTGATAAAATTTGCCTTGCAAAATGAGTCACGAAATTAAATTGCAACCACATCTTCACATATTAAATTCCTTTCCAATTCAGTCCCCGAAATAGAGAGGGAAAGGTTTATTTATTTTTTATCACCTGTCCGTACGCAAATATCCCAAAAGGTAAGGACCAATTAGCAAAACAGCACAAAGCAAGAGAGCCTCTAGGGTTTTGGTTAAAATAGCTCAACAAAAGCCCCGTGCCCCTCCTCCTCCTCCCCCGATCTCTCGACCTCTTCACATTTATCCGAAATGGTAAAGCTCTAACGCCGTCTCTTCTCCATCTCGTTCCCCTGTTTAATCTTTGCATTTTAGCTGCCGCTGGTCCTTTCATTTGATAAAGTGTTGATCTTTACTATAAAGAAAGAGTCTTTACGAGCTTTGGATGGAGAATTCCCATCTGGGTATTCTTTGTGTATGGGTTATTTTTGCTTGATGTGGATGGAGAAAATTGTGATTTTTATTAAGTATGGTGTTAAGAGCCTCCAGGGTTGTTTTCTGCTCGCGTTAGGAATGCGTAATGGTTCGGTGTTCGGATGGTTCTGTGGGTTTTATTGATTGCTACGCCACGAAGCTCCGCGAATGTGTTTGTGAACTTACTGTTGTTTGTCTTCCGCGGTTTGTTTTAGGCACCTAAACGAGGCGTGAAGGGTCCAGTTGTGGCGAAGAAGAAGGCTGTAAGTTGGTTTTCTTTAACCTGCTTTCTGTGTTGGAAGTTATTTGGTGTATTCCTCTGCCCGGTCCGAAGTAATTCTGTTTACCGATCTAGATAGGTTGTGAATAGTGGTATTTTGGTCAAACTTATACTCTGCACTGTTTGTTATAGGAGAAAGTTGTAAACCCTTTGATTGAGAAGAGGCCCAAGCAATTTGGGATTGGTGGTGCACTGCCACCAAAGAAGGATTTGACAAGATTCGTCAAGTGGCCTCATGTTGTTCGCATCCAGAGGCAAAGGAGGATTCTGAAGCAGCGCTTGAAGGTTCCTCCGGCTATTAACCAATTCACAAAAGCCCTGGACAAGAATTTAGGTAACCGATTCTTTAGTTCGTCTTCCATGTTGATCCCGAGGGATTTGAAAGCTGCATGAATTGTGCTTCATATCATCGAACTTCCTTCTAGATTCATGGGGATGGCTTTTTGTGTTGCAGCCTCGCAACTTTTCAAGTTGTTGCTCAAATATAGACCAGAGGACAAGGCTGCAAAGAAGGAAAGACTTATCAAGAAAGCACAGGCTGAAACTGAGGGGAAGACTGTGGAGTCAAAGAAGCCCATTGTTGTGAAATACGGGCTTAACCATGTCACTTACCTCATTGAGCAGGTGAATTTCATCTCATGTTTTTGGTCTCCATCATCTGGCATTACGATGGTGGACAAATCTTCTCGGATATTTAAAGTTCGTTGCTAATAAAATTGTTTTCAATCTTGTAAATTGAGTCATTCGTAGAATTGTTTCTATAGTCTGAATGTGGTGTCTAACAAACTTGCATGAACCTATTTTCTCTCTGCCATCGGGCCCATTCTGTTGAATATCTCAAGCATGTATGCATGGATGCCTCATTGTTTACTATAGTTTATGGTGACAACACCTTGCTTATTTTATCTTATATATCCAATTTTCATAATCTTATCAATGACCGTACTCTGTTTTTTGCTCGACATTTTGTTGTCTAGTCCATAATGCAATTTTAATGTAAATATTTTCTAATGAACATGCAGAACAAAGCACAGCTGGTGGTTATTGCTCACGATGTTGATCCAATTGAGCTTGTTGTGTGGTTGCCTGCTCTATGCCGGAAAATGGAAGTCCCGTATGCAATTGTGAAGGGCAAATCCCGCCTTGGATCGGTATTTTTTTCTGTCTTTCCCTATCCCAGAGATTTTATCCGTGATTTTTGCTACCAAATTTTAACCATGGTATCTGCTTATTATTCGTGTACGCAAATAGATTGTCCACCAGAAAACAGCTGCTGCTCTGTGCCTCACATCAGTGAAGAATGAAGATAAATTGGAATTTAGCAAGATTTTGGAGGCAGTTAAGGTAATCATTAGTTTGCAATAATTCATAATTTAACCTGTGATTGTGATAGTACTTGGCATCTCTAGCTGTCTTGTAGTTCTTCGTCATTACTCATGAATTCACTTGTATCAGTTTTGACTGTTGACTTTACACGCTCCGACTCTTAGTCATCTGCAACTTTTATAGTTCTCCTTTCATGAATTGACCTGAACGCAGAATCAAAATGATGCTTTGTTGGCTCTCTGTGTGTGATGAACTCTTCTCAGACGAGAACTTAATAAGTCCCATATCCGTCTTAGGGTGTAATCCTTCTTACCGGGAATGTGTTATCTTTCCTAATTCATATCCTCATCCTGAATCAGGCCAACTTCAACGACAAGTTCGACGAGCACCGTAAGAAGTGGGGCGGCGGCATAATGGGAACCAAATCTCAGGCAAAGACCAAAGCGAAGGAGAGGGTAATAGCAAAGGAGGCTGCACAAAGAATGAATTAAGCTTGAGAATCAACATTTGAGCATGCTTCACGAGTCCAGAGAAAAAAGGATGTTGTTCTTTCTAGTTTTGGTTTGTTGTTTTGGACAAGCTTGCATTGATTTTTGTAGCTGGAGATGCCAATATTGCGTGTTTCTCAATCTTTTCAGAGTAATGCAGATCTATATTTTCGCAGCTTGAGGTTTAAGATTTCGATTATAAAATTCCCTTAAAAAGATTTCAAATTCCCTGAGAAAGAGAGATTTTGATTCCAATTACATTGATGGGGGATGGTTGGATGGATTGGGTGTAACCAATATTGCGGGTAGCGCTATTTTGTTTAGATTGTAGGCTGTGATTAGGCAAGATATCTGCAAAAAAAGTTAATTTACTTTCTTCTCTTTTTTTTGTCTTCTCCTCCTCTTCCTTTTTTCCCTCTTTCTCCTCCTCCTCTACATTTTTTTCTACTTTCTTCTCCTCCTCTTCATCCACTTTCTTCTCGTCCTCTTTATCTACACAAGGTTACAATAGGCAAAGAGAACGACACATTCGCTTTGAAAAGCAAAACTGATTTGCTCTTATATTTTTGCCCTTGGAGTTGTTGTGCGTTGTGTTTTTGTTTTTGAAACAGATGTGTCAATATATTTTTGACTTTGAAACTAATTTGCTCTTTTGTTTGTCTTTGAAGCTGATGTGCCCATCGTCATCGTCGTTGCATGAATTTCGTTTTAATTTGTTCGATTAATTTGTTTCAACCCAGAAATCTTCTCAAGCTACTGTTTTACAAGTATTCTCACCGTCTTTTGCAAAAACACAACAAAAACTGGATTCCAAAAGGGTAATTTCAAATCCTCCCAGAAATTAAATATCAACCCTTATGATTCCAACCAAAATTGGAAGATGGAATTGAAAGGGGGAAGGAGTACCTGTGGCTGAGTGGGAGTTTTTTCCTTTTGATTTTTTTTCTTTCGAGGAGAATGATCTTTTTTCCTTTCAAAATGATTTTCCTTTCGAGGGAATGATCTTTTTTCCTTTCAAAATCATCCTAGTCATTACTGACCGGGCAGTTCACGTATTTGTCAAAACTACGTCGTTTCACAAAAAAAAATTGCGGGCAAACTACCTGGGCTATCCGGGACCTATTTTTGAAACAAGTTGGACCTGTTCTATGCATTTTAAATTACAGAGTATCTAAGTGAGAATTCGTGATACTACAGGGTATTAAAATAAAAATTTTCCAATATATTATGTTTCCCTTTTTCACTTATTCCACAAAACTTTTTTACTCACTCATTCCACAAAAGCTAAACACAAGGGAAAATCAACTCTTTTTTATCACATCGAACTCCAATAAGTAATTTGGATCTCCAATGGGACATATTATATAATTTATTTCCTTCACTTCCCTACCGTGACTATTGTAAATTCGATTTGGAAACATTTTTTCCAACATCATCAATGACAACAATTCAAGTAAACTAAAATCTAGAATAAACAACACCAACTCCCTTTAAAAATCAAAGTAAAATTAATAACAACTCCACATTAAAATAAATTAATACACAACTACAACTTCCATAAAAAATACAAGTAAAATAAATAAACAGCTCCACCTTTTAACATTTTATTTGAATTTATGTATATGTCAAGTTCAGCTCACTAATTTAGTCACAACAGTTTGGCTTAGTATCTAAGCAAAGCAAAAACAAATATTTAAATAAATAAAAACCCATAGTGGTTCGCCTTTAGAAATTAGAAGTCAAATAAATTATAAAACCATTTTATACCCAAAAAAAAAACCCCTCATTTTCTACATTTTTCTTTTACCTTCTTTTCCCTCTCCCTAGAACCTCACCTCCTCCTCCTCCTACCTTGGTCCCATGTTCTAGAACCTTCTTTACCTAATGGAAGAAGACCACTTGGATGCTCTCCACCAAGCGCTCTTCCCGAGCGGCGACCGGGCGGCTTCCTCGACGGCCGATCGCCGCGATCCCTTCCTCGTCCGCCCCGCCCCCGGCGACTCTCCCGTCAAGCTCGGCCTCCGCGAGTTCCTCATCATCCTCAAACGCGCAGTCTCCCCCGCCCCTGACAGGCCGAGCTACCAGCTCTGGTCCGATGCGCAGCTCCAGTCTGTCGTTTCGCTCGGCCTCGCTGTCGTCTCCGCTGCGCGATCTCTCCCTCGTAAGCTCCTCTCCCTTCCTCGGTAACTCCCGTGGCTATTTTCTTCTTTTAGCAATATTATTTTTGTTAATTGTTTCGAGTTTGTTTCGGTGTGTGATTAGTGGAGCAAGTGGAGCCGGTGGTTGTTGCGGTCGTGCAACGATTGCTGGAGTTCGCTGTTTGTTATTTGGAGAACTCGGCGTTCGAGGGCGAGGAATTCAGCGCCGAGGTAAGCATTTCATTTCGCGGAGTGGACGAGGATTTCCCGTCTTTATTGATGTCTAAGGAAGTTCTGCACTGGTTTTCTGTGTTTCCCTTGATGACAATTTGATGAGCTGGATGTTGCTTGGTCTATGGAAGAATATTTAAAAAGATCTACCGGATTGCTGCAATGTGATTGTTTGTATCATTTCAGCGATCGCCTTCTTGCTTAATTTTGTTTCTGCCTGTTAGATATGCTTTTCTGTTTTTCTTTTTCCAGGTTATCTGTGATATGAATGTACTGCTCGTTTTCCGTGCAAATTTTCTTTTCTTGTAACTAATCTTGTTCTTTTGTTGGTAGGCTTCAAAAACATGCCATTAATTTGTTTTTCTTTCTTGGCTTTTGTTCCTCAGAGTCATCTGCTACTAATGATGGAGTCAGCGTTGAGTAATGGAGTAGATACACCACTTTACTCGTGGGATTATTGTTCTCTTAATATCCTTCAAGGCGTCTGGCAGATGGTCTCTTCTAAACTGGATGGCAGAGACGTGGATGACTTTGGGACTTGTGGTCTTCAAGGTACTATATGCTCATAATCTGTAGTGGCTTTAGGTACTGATGTTTAATGTTTTATGGCTTGTTCTTACCTTGTTTTTTCCTCTTTTGGAAAAGGGGTTAACTGCTCAAAGGGAGAGAAAGCAGTGGATCGACTTATGTTGTCATTTGCATCTGAATGCAGCCAAGAGAGTCAGGATCCTGGGTCCTGTCGGCCTTCCACACTTCGGGACAGTTTTGTTTTGCTGTGCCAACATTGGACTGTTGTCCATGCGGATTCTATCCAGCGGCTCATGCATTGCTGCAATAAGCTGATTCGGTCGCTTGATGTGTCTGATGAAAATGCCGCTTGTCCTCAAAACCTGAAGCGGTGTACTTTTAGTTTGAGAATATTTCAGTTACTTAGAAGGGTATTGGAGGAAATGCCATCGCTTGATCAAGATGCATGTCTACTTCAAGAAGTTGCTTCATTTGCCGATGCAATTCCTTGCTTGTTTAGGACCAAGGTTTACATTGCTAATAACCATGCCAATGGTGAAGGCAGCCTGGAGAATCTCCTAGTTTGGCTTTTGGAGGAATTTTTGTGCCTCATTCGAGTTATTTTTGGCAGTGGTAGGACCTTTCTGAATATACAAGCATGCATAGTAGCCTCCATGGTTGGCAACTTGGATTCTTCTTTGTGGACATATAAGAAGGATACTGCCAACCCAAAAGCCCCTCTAGTGTACTTCCCTCGAACAGTACTCTACATCTTGAAAATCGTTAAGGATCTGAAGAGGTTATCCTTTCAAGTTCTTGATATTAAGCACATTGATGTGGATAGCACTGGCAGCTCCATTAATTTCCCTTCATGTAATGCACACTCAGAAAAGGTTCCGTTGCTAAAAATGCTCACAGATGAAGAACTGTTAAAGACAGTATTTGCTCCTTCAATTCAGTGGATGGACAATCTAATGCATCTTCTTCTTTTCCTCCACAATGAAGGAATGAAATTGAAGCCACGATTCGAGAAGGCACAGTCCAGTGTCTTGAAAGCTATTGGCTCTGCAGATACCGAAACTACAGTTCCCCATGATGATGAAGCCCTATTTGGGAATCTTTTCTCCGAAGGTAGCCGATCAGTGGGTTCTGTTGATGACCAATCTGCCACCGCTGTTGATTCCTGTTCCAGCATCAGCAATATGCCAATTCAGGCAGCTTCTGAGTTGTTGAGCTTTCTTAAAGATTGTGTCTTCTCTCGTGAATGGGCTCCTTCCCTTTTTGTTGACGCTTGCAAATTGCTCAGAGAAAACCACATTGATGTATTGCTTTCTGTACTTAACTCCCAGGTTTTGCAGTCTGAAGGCAAGTCTTCTGACAGATGTGGTCCTTTTCATGAAGAGAAAAAGATTTCATACGTTCAAGATATTTGTTTCAGCCTGTCGCAAAATCTTCTCACTAGCCATTCGCTGACTGTTTCCCTTGAGGAATACCTCATTGACCAGATTCTAGAAGTTGAAGATGGCAACTTCATGTACAACAAGCAGACCTTGTGCTTGCTAGCTTATGCCATCGCTTCCAGGGTAGGATCATCGGGCAGCCAATTGAGGGCTAAGCTCTACAAAATCTTTGTGGATTTCATCGTTGATAAAGCAACATATGTTTGTTATCAATACCCTAACTTGGAGGAACTTGTTGGTTCTCTCCCCTCAGTGTTTCACATGGAGATCCTTCTAATGGCTTTCCACCTGTCATCTGAAACAGAGAAGGGTGCATTTGCAAAATTAATGTTGGCTGCCATCCAAACTGTTGATTCCCCGACTTCACGATCTTCTTGTGCTCAACTGACATGTTGGGCTTTTGTGGTTTCGAGGTTGATCTTACTGCTTAGACACATGCTTGCTTACCCACAAAGTATTCCGTCATCTTTGCTTATTAATCTGAAGTCAAAGTGGAGGGAAGCACCCAACTCCAGTATGCATCAGCCTGAAGTTGCCTATGATCAATTTTCCTCTTGGGTATCTCATGCATTGAAGACCATAGTGGACCCGTTACTTGAAGAGGAGCCTTTTCTGAGTTCCTTGGTTGGTCAATTAATTGAAGTTCCAGCTCTTCCTCCTTTGCTTTTTAGAGATAAATCTGCTATCGAATCATTACAACTAAGCTGGAATGAAGTTTGTGCCACATTCTCAAAGATATTAGGATTGTGGAAAGGTAGAAAAGCTTCATGTGTTGAAGATCTCATTATTGAAAGATACCTTTTCTCATTGTGTTCAGACATTAACATGATGGCCTGTGCTTCACACTATCAATTTTCACCACAAGATGTGGTGAAAGCTCAGGACTTGTCTGACATGGCATGTTTCTTTCAGTTCAGCTGCTCAGTTGTGGGCGAGTGTGGTGGTCTTCAGTGTGCAAACTTGCTTGACATGGTAATTGGTGTGCTACAGCATTTGTGTGCCTCAAACATCCCTGAGAATATTGAGGAGCTGGGATGGGATTTCTTGAGGAACGGACTATGGTTGTCTTCTATTCTTTCTTTGTTCAATGTTGGCATATGTCTATATTGCATGAAGAATAAGCTCTCTGGAGTGAATCCTTTTTGGATTGAGAAAACAGAACATGACTGTAGTTATGCCTCCTCTGCTGAAAGTTTAACCTCCTCTTTAATTGAGACTGGTCGTGCTCCCATGCTTCTTAGTGCACTGTCGTCCTTGTTGAGCAATTACCTAAGGGTTTATCAGAGAGCTTTCTTTTCAAGTATGAACAGAAAAAGTGACTCAAGTGTGTTTTCCTCAGTCCTCCTTCTGAAGCACTCTTGTTTTGAAGGGTTCCAACTGGATGAACTCCTCAAAAAGACTGGTGTAAGTTCACTACAGTTAGAATCTGTTTTGATCCTTTTGCGCAAGTTAGCTGCTGTTGTCAACAGAGGGGCCCCAGGTGTTCAGAATCAAGTATTTTGGGAGTGTCTGTTGCATGGTTTTCCCTCTCATCTGCAAGTCTCAAGTGCAGTTCTTGTTTCTAGTATAGTTAGCATAAAAGGGATTGCTTCTATTCTGGATAAGTTCTGTAGAGTTGAGCATTGCAGAAAAGACATTTGCTTTGACAAGGAGGTGCACCAACAGATTGTTGAGTCAGTGATGACCATCAAGTTTGACAAGGTTTTTCAAGGCCTCCACAGGGAATGTGATGGTATCATTGGGAATTTGTTTGGTGAAACTGGAATATCAGATCAAGGAAATTTATTCATACTAAAGCAAATGGAGGAGCTCTTAAATGATTTTGATGCCATAAAATTGGGTGACAGTGACGTTATTGAATGGATAATGGCGAAGATCATAGATACTGTAGAGTACTTGAAAAATAGTTTCATAAAGTCTGGCACGACTGTATTGCATGCTGGGGGAGACGATGTCCTCGAGTCGGCCTCTTTCTTGCAAAATGTGGATCTTGCACTTCTTGTTAGTTCACTTGACCATTGTTTTTCTGAATCTATGAATGCCAAGGTCCTCAATTTTTTTGTTGAGCTATTATCAGGAGATTTTTCACCAAGATTTAGACTAAAGATTGAGGAGAAGTTCCTTCAAATGGATTTGCTTAATCTGTCCAAATGGCTGGAAGTACGCTTGTTAGGTTGCAATGTGGAATCCGATGGTGGGGTTATTTGTGCAAAAGGGAATTCTCTTTATTTAAGGGAAACAACGATGAAGTTCATATTCTCTCTCACAACATTGGCTTCTGCACCGCAACATGAAAGGTTACATGATCATTTCTTTGAAGCTTTACTACAGTTGGTAGATGATGCCTTCTTGCGTTTTGATGTTCACAATGCTATGTCTTTCTTCCATTTGGTCGTACAACTTGCTACACGGGAGGCTCTGATGCGATTGCTTCTGAATAAGACAGTACTGCTGATGGAGAAGCTAGCTGGTGATGAACACTTTCTTCCAGGGATGAAGAGGTTGTTTGAATTCCTTGGAACTGTCTTGAGTGATTGTTGCTTTCCTAAGAATACATCAGGGAGATCTTTTGTCAAGTCTTTGCCCAGTAGTGGCTTCGGAGCAGGTGCTGCTGCTTTGATGTCAGTAGGAGGCAAAAGAAATTCAGAAACCCTGGTTTTTTCTGCTAATCAGGAAGCAGCCTCCACAGCCCTTGAATATGATGCAACTTCTATGGATGAGGACGAAGATGATGGAACATCTGACGGTGAGGTAGCTAGCATAGATAAAGACGAGGAAGAGGATTTAAACAGCGAAAAGGCCCTCGCTTCAAAAGTCTGTACATTTACGTCCAGTGGCAGCAATTTTATGGAGCAGCACTGGTACTTCTGCTACACGTGTGATCTGACAGTCTCTAAAGGTTGCTGTTCCATATGTGCAAAAGTCTGTCACCGTGGTCATCGTGTTGTTTATTCTAGATCGAGCCGATTTTTCTGTGACTGTGGAGCAGGTGGTGTCAGGGGCAGCAGTTGTCAGTGCTTGAAGCCTCGAAAGTTTACTGGAAGTGACAGTGCACCTAGACATCTTGCTGGTAATATCCAGTCCTTGTTGCCCTTCTCCGAGGAACCTGGTCACATGCCAGAGAGTGATTCTGATCTGGATGAGGAAGTGAACTCAGATGGAGATAATATTAGTTGCTTCTCTATACCCAGAGAACTTAAGGACCATGTTGCTGTGTTATTTGAAGAACTTGATGTTGAGGATCGGGTGCTGAAGCTTTGTTTGTCATTGTTGCCTTCAATAACTAGCAGAAAAGATGCTAATTTTTCCGAAGAGAAAAGGATTATTCTCGGCGAGGATAAAGTGCTTAGTTATGGTACCGAGTTACTGCATTTGAAAAAGGCATATAAAGGTGGATCATTTGACCTAAAAATAAAGACGGATTATTACAACACGAAGGACCTTAGATCACATCTGGCTTGTGGTTCCCTCGTCAAATCTTTGCTCGGTGTCAGCAACCGAGGCCGACTCGCTGTTGGAGAAGGTGACAAAGTTGCGATATATGATGTTGGACAATTGATTGGACAAGCAACTGTTGCACCTATGACAACAGACAAGAACAATGTTAAGCCAGTCTCAAGGAATATTGTCCGCTTTGAAATTGTCCATCTTGCATTCAACTCAGCAGTAGAGAATTATCTTGCTGTAGCAGGCTATGAAGATTGTCAAGTTCTTACCCTGAGTCCTCGAGGTGAAGTGACAGATCGTCTTGCCATTGAGCTGGCCTTGCAAGGTGCATATATCAGGCGAGTTGATTGGCTTCCTGGATCCCAGAATAAATTAATGTTGGTGACCAATAGATTTATCAAAATATACGATCTTTCCCAGGACAATATAAGTCCTTCGCATTACTTCACTCTACCAGATGACATGATTGTCGATGCCACACTTCTTATGGCTTCTCAGGGTAGGATGTTTCTTATTGTTCTTTCAGAAAAGGGGTGCTTGTTCAAGTTGGAATTAGCCGTGGAAGGTAATATTGGAGCTACACCTTTGAAGGATGTTATTCAGATTCAAGGCCAAGAAATTAATGCAAAGGGATCCTCTGTGTACTTTTCTGCCTCATTTAAGATACTTTTTGTATCATATGAAAATGGAACTACTCTGTTGGGTCGATTGAGCCATGACGCGACATCTATGACAGATATATCCTTGGTCTTTGAGGAACAAGATGGTAAGATACAATCAGCCGGTCTGAGTCGTTGGAAGGAGTTGCTAGTTGGCAGTGGATTGTTTGTTTGCGTTGCAACTGGGAAGCCGAATGCTGCTCTTGCTATATCCATGGAGCCTCATCAGCTGCATGCACAGAATATGCGATATACACTGAGCTCAACTTCGCATATGGTAGGATTAGCTGCTTATAAGCCTTTGTCTAAAGACAAGGTCCACTGTCTTGTTTTACATGATGATGGAAGCCTCCAGATATATTCCCACACCCCTTCTGGTACTGATTGTGGTGCAAATGTTACTGCTGAGAAAGTAAAAAGATTGGGTTCAGGTATTTTGAATAACAAGGCATGTGCTGGCATTATGCTGGAATTTCCCCTTGATTTCTTTGAGAAAACAATCTGCATCACAGCAGATGTGAAACTGGGTGGCGATGCCATCAAAAATAGTGATTCTGAAGGAGCTAAACAAAGTTTGACATCGGAGGATGGATTCTTGGAGAGTCCTACTTCTGCAGGCTTTAAGGTGAGTGCTGCTTTTGATTTTAGCTTCCTGCTGTTGTTTACAACTACTTCAATGGTTTGCTAGTTCTTTTAGAGCTCTTGGCTTCAATTATTGAGGTTTACTAGCTGGATAGTGAGTCAAAGGATTAAGGTTGACATGAAAATGCCTTCCACCTTAGTTACCTGCTTGATATGCAAATGGACATAGAGATGAACTGTTTTGAGTGATATTTTTTCAACTTGATTTCAACCTTTTTATTTCATGAGGTTTCCATGAGTTAGCATATTCAGTATGTTGGAATGAAATTGCATATGGAAATTTGGAAAAGCAGACACTGCCACCATTTAGTTCTTGAAGGTATATCCTTTCTGTGCGAGAACTTCCCATATCTTTGCAGATTGACTGTCTTGTGGAAGACCTGTAAATAAAGCATTGTCATTTCTTATTTAGATATTTAAGCAGACTTCCAGTTGGCTGAAAGCTTGGCTTTTAGAATATTGTAACATCCAAGAGTTGTTGTCTCTGGTTGATGTGTGATCTTATTGAAAAATGATATGGGATGTGGTGAAATTTCTTAACGTAAGATATCACATCATTTTTGGGAAATTCCCTTTCTTTTGTGCAGATATGTGTTTCGAATTCCAATCCTGATATTGCCATGGTTGGTTTCCGCCTCCATGTGGGTAATACATCAGCCAACCATATACCTGCTGAGCTTACTGTTTTCCAGAGGGTCGTTAAATTGGATGAGGGTATGCGGTCCTGGTATGATGTACCATTTACTGTTGCGGAGTCACTTCTTGCTGATGAAGAATTTACTATATCTGTCGGACCAACATTTAATGGAACTACAGCCCCAAGAATTGATTCACTTGAAATATATGGTCGGGCTAAAGATGAATTTGGTTGGAAGGAGAAAATGGACGCATTATTAGATATGGAATCTCGTGTACTTAGTGGAAAATCTTTGCTTGAAGGCTCGGACAAGAAGTGCCAATCACTGCCGTCTAGTCTTATTCAGGAGCAGGTGGTTGCAGATGGTCTTAAGGTCTTGTCAACAATTTATTCACGGCGTAAATTACAAGATGAGATGAAAGATGACGGAGCTCTCAAGTGTAAAGTGCTGCTAGAGACAATATTTGAGAGAGACGGAGAACAGTGGCTGCAATCTGCGGCTTGCTGTGTTTTACGGGCTGCTTTCCCGAACGAAGAGCGATATTACCGGGTAATCATAAAAAAAGAGGGAAAAATGAACTACCTTGTTTCCCCTAATCAGTTTGATTTAGTTATATAGAAGTATCTAAGCAAGTCACTGATCCAAAACCCTTGTTCCAGGTGAAAGACAGCATTCGTCTTAGGGGAGTGCTGAAATTGACATCTGTGTTAAAATCACGGCTGGGAGTAGGCGGTAACAGTGCCAGTTGGATAATTGAAGAGTTTACTGCTCAGATGCATGCCGTCTCGAAGATTGCATTGCATCGTCGTTCTAATTTGGCCACATTTCTGGAGATGAATGGTAATCTCAGAACTTTATACTTGAGATGGAATGTATGTGTGCATGAAGTTTTTTACACTTGTATGCATCTGTGTCAAAAACAGATGGAGAGGCAATTTTGGATCTTTCCATAATCTGATGTATGTATTTAAATATATGTGGAGCACAAACTATTTGCCTGTCAAGATCACTGAAATAGAGTAGTTTCGTCATTTATTTCAGCGTGGGACTTTAGCATAAGCAAGACGAAAAAATCCAATTGTTGTTGCATATTCTTTTATTGGTCATATGAGTTCGTGTTAGAACAAAGATTGAACTTATTGTTCACTTCAGATGAAATTTTTCTGAAATAGCACCCTATCCAAAAAGAGATGAATCAGTTGCATTCTTAATATTTTGCATAGCCATTAAAGAGAACAATGTCCATAACTTTAGTATTATCTAATTTAGGGGAAAAAGTTGTATTCTCTATGTGATTATTTTCTTTCTAGTTATGCATGAAACTTGAGGACGTACTCATTCGACCATCTCAGCAGATCTTAAAGGCACACCTTGACAATGTAGTGCATGCATGATCAATTGATCATGAATTTATTTTAAAGTGTTTCCTAGCCAGGATTTGTTGATTCGAAAAAAGAGTACTCATCTTACAAGTTGGACTAAGCCACTGTTGGGTTCTCGTCATGATTATCACGATGTATGATGGCAGTAAGCCTATCCTTATGCAGTGCTAGTAAGCTAGGTTATTGTCTTGCCCGTGTACCTTCTCTATTTCTTGAGGTCCTCTCAATAGTTTATTGCTTTGTGATTGTCCCAATTATCTTTTTAATTGAACTGTATCTGGTCTGGGTGCCATCCTTTCGAAATATGATTCAATCTTCTGTTCTGTCTCATGAATGGACTAGGTTCTGAATTGATCGATGGGCTTATGCAAGTTCTGTGGGGAATTTTAGATTTTGAACCTGACACCCAAACTATGAACAACATTGTCATATCTTCTGTGGAGCTTATATATTGCTATGCTGAATGTCTGGCTTTACACGGAAAGGATCGGGTGGCACAATCTGTTACTCCTGCTGTCTTTTTGTTGAAGAAACTTTTGCTCTTTCCAAACGAAGCTGTCCAAACTTCCAGCAGGTACTTATTTACCTTATCATTTGCTCAAACTATTGTCATCTCGAGTTTGCTGCCTTAACGACTTTGCTGTATATTTGTTTATCTTAGCCTTGCTATATCGTCAAGGTTGCTCCAAGTGCCATTCCCGAAGCAAACAATGTTAACCACAGATGATTCTGTGGATAACACACCTTCAGCTTTGAGCACCGAAGCAACAACTGGTGGAAATGCTCAAGTGGTAATTGAAGAAGATTCTATTACATCTTCCGTTCAGTATTGCTGTGATGGATGCTCCACTGTTCCCATATTGAGGCGGAGATGGCATTGTACTGTGTGCCCTGATTTTGATTTATGTGACGCCTGCTATCAAGTGCTAGATGCTGATCGGCTCCCTCCACCCCACTCTCGGGATCATTCTATGACTGCTATTCCTATTGAAGTGGAATCATTGGGATACGGCAGTGAAATTCATTTCTCCACTGGTGAAACAAATGATTCAAGGTCGCCAGTTGCAGCAGATGTCAGTTTGCAGAATTCTGGTTCTTCGATTCATGTGTTGGAACCTATGCATTCTGGAGGTTTTTCCACTTCAATGACTGATGCTGTCTCAATCTCTGCTTCAAAACAAGCTGTCAATTCTTTCCTTCTGTCTGAGCTTTTGGAGCAACTCAAAGGATGGATGGGAACTACATCTGGTCTTCGTGCTATCCCTATTATGCAGCTCTTTTACAGATTATCATCAGCTTCTGGTGGTCCTTTTATAAACAGTGCCAAGCCTGAAATCTTGGATCTGGATAAGTTGATCCATTGGTTTCTGGATGAAATTGATCTCAGTAAGCCTTTTGGAGCCAGATCTCGTTCTTCTTTTGGAGAGGTCACGATCCTTGTCTTCATGTTTTTCACATTGATGCTCCGAAACTGGCATCAGCCTGGCAATGATACAATCTCAAAATCAGGTGGAAATGCTGATATTTTGGACAGAAATGTCGTCCAGGTCACTTTGGCTTCTTCTCAGCCTTCCTTAGAGAGTCGTGAAAATAATGATTTAACATCACAGTTGCTTCAAGCATGCAGTTGTCTTAGGAATCAAACTTTTGTGAATTACCTGATGGATATTCTGCAGCAGCTCACGCATCTTTTTAAGAACTCGGCTAATTTTGAGACCGCACATAGTTCAAACACTGGCTCAGGATGTGGAGCTTTATTGACTGTCCGGAGAGACTTGCCTGCGGGTAATTTTTCTCCATTCTTTTCAGATTCCTATGCAAAGGCCCATCGGGCAGATTTATTTATGGACTTCCATAGGCTGCTACTGGAGAATGCTTTTCGGCTTGTTTATTCACTAGTTAGACCAGAAAAGCAAGACAAGGTGGAAAAGGAAAAGGTCAGCAAGATCTCATCGGGAAAGGATTTGAAGTTAGATGGATATCAGGATGTGCTCTGCAGCTACATTAATAATCCTCACACCACTTTTGTGAGAAGATATGCAAGGAGGCTATTCCTGCACCTTTGTGGAAGCAAAACCCATTATTACAGTGTGCGAGACTCGTGGCAATTCTCAAGTGAAGTGAAGAAACTTTACAAACAGATAAACAAGTCAGGTAGCGCACAAAATGTTGTCTCGTATGAAAGAAGTGTGAAGATAGTCAAGTGCTTGGCTTTAATGGCTGAGGTAGCTGCCGCACGACCCAGAAATTGGCAAAAGTACTGTTCGAAGCATGGTGATGTCTTACCTTTTGTGATGAATGCAGTCTTTTATTTTGGTGAAGAATCTGTCATTCAGACTCTGAAATTACTGAATCTTGCCTTCTACACGGGAAAGGATCTGTGTCATTCTATGCAGAAAGTTCAGGCAGGGGACACCACAGGAAATTCAAACAAGCCAGTGACACAATCAGCAGAGTCAAAGAAAAAGAAGAAGACTGATGACGGATCCGAGGACAAGTCCTGTTTGGATATGGAGGCAGCAGTAGACATCTTTAACGAGAAGAGTGGTTCTTGTTTGAGACAGTTCATCGACTGCTTTCTGCTAGAATGGAATTCTAGCTCTGTAAGAGTGGAGGCAAAGTGTGTTCTCTATGGTGCATGGCACCACGGGAAGTCTTCCTTTAAGGAAGTTATGTTGACGTCTCTCTTGCAGAGAGTTAAAAGCTTGCCCATGTATGGTCAAAATATTGTTGAGTTCACTGAACTTTTATCATGGTTGCTAGGGAAGGCCCCCTCTGATAATGGCGCCAAGCAGCAGAATACTGAACTTGTTGACCGCTGCCTGACTTCTGATGTTGTCAACGACATTTTTGAGACACTTCATTCACAAAATGAGCTTATTGCTAATCACCCAAATTCTCGTATTTACAATACGTTGAGTGGTCTTGTGGAGTTCGATGGCTACTATCTTGAAAGTGAACCATGTGTTTCCTGTAGCTCTCCTGAGGTGCCCTATAGTAGGATGAAGCTAGAAAGTCTGAAATCAGAAACCAAGTTTACTGACAATCGAATCATTGTGAAATGCACTGGAAGTTACGTCATCCAGACTGTGACGATGAATGTCCATGATGCCCGTAAGTCAAAGTCGGTGAAAGTCTTGAACCTTTACTACAATAATCGCCCTGTTGCTGATTTGTCAGAACTGAAGAATAATTGGTCCTTGTGGAAACGGGCAAAAAGTTGTTATCTTGCTTTTAACCAGACAGAGCTTAAAGTGGAGTTTCCCATACCGATTACTGCTTGTAATTTCATGATTGAGCTGGATTCTTTTTATGAAAATCTGCAGGCTTTATCTCTTGAGCCTTTGCAATGTCCTAGATGCAGTCGGCCTGTCACTGATAAGCATGGAATTTGCGGCAATTGTCATGAGAATGCATATCAATGCAGGCAATGCCGTAACATCAATTATGAGAACCTTGATTCTTTCCTCTGCAATGAGTGCGGATATAGCAAATATGGTCGGTTTGAGTTTAATTTCATGGCAAAGCCTAGTTTTACATTTGATAACATGGAGAACGACGAGGATATGAAAAGAGGTTTGGCTGCCATTGAATCAGAATCTGAAAATGCCCATAGGAGATACCAGCAACTCTTGGGATTCAAAAAGCCTCTTCTTAAGCTTGTCTCAAGCATTGGTGAAAATGAAATGGATTCACAGCAGAAGGATTCTGTCCAGCAAATGATGGTGTCTTTACCTGGTCCTTCGTGTAAGATAAATCGGAAGATTGCACTTCTTGGTGTTCTTTATGGTGAAAAATGCAAAGCGGCCTTTGATTCAGTAAGCAAAAGTGTTCAGACTCTGCAAGGGCTTCGCCGGGTTCTAATGAACTACTTGCACCAAAAACATTCAGAAAATAACAACACAGCTTCAAGGTTTGTGGTTTCGAGGTCACCTAATAATTGTTACGGCTGTGCAACTACTTTTGTGACGCAGTGCTTGGAGATATTACAGGTTCTTTCAATGCGTCCTAGTACCAAAAAACAACTTGTTGCAGCAGGGATTTTGTCCGAGTTGTTTGAAAATAATATCCATCAAAGTCCAAAATCAGCCCGTGTACAGGCTAGAGCAGTACTTTGTGCCTTCTCAGAAAGTGATAATGCTGCTGTAGCAGAGCTGAATAATCTAATTCAGAAAAAAGTCATGTACTGCCTTGAGCATCATCGTTCCATGGACATTGCACTTGCCACACGTGAAGAGTTGTTTTTACTATCCGAAGTCTGTACCTTAGCTGATGAGTTCTGGGAATCAAGATTGCGTGTTGTTTTTCAGCTGTTATTTTCCTCAATCAAATCAGGTGCGAAACATCCTGCAATTGCTGAGCAGATCATTCTTCCTTGTCTTCGAATTATATCTCAGGCATGCACTCCTCCAAAACCTGATTCAGTTGACAAAGAACAAGGAACAGGAAAATTTGCTCCTGCAATGCAGCCGAAGGATGAAAATAGCACAAATGCACTCGGTAGCTTGAGTGGTGTTGTCAGTGGCAGCAAGAATGTACCAGAACAGTCTGAGAAGATTTGGGATGCTTCTCAGAAGACACAGGATATTCAGTTGCTTAGTTATTCGGAGTGGGAGAAGGGAGGTTCTTATCTTGATTTTGTTAGAAGGCAATACAAGGTGACACAAGCAGTGAAAGGCAGTGGCCAGAGATCTCGCTCGCAGAGGCAGGAGTATCTCGCTCTTAAGTACATGCTTCGATGGAAACGGCATTCCTCTAAGGCAAAAGGTGATCTATCAGTGTTTGAGTTGGGGTCGTGGGTGACCGAACTAATTCTTAGTGCTTGTTCCCAATCTATACGATCAGAAATGTGCATGCTTATTAGCTTGCTTTGTTCTGAAAGTTCTTCAAGGCGATTTCGGTTGTTGAATTTGCTGCTGGCCTTCTTGCCGGCGACTCTTAGTGCTGGTGAGAGTGCCGCTGAGTATTTTGATTTGCTCTTCAAGATGATTGATTCAGAAGATGCAAGGCTTTTCTTAACCGTAAGGGGATGTTTGACTACAATTTGTAAACTTATTACCCAAGAAGTGAGTAATGTTGAAGCTCTAGAAAGGAGTTTGCGCATTGATATTTCGCAGGGGTTCATCCTTCACAAGCTTATAGAGCTTCTTGGAAAAATTTTAGAGGTTCCAAACATCAGATCCAGGTACAATACTTGCACCACTCTCTCCTGATTACTCAGAGTATTTCAGATGCTTATATTTCCATATTGCTTGTAGGTTTATGCGCGACAATTTACTCTCTAATGTTCTTGAGGCTCTTATTGTGATCCGTGGCTTGATTGTGCAAAAGACGAAGTTAATCAGTGATTGCAACCGTCTTCTGAAAGATCTTTTGGATGGACTTCTAGTTGAAAGTGGTGAAAACAAGCGACAATTTGTTCGAGCTTGTATTGGAGGTCTGCAAAACCATGGAGAGGAGATGAAAGCAAGAACTTGTTTGGTATGGAAACAATTCCATTTTAACTTCTCTGAGATACGAAGAAAAGAAGATTATTTTGTTTGATTTGGAGAGTATTTGCTAATCGTCTGCATCATGAAGGCATGCAGTAGTTTTAACTCTACGCTGAGATTTTGTATGGAAGTTTGTGAAAGGGCTAGTAGAACTAATAAAATTTTGTAGTGTTTTAAGGAAATATTTATGTTCCTTTTCTGACAAAAGCCGCTTTTCTCACATTTGTTTTTTATTGAGGGGTTTCTCGCATTTTTTAAACATCAGATTTTTGCATAACTTGGGCAAGAACCTTACTTCAGAAAAAAGATAGCTTATCAGACAGATTTCTTCGCTCTGGTGGAAGAGCGGATTCTGTGGGGATGGGTTGGATAGTTCTTTTCTTTCTGTGGTTTTCAAATCGCTTATCTATTAGCATTTGGTTGCTTGTGCAGTTCATCCTGGAGCAGCTTTGCAACTTGATCTGCCCATCAAAGCCAGAGTCAGCCTATCTGTTAATTCTTAACAAGGCACATACACAGGAAGAGTTTATCAGGGGATCAATGACTAAAAATCCATATTCAAGCACCGAAATTGGCCCTTTGATGCGTGATGTTAAAAACAAAGTTTGCCATCAGTTGGATCTCCTTGGGCTTGTTGAAGATGATTATGGCATGGAGCTGCTTGTAGCAGGGAATATTATCTCTCTTGATTTGAGCATTGCACAGGTTTATGAACTAGTATGGAAGAAGTCTAATAGCCAATCTTCATCTCCCGTGGCCAACTCTAGTTCTACTTCTGCAACATCATCACGAGACTGCCCACCCATGACTGTCACTTATCGGCTTCAGGTTTGCCCAGTGACTTGTTTGTATCACTAATGTTGCTAGGAGCCGAGGAAGAAATTCAAATCTTAGATGACAGTGACATTATTTCACCCTGATTCCAATGAACTCATATTTTAACAGAACAGTTTCCTTGGCCCAGTGTGGTTTCTTAACCCAAAACCTGCATGTTTACTCATGCATATTTAGTCTATTTCTCTGAACTAATAGAAGGGGGAAGTTCCGGAAACTTGAAAAATATTACTTGTTATGTTGTTTAATTCACCATGTGTAATTTTCTGAAAGAAAAGATTGATTGTGTACTCTGTTTATTTAACTAATAGGGACTAGATGGTGAAGCTACTGAGCCTATGATTAAAGAACTGGATGAGGATAGAGAGGAATCCCAGGATCCAGAAGTGGAGTTTGCAATAGCAGGTGCTGTTCGAGAATATGGTGGGCTGGAAATTCTGATGGGCATGATCCAGGTGAGCTCGAGGAACTTACTCTTTATTGTACTTGTACCTTTTGGCTGAATTAGCTCGTTAAATCTTTTCACTTGAAAAATGAGATTTCTCATCCTTGCACTTTCTGCGGGTGATCTGTCAGGCCTCAATTCAAGCTAAACTTCTAAAAGATTCCTGAAAAGGAAACGTGATGTTTAGATTTTATTGAACTGCAGTCCTTGAAAAAGTTGAGAAAAGGGAAATTTCGGATAAATGTCATAAACTTTTAAAAGGATATGCCTTTTGAATTCTGAATATGATTGCTAATTTATGATGAAGCCGGGGAGAATAACAGAAGATATTTATTATGCAACTTCTGTTTTTTGGTAGAAAGAAAACAAGGCATCATTCATAAGTTCTAAGAGACAAAACTCTCCTTTCTCCTTCCAAATATGGCTTAGAACTGCAGCTTGTTGATTTTTTATTGGGGATCTGTCTGAATCAGCATGCTTCTGATTGCTGGCAGACTACTGTGGTACTTCCCCTTGGTCATTAGTTTTTTGGTGGTAAAGTGAGGAGGATTACGGATGTTATTTTTTTCGGGTGGAACTTACCCTTGTATTTTAAGTGCTCTATGGCCATTATTTTTATTTCTAGATCATTACTGATATTTAAGTCCAACCTTTGCGCAGCTGTTGCGGGACGATCTCAAATCCAATCAGGAGCAGTTGGTTGCAGTTCTTAATCTTCTCATGCATTGTTGCAAAATAAGAGAGAACAGGCAAGCCTTGCTCCGGCTTGGTGCATTAGGCCTTCTTCTTGAGACTGCAAGGCGGGCCTTTTCAGTGGATGCAATGGAACCAGCAGAGGGTATTCTTCTAATTGTGGAGAGCCTGACAATGGAGGCAAACGAAAGTGATAATATTAGTATCGCTCAGGGTGCTCTTACTGTCACTAGTGAAGAAACTGGCACAGGGAAACAAGCCAAAAAGATAGTTTTGATGTTCCTTGAAAGATTGTCTTACCCTGTAGGTCTTAAGAAGTCAAATAAGCAGCAGAGGAACACTGAGATGGTGGCAAGAATCTTACCTTACTTGACATATGGTGAACCGGCTGCAATGGAGGCACTCATTCAGCATTTCGACCCTTTCTTGCAAAACTGGAAGGAATTTGACCGTTTGCAGATAGACCATGAAAATAATCCAAAAGATGAGACCGTTGGACAAAAAGCTGCTCAGCAGAGGTTCACAGTGGAAAATTTTGTGAGTGTGTCAGAATCGCTAAAAACAAGTTCCTGCGGGGAGCGGCTGAAGGACATTATCTTAGCGAAAGGCATCACAGTTGTTGCTGTCAGGCATATAAGTGAGAGCTTTGCCGTTATGGGGCAGGCTGGGTTTAAATCTACGGCTGAGTGGTCATCAGGATTAAAAATGTCTTCTGTTCCGCTTATACTGTCAATGCTAAGGGGATTGTCAATGGGGCATTTTCCAACTCAGGAGTGTATTGACAAGGGTGGGATCCTACCTCTTCTTCATGCTCTTGAAGGAGTGCCAGGGGAGAATGAAATTGGTGCAAGAGCCGAAAACCTGCTCGACACACTCTCAGATAAGGAAGGGAAAGGAGACGGCTTCTTGGAGGAGAAGGTGAGAAAGTTGCGACATGCCACGAGGGATGAAATGAGACGCCGAGCATTGAGGAAGAGGGAAGAGTTGCTTCAGGTACAGTGTTATTTTGTTTATGTAGTTGCTCTGTCTTTCATAAGTTTGCTTACTAAATACGGAAGGGGCTCATCCTATTACCCTTTCATATGATGGCCGGTTTCAGCTCAAGGTGACACCTTTGGGTAGAGATTGATACCTATCTTCATCTGGAAATTTATTTTAATCAAAAATACAAATAACTCTCACCATCAGTAGTTTGATTGTTTCCTCACCATCTTTCCCTTAATCATATAGGGGCTTGGATTTCGACAAGAACTGTCATCAGATGGTGGTGAAAGGATCGTGGTTGCTCGACCTATCCTAGAAGGTTTTGAAGATGTTGAGGAAGAGGAATATGGATTGGCTTGCATGGTATGCCGTGAAGGTTATAGTCTGAGACCTACTGACCTACTGGGTGTCTACTCCTATAGCAAGCGAGTCAATTTGGGGGTTGGCACTTCCGGTAGTGCTCGAGGAGAGTGGGTTTACACAACCGTCAGCTACTTCAATATCATCCACTTCCAGTGTCATCAAGAGGCAAAACGAGCAGATGCTGAACTTAGAAATCCAAAGAAAGAGTGGGCGGGAGCTACTCTTAGGAACAACGAGTCTCTGTGTAATTCGTTATTTCCTATAAGAGGTCCATCGGTCCCGCCAGCGCAGTATGTCCGCTATGTGGATCAATATTGGGATAACCTCAATGCACTTGGACGTGCTGATGGAAGTCGGCTCCGACTGCTGACTTACGATATTGTTCTTGTAAGTAACTGCTTTAGTACTTTCTGGATGCGAGGTATTTTTTGTGCTTTTTTTATTTCTTTGGTGCATGGGCTTTGTCTTGAATACTTGTGTTTTATGCAATTCAGATGCTAGCTCGGTTTGCAACTGGAGCATCATTCAGTACAGAATGTAGAGGGGGTGGAAGGGAAAGCAACTCCCGTTTTCTGCCATTTATGATACAAATGGCTCGTCACCTGCTAGAGCAAGGAAGTTCATCACAAAGACGAGGCATGGCCAAAGCTGTATTATCGTATATTGGCGCTTCTGCTGTGGATTCCAGGCCCCCCACACACGTAGCGCAACCTGCCCAGGGAACTGAAGAAACCGTTCAATTTATGATGGTGAATTCGCTACTGTCAGAATCATACGAATCATGGCGGCAACACCGGCGGGCCTTCCTTCAGCGTGGAATATACCATGCATACATGCAGCACACCCATGGCCGTTCTTCCAATCGCACAATAACAACCACTGGCAGGACGGAAGCAGGAAGTACAAACAGAAGTGTCACTGCAGAGGGAAGTAGCGTTGATGATCTCTTGTCCATCACTCGGCCCATGCTCGTCTATACCGGCTTAATAGAGCAGATGCAACGATTTTTCAAGGTAAAAAAATCAGCAAATGTGCCTGCTGCTAGGGTGGAAGGGACATCCGGTGTGTCAGAAGGAGATGATGATGATGGAAATATGGAGCCTTGGGAGGTTGTAATGAAAGAGCGGCTGTTGAATGTCAGAGAAATGGTAGGGTTCTCCAAGGAGTTGCTGACCTGGCTAGATGAGATGAACTCTGCTACGGATTTGCAAGAGGCATTCGATGTGATCGGTGTCCTAGTCGATGTCTTGTCTGGTGGGGTTGCTCGATGCGAGGATTTCGTGCATGATGCCATTAATACCGGGAAAAGCTAAGATAGCCAGGCAAACCAAGAGCAGAGCGTGGCTTCTGTTCCACTGTTGTATGTGAGTGTTACTTTTTGTTCTTCGTGCGCAGTAGTTTGTATGCAGAACTCTCGATGACACCCGATTGTTAATTGGGCGTAAGCTTCCTATAAGATGAAGTATGTTTTACCCCGGAACTCGATCTGATTGCTGTTTTAGCTTAAACTGCTTATGTTTAGGTCGAAAAATCCGAAAAAAAAGTAGTACATCAGGTTCGGGAGGATGAGATGAAATCGAATAGAAGGTGAATTGCAGAGGTGACTTTTTGCATGAGATGAGGCCCAATTGAATTTCACTTGGCACTGTCATCGTAACTGCTAATTTACTAACAAGCTTATGAGGAGAATTTCACACAATCGCAGGTCTACCTAGTTTCAAACCTCATGGGTTAAGATGATAATGGTTATGACAGATTTATAAGATCATTTCCGGATCCTAATACGAATAATAACTTGTTTGGAAAGAACATGTTTCAAAAACAGACTCACGCTTTCTGATATGTTGAGCACACGCTCTCGCTTTAACTAAATGCTCGACGAGTCCTCCTGCCTGCCGCACAGAAGCACTTTGACCTTCTGAAGCCACGCTCCGCCAGTGTTAACCTTCACCGAGGATTTTAGGCTTCCGCTCAGCTCATGGCAACATAATCGTCTAGCTCGTAATCGTCTAACTTGTCATTGTATTGAAGCACCTTTCTCCTTATCGTTGAGATATCTACCCATGTAACAAAGTCTTCCATCGTCCTGGTCACCAGAAATGCTGGGTCTGTCACTGTATCAGGGCCAACTCGAATGTGCCCTTGCTGGATGTATGTTACCGCTTCTTTTAAATGCTGGGCAAACTTCAAGCGGATGAGAACTGTTGCCAGCCTGCGCCTGTAATCAAGAAAGACAAGATGGGGATCAAAATCAAATAGCAAAAACTCTCCATAGAGCACGTAAACGTGGATGGTTGTTATATCTCAAACGGAGAATATTTTCACATCAGAAGGATATTTTCCGCAACAATATTTGCGTACCTGCAAAAGGATGACACAGATAAGCGATCACACCGAGCCAAGCTTTTCCTGTCAGGTATCACGCCCATGTTGTAACTGCCACCAAAACGAAAATACCAGCATGTTAAATCCGATGCAACCCCCACTGTCAGTATCAACAACACCCACAACAGCAGTAGAAAAACATCGACCTATACAGCAAGAATGTTTTATACCCTCTAGAATGAAAGAAGAAGCAGTCCCAAACCAAACTTTTCTTTTCTCGTACGAATTCACTTAGCTTAGCCTCTACAGTATCGTGTTTACCACAACACATGCTGACATCTGAATCATCGAACGGCCAAGAGAATCCGGAAATAAGCTGATAGCCACCTCTCGTACTCATATTATATTCAATAATCATCCATTCAGTTTAAATCGAACACTACTTGTTCAAGAGGGCCAGAAGACAAACCATACAACACGAAAAACACTAGGCTTTCTAGACAAAGGCACAAAAAGAAAGGAACTTTACAGCTTCTCCAAGAGATTATCCGTCATCTCGATCCGAAACGGGTCCCTCTGATCCATCTGCTTCAATATACTCACCAGCTTCTGCGCCTTCCTGCACAAGCCCGAATACCTAAGAGCAAATGGTTAAATTACAGAAAAAGACTACCTTAATCAAAAATTCAAAATCAACCCAGTTCAATAAATAATCCCAGGACACGAAAGTTGCTTACTTTTTGTAATCATCTCGCTCCACCAAGTGGTATCGACGCATAACATTGCCCTCCCTGTGGTTGTCCTCCCTTTTCCAATCCAAGAAGTTGACTTTCTTTATCAACTTGTGCTCGTGGTGCTTCAGCTTCCTCATCTTCTATTCTTCTTCTTCTTCTCCAAAACCCCCAAATTAGAGAATCTCTCCTATCTGCAGAAATTGGTCCAAGAACAGAGGGAGGGAGGGAGGAAGACGCTTAAACCCTAAAAAGAAGTGGCTTTGTTCTTATTGGTTTGGTGTTTTAAAGGCCCAGAGGAATAGTGGGCTTTGATTTTGGGGGAGAGGGGCCCATTTCAGTTTTTTCAGACGCTTGTGTTTCAATGGAAGATGAGTTTTTAACCAATGACGATAAATTTTATTTAAAAAAATTAATTTTGAGTTCGAAATTTTGAGTTGTTCAGCAAGATGGGAGCGCTCTCTAGAGTAGATAGAGCTTTGGTTGGGTCGATACTTTATTTTTTTTTAATACCGACCGATAATTGTTTGACCATCAATTTTTATTAAAACAAAGGAAAAAAATTAAAATTTTCAGGACCCATAATAAAATTGTCACTAGATGAAATCAAAATCATCAGGTATTTCAGTGAAACTACAATCATAAAATTTTCCATTCATTAGGGACTACGGTGAAGTGTCTGTGTCACAATCAGATACAACAATATCCTTAAGTTCAAATCGATCTTTTTTCAAGGAGAAGTTCATGTCGATCAGTTTGTGCACAATAATATCTTAACTACCTCAGAAAATCGTGTCAGTAATTTTTTGGTCGGAATTATCATTTTTTTTAAATACCTCTACCTATTCAATTTCCATCTTTTTCTCCCTCCTTTTTGATAACTAATGGTGCATCAAAATATAACTTCACAACTAATCCAATGTAATGGAAATTACCAGTGGTCGGCAAATTGATGTAACGCTCGTGATGCGAACGAGTGGGAAATGAATGTTGTTGCAGACGCCCATGGAAGCTAGTGGGTATGGGATAGTCGAGGCCTAGAGAAAATCAAATTAACCGATTTGATTTTCTGATTCAATTCTTAAAAGTTGGGAGATCTAATAAGAGAATATTGTATGGCCTCCCTTTTACCAAAAAAGAACATAAATAGGACATAAATAAAAGATTAGAAAAAATATATACTTTTGTACAATGTGATTTAACCTACTTGTACACAACTTCTATTTGGTTTCAAAATATTTTACCCTTCTAATTGACACCCCACTATTTGAATATTTTATGAGAAAAATGCACTTTACTACCATGTGGTTTGGCCGATATCAAGTTAAGGACTTATGGTTTAAAGTTCGTAATTTAGTCCATGTAAAATTTGGCAGCAGACAATCTCTTCCTGCTGACGGGGCTGAAAGAAGCATATTTCTTATCACGCATGCGAAAACGATATCATTTTGGCGTCTACGTGACGTGCTGACTGGGTAATTCATGTTACCAAACTGTTACATATAACAAAAAAAGTTACCAAACATTGGACGGGACAACTAGAACAAGTGGTTATGTCCAGTACTTTCTTTCCTGTTTTTCTAAGCGTGTCCAGAAGACGTACCAAACGCACCCTTAAAAGCTAGCTAATAACATCCTTCCACCGAAAAAAAGTCTCACGATGGCCATAGGAAGAACAAGTGACGTAAAAGGAACTTAAGAGGTTCTTAGACTATCTTTATCAATGACCTCTTCTACTTACCAAATAAATAATTAATTTATATTTCATCAACATACAACCTAACTTACTTTTTATTATCATTATTTGTGATCACCCATGATTAGGTCACCAAATAAAAATTAATTTTTTTCTCATCACATATTATATGTAATTAATTTATATTAGGATTAAATTAGGACATTAATACTTGTAAATAGGGCTGAGCAAATGGCCCGGACCGGACCGGACACATACCGGACCAGAAAAACCGGAACCAGATTTTTAGAATTATCACAAACCGGACTCACTCTGGGCTGGTCTAGATTTGGTATGGTCCGACCTAAAATCAGACCGAATTGCAAAAAACTGAACAAAAATTGGGTTTTGAACCGAACCAAACTGGATCGAAAATCAGATTTTGGGTATTTTGCTAGACCGGACCGGACCATTTTTTTATTTGGTCAAGTTTGGTCCTATTTTTTTGGTCCAGTTTGGTTTGGTTTTACAGTTTCTGTTTTGTTTGATGACCCCTACTTGTAAACGATAAATTTTGTAATAAATTAGAAGATATTTAAAATTATTTAACATCTTAATGCTCAATATAATTAATAAGAGTAATTATTTTAAAAACTTCCAGCCCAACCGAAAAACGGAAGGAAATCTGGATCTACTCTGGCCCAATATCTAAAACATTGATTATTGTTCAAATGAAGTACAAAGATTTAATGTGCATAATATATTGATACTTGGACGTGAGAGAATCTAGTATGTACTCAATTTGTTTGTTGTCTAATTATATATTTAATCTCAGAATAAGAGGAAGGGTCCCAGAAGTTACAATACAGTATACAATACTCCTAAAAACAGACAATTTTTTGTGACAGACAATTCAAACATTGCCCCTCTCTCTCAGGTCTCTTCTAAGATTGATTCACCAACTTTGGTATTTTTTATTTTTCTGGCCAGAAAATATCTTCCACTGTCCTTTCAGTTTTCTATAACAATAATTTATTTAATTAATATATTTTGACATGGGTTTGTGTGGGATTAATTACAATCCTGGCAGCATGTGATGACAAGTGCAATGAAGTTTTTCTTGCCAAAAAAAGAACCCAACATCTTCTCTCACTTATTGACGAAGAATAAATAAATAACACTGAGAAATTTATTAGAAGGGAGCACAAAATTTATGAGGGTCCCCATCCACGTGAATCAATTAAATCCATGAAGATGTCATTGAAAATTCCAGGGAGTAAAAACTTCTAGATTTTTTAAATTTACTTCCTGGCTTTTAAAAATCAACCCCCTGAGATCAACTACACCGTAGCAACTGCCAAGCTCGTTGGACAAGTGCGCGTCTAGTATGATTGAGCTAAAATCTGAAATCAATTACGCCGAAGCAACAAGCCAAGACCATTCGACAAGGTGCACTAGGCATGATTGAACAAAGATCTAATATCAACGCGGGAGCAGGTCGCTTAGTCCATTGGGCAAGGTTCGCATCTAGCATTGAAATCAAATTTAAGCTCAACCCGCCAGAGCAGCTACCAAGCCCGTTGGACAAGTGCGCATCACAAGTATTGATTTCAAATTTTAGCTCAACTACGCAAGAGCAACAAACCAAGACCACTGGACAATAAGTTAATGACACTTGCTGCAGCTTTTCAGCCCCCTGATTCTGCTGAAGTTGTTGGTCTGCCTACTGCTTGTTGGGGAGTGCGCTCTTGTTGATGCTGGGCTTATAGACTCGGACGCTGTTGTAGCTTTCGAATCCAGGGAAGTGGTGGATCATGCCCCCGGTGTTGCTGCTCCTCTGTCCTTGTAGCTCGAATCTCCCTCTGGCATGGATTTTGTGGACTGGCTTGGTCAATTTTGTGCTCCGATCGTCGTGGCCTCCTCCGTCGTATCGTCGCCCGTCGTTGGCCCCAGGAAGTCTTTCAAACTCTGCCCATTCAATCTGCCTCCAACAAGGTCTAGTAGCAGCGTAAGAAAACCCACTGAGAAGGCCGCTGCTCTTTTGGAGTTTTCATTGCAGAAAATTAAGATCAAGTTCCCGACGCGTCCTCCTTCGGCGCGTTCCCTTGGCTCAATTATGGCTCGCTTGGAGGATCATAACATTGAGCTCAATGCGGAGCTTACGGCGGAGGCATGGCATCTTGCAATTACCTTCGGTACTTCATGGGAGGAGGACTTTTCTCGTATTCTCAACGAGATTAAATGAGCGGCTCGTGGTTCGGAGCTTTTTTGGTCCTTCGACCCCTCGTAATTTGCTCGTTGTGATGTTTGTTTTGGTGTTTTGGTGTTTTGGTGTAACTGCGTGGTCATCTAGGCGATTGTACATAGATAGCGCACATGAGCTTGTTTTGATGTTCGTTATCTAGTACGCTAGGTTCGGTGCTATTGGTACCAATAGTGTAATCTTTTCTGGTGGTTAACTTTGGAAAATATACAACTTCACTTATAAAAAAAAGTTAATGACACTTGCAATTAGCGTATTTATATGTTAACGTCAACAATTTAGATTAACGTATTTTGATTGAATTAAAGTTTCTATGTCATTAGTGGAATGTGATTAATAGCGAAGGCTATTCTTTTAAGTCTCGAGTACCGATAACGTACAATGGAAGAACCACCGAAGACTTGTCACGTTTGTTTGGTTGCTTGTACTATAAGGTAAGATGTACAGTGCTGATTGGATCATAGGGTTGTATTAAATTGCCCTACTGCAACGATGGGAATTGCACTTACAAGAAATTGGCGTTCAGATTTGTAAAATTTAAAGTTTCAACTCTAAAATTAACAAAAATAATTTCCGTTAATTAATCCAAGTGCTCTATAGTAATCATAGATGTATGACTTTGCATATTTTGATTGTGAAACGAGGAAAACTCCAAATCCATCCATGTATGTGTGTACATACGAGTTTGAGAATGACTTTTTTGGTTCAAAATGTCATCGATATTTGGCCACTAAAATTTACTATTGTAAATAGAATCATGTGGTTCTCGATGACTATTTTTTTTAAAATAAAATTTATTAAAAATAATATTTTAACCTATTTAACATGAAATTTCCTTTACTACTAACTATCTCATTAGAATTCTATCGTGATAAAATCGAAAAAAAATCATGGTGGAGAACATCACCTCGATAGGGAAAGACCTATTCATATTACACTAGTCAATACTTGTAGCCATCTCTATTTCTTCTCTTTCAGTGATTAACTATGAGGGAGTAACGATAATCAATCAACTTATAAAAAAATGTTATAAGATGGTAAAAATAGAATCTTGAGTCAAAAGCTCATACCAAAGAGAACTAGATATTAATCTTAAAATTAGATAGGGGCAGTATTTACAACTCCAATATTTATGTATGGAAAAATGGTCCAAACATTTAAAATTTACATGAAAATGGGACTTATGAAAAAATCTGAATAAAATGACCCTTATATGAAAATTAGGGGAAAAAGTGTCTACACCCACGTTTCATTGCTTAGCCACGAAAAAAGTGGGGTCTCAAAGCATATTTACAATCTTTATTAGGAATTGATATTATTAATTGATTCAAAACTATTTTTTTATAGTTTCGTGCAGAATAAATATCATAATATTAAATAGTATTTAAGAGAAAATTACCAATATTTGTTTAGTAAAAAAGAATCTTTAATTTTTCAAAGAATTAATTAGCCAAATAAAATATTTATTAAAGTCAAAAAGTATTTAATTTTTAACAAATAAAATAAATTAGAAAAACCTAAACTACTAGAAACCTATTAGTTTCACCGGGTAGAATCCAAAACTACCCAAAACTACTCTAAACTACCATCTATCACTTGAATATATTTCACCAAATGGGGCTTATGTTCGATTTGAAATTTATATTAGTTGGTCTAATCCAAAAATTATATGATTTTAAAAATTATCCGCTTGAACATATCAACTTCAATTTGTGGAAAAAAAATTATTTTTGCTAAACGGAATTTTTTACATTTTTTTCCAATGGGAGAAATTACTTTCAAACAAGAAAATGTGTAATCGCCAGTAAAATAACCAATCAAGAAATCAAACTACGATACAACATACAAAATGAGAGATTTGGTTCAGCAAGCAAAACACAAATAACAAAATCAGAATTTATTTTTATATGTATCACAATCTCTCTTATCAAACAATAAAGTTCAAATCTTTAAAAACAACTTAATACTTATTATTTGTTAGAAGAGTTTTGTCGAGTTTCAAAACTTATACTCGACTCGATAATTCGATCCAAATTTTATCCGACTATTTTTTAAATTCTAAAATGTCAGATTTGGTCAACAGAAAATCCTATCAAAAAACCTTAGATAAACATAACAATTCAAATATTAATCGATTCCCTTTGTTTCTGCGTAGATAGTAACACTCTAACCGCTCTCCGCATCTCCTCTCCACTAAACATTCTTTGACCAGAGCCTCACTTGCACTAGAATTCCTCCTCCGGACACCCACATTACCTTAAAAGCTTGAAGCTTTCGGGTTCTAACGAACGAAACCTCATCTGGGTACCTTAAAGGAAGGATCTTTAGCGGTTTTGGTGAAGTGGGTTGGGGATGAAAATGTGGAAGGGGGAAGGGAAAGTTGGGGAGCTGGAGATGAAGCTGAGGTTCAATGGAGGAGGAGGGAGGAAGTTGAAGAACTCATTGGTGATTTCAAGCCCAAGGTCTTCTTCTCCCGTGAGGATGTGGCTATGGAGGGCTCTCTCCACTTTGTTGCTTTGGACATGTATTGTTCATCTGGTTACACCTGGGGAGATGTGGGACCCACGGTTGTGGACTTCTTGCTTTAGTCAACGCCCTCCTCCTTCTCCTCCTCTTGGTGATGTCGAGTTGACTTCCCTCCCTCCCAAGACTGTTCTTCCTCCCAAGAGTGAGTGTGAATTTTCCTTTTTGGATGATTCTATTTGGTTATTGGGAATGTGCTTAATTACTTTGTTAATGCAGGGGTTTACAGGAACAATGGGTATCTCATGGTGTCCTGCAATGGAGGCCTCAACCAAATGCGGGCCGCGGTGAGTTGGTGGTGCTTGTTTCATTCTCAATCTGGGCTTTTAATGTGGCTAACCGGCCGGGTATTCGTCTCTTCCGGGTTTGATGATGCAGATATGTGACATGGTGGCTATTGCCAGATTCCTGAATGTCACTCTCATTGTTCCGGAGTTGGACAAAACTTCATTCTGGAATGATCCGAGGTACTCATAGTCTGTCTGTGTGTGTTCTTGTTTTCATTTTTCGCACGCTGCAGCTTCATTCTGCAGATATGGAACTGACTATTTGGCTTATGGATTCAGTGACTTCAAAGATATTTTCAATGTTCGTCATTTCATCAATACACTGCGAGATGAGGTCCGCGTGTTAACTGAATTGCCACCGAGGCTTAAGCAGAGAGTCGAAGCAGGAAATTTCCACTCGTTGCAACCAATTAGCTGGTCTAATTTGTCTTACTACCGCAGCCAGGTTCGGTTCGGAGTTAGAGAACGCGTCCATGTCCTTCCTGCTGTGTAACCTGTGTTTGTGTTTGGCCTAATGTGTCTGATCAATTGTGTCATTCCCCTGCAGATTCTTCCTTTGGTGAGAAAACACAAAGTGATCCATTTGATTAGAACTGATGCACGTCTTGCTAATAATGGAGTTCCCATTGAGACTCAGAAGCTACGGTGTCGTGTAAATTTTAACGCTCTTAGATTTACGCCAGAGATAGAGGAATTGGGTAGAAAGGTCGTCAGGATCTTAAGGGAGAAAGGTCCCTTCCTAGTTCTCCATCTCAGGTATGAAATGGACATGTTGGCTTTCTCCGGCTGCAACCAAGGATGCAACACACAAGAGATTGATGAACTGGCCAGAATGAGGTAATTCATTTTGTTGGTGCCATGTATATCGCCAACTTGGCTCGAGTAATTTTCGACGTGTCTCATTTGACAGGTATAATAATCCATGGTGGAAGGAAAAAGACATTGATTCTGATACGAAAAGGCAAGAGGGTTTGTGCCCATTAACACCTGAAGAAACTTCATTGATATTGCAAGCACTAGGCGTTGATCGTCATGTACAAATCTATATTGCTGCTGGGGAAATATACGGAGGCAAAAGAAGGATGACGGCCTTGGCCGAAGCGTTTCCGAACCTAGTAAGTACAAGGATCTTCGGTTCACTCCTTGCCAACTTGAACAATTACCTATGTTAATCGAGTGCTTGCTGTGGAATAGGTCAGGAAAGAGACTCTTTTGGATTCATCAGAGTTGATGTTCTTCCAGAACCACTCATCTCAAATGGCAGCACTAGACTACTTAGTCTCCCTCGAAAGCGACATTTTTATTCCTACATATGATGGCAATATGGCCAAAGTTGTTGAAGGCCATCGCAGGTATGTTTTTCCTGGCTCCTCCTACGACTTTCGTATCGATACCAGATACACTACACGAACATTCCTGAGTTAAATGGCAAACAGAAAGACAAGTGAATAATCATAGGATTTGTTCCTTGTGCTTCAACGACTTTCAGATACTTGGGATTCAAGAAGACCGTCTTGTTGAACAGAAAGCATCTAGTCGCCTTGATCGATCAATACGACGAAGGATCACTGAGCTGGGATGAGTTTTCATCCGCTGTGAAGAAAACTCACGCCGACCGCGTGGCGAGTCCAAAGGCACGAGTTGCGATACCCGATAAGCCAAAGAAAGAAGATTACTTCTACGCGAATCCACATGAGTGCTTGCAGTTGTTAGATGAACCATTGAGAAGTAGTGAGTGAAACCATTCATGCCAAAGACATGGTTCTCCTAACTCAAACTGGGTTGTTAGCCGGGTCCCTGCATCCGCATTCCTTCCATAGAAGTGCGTTCGTTCATTCTATGGAAACCATGAAGCTAATGCGCCAAGGAGAGGAGTACATATTATCCCGACAGTGACTCGACTCTGAGTACCGGTGAATAGTTGCTTAGCATAAAATTTTGAGCAGCATGAAACTGAGTTCATAATTCTTGATTCGTATATTAGCATATTGGGGCAATTCTGGGGCTAGCATCTTACTAGCTGGATTGTAGAAAAATAATCATGGTAATAAAAAATCCCTTTTTGCTCTGTTTAGAATTGATTTCTTAGAGAAATAATTGCAATTTTCACCTTCATAGGAATAGGGACCGTACTATTTATTCTATACTTGCATGGTTGGGACCAGAACTAAAATGTTTGGAATTGATTTGTATTCTTTTAGTAACATATAATATTAAAGGTGTGGTATGGATATTATTCCTATGATTCAATGCATTGAATCTGGGACAAAATGTGGATGTGAATATATAAAAAGGTCTATGACATTTAAGCTCTGTTTATTTATCTATTGTAAAATATATTACTAAAAAAATAATTTTATCCATAATTAATTTTTTAAGAAAGTAAATATTTTTACATTTTTTGGGCAATATTTTAGAAAATTGTCGAAAAATGTTTTTCCTTGTTTACTTATACATCTGAAAAGTTTGTTATAAAGTACCGATTAGAAATTCAAGTTTGTTATGATAAAGAAATTAAAATATGAGTTTATTATGATTTGTTAGTTCAAAAAAAATGTTCTACAAAGACTTTGATTGTAAAACACGTATTAAAAGAAAATATATAACTAATTACATTATGACAATAAAATTGATTCTAATTTGCAAACAATACATCATAAAATAATAAAAGGAGTTTAATTTAAAACCAATTATAGAATGCTGTAGTTGTCATTGTTAATGAAATCATTGCCATCTGAACGAATCCGTTTAGCTCTAACAGGGAATGAAACCTTCTGCAACAAAACGAATATTGACAGCATTTTTGGCTATAAATGTTAACAAAGTTCTATTTCTTATCAAAATATTTTTAAAGCAATTTCTAATTAGCACACTCATAATTACTGCTTCAACTTTTTCCAAAAATTAGATCTCCTTCCTTTTTAGTCATGCTTCACTTCAGATTATGCTTTGTGATCCTGCTTATATGATATTATTAGATCACTCAATAATATCTTCTATTATCATTTGATCATTATTGCATTTCTTGTTTTCTCTATCCCATCTAATTCTCATTGTTAAACAAACCATTTAGTTGAATCAAAGATAATATGGTCTCACCGACGTTTTGTTTTTGCTTAATAGTCTGGTTATAAATATTAATGATATTATATTTTCTTAATCAGTACCGTGGTGGTTATTGTTTCAACATTGGATAAGAAGAACAGAAGTATTTCCTCCAAAATAAAGATATAATTTACAACTATGCTTTCACTTCACATTGCACCATTGGGATCATTTAGTGGCTCAATATTATTTCACCCCAATATTTGGTTATCATTCATTCTCTCTATTGTTTAAGTTAAACATATAAAAACTTTTATTTCATAGTTAACCAAACCATTGAAAACTAAATAAATCAGAGATGGTCTCGCTAGCATTTTTTCTTGTATTATATTAGCGAATGTTATATTCTCTTTCCAATTAATTTTTTAGCGAATTATAATCATAGTGATCACTGCTTTACCCTACGAACTTCTTGTAGAATTTCCAACCCATATATATGATATCAGTTATATAAATTATAAATCATCGTAGTACTTTAAAAAACTGTAAGCGAGAGAAATCGATTTAGCATTTAACAAATATGGAAAGGCCATAATGAAAAATGAATCATTTTCGTGATTGAAATGTTTCAATCTAAATAAGATTTATGATGCTTTTACCACTTCATCCCAACTATAACAAAATTTCAACACACAAATTAAAATTTGGGTTAGTTGGGGAAGAATATAGGCGGGTAGTGATCCAAGAAGGTTTATTATATTGTTCCAAGGAGATTTTATGGCAGTGGGGTGGATCCAAGAATTCAAAGTTTTAAAAAATCTGTAGTGACCATGAATGTGAAATTAAATGAAACCATTCAATTTGGGTTTTTTGTCTACAGGATGTTAATATAGCGGATTATTTGTGAAAACAGTATTCGAGAAATTTTTATTGTGAAAATAGTATCTACGTGGGATTACGAAAGTCGTATGTTGGATCAAGATACGATTTTTTAAGACGAATCCAAAATATCTTGGCATGAAATGACTTAAAAAGTCGTATCTTAGTCCAACATACAACTTTTTAAATCGTAATCCCACATAGACACCGTTTACATAATAAAAAAATTTTAAACACCGTTTTCACAAATAACCCGTAACACTTTGCAGACAAAAAACCCTTCAATTTAGTGTCTGTCTATTCAGACACTTGGACCATTGCTTTAGCCAAGCAGGTTCAAAAAGTGGATCACCATTAATTTTTGTTTCAAATGCCGCATGAATGTGTACCAATGAGGATTAAAGTCAATTGAGGGTACAGTGCTATTATTAATTTGGAGTAACTGTTTTTGGCAGTATTGTTTTGACAGCCTAGAATATAAAAATTGTCAAATTTAAATTGTACATTTTTAAAAAAAATTAATGTAAATACTGACCAAGATGAATTCAGAATTGAAAATCCAGCATAATTAAGTCAAGAACAACGACATGATCATACAAATTTTTTCCAATAATTAAAGTGTTGAATATCGGTGGCAGTTTCGATTCGGATATCACAGATCTTTTCTGGGTCCATAGTTGAACCCGAATATTGTTGAATTTATCCTATTTTTTTCTCAAATTAGTGATGTTGCATGATACGAATATACATTTAGTGATGTGAAATGATGTAATGTGACTTTAACTTTATAATTGCATAGTGTAATCATTAATCTACTCAAAATTATTTATTTGTCCTTGATAATTTTTTTGGTGAAATTTTCTGATAATATATGATAATAAAAGTTTCAATAAGATGTATAATGTTTAGAAGATACTGTATAGAGAATTTATAATTGCAACATGAGTTATGATGACAAGATTACTAATTGATTTTTTATCAGAAAACTATTCATTAAATAAAAAATGCATATGAATATGTTTCCTATAATCAGTATTAACTATGTCTTTTAACAATCACAATATAAAAACTTTGGTAAGTGATTAAAACTAACAGTTTGCACAAAACATATAACGATTAAATAAATTTTTATATAAGAGTTGTAGATAATGAATATAAAAAATTCAAAATTAGAAATCAAAGATGTACCTAACTAACATGGATAGCTTTAATTAGTGTATATTTACAAATATATTGAATAGTTGCATAATTATCAGTAAAAATAAGGGGGAAGCGGCGAGAGAGAAAGAAGCGGGGAGAGAGATAAACGATGTGAATTAAAGATAATGAAAAGAAAAAAAATAAAAAGAATAGAAATTTGGAAGTTGAAAAAAGTGAAGCCGGATAGGATTATAGATAATGGAAAGGAAACTACTAATTACTAAACTTAATACCAAATTTCTTATCTCGGCCCCACGCAACTTCGAATTTGTTTTCATTTGATTGTTTGGTTTCTGTATATTTGATTTTTTTGTGAATTTATCACTTTTATTACATTTTCGAGTGGCTTTTAATATCACTGACAATCAAATAGAGGTTCAATTTTTTAAATTAAAATATTTTGAAATAATACGGACCTCAAGTGTATTTTAGATTACACAAATATTTATTTTTAAATGGGAGAACGAGTTTCCAATGTGATTGATAACTTGCTCTAGGCCCAAACAAGTTCCTACTCCAACAGCCCAACAAAATTTAATAGAATTTCTTCTGTTTTTTATTTATTTTTGCCATGTAATAGAAGAAATCAGTACATAGCAATTAATTAACTGTACCGGGTTAAACTTAATTCATTATCATCGCTGGCATCCAATTACTCCTTCGTACTTCAATGACATAGTTTTTTTTCTAAACCAATGTGGGAAAGTATTCCTTAAAATTCTCGAAGAAAGATTTAACTTCGACAAATTGAAATTAAAACCCAAAAAATGCCTTGCCACTGTCTTTTAAGGGAATAAAAAAGTGAGCTTGAGCCGAGTTATTATTTTATTTAGTCTTCGGTTTAGGCATTTTGTTTTGGAGCAACTCTTGAATCTTCCCAACTGAATTCCTTCCTTGTATCTGCTGAATTAATTTTTTGAGTCGAAATCTGTTTAACCATTTTAATCTTTAGAGTTAGTTCTTTCTTTATTTGGTTTAAATGTGTAGTGCAAAATAAGAGTAGAAGAGCTTCATATTAATTATTACAAAATAATGGGAGCCTACCACCTTCAGTACCAGAACTTCATCAGTACTTTCTCTAAACTAACATTATCTATATTTTTTTCCTACCTTCTCCTCCACTACAAGGATCACAGAATGTAAAATCTTATCACGTCCATCTTCCATGGAGCCATCTCATGGGGAAAAAGAAGGCTGTTGTATTCCGCCGTCCGGAAGAGCCCAAAAATGGTACTCGGCATGGTTACGACTAGGCTCTGTCGTGTGAGTCTAGCTCTTGTTTGTTCGCCGCCTTTTGTGATCCTGATCAGGGTCTTCCCCGCAGCTTGCACCTACATTGTGTCCTATTACTTGATCACAGAGATGCGGATTTCCCTGATCCTGGAAAACCAGATGCAAAAGAGCATTAATAGAGCAGCTAGTTGAGGTTCAAAGAGATAATTACTTCCGACGCTAAATGCACCCTTCAAGTAATGTTACCATAGTCGTTCCATTGGCAGCTCGTCTGCCAGCGTCTATTTCAACTGATATGCTCGCACGGGACAAATCCACTCCAGATGATTGCAGTGCATGAGTCAGGGTATTCAACACCCTATTGACAACCAATATCAGTTGGCATAAAAAAATCTATGTTCTTACTTGGAATATAAAACGCTATAATATAGCACAATTGACAGCTGAAATTGAAATATTTATGCAGCATAACATAATTGAGATGCACTTAGATGTTCACCCTTGAGAATATGCACTTGAGACACTAGCTAATCCTCCTTCACCCATAAGTTCCTCCCTCCCATTTGGGCCATTGTTATCAGAAGTACACAGCTGACTCTGCCACGCTTGGGACTGATGATGGTATGACGTCTTGTCAGCATCTAGATGAGAACCCTGTGATGATTGGGCTTGGACGCCTCCCTGTCCAACAGAAGAATACATACATGGCTGTGTTTGCAAGGTAAAGGGAGCTGTTGGAGTGGTAGACCCACATGGACGATCTATTGTATTGTAGATAGCAGCTGTAGCAGAGCCCAGATCAGATTCCATCGAGTTATGCACATTTGGGATCACTAAAGCATTCTCAACAGCCAAATCATTCTTCATAGCGGGAGACTGATCCACTAAGCAATCTACAGTTGTATGTGGATTCTTCTGCTTCAAGCAGGTAGAGATCCATTAGCTAAGCAGAATAGAACAAAAAAAGAAATAAAAGAACCTTGTGTATGAGTTAGACTTCTCAATATTCTAGAAATGTTAGACTCTAGATGATGTGTAAGCAATCAAATAAAAAAGAACAGAGGTAGCTAACAAGATTTCATGCATAGCCGTTAAACTAGCAATAGAACTTTACCCATATTGGCAATTTAGATGGCTGTTGAGTATATACTTGACATGATCCCTCGTACACCTGCAACTTTTCTTGTAAATACTGAATGTACTCTATAACCTGCAGGACAATCCGCAATATGTTGATTCAGAAGATTGTCAAATGGTGACTATTGAACAGCAGGGTAAAAAAAAAATCAATTTAATGATGGACCTCTAACAGAAGTGAAGCTTTATCTCTTTTCTGATCATTTTGTGGGATGAGGTCCCTCAGTAGCTGAAACCTGACATGAAAACACAATAGTTCAAACTTCAAATTTAATGAACACGGACCATAGCAATTTTCAGCAACCCCGAAATAAAGCTTAATGTTTACAAGTCATCAAAAACATCGTCCGCTCCAGAATGAGACAATAGTTAGTAATACAGAGGAATATCACTTGATTTGGACCTGCTGGAAAATCAAGACCAGGACAGCAGCTAGTTCATGTTAAGAAACTACGAAAATCACGACTTGCAAACTATCACTTTTTTTAGAAAAAGGGCAAGAACGAGAAACTAAAAGAGCAGAAATTTGGAAACATCAAGAACAAGTAATTCTCAACATCCAGTAATCTTAACTTGCAATCATGGTTCAAAGCAAAGGAGAGCCTTGACGGAATGGTAATTTATCCCATTAGTTGAACCATCAGTCTAGAGTTCGAGACATGGAAACAACCTCTTCTCAGAATGTGCACCCCCTACCGAACAACGGATGGCGAACGCATCAGGAACATCCATAACGGAAACAGCAGATGTAATCATACAGACCCCGCAAAAGAACATTCTTTCTACTCAAGTCCCTCACAAGTAACAACCTTTTTCCGCCATGCTCCGAACCCAAATACACACCCCAACTAATCCAACAACAAATGCTGTTTTCAATAGCAAATCCGAAAGTAAAGGTAGCAGATTTATGACAATCCACTTCTGCCTCATTTGATTAACAGTACATTGCTCGCGCTACCCGCTTTCCGCTATCTGCTGAGTAATCTACTGTACTAAACACACACAACATTCAGACAAAATTCACTACCAATAATTGAAAAAAAAAACATTTTTTAAGAGGGATGCTTAGGGCGTGCCTCTCGTTGATCTTGCTCCTCCTCCGCTGCTCCGTCTCGGAATGCTTCGAACGGTTAGGGTTTAACGCCTTACGGGACCCACCTCCCCCAGCCCTCGCTGCCCCTTCTCCTGATTCCACAAGATTAAACCCCCAAAATTAGCTCAAAAAAATTCGCCAAAAAAGGAAACAAAAACAGAGAAAAAAAAAAAGCAGGCACCTTTGAAAGAAGAGGAGTCGTAACCGTCACCCTCTTCTTCCTCCTCGTCCATGTGCGACCTCGAAGGTTGCTGCATTTCCCAAAATTGAGGAATTTTTTCTTCTTTTTTCCTTTTTTTAAATTTTGTTTCCGTTTCGATTTACCAGGTTTTTTGGGGTGCAATAGGACGAAGAAGAAATAATTGTTTATTATGAGGGTGAAATGATTACAGAAAAGTTCTTCGGCTTTTGTACGAATTCCAATTTAGTCTTCGTACTTGTTGTTCCTTTCAATTTTATCCCTGGCGGGTCAAGATTTATTGATTTTTTATGTTTTGATATTAAGAGTCGAGTACTATTGAAAAAAATTTAGGAATCACTCTCTCAATTATATTTTAATAATTTTTAAGAAGTCCCTAATATAAATGACGAGTTTAGGCATTACATGATAAACTATCAGCCGCCAATTATTTTTAAATATAAAAAATGACGAAGATTTAGTGATTAAACATGTGAAACAAAGTAAATGGATAAAGTTTTGGCAATTACGTGATGCTTTTCAATTGGTACACTCACTACAGTGAGCGGCGGCCGCGGCCTCCCACGTAATTTGTTGGTTCGACAATAATTTCTAACTATGATTATTTTTTCGATTTTTAAGCAATAATTATTCTTCTATGTAATATATTGATGTTGATCAATTCATCCAACATTGTTTTATGATATCATAATCTCTATCTACTCATAATATTTCAGAGATTTTTTTTTATTTAAACGGTCAATATCCAGAATATAATTATTCAACTTTTATCTTTGTCTCGTCATCTTCTTTATATCTTGTCCGTCTGTCCGTCCGTCCGAGCTACACTCTTCTCAAGAACACATCACTCCCGACATTACAACACTAATTGAGCCTTATCTTGTGAGCAGCAGAGAAATGCTTGGCTGCTGCTACCATAGCCGCCTCCTCCGGCCCGACGGCCCCATCGTCGTCACGCGTCGCAGGCATGTCGAAGCAAGAGCGTATCCACCGGAAGAAGGCGGCGGCCCCGGCGCTACTCATTTTGGGTTTACCGGAACAATTGGATAAAGGAGAGAACGCAGTTGCTTATGGTCAGATGTGCTTCGTGGTTTCTATCCAGACACCCAGTTTTGGACCCTATATATAGCCCAGGTTTCTTGGCGGACACGAAGTTGATGGTGACTGGTCCATGGCGTCTTCGACAAGTAATGGAACCGAGACCAGAATTTCTCAAAAAAGCTTCCCTTTTTGACCAAGATGCTTCTTCATAATCTTATTTTTATGTTAAAGGAGACCATGTGGTTTCTTAGAAGGATCCCGTCTATATGTAGACCAGAACCCGCGCCTGGATTAGTCGACTAGTGTGCCTGGATGACAGGTTGTTTTGAGACAAAAAGAATATGCCATCCCAAACCAAGAATTCTCAACTAGTTATCATATTTGGTCAAATACAGTTAGAGGCCAAGCATCTAAACTTTGCTGTCAACTTTGCTACATTGCCTAATACCTCAGATATCTTCTGGAAAGGAAGCATACCTTCAAAGATGGAACAAGATATCTTCTAGGACTTGCTATGCTAGTTTACGTCAAAAATGGTTGGGGCGGCAACAACTGCAGAGAGCTGTACTTTGGTGCTCGGCGAAGATGTCATTCGGCCGTGATAAAAAAGCATGCTTGCAGTTGTTCTTTTCCGAACCGGCATCAGTCGATGAGTATCTTATCTTCTATGCAAGCTAATGTACAGGTCAATGACGGGTTACGGACACTTGGGGAGGCTATTCAAGCAAACAGAAGCACTCTTGTTAGTCAGCCCCTTCAAGTTCTTCTTGATCCTCCAGTTGAGCTTCTTCTTTATTTGTTTCTCCGCCTTCATTCTCATTATTTCCACCGGTATTCCTGAAGAACAAGCCAGAAGAGGTGGAGACATCTTCATCGAGATCATCCTCGCTTTCTCTGTCCTTTGTTTTGGATGTTATTTCACCTACAATCCATGAGGGGCAATAGTTTGCGACTCCAAAAGCAGACTGAATAGGCGTGCGACTGGAAGGGCTTGAAACACCCGCAGATAGTTCAGCAGCATCATGCCTCATGCATGAACATTCAGGAACAGGATGCGACAGGAAAGACAAATGTTTCGACTTTTTAGATGCTTCTACTACTCCATCGACTAAACTTCTTTTTAGATGTCTCCGAACTGATGTCACCCAGGTTCAGTTTGCTTGGTATCGGTGCTCGTGATTTTCTTTCAAAAGTTTGATAACCTCCTTCCTGAAGTAAATCAAGCATGAACCGTGAATTCTTCAAATAAAAACACGGGAGATTATGGGTAACTTTTGATCTAAGGTCGTTAGGACAACTTGTAACAAGTTTGACTATAGAGTTGAATACCTGTCCAGACGAAATGTCTTGGAAGCAGCGGATTGGTAAAGCCTATGCCCCATCACTAAGCTAGCCAAGGTCGGATGGCCTTTGCCATCACGATCAAATCCGGGGATAAAGACATCTGCTTCCACTGAGATGATATAATCAATCGCTTCCCACAGCAATTTGTGTGCATTGGTTCTCAGTTCCATGACAGAACTCTCAGGTTCGTTATCACTTTCAGCCACCCAACCCCACCAACCTTCTATGTTATATGGGTACTTGGCCCGGAGTGGAGGGGGTGGAAGAGGCCGAGGGCGTGCTCCAGCATTTTTCCAATCCACCATCTTCTTTTCTTGCACAAAAGGAGGTAACTTCCTCGGGAATTTGTCAACGAGCTTGACCTCTCGACCATACATTCTTGCCACTTCCAACCCCGTGCTGAGAAAAGTCCTATCGACAACATTTTCAAACATAGCATGAAGAGGAATCAATGTCCTTTGGCCACCAAAAACTTCTCCCCCCGATACATCTATGATCGTGTCCCATGAGTATCCATATGCACGAAGAAGAATGCCAACCTGCAGAAAACCAACAAGAAGCTACATGAAGAGTGGAGCCAGCAGCTCTTCAGATTTGAAACAGAGGAAAAAGTTTAGCTGTTACTAAAAAAATGAATCGAAAGTAAAACATGACAATCATCTAAACCAGCCCATTCGCTGCAGATATGCTTTCAAGAGCATGCAACCTAGAGTTAAGTTTGGAAAACTTAAAAAAGAGAAAAGAAAGTGAAGAAAGGTGAGCAGAAAGTCGCGCCCAACTAATTAGGTCCAGCCACAATATGCAATTCCAAGCACGACTGCATTGCCAAGTGTGAGAATCAACAGGCCAGGCCATCGGAAAAGATTTACAATTCTGTGGACAAAGTGTAGTCTACTATTTTACGAACCTCTTCTGGCATCAATGGACATGAACCATTAAGACGTTGCTCCCATGAGTCAACCGCAAGCTTGCCCTTCACCATCCTATGCTTAATCATCCAGGCTCTTTTATGTTGTATGAGTTCAGTGTGGACATCCTTGGAAAGAGCTCCGATAGGAAATAAACTGTGAGCTGCTAATTAAGCGTGCTTGTTGAAGAATTAGATCGAGAGTGATTTGCTACAGCTTCAATCTTAAATCAAGATACCTGGAAGAGTTCAGCACATCCGTAATATGCCAAAGCTTCTCTGGTCATCCCAGGATCATATACTATGACAGGCCGATCAGGAGCCTTTAGCTCGATCAATAAATTTATTTAGTAGAAGAAAAATAGATGCTAACTGATCACATGAGAAAGACTAATTCTGTTCGAGGAGCAGCACCTGTACAGAATCTTAGTTGCAAGTTCCTGGACTTCCAGCCGAAATCGCAAGGCGGGAAAGGAAACTCTACATCTCAGCCTCTGATATTCTTCAAGTCGAGGAGGGAGAATGGCCTATGTAACAACGAAAAATCAAATCGATAACCAAACAGATGATGGCTTAAGCTCTTATATCAAATCAAAGTGGATGAGGAGGCATGGAAAACGGGTAGGAACGTTTCACTCCCGGAAAATGCTAGGCAACTCTGTCTCCTTGCAGGTATGACGAAATGGTTGGTGTAGAAGTCAAGTGAATTTACAGAATGCTAGCCTTTTGTCCTTCTGATGTGCAAGTTCCATAATATTGAACACAAGATGAAACAACCAATTCAGAACCAAACGGCACTTAAAATTACCTGCAAGCAGCCCCCTTCAGAAATAACCAACTCAACCACGGAATGTTTCACAAGCACAGGCAGAACATGTCGCAAATAGAGGTATGGTGAAGCGGAATAAGGCACTCGGAAAGATGGGATTTCTTTTTTCCTCCGTGCACCTTTAAGATTTTTGGGAAGTGTCTTCACCATTTTAATATCTTTTGCCAGGGCTGCCATGAAGTGATCCTCACTATACAGGTATGCGAAACTCTTGAACTCCGAGCTGCAGCAACAAAATATTGGATATTTAACGCATTCAATATCTCGCTATGGGAAGACTAACTAGTGAAAAAATGACCGGTACACAACCTGATCCCCTTTGTGCTAGTGGTTTATTGGATCTCAAGAGTGACTAACGTAGCATTTAGAAGGCGTGAAATCACTACCACGTCGCATAGCTGAAAGGACATCAAGATGTTGTAAATATATTCAGTTGAGTTTTAAGAAATGCTAATATCAGATAGACAACAAAAATTTTCTTACAGAGTTCCTGATTTCATGAAAACCTCCTCGTATTCTCACAAACACGTATCCATTTGATTCTGACCGGGGTTCTGTCAAAATAATAGGAACAGTAATATGCAACTCGAAATGATCTTAAGCTCGGGGAAGAAATAGGAAAGGAAAGAGAAAAGACATCAAATGTCTATTTGGTTAAGTAACTTCTACGCAATATGGCTTTGTTGTCTTCGCCAGACCAAGCATGGGAACCCAACTCATTAAGCCTTTTAATGAATATATAGTTCACAACCATATTGGGCATTGCAATTAGCAAGAGAAGCAGTTACAAAGTTTGTGTAACTAAACCAACAAAGAATATTAACTGCAGCTATGGCAATATATCTTATACGGGATCTGTAAACTACGTGCACATAGCAACATAAGTAAAAGTGAATCATCTAAGGATAAAACTGAGCCACCTATCGGCAACCTATAGATGATTCGCACTTAGGGTATTCAACACCCTATTGGCAACCAATATCAGTTGGCATAAAAAATCTATGTTCTTACTTGAAATATAAAACGCTATAATGTAGCACAATTGAAAGCTGAAATTGAAATATTTATGCAGCATAACATAATTGAGATGCACTTAGATGCTCACCCTTGAGAATATGCACTCGAGACACTAGCTAATCCTCCTTCACCCATAAGTTCCTCCCTCCCCTTTGAGCCATTGTTATCAGAAGTACACAGCTGACTCTGCCACGCTTGGGACTGATGATGGTATGCCGTATCGTCAGCATCTAGATGAGAACCCTGCGATGATTGGGCTGGGACGCCTCCCTGTCCAACAGAAGAATGTGTTTGCAAGGTAAAGGGAGCTGTTGGAGTGGTAGACCCACATGGGCGATCTATTGTTTTGTAGATAGCACCTGTAGCAGATCCCAGATCAGATTCCATCGAGTTATGCACATTTGGGATCACTAAAGCATTCTCAACAGAAAAACCAGTCATTATAGTGGGAGACTGATCCAAGCTATCAGCAGTTATATGTGAATTCTTCTGCTTCAAGCAGGAAGAGACCCATTAGCTCAGCAGAACAGAACAAGAGAAAGAAAAGCACCTTGTGTATGGCCTTAGACTTCTCAGTAAATACTAGAAATGTTGGACTCCAGATGACGTGCAAGCAATCAAATAAAAAAAAACATAGGTAGCTGACAAGATTACATGCATAGCCGTTAAACTAGCAATAGAACTTTACCCATATTGGCAATTTAGATGGCTGTTGAGTATATACTTGACATGATCCCTCGTACACCTGCAACTTTTCTTGTAAATACTGAATGTACTCTATAACCTGCAGGACAATCCACAACAAGTTGATTCAAAAGATTGTCAAATGGTGACTATTGAACAGCAGGGTAAAAAAAAGCAATTTAATGATGGACCTCTAACAGAAGTGAAGCTTTATCTCTTTTCTGATCATTTTGTGGAATGAGATCCCTCAGTAGCTGAAACCTGACATGAAAATACAATAGTTCAAACTTCAAATTTAATGAACATGGACCATAGCAATTTTCAGCAACCCCGAAACAAAGCTTAAGTTTACAAGTCATCAAAAACATCGTCCGCTCCAGAATGAGACAATAGTCAGTAATACAGAGGCATATCATTTGATTTGGACCTGCTGGAAAATCAAGACCGGGACAGCAGCTAGTTCATGTCAAGAAACTACGAAAATCAATGTTGCCTACACAATCTGTACACCCCCTACCGAACAACTGATGGAGATACTAATGGCATGTCGGGTTAATATTTGGACCTGCCTTCACCCATACACGGATACGTATAATGGCATGTCGGGTTAATATTTCATAAAATTTATAATAAATTAATTAATTAATTAAATGACATACACGATTATGTTAAAATAGCATGACCGATTATGACCCGGGTATGATAAATGACCTTGTAGCCGGATCATAATCGGTCGTGCCATTTATCATACCTGGATCATAATCAGTCATGAATAGAAAATAAATCAAAAATAGAATCAATGTGAATCGAAATTGAATGAATATGAATCAATTATTGATTTATTTTGATTCATATTGATTCACATTGATTCATATTGATTCATTTTTTATTCATATTAATTCATTTTTCGATTCATATTGATTAATTATTCTAAACTAACTGAGGTGGCATGATGATAAATTTTTAGGATGAAAAAAATTAATTTAAATTTTGAAATAGTATAATTATATTTTGAAAAATATGATGATGTGACACTATTTTTAGAAAAAATTACTGATGTGCATATTCATGCTAACGTGTATATCATTTAAGATGGCGTGAAAAACGTAAAATAAATTTTGACAATAATAAAAAATTAAATGATCTAATGTTACTATAATAAAGAAACTACATTTTCAGTTGGTTTGGTATCACATCGTAGAAATATCAAAATTACCCTTCAGTTAAATTAAAAAACACCTTAAAAAGATAGTCTGCGGGGAATGCTTTTCCGGTGTAGAGATTGAGAGAAGGAGTTATCTAGTACCACGGCCTGGTCGGACTGCTCCGAGCAAACATTCAGCGACGCACCGGTCTTCGAGGAGTTCATTCCCATTGAATGAATCGGTTACGGGGAAGCCGAGGATGACGAAGACGATGACCATTTGTCCAAGAAAAGAAGCAAGAACGTTAGCAGCGGTAGTACTATCGACAAGGAAATGGATCACAAGAGGAAATCATATTGGCTTAGATCTGTCTAGTTGTGAAACCAGTCTCCAGATCCATCTCCCCCTCCTCATACAGAGGTTTTCTTTTTTTTTTTAATTAAACAAAAAAATTCTATTTTTAGAAAGTGGTGGTTCAGTAATTACTTGGGCTGACGGGGGCAGTTTGGTGATCTCAGGATGTCCCAAGGAAGGCGGTGGTGATAGAGGTGAAACATGGCAAATGAATTGGGCCTGAAGCCGGAAGGAGATGAAAAGAAAATTATCAACACAACATGAATTGAAACTGAACACCACTTACATTGCTCGTGCATCTTTACTAGTCACTTTATTAAAGAAACATCCAAACGCAACTGCTATTTTCTTTTTTAGTTAGAGAAGTTTCCAAATTTGGCAACAAAATTTTTTAAAATCAAATGGCGATAGTCTTTTTTGTAGAAGTTTCTTTTTCTTTTTTGGTCCATATATTAGTCTTTTTACCTACTATCGCCTTATTTTATAGAAAAGTACCTGTCAAAATCAAATAGAATTTTTAACCTAAACAATTATTATTGAGTTCAGATATTTGAAAATGTACCGAAATTAAATATTTGTTAGAAAATTTTTATCATTAATTCATAGTCTTATTTAATTTGAAAATAACCAAGCTGCACAGGTACAAGAGTTGTATTCCAAGCTGACCAGTTATAAATACCAATGATATTATTATAATTGTGTTTCACGAGAATAGTGGAGAAATCATGGCTCGGCAGTGTGCTCAGACGTTTGACAAACAGTGTTAACAAATTATGTTTCATATATCATTTTCACTCGTTATTCAATTTAATTCCTAACATTGGCCGAGTCAAGTCCAAGTCTAGAAACTTTTTTCAATCAATCTACTATTTTTTTAAGGAAAAATCTACTGCTTGGATTGCATTCTTTTCAGAGAAACGTCAATTCCAAAGAGAAACAATTGAGAAAGGTCCAAATCTCAACTGTGTTTTTTTCTTTTTTTTGGTTGAAATGAAGTTTCCAAATTTGGACAAAATTAAATGGAGCTAGTTAAAGTTTTGTTTTTCTTCTTGCTTATTCATTCGCCAACTTGCAAACACCACTGCTCCAACAAGTGCTAGTCCTTTTACCTGCTTTGCGTTATTTTATAGGAAAATATCGGTCAAAATAAAATAGAATTTGTTAACCTTAATAATTATTAATGAGTTCGAGTATTTAAAAATATACCAAAATTAAATATTTGTTAGAAGATTTTTGTCAATAATCGTATTTAATTTGAACATAACCAAGCTCGAACACAATATGTCACCGTCTCGAGCATAAACGTCTCTTTTGGAGAAGAAAAAAAGGAAAAAAAGTGAGCAAACTGACACTGTGGAAACTTTTTACAAAAATAGAATTAAATTAAATCCTTTACTTGATTTGGACATTAATTTTTTTCCATGCTTCATATGTTTCATTACCCCTGCCTTGGACTAATACACCCAAGAGTACCAAGAAGGCATCAAACACCAGCCCACACCAAAGCAATTACCCATGCCTAGGACTAATACTCCTCACAGCAGAAACATCTCTAAGGTGAAATGGCTTCTCAAGCAGAGGTGGAGATGGCTTCTATGGAAGTGGTTGTGGCTTCTATAATGGAGGAGGTGGATGTGGTGGCTTCCCCATTAAAAATAGAGGAGGTGGCTTCTGAGGTGGCTTCTGAAGTGGAGGAGGTGGCTGAGGTGGACAATGACGGCCACCCCAGGAGAACCAGTAAGCTAACTGCCCCTTGGCAACTCTTGGTGGTTGTGTGCTTAGGAGGGGTTCCTTGATGGAGAAATGCAGCTTCTTTGATGGGTTATTTTTCTTATTCCTTTTCTTCTTCTTTTTAAATGGTATATTGTTCTTGTTCCTTTTTTAAAGTACTCGCAGTCGATAATCAGTAGTTCAAGACTTTAGGATGAGCAAACTCAAGAGATGAGAAGGTTTTTGGTTTTAGTATTCAGCTTGTCGAAAAAAATGCATGTGTAGTTGATGTGTGTAACTATCCCACGATATTTCTTGGTGGCTGTATGCTTATGAGGGGTTCCTTGATGTTAGTTGTTCTGGTGACTGGAGCTAGTTTTCTTTTCAACAGAACTAGTTTTGTTTTGTTTATCTGATCACGTTATATGTGTGTTGTTTTAGGGACTGTTTGGATAGCGATGGCACATATCATTACGGTCGTGATTGGCTCTGGCGTGCTGCCTTTGGCTTGAGCAGTAACTCAGCTTGGATGGATTGCCGAGCCAGCAGCGATGCTCCTATTTTCTTTTGTGACATACTACACATCGACGCTCCTCTCGGCTTGTTATCGCGTCAATGGCAATAGGAACCACAATTACACTGAGGCCATGAGAAACACCATTGGTAAAACCAACTGTGTGTTTTTGGATGCTCTTTCCAAGTAATTGTCTAGTTAGTTACTCTCCAAGCATTAAGATACTAAGCGAATCATGCTTATTTGATTTGATGTGATTTGATTATAGTGAGGATACACTTTTATAGTTTATGCCTGAGGGATCACAGAACAGTTTGCTTAGATAATTTGTGCCTTTATTTGGTAGCACATGGTTAAGGTATTTAGTCTGATTTTCATAGTAGAAAGCAAAATTTTATGTTGTTAACCAATGTGCAATGGGCAAAACTATGTGGTAGAAGGAGGATAGCTAACGAATGAGAAAAAGTTGATACCTTTGTCATCAAGGTCCGTCAGGATTCATAGACCTGAGACAGATTAGTAGAATCTCATAATTAGTAATAGATCTTGAAAAATAAGTAGTCTCTCATCCCTTTTAAGCTTGTTTCGGAAAGAAAAGAGCCCAACATTTGCATGTCAGCAATTCGAAGCTATACGTTTAGGCTTCTCTAGTAGTTATATTTTTATCTCGAATGTCTCGAGGCAAGAAGATAGCAACAGTTGGCAGAGAGCTCCTATTGATTCATATTGATTCATTTTGATCAATTTTGATTCATATTGATTCATTTTTTGATTCATTTTGATTCACATTGATTCATTTCAATTCACATTGATCCATATTGATTCATAATAATTCAATATGAATCAAAGATGAATCAAGAATGAATCAATATAAATCAATATGACTCAAAATGAATCAAAGATGAATCAATATAAATCAAAAGCAATCAATATGAATCAAAAAAGAATCAAAATGAATCGATATGAATTAAAATGAATCAATATGAGTAAATATGAATCCAAATGAATCAATTTGAATCAAAATCAATCAATATGCATCAAAATGGATCAAAATGAATCAATAATTGATTCATTTTGATTCATTTTGATTTATTTTTTATTCATATTGATTCATATTAATTTATATTGATTCATTTTTTATTTGTTTTCGATTCATTTTGATTCATATTAATTCATATTGATTCATAATAATTCATTTTGATTCATATTGATTCATACAGATACATTTTGATTCATATTGATTCATACAGATACATTTTGATTCATATTGATTCATTTTTTGATTCATTTTGATTCATATTGATTCATTTTTCCACTTCAGAAGCCACCTCCTCTATTTCAGATGGAGAAGCCACCACAGCCACCTCCTCTATTGTAGAAGCCACAACCACTTCCATAGAAGCCATCTCCACCTCTGCTTGAGAAGCCATTTCACCTTAGAGATGTTTCTGCTGTGAGGAGTATTAGTCCTAGGCAGGGGTAATTGCTTTGGTGTGGGCTGGTGTTTGATGCCTTCTTGATACTCTTGGGTGTATTAGTCCAAGGCGGGGGTAATGAAACATATGAAGCATGGAAAAAAATTATTGTCCAAATCAAGTAAAGAATTTAATTTAATTCTATTTTTGTAAAAAGTTTCCACAGTGTCAGTTCGCTCACTTTTTTTCCTTTTTTTCTTCTCCAAAAGAGACGTTTATGCTCGAGACGGTGACATATTGTGTTCGAGCTTGGTTATGTTCAAATTAAATACGATTATTGACAAAAATCTTCTAACAAATATTTAATTTTGGTATATTTTTAAATACTCGAACTCATTAATAATTATTAAGGTTAACAAATTCTATTTTATTTTGACCGATATTTTCCTATAAAATAACGCGAAAGCAGGTAAAAGGACTAGCACTTGTTGGAGCAGTGGTGTTTGCAAGTTGGCAAATGGATAAGCAAGAAGAAAAACAAAACTTTAACTAGCTCCATTTAATTTTGTCCAAATTTGGAAACTTCATTTCAACCAAAAAAAAGAAAAAACACAATTGAGATTTGGACCTTTCTCAATCGTTTCTCTTTGGAATGGACGTTTCTTTGAAACAGAATGCAATCCAAGTAGTAGATTTTTCCTATTAAAAAAAGTAGTAGATTGGTTGACAAAAGTTTCTAGACTAGGACTTGACTCGGTCAATGTTAGGAATTAAATTGAATAACGAGCGAAAATGATATATGAAACATAATTTGTTAACACTGTTTGTCAAACGTCTGAGCACACTGCCGAACCAGAATTTCTCCACTGTTCTCGTGAAACACAATTACAATAATATCATAAGTATTTATAACACAAAATCTAATCTGGTCAGCTTGGAATACAACTCTTGTACCTCCGCAACTTGGTTCTGTTCAAATTAAATAGGACTGTAAATTAATGACAAAAATATTCTAACAAATATTTAATTTCAGTACATTTTCAAATATTTAAATTCAATAATAATTATTTAGGTTAAAAATTCTATTTGATTTTGACCGGTACTTTTCTATATAATAAGGCGATAGCAGGTAAAAAGACTAACTATATGAACCCAAAAAAAAAAAGAAACTTCTACAAAAAAGACTAGCTCCATTTGATTTTAAAAAATTGTGTTGCCAAATTTGGAAACTTCTCTAACTAGAAAAGAAAATAGCAGTTGCGTTTGGATGTTTCTTTAATAAAGTAACTAGTAAAGATGCACGCGCGATGTAAGTGATGTTTTGTTGCAATGTGCGATGTGTTGATAATTTTCTTTTCATCTCTTTCTGACTTCAGGCCTAATTCATTTGCCATGTTTCACCTCTGTCACCACCGCCTTCCTCGGGACATCCTGAGACCACCAAATTGCCCCCATCAGCCTATGTAATTACCGAACCACCACTTCCTAAAAATAGAATTTTTTTGTTTAATTTTTTTAAAAGAAAACCTCTTTATGAGGAGGGGGAGATGGATCTTGAGATTGGTTCCACAACTGGACAGATTTAAGCCAATATGATTTCCTCTTGTGAGAAACACCCTTGGTAAGACCAACTGTGTATTTTTTGGATGCCCTTTTCAAGTAATTGTCTAGTTAGTTGCTCTCCAAGCATTGAGATACTAAGCGAATCATGCTTCTCTGATTTGATTTGATTACAGTGAGGATACACTTTTGTAGTTTATGCCTGAGGGGTCACGGAATAGTTTGCTTAGATAATTTGTGCCTTCATTTGGTGGTTGCACATGGTTATGGTATTTAGTCTGATTTTCATAGTAGGAAGCAAAGTTTTATGTTGTTAACCAAGGTGCAATGGGCAAAACTCTCTATGTGGTAGAAGGAGGATAGCTAAGGAATGAGAAAGAGTTGCTACTTTTGTTATCGAGGTCCATTAGGATTCATGGACCAGAGACAAATTAGTAGAATCTCATAATTAGTAATAGATCTTGAAAAATAAGTAGTCTCTCATTTCTTTTAAGCTTGTTTCAGAAAGGTAAGAGCCCAACATTTGCATGTCAGCAACTGGAAACTATACGTTTAGGATTCTCTAATAGTTATATTTTTACCTCGGATTTCTCGAGGTAAGAAGATAGCAGTTGTTGGCATGAGGCACGGTAATGAAGAGTAAATTGAGGTTGAAATGTTGTTCAAAAAATGACGTCAAATGGTAACTAGACCCTCTAGACTCCACGTGCCTCATAGTCCTCCCTGGAAACAAAAGCCAATGGATAAGTTTTCTCCAAAACTCGAATTAGTCTAAAATGGCAATAAGCACATCAAAAGGGAAACTAACCAACACGTCATAAAAATTTCATGTTGGTCCTTTCATACCAAGTCACCATATGACTTGGTATGTACTCACTAATTAATAAGTGCAAAGTGTATTGTAAATCAACTAATTAATCAAATGACTAGAATAATTAATTATGGGAAAAAATCAATACATTATTGTGAAATTGATAAAAATAAATTATTTTCTAAACATATTATTTTAGTTTTAGAAAAAAGAATTAAGCCATTAATTGAAAGTGATAATTAGAATTGTCTAACTCATACATGCATAGCAAAAACCTTTCGTGTATCAAGGATGTTTTCAGCGATAAATATTTTTATAAAAAAAGTATTGTTGTATTTTAATTCTAACTAAAATCAATGATAGCTGGAGAAATAATTATAAAAAGTATTTATTGTTACTATGTGATTTGTATGGTGCACTGATAAAAACATGTCATTACCTATAAAAATTGAATGTTAGTGAAAGATATATATTGCTACATAAACTAAAATTTATAAAACAACTGACAAATTGTAAATGTTATTCACACGAATATTATGTCACTTGAATCATATTCGAATGGGTACATTGGTTATTGTTTAAAAAATAATTTGATAATTTTTACTAAATATCTAAAAGGTCCAGAGTTCGAATCTTATCATGTGTTATGGTGTAAAATTTACCTAAATATATAATAAAATTTTAGCCGCCACCTATTTTTCAGTTTTTTAATATAAAAATGACGTAGATTTAATGATTAAACATGTGAAATAAAGTATTAGAGAAAATTACTGTCAGGCCCCTGGTGTTTGGCATATTTGCCTCTCACCCCCCTGTTATTTGAAAATCGATTAAAAACTCCCCGAGGTTTAGTTTTATTATACTCTCAGGCCCCTCGCTGACATCAGCAAATATTTTTTTTTTGGTTATAAAAAGACTATTTTACCCTTGAATATCATCTTCAACCTCAAACTTCATCTTCAATCTATCAAGAACACAAAGAACATCCCAAAATAATAAATTCCAAAATAATAAAGTCAAGTACTTATTCTTGGGCACCTAAGCGAACCAAATTCAATTATTTCAAACTGCCACCGCCACCACCGTTCGAATTCAAGTATAGGTTCTTGGGAGTTATGTTCTATTTGGGTCCTTAGGTTTCTAGGAAACCTTATGGCTCTTGTTCAACTGAGGACGACGACGAAGGTGGACCCAAAACCTGTCCGGTGACATTGGGACTCCTTCAGCCCAGAGGACAGCGACGACGGGGGGAACACGACGATGGCGTCGACGCACCAACCTTGCCCAGATCTGCTCAAACGATCGCGACCACCTCCTAAGCCGACCGCAAGAAGCTCGTCGTGTCGGTCCAGTTGGTGGTTATTTTCTGAGCCGCCAAGAACCATCGGCGACGCCGTCGTCTTCATTTTCCTTGGTGATCTCTGTTCGATCTGGCGCCGCTCCAAAAATGCCGAAAGGACAGAATTGGATTTCGATTTGGGTTTCTCCAGAATTTGACCTTGGAAGGTACGACGTCGCCGAAATTTGATTGGGTTTCCTTCCACGAGCTAAGGCTGTCGGTCGTCAGAAGAACGAGTTTGGTTTTCAAGGTAGATGAAGAGAAGAAGAGGAAGGCGTGAATTCTGGGTTTGGTTAGATCTAGAGGTTGAAGATGTATTTTATTATTTTATAATTAATTTTTGTAAGGGTATATAAGTCATTTACTTTTAAAAATTGATCGATGACGTCGGATGACATCAGTGAGGGGCCTGAGAGTATAATTTATCTAAACTAGGGGAAATTTTTAATCGATTTTCGAAATACAGGGGTGAAAAGTGAATATGCCAAACACCAGGGGTCTCAGAGTAATTTCTCCAGAATATTATCATAAAGTTTTGGCAATTACGTGATGCTTTTCAATTGGTACACTCGCTGCAGTGAGCGGCGGCTGCGGCCTCCCACGTAATTTGTCGTTTCTACCAATATTTTTTGAGATAATTACTTAGAGAACTTCAGGGTATAGTTAAATAGACTCTGAGGACTCTATAATTTTCTTACTAATTATTGAGCCCATGTAGTTTGGTTATTATTATACATTCCGATCCCTAGCTGATGTCAGCATTTTTTTCTTCCTTTTTTGTCACTTGAAAAGAGCAAACTGCCCCTCCCACTAAAAAATCAAAATCAAAGTAAATAAAATTTTGACGGCCGCGACTCTGCCTCGGTGGCCCCCCGCTACTCCGCCTTACCGGCATCGGCCCGCCCTCCGGGAGATCGGCCTCAAGCTCGTCGAGCTTGCCCGCTCTGTCAACTTAAGATTCACCTTCCGCAGTGTCGCCGCCTCCCGCCTCGAGGACGTCAAGTCGTGGATGCTCCAGGTCAGCCCCGCCGAGACCCTGGCGGTCAACTCCATCATGGAGCTCCACAAGCTCCTCCAGCCGGACCTCGCCGGGGCGCCGATCGAAACTGTGGTAGCGTGGATCCGGAGCCTGAACCTGAAGATCGTAACTGTCGTGGAGCAGGAAGCCAACCACAACCAGGATAACTTTCTCGCCCGCTTCACGAAGGCGCTATACTACTACTCCACGATGTTTGGCTCGCTCGAGGCTTGCCTCAAGCTCGCGATTGCCGCAGCGCCAGCGTTGTCGTCGACAGCCTCGCAGGCCGCGTTGAGGCCGAGCTTGGTGAGAGTGAGCTCGCACTGCGCCAGCGCTCGCGGGTGGGAGATCACGCACGTGATGTACTCCCGCCGGACCTGGGAGCTGCACCTCGCCGACGATGTAGAGCCGGTGTCGGAGGAGGACGATGTGGAGCCGGTGCCGGAGGAAGAAGAAGAAGCTTTTCTTATTTTTGTGTGAGGGCATAAAGGTCATTTCAATGACAAAAAAAATTGCTGACATCAGCCGGGACCCGAGAGTATAATAGTAGCCAAACTAAGGGGCTCAGTAATTAGTAGAGAAACTACAGGATTCTCAGAGTCTATTTGACTATACTCTGAAGTCCTCTCACTAATTATCTTTTTTTTTGGTAAAATTACACTTTATGATTTCACAAACTAACAAGTACTATGAATTTCCACCCAAAAAAAAAACAAGTACTATGATTTTTTTTTCGATTTTCAGGCAAGAATTAAAATTCTATATAATGTATTGATGTTGATCAATTCAATTCACCGAACATTGTTTTATTAGATCAAAATCTCTATCCACACATAATATTTTGGAGATTTTTTTTCTTTTGTTTGACTCAAAAGTTCAAACATTCAAAGACATAATTATTCCACTTCTATCTTGTCTCGCTGTTTTCTCTAATCGAGTCAACGAAAAAACAGTGAGACCATCCGTTGTTGATCTCATAAATATCTTCATCATCCGTGCGGGCTAGTCTCTTCTCCGATACCACTTCAGGAACACACGACATCACTCCAAACATTGCAACACTAACTGAACCTTATCTTGTGAGCAGCAGAGAAATGCTTGGCTGCTGCTACCATAGCCGCCTCCTCCGGCCCGACGGCCCCGTTGTCGTCACGCGTCGCAGGCACGTCGAAGCAAGAGCATATCCACCGGAAGAAGGCTGCGGCGGCCCTGGCGCTGCTCATTTCGGGTTTACCGGAACAATTGAACAAAGGAGAGAACAGTTGCTTGCTTATGGTTAGATGTGCTTCGTAGTTTTCTATGCAGACACCCAGTTTTGGACTTTATATATAGCCCAGGTTTCTTGGTGGACACGAAGTTAATGGTAATTGGGTCCATGGAGTCTTTGACAAGTAAAGGAACTGAGACCAGAATTTCTCAAAAAAGCTACCCTTTTTGACCAAGATGCTTCTTCATAATCTTATTTTTATGCTAAAAGAGACCATGTGGTTTCTTAGAAGGATCCTGTCTAATATGTAGACAGGATGAGGGTTCGAACTCAGAAACTTCCAACGCAAGTAGAAAAAATGGAGTGACCAAAACCCGCACATAGATCAACTGATAGGAGATTGTTCGAATATGGGTTAGTTGGCTACGGTGCTCAGGTACCAGGTTGTTTTGGAAGAAGAAGAAAAAAAAAGAATATGCCATCCCAAACCAAGAATTCTCAACTAGTTATCATATTTGGTCAAATACAGTTAAGAGGCAAAGCATCTAAACTTTGCTGTCAACTTTGCTACATTGCCTAATACCTCAGATATCTTCTAGGACTTGCTGTGCTAGTTTACGTCAAAAATGGTTGGGGCGGCAACAACTGCAGAGAGCTGTACTTTGGTGCTCGGCGAAGATGTCATTCGGCCGTGATAAAAAAGCATGCTTGCAGTTGTTCTTTTCCGAACCGGCATCAGTCGATGAGTATCTTATCTTCTATGCAAGCTAATGTACAGGTCAATGACGGGTTACGGACACTTGGGGAGGCTATTCAAGCAAACAGAAGCACTCTTGTTAGTCAGCCCCTTCAAGTTCTTCTTGATCCTCCAGTTGAGCTTCTTCTTTATTTGTTTCTCCGCCTTCATTCTCATTATTTCCACCGGTATTCCTGAAGAACAAGCCAGAAGAGGTGGAGACATCTTCATCGAGATCATCCTCGCTTTCTCTGTCCTTTGTTCTGGATGTTATTTCACCTACAATCCATGAGGGGCAATAGTTTGCGACTCCCAAAGCAGACTGAACAGGCGTGCGAGTGGAAGGGCTTGAAACACCCGCAGATAGTTCGGCAGCATCGAGCCTCATGCATGAACATTCAGGAACAGGATGAGACAGGAAAGACAAACGTTTCGACTTTTTAGATGCTTCTACTACTCCATCGACTAAACTTCTTTTTAGATGTCTCCGAACTGATGTCACCCAGGTTCGGTTTGCTTGGTATCGGTGCTCATGATTTTCTTCCAAAAGTTTGATAACCTCCTTCCTGAAGTAAATCAAACATGAACCGTGAATTCGTCAAATAAAAACACGGGAGATTATAGGTAACTTTTGATCTAAGGTCGTTAGGACAACTTGTAACAAGTTCGACTATAGAGTTGAATACCTGTCCAGCCGAAATGTCTTGGAAGCAGCGGATTGGTAAAGCCTATGCCCCATCACTAAGCTAGCCAAGTTCGGATGGCCTTTGCCATCACGATCAAATCCAGGGATAAAGACATCTGCTTCCACAGAGATGATATAATCAATCGCTTCCCACAGCAATTTGTGTGCATTGGTTCTCAGTTCCATGACAGAACTCTCAGGTTCGTTATCACTTTCAGCCACCCAACCCCACCAACCTTCTATGTTATATGGGTACTTGGCACGGGGTGGAGGAGGTGGAAGAGGCCGAGGACGTGCTCCAGCATTTTTCCAATCCACCACCTTCTTTTCTTGCATAAAAGGAGGTAACTTCCTCGGGAATTTGTCAACGAGCTTGACCTCTCGACCATACATTCTTGCCAGTTCCAACCCCGTGCTGAGAAAAGTCCTATCGACAACATTTTCAAACATAGCATGAAGAGGAATCAATGTCCTCTGGCCACCAAAAACTTCTCCCCCCGATACATATATGATCGTGTCCCATGAGTATCCATAGGCACGAAGAAGAATGCCAACCTGCAGAAAACCAACAAGAAGCTACATGAAGAGTGGAGCCAGCAGCTCTTCAGATTTGAAACAGAGGAAAAAGTTTAGCCGTTACTAAAAAAATGAATCGAAAGTAAAACATGACAATCATCTAAACCAGCCCATTCGCTGCAGATAAGCTTTCAAGAGCATGCACCTAGAGTTAAGTTTGGAAAACTTAAAAAAGAGAGAAGAAAAGGTGAGCAGAAAGTCGCGCCCGACTAATTAGGTCTAGCCACAATATGCAATTCCAAGCACGACTGCATTCCCAAGTGTGAGAATCAACAGGCCAAGCCATCGGAAAAGATTCACAATTCTGCAGACAAAGTGTAGTCTACTATTTTACGAACCTCTTCTGGCATCAATGGACATGAACCATTAAGACGCTGCTCCCATGAGTCAACCGCAAGCTTGCCCTTCACCATCCTACGCTTAATCATCCAGGCTCTTTTATGTTGTATGAGTTCAGTGTGGACATCCTTGGAAAGAGCTCCGATAGGAAATAAACTGTGAGCTGCTAATTGAGCGTGCTTGTTGAAGAATTAGATCGAGAGTGATTTGCTACAACTTCAATCTTAAATCAAGATACCTGGAAGAGTTCAGCACATCCGTAATATGCCAAAGCTTCTCTGGTCATCCCAGTATCATATACTATGACAGGCCGACCAGGAGCCTTTAGCCTGATCAATAAATTTATTTAGTAGAAGAAAAATAGATGCTAACTGATCACATGAGAAAGACTAATACTGTTCGAGGAGCAGCACCTGTACAGAATCTTAGTCGCAAGTTCCTGGACTTCCTGCCGAAAGCGCAAGGCGTGAAAGGAAACTCTACATCTCAGCCTCTGATATTCTTCAAGTTGAGGAGGGAGAATGGCCTATGTAACAATAAAAAATCAAATCGATAACTAAACAGATGATGGCTTAAGCTCTTATATCAAATCAAAATGGATGAGGAGGCATGGAAAACAGGTAGGAACTTTTCACTCCCGGAAAATGCTAGGCAACTCTGTCTCCTTGCAGGTATGACGAAATGGTTGGTGTAGAAGTCAAATGAATTTACAGAATGCTAGCCTTTTGTCCTTCTGATGTGCAAGTTCCATAATATTGAACACAAGATGAAACAAACAATTCAGAACCAAACGGCACTTAAAATTACCTGCAAGCAGCCCCCTTCAGAAATAACCAACTCAACCACGGAATGTTTCACAAGCACAGGCAGAACATGTCGCAAATAGAAGTATGGTGAAGCGGAATAAGGCACTCGGAAAGATGGGATTTCTTTTTTCCTCCGTGCACCTTTAAGATTTTTGGGAAGTGTCTTCACCATTTTAATATCTTTTGCCAAGGCTGCCATGAAATGATCCTCACTATACAGGTATGCAAAGCTCTTGAACTCCGAGCTGCAGCAACAAAATATTGGTTTTTTAACGCATTCAATATCTTGCTATGGACAGACTAACTAGTGAAAGAATGACCGGTACACAACCTGATCCCCTTTTTGCTAGTGGTTGATTGGATCTCAGGAGTGACTAACGTAGCATTTAGAAGGCGTGAAATCACTACCACGTCGCCAAGCTGAAAGACCAAGATGTTGTAAATAGTTTCAGTTGATTGTTAAGAAATGCTAATATCAAATTGACAAGCAAAATTTTCTTACAGAATTTCTGATTTCATGAAAACCTCCTTGTATTCTCACAAACACGTATCCATTTGATTCTGACCGAGGTTCTGTCAAAATAATAGGAATAATAGTAAGCAACTCGAATTGATCTTGGGCTCAGGGAAGAAATGGGAAAGGAACAAGAAAAGACATCAAATGTCCATTTGGTTAAGGAGCTTTTATGCAATATGGCTTTGTTGTCTTCACCAGACCAAGCACGAGAATCTAACTCAACATGCATTAATGAAAAGAATATTAACTGCAGCCATGGCATTGTATCTTATACGTGATCCGTAAACTACGTGCACATAGCAACATAAGGAAAAGTGAATCACATCTAAGGATGAAATTGAGCCACCTATCGGCAACCAATAGATGATTCACACTTAAATTTCGCATGACACAAATTTCAAGGATAAGAAACCATTTTACAGATAATGTTTAAGACAGGAGGAACATGCAAGAATTAGCCAGGATAAGGATTGCCAATTTAATCTCTATCATTCACAGGAGAGATATTATTCATAGACTTCAAAAGATATGGTGCAGTGCATAAACAAAAAATTACAGTCAAGAAATTGGCGATGCGTGAAAGAACTAACCAGGGTAGTATCCTCTGGGGTTCGCATCTGGATGCAAGGACTCAAGAGGCCTAACAGGACCCCACAATCTTCGGTGCAACGGAGCCTGAACAGAAAAATCCTCTCTTTTAGTTAAGTACATTATCCAAAGCTAACACGAACAAGCAGAGAGAAATCGAATCACGTTCATCGTGCGTTCCTCTCCACCAAGACAAACATTGCAGCAAACATCACCATAAAACTACAGCTCAGCAGCAGGAACACCAAAAGAGAGATCTAAACAAATGAAGAAGATCCAGCAGGTAAAAGACATCCAAAGCACAAGATCCCAACTTGGAGAATCTCCTCAATGACCAATCCAGATCTCAAGCTACATGCAAAACTCAACTGTTGCATTGCTGGTCAAATTTGCAGCAAACAACTAAAAGTCAACCAAAAGAGGACTAAAACTACCTAAAGCACACAACTTTACACAAAATAACCGGAGCCAATGTTGAACATCTACCGTTCTAGGAAGCTCATTGAGGTTCTCGAAGACGGGTCTCCAAGAGAAGATGGTGATGGACGACGACTGGCTGAAATCCGAGGCGCCTTCCTCGGTGAGCCTAGCGAGGAAGAAGTGGACGAAGATGGAGATGGCGGAGAGGACCAAACCAACAAGACCAACCCACTTGAGCTTTGACTTCATCATTCCTGGCTTCCCTTCTCCCTTCATTTGAGCTCCTCCAATGGCGGAGAAGACCCAGAACGGGGAACGAACTAGTAAAGGTTGCGACTTTACTTCCTGGGTTCCTGGTGAAACGTGTAAATTTAATGTCTTTTTCTGTTCCCGGGGCAGAAAAATTAAATCTTTCTTTTCCTCTGTTGTTGCTCTGCTGCCCCTCTCTCTCTCTCTCTCTCTGGTGGAACTGGAAGAAAGAGAAATGAGGAAGCAGCAGAGGTAGAGAGAGAGTGAGTGGAAGTCAAGAGTCTCTGAGAGAGAGAGAGTGAGTTGTGTCTTGTTTTCGGCCTGGACTTTTCTGTTTTTTTTTTCTTCTATTTGTTAAAAGTTTAATTTAGTACTTTCTAGTTTTGTCGGCATGTGTCAAACATCGGAAAGAAATTGGTAAACGTTCACTAGTAGTTTGTGATTAGTGGATTAATGTGCAATTTCAAAATATTCGATCGACTCACAGTGATTTCTTCAATTGATATTTTATTATTTGAATTTTTTTGGACATGAACACTCTTAAATATAATTAAAATAAAATTTTGATAAATGTCATAAGAGCAAGAGAGGAGTTTTTTTAATAACTATTTCTCAAAAATTTTAAAATCAATTTTTTCCTAATTATACTTATGAGTGTTTCTGTCTGAAAATTTATTAACGGCGTAAATGAAAAAAAATTTGCCATTTGATCTAACATTCTAAAATTATAGCGACCAAATTATAGAGTAATAAGATGGACTTTTGTTATTAAACAAATTGTTAAACTACTATCTCTACTGAGTACTGAAATTAAAAATAGTCAAACAACAAATAATGAAGTGAACTTTTCCCTCTCTATTTTGTCAGTTTTTTATTGGTCTTTTTTATTGGTCTTTTAGATGAGGGAGGGTAGGAGAAATGTCTTGTCTTGTGAATCCACAGTAAGATAAAGAGGGGAATTCAGACAGCAATATTTCATTTATGGTTTTGTCCTTTGGCAAAAGAAAAAATTTATGTTTTTGTCAGTCACGCTCTACCTCCAAAGGGCCTGGAATACAGATAATTTTTTGGCAAAAGTCCACTTAAATATTCTGTGGTTTTACCCTTTGACACACCACTATCTCGTGGTTTTATTTTCTCTGACCATGTGACAAAAATTTTCTCTAGTTGACAACCAAGTGACATTGTTTTAACTGTGGTTAGATTAATATATCTTGATATTTATATGGCACGCCACTTCACCATGTGATGTCACATCATCCTTTTACATTATTAAAATATTGTAAAAAAGATTTTTTTAATACTAATTAACCCCAATTTTAGAGACAAAAGGACAAATAAACGAATAAAAGGATATGACAGCGATAGTGAAATTGATGTTTCTAAAATTGGGGTTAATTGGTATTAAAAAATCTTTTTTACGATATTTTAATAATGTAAAAGGATGATGTGGCATCACATGGTGAAGTGGCGTGCCATATAAATATCAAGATATATTAATCTAATCATAGTTAAAAAAATGTCACTTGGTTGTCAACTAGAATAAACTTTTGTCACCTGGTCAGAGAAAATAAAACCGCGAGGTAGTGGTGTGTCAAATGGTGAAACCACAGGGTATTTAAGTGGACTTTTACCTAATTTTTTTGGTTGAACACCATATTGAGAATTACTAAGTTGATTGTTAGAGTATTTTCCTTTTCAACCACATTATTCAAATTATTTTGATATAAATTCATTAAAAAGATTTCACAAAATTATAATGTTGCTATTTGGATACGAAGATTTGAAGATAATCTCAAAATAGATTAATCAATTTGGTACATTTCTGTTTATCATTTAATGTATGTTTAATTACTTTTTTCATAAGTGTATAGTTAGCTTTAGCATCTTTATATAGACAGAGAGAAGATCAAACTATATAACTATAATCAATCGGGGCATTCATTAAATGCCCGATGGACATTTGAAATCAAACTATTAACCTTAAATATAATAAAATTCTGATTCATAGTAATAAAGTCCAATTGTATAAGAGACGTTTTAATAAAATTGACGTGATTAAAAACTGTTGCAAGCAGTAAAAAAAATTGAATTCCTCAAATAAATTTTCATAGCAGAATCTGTAAATTGGAGTACACAAGAGCTAATAAAAGCTATTTATGTTACCGACAATATTTTGATCTAACTGTTTCAATAAGGACGCTGGAGGGTGTACTATAAAATTCGGTCGAAGCTACTTTCAACTTTGGTTCCGCAATCGACATTAACTAGTACGTGCTTCACCAGTTTCTCGTAACACTCCCTCTGTTTTTATTCTACAACCATCTCTGAACAGTAAAAGAATAATTAATAAAGAGTCGATCATTGTTAGATCACAGAGAATATTTTGGTTTTAAAATTCAGAAATTTCTAAAAGTAATCCAATTCCTTTTATCAAATTGACCAACCCGGAAAAAAAATTGTAAATGTTTTGGACGAACTTCTGTATTAAGTAGATTCTGATTTTTTTTATTCGTAAAATTTGATCTATATATTCTTATAAGAATCCAAATCGATAAATTGTCATTAATAATCTGGACCCTTTCGTATCTACCTATATCGAAAATCTATGAACTCATGAGCTAGCGTAGTTAATGTGGTATAGGTGAAATTAACTTGAAGAACCCCAATTACTTCAAAATGCAAAAATATTGACGAATATCTCTGAAACCCTTAATTACCAGTTTCAGAATCACTACTTAAAATACGACAATTTCTTAAAAATGATAATAAAAACGGCAGAGAGAATAAAAACGACAATTTCTTAAATAGGATTTTACCCACACATAGCATCATCCTTTACATTTACCCAAACAGCAAATACAAGCTAGCATGCAAGTTTAAGGCTGTCTGCCCGGTTGCCAATTGGACACTCCTTTTTTTATACTATATATTATCCGGATAAATGTTGAACTGATTAATCGAAAATTAACCATACAAATTTTTAAAAAAGTTATAGAATTTCAACGACAAATATTTAATAATATTACATTCCAAACTTCTCAAATTAGATACTTCTTTACCAAAATGTGCAAAATTATTTGTCAAATCATGTATTTTGGTTGCTAAAATACAATACATTGTAAGTCACGTAATCATATGCTTTTATCACGTGACAAAGAGGGCCCTAAACATTTTCAACGTTGCCACGAGTTGAGCATGTGGGTTCCACCAAAAAAAGTTGAGCGTGTGGGTCCTTAATGGGAGGTTTTGTGTCCTTTTCTCTGAAACAATTGAGGGTGGGTGTGGGATAACATGGATTTAGGTGGGAGCAGTTGGTAAAGAAATGTAGAGGATATGAAGTGGGTCTGATATATAGCAATCAATTGTACATTTGAACCACCGAAACTCAACCCATGGGATTGTTTTGACTTATCCTTATCTAATAACATCCACTAATTATAGTTACTAAATGATACTCGTCAATATTAGTTATTTGAGTTATCTTCCGTGTGATATCATGTCAAATCACTTATTTTTATATGTGTGTCATACGGTGGCACGTGATTTGGACATCATCGATCTCTTTCAAGTATATATTTGAATTTGAATGCTAACGAGTTTGTTCCATTTTTTTCAAATTAGTGAAATGACATGTCACACATATAAAATTAGTGATGTTACATGACATACAGATAAACTAATGATGTATCATAACATATAAGATAACTCAAGTATTTAAGAATAATCTACATCGCTTAGTTGTCAGTCGGTAAAACCTCTGTCACCTAGTCACATAATTTAAAACAAAAGTTAGTGGTGTGTTGCAAAACTACATGCAAGTAAAGTAGACTTTAATATACAATTTAATTTGAAATTTCGAGTTTGATTCATGGGAATGCAGGAATGTTAAGATTTGGGTTTTTATTATTCGCTATAGTTTGGTTCAACTCGATACTAGATTAGTCAGTATAATGAATATTCGGATAACATAGAGTCAAAACCAAGGAAAAACTAAGGAAATTGTACTGTTCAAAACTGAAGGGGAAATCCAAGCCAATGACTTGTGATGAAGACCGTAACTTGTTGGGTAGATTCTGTAAGGACAATAACTGAAATGCAGATCTAGTGATCTCATACTGTTGTTGGCTGATTCGACATCGTATAGTTTGGGAGAAATGGGATCTTATGTTGGAGGAGAGCCAAAATAGATTTACTTACTTCCCTAGTGTATGGCAAACTTTGCATCTAAGTCCCCAGCGTAAATATAGAATTACATTTCTAAAATGTATCACTGGTGGTACAATATCTTTCTAGTAAATACATACGCTTAACATCAATTATATTTTTGTTCTTCAGATTTAAATCTGGTCCTGAAATTCAGGACCAAATTATCACTAGTTTTTTACTATACGAGTCAGGCCTCAACATTTGTATACCATGGTTCGAAAAAACTTTTTACTCTTGCAAAATGTTTGATATAATTAGGTCATCACCTGAAATTAACTAGACAAACGGTTGATGTTCTACATTTATCTGACAAGTGCCAATATATGATTTTTTACGAACTGTTGAAGTGGATGGAGATCTCAACAAAAATATGATTTTTGGTTGGTACTATATGATATTTGAATATTTATTTGGTCGACTAATTCAGTGTCGAGTTAAGTAGAATGCGATAAAACTCGCGCAATAAATATTTAACAATCCGAACTCGAAATTTCTTGATTAACCTAGTTATTCTAATTGCTTATTGTTATATGAACAAAGTAATTAAAGAAAATGAACTAAATGGTCAGGCTGCTGCTCACTACTCGTAGCATCATTAATAAGTCTAGTAGGGCAGGATTTTTCTGAAAAGGAAACATAATTGGTAGGGCAGGATTGACCGCCCGAAAGTTTTATTTAGACCGGCGATCGCAAGACCTCATTATTGATACCAGTAGTAGTAATCGTCGTAGACAGCATAATCATAAATCATATGGTCATTTGGTTAGGAGGCCAGACTATAGATATAATATTTTGACGATTGTATTTGTATTTATTTTTACATTTATATAAGAATTTCATCCCGCCCTTAAAAAAAAAAAGCAGAAGATGAAGCAACATGGGTGCTCAGTGAGCATGTGGAAACTATATCCTCATCGTCTTTTTCCATCTAACAATAAATATTATTTAAGGTAGCCGCAATTAAATTATTCCAGATCTAGGAAAAAATGATTGGGAACTATAGGGTTTTGAAAACGTAAGAGGTACTCTGTGCACTAACTTGTTTTAAATTCTGACAATCGAAGTCAAAAATTGTCTAACATTATATATTAGATGATTATTAGATTTTTCATCCTAAATTTTAAACTCAAAATCTTCTTATCGGCCACACTTTGCAATTGGCTTTGGCTAGAACAAGCTTTTTAATATTATTTTTTAGGCTAAAAGTTCGCACATAAAGTAATCATTAATGGTTTCACCAAAAAAAGTAATCATTAATGGCCTTGAGAGAACTCGAGCCTTCAATATCCTTTTCGTTTTTACTTTTGAGTATCCGTTTAGGCTTTTCTGTTCGATTAAATTATTAATATCTTCGGGTCCTAGTGATATGCCAGGACCTATTAATAGAGAAGATATGATAGTCCACCTATCTTATTATGAGGAGTAATTTGTTTGGGAAAAGTCCACTTTAGTACCATGTGGTATCGCGAAAAATCTAGTCAGTACCCTGTGGTTTAAAACGTATCAATTGAGTCATACTTATTCCAATTAACATCAATTAGAGGCCCGGGCAGCTGCCCGGACCTGCCTGAACCTACCCGACCCCTGCCCGAACTACGTGGCCAGTCACGTCACCAAATTTTGATGACGTGGCACCACGTGGAGAGGAGGAGGAGGAGGACGCGGGGGGAGGAGGAGGAGGACGCGGGGGGAGGAAGAGGAGGAGGAGGAGGACACGGGGGGAGGAGGAGGAGGAGGACGCGGGGAGGAGGAGGAGGAGGAGGAAGCGGGGGGAGGAGGAGGATGTCCACGTGGCGTCACGTCATCAAAATTTGGTGACGTGGCTGGCCACGTAGTTCGGGCAGGGGTCGGGTAGGTTGGGCAGGTCCGGGCAGCTGCCCGGGCCTCTAATTGATGTTAATTGGAATAAGTATAACTCAATTGATACGTTTTAAACCACAGGGTACTGACTGGATTTTTTGCGATACCACAGGATACTAAAGTGGACTTTTCCCAATTTGTTTTGTTTTGTTTCGGGTATATGTTTATGTTTTTTAAATACAGTTTTGACAATAATCTGTCAATATATGGGAGATGCATGCGGGGAGGTAAATTTGATTTTGAATTTTTTTTTTTTGTAAAGTTATGTATTTGAACGATAAACTGATTTAGTGAGTAGCGAAACTCATCTCGGTCTTCTACATGGCCAGTGAGCTTTTTAAATCACGAGGCCCAAACCAGCATCCTTAACGTCGTAATCACCGGCTCAAACTGGAAATTGCCCCTGGACGTCAATTTGACCACGTGGCAAATCTCTTTCCTCTTTTTTTTTGGGGTAAAAATCTCTTTCCTGATTAGTGTCGATTATTAGGCTAATTTTCGGGGGTAAAATAGTAAAAGACGGAAAAATTAGTTCGTTAAAGTTAGTTACAGAAGGACCTTCAGTTAATAGACTAGTTAAAAATACTTACTTATAATTTATATTGTAATTGCATTAATTACGTAATTATATATCAGAGTTTATTTCCACACCAAAAAAAAAGTAATAGAGGGGTGTGTAACTTCTTCCGCTTCGGACCCTTAAAAAAATCCCTTCACTTCTCTCTTTTTTTTTGAGAAACCCTTCACGTCTCACGATGGGCAGTTTTTTTCAATGTTTTAAAAACCGACTCGATAAGCGACCCGAGATTATTAAAATTTATGGTTCGTCAGGTTCACCGGTCGGACCAACAGTCAGACCAGAATTTCTATTTTATATTAATATTATTAAATAAAGTTTAATAAATTTAATTTAGCATTAAAAATAATAATATACCAAATAAGTTCAAATATTTAGCAACTTTGTCATTCAATTTATCCAAACAAAGTCTTCAAACATGAATTAAACAAGGCTAGAAGTACAAGAAGATGATTATACAAGTTTTCTTGTTCGACATATTAGTCCAATTCGTTTAATTTAGTTAATATATTATCGAGAATTGATAAAAAGATAAGTTTGTTATGATCCAAAGTGATGTACACGCTCTGAGCGTGGAAGTTGGAATTTTGTTTCTAAATTAAATCCGATAAAATGGAAAAATAAGCGCAAAATTTTATGATCCGGGCGAACTGACCAGATTTTGGCCGGCTAAACCACTTTGGACCCAGTTTTGAGCTATGGGAGTACCGATCCAACCTGTCGGACCACAAATTTTAAAATATTAGTTTTTTTAGAATCTCCTCGAAGGGTGGGAGAGAAGAGAGACGCTCGTGTGGGCCCAGCGGGAAACAGATATCATCGACGGATTGTAGCCGTTGATACGATGGTTCAATCTCAAACAACCGTCCGTCTCCATTCGCGGCGGTGGTCGGGGTCTTTTGAGTCTCCGCCGTCGGATACCCCATCTCTCCGGTCTCCGGTCTCCGGTTAGGGCTTTTTTCTACATTTTTGTTTCTTTTTTTACTTTTCCCATTTACACGATCGCGAGGTGATAAGCGCGGGAAATTCCCGGTGTTTGGTTGTTGAATTCGTTAGGTTTTTGTTTGGTTTGCAGTTGCTTGTAGAGGAAAGGGCAAAAGTGGAATTCTGATGTTTAATTTTGTGCTTATGGTTTGTAGATTACTTGGGGCGAGGTTAGAAAGGGGGAAAATGGGTGTTAGAAAGGCGGCACGATGCCACAATATCAACCCGTTCTTATAATTTTCATATCCAATCTAAAAACTAACGCTTCAGCATATCAACACCGTTCAAAACCAACGGTAACCAGAATTTTGCATTTCATTTCTATGTTTATACAACCCAAGTCAGTGGCTTGAACTACCATCTTCCACCTATAGAACTAGAACCCATGGGTTTCCCTTTCTGTGTATTTTGCTATGATACCCTATGACCGACCAGTCAAAAGCTCAAGAAGAGACGGTATGATAGAGAAAGATAATGGCTGCAGAGATATAGTCAATCATTGTTCATGGAGCTGGCCATCTTACTCAACTCTACCCGTTGCTCCGAGATCGTGCTTACGACTCGCGAAAAGCCTCCTTGACTGAAAGACATGTTGGTCTCCTTAGCATGGTGTCTTTGCTTTATCTTCAGCAATGCATGTGAAACTTCTGCAATTGATGGTCGTTTCCGCTGGAATTTGTGCAAACATTTATGAGCAATACCAGCTAGTTCCCTCACTTCTTCAATGTCACATTCTCCAGCTAGTTTCTTGTCAATTATCTCATCCACGCCGTCCGAACTCATGGCCACCTTCACAGGAGAGTTTTAGTCAGCGAAAATTCCAAGTGACGGAAAAAATCCTGTGGGAAGAATTTGGGACGGTTAGGGCTTACTAGATTGACATATTCCATCAAATTCTGTTGCGGGTGGATGGCTGTAATCAGTTCAAACATGATAATACCAAAACTGTAGATGTCACTCTTCGTCGTAAACTTGTTCGTGGATATGTACATGGGATCTATGTAGCCGTGTGTGCCTTTCAGGCCAGAGTTGCGGCTATCGAAAACCTCTTCCTTCGAAAACCCAAAATCTGCAACCTAAATGCAGGCAATGCAAGTCAGTTACATCCTCAACGGTCCAGCCTCCCGACATGGCAGCCGGACATTATGGGTTCCTAATGAGTAATTCAAACTTCAGAAATATGCAAAACTTACCTTAGCTTGCATCGATTCGTCCAACAATATGTTAGCAGACTTGAGATCACGGTGCACGACCGATGGAACTGCCTGTTTTCGGAAAAGAGTCACAACATGTTGAAACAGAAGCTGCATTGAAGCAATTTGACAAGAATATTAACCTACCCCTTCATGAAGATATTCAACCCCATGGGAAATGTCGAGTGCAGCTTGGAGTCTCTGTTCCCAGCTTAACACGGGTCCTCCTTCATCTGGGTGAATTTTCCGTCAGATCTTTGTTACTTGTCAATCATTAACTCACTTAAAAGAAAGAATCACAAAATAGATGGATGAGCCACCTATATTTTTGAGCATGGTATAGCTGACCAGTGTCTAAAATGTCTAATTTTAGGCATATTGCATACACCAGCCAATTGATAAAAAAAGAAGAAGAAAAGATCCAAATCTTGGCAACTCTTCACCTCATTCACAACAATCACGTCTAGATAGCAAGTGACACCTAATATAAGTATGAAAAGATACCTTTAACATATGTGTGCAGGTAACATTACGTGCCAATAATCCTGAAAGGCGGAAGGGAAGTATCGTCTAATGCAAGTGACCTCCGGGTCGTTTTTTAAAACCTTGGTTTAAACATAAGATCGAACTCAAAGTATATGATTAGTAGCTTACTGTACAGAAGGTTGGAGAGGCTTCCATTACTCATAAATTCATAAATCAACATGCGCTGTCCCTTATCAACACAATATCCAAGCAAATTCACAAGATTGCGATGATGCAGCCTTCCTAGCAGAGCTACCTACAAAATGGACAACTTTAGAAAATGTGGACTAATATCTCTATTTGAATCTCATATTTCAAACTATTTTATCTCTGCTTGCCATCTTTTTGCTATGAATAATGGCTCAAGGCAGGCCAAAACAGGAAAAAAGATCTAGTAGAGATTTACCAAATAGTTTTAAAGCAACTAACTATCCAACTATACCTTAGTACAATACCGAAAAGGAAAATAAACATTTTTCCAACGACATTGAATATTTGTGCAATAAGAAAACAAAGCGAGGGATATGAATCTCAGAACACATCAACCCCAACCAACAATTCTTCCCCGAACTCTTCCTTCGATTACTTGGTGTTTCATTTATGATGACTCTCAATACCCTTTTCTCCATATGCCATTGACTTTCTATGCAGACAACAATAATGACTCAAGAACTCTTCTATTTGTTCGATTGGTTATGAAACTTCAGGTGGTCTAGCATGCATTATGAAAGGAAGGTTTTTTCTCAAATCATTTTCGCATACGAGGCAGTAGGCACAGAGCATGGGAAGTTCTCCCCTGAGGTTTACCTCTGTTTGGAATTCTCTTTCTCCCTGTTTTGAATTTGAAGCAAGCACCTTTACAGCTAGTACTTCTCCAGTTGGCATAATAGCTTTGTATACGGGACCAAATGAACCTTGTCCCAGAATTGTTGTGAAGTTCTGTGTGGCTTTCTCGATGTCCCTGATGAACCAAGCAGTGAGCTTCCTTATCTTATACATTACTCTTCATCTGATTTTGAATTTAAAATTCCTAGAGGAACTAAACAACCATAGAGAAACAAAATTTATATAATACGAGCAGAAGATGCATTTCAGATAACAGAGTTTACATACTTGTAGGAATATCCAAGTATGCCTGATACTGAAGCAAACCGATCTTTCCTGTGACCGCCCCACCAAGAGAAACGGGGACTCTTTTGAGTGTGATCTGATTGCTGAATAGTAACAGAATTTGTAATTGATGCGCTAAAATCGGTGCTGGTTCCCAAGCCATTTATGCGAATAGGGAGAGTCGTAAAACTACGTTCATTGGCAGTGCGTCTAAGATGAGCACGTTTCTTATACCACCTGATGCCGAAAAATAGCAGTAAAGCTATCAAGAGTCCGAGCGCCAAACCCACACAAATTCCAACGATAACCAGATCACCCTGACGAACCATTCTTTAGTAACTGGTGAGATTTTAACCCTGTAAACATTTTGCAGAAAACAAGTCCCATGCCCACTGTCAAAGAATGAAAGAAAGATTTAACATACTTCAGGTCCTCGGCAAATCAGTCGAACCAATTATTTGAGGTGAAGGCAGAAAATAATAGGGCATTGCACAAGCAACATGAATCAAACATAAACCTTTGATCTTTGACGTCTATAAATGCAGCATTTGGAACCTAAATAGTCAAAATGCATGAGTTTTGGTGTACTTGCATAAGCATTGCACAAGAAGCCACAAAAGATTTTTCCATTGGAAATGTACAAAGCCAAAAGACCGACAAGTAGAAGAACGTTTGATCAAAAGCAGGTAAGGACCACAAGCATTGGTTATACTTGCATAGGACTGTAGCAAAAGAAGCCTGGGAAGAAATTCTGGTCCATCACATGCATAACTGGTTTAGAAGGAGCAAACAAAACTACACAAAGAACCAATTGGACTCAGAACCAACATTGAATGGACGTGCATGCAACCAAAACTATGCGAGTAATTCGGAAGTTAAAATGGTTAAACCCTAACAATAGATGTAACAGAAGCATAGAAGCTCTAACACTAACTTGGTCTCTCAAAGTTTCCCTGTGGTTTGCCACCACAATCAACTAAGTTCCCTTTCCGATCCGAAAAGCCAACTGTATCCTAACTGTTTGACTGCAAAATGTACTAACAAGTTGGTAACATCATGATCAAGTACAGACCTTGATTAAGACCATCAAAATTCTGCCTTTCACATAGATCATCATTATCATCCCAATAACACCAACCAACCCCTAGTCCGAACAAATAGTATCAGCTACAATATACACCCTCTTAGATCCTCTCCAACACCCCAATGAGGCCAAAGTTGCCTAAATTTGGTGCCTTTGAAGGAATTGGACTTTGTTCCTCCCCCAAGCAAGGTTTTTCCGTTTCTCCAAAGGGTGAGAATTGATCCACCGACTCCCGGGAAAAGAGGTAGGATCCGTTACCATCCTACCCGCCAAGCGGTGGTTGTCACAAACAATCTGAAGTACCCAGAAACCGAAAAGAACCGCACTCTGATCAAAACTCAAAACCCACCAAACATACACCAAAAGAAGGCAGAAAGCAACCCATTACAGAAAATAAAAAGAAGAAAAAAAACCCAATGAACCAAGAACAAAAACAGGGAAGAAGATACCAACCCAGAAAGGAAAGAAAGAGAGGGAGAGGGAGATGGAGATGGAGAAGAAAGGTTACCACTTCACGAGCTGGGAACATCCAAAAGTTCGTGGTCTTCCATTAAGTGGTTTATTTGGTTTTAACGATTCATCTTTGGTAGTCCCTAACAAGTCAACAATTTAACTAGAGTCCAAAAAAGCACAAGTTTTGGCCTTTCAGGACCCAGTCAATTGGTTTTTCTTTAATTTATTCTTCTTTCCTTTTTCGTTTTCCATCTGTTTGTGATTTTCTGGGGATAAATAAAAATGGAACATAGATTTTCTTTTGAGTCGCTGAACTTTTCGTTACATTTTATGATTTTTTTGAAATAAGTCTTATATATATAAAAATAATTACATCATAAACAATATCCTAATTAAAGGTAATTAGGTCTCGGATAATTATTACATGGCGCCGAATTTCTTTTTTCGATGTTGCGATCGCCAAGCTCAGTTAAATTCTCTCGCGGTAAAATTAGTGAAAAAAACTCGCGGAAAAAAAATCTCGAAAGATAACACCCAATTCTCAATAATTTTTGGAACGTGGTTAGAGCGTCTGATCTTGTTGGAGCATTTGGATTGCACGTAATAAATTAATTTTCGAAAGAAATGCTATCAATCATATGCTCACTGTTAATAGAGCCTCTAATCTTTACTACGAGTTTTTGCATGCATTTTCGGCTCTGCAGAATTCAGCTCCAAACCAAGCTCCATGGTCTCCCCCGAATGATGGAGACATAAAATTCAGTTGTGACGCCTCCTGGATAGCTTCATCTTCGGCTGCTGGTTTTACCATAATTGCTAGAGATTGCACAGGCCGCCTCATACATGCCACACTCTTCTCTGTTTTGCTAGGTCCCCTATGGAGGCCGAACTCAAGGCCATTCAACTGGCCATTTTCTCGATAAAGATCTTTTTACGAGTTCCATCTCAACCATCGAGACGGATTGCAAGCTGGCCTATATTTTTTTTGTGTTATCCGGATCCCTCGGTTGATTGGGAATTGAATTACTTCTTAAGGATCTTAGCCTTTCACTTAGTTGCTTACCCTTTTTTTTCCCTAGGTCACAAAATTATTTGGCGGATTGGGTTATTAGAATTTGTAAGCTAACTTTGCTCACATCGGATTGGGTTACCTGTCACTCGTCGGAGCTTGACAAATTTTTGTATTCAGATTTTTCAACTTGATTATATATATATATATATATCCACTTGATTGTATTTGATAATATTCTTTTCAAAAAAAATGTAATAAATGCAGTGGTGTAGTTGTTTTTTCAGAGCTTAAAGTTGCGTTTTTTATAGGAGTTTTAAAGGTGCATTTCTTAAGTATTTTACAATGGACAGATGAGATGAGAACAAATTAGCTCGGATTTTATTTTCCTATAACTTTGTGTGGGTCTGATGACTTTCCCACCACTACTTCGTGATTTAAAAATATCGGCCGAGTGATAGACATTTGTGTAGTTGACAGTGACACTCACTATTTTCTTAGAATCACACCCACTGTTTGAAAATTTCGAAGAAATTACAAATATTTATGAATATAAATAAAAGGTCACATAATATGTTAAAAAGATGTTTTATCTAAAAGTTTAAATTTTGTTCCATTTTTTATAGCACAGTTAAATTTCTAACTAATCCAAAATTGGATTTTTGTCCTCCTCGCTTTGTAATTTACCAAAGCTTTTTTATCTAGTTTTATTCAAAACAAAAACTCTTCTAAATTATGACATTTTACTAGTCATCTCTTTATTTAAACAATTTGGTCAATCTCTTTGTCATCCGTAGAAGATAATGCATGAAACTGTAGGTTGATTAGTCCAAAAGTAAAATAGAGACCAATTATTTGTTAATTATGCGGGAAAATATGTAGTCGGTTTGACATAGCAAATCATGTAGTAAGTAGTAGTTAGTAGATTGAATATTAGAACATACAAATTCAATTTAGTATAACTAATATTGTAAATTGATTGCCTTTTTGTTTGGTTTGAATATGATGTATTTGTATCCCGGGGAAAAAAATAAAAAAAAATTCCTCCTATAAAATATGATCAGTCCATCAAGGTTTTACGGTTACCAAAAACATAGATGCTTCATAGGCAACATAATGATAGTTTCTTTGGTTTCGAAAATTAGAAGACTGTGTAAATCAATCTTATTTAACGCACCAACTCGAAATCGAATTATATATTTAAAATATAACCTTCTTTCTATGGATAGATACAGGTACTTGGCCTTTTTTAATCCGGACCCAATCTTGAAGCCCACTTTCCCCTCGATTTTATTATTATGATAGTCTTGCGAGAGGGTCCAAATCACCACTTCGTTTTCGACTTGCGGTTCTAGTTTTTGGTGGGCCTATATAGCCATAACGGTTGGTGAAAGAAACGGCTGGATTTGAATAATGCAAATTTTCTAGATAAAATTGTAGTGACGATTGAAAAAAAAATGAAGCTCAAATGGTTAAAATATTTCTACACGAACTAAATAATATTAAAAAAACTAACGAGACATGGTATAGTATTTAGAGGTTCGAATTCAAGTAACTGATGGAATTTTAGAGAATAGAGTAATGTGAAAAATATTGTCATGTTTAATATTTTTAACACATAGTTCGTGTTTATTGAGAAATAGAGCCACGTCAAAATGAAAAAATAAATATGTTTTGACGTAGCAGGTATTTCAACGAATACGACCTCGTCATGAATGCAACTATGATATTTGGAGATGGTGTAAAAGCCGCTATAATTTTATTTTAACATAACATTACATTACACAACACCATTGAAATCTTTACAAAAACTCAACTTCCACGCTTGGAGCCTGTACATCACTTTTGGATCACAACAAACTTATCTTTTTAATAATTATCGATGATATAATATGTCAATGAAGTCAAACAAATTGGACTAATATGTCGCATAAGAAATTGTTGTACTTCTAGATTTGTTTAATTCATGTTTGAAGACTTTGTTTGGATAAATTGTATAACCAAATTGCTAAATATTTGAACTTATTTGGTATTTTATCATTTTTAATGCTAAATTAAATTTATTAAACCTTATTTACTAATTTTAATATAAAATAGAAGTCTCGGTCTGACCAACGACCCAATCGGTCAGACCAGGTGAACAAAAAATATTAAAAATTCCGGATCTTCTTCCGGGTCTGTTTTAAAAACATTGATTCTATTACCCCATGTTCTATCGTCCATGCCCGAAGGCAACTAAACCTTGTGGTTGATTGGTTTAGTCGTAATTGTAGGCTTAGGAACACTCCTATCGGACTGGTTGTCTTCACGTCTGATAGAATTGAATGTATTACTTTTCACAAATTTCCCTACTTAATACGAAGTAATATAGTCTTTGCCCTAAAAAATATAGAAGCTCCCCTTTTAGCTTGTTAGCCTCATCACTTGCACGATGGGAAGTTAATTGTTGTACTTCCGATTAATTGTTGTACTTGTACCCACAAAGGCGGTGCCTTCTTTCAATCAATTCAACTTATGATAAAATCTGTCATTTAACCTTCCCAAATCCCAATTTACTAAGTTCAAACAACAAACACATAAATCGGATGATAGAATTATTTTTAGCACTCACGTAAACGTCGAATTACTATTGTTGGAGAAACTATTATTATTCTTAAAAAATTACCAAAATTCCCCATTTTGGATTGGAACCAGAGTTTGTCCAATTAGTAAATATTAACTTAAAAAATACTGAGTTCAAAACTTACAAATGTAAAAACGAAAATCACTCTTAAAAAATTCGACATTCGGATAAATATTAGAAATTTTAAAACATTCATAATTCTATGATATCACTAGTCATTATCACAATGCATTTCATATGAAACCAAAATTTTTTTGAAAAATTATTTCTTATGAAACCATGGTGGGGGATGTCATGTACTAAAATTGCATTCATCACGTGGGTGACACGTGGCGTACGAATCTCTCTCTACATCGCCAAATCTTGAAGACATTTGGTGTGGACCTTACCTTCCACTAATAAATTATGCTCAAATATTAATGCAACTGGTGAATTTCATTTGCTGGCAGATTTGGCTATCTAAGAATGCGTTTTACTTTGAGAAAACCAAGCCGGATCTTGCTATTACATGGAGGGTTGTAAACCAGAAGACCGTTTAGTTCAGGAACCTGAAGAATAGGGCTGAACCTGCTGAAGTTTTCGTTGGGGATTGTGGGCGTCCTCCCGACCTGAATGAACTCAAAGTCAATGTGGACGCCTTCTGGCTTCCACATTCAAGAGAAGCTAAACTCGCTCTTCTGATCAGGGACCACTAAGGGCGTCTCGTTGGGGTGCACACAACCTCTGCAACATCCTCAACATCAACTGAAGCTGAGCTATCAGCCATTGATATGGTGTCAAGTACATAAAGTCTCATTTCCCTCTTAACAAGATCAAACTGGAGTCTGACTGCAAAGGGTTCGTAGATTTTGTGAATTTTGCTACTTCTAACATCGATTGGCCTATTGAGCTTCAAGTCATGGAAGTACAAACTTTGATTTTGAGTTTACCTGTTGTGTAAATTATCGTATGTCCCTAGATTAGCTAATCAAGTCGCCGATTGGTTAGCTAATACTTCGAGGCTAGGTTGATGTTCTGACTAACTCTCCTCATGGCCTTGAAGAATTCCTCTTGTTTGATTCCCATGACTTCAAAAAAAAATTATGCTCAAATATCTCACTAATCAATGCACTAAAATCCAATACGGACACAACGGGACCAGAAGAAAGACTTAGGGCTTGATTAGACAGGTGATGAGAGATGATTAGATAAGAGGACATAGGATTTTTTTTAAAGGTATTGCAGAGTCTATATTAAAATAAATGAGTTATAATACGAGAAAAGAAAAAAATATAGACAGATAACAGAAACACCGAATAGAAAACAAAAATCAATGCGCAGATAATAGAATGGCAAGGTAGCACAGGTGGAAGCGATGAGTGGTCTAAAGGCTATGAGAGCCATCAACCGAAGTGGATTATGCTGAGACAAGCTACGGCTAAAGAACCACAAGGTGATGTCAAAGACGCAACCGAGTGGGCATTTGAATGCATATAAGATGTACGCAAATGAGAGTCAAATTCGAACGAGTTCGACTAAGTCTAGTTTTGCCTCCTGCAAATCTATCAAGATCTGAATGGATCTCAGATCCAACCAGGTCGATCCAAGCAAAAGAACAAACAAACGAGAAAATAAGCTAGAAATTTAGCAAAAAAATCCCCAAACAGACGGGATACCTGGCAACAAGGTACAACATCAACATTAAATAAAATAACACAGCACATTTACGAAAGAAACCAGTACAATCAAAATTAAAACAAGAAAAGGAAACAGAACCGGATTGTAAGGGTTGTCGATGGAGACCAACCCCTCCGGTCATCACCAAAGGCTGCCCCCGGGTAGATCGAGAAAGGGAAAGTACAGGTCTGGTCCGAGCAGAGGTTCTGACACCGACAAGCACAGTGGGGGCGAGCTGGATGAAGACAGAACGACGGAGGGTGGAAGGCAGTAGAGGTATCGAAGAGGGCTACTAACCTGAGCTATGTCAGACTCGAGCAGATGGCTAGAAGCAAATCGGTAAAGATCTGCTTAACAAGGACGAGGCAGACGCCTGGAATCACCTACGGATGGTGGGATCTGGCAGACGGTGGTTGCTGAGGTGGTAAGCCGCAGTGGTTTGTTGGAGAAGGAAGAGAAAACATCACCAGAGGGAGAAGGAGCAAGGCTTGGCTGAGATCAGGACGAGAAGAGAAGGGATCCGTGGAGCAGGAAGAGAAGGGGAGGTTGACGGTTAGAGATTTTGGAGAGGTATTTCACCCCAAGTTTTTCCTCAGATTGAGAAAGTTTTAGAGAGAGAGAGAGAAAAGTTATACATTTGGGGAATGAGAAACCTGGAACACACAAGACTTTAGGGGGTATGAATTTGGATGATATGAATTAACATCATTTTTCGCATATTCTCTTAAATGAAGTCTATATAACCGAAATTATAAAAGTTTGTTTGTGCTCATGAACCATGAAATAATAATCATGCAAGGATAACACTTTATAATATTGATCTACTATAATATTATGTTAATTTTTAGGTAAAAGTACATTTTAGTACCCTAGAATTTGACGTATTCTGAGTTTAGGCCTTATAGTTTAAAGTTTCAGATTTGGTTCCCCATGGTTGTTTTTTTTCGGACATGTCTCAGTCCTGGGTAGCTGCCCGGCCTTCCACATTGGCTCCTATGTGGACGTTCCATTTGGCAACGTTTGGCGTCCTACATGGACGTTCCGTTGTATAAGTTTTTGCTAACATGACGTGTGAAAAATTACCAAATTAGTCCTAATATAAAAAAAAAACCTCCATCGTCTTCCTTACAACTTCAACCTCCAAAAACATAACATTACATTACAGAACACCAATGAAATCTCACACCACCATGAGAAAAGCTTCCACAACTCTTCTCTCTCACCTCACCCACAAAACCAAAGGAGGATCAAAATCTACAACAGCCATCAGTGTAACCAGATATCAACCTTCAAGATCATCAGTTTCTGAATTACCCATCTTTAACACAGTGGAATTCGCCCTGCCTCGTCAGACCAAACAACAAATCAAACCACACGAAATGAAACGACAAAGATCCCATCTTAAAACTAAACTAAAACGACATAGACCATCTGGAACTTTAAACTAAAAGGCCTAAATGCAGAATACGTCAAACTACAGGGTACTAAAGTATAATTTTATCTAGTTTTTATGGATACAACCGACAATCTTGAAGTATGTTTGTTCTATACTAATAAAGTTGACCAGAAACATCGGCCAATTAATGTAAGAATTTTCAAATCGTGGTTAAGAAATAACAGAGATGAATATTTATGAGACAATGGTAATCAATTTACCAATAATAGTTGATTTTGATTTAGGTGATAATAAACTTCAATTTACTTTAAAAAGGTTTTTTTATTTGAAACTTTTCAATAAAAAATATCATTAAAAATATTTTAAAATAAAGTCCAACGGTACATTGTTACATTTTAAAATAATTGTACCAATAGAAAAAGAGAGTACACAGTCACACTTGTACCGTCTTGGCAATACAAAGAGACAATGCAAGCATTTAACACCCTAGCTACACTCTACTCTACAACTAACCCACTTTCTATGGAGTTTTAACTTTTTGCAGCTTTCAATTCCACTTTACGTAACATCTGACTAGTTCTAGTATGGTACAAAAGTGAAGAAACTTAAATTCTGTATAATAATTCTCAACCAATATTTCGAATAGGACAAAAATTTATGAAAGAGTTTTTAAGGAAAAAGTACATTTTAGTACCATGTGGTATCGCAAAAAATTACTTTAGTATCTTATAGTAAAAAACTCATCAATCAAGTCAAACCGCAGCCAATTAACATCATTTAGGTCTACGGGCAGCTGCCCGAACTTGTCCGAACCGAGCTGGTTGAAACGACGTTGTTTTAGTAACGACGTGGCATGCAACGTCAGATTTCTTAGCATACTTGTTATCATGACATGACAAGGTGAAAAATATCAAAATAATCACTAATTTATTTATAATATTTTTAAAAAACCCATCATTTACCACTCTCATCCTCTATATTCCCTCGTCTCCTTCCCTCTCCTCCTCCTCCTCTATATTCCCTCGACCAACTCGTCTCCGCCGCCCTCTCCCCAGATGACCGTCCCGTCTCTGTCCACCTCCCCCAAACGTTAGCCCTAACTGCAAAAGCCTTAAACGGTTTAAGGGCGAGCAACTTACCGGCAAGAACAAGGTCAGGAACGTTGTCAACACAAATCTTACTGTTAGAAGACTCCATAGAGAAGGAGAATTAGGAATAAGGGCGGTTGAGTCTGGTGCTGAAGGGAACATAAAGGGAGGGAGCTCTCATAGAGAGAGAGAGAGAGAGAGAGAGAGAGGTTCTTTAAAAAAGAATTGTTTAGGTAAGCGACTCCCTGAACGAACCGTAATTGAGGATTTTGAAGGGTTATTTTTTAATGAAGATAGATTCAACCCTTCAACCATTATATTAGGAATTAGGGCCGCCGCTTATTCAACCCTTAAACCATAACCTTGCATTTAGTTTTCACAAAGCTGGGACCTGGGCTCCCCGACAAGTTCTTATTTTGCCTTTTAAGCTCCCATTTAATTTTATATTGAGATTTTGGATTGAAGCCACATTATAACATTTGGACATGGTGTTCTAGAAAACCTAGATTTGGACACAAGAAGAGAGAAGCGGACAAGATCTTGAGTGTTTGGGTTAATTAATTTGTTCTTGGTTATTCTTGTTTATTTTTGGTGTTTCAAGGTTGAAGATGATGCATTTTTTATTTTTTATTTAAAGATATTTTGGTCATTTTCTTGAAAAAAAGAGATGGGTTTTTTAAAATATTATAACTAAATTAGTGATTATTTTGATATTTTCTACCTTGCCATGTCATGTTAACAAGTATGCTAGAAAATCTGACGTGGCGTACCACGTCGTTACTAAAAGACGTTGTTTCAATCCGCTCAATTTGGCCAGCTGCCCGTGGACCTAAGTGATGTTAATTGGCTGCAGTTTGACTCGATTGATAAATTTTTTACCACATGGTACTAAAGTAATTTTTTGCGATACTATATGATACTAAAATAAACTTTTTTTTTAATAAGGTCCTACTGAGTTGAATTAATATAACCTTCCAAAAAATGAGTTAAAAGAAATAAAATAAGACATTGATTAGGTATTGAATTAAAGTTAAAATTCGGTAAAATAAATATTATAATGTCTAATGATGAACCGTTAGAATTTCATATACTGTCTAAAATTTTAAGGTGATATGTAAGGATGACAACAAACACATAATTGTTGTAATTAGAATCTCCATATACAATCTAAAACCCAGAGACAAAAGGTTGATGAATTTTTCATACTTGAAAACGAGTCTACCATATTCACAACTAGTGATATCAATCTTGACATGAACTTGTTTTGGTCGAGTTTTTAAAGAGAGGGGTGCATCAAGAAGAATTCTTTGGAAGTCACCCATCTTAATACTACTTTTGTCTAAATACTTTTAACTTCATAATTCTGATGACATCTGATGCATTAATGCTCATATACCAATTTCAACATGAACTTTGACTTATTCATGAATACCAATGAGACCGATACAAGTAGAATGAGAGAATTCTGCCGTATTTAGAAAGTTATATTGATTCAAATATTAATTAGTCAGTTCTAAAATCACTTGCATTGGTGAGCGCGACAGAGCGCTCGCCGCTAGGCGACAAAGAAGAAAGAAAAAAAGGCTTAATTTCTCGCGATCCGCTCGGCCAGCCGAGCAAGGATCGCGAGAAATTAAGCCTTTTTTTTCTTTCTTCTTTGTCGCCTAGCTGCCGAGCAAGGATCGCGAGCATTTTTTTCCTTCTCTTTTTATCTTAATCTAATCCTATTGACACGTGGCACAATATAATTCGTTGAAATAGATACTAGTGAATATTATTTGTTTGATTATCATAATTAATATTATCTTTTGAAACTCATCCTTGTAACTCGCTCGACTATTGACTTCAAACGTATTTTCGACATTCTTATTCTCTGAATTTGGAGATATCATAAACTAAAAAGTTGTAGATATACACTTCACCTTCACAAAGCAACTTAAATCAACTCAATTGAACTCTAGAACAAGAAGTTGTGGCTCCGCAACAAAAAATTATCCTCGTAACTCGTTCGACTATTAACTTTAAATATATTTTTGATATTTTTATACTCTGAATTTGAAGAAGTCATAAACTAAAAAATTGTAGATATACGCCTTACCTTCACAAAGCAACTTGAATCAACTCAATCGGACTCCGGAATAAGAAGTTGTGGCTCCCCAATCGAAACTCGTCCTCGTAACTCGCTCGTCTATTGACTTCAAACATATTTTCGACATCCATTTGTAGCTCGATTTGTTTCTTTCTAATTTTATATTCCAACTATTGTAATCTTAATTTTTTATTTTATTTTAATTTTTTTCTTGTTATAATTATGGACGCATAATTTTACATATTTATTACAATTTATATGTAAACATAAATTAAATTATAGATAATATATGAATGAGAAATAAATTAATTATTTATTTGGTAAGCGGATTGGAAGAGATCACCAATAAAGATGGTAAAATGTTGGGTTGGATTAAATAGTAATTTGATGAGAGAAAAATTAATTGTTTATTGTGTGAGCAGATTGGATTCGCTCACGAATGTGGGTGGTCTAAATACAGAGCGGAGGGGGGGGGGGGGAGCACATGTGTGTCCCCATCTTACTCTCTCACACCACGACAATAAAATTAGGCACTGTTTGGGAGGACCCACCCCAAACAGTTCACAGTTGTTTCCTTGAAAAAATCACGTCACTTTAATGACAAGTTGTTTCCTTCTAGAGTAGTTGTTGGCTGCCTAGTAAAGTTTTGACCTTTAGCTCTGTTTTGTTTTCACTGGGTTCACTTTGGCTCTAGTCCATTTGGGTTCAACAACGAGGAGAGAAAGAGACGAGGAATGGATGAGGAAGAAGGAGGAGGAGGAGCGAGTAGCGAGGTTGCTGCTGTTCCTCGTGTGGTGCTCATTTCTGCTGGTGCCAGCCACTCCGTTGCTCTCCTCTGTAAGCTCGTAGAGTCGAGTACTGTGGGATTCTAATATGTTTTTTTTTAATTTATTCGGAAGGCTTAACCCAAAAACTCACTTTTAAGTGATTCCAACTCTCTTACTGCTGGACCAAAGTTTCTTTCTTTTGAGTTAAAGTTGGGTTTTTTCTTCTTCTTCTTCTTGATAATGGAAGCAAGCTGCTTGATGGGTACTATTGCTTTTGTGTCCTTGTTGTGCCTGTTTGAACTACTGTTCGTGAGTTTAAGTGGATGCTAAGTTAGTGCGATTGGTGTAGTGGTCTCTTGGAAATAAGGTGTGTTCGAATCTTCGTATCCAATCCAAAATTTTAAAGTTATAAGTATGTGAATTTTTTAACATTTATAAACAAGTTCACCGCTAGCGATGTGGTAATCCCAACAAGCCGCATGCATGATGTGTTTGAGATTTTGTTCTTTTTTCGGAACTTTGTGAGAGTTTGGTGGTGCTGGTTAGTTTCAGTGGTGAAATGCCTTCTTTGAGATTTGGTCCCGTTTAAGCGTTGTCGGGGAGGAAAATTTTGGACCAGTGAGGTTCTATTTGATATTGTATTATCTTCAGAATCAGTGAATTGCTGTTTTTAATCTTTGGTTGCTTGTTTAAAGTTAGCATTGTTCATTACAGCCTCAACTTATCCGCATTGGATTTTGTTGTTCGTGATTTGATTTTAATGGTTGATGATTTACAGCTGGTAGTACTGTATGCTCATGGGGAAGAGGAGAGGACGGGCAGTTGGGCCATGGGGATGCAGAGGATCGACTATCCCCCACGCAATTGAGTACTTTGGATGGTTGCGGAATAGTGTCTGTTACTTGCGGTGCTGATCACACGATCGCATATTCTCCGTCGCGCCAGGAGGTCTATAGTTGGGGATGGTTTGTTCCTTATCTTCTTCTTGTATGTTGTCTGTGCTCTACATTTTGTCTTCAGGAAGTTGACTTGTTCCGTCCGTGATTCTGTGTAATGTTGGAACAATGCATTTCTACTCTCGTTTAAGAATAGTTTGGGATCGTTGGTCTAGGTCTCAAAGTTAATCATACCAACTTTTTCCTTGACATAATTATGCAGGGGAGACTTTGGGAGGTTAGGTCATGGAAATTCGAGCGATCTTTTCTGTCCCCACCCGATCACAGCATTGCATGGAGTGAGAATTAAGCAGATTGCTTGTGGTGACAGTCATTGCTTGGCAGTGACAATGGAAGGCGAAGTTCAGAGGTTGGTATACTTTTTCGGTCAGAAAAAGAAATACTGTCAGTTGTTAGATTTAGTCTGGGTTGTTTGGATGTTTATGAAGCTGAAAAAGTACTGCTAAAGGGAAGTGCTAGGAATTGGATATATGTGTGTAGCTTATGAAATAGTTCCTTTTGTGTTACATGGGTGGGAAAACATTCTAATGGCTGAGATTTTCACTGAATCCTTGTAGTTGGGGGCGAAATCAAAATGGTCAACTTGGTTTGGGCACCGTGGACGACTCTCTTGTGCCCCAAAGAATTCAAGCATTCCAGGTACTTTCTGGTGATTTGGATTCTCGAAGAGATGTTCTTTAATTCTATGATGTTTTGCTCTATACTGTTGGACAAATGTAGCGAAACCATGTGAAATTGAGCGTCTAGGTTGTTGTCTTTCTCTCTCTTGTATGAGCTTCATGTCAGCCGTTGCTTCTATAGACTTGTACTTGTCCACAATCTAGAATGTCGTTTTGCACCAAATTAATATGAGTATTACTCTTTTGCAGGGTATTCCCATCAAAATGGTTGCTGCTGGTGCTGAACATACGGCTGCTATATCAGAAAATGGAGAGCTATATGGTTGGGGTTGGGGGCGATATGGGAACTTGGGGCTCGGTGACAGAAATGACCGCTCAATCCCTGAGAAAGTTTCTCTTACTCATGTACGTGAGCTACTTGTATAACTTTTGAAAGAACTTAGCTGCTTATTACATTGCCCTCTTTTTCCCCGTGTTCTGTTTCTCAAAGATTGTTTCTATGAGATTCACTTTGCAGGAAGAGAAGATGGTTATGGTTGCTTGTGGATGGCGGCACACAATATGTGTTTCTTCTTCGGGCGGGATATACACATACGGGTGGAGCAAATATGGTCAACTGGGACATGGAAACTTTGAGGATCATCTCACTCCTCATAAGTTGGAAGCCTTGCAGGACAACTTTATTTCTCAGGTGATCAGAGTTATCCATTCATTGCAATCCCTGTCCATTGTACATTTTTTCTCCCCTCTATCTGTGGGCTTTCCGGGCATCTTACACGAATGAGATGAAAATGATTCGCAGGAGCATCGATTTCAAATAACTTTCATCTACTCGCGTGCTTCCACCGAGCGTTAAGATATAGGGGTTGCTGAATGAATTTTCTACTGATGAAGTGTCCTTTAAACTAAGCACCAATTACACTTTTTCCAGTAATGCGGGTTTACTCATAACATTTATTTTTTCTTCTTGTACTGGCTATATGATGAATATCTAAATCTTTCTTGACTGCTACTACTTTAAAAGCTGACATGAGTTGGGGACTGAACATGTGTCTTTGTTCGAGGTTTAATTCTTGAATTTCTTGTTAATGCATTTGGATCCTGCCTACAGGTATTGCTATTACTAGTGCAAATGACATCTTTCTTAAAATTTCTTCCAGATATCTGGTGGGTGGAGGCACTCAATGGCACTCACATCAGAGGGGAAACTCTATGGCTGGGGATGGAATAAGGTATATAGTGTGCGAAGTACACGAGCTGCAAGTTTTATGCCCTTCTCTGTTTCTTTATACCGCACTAGGTTCATTATCTGTTTAGTGATTTTGCATTAAGTGTAGTAATCTGGAAATGAGAAGAGTATACTACCATAACAGTACCATCAGACCTGACAAATTAGATGTTGTGGCGCGTACAATTTCTCTTCTTCTCGGTTGTCAGATCATGTGTGTTCTATCATGTCGCTTTTCTTCAAGCCTTGTATAACATTTCCTGTTGATTGGCACTGAACATTCATCTTGGTTTATTTGAGCCGATCCTTTTGAACTATCCCAAGTGTCACTCTTCTTTCTTGCACTTTTTGTCAACAGTTTGGACAGGTTGGAGTTGGTGATAATGTGGATCATTGCTCGCCATTGCAAGTCAAGTTTCCCCAAGAGCAGGCACGTTACTTGGCCTCTATTCATGTTGGAAAGTTCTCGATTTTAGTCCTCCTCTGAAGGATACACTCTGTTCTGATCTTCATATTGTATCTTATCTGCCGTGGATGTGATTTTTCTCTCTCTAGTCTAACTTTTATAGTTTTCCATACCTCCATGTTTTGTGATGGATAGAAAGTAGTTCAAATCTCATGTGGATGGAGGCATACACTTGCAATTACGGAACGCCAAAACGTATTCTCCTGGGGAAGAGGTACAAATGGCCAGCTTGGCCTCGGAGAATCTATGGACCGGTAATTTCTAAACCAGAAAGGGTTTCTGCCGAAGATTGCATAAGAGCTGGTCATTTTCGTTTATTACCACATGTAACTCACCAACTTCTGTAATTTTGCAAATCAAAAAGGAATATACCGAAGATTGTAGAGGCTTTGAGCGTTGATGGATCTGGTAGCCAGCAAATAGAAACTGCACCAGCGGATCTAGCTTCAGGTAATGCACTGCAGATCACGCTCTTTAGCATCCACTCTTTTTCCGTATATCTACCGTTGGAACCAATTCTTATCAGAACCTTCTAAATTCCTTCTTTATATGAATGCTTCCTTGTGCAGGAAAAAACTGGATCTCACCATCAGAGAGATATGCTATTGTTCCCGATGAAAGTGTAAGTTTCTCTAGAATATACGATCTTGAAACACGGGTTGATTACACCTCGAGACCGTGTAATTTTGTGAGATTCATGGTATGATTATCTGTTTAGCGTCATTTAACGCCAGAGCACACGAGCAACGCTAGTGTCTTCCCTTTCTCCCTGCCTTTGAGTGCAATTGCATGATTTGTTTCTCTGATCCAGGGACAATCAGTCGCGACGGTCAGGGGCAACGGGAGCGACCTAAGTGTTCCCGACAACAACGATGTCAAACGGCTACGGATCTGACAGCGGGAACGTTGGACGACCGGCAACTAGGATGTGTTTTTGGTGTCTGCACTAGCACTATTATTCACTGCCATCTAGTCAGAAGCTATGACAGTATGTTGCCTCTTTTGCATACTTGGAATCATCCCAATGTAAATTCATGCTCTCTTCTGCCAGATCTTAGAAGACCAAGACATGGTTAATGTAGAATCTATATTAACACGATCGAGCGCAAACTAATAGTGTTGAATCCTCTGAGATTCATTTGAAAGAACAGATATTTAACATTGCTGCGTTTTTAAGGGCTCAAACTCGAGACATCTTGGTTAAGTTAGAACAATTCACGTTCACAAATTGTTTTGAGTGCTTGTTGGTGCATCAGGTACTAGCTTATGGTGTTAGTTGACATATTTAATGTAGGGACTAATACAAAGTTGAGTATATATGTAGGGATTAAAACATAAAACAAAGTTGAGTAATGTCGGATTCAGGTGGGAGTAATGTAATGTATGTTGACATATTTGGTTGAATTTGATATGGCTTTTTTAATTCATAACAACTATGGTATCAATTATTTTACTTGATATTTAAAAAAAATGGAGGGACTACAAAGTAATAAAGACCTAATAGCAATTTACCTTTTCCTAAAAGCTAGATTGATGTAGAAGACGAGAGTGGACCTAGAAAGCTATTTAAAAGCAAACAAATCTGACGTTACATTCCGTAAAACAGGCCTAGATTTGCTCCGACAAGTGAAAATATGATTGTAATAGTCTATCACCTCTCTAAAAAATATCTCATTTGTTCATCAATTAGGGTTATCATCGGTCTCCTTTGGCAACATTGATTCACAACAGAGATAACATACATTGGAAGATCTAGTAGAACAAATGTAGATTTGTTATTTAACGATCATCTTAGAAAATGATAATAGTATTAGAATCTCTATATCTAACAAAAAATATCAAACGATATTTGATGGAGATCTAGAGTTCAAACCCTAGTTAATTACTTGATTTATAAATTTACATTTCAAAAAAAAAAAACTAACCAAGAATTCTAAAGATAACACTTTATAATGAGATCTATTGGGCTGAAATTTGCAAGGGTATTGATTTCGCAAAAGTGCTATGAAACAGTGGTCGTGCAAAGACAACAATGAGCATGCGATCAATCTGCTGCGATGTTATGTTAAAATCTTCATATCCAACCCAAAATTTTAAAATAATAGATAGTTGAATTTTTCCCGCGCATAAACAAGGCTACCATTCTTACAAATAGCAATGTGGTAATCTTTAGAATTACTGTACAAAGCAACATACGTAATTATGGCACCTCACACTTGCCAGGTTACATACATCAACATTCCATGTGACATGCTCTCCTTATTTCCAGCGTTAGGTGACCACTTTTCCTCCCAATAAATTTCACTTTCCATTAACAACTTAGCACCATCATCATCTTCCACGCACTTCACACATTCCAACTGATTCTCTTGCACCGAGATTTACAATGCTGGCTCTGGTCGTCTTCCTCCTCCTCCTTCCCCACCATGTCCTAAGCTTGGTCTCTGTTCCCCTCGTACCGGCGTTGTACGTGTTCGGAGATTCCTTGTTTGATTCCGGCAACAACAACTTCCTTCCAACCATCGCCAAGGCCGATTTCCTTCCTTATGGGACGAATTTCGTTAAGGGAGTCACCGGAAGGTTCACCAACGGTAGGACGGTCCCCGATTTCATAGGTATGAATAAAAAAAAAACACAACTTTGGGGCACATATATCTTTGACCCGAGCTCGGAAACATGCTATTTTCGTACTTTAACAATTCTATAACATTTATATTATACGAGCCATATTTTTATATATTGAACCATCTCATACGTACTCATTGATCAAATGAATGATTTATTTAGTGATCAAAATTCAATTATTCAATAATAAAAATATATAATATTATTACCTCCACTAACCTAATCTTTTGGCTAGCTGTCGCCGTCAATTTAGACGTTTGTCATTAGTATTTTACCTTTATTGTGCAAAAGTGTTTTTTAAGAATGTGCTCAAGTGTTTCAGCTTGTGCATATGTTTTATAAATGTATCTTATATCGGTTATATTTTTCCGTATTGAACCATCTCATATAAACTTATTAATAAAATAAATATTGTATTTACAGAAAAATATTAATTATTCAATAATAAGATTACATAATATTATTACATCCACTAACTTAATCTTTTGGCTCGGTAATTTCGCCAACGTACCCGACACATTGTTTTAAATTCTACTTATATGACAATGAGAATTTGTCACACTTGCATGGTTTGAAAATCTTAGTCACTCAAGCTAAAATAATTACGTTATTTTTATATCGTTAAAGTAATTGCTCATTATTTTTCAATTAATAAAAGACTGAAAATCAGTGGTCGTGTAAACACTTAAATTGATATAATACCAGTGGATACTCATTTCTTTAGGTATAATTTTTTTGACGTACAGCTGAATATCTGAGGCTGCCTTATCCTCCGCCCTACATGAGCACGAGGGATTCAACACCATTGACGGGCCTCAACTACGCATCTGCTTCTTGTGGGATCCTCCCTCGTACTGGAAGCCAAATGGTATTATTTTAAATAAGGTTAAACACTTGTTATTATTATTTGGTTGATACAATTTAGTATTTGTATACTCGCCGACGAATTCAGGTTCAACCAGGTAGGATCTTTAAATGTTATTAAAAGTCTTTCAACAAATATGTTACGAATAAATTATTTGCTCCTCCAAGATTTGCACCCTATATGTAATTGCGTATATATGACGCTTGTAAATTTTCTTTTTTTGGAAACGAATGTATCAGGCACAAAGATCCAAGTAAAAATCAATTAACGTTCTAACTGAACTTGCAGTATTTAGCTTAAATGAAGATGACTGATCCTCTCTTTGCTTACCAAGAAATAAAAAACATGGATATAAAAGAAGTCGCTCGGGGCTTAAGATCCAACGAGTTGAGGATTCATTGACTTTTAACGGGTCTAAACTAGTATATTACAAGATTTTTGTAAAAAAATAGATTCTAACCAAAATTTACTAAAATATATATCATATGCCAAAAAAACCAGCATCCATGAACTGAAGTGACTAACTCTAACCCTACGTACCCCTCCCGTATCTTGGTATTGCATTATAGTACGATGTGGTTTTTGAAACCTTTTTTTAGCATTACGCTATATTGGCGTGCAATATCTTAGTATTTCGGACATGTTTTGTTCAACTTTTATATGAATATTAGAATATTAGTTTGATTGGTTAAATTAAGATGATTGAGTTGTTAAATCATTATATATCTTGGCATTCTTTGATAATCATGCAGTATTTTGTATTTGATGTATCCGTAAGTCTACCCAAATTCAGACCGACATGATAAAGATAAACTGAGTATATGTTTACAATGCAGGGCAAATGTTTGAGTTTGGACGACCAGATCAGCTTGTTCCAGAATACAATAAAGTCAGGGCTATCCAAGCACTTCGGAGAGAGAAACGAGATATTGTCGGAATATTTGTCGGAGTCAATATTCTTGGTCTCCGTTGGCAGCAACGACTACCTCAATAATTACCTCAATCCCATGATGTTTGACACAAGCAAACTCTATGACCCTCCGTCTTTTGCTCGATACCTATTGGATCAACTCTCTCATCGTTTAGAGGTACGCTAAATTTACAATGCAATTGGAGTTTTCTACGGCAACTTTACGTATCATTACGTATAAAGAGTTTTTTTACGGTTTAAACACGTAATCATTAGTTGATAGTTTTTAAGTTACGTAAACACCGGTGCATTCTATGATTCTAGCTCAAAACCTTTGTTCTTCTGTAAATTTATCTAAGTGATCGGTACTTATCGAAAATCCTAGTGATCAAGTTGTTTTGAAAACGTATTGCTGTTTGAGTGATGACATTAAATTAACTTACCGAAAAATGACTCAAAATTAAGAGACGTATTGTGCACCAATATCTGTAACGTCAAATAAATTTTGTTTTAAACTCATAGTTGACTTATAAGAACTTCCAAGTTTGTATTGATGTTAGTTTATAAATATATGAAATTACTCTAACCCTGACCCTAGTGTAGGACTCACACAACACAACTCATCAATAATTTTTTTTCTCTCCGTGGCCATAGCTAATTTAACGAACGTTCTTATTTTTTTACTTATACCATAATTAATTCTCGTGTTTGTTTCCTAGCACGACTAATTTAGTACAAGGAATTTTCAAACAGAGGTTGTACAATTTGGGGGCTAGGAAGGTGCTTATGCTCGAGCTCGGGCCCATCGGGTGCATCCCATCGATCGCCAAGCGAGAAAAAAAGCAGAACCGGAGATGCGCCGATGGCTCGAACGAGCTTGTGACCTACTTCAACCGGCGGCTTCCCGGAGCTCTCCGCAACTTGACGTCCACACTCCCTGGCTCCGTTTTCGCTCATGGCCATGCTGCTTGGCTGGGCTACGACGCCATTATGAATCCTTCTACTTACGGTATGTTTATACACTTCTTTACTTTGATTGTTGGATGTTTCACATTGGAAAATAATCATTCGTCGTTCATTGATGGGAAGTTTAATCAGTAGTTTAGAAACGGATCGGGAGGTGACTTGGATTTTCTCAATTTTTGGTTCGGATCAATTGGACTGTCGGTCGGATCAAAATTTTTTTATAGAAAATATTCAATTAAAAATTATATTTACTATTAAAATTTTCAAATAATTCTAAACATTCTCTAATTTTATTGTAAAGTTTATCATTTACAAATAAAAATTCTTAATTTCATCACTTTTAATCTAACAAAATTCAAAAAAAGTTGGGCTGTTTATCTTGATTGATGACAAGTTGAGCTAGCAGTTTAACCGTCATCCAAATTTTTTTTGTATAAAATGACCTGGTATAAATACCGAATCATGATCAGACTGGTCATAGTGTACTTTTTAAAACAATGAATTTCATCAAATGAGTGTCATTTCTCTAACACTAAAATTATCATCGTTTTAAAAGAGAACACACCCATTTCACAAAATTTTGATTAGACAAATTTCGTTGTCCTTGTTAATCAAACAATCTTCAAATGTCAACTAATCAATCAAGCACATTTCGAGATATCAAATAATTTCGACCAACTGATGCGATGTATGTAAGATTTGTACATTTGAGTGGTCGCAGGACTAGTAGATACGGGAAATCCATGCTGTAGAACATGGGGAAATGGGACCTCAGAGTGCATCCCATGGCTGAGTCCTTGCCTTAGTCCTGACGACCACTACTTCTTCGACGGCTACCATCTCACCGAAGCTGTTTATTCCATTATCGCCGCCCGGTGCATCAACGACACTAAAGTCTGCTCGCCGGTCATCGAGGACCTCCTCAAAATGTGAGAGTATTTTGTACAAAAAGTAACCGGTGCTTATGTAAGTTATTGCCTCGAGGGTATGTTCAAGTAGTTGTATAAGCAATATATATCTTTTTGTGGTTTACCTATAGGTTGTATAATATCTTTATCAATCATGATACAAAACTGAGATGGCCCGAAGTGGTTGTTCGAAAAACGATCCCAGACATGTACGTCTACACAATTTCGATTGGTTTTGAAATTTAATCCTTTAAAGAACAAGAATGAAGTGAAATTCTATTTGTTTGCCCTTCATGGACCATCATGGCACAATTGGGAATTCTTTTTATTACGGCTAAATTTTTTTTACCAAAATTACGTAGTAAAATCATTATTCATTATTTAAGAATTACAAGTAAACCCTACCAAATTTTAGAAACCCTAGCCGTTGAGATTTAGATTTTCGTATCAAACAATGCTTCGTATACTTTTGTTCAATTGACTAAAGAAAATTGAAAGCTTGATCTATTTTAGGAACATGGATTGAGTGCTGACAAGAGCCGAGCAACACTAAACAGACAACACAAAATATGTTGCGTGAATAACAAATTTGTAATATTATAGATTACATTACATAGAGGTATTTCAGAAAATAAAAAATTATGTTATGTTTATTAATACTATTTAGCTTTTACGTTTAGTACTACAACATGTTACATTTAATGATATAATCTAACGTTTAGTAGGAATACCATATTGTCTTTAGTCGTACCATATAATCTAACGTAGTAAAATCATTATTCATTATTTAAGAATTACAAGTAAACCCTACCAAATTTTAGAAACCCTAGCCGTTGAGATTTAGATTTTCGTATCAAACAATGCTTCGTATACTTTTGTTCAATTGACTAAAGAAAATTGAAAGCTTGATCTATTTTAGGAACATGGATTGAGTGCTGACAAGAGCCGAGCAACACTAAACAGACAACACAAAATATGTTGCGTGAATAACAAATTTGTAATATTATAGATTACATTACATAGAGGTATTTCAGAAAATAAAAAATTATGTTATGTTTATTAATACTATTTAGCTTTTACGTTTAGTACTACAACATGTTACATTTAATGATATAATCTAACGTTTAGTAGGAATACCATATTGTCTTTAGTCGTACCATATTTTTTTGTCCGGATAATGCAGACAACTCTATTAGAGACAGCATCTACTCGTCTCCCATGTGTGCATGATTGTTAGAGAAAAAATGCTGATTAAATGGAGTAGCGACTAAATAGAATCCGCTGTTATCTAAATTAATTCAGCCTTCAAAAAGACAAAATTTAGCCACTCCTTTTTCTTTGATTCTTGGACCTAAGAACATCAAACAACCAACATGAGGTTAAACAGCAAATGCGGAGGTTCAACAGAAGCTTTTCACTTTTCACTTTAACCGTTGGTTTAAAATTTTCAAGCACCAGAAACAAACCTTTATACACTGGTAAAGTCATGCATTTTATTTTAACACCGAAGTCAATGGTTTTGAACTGGACCACCGGTTATTCGACCAATTACAAACCAAACCGGCCTGGTTAGATTTAGCAGACATGAATGTGCAAACTCCAGAAATCATGCGAGATTACAACGAAGGTGTCAGGAAAAATGAATTACAATTTCATGTGTCACATTGTACCCTCAGCTATCTCCAAAGCATCTTGTCCGATGCCGATACTCGCAGACTGAACCTAGAACCGGGGGGCTCGGTTCATCTGCAAGATGGCACTCTAATCATGAGGGATTGATAATGCAGCGGACAAGTAGATTTGCTTAAACATGCTCCAAGTCATTGCTCTGATGACA